>CM059221.1:6813957-8068957 GCA_030347435.1 Clarias fuscus
ATATATATACAGAGTCAGCTGTTTTGTCAGAGTTACACATTAAGAAAAGAAAAACTTGACTAAACATTTGTATACTAAAATTATTGCTATACGTTATATATTTATATGTATGATAATATTATTATGATAATATGATAATATTATTCATATTGTATTAATATCATATATAGCTTACTATTTTTTTCTGAATTGTGTATATGGTATTTTTGTCTGACTGCTGTTTCTTGTCTGGTTTATTTTTGTCTTTTAATTTTTTATGTTTCAGTAGTGGTATTTAAAAAAACATGTGTGATCAAATAAATAAAAATACTAGTATTTTTAATCTTATATACAATTAGTTTCTTTATTGCCTATAATATAGGTTTTATATTTAAAATGTAATTTATGGTATTGGTATAGTCTGTTTTCATCTAGTAGTTCATCTAGTAGGCACTTTAAAGTGCCATTCATTCACACTAATGTAATGTTTAATATTAAACTAAAATGTATTTGTTCCGCAAAAAAAGCTAACTATACATAGGAAAGATTAAAATATCAAAGTTAAAATGTTAAGATAATTCCCAATTTCACTGCGTTTCTAAACAATATATTATTGTAAACAATTTTTGTGACTTATTCAATAAAATAATTGAAAGCATGATTGTGTGTTGCTTATTTTGTTTTATTCTATAACATTTTTTTCTTGGATTTTTTTAAATCGGTACAATATACATTTCAACACAATAATGTTTCTATAAAACTGGTTAAAAAAATGAAACATGCCTGTACACAGTTGTGCCACAGAATGTTTGAATAGGCATATTTAATTAAAATACAAAAAATCGAACAGTAAATAGTAGTTGTAAGCGTGCATTTCTTCAGTTGTTAAAGACGTGAGGAGAAGTTGCATTATTGATCGCTTTTGTAAACTGCGAATACAATGAAACATTTTTTTCTGCTTTGAAGTGGCTACGATTTAGCCGGCTTTATTCACCGAACTGGCATCTATTCACTGCGTCTAATGAAAATGTATAGTTGCTGTATGTAACAACCTAAAGACGATTATAAATCAGAGAGTGGTAATCGGAAATCACTTCAGCATTTTATTAAATGTTTAATATCACGAAAGACCACACAAATAATTGCTGATTATACGTATACAACGTATATATAATATATATTTGCACACATTTCATCACATCCACTGGAAAGATCATAAGCTATATTGCTCTCTAACAATAACTAATGGAGGTTCCAATTAAAATACAATATTTATATTTTAATCTCTTTTTGAATTTGTGTATTGTGTTTTCGTTTTCATTGACATATTACACCGACATAAAATCGAAATCCACTCTCCCCTTAATTTTTATAGTGAGTTGGCTGGAGACTGTGAGTCTGAGAGTATTGATGTCCATGAAGTCTAAGCCATTTCCCGCATTTTCTCATGCACTCATATGGCATCCACTGCATCAGTTCAATCTTTTTCGCAGCAACACCTGTAGCCTTCAACAAAATTAAAAATAGTTATAAAATTCAGTACTCGCAGGGAAAAAACGATGCATACGTAAAGTTTATTTAAGGTGTCTTACTTAACACTCTTACCAGCTACCGAAAAAAATGAAGATCTGTACACAGAACGCTTCTCAGGCAATGCATATGACCCAGCGTCTCTCGTTTGGTAGGCGGACACTCAAGGAGTGTCTTCATCGGTAGGATGATGACGCAGTCGAAGGAATTCGACAAATTATCTACGTCATTAAACCAGGGCCAAGGTTGGTGGGCGTGACAAGAGAAGTCTTTTAGCCTTGATCCTTGGCTATGCCCCCCTTTTTTCGTTTGCTATCTGTCTCTTCCACAATTCTGCGGGCAAAGCTCACTGCCAAAGAAAGCGTGAAAGCCATCAGCTGCTGACACCCATTCTCTTTCACTCATGCACATTGGAATAAATAATTGAGTATCAAGTATGTTAACGCTAATCTATCTTAACACTGTACAGCACGTTATTGTGCACTTGGAATAACTTCCTAACTAAATATACACTGTAGCCTTTGAAATAGCCAGTAGCAAATAAAAGCCAGAAAATGCTTAAGGAAAGCTAAAACAATACCTTGTACGCACAAAAAGCGCATTTTATTGGTATAATAAAGTCAATTTACTGGGCGTGGCAAGTTACCTGAAGTCCTTGCAGGTTAAAGTCTGATTTTTTTTCCACATTTTTTGTCACGCCTATCCTCACTGGTTGTCTGTTATTTTCCACACGCTTACTGGCTACATTGTTGTTCTTTATATCAGTTTATTGCAACAGGTTAAAGGTGGAGACATCTACAATAGTAAAGTACAAAGACAACATTGAATTATTTTACCTTGATGTGCGCATACACATAGGCCACAAGCCAACATGTAACATCAAATGGGTTATGTGAGCCTATATCTAAATAGCTACATACAACATTCCGCCTCCGCCCCCTCCCTCTCCCCACACACACACCCCACCCCACCCCACCCCGGGCACAAATCGCTGTCGTTCTGTTGTTTTCTCAAGCATCGATTTTTTTTTTTCCAGCCAAGCTGATCAGATTATTTAACAGCTATTTTATGAATTCTGGTCACTTAATTAATAATCAACCCATAGGTTAATGGTGTTACATGTGGTTGCTTCTACAAATAGACTACTGGTGTTCATTCTCTAAGTTCTTTCAAGTTCTTTGTTCGAAGGTTCAGACTCTCTTGTTTACTGTTTACTGCGGAAGTGGACGCCATTCCCCGCGAACAGACGGTGCAATTAAGAGAAAAAAATAGCCATTTAGGGCCTCTAGCTTTATGGCACTGTCTAGACCAAAAGAGTGGTGATTCCATTTACTGGGTACTAAAAGAAGTTATCTTTTCCCTCTGTCTTTCTCTCGGACTACGAACTACAATTTCAATGTCTTTGCAGTACAGCTATGTTTATAGTTCAAGTAGACGTTTCCCCCCAAACGCCGATCCAATTATTCGGATATCTGCCATACTCACCTCTGATTAGAATCAAATAAATGTTTCCCGGTGTGAATTTTATTATGCAATTGTAAATGGTTCCTTTAGGTGATATTAGTTTCTTCAGCACCGTTAAACAGTTAAATTACTGAAACGTTTAATCGTACACGTTGACGTTTCTCGATTGGTTCACTGTCTCACTGAGTCAGAATTCACTTAAAATGCCTTTACATTGTATATATTTATTTCATATGCGGTATACCAGATCATACACAGTCCAAATGTCATTTTTGCGCTCTCCGGCTAAAGACAACAGACAAGTAGAATAACATAAAGAAACAAATAAATTAAAGAAAACAACATGGGTCTTAGGTTAAAGCGCGCGAGAACTGCAATATAAAGAAAATAGCAGCAATGTTAGGGAAAGTGAACTTAAAATTAGCTATATTTACAATCACAAATTCACGTTGCATAGTCTCTGTACAAGGAATACATTATTACACATTGTACAAGTCACAGTTTAAAATGACGAAAATGTAAAAAAAAAAAAAAGCTAAATAAATGAAAAATACACAAGATCTTGTACGACGATTTCAGTTCGACTTTGATTCGTTATATATTTACAGTAACTAGTCATTAAATGGGTGTTGTGAATAAGGTATATACAAAGATTTCAGTGTAGCCTGTTATTTCTCTAAAAAAAGCTTTGTGAAAAGTGAATCTAAACTTTGAATTTTGACTACAAAGCCTTGAATTCAAAGCTCAATATTTATCGTCCCAAGTCGCCTTTTGCTGTTGTACAAAAATCCATGCGAATTTAATTAGTAATGTTGGCTTCATTGGGATACATGATGAATAGATCATAGAATGATGGAACATCCAAAGTTTTCGGGAATATCAAGTAAAATCAACCTTGGCCTACTAAATAAGTCCATAGTTTACAACAATGGGTTCCCAGAGAAATACTGCAAGCGGTCTCTGCTTAATTTTTTTTCTTTCATTCTGCGATTTTGAAACCATATTTTCACTTGTCTGTCAGTGAGGTTTAGCATTCTGGAGAGCTGCAGCCTTTTCTCCTTGTTGATGTAAACGTTAAAGAAAAACTCTCGTTCCAATTCTCGAATCTGAAACTTGGAGTATGGACATCTCTTCTTCCTCGTGCGGGGGGCACCTTAGAAATATCAAAAGGACAGTCATTATCTTGCAACACATTGATGCAAAAATAATAACCTGCTAAATCCATATGTGAGTTGTGCATTCACAAAGTGACAGTGTAATCAAAATTGAACTTGAAATTCGGTGTAGATACAGAAGAAGAAAACACAAGAATTCAAAACTTTAAACAAATTTATGGGAGGGTGATAATGATCATAAATAAAATACACGCACATAAGTGCACGCTTGAATGTACTCGTAAGTACTGTAATAAGTAGAATTCAATGAAAGAAAAAAATAGTTTCCAAAAAAAAAAAGAGCTTTAATTTTTCAAATTAATCATTGGGTCTTACAAGACATAGAGTGATTTTTCTCTGACGTTATGGAAACCAATCACATTAACCAAAATTATGTTTCTGGAAATAATCAAATCTGTGTTTTTAGTTATGTATATATTTGATTATTATTATAATTATTATTTTTGTTGTTGTTGTTATTATTATGAATCTCGGGCCTGCAGGCACAAGCACCACGGAATTTCTTTGTTCTCATCATAACGCACTGAAAACGATAGATAGATAGATAGATAGATAGATAGATAGATAGATAGATAGATAGATAGATAGATAGATAGATAGATAGATAGATAGATAGAGGCGTTCTTGACATAAGTAGTCGTCACTATTGTAGCTAATGCATGATATAGCAATAAGACATGGAACAACGCATGCTAATATGCATGCAAACTACTAAAGAAAAAAAAATCACAGGACGTCAAAAGTTGTGTTCTGCCCAATTGATTTTTACTAACGAGAGCCCAACAAGAAAACCTCCTAAAATGACCAACGCAAGTTCATGATCAAAGTTAGCATTTGTCACAATAGCGTGCACTTAAAATTTCACAGACTCTAGGATAGCAACGTCTGTGTATAACATCCCCTTTTTCAAAGCGTGTTCCCATCGTAAAAATTCTTTTCGTTCAAGGAAAGAGCTTTGTAGGTTATAATAAAATCCTTTGAATGCTTATAAAACTCCACATAAAATCTGACCGACAAAACACCGGGCTAGTCCCTTAACCTTTCCCTATTTACAGCGTTGGGTACCTACTCGAATGGTTGATTTTGCTTGCGTTTCCCTCCTTTGTGCCTGAGGAGCTACACGAGCCCGAATTTGTTCGGTCTTCTTCGTCCTCGGCGTCCTTTTCTGGCTCTTCCACCCCCGAAACAGCGCTGGGCTGCTGGGACGTGCTCTCGAGTTTAGTCGTTTCGCTCTTTTGTAAACAATGGTCTGACTGATTGTCATTGCCACAATACGCCGTTTCAAAAAAGCGATCAAAACCTTGAGGCAGCACGTTGTTTTTCCCGACGCTGGAATAGAAACCAGTGGATGGGTGGTTAGAGCTAGGATGGTGGTGATGGTGGTGGTGGCTGTACACGCTTTCGTTTTTCATGAGCATTTCTGTCATGGTGGATGGCGGAAGACAGTCCCTATGCACCAGATCCTCTCCGGAGTAGCACGTTGTGTAGTTAGTTCTGTGGTGCCACTTGCTGGAAGGGTCCAGGCCATACGAAACATCTCGTACTGGTTGCACTTGAGACAAATTTGTCGTGTAGGGGTATGTAATTTGCCGCGAAGGCCCTTGCGGAAGAAACGAAGAAACGGTAGAAAATTCTGGGACGTAGTAAGTGCAGCTGGGGAGGTAGATATTGGAGGCACAGCCCGTCCTGTCCCCGAACTCAGATGTCCGGTCTTTACGTGTTTGGGAGCAGAAGTTGCTCAAATTTACCGAGTTAAACATCTTTACCTCTGTACTCCTTTGCCTACTATAGATAGATGTTTTGGATTCGTGCTGCAAAAGGAGAAAATTTGGGAAGGCGAGATGACGCGCAATCCGTCTAAGTCGCCCTGTAACACGTGATCGAAAGTAGATATTGTCATATATCAATTTGGAGCACTTGGATGCGTAGGAGTGGTTCACTTAGGTGAGCTCTAAGAGATTCAAACAATTAAAAAATTTAAACTACGCAGGAACACGGGAAATATAAGTAACATAATTCTGTTTTGTTGTCTTTAACAGTTTATGAGAATAAAAGGGAACATTTATTTTCTATTTATAGAAAGGTCGGATACCCTGTATGCTAAGTAGCAATGGCTTTAGGATTTAATGAGGTAAGAGGTTTTAATATTCTACCGTATTCGCATTATTTTAGAGTAGTCTAAATGTAAACCTTTAGACTTTACTCAAATCCACGCATTTCCTGTCAGAGTTTAACCCACGTTAAAAGCAATCTGCTATAGCTAGTTCACGTCAAACAGTTAGCACAGTAGGCTAGTTTCATATATATTACATGAATGTATGTAAAATGTTAGCTCTACCCTGACTTTGCATACTTAAATATATTAATCTGCGTTTCACTGACAACACGGTCATGCTATAGTTACGTGTCATTATATTTTTAAAACAGCTTAAATTTGACTGATAGATATAATATCTAAAATGTTGAAAAGTTACTTTTTTTTATTAATAACTAAATCCCATTTTGAATCTTTAAGATAATTTATTTGTTTTAAATTTGTTTATATTAAGGGTCTATTTGTTGAAAACAGCATTTTGTATGTTTGAAATATATGTTAGATTGATTTCTATGAATGTGATGCATTTCTACCTCAAAGAGAACCCGATAATAAAACGCCAATAAAACAACTGTGTTTTTGCCCTGTTTATACTGCACTTCACATATTGGCTATCAGTTAAAGATTATTATTTTTTTTTTTTAAAGATTCACATGTTATATTACCGTGTCAGCTAAAGATATGTTAAAACATGACATCTAAACCACAAATTTTATACGGTTTCACAAAATATTTTTACAAAATAAAATTATATTCTGGGGTATGTTTTCGCAGAACATGAGACGGTGATGAATGTAACATTGAGTATTTTGACACATACCATAATTAAGAACATACGCAAAATTTACATGTATTATTAAATTATAATAATAGACTAGGTCTGTATTATCGCGAAATGTTTATTGAAGGAAATGTCAGTATAACATATTTTTAAAAATTAATTAAAAAGTAATTGAAAAAAGTTATATATTTATACTTCATAAATTTTAAACAATGAAGTACTGACAATAAATGGCACAGTAATTATTTTGACCAATATTTTGACGTCTCACAAATATTCAGGGATATTCTGTAATTTATATAAATAACATATCAGTGACTTTCAAATACACTACGTATTTCTACGTAAGGAACTAGGGACACATCAATATATGATGCGTCGTTATGATGCTAATCTAGGTAAAGCCTGTACATTACTGTCACTTTTTATTCTTAAACAGCAGTATCTGCTATTTATATACTGGTGTAATCGTTCGCGTTATCATAGATTAAAACTTTTAATCCGTTTAGATGTTTAACTTCTGTAAAAAAAAATGGTGATGAATGCATTTTTATTGCCTCTTTTACAAAGACAAAAGATGGTCGTTCAAGATACCCGCATCCAAGTACAAAGAAGCTAGACAACTACCCAGACGTAGCACTTGAATTTGACCACTAAAATTCTTGATGCTACCATCATAAAAGCGCGATGCGTGAACAAAAAAGTAAAATGACAATGACCTATAGCATTAGTAAAAATAGTCGATATAAAGCAAGTATTAGACTCATAAATTATTTAAACATAAATTAAAGTCATATGCAAAGCTACTGGCGTTTACGCATATTTTTTCTCTAGCGTAACCGATAGTGATACTGAACAGAAACTACCAATAGCATTATTAGTTGAAGCTGCTGATGCCAAAAAAAAAAAAACTAAAGGCAAAGTCATAATCAAATAAATAAGGCAAAATTAATAATCCAACAGTAAGTTTTTTTTCTTCTTCGTAATACACAAATTCAGAGAGTTTCTCCGTTAGGATGTTTGATTTTGTATACGAATTTCCTCATTTTTTCTTCTTTTAAACTATTTGCTATAAATTATACTAAACAAAATATTCATATAACACGAGTAGTAAATGCTGGTGATGACACAAATGATAGCAACAGGTAAAACCACTAATAGTTGGAGGGACACTGTTGCACCTGGTTGCTGTATTAGATAAATTTTTCCTCGAATTTAAATCATGAATTTCTATGGCATGTTAGTCTTACAAAAAACGACCAATAGACAAGCCACGACAATATTATTAAGACTCACGTTGTTTGCGCAATTCGCAAACAAGCCTTGCATAACAAAAGCCAATTATGTTTATTTGAAATACCGTATGCTTCATATGAACTCATATTGTTTCCCCTCTCTCAGTGAGACCCAGAAGTTCAAACAAAGACTAAGCTGTTTCCGTTATAAACAGTCACGATTTCCCCGCAAATGGTCAGCCGCTGCTGGAGATTTGGCAATTGTGGAAACTGTGTACAATTTGAACTGAACAAACTGCATGTCCATGAAAAGGTCCTTTAAAGCTACCGAGGACAGAGGTGTTGTAAAGGTTTGCCATCCACTGTTTAAAACCCTCGCTTTTATGCACCACAGGTTTTACTGCTGTCTGTGGATTCTAAGCAATGTCACCCTCATAATTACAACATTAAAATATAAAGCTATTCTAAAAATCTATACATATTTTTGAAGAAGAAGAAGAAGAAGAAGAGGTAGATGCGCAATACTCAATTGTTTAGTCCTTTTTGTTTAGAATTTACCTTATCGTTTACTTCACTGAGCAATAAAAATATACAGACGCATGTATACGGATTTTAAAACACAAATCGGTGCCACCTCAATGTAAGCAGGCATTGCCTGTGAGAGTTAAAGTGTAAAAAACAAGCAGTGTCACATATAACTGTACCCTTATGGCTCAGATAAATTTAACTTGATGTAAGTCGAGCTGTTAAAACACACTGAGCTGTGAACACTTGAAGAAACAATTGGTTGTAATGTAAAAGTATTTTATTTATTCATTTGGTTTATTTTTTTAAAATTGAAGTAACGGGGAGTGCACCATATAAAAGAAATACGTACGCACGCGCGCGCGCACACATACACACCAGAATGAATATCATTACATTATTATTATTATTATTATTATTATTATTATTATTATTATTATTATGGAAGTAGTAGTTGTTTTAGTTCTCACTTGATGTTTATTAAAGATAACTAGTAGGAAAACTTTGACATTCACTACCATTTAGCCTACAGCACAAAGCTAATTCATGCACAGGTTACATTTTATAACCACAAGAATGTGAGCGTAAATTATACTAGATTATTAACTAGATTATACAAAATAAGATAATAATTTTACATATTGGACCATTGCGGCATAAATATAAGCAGATGGTTGAAAACGTAAATACGCAAATGAGAAAAACACTGTTTATCGTCTGGCCAGTGTATCAGTTAAAGATATACCCTGTTGCGCTAATCCGATCCTTATGCCATCAACCGTGTGCTCGTTTTGGCTAATGATTATGCTTAATTGTGTATCTTAAAATCGCCCAAACGTAGAAACTCCTGTTAGGTCTTTCAAAGGTCAGTTGTTTGAAGCCACAGAAACACAGTACAATTAATCGAAAATAAAATTGTGATCAAATTAAACCGCAAATCGTTATTTGTTAATGCATGCTTTTCTCAGTGAATGAATCTAACTGGAATTGTGAACATGCATATACTGGTTAGTCTTATTTAAAAAAAAATATTAAAAAACATAATAAAACAAAGCAGCACAGTTCACGAAATGTGTGCATATACCACTATTCACATACCAATACTACAATTATGCACTTAGAAGATGATTATTGTGCATGCGTTTCATGTTGCTTGAAGTGCGTAACGTACTGGATACTTGCAATCCTTGTAAGGTGCATACTAACTTGACCTTCAATTTGTGCTTTGCTCCCGCCCACCAAAACGGGCCTACGGCAAGGGGGGTGGGATCGAGACTCATCCTCTTCCTGAATTCTAACACTGGGCGTTTCGTTTTGTACTACTAACAGTCAAGTATACTGGATACATGTTACTGAATAACACTTTTTTTTTTGACTAATACCACTTCCTTATTGCATTTAACAAGCATTTAAAGAACATTTTATTGCAAACGATATTGTGATTCTACCCTTGAATAATATTCACGGGTATTCAACAACCGGTACATCAAAGTTGTTTTGCGGTTTGGGTTAGCTGAAAAGATAAGCTGTGGAAACGAAGAAGTGAACTGCGTCGTGAGAAACTCCTGAAGCAACAGACCAACCACGCAGCAAGTGAAGAAACTGCCTTATTAAAAAAGAAATAGATATTCTACTATGATTTAACCAAATGGTGGTGATGAGGATAAAAAGTGCAAGTAAATGACGCAACGTACGCTAGGTCACAACCGAAACTTCTCCTAATCAAAGGACTCTTGTCTGTAGAGATTTTATGTAATGAAAAAAGGAATATAACACGACAAAATTATTCTTAAAAGTCTTTGATTCAGTTCTGTGTGAGTGGTGACATGCCCAGCAGCTTTGTATCAGTTATTTAAAGGCATGAAACTTTTCACACGTTATGATGTCTAGTAATACCTTTACTGTGTTCAATAACTGTATTACTAACTGAAATTTAAAAAAGTAATGATCATAATCATCATCATCATCATCATCATCAAAACCATCAACAACAGCTACATAATAATAATAATAATAATAATAATAATAATAATAATACGTATCAAATATTCGCCCAATTCCATACTATACTAGTGTATACTACTAATAAAAAAGAATAATATCCTTATATCCTAATAATTATAAATAAATGTGATAAGTATAAATCCATCTTTTATTGCAGCTACGTTCATGAGAAATAGTCATACAATACTTTTTTTAAACGTGTAGCATTTTTTACTACTTTACAGAAATGTAGTTTTGATGCAGACGGGTAAGAGGGCGACCAAGGTCTATCTTAAACCACATGACAACACAAGTTCTGTGTGAAGTGCATGGTCTGAGCCGCTGAGACAAACCCCCATAAACAAACTGAACCCGGCTCAAAGTCAAAAACGCCGCAGCACGTAAAATGTCATAGTATAGACTTAGCTCGTGCTTTAAAAGGAAGAAGAACTGGGCCTACTTGTTACCGGTTTATACAGTAATATTTCTGTATAAAATGATCTCAGAATCTTATCAATTTGCTAATCTCATGAACTGACTGTTGAACCGAATAGGCTACTTGCCCGAGTCGTTTAAAAAAACATTAAATGAAATGTAATTTTAGAGCATCGTTTCATTTGGGGATACAAAATAATCTCTTTTTTATTTTGCAGGCTTAGAAATGCGATTGTTATGTTTTTACTTCATAGTAGCTCCTGACGAGCGGGATTCTGTTCGATAGGTCTACTGTGAAATTCGGGTACAGAAATGTAAACGGCTAATCTGGAGATTTTTGTAGTTGGGACTAAAGTTTAGGAAAGAGTCTCCTCAAAGTGGATATTTTACTCGGTGTGGCAGAGTACCTAAACTCGGGGCCTGGACTGTTGATACCTACTAACATTAAGATAATAACCCATTGTAAGACCTAAAGAGGTACGTTTTGTTTAAGAAACTGTATACAGAGGTAAATCATATTTAGTTAAGGTCAGGAAAAGTCAAATGTATTTATGAGTAAGTTAGATCGACCATGAGAAGTGATGAATTCTAAATAATATTTCGTTCAGATATAAGTAACACGCCAGTTCTGTAGACATGAAAAAATGCTTTAATTAGGACACGGATATAAAAATAAACCTCTGAACACGTGCGTAATATTATTATCCATTTTAAAGAGCGTCATACTTCATATGAGCAAAAACATGTTAAACAGGAACTGTTTAAACTGATGTTTATAGACTTTATTGAACAGAAACTTTGGGCTACACATACATCAATACATTCAAGAATTCGTAGCGTTATATACAGGACAGTTTTAGATCCCAAAGAGGAATGCGACATAAAAAATAGAAAGATGTGAGAATGTAAATTAGCGTTAAATAAGTGATAACACATTTTCTACAGATTCACACACACACACACACACACACACACACACACACACACACACACACACGCGCACACACACACACACACACACACACACACACACACACACACACACACACACACACACACACACACACACAAAAATAATAATGCAAAAATGATCCATAGAAATATGAGCTAAATAAAAAATTGAAAAAAGGAAAAGGTAGCACCGATGAAGAAGTGGCTTATTATTATTATTATTATTATTATTATTATTATTATTATTATATTTTTATTTTATTTTGTTGTTGTTGTTACTATTATTTAAAATAGTAATAGTTTTTTAAAGCCTTAAATATCACTTTACTATTCTAAGCCACTCCTTTTTTCACAAAATTAAGACATTCCTTTTCTTTTTTCATAAAGTGTCTTTAAAATAATGCATGCTCAACACTGAAACGTAAGAGGCGCCAATCAGAACCATAAATAACATGCAATATCCACTGCGCAATACCAAGAAATTATGCTATTATGTGATTTCTTGATATTAAACAATGTCTTCTAGTAAAATTATACCTTCGCTTATAGGAAACTCGGAGTATGTTTTAGCGTCATATGTTCTTAAAACAACAGGTACTTTACCTTTACCTTTCACCAAGTGACAGTGAATCATGCATTTACCTCCCAAAAGCATTTTAGAAAATTCATTAAGTTGGCCTATTGTTCCTAAACTTGGATCAGGGGACATGCAATTAGGAAAGAAATTATTCTTTATCTCCAAGTTATGGCCCGACCTTACTTTTCACAAGTATTATGAATAATGGTATCAGGAAGAGTAATTTAGCAGTAACAACACAGTGTTACCAAATACACAGACATACCAACACAGGAATACCAGCTTTATACCATCACAGTTATATAATTGTTTATACCAGTTTTGACCAAAGTCTGATTTCAGGTTGTGCCTAAAATCAATGAGAATGAGAAAGACAAAACAGCATCAACCACCTGACAAAATGTATTCCAGGGGCGGTATATGGTTTTGAAATCTCTCATATCTGCTGAACAGCGACTTTGTGCCCATGACCGTGAACGTGCCTGAGAACACGTGGCGACGATATGGTTTTCATGAATTTACGCTTCACGCTGTTTTTAGGCTTCTCTCCCTTCCTGGTTGCAAAGATCAGCATTAAGGATTACAGCCACTGAAGTAGTAAGGTTCATGAAAATATCAAGGCCTTTATGCAGTGCGTTGCTATTAAAAACAACTACATTTTAGAGTTCTTCCTTTAGGACCTCTCCAATTATTTGTGACCATTGAGCAAGTAGATTCTACTTTTTGCGTAAAGAAGTAGTAAATAATGTAGCTGATACTATAAAGAGAACATCTCACTAAAGCACGTTTAATGGCCAGTTAAATACAGACATATTATTATTTTGTTTTGATTGAATTTATCACAGCTTTACTTTCTGAGTAAATATTGTTCGAAGAAAACATAACTTCGAAATGGAGAGGGCACGTCTCTTTGAAATGACGCAAGTTAACATACATTTTCTCTAGACACCACGAAAAAACATTGCATTCACTTTAATACATATATTACAATACAAAGTGTGATATCAAGTGAGATAGTTTCTGCTAACATTTGGTCACCTTCCCTGAAATGATTTCTGCTTTCTTGTGCATTTTGCTATTATGCAAAGTATGCGTATTAAACCTTAAAAATAAAGACTTTTGAGAATAATACTGAGCTGTTTTCATATTACCCATAGTGGCTAATTGGTGTGGTGCTACTAATAAACGGATGCTTAAAAGAAGGTTAAGGCCTGTTCTCTCAACAGCAGTCTCTTCTTCTTCATTCTCCGATTCTGAAACCAGATCTTAACCTGTTGGTCACTGAGGTTGAGCCGATCTGACAACTCCCTTCGCCGTTGCCGAGTAATGAATTCGTTTAACATGAACTCGCCCTCCAGCTCAGCAAGCTGCAGTTTAGAATAAGGTTTTCGTTTCTTGCGAGTCCGGGTGTGCATCGGATACCACGGGGCACCTAGAGGAGGCAGAACACAGATTATAAGAATGTAATACACCCCCCCCCCCCAACCCCCCAGATACCCCCCCCCCCCCGCCCACACACAAATGGAATAACAAGAATAATAAATAGAATTAAATTAAAAATCACTTTCTAGGAACATCCCAATGCAATGCAAATTAGCAGTCCCTCAGGTGTTAATATAAGTTTGCTGTCTCAGCTCCGCACCTGTCAGCTGAAGCAGTGGCATGAAGACATTAGAGGCAATGCACAACCAATAGTACCTGATTACGATAGTATATGATATAGTATACATGAGTCTTCTTTAAAAATACTTTTTAACTAAGTTACTTTATCATTAAGACGTTAACTCCTTATGACCTGCTGCACAAGTTAGTAAAACAGACTCTTTTGGTTTATACCTTAGTATGCACATTCATTAAACCATGGGACTCAGCTGCTAGAAATTACTGCTGAACTGTAACAACAGCAACAACAACAACAACAACAATAATAATAATAATAATAATAATAATAATAATAATAATACGCTGTAGCAATTGTCTTAAAATAATGGAATAGAGATTTTATGATGTTCCATTTACTGGATATGTGAATAACTGAACGGTATAATGGTGGTGAACTTGAAGCATTTTAGGGCAGCCCCTAGCGGCGCCTACGCAAGTATGCTGCAGAAGTGTATTTGACAGCTTATTCAAAAGTGCGGTCATTTGCAAATGTTTGTTAAAGCAAATTATTATTAGTGTATGTTGGTGTACATTCACTAATAATCATTTATTTACTTATTTGTTTTATTGACTGCAGCTGCATGTAACCACCCACCTCCTCCTGCTGAGATATTGCTTGTGTGGTTTGCGGGCGATATCAGGGTCTGTGTATCGTTTGCCGAGCTTTTCCCTCCATCGTTGAGCACCGAGGAGCTGGAATCGGATTCGAGAGACTGGCAGGACGGCGGGTTTGGGGTCAGATGTTCGGTGCCATAGTCATACTTGGTGAAGGTATTACTGTTGTTGCCCATCCCATTGTGCACCCCGTGATCTGATGATACTGATGTCTCCCTTATCCTCTCCTCTCGTTTTAGGTTGACTGTGCCGTCCGAGCAAGCCTCTCTGTTGCTACCGCTGCCGCCATAATAACATTTCTCCTCTGGTCGGGTTGTTTCAGCACAAGATCGGTTGAAAGACGGATTAATGGACAGAGGGCTACTAAAGTAGGACTGAGGATATCCATTGCACGACTCCGATGGATTCCACGGGAGGGAGCACACGTTGTCCCTTCTTGGGTACGAGAGAGACGGTAGCCCCGCCAGTTGTCCCCCTGAGGCTCTAAAATTCGGGAAGTAAAACGTATCTCCAGTGTGGATGTTTACCAAAGGTCCCACAAACCCAGGATTAAGAAGATTATGCTCGCCCATTTCCGCGGGCCTGACCAACAGCTTCTAGTTTATTGCAATCTGACATTTAACGTAGTTAAACCTGGAGATGCACCTGATTGGTCGCCTCCACGTCACGTGGTGGAGCTTACTCGAACTCCAGAAGGTACCACCCACTTGGTCTATTTTAGACAAAACAAAACATTAACTTCTGTGTTACGGGTCTTTATATGCTTTTTAAAATACTATAAAATTCCGTATTAAAATGAAGACTCTTGTTTTTCACTTTCATTTGTCTGCAGGTTCTTTCGAGTAGAAAAGTCCAGTTCTTAGGCTCGTTTAATATCTTTATAAGCTAAGGGATGTGTTAAAAAAACTTTTTTCATGCGATAAATGTTGATTTTTGGAAACGATGTGGCTGCAGATGACATTTTGTTTTCAAAAATACGATTGAATTCACATTGTGTCACATAAAGCTTTGATGATCCACTTTTACAGGCTTGTTTTAGAGAACGACTGATGCTCAGCGCTTCACTAACACTCGTATTTACTGTAAAAGGGTCAGCAGGTTGAAACCGTTGGCTCAGTAAAACAGGATGATATTCTATAAGGTATCTTCAAGAACGTAGCCTGTGTTTCAAATAATATGCCGTCGCACACATTATATGAACTATTTTAATAGATTCCCTTTATAAATACTCACAGCCAAACCGTGGGAAGATTGTTATACGTCTCGCAATTCTTTTATATGAATTTTACAAGCTAGCAGAAGGCATTTAAACGATTCAGCAGTTCTACACTACCTTAATTGCTAAATAATCTCAAACATTACACAGAGCTTTCACAAATAACGTATACATACATGCGTTAATAAGAACAACAAAAATTCTGTTCTTTAAATTGCTGCAAATAGCAAGCGTAGTGTCAGCTATGTTTTTTATTATTAGGCTGGGTGGGTAACCCTTTTTGTTTCTTCAGAAATATGCAGTTACCATTTGTGTCTTAGTGTCTATGCTTCCACTGTGATCTTATGCGTGTGTTAGAGAGGAGGGCAGCTTTTTGTTTCTTGTTACAATTTTGCTGAAACAGCACATTTTATATGAAAACATGAACCGCATTTCATTCTGGTTTTATATAACTGTGAGTATTATAATTATACGTTGGCAGGATGACTAAAGTAGCTTGTGGGTTATGTCGCCTGTTATTTTTTAATATATATAAATTGCTAGACTACGTGATAAGAAAAAGAGAAAATTATTTTACTAGAATATTAGATGGTCATTGCCTATAGGCCGAGGATTCGGAATAGTATAAAAACAAATTTAATTAAATTTAAAAGCAACTGCGCAGCTGGTTTTTTTTGTACTTTTGTAACATACTGAATGTATGTGTAACAAACTGAATGAAAATTAAAACGTGCTATTTTGTGCGTATTGTTTGTCTCGCCATTATGCTGCACGTTTAATTCTCTATTGCCGATAGCTACATCTGTCCAAATTAAGTCCAACACCCAAGCGTTTAGAAATTATTAATTTTGCGAGAGTCCTGCAGTATACACATACTTAAACACAGCATAAACATATTTCCTTTTTATGCATCAGTATTCACTGTAGATGTGAATAAAATAATAATAAAAAAACCTACCACATGGGTAATAGGAAGTTAGGAGACATGTTGAAAGATTATGTTTTGTATTTTTTATACTGAGAGAGAGGACTTTTATTTATGCTGAAACGTCGAACGACATTACTTAATCATTTGAGATTGCGATGATAGTGAACAAGGTGAATCTCGAAAACGACAACGTTAACTTCTGTCATTAACTGTTAATTATAACTTATCGCTTGCAATGGACAACTTAAAGTCTCTGAACAGTTATGAAAGTCGCATAAAGTAGTTGTTTTCAGTTCAAGGTCAGTGTCTAGTGCACTGGCTGAAAAGCAGTTTTCGGATGTGTTTACCGTCCAGACGGTGCAAGAGCACAAACAAGGGCGTTTATTGTCTCTAAAGTTTCAGTCTAAAGATTGTCTCAATTTTAGTCTGGCCACGGTTATCTTTCTGTGGTGTTTTACTTGATTCCTAACCACAGCACCTAAGTGTAAATATGTAAATAATTCTCTTCGAGTTGCTAAATATATATACCCAAAATAAATTAAAAACATTGTATGAATGGAACATGAAATATATTTAAGCCAAAAATATATTTAAGCCAAAAAATGAATAAATCATTCTTTTATCCTAATTGCTATTATTAGATTATCCTCCAATGTATTTATTCTTGATTTTTCTTTTTATTTGAATGGATAAAATGAAATGACAAGATACGAAATCGTTCATGTAATAATTCACAGATTTAATAGCTTTTTTCGGAATATGTAATAATTTGAGGATTGATTTATATATGTTTAACTACTTATGGTAGACTATCTTTTATTATGTTGAAAAGATCTTTAAAAAATGAAAAGAAAAAAAAAAACAACTGACATCAATAACAGACTTAAAATAGAGATTATTTTTATCATTAAAGAAAAAGAAAACGTCACTTTAATGTCTCATTGTTTCAAATATGCTTTATTCCCGTGTTTTATTTTTGTCGATATTTAAGAGATCTCAGAATGTTTCAGTCTGCATCTGGTGTTCACTTATATTTGGTAAGCACGTCTTGAAAAAAAAATATTTTCCTATAATTGTTCTTAATTTTTTTTTAACATACGATAAATGCACGAGACCAGTTCATGCCATCATTACAAATAAATATAAATATTAAAGATTCGTTTAAATAAAAAGTACATTTCCAACCAAACCAGTGATTATTTATTATAATAAATTATTAGTTGTTAGCTTGAGTTTCAGTGGATTTGCTTTAAGCATTGACCTTACATGTTCTATCCGACTTGCTGCTCTTTGGTCAGTATTCCTTGATTCAACAGCAAATACATACAATAATATTGTAATTAATTTTCACATTGTTGTAACGCCACAATCATTATTTTTAACTCTGTGATTTGTATGTATTATGTCCAAAGCGTCTGCGAAAGGACTTACAGGCTAAGAGTTAGCTTGCTGAACACAAGGAGGCTGTATGTTGCTCTCTGCACTTCCTGACATTTGCACCATGCCACCACCAGAGGATATCAGCCCCCTTTCTCTTCTGGCTTCTGCTCCGTTTGTACACTGCCATTATGTTTCTCTCGGCTTATGCATAGACACACAATTTACAATAAATAAATTATAAATCAATTAAAAATAAGTATAGACACACACACAATATATATATATATATATATATATATATATATATATATATATATATATATATATATATATATATATATATATATATATATATAGTTGTGTGTGTGTGTCCATACTTTTTTTTTTAATTAACTTTCTTTATTAGAAGTTATTTCACAGGTAACATAATATTTCAATACAGCAGACAAAACTTCCATTTTGCTATTGTATCCCTCTTCCAATCCCCTTATTTTTATCTTAAGCAAAGCATTGTCTGTGTGTGTGAATGGAGGCTTGCTGTCCAAAATCAAACTTTCATTTCCTAAATCAGTTTAGATATATGAAATCATAGCTATTGCAGTTCGTATTACCTCAAAGATGATATTTTTTCACACACGGTGTGTGTGTGTGTGTGTGTGTGTGTGTGTGTGTGTGTGTGTGTGTGTGCGTGTTGGCCTAAAATCAGTGTAGCAGTCATACCTTTTAGCATTATCTTGTGAAAAACGTCATTTCCATGCGCAGACCGATGGCATACAGCAAAGTTCCATCTCAAACCAAGGCTCCTCGTCTTGGTTAAAAAGACGCAAAAATAACGATGTGAGAAATTACCTCAATTAGTTGAAGAATCACATAAGAAGAGATCTAAGAGATCCTTAAGAGGAAAGAACAGCTAATTTCATATGTCCGCAGTGCTTTGCATAGTGAAAAATGGCAAAGACATGAGATATCTGCACTTTTTCCTTTTTTATGTATTTATGGCATACCATTAACTTGAGTCGTCTAGACAGGGAAATAACACCTTGTTTGCCTGCAAACAAACCAGGGGCATCCGTGTCCATCCCCTATTTATTATTCACAAGTCTATGTGATGTCAAGGTCAAATTTACTGCATAGTCAAGGTCAAGGGTAAAGACCACGTGACAAGAATTCGGCAGAGCACTTATATATTCATTACATACACACTTTAATACAAGCAGCAAATCATTCGTGAAATCGATGTGAGACATAATCCGCTTTCCAATTACGCATGACTAGAAAATATAATAATTTTCCTATGCATGAAACTGTAGCATAATAGGAATTTTTGCCAAACTGTCCGAGCCATACATATAAGCTGCTATTATATATAGATTGCACAGCGACACTAGTTTGTAAGTAAATAAATACAAATTAAAACATAAAAGATAATATGATAATATGATTTAGTTTATTTAAAAAAAATTATCTGAAAAGTGTGAGCATTGCATAAGCCTGTATGCACAGACTCATGAATATACTCAACACATACCTGATTGCGAGAAATTCCATCTTCGTTGTTGTCCAAAGATGTTTTATCTCACTGCAATATATTTTAGCCGGATTAACCCTATGGTAGAACAGCGACTAAACACTTAAATTTATTCAACCGCTATTATAATGTTATTAAACTAAAACTTTAAACTGGATCAAATTATAAAACATTGAAGCAATACAGTAAGCATTTAGCATGCGGTTCCTCACTCAACGTATTAACGCTATCCATTTTCTACTGTATGTTGTCTTTTATTTCAGCTATAATTTGTATTTCAGCTATAATTTGTATTTTAGTACAAATCTTTTCCACATGCTGAACGGTGGGATATCGTTGAATATTTGTAATATTAAATTACGTCATACACATTTTTCCTATTTAAACAGTCAAAATATTAAATATTAAAGGCCATGAATGTAGGAGAGGATTAAGGACCTAGAAAATGAACCTGGGCCCATCAGTATGACACTCGGTGACATTGTAGAGTTTTGCGCAGAGAACCTTAATTCATATATTTAACCAGCAAACAGGCAACAGTACTAGATCATCCAGCAGCTCAAGTTCCTGAAATGTGCTAAAACATCTGGCTTACCGTTTTAAAATATTATTAAAATATTGCGCATGAAAGACTCCCAGGTAATTAAAAGGTTTAGTGTTAACAGTCCTACTGCTAAAAATGCATACAAACCGTCTGAGAACACACCGAATCTTAACGGATTAGAACACCTTCAGCCAAAATGTATATAGCCTAGCTTTAACTCCCCAAAAGCATTCTAAGATATTTTCCCAAATAGCTAGTACCTTCGATTTTGAAACGAAGCAATGTAACTTATTAAAATTCAGAACGGTTTGCATAAACAGCTTCCTCATGCATTATTAAAAAAAGTGAAAATGTATATTCATAATATATTTTAAGTAAAAATTCAATGATGAGTTTTTATTATGGCAAATACGGTTGCTGCTTTATTAGTTAAACAAATCAGCTGCTGTATATATTCAATGCATTTTATGTATGTTATAAAAAAAAATATTAGATTGCACTGTTGGATTGAAATGTACTTGATTCCGTCCGCTGTCCACAGGTGAACAAGTGTGGTTAAAACAAATAGTCGCACAGTAAGGATTTAGAAATATGTCAATTTTCATTGTATCATAAATGTTTAACCATAACGAAGAGTGTGCAGTATTAAATAATTGATCGTGGAAAGTATTGTCGTATTATGCAAATGATTATAATTCAATAGTCAAAGAGGATACATTTTATTCTGCTGTAGGTGTACTATAGGTCTGTGTCTTAATTCTAAATAGCTGGCTGCATTTGTAGTTTAAGATGGATTTATTTGTTTGTTTATATTTATTTAATAGTACACGACTTACCTGACAATTTTCACCCGCTTTATACCAAAGTAGATTCAACCCAATCATGTGGGTTCTCATTATTTATTTAAGAAACTTGTCTCCATTCAGTACTATCAAATAAATAAAAACAAATTAATAATTCCATCGTAAACCACAAGCAGCCGGCTACCTAGAATTAAAATTACAGACCAATATTACACAAACAAAATAATATTGAACACTCTTGAATATTGAACACTAGGTCTATAGTTCTTATTATAAGTAGACGACGGTTTGTGGTTTAAGATGTTTATTTTTATTTATTTAATAGTACACGATTTACAAAACAATGTGCACCAGCATTGTTCCAATGTAGATTTAATCCAATCATTTGCATTGTCATTATTTATTTAAAAAAAAAAACTTGTCTCCATTCAGTACTTTAGACTTAAACACCACAATACAGTTCACGTACGTCACAGAAAGAGGTACAGACTGACAACGTGTGTGAAGAGCTCCAAATGCTTTACGATATTTTATCTTTACATAAAACAAGAAAGATTGTGCATTAACGTGTAATACTAAATGTTGCATTCGTTTTCAATCATTCCAGTTGCAGGGCAGACATATACTTCACTGCTAAAACAATGGACACTAAGATGATCTTGACACATTCTATTTTACAGCTCTGTCATTTGCCAGAACATGAATTAAATAATAAAAACATTGCACTGTACAGTTAGCTTAAGCAGCCTGGTTTACCATCGGCATTAAAAAGTGATGTATTCCACAGAGAAACATTTAACTTTTGAAATCTCGAAGGCTTTTTGGAGATAAACCTGTTTATTCCTGCCACCATAGAAACAATGGTGCATGGTCTGTTTGAGACATCAAACATTCAGTGTTCACTGTTTTCTGTGCCTCTCCAGTTTGTTCTCATTCAAACATAATTTTCAAATAGGAATTTGGTATTAATACTTCATGCGAGTTAAATGTCATTGTGTGTTTCTGCTGATTTTTGCTCTGACTTTTACACGTCAACAAACGCTCGTGTCCCCTGTTATCATTGCAACAAAGCACATGAACAAACTGTCTCTTGGAAACACAACATTTTTAAATATTATATATTTATATATGTACATTCATAGAAAAGAGCAAAAACGAAATGAGTTTATATGTTCACAGTTTTTAGGGAATGGCCTATGTCCCTTAAAGCTTACATATAAGCGATTATGAAATCGTGTGCATCACATTTGAATTAAAAAAGAAAACCAGACTAGGGTAATGTGACACGGCCTCGGGTTTTCTTCGTTCATGGTTTCTGAAAAGAATAAAATATCAGATTTTCAGAAGGTAATGAGATCAGCTGAAGAGCGAATCATGGGGCATCCTTTAAGAGTGCATATGATTGGTCGCCTTAGATTTGCTGATAAATTTCTTCTCTTTTACTCTCCGGTTCTGAAACCAAATAGTAACTTGACGCTCAGACAGATTGGTGGTGGCAGAGATGCGTCTTCTTTTGTCTTTAGTGATGAATTTGCTGGCTGCGTACTCTTTTTCCAGTTCCTTCAGTTGGATCTTGGTGTAGGGAACACGCTTTTTGCGTCCTCGTCGATAACTGCTAACCTCAGGTTGCAACGGCACGACATCTGAAATAAGCATATTCAAAAAATTTATTAAAACGAATACATTGGTAAAAGTTTTTTTACAAGTTCATTGGTCAAGTTCTTAACAAAATAGTTAGTCTTCCTTAGATTCGTTAAAACAATCCGCAAGGCATATCTTGTATGACAAAATGTAATCACTGTATATAATGTAATCAGTATCAATCGACATTACTTAATACTTAATACATAATATAACAATATGCAATAAATTATGATAGCTCATTGTGAGAATGGCAGCCAAAAACCAACAAAACAAACAAACAAAAAACAGCCAATGTGGCATTTTGATCAACTTAGTGTTCTGGTAGGTTAAGGCATATAAAAGCGAGTTTACCTATCTGTATCACTTGTTGTCATTAACAAAATACTTCTTGTTACCTGTTAGTGACCATCTTAAGATGGCGAATTATAAACGTTTTCCATTTTCAGGACTGTAATTTATTAACTCCATAAATATAACTCTGTCCAATAATTGATAGTCACAAAATGTTAGGGATTTTTATATTAAAAAAATAGGATATTTAGAGAAATTAATAAAAGCAACATTCATATTCGTAGCTCAATTTATGCATTGTGTGTTCGGTAAACGCTCCGTGTATGACCAAAGGCGCTTTAAAATTAAGTCCTACGCAAGTGCGCGTGCGCGTGTGAGGCGCGTGCGCGCATGTATCCTAGTCTGTGTGCCTTTCTGTTTCCCGTTTCCCTCGCTCTTCGCTGTCCCGGTTATGACTAGCAGAATGTAACCTGTGGAACTATTCTTTTGTTTTGCCCTGCTGTATTAAATTGAAAAACAACCCTTACAGGCCTTTCAAACTACCCAACTGGAAGTGCGTTGCTTGGACAGTCCAATGAAGGAGTTGGTTGTTTACATATCAGTGATGAGCCAATTAATAACACTGGACCTCACTGCTAACTTTTTAAAGACTGTTTTATCATGTCAAAAAGTTTCCCTTTCGTGCAAAAGTAAAATAAATACCAGGCACTGCACCCACATATCAAATAAAGCATGACACTCAAATGTGCAAATCTGTCCGCTGGTCACTGCGGTGATTTATAGACACAGTACAAACAGAACTCATCATATTATTATACAGGAGGAGCAAAGGTAGCTTATATTGTCATACCCTGGCCTAACTTGCTGGATTGTTCTGCCTGACTGATCATTCACCCATTTGTGTCTATATGTACACACACATTATATATATATATATATATATATATATATATATATATATATATATATATATATATATATATATATATATATATATATATATATATATATGTGTGTGTGTGTGTGTGTGTGTGTGTGTGTGTGTGTGTGTGTGTGTGTGTAAATTATTATTATTATTATTATTATTATTATTATTATTATTATTGTTGTTGTTGTTGTTGTTGTAATTACAAATCTGATTATAAATCAAAAAGTTACATTTACATACCTGGAAAAGGAGATTTCCACAGATGAGCCGACTGTGTTTGCTCCTTTGAACAGTACACCTGTCCATCCCATCCGTTTGACAGAGCCCAGTGCTGATAGCCCTCCACTGGAATCAGCGCGTCGTGTCGTGGCTCGGGATGTGCGCTAATGCTGGGGACCACCGACACATCGAGATAGCCAGGAACTGTCTGATATGAGCCGGCGAAGCTGGGGTAGAAAGCGAATTCCTTTGCTCTGCTGGAGAGCTCTTCTGTAGGTAGTGCCGTACTGGGCTCGGTGTATTTTTCTGCTGGATGATACGAGCACGGTTTCTGCTGCAAGTTCACGTTGTGTGAATGAGACAGCCTGCAGCCGTAGTACGGGTTTCCAAATGGATAACTATAGCCCAGAGAGGCGCTGGACGAAGTCTGGGGCGCGGGACACTGTCGTCCTGCGTCAGGTGAAGATATATCCGAGTACACGGTGCCCTGGTGAGTGGTGATGGTGCCCGAATGTCGCCCCAAAGCTGGGTGTGATATAAGATCCCTGCAGTGGGTGGCAGGGCAATTCCCGCTCAGTCCCTCCATAGATTGATTTTTATTCTGACCACTTTCATTCGGGCTTTTTTCATAAACGTACATCAAGGTGTCCGCCCAGCGTGGATGCAAGACCAGCGAAGTCGTCATATCATGGACTGCAGATGCTTTTTAAAAGTCGACTACTCGACGGCGATACCTCATTTCCAACTACATTTTACGCACGCGCATGCGCACACCGAGCTCTGCGCGTTCGGTTCATTAATGCGCAGGCACGTGACTCCGGTAACAACTCCGAAGAGACTGCCTGTTGTGGTGGGTGGGTATAATAATCCCTTTAAACAGGCGCTGGCTCACGTTTCACTGGCTAGTCCTGGGGTTCTCAGTGGCCGCACATTGGCTGAGCAGCCCATGAAAACATTCCTTAAAGGGAAAGTAGCGATCTCGATTTAAGGAAGACCAAAAGAGCTATCACGTTTGGCCGACAAGCCTGTTCAAAAGTAAGATCTGATTTTCGAATTAGAATCCCTGCGCCGCATGGAATCCAATTTGAATTTCTGTACCACATATATACAGAATACGATCAAGACCAATAATTTTTACAGAATCATGTGAATTAACCAATAAATAATCCTTATTTTGGTAAAATATGTGTAAAATACTATTTTTCATGAACTGTTTCAGATTTGAAATAGAACAAGGCATGTAAATGAATGACCATAATGTAATTATAGTAGGATATTGACGCCTATAGACGCTTTTGAACAAGATTATGCTTTGAGTTGCATGTACCTCTTTATACGCATATCCAGTCAATACATATTATAGATCATGTTGAAGTCAATTATTAATAAAAAAAAATACATGACGTTAAAATAATTAATTGGTCAATTTCTATTTGACCAAAAATCTGAAATCTGATGGGCCTCAGAGATTCCAATAGTTTTTAATAATCAAAGAGACATTTAAAAACAGATACATTCTTACAATGTATAATCTCGTTCTCTTTGTGTGTGTGTGTGTGTGTGTGTGTGTGTGTGTGTGTGTGTGTGTGTGTGTGTGTGTGTGTGTGTGTGTGTGTGTGTGTGTGTGTGTGTGTGTGTGTTTGCGGGATTGATGAATATGAACGACTCTTTCAAATGGCAGCTGCACGGAAGTCCAAGGTCAAGGTAAAAACCGCAGACAAACAGGGTCAGTGTCTAGACAGACAAGAATGAGTTATACTTTCGTCTCTATTAAAACTTCTCACAGCACTTGAAAAACTTTAACACGACGAAGTGGAAGCTGTGCAAGAAAAACGGAAAATGAATTACCCAGGTTTACCCATTAAGGAACACATTCACAGCTAAAAACGTTAAAATAATATCAATAACATGCAGTAGGTTATATTCCGGAAGGTTAAATATTTCAAATTAATTTCATGTCGAATGGAATAAAATAGCATTAAATAGAATTATTGCATTTTATTTGTGAATAACAGACTGTTTTGTCTTATGTAGTTTTCCTTGGGAAAATATTGTCTAAGTATTGTTTTACATTAAAATATTAAATTTTTATACTGCTAAGTGACCATAACTGAAAAATGTCTCAAACGCAGCAGAACAATATGAAATAATGTTAAGTATAATTTAGATGAAATGCAAACTAACATACCAACAAGAAATATTCCTGATTATGGCGATAGTTCGAAGGAAAGATAGTTCGGGGTATAAGACGAAATTTTACGTGTAGTTTCTTCGCAAGTGGATGTATCAATCTATAACCAAATTGTTAAAATTAAATTACGCTACCGTTGATGAAATTTAGAAACCAATGTGTAGCTGTGAGGCGTTAAATAATGTATATGGTAATAAAGGTATTATCCACTGACACATGTAGATAACTTCAATGCCTCCAGAAATAGTGATTTGTGAACTGTCTCTACCCCCTATCAGTAATTTCGTTGAGTTTTAAAATAATATTTCAAATCTTATTTGAACTACTGAGTATTCGTTTGTTAGTTATAGTAAGATGTCTGATCTGTTTACAAAAAAAATCTGTTTCCATACAAGTATTTATATATTGAACTATAACAGTTATAAGCATTCTTGTTAGTGCTTTCTAAAAGTTATGTTCAGGTTATGTCAGGTTATGATTTCCTGTATATTCGAGAAACGAAACCTCTCTACAACTCTCTCTCTCTCTCTCTCTCTCTCTCTCTCTCTCTCTCTCTCTCTTTGTAAACGATTTTATTTATTTCCTAAATTATTTCCTAAACATCACAATATTTCTGTTAAACGAGAAAGCGAAAGAAGCCATTTGTAAGATGCATATAACCTGATGCTATTTCAGTTTAGGTAATGGAAATTCATGGGACATAAATTACATAGACAATGCTTTGGACCTACAATCCCATATAAATCGCTACGGAAAGTCTACATAACCAAAGTTCAAATTTGCTTGGATTTCAATTTTATATTCGTTAAAATGTGATACAAAAAAACTGTAATACATTAATGGAAACATCTAACAGGTTATTAGTGTTTATATATATTTTTATTATATATTGTTATAATTACTTTTTATTATATATTATTGGTAATGCTTTTATGTTTTTTGGCTGGCTATTTGCTTTGCTTGTTTGATTTTGTGGGTCATGATAGGTAATATTTTGTTCCTCTGTCCCAGAACAACGGAAAACGACGGAGAGACTCCTTTGAATATGAAAGTTGCTCTATTTCTTCCTGTATTAGAACGTATAAGGTAAGCCGTTTAATGTGGCTTTATATATAAACACTCATAAGTAAAATATGTTTTAAATATACTGAAATATATATACAAAGATATACTGAATACTATTTGCACGGAAACCACACAGATTATATACAGATGATGAATTTGGTTTAAAATAATCTCCTCAGATTTGTGTGTGTGTGTGTGTGTGTGTGTGCGTGTGTGTTGGTGGGGGGGGGGGGGGGGGGGGCAGTTAAGAGTTCGTAGTCTTCTAAAATGCTACTATCCTTTTTTCTGATCCCAAAAAAGTGTTCTGCATTCATCTAGAGAGTTCCTACAGAGTTCCTACTTCTTCTGTCCAAAGGTGTTCCTCTTTTCCTCTGCAATGTGATGCAGAAGCTCCACACTGTCGAGTACTGGAACTAAAAAAAATCGATTGCAGTATCACTTAAAGGTACCCCAACTCAGATGTTTTAAAGCCTAGACTATTACTCCGAACAGACTGTGTGTGTGTGTGTGTGTGTGTGTGTGTGTGTGTGTGTGTGTGTGTGTGTGTGTGTGTGTGTGTGTGTGTGTGTGTGTGTGTGTGTGTGTGTGTGTGTGCGTGTGTGTGTGCGTGCGTGTGTGTGTGTGTGTGCGTGCGTGCGTGCGTGCGTGTGTGTGTGTGTGTGTGTGTGTGTGTGTGTGTGAGAGAGAGAGAGAGAGAGAGAGAGAGAGAGAGAGAGATCTTCCATCTAGTACACATTATTGCTACTTTGTACTGCTGCTATTCTAGACCTAGATCTAGATGACTGCTCAGACACAACAAATTGAACACACCTTCTATTTATTTTCATTCTTGTTCACATTTTGTGATTGCACGAATTCCAGTCTCTACAGTAAGCATCTGCATTTTACTTTCTTATTTATTAAGAATATTGCCTATATTCCTCATATTTTGTCATTTGTGTGCATAATTTGTTACATATTTTATTCTCTTTTAGTTGGTACTGTGCAGCTGTAGAGTAGAAGCTGAGCCCCTCAACAAGCACTAAATGTACAATCGTCCCTCACATTTCACATTTTTTGCGCATGACAAATAAACTTGAACTTGAACTAGAGTAGTATACATATATTCGTAAGGAACACACACACACACTCACACAGACACACAGACACACAGACACACACACACACACACACACACACACACACACACAGACACACACACATATATATATATATTACAACAATTACATAGATAGATACATAGATAGATAGATAGATAGATAGATAGATAGATAGATAGATAGATGGATAGATAGATAGATAGATAGATAGATAGATAGATAGATAGATAGATAGATAGATAGATAGATAGATTAAATATGTTTATGTGGAAAGAATCCGTTTAGAGCACATCATTATACACACCTGAGGTTCCTTAAGCATGTGTGCAAGTGATGTGTTGTGCATTTTTTAGCAAGTTGTGATACATTCTTTGCATGGAATATAAATAAAATATACATGAAATTCCAATATATTTAACAATCACTGATTAAGTACTATAAATAAGTTTCCATGAAAGTAGAAACAAGTTTTTAAGCTCTGGAAATACTGGTATCTCTAATTTTCTGCATAAATAGCTAGAGTCATGCTGTAGCTTCTAGCACTAGCTTAGAGCATTAAACAGACTTGTGTAATGCGCTCTGGGCGCACAGCGACCACACCTTTGTCTCGGCACGCACAATTCTGCAGAAAGGGGGAGGTGTATGGTGCAGAGAGAGGGGGAATGGTCACTTTTATGTAACTCAGATGAATTTACACCAGCTTTGGCATCTATTCTGCCAATATTTCTCAGCAAATATTAAAAGATTATATGAAGTAATGCAGTGCTTCTATACCAAGCACCTGGTTATAAAGATTCAAAAGGTTCATGAATATGCACGTGCTCAGAGTGAAAATGTAGAGATTTAGAATTGAAAACAGTTACTATCTCGTGTCACGAGAACGTCTATAAATAGCAAAAGAATGTTTCAAAAGTAGCAAAATAATGTTTCCTATAAACATATCACAATCCACATATCTTTTGTGTGCTTAGTAAACACTATAGCAGATTGGAAACTACGAAGCGAAGTCTCTAGTTTTTTGCAACTATTCGAATGTAAGATTAGGTTCACACAAGACCACAACTCCCCCTTTTTTTAAGACAACACAAAGCATATACACAATTGAGTCTTTATTTGTATGTCCTTTGTTTGCATAGTATTTTTTTTTTTCATTTTGCATAATTTTGCTAAAAAAATGTATATGATAGGCAAAGTTAATTATAATAATTTAATATTACCGACATTTCCTGATTTTCAAATGAATATTGTAAATATTTCCCCTGGTTTTTACTAATCTTGCTCTACGACTGAATTATAATCATTGTTGTGACGTGCACTTGTGTCAAGCAGCAGACGAATTGTCTGTCCTACATGCCGACACGTCTAGTCGGAAGTCCAAGTTCAAGTTAAAAGAGGCTGTCAATTATTTGCCCAGACATGTTGATTGCGACGAAGGGCTTTTGTAGAGTGCTTTTCGTCCTGACCCTAGTATTCGCAATAAAGCGTTTATATATATATATATATATATATATATATATATATATATATATATATATATATATATATATATATATATATATATATATATATATATATATATATAATATTATTATATAATATTATTTTTTTAACCTCTATTCCATTGCATTTACATATGAAACATAACTTACTTTTGCAGTAGTTGTGCAACATAGTACCATAATTCCGCTTATTCACTCATATTGTTTATGCAAAATCAACACAATAGCATTGTCTAAAATCATTGTGCGCATAGTATTTCATTGTTTCATTATTTTACTTCTTATATTTCCACAGCCTACATATCCAGTATCAACAGCAACAGCTTTATGGGTTGTTGTTGTTGTTGATGATGATGGTGGTGGTTGTGTCATCGTTGTGCTTGTTGTTGTTGTTTCTCTTTTAAACCACTAATTTAATTGTAAAAGTAAACGTAATGGAATAATTGTATACGTAATGTAATAATAATAAGAAATAATGTAAAATTAACATAACCATTTTGATTGGTAACTTATGACTAGTATACATAGCTATACATAGCTACTTATACGCTGTAAATTGGTTATTTTTTAGGCTTTTTACTCTAAATGAACTTCTCCACAGCATAGCTAAGTTTGTTCTTCTTACTTTACTGGGATGGTCCTCATGAGAGTAAAATGTTTTATCGAGCTTGATAGGTTTTGCAAATGCACTTGACAATACTGTTCTAGTAAGAACTATTCCAGAAGAGGCTGACTTTCGTATCTTAACTGTTATTGTTGTACTTAATTACTCCGCATGTGTTATTTCATAGTTTTTAAATCTTCAATATTGTATTGAAGTTTTATATATATTTATATATATATCACAAACAAAAAAACATTATGAGGTGTGTCCAAACTGGTTGTACACACACCCACCCACCCACCCACCCACACACACACACACACACACACACACACCATATCGCATAATAACCATATCATAAGCATTATGTGAGCAGGTAACATAGCAAAAACATATTTCTATTTTTAATTTATGTAAATGTAAAAACAACATGACAAAGGCAGATTTCTTTATTGTGTGCATGTGAATCGGTAACGATTCTTGGTCAAGGTCAAGGTCTCCCGCCGGCCTGAAGTGAAGATACATGGCTTCGGTTTTTACGCATTCATATTAGTATTAGTTCAAACATATACCTTTCCGTGAAAAACGAGATAAAAAATACAATAAAATAGATTTCATTTTTATGCAAACAATACAGTACAATTCATTGCTATAACTAAAACCTAAATATTAACTAATTGCCACATTTTATTTACAGCGGTATATTTAGATTCAAAGAGAAAAAAGAACAGCTGCGAACTGCCCTGATTGGCTAAATTTGCCGTATTGATTCGTAGCAGAACCCTACCTAGAAGGCAAATGCGGCAGGAAACAATTGAATTAATAGGTTATGCATTACGATTATATGAAATTAATCCACGAAATTAATTGAAATAAATACTTTAATATGAGATTTCTAAAATTTTATCAAGCGATGCAAAAGAAAGCAAGAGTTTAATTAAAAAGTATGATATCAGTGGTTTCGCCTAGGCGCATACCAAAGCTGTTCTAGTTCAAGTTCAAAGTCTTTTCCGTCAGACAAGTGGGGTGCAGACGCTAGAGACACCTTTAACCCCTTAGCCCGGAAAATAAATCACAACAAGAACATTCAGCGTTTTAAAAAAAATCATTTTCAAAGTAAATGAAATGCATTTTTATCTAATTCAGTAGTTTTTGTATAGATAGATAGATAGATAGATAGATAGATAGATAGATAGATAGATAGATAGATAGATATGTGAAATATGTGATTTCAGTGTCTATGCACTGGCTCAAAATAAAGGTTTCAGTTTAGAGATCTTAAAGTTTCTACTCTATAAATGGGGTGAATAAAAAATATGAACCTCGAAGTCTTCACATATACATTGTTATTGATTCGTAACAGAATGGTTCATTTCGCACCTATCTTAATGTCCATAAAACGGAATTTATAAATGAACTGTGTAGAATCAGTATTCGACTATCATTTGAACTCTGTTTAAATATGAAGACTTTAGTGTACATTATTAAGAGTATAATGCTACAAATGACCTTTATGATAATATCATGAAAATTCTTTTACTGAAGTAAAGGCCCATCTGTGTTGCCGCAAAGCTGACATGTTTCATAATTCTCATGATCTATTACAAACCCTTAAAAGCACATATACAATAGAAATCTTTCATATACATATATAAAAACTATACAGCACTAGGACGTCATCACTAGAGATCAATACATCACTTTCTTCAAATAAAAAACATCTGAATGGTGAATTCAGAAAAAATCCATTATATGGAAAGAAGAAAAACAAGAACACATGCAATTCCACATTGTAATTATATGAGCAACTACCGTCTAATCATACGACTATAAGTATCGTGACATCCTGTTATTTGAAATTCCACCGATATGGTAAGACGGCAACGGCTATACTCATAAGTTTAGCATTAGTAAGCAATGTTGTACATGTTTTTTTTTTTCCAACTCACCCTACTATGAATTCTAGATGAATTCAAAACAAATGTAATTTTAAATATAGCTAATTGCGTTTTTATTAAGCATATATCGAACGCAGATATATGTCGACAAAACAAACTTTGTTTTATTTCCTTTTGCCCATGATTCCATATACAGTTACGTTAAAATTTTGTCTTATATCAAAATAACATGGTACATAGTCACTTAATTAATTACGTTTTAATTGCGCAATTAACTCAACCAAAGATCGTTAAGTCACTTGCATGAGCAAGATATTAAATGCATGAGAAAAAAATAAATAGGTGATTAATGAGTAATTTGAAGCCTGTAACCGCTCGATAAAATATTTTTCTATGTAAGAACAATTTCTCAGATATAGCACTCTAAGCTTCATCTAGAATTTTTGTATATAGAAAAAGCTGTGAAATTGCCTATGAAATGGGAATCTTGTAACAGACACTCCAGCTTTTTCTATATATAATGTATATATATATATATATATATATATATATATATATATATATATATATATATATATATATATATATATAGAGGCAAATCAAAATTGGATATCACGCATTTATCTGGTACACAAGCAATTTAAGCCACACTACACTTAGCCAGTTTGATGTAAATATCCAACAGTAAAAAAAAAAAAAAAATTAATTGTTAAACAATTTTCAATTATTCAAAATTCAAACCATGCGCTGGGTTGAAATCTAAGTTTTCACCACTCCAGAATATTCATGTAGTTGAGTTTAAAAATTCATATTATAATTATAATTATAATTATTATTAAATGTTTAATACATTTTCATAACCTCAGTGTGTTCATATTTCATGATAAAACATGCACAACAAACATCCAAAATTCAAGCCAGACAATCTAAAAACACATTGTTCCAATTAAATCTTCATCTCATGCATCTTTGCTTATCCCATTTATTAAATTAACTTGTATACCAATTAACCAAAAGATCCAGTACTGAACACATTCAATAGACAAAACACATTGAAATGGCATTTTAAAATCATCTACAATTTTCTTTCAACTTAGGCTGTGTTTTGAGGTATTTGATGCAGCCACTAGAATCCTAAAAAATAAAAATACAAGTCATATAATCTCTGGGAAGGAAAAAGAAAAAGCATGTTTCCCAACATGTAAAACTTTAAATCAGGTAATTATAAAGGAGTATGAGACAACTTATTATATAACTTATTTACTCTTTGTATCATTTTTGACTACTTTCACAATTTATGTTTTTTAGTGTTTTATTAATGTTTTTTTAGTTTCTTCTAGACAGATTTTTTTCATTTATGTGTTTATGTTTACACATGCTACACATAACTCCACATGTAAATAATCGGTCATGTGACCGTAGTTGCTTAATTTTCAGAGATAATTAGGGTCTTATATATGCTGCAATTATTCCCAGTCTCCCGTGATTTATTTAACGACTTAATAATAATTTTCATCATTGGCCAAGATTTAGGTGTCTCTGAATGTATAGCCTAAAGCATTAGTACATGTTTGCTAATCATGAAGGCTATATCTGGAAAAGGAATAGCGTTGTGAAATGTATTACACCCGACTCCTTTCTCGCTAAAAATACAATTTTACTAAAGATGCAATTTAAAAAGAGAATAAAAATGGAAAATATGAAACCTTAGTGCGGTTACATTGTGTTCTATTAAGACTGATATTTGGGCTGCATTTCCTGAACACGATCACTATTTTATTTTATTTATTTTATTTTAATAATTCCAAGATTTAAAGGATATGGGTTAGGCATATAAAAACAATGTAACCGTTAGGACAATAAAAGTGCACATTACATTAGCGAAAGAAAGAAAAGAAAGAAAGAAAGAAAGAAGTCTGGTGTTTTATATATTAGGCGAATAAAATGCGAATTCCGAGTAAAACGATTTTTTGACAGTTTGCTTCCTCCATCAACATTATATTTTATTCAAAAGGAGGAACTAGTACATCAAGATATTCAAAATGTATAGTATATGCTTACAAAAATTAACTATGATCTCCATTCCTTTTATAATTAGAAAAATATGAAGAACGTGTTGCTTTATTTTCCAGATGTCTACGTGGCTTGTATTAACGTTAAGTTCATTCCTATGAAGAACACTTTCATACTCTCAGCAAGACGCATACGTTGGTAAAACTTGGGCTGAAACCATCACCCTCACTGCACGTACACAGAAACGCGCCTTTGGCTTTCTAACTCTTGTAATTTCGTAACGTCCCCACCAGTGCTGTGCACTTGATCCTCTGCTGCACACAGGTTGCCTGTTCATGTCAGGTGTGGAGGGCGCGAATTGTGCGCTTGGTAAACACATATACTTGTTCAGCAACGTGTTTCAAAGGTTTGACCAAACAAAAAAAAGTGAATGACTGAATCAAGCAAAGTCCATAATAAAGAATAGGACTCCGGTGATTAACCATTCCTGTTATGCTTTAGTGCTAGACCTAGCTGCATAAAATTCAGATATTTAAATTATGGTATGTATTTGTAGGCACCAGCTTCTTACTTGTCCGTGAAAGTCTCTTCATTGATCATATCAGGACCATATGTTTCCAACCCTGTAGGTATATACATTTGTTTGTGTTTTATTATTTCTTTTAAATAAGGTAGGTACTACCTACTACCTTTTTGAGGCAATATTCCACCAAACGAGCGAATGTATTTAGATTTATATTAATAATGATTTTCCAACGATTTTTGAAAGCATCCTTAGCTTAAACCCTTTTCAGTCTACTACACTGCACACACAATCGGGCATGCAAGTCATGTTTTAACGCGGTACAGATACCTGAAGGTCCCCTGATTGGTTTGCAACACGCATGCGCGGTCAGGGCAGCGAAGATGCAGACCGATTTTTACCCCTAATGCGTTAAGGTTTTATGGCTCGACTGAAATCGCCGTACGCAAATGCTTTAAGACGATGTTTTGTTTATCATCACATAAAAGGTATATTCATTTTTAAAAGTTGTTATTATAAATGGAGAATTTTTGTTCAGTATTGGAGGTTTCCTTGGTTTGAGGAAGATCATCTAATATGACATTTTTTCCTTAAACTTTCCTTATATAATTTTCATTTTTTAAATCGGTGTTAAATTATTACTTTTTTAAATACTATAATTTTAGTATCGGACTTTTTTGGTAAATTAGCTATAACTTTCATATAACAAATAGCATTCAACATTGAGAGAGCGTGAGACTATAAACATGTTGAATAAATATACTGTACCTGGAAATTTTAATTACCTCAAGCATGCAGTTTGATATTAACATTCATCTTTATGTATCTTAATCTTATTTTCTCTCTCTCTCTCTCTCTCTCTCTCTCTCTCTCTCTCTCTCACACACACACACACACACACACACACACATACACACATTATCATCATCATCATCATCAGAAAGAGTTTATGTTTACGCGCTAAATTTGTATGCATATGCTGCGGTTTCAGAGTGAAAGTTAATCTGAAAGTCTTTGGGAAAATGTTCTGTCCTGTTAACAGAAAAAAAACGGTAACGTGGATACAAAGAAGATCCAATCCACGTTTCCTGATTTGCGCCGCATAGGGTTCAGTCTGTTGTTAATCAGAAATAATTTTGGAAATTATAATGAGAATAACGCTAATTATGACATATCTTACTAATAGAAATCATAATTTAAATATTTTATGCAGATATAAAGCTAAAGAAAAAAAAACACTGTACATTATTCCGCACTGCACTGTGTTTTCCATATATCCACCTTTTTTGTGTTAGAACTTTGAAGCACAACATTCAAAGACAGTGAATGCGATTACGTTTTTGCATTAGAAACCTTAAGCAAAAGGGTTTTTAGTGATGAACACGGAATTACGCACCCTTCTGCGTGCGCACAGAAACGCTAAAGGCTTCTGCGCATGTTTAAAAATTTGACCCGTTGGGAGTGAGACCGGGTTGTGTGCATGCGGGGTTTTTCCACTAGGAAATATAAACGAGACTTTTGTTTCATAATAACGCATAGCCTTCATGGATAAACAATCTAATATGTAAAAAGTAGAGAACTGAAAATATTTGGGATCCCATGCTGCAGTTGTGTGACTGTTAGCAGCACAACTGCAATACCACAGAATCTAACTTCCAAGCTTTCCTTTTTTTCTGGGGCTTTGTCTTTTTTATCCTAACGGTCGCTATATCTGATCATTTGATCTTCGCGCCTGGTGCTCTTGCTATCGTAACTCTCAAAATTTCTACCCAGACTTGGGTCCGGCACTGTCTGGTTGTGTGGCTAAGGGTCTGGCCCAAAGACCCAACAGTGGCGACCCGGCGGTGGTGAAGCTCAAACCCCGCCGCTCTGACCAGCAACCCAAACCTTCTTTTTTTTATTTTTTTAATCTTACTCATTGTCTCGACCCGAGCTTGTTTTTAACTCTGTCACGTCAATTATGTTTGATTATAATTATTTATGGCTATTCGATTTTTAAAACTTAAACAGAAAAGCTTTTCGTCATCTGCATACAGATATCAAGTGTGACACCTAAATTCAAATTACGCCTCTCACTCGGTCTTTGGCAGATATTCAGTTTGAAGGTGAATAGGTCTGTTTATTCATCAGACATTCCATTTTTATTTCCCTTGTGCGCAGTGAAAGCTCTTAGGTCTCAGAGTGGAAAAGACGACTTTAAAATTGTGGCCCGTAGAATAAGGTATATTTCCAAATAGCACGCCCTTATTTTTGTTCATGCAAACGATTTATACGTCTTATTGGATATACGCGGTTCATGCAAAAATACGGCGGCATAGAGCTGTCAGGGGCTTCACGTTGAGGCTTGGATTAAATGCAAAGTAAAATTCTCAGTTAGTAATACATTTCAGTTGCAGTCATTATTTTACTCCTGGGCACATTGTTTATTTGTAACTTTTCTAAACACGGAGGAGAATGGCATACTCAACACTGACCTCACAATAGATGCAATCATATCATATCATAAAATAATTATTTGCTAGATAATAAAATAAAATAGTTTGCTAGAGTATAGACTGGATGATTGGCCTAATAATTAAAATTTATTCTGTTTTAGGTAATACAAACAACAAGAGCAACACCTACAACAATATGGCACATGGATGGATGCACACACATTCCAGAAAAAGAACTACAGTTTACTAATTATTAGTTAATTTATGAATTACTTTCCTCAAATTTGTTAGCCAGGAGTTTTGGTGTTAGAATTTACACTCTATAAGAAAAAAGTGTTACATAGAGCACATTAATGTAGATTAACCAAAATTAAAGAGGTCACTCATTCTCATCACATATTCTCTATATGCTTATCCTGTAAGGGGTCATGCAGGGTACAGCCAGCAATACAAGGCAGGGCTCTCTCTCACTCACACACACACACGCACACACACACTATGGGCAACTTGGCAACTAGACCACCTGAAGGAAACAGGGTACCCCACCTACCACAGGAAAAACATGCAAACTCCAAACACACAGACTAAAGATCAAAATGAAACCCTGACCATGGAGGGTGCAAGGGTACAGTCCTAATCACTATGCCTGAAGAGGATAAATTAGGCAAACTTTACTTGTTGATCATTTTGGAAAGACAGATAAGACTCTATTTAAAAAAAAAAAAACTGGTGTGTGTTTTAAATGTTATTGACTAACCACTAATGGCTAGTCAAGCCTTTTTCAGCTCTTAGTTGAACACTGAGCATGTCATTGTGAATAAAAATATGCATACCCATTAAAACAGATGCTACTGGAAAACATTTTTTCCCGCTTGTTTTGTGTGTCAGAAATGTGGGTTGGAAAGGCTGCAAAATAGAATTAAAAATGCCTTAAAATGTCCCAGATTTGACTGGGATATTTTTCCAGCTGTTTCTAGTTTCTGCATTTTGGTTGGCTAGAAAAATTCACATCAGCAAATGATTGTTCAGTGGTGGTTTATTTAAAACCACAGAAATTAAAAATGGCACATTTGAAAAATTTATGAAACAGAATTAAATTAAGTATGCCTGAATAAATGGACTTACAGTAGTTGTTTTTCAAATGAAAATTAACAAGCACTGGCATAGTAGTTAGCACTGTGGCCTTGCATCTCCATGGTCTGGGGTACAAGGCCACAGTGGAGGCCTTGCACCTTCATGGACTGTGGTTCGATTCCTGGCTCAGGTCTGTGTGTGTGGAGACTGCATGTTCTGCTCATGCTTGGTGGGTTTTCTTTGGGTACTCTGGTTTCCTCCCACAGTTCAAAGACATAGAGATAAGGCTATTTGGCATTCCCAAATTGTCACTAGTGTGTGAGTGTCTGTGTGAGTGTGTGCAGCAAAGCATGGAGCAGGTCAAGCATGGTGTTATTTGGCATGAAACAAATCATGGTTTCTACCTGATGTGGGAGACCGTCCCATTGAACTTTGATTGACGTCAACAGGTCACTGTGTAGGAAACAAAGCTTTGATTAAAGCTGTGTAGATCACCAGTGGACCTTCACAGTGTGCTGAGCAAGGAATGAGGCTTGGGCAGATCTGTGCCATCAAACTTTTTTTGCTGTAAGCTCTGCTCTGTTAGCCTCTTCCTAGACATATGTGCTGTTTTCCTCCTCCTGGAGATCTATGTTGCTAGCCTCTCATTGATATGTGGTGTTAGGAGCCACCCTGTTGGTCCTGTAAACAGAAGCCATTTGCTTTGTGAAGTCAATTACTCATTGGAGTGCATAATGGAAGCTACCAGTTACCCCTGTTCTGAGCACTTCTGTGCTCTGTGCAGTCAGCCTCTCATTGGAGTGTGGTCCTGGGAGTCATCCTGTCAGCCCACTCTATCAGGAGCTGGACCCAAAAACATATTGGTCTGATGAGCCTGGTGAGCAAAAAGTGTATTCACTGCTTCTCCGCTGGCTTTGGATCTTACTAATAAATCCCATTGGGGTCTATCCTTTCAGCCATCCAAAAGAAATTCAAAGTCAATAAACTAGCAGTCCTCAGTGAATCACAATTACCTACACAAATAATGGCTTAGGAAAGTCAGTAAGAAGGGAAGCAAAGTTGAGTGATTACTTAGCAAAGTTTGAGATCTGGAGGTGAATACTTAAAAAAAGATTGCTTATTAGGTTATGCTTTTTATTGCTTATTAAGTGTGTATGTGATTAAAAGTCATGATTGTGTTCTTGCCTCTGGAGTGCTTTGCTGGGACTTGTAGTTGACTGCAAATTCTGGAAACTGACATTATAAACCAGTGCAAATTACTGCAAAGTCCCACAAAACTCAAACATAGTTTGAAGTCCTGGGGGGAATTCTTAACAATTCTGATTACAAAATTTGGGTATTTTTTTCCATTATGCTTTTCCTTGGTGGGAGGGGTGAAGCATTTATTCTAAATTTATACACACATGGACAAAATTGTTGGTACCCTTCGGTCAATGAAAGAAAAACTCACAATGGTCACATAAATAACTTTAATCTTACAAAAGTAATAATAAAAAAAAATTCTATGAATGTTAACCAATGAAAGTCAGACATTGCTTTTCAACCATGCTTCAACAGAATTATATAAAAAAAAATAAACTCATGGAACAGGCCTGGACAAAAATGATGGTACCCCTAGAAAATACTGAAAATAATGTGACCAAAGGGACATGTTAATTCAAGGTGTGTCCACTAATTAGCATCACAGGTGTCTACAATCTTGTAATCAGTCAGTGGGCCTATATATAGGGCTCCAGGTAGTCACTGTGTTGTTTGGTGATATGGTATGTACCACACTCAACATGGACCAGAGGAAGCGAAGGAAAGAGTTGTCTCAGGAGATTCGAAAGAAAATGATAGACAAGCATGTTAAAGGTAAAGGCTATAAGACCATTTCCAAGCAGCTAGATGTTCCTGTGACTACAGTTGCACATATTATTCAGAAATTTAAGATCCATGGGACTGTAGCCAACCTCTCTGGACGTGGCCGCAGGAGGAAAATTGATGACAAATCAAAGAGACGGATAATCCGAATGGTAACAAAAGAGCCCAGAAAGACTTCTAAAGAGATCCAAGGTGAACTTCATGCTCAAGGAACATCAGTGTCAGATCGCACCATCCGTCGTTGTTTGAGCCAAAGTGGACTACATGGGAGACACCATTGTTGAAAGCAAATCATAAAAAAGCCAGACTGGAATATGCCAAACTACATGTTGACAAGCCACAAAGCTTCTGGGAGAATGTCCTATGGACAGATGAGACAAAAATGGAACTTTTTGCCAAGGCACATCAGCTCTATGTTCACAGATGGAAAAATGAAGTATATCAAGAAAAGAACACTGGGTGTCTTGAATCTGTGCAGGGTACAATGAAATCTCAAGACTATCAAGGGATTCTAGAGAGAAATGTGCTGGCCAGTGTCAGAAAGCTGGGTCTCAGTCGCAGGTCATGGGTCTTGCAACAGGACAATGACCCAAAACACAGCTAAAAACACCCAAGAATGGCTAAGAGGAAAACATTGGACTATTCTAAAGTGGCCTTCTATGAGCCCTGACCTCAATCCTATTGAGCATCTTTGGAAGGAGCTGAAACATGCTGTCTGGAAAAGGCACCCTTCAAAGCGGAAACAACTGGAGCAGCTTGCTCATGAGGAGTGGGCCAAAATACCTGCAGAGAGGTGCAGAAGTCTCATTGACAGTTACAGGAATCGTTTGATTGCAGTGATTGCCTCAAAAGGTTGTGCAACAAACTATTAAGTTAGGGGTACCATCAATTTTGTCTAGGCCTGTTCCATGAGTTCATTTTTTTTTTATAATTCTGTTGAAGCATTGTTGAAAAGCAATGTCTGACTTTCATTGGTTAACATTCATAGAATTCTTATTTATTATTACTTTTGTCAGATTAAAGTTATTTCTGTGACCATTGTGAGTTTTTCTCTCATTCACTGAAAGGTACCAACAATTTTGTCCACGTGTGTATTTTGTATCAAATAAAAGCGTTCCTTCCAGAAAACATCTGTGTATCATTACCTGACTCCTTGTATGCCTCATTAAGCAATGCATATTTTAACTGACTATACAATTATTTTATGAGTCAAAAACACCAGATTGTGGTGAGGGGGACCCATCTAGCCATCATATTATTCTTACTTGTTTTGAGACACTACCACATACTGGTTTGTTTGGATATCATTGACGGTCAGATAAGTCAATCAACAAGGTAACATCAGGTCAGTTCTCTACTTGACTAACCCACAGTACATGAGACAACACAAACAACTAGGAGAGCAATGTATGCAAAAAGAAGTGGTGTCATGGGAAGGATTTGTTAAGGTGCAAGTAGGCCAAAACCTCCTTAGGTTATGTACAGGAAACAGAATTGAACGGTTCTCAATGACTCTTCTAGTCCGAGTCATTCGTTCTTTTGTCACGTGACTCCCATAGACGCTATGCAGTGCAATAGATTCAAAAGAACGAACGACACAGACTAGAAGATATGATGGTGAGCTGCTCATTCTGTTTATAATAATATGTCCTTAGCTATTTTTATTACTGTAACTATAACCAAAATTTGTATATGTAGACGTGTTGGGGGTCTGTTTATTGAAAATGTAACATTTTATTTTATTTCTGATCAAAAGAACGAAATGAACTAAATGACTCAAAAAAAGGTTGTTCATTTTGATGAACGAGATGCGAAGAACCGAGTCACTAAAATTATGCAAATTTCCCATCATAATCTACCACGCGACTGTGTTTCACCATGTACTAATGTTATTATCTGCTAAGCCATTTGGAGGGCAACTAAATATACTGCATATCTTACACTGGAAATAGTTTACACTGTTCAAACATACATATGTTACCTACAGTAGGTATTTGTTTCAAAAGCTTTATGTTGTGAAAAAAGTGAGAGTAGGAAATTTGTGTTTTTTATTTCTTAATTGCCTAAATGTCAGAATTTGTACACTATTTTATCATTTTGTCTGGCTGCTTAAATAATTTCTAAAAAATAAATAATAAATCGGACATTATGATTGAAACAGTTACTCAGTACTTGAGTAGTCTTTTCACCGAATACTTTTTTACGCTTACTTGAGTAATATTTTGGATGACTACTTTTTACTTCTACTTGAGTAATATTGTTTTGAAGTACAGCTACTCTTACTTGAGTACCATTTTTGGCTACTCTACCCTCCTCTGCATGTAATGCATGATTGTTCCCACCTGTATAACTGAAGCCTATGGCCATTTTCTTTTCAGAATTCTGAGTGGGAAAGGAATGGAGCGAGAAGAACTGATTCAACACACTTAGTGATTTGGATTAATTTTTTTAATAAGTGAAAAGAGGGGTACACTAAAAATACAAATGGCAAAAACATAATAAAAGAATATAGAAGAAAATAAAAAATAGAACAAAACATGAATCTCTGTCAAATTCTCCTGTTTCCCGAGTCCTTGATCTCTGATCGCACATATACCAGGTTGGAGGAGGAGGTATGAGATCTCCCTGCCCTCCCTGTAAATGTAAAAGGTTAAAGCTAAAAATAAGCTGATCAGATTTAATGTAATCGGTGATATTATTATTATTTTTAGGCTGAAGCCCACGTACATGTCTTCAGGCAGATATTCAAGTACTTGAAAAATTTCAGTAAATTCTGTCCAACACAGAATTTTTACGCATGCGCAGTACGCTGTCAAAACTGGCAGTTTATAATCTGGCACGTAACTGCTCATAACTTCCCTTCTACTCAACGTTTTGATATAATTTATCAATTATATTTTTGTCATTTACATTTCTTTCACCTTTATCAAGGACTGACAAAGTCTCATAAGTACACAAATAGCTCACCTTTAAGTTTAATTTTGTACTACAAATGTACTTTTTAATATACTATAAGTGAACTTACAGGTGATAGTTTTATACTTCTAGGTCACTTTTAAGTTTATAAAAAATATAATTTGAAGTATACTCTCAGTAAATTACCAGTTGAGCAGTATACTTAAGTATAACTGCAATTATAGTACTGCATGTGCCAAAATATACTGTACAGAAACTAACATACACACTATAAGCGAGTTGATTTAAAGTCTGCGTAATGCTAGTCTTCAGAGTGTGTGTGCAGATAGCTCACACAGGTTGTTCATGCAGATTCTCAAACATATCCTGGAAGGAGGTTGCTGCAGATTCCTGCAAAAAAGGAGACGATTTACTCACCTAATGCATGCACAGTTCTTGGCAGATCTTCACAGTTGACTACACTCTCTTTTAACTTCTCCCACAAGTAGGTATCAGGTGGTGTAAAATCAGTGTAATGGGGTGGTTTTGGGAAAGAATTGTTCTGTCACCTTTTACAAACTCGGTCCCCATTTACGACCACTTCCGTATGAGCGAAAATAATACTCAACTATGAATGCTTTTTCTTCCATCGAGAGACCCATTTCCAACAACAACTGCACAGCACAACTTTCACTACTGGGAACACGTGCGGCTGGAGCTATGCCCCTCGAAAAAATGTACATGCGCGTTCAAGATGCGACTTTCAGTACCGTACATTTTATTGCATATCATATATTTGTAGGTTTTCTTTAAACTTGACAGCATACTTGTAGTTGAGTACTTTTACATTATTTTTGTTAAAGTATAGTACTAGGTTTTAATTTAGGTGTAAGGTCCTATAGGTGAAGTATACCTTTAACTGTACTTTAAGTAGGCTTGAAGTTAACTAATAAACATTACCAGTAGAATGCAAATCATCCTCAAGATTTAGGACATTTACTGTCTTCCTAATGACATTTTTAAAACAAATATTGTACTGATACCAAAATTTAATAACTAAAATAAACTAAAATGTAATACTAAACCAAACAACAAACACAAAGTATGACCACCATCGTGATCTGGGAAGGTTAATATTAGAATCTGCGCCAAGCACCCTCTCCAAAATCAGTCCCTGACTGCACACAAACAGATCCTCTATTGGCAGAAATTGCAACACCTTAAAGTGTCTGTGTACAACATTAAACACATCACAGCTTCTAATAATTATTAATACAAAACCAAAGCAAACAACATTATCTTCGCAGAGCAACCACATGCATGGGTATTCCCTTCTAGTAAACTTTCCATAAATATGCTTTGATACAAGCAATCTGCAAACAGCCATCATCATCTTCTAAACAACTGTCAAGTCAGCAGTTTACCCCATGATTGTGGATGCTTGTTCTGAACTAGACAAAGACATATACAATATGATGAAATAACAATGTAAAAAAAATGGTCTTGAAATCTTCAACTTTATATGTAATTAATCAAGAATATATGGGTTTCACTGTTTGAGGTAAATTACAAACATATTTAATTTTTCAATGTTGTATATGGTAATGGCTTTTATTATCAGCCAGTATGAATGACGTATGTTACAAAACTCTCACACCTTGGAAGACCCTGGAGGTGAGAGGCCACAGTGAACATTTTGGTATTCAATACCCTCTTTGTCATCTGGGATGCACATAACAAGCAGGCCCAGTGAAATGTAGCAATAACTAACAGTCCAGTACATTGGACAGTCCAGTATATCCGCTTATTCATTCAGATGCACAGTTTGGCCAAATGTGCACCCTTTTTATGCAACCTTCTAAATCAGATAGCAAACATGTACTTATGCAATTAGGTAACAACAACATTCATTCACAAATTCACTAATTGTCTATACCGCTTTATCCTGTATACAGACTTGCAGGGGACGTGGAGCATATCCCAGGAGACTTAGGGCACGAGGCAGGGCAACAACAACAACAGTCAACTGTTATTTTAATACACAAAGGTCAGCTGTGCTGGAGTAGTTCTTGCAAACACAGTATTGTTATGTGCATTTGAAAAACCCTTCAAGCATCATGATGAAACTAGCTCTCATGAAGACCATCCCAGACCAAACAAAGACCAAAACAAATCAAAGAAGCAGGTAATTTAGAGGTAACAGCCTCAAAAATCACCAATTATCACCTCAGGGAGACCATTGTGGAGGCTTTACAGAGCATAAGTAGCAGACATATATCAATATCAATGTTTCAAAAGAGATTATTGCATATTGTGCATGCCTTCAGCATTGTTTTACAATACAAGAAGAATAAAAAAATTACAGTATATAAAAAATAATTAGATACAATTACAATACGTGTTCAAAATTGAGCTGACAAACATATTTTTTTATTTATGAAATAATGGTGAATGTGGTTAAAAGATTTGTGTTGGTATACAACATACTCACAATTTGATGGTTTTAGTCATGGATCCGAGCTGGACGAGTCAGATCCTAGAGGAGACCAAAGGATGTGATCCAAAGTGCCGGCCCCAGGGGAAATGAGCCGATGTCAGGAACAAGCTGAGAGCTTGTGCACACCACATGTTTAGCATCCTACTAGCCAACGTCCAGTCACTGGATAGCAAACTCGATGACCTCAAGACCAAGGTAAAACTCCAGAGAGAAATTCGAGACTACAGTCTCCACGGTTTCACCAAAACATGGCTGAACTCAGCTGTGCTGGACCACGCCATCAAGACAGCTGAGTTTTTCTGGGTTCAATGCATGGACAGAACTATGGAGTTGGGAAAGTCAAGGTGAGGCGGTATGTGTCACATTCCTGCACACCCAGCCTGGAACTACTGACCATCAAATATCGTCCTTTTTACCTTCCTCAGAAGTTTACCTAGGTCATAGTTAGCACTGTTTGCATCCCATCTCATGGACACTGTGTACATAAACACTGCCTTAAGCGAGCTACACAAGGCACTCATGCTGTGCTTATTGTGTCAGGGGACTTTAACAGTGCCAAACCTCAAACATGCAGTGCCAAACGTTTTTCAGCACATCAATCTCTATGCTGCACAACACGCAAAGATGGCTTCAAGACACAATGTAGCCCTCCCTGTTTTGGAAACCAACCCACACCACCATCTTCCTCATTCCAAAAATATGAAAAAAGGCTTAAACTGATAGCCTTGGCCCAGAGGGAGGTTGAGCGCTAAATGGATCAATCCTTGTAGGATTTATAGGACATTCTTGATGACACAGGCTGGAACATATTCTGGCGCAGAAATGATGACATCAACTTGTTTACAGAAGAGAGCTTTGAGTGGTTGGTTAGTGACTGGATCCATTACAGTTTGCTTATTGTCCGAACCGATCATCAGATGATGCCATTGCTCACCTTATTCACGCATCACTTACTCTCCTGGACACAAGGAAGGGGAATTATGTTAAAAGGCTATTGTCAACAACAGTTCAGCGTTTAATACTATAATTCCCTCCACACTCACCACCAAGCTGGAGTACCTGGAATCTTCCCTCAGCAATAGTTTCCTGCTGTACTCATTGTATACATATGACTGTGTGGCCACTACCAACTCCACCACCATCAAGTTTGCTGACCACACCGTTGTGGTGGTCCTGATCTCTTACAACAGTGAGACGGCCTACCTGGAAGCGATGGGAATTCTGGAGAACTGGTGCCATAGGAACAACCTTCTCCTTAACATCAGCAAGACAAAGAAGTTGATAGTGGACAGATCATGGCCAGTATCATGAACGAGAGCCCAACGGATAGTGTGGATAGCTTCAGATACCTAGGTGCTCACATCACGCAGGACCTGTCATGGTCCTGTCACATCAACACAGTGCTGAAAAAGGCCTGGCAGCATTTCTGTCACCTTTAGACTGCCCTCCATCGTGCTTAGGAACCTCCATCGTGCTCCTGCACCATAGAGAGTATCCTTATGGGAAACATCACAACCTGGTTTGGAAATAACACCATGCAGGACAGATGAGCTCTACACAAGGTGATGTGACCTGTTGAGCACAGTTTCTCTAACCTGCACTCAATCTACAGAACAAGTCCAGGAAGATCGTGAAGTACCTTAGCCACTGAACAATGGACTGAAAGCGCAGTAGACAGGAATGCGCTTCTGCTCCTTCAAGGCAAACACAGAGAGACTCAGGATAAACGTCTTCTAACAGGCTATACGGCTCTCAACAAGAACATCACATTACCACATTATACCACAGCACTAAACAATCTTTTCTGACAATAACACTCTCCCTACTTATACACTACTCATCACGCTAAACATGTGCACATTTCCAAGACCAAGAAGAAGACAAACTTACAGCAGTTTTCTGTTTTTTTTTCTAATTATTTTGTTATTTTATATTTTATTTCTTTTTTTTTATTAAATTTTTTTATTTAATTACTCTATTTTCTTATTTTTAGGTCATGGGCGGTCATATAAGCATTTCACTGCATATCATATTGTGTACGGCTATGTATTTGACAAATGAAATTTGTATTTGATTTAAATTTGAATTTGGTGGAAAGGCCACCTGCAAATTTTTGATTAGGGTGCCAACAGACTCTAGAATCACGTCTGATTGCACCACTGAAAGTCTTTCAGTACTGTTCTTCTTGGGAAAAAATGACAGAAATGACAGTGTTTCTTGTTACATCCTAAATCTATTTTTTTGTTGTTTTTTAATCAGTTTCAGTTCTGCACTTGCTAAAGTGTTGGAATTGTTAGGAACCACTGCCATGCAATCGTGGTATTTAAAAACCCAAATTTTTATTGACAAAATACTACATACTTTTCAATGAAGTTGTAATAGCAGATGACCCCCAAAAATTATTCTGTTGCTGAGTCATCATAAAAGTTTTCTCCAAACAAAGTAAGTTTTTGTTTTGTGCTTCTGATATCAATTCAGAGAACAAAGTAACTGTTAAATTTGCATAACAAAACAACTGTAAAAGTTCACTTTTCCTTTTAAAAGTGATACATTGAAATTTTACCAGGAGGCTTTTTAGCACCATGAGATGCTTTGTGAAGGTGGGCCTAATAGTCATTTTTCTGGAAAGTTACTTTCTTAATAGCCTCTTTCCCACATTCTGTTCAAGCCGGTACTGTTGCACCTTCCTTGTGCTTTGTGAAAAGTTCAGAGATGGAATGGGCAGTTACTGTTGTTGCACTAGCAGTGGAAGTAGTCACACACACTGCGGAAGAGGGGGAGTGTCATGTTAAGATATGATGCATGTGACCCACAACTGGAGAAAAAAAAAAGGGAAAAAAAGTAATAATTAGCAGGAAATAGAACCACAGGAATCAAATTAAATGAGTGCAACAGTCAGGAAGGGCAGCAAACTGGGGAGACAGTGACACGAGCTCCTTACCTTTCAAGAAGAAGGCAAAATTAACTGTCATACAAGGGTATGTACATAGCTAGTGAAAACACCTAAACACTATTATTGTTTTGAACCCAAAGGTACACAAGGAATTTTTCCTTGAAAGCACACGTTGATTTACTCTGGACTGAGTTCTAGTCTGAATTTCATGCGTCCATCTAGCAACCTCTGTAGTCCAACTAGGACCAAAGAGGCCAGTGCTGACCACTGGAGGCCAATGATGACCATTGTATTCATTCCCATTTTTACAACCTCTGGTCAAGTCTGAATTATCAAAGGTAAAGCATATTAAGGGAGTCTGCATAGTGTGTTAATAGCACTCACTGTGTAAATGAGGTACACACGTGGACAAAATTTTTGGTACCCTTCGGTCAATGAAAGAAAAACTCACAATGGTCAAATAAATAACTTTAATCTGACAAAAGTAATAATAAAAAAAAAATCTATGAATGTTAACCAGTGAAAGTCAGACATTGCTTTTCAACCATGCTTCAACAGAATTATTAAAAAAAATAAACTCATGGAACAGGCTTGGACAAAAATGATGGTACCCCTAGAAAATACTGAAAATAATGTGACCAAAGGACATGTTAATTCAAGGTGTGTCCACTAATTAGCATCACAGGTGTCTACAATCTTGTAATCAGTCAGTGGGCCTATATATAGGGCTCCAGGTAGTCACTGTGTTGTTTGGTGACATGGTATGTACCACACTCAACATGGACCAGAGGAAGCGAAGGAAAGAGTTGACTCAGGAGATTCGAAAGAAAATTATAGACAAGCATGTTAAAGGTGAAGGCTATAAGACCATTTCCAAGCAGCTAGATGTTCCTGTGACTACAGTTGCACATATTATTCAGAAATTTAAGATCCACGGGACAGTAGCCAACCTCCCTGGACGTGGCCGCAGGAGGAAAATTGATGACAAATCAAACAGACGGATAATCTGAATGGTAACAAAAGAGCCCAGAAATACTTCTAAAGAGATTCAAGGTGAACTTCATGCTCAAGGAACATCAGTGTCAGATCGCACCATCCGTCACTGTTTGAGCCAAAGTGGACTACATGGGAGACGACCAAGGAGGACACCATTGTTGAAAACAAATCATAAAAAAGCCAGACTGGAATATGCCAAACTACATGTTGACAAGCCACAAAGCTTCTGGGAGAATGTCCTATGGACAGATGAGACAAAAATGGAACTTTTTGCCAAGGCACATCAGCTCTATGTTCACAGACGGAAAAATGAAGCATATCAAGAAAAGAACACTGTCCCTACTGTGAAACATGGAGGAGGCTCTGTTATGTTCTGGGGCTGCTTTGCTGCATCTGGCACAGGGAGTCTTGAATCTGTGCAGGGTACAATGAAATCTCAAGACTATCAAGGGATTCTAGAGAGAAATGTGCTGGCCAGTGTCAGAAAGCTGGGTCTCAGTCGCAGGTCATGGGTCTTGCAACAGGACAATGACCCAAAACACACAGCTAAAAACACCCAAGAATGACTAAGAGGAAAACATTGGACTATTCTAAAGTGGCCTTCTATGAGCCCTGACCTCAATCCTATTGAGCATCTTTGGAAGGAGCTGAAACATGCTGTCTGGAAAAGGCACCCTTCAAAGCGGAAACAACTGGAGCAGCTTGCTCATGAGGAGTGGGTATACAAAATACCCGCAGAGAGGTGCAGAAGTCTCATTGACAGATACAGGATTGCAGTGATTGCCTCAAAAGGTTGTCATACCAACTGTTCAGTTAGGGGTACCATCATTTTTGTCCAGGCCTGTTCCATGAGTTGATTTTTTTAAATAATTCCGTTGAAGCATGGTTGAAAAGCAATGTCTGACTTTCATTGGTTAACATTCCTAGAATTCTTATTTATTATTACTTTTGTCAGACTAAAGTTATTTCTGTGACCATTGTGAGTTTTTCTTTCATTGACCGAAGGGTACCAACAATTTTGTCCACGTGTGTATGTCATTATGACTACCTGTTTGCCAATATATTGACAGCTGCTGCTTCTTAACGCTTCTTGTAACTTGAGTCTTCAAATATTTATTTGTTTGCTCGTTTTTGCAAAAACAAGGAGAAAATGAACTGGGCCATTCCTCAGTGGTCTAAAGTGCTCATTTAAGATGAAAGTACATTTTGCATTTCAGATGGAAATCAGACTCTGAAGGAAGAGTGGAGTGACACGGTATCCAAGTTGATTAAAGTCCAATGTGAATTGTCCACAGTTGAGGATGATTCGTTGTGCCATGCCATGGTGCTGGTCCTTGGTTTCATCAAGTCAACGCAGTCATCTAAAAGGACATTTTAGAGCACTTCATGCTTCTGTCTCCTGACAAGAATTACAGATTTATACAGATTTCCTTTTCCAGCTGGACGTAGCACCTGCCTGCAGTGCTAGCCTTTAACTGGTTTGTGGACCATGAGATCATTGTGCTTGACTGGCCAGCCAACTTTCCTGACCTAAAGGGAATCTATGAGGTATTGTCAAGATGAAGATGTAAAACACACAAATAAAACAATACAGATAAGGTGAATGCTGATATCAAAGTAACCTGGTCTTCAATAATGCCACAGCAGTAACAGGCTGGTTGCCTCCATACCATGTGGTGGAGAGCCATTGAGTAATGAGTATTGAGTATATGAATAGCCCTAGTTGGTATGTTATTTATTTATCCAGTAGGGTAAATTGTGATTCCACATTCATTGGTTTTCCAAATTATGCTGGAATTTATTATATGAATTGGCACCCTGTCCAGGGTGTACCTGCCTCTCCTGGGATAGGCTCCAGGCCCCCTGTGACCCTGAATCCAGGATTAAGCGGTATGAATGATGAGTGAGTGAGTGTGAGTGGAATTTATTATAATTAGCATTTTATTAATTAGCATTTTATTAATCTGATTCACACAAAATGCCGAACCCAATAAAATGTCGCTGTCAAGTCATTATACTGTATTCATTTTGTCTAAATAGCAGCATATTGGCGCTAAACATTTATTCAAGGATCTACCCCAACCTTTTTGACTTTACTGTTGTTTATTGACATTTATATTAACATTTGCTTGTCTTATTATTAAGTGATATTTAACTTGTTTTATTATCTAGTTATTATCTAAGGCAAGTCTTGTTTGCAGTGTTGATCCGGCTTTGATTGAAGAACATCAATAATGTTCATCAACACCCTGCCTTGCTTAATTTATTTTATTGTCCAAAATGTACAGAGAGGAACGGAGAGACAAGAACCTTACTAAACTAGAATTGGGTGGTGCTCTCCAGCACTGTGCCTTGAGTTAGGACTTGTTATAAATGCAAATCCAAATTAGTTAGAAGCTGTCGGGCTCTCTTTCTCCCATTGCACTAAGTTCATTGATTGCCTCTCTATCTTCTGTATCACTTGTGCAGGATGGTAGGATAATTTTCTAGTGTGACATGATGCCATTATATGCCATTGCCATTGCCATTATTTCATTGTGCCCTCCTTCCAAAGGGCTCATTGCCACTGGCTCTAAATGAACATGTAAGTCATCAGATTGAAAGCGGTCATTAATAAAAAAGCCAGGAGTATTTGTCTGTACAAATACTCCTGGCCAGTTAAATATCTTAACTGGCTCATACAGTGAAACATTTGTAACAGTACTCAATGCAATAGGTCACTTTTACCTTGCCGAAGAAAGCAAAAGAAAAAAGATGACTTGCAGCATAAACGGTAATTTTGTATGGTCAAGAATATTTGTCACACCCAGCCAGCAGAGGTCACAGTCTCATGTGATCTGAGCAGCACTTCTTCTATCATGGATTTTCTGGTTTTACTTTCTCGCTCCCAGAGTAAACCCTGTCCCAAACAAAACCTATAGCCATATAGTCCTACTCTATTTATTGCCTTTCCCATAGATCAAAATCTACATGTCATTTAAGCCAGTCTGTGTCTCCATAAAACACAGTGATTCTCAAGGACTGCTAAATCTCTGCTAATTTAATCTTAACTTAGATAGTGCTTTATAATATTAAAATCAGTGACTGATCAATCCAAACTTTTATTATACAAGATACAGATTCAGTGGGTGCCTGGAGCTTATCCCAGGAGACTGAATGTAAAGAGGGGTACAACGTGGACCTGTTTTTGGAGAGTGGGAAGGAAAAAGGAGCGCCTGGAGTAAACCCACCAAGCAGGCCTGAAGCACCTAAAGACCTGAAGCAGGCAATCGAACCCGGACCCTGAAGTGGCAAGGTGACTGTGCTGCTTTGTGTTAATCAAAAAATATTTAAATTATATATTGTAAATAATAAAATATTGTTAAAATTAAAATGATAAGTACTATTTATATCGAGTTGGTAATACAAAGAAACTCTGCATGTTACATTCTCATATGGGGCTGAGCCCCTCTAAAGGTCTGATTCTCAAATTCAATTCAATTCGATTCAATTCAATTCAATTCAATTTTATTTGTATAGCACTCTGCAGCATTAAAACAAATTTATGAAAATGAATTAGAACATGTCTGGAAAAAAGTATAGACTATAACTATCAGTTTGTCCCTGCTGAGCACGCTGAGGGTGTCAGTGGCAAATAAAAACTCCCTGAAATGACAGTAGGAAGGAACCTTGAAAGGAACCGGGAACATATGTTCATTTGGCTGATATCAGATCAAGTGGAACTTTCCTCAGTCATCACATGAATACCAAGGAGACCATCCATGGCCAGATGCTTTCATGAGATGAGACCTCCAACCAGACGTGTGGCACCAGGTTGAGTCTAGGACCATGGCATGAGACCACTTAGTGGCTTCTTGGTCAAAAGTAGTATTTTATCAAAATCAACTGGCAGCCAATGCAGTGTGGATAAGATAGGGGTGATGGTAGTTTCCAGTTGTTGTAAGAACCTCTCCTCCTGCATCCTGCAACTGGAGCTTGTTTATGCACCTAGTAGAAAATCCAGACAGTAAGGCATTACCAATATCCCAATCTAGAGGTAACAAAAGTAACTAGTTTCTCTGCATCACTTATTGACATTGTATTTATTATTGGCAATATTTCTTGAGATGAAAAAAATGATCATAGTAATATTACCTACATGAGCTCCAAATAAAAAATTGGAATCAATAATCATGCCAAGGTCTTTTACGTCTGCATGTGATGAAACAGAAAGGGTTACTGTGTAATCAGAACGCCTACTTCTAGCTGCATGTGGTCCTAGAACCAATAGATCTGTCTTAGCGGTAGGCTTACTGTACAACAGAACCCTGTGGAACCAATAACTTTACATTAATACACATAGAAAAGTCAATTAAAACAATTAAAAAATCTACAATCTGATAACGATCAGTCAAGTAAGACCTGAGCCAGGAGAGGGCCATTTCCTTAATACCTACAACATTTTCTATTCTATCAAGATTAATACCATAATCAATGATATCGGAAGCTGTGCTAAGTTGAAGCACCACAATTACGGAAACACAACCCAGATCAGTTTTAGGTCATTTACCACTTTAAACACATTAATGTTATTTCTATGTAGAAATGACAATAACTGCTGCACTACAGCCTGTTTTGGGATCTTGGGGATATTGGGGAGATTTGATATTGACCTATAGTTGGCCCCTGGACAGCTAACAGAGGTTGAGGTCAGGTTTATTAATTTGGGTTTTATAACTGCTAACTGAAAAGATTTAGGTCTGCAAGCACTCCAAGTGAAGAATTAAGTATTTTCAGTCATTTCTGGTATTATCTGTTTGAATAACCTTGTAGGTACAGGCTTTATTACATAAGTCGATTTTGCTGAAGAGATTAGTGAAATTAGTTCAGTCTCTTGAAGGGTAGTAAAATACTCTAAGATCAATCTGATATAGGTAAATTACAGTATCACCTACACCGTTATTTATTAAATTGTCTGGTTTTAACGGCTACATTCATTGGTGTGCATATTTCTGTGGTCATCTTATTCCAAGTTATTTTCTCTACAGTTTTAAAGAAGAATATAGAATTTATTTGTATCTTATATAAGAGCGAAGAGATATGTTTATCTAGCAACACTAAAAGCTTTTTTATAGCTCAGGATGCGCTCCTTTCATGCTGTTTGTAATACTATCAATGTAGTTTGATGTCATTTATGTTCTAGTTTTTGAGCAGTTTCTGTTATGGTGCATGTTTGATTGTTTTATCAGGGTACTAGTTTCTCTCTTTAATTAATTTTCTAATTAATTTTAAGTGAACCTACATTATCTAGGGTATTATGGAATGTTGACATTAAACATTCAGCCACCTGATTGATTTCATTGAGGCGATAATAATTGATATATATATATATATATATATATATATATATATATATATATATATATATATATATATATATTTGCAAATATTTGCAAAGAGAATATTTTGTTAAAATGACAGGAGTTGTACCTCTCCAGTTAGTTGACATACCCCATATAGTGTATTCTCTGTATACTGCAGTGTTTATAAGTTTATGACATTTGTATAAGAAGTGGGAAGTACAGTGTTTTCTTTTTTACAGCTCTGTATATACTCACAGACAGGGAGTGCAAGTACAACATCATGCCCTTTGGACTAAGCTTGTTAGGTGATTAAAAAAATAAGGCATGAAGGAAGTGCTTTTCTGGGATAATATGTGTTTCTCATACGCAGAATGACAAATGACTTTCTGTTTTGACTGGACGGTTCAATTAAACACAGGTTCTTTGTCAAAAGGAATATTTTCAAGCCCCAAACAACTTCAAAAATAATATCTCTATAGGCATTTATATGTATTTTATTGCCACAGATGGTTGGAAGACTAAATGTGTCTGGGTAGTGTTTGATGACCATGTATTATCCAGGACATCCATTTTTCTTTATGATAAAAAAAAGTTAAATGAGACCACCTTTTAAACGTTACTCTAAAAGCTGATGAAGGCACTTATCATGCACATTACCAGGTTAAAAAATATTAAAGGTACTAAAACTACCCTAGATAGTTCCGCCTAAGTGACATGGAAAGTACAAATGCACAATCTAGTGTTAACAGAACTGGATTGTTCTTTAATATAATTTAAAAATGATATTATATATATTAAATTATATTATATTTAAAATGCCCCAAAATAGGAATGGCAGTTCTGCTACATATGATATAAACTGGCTCTTCTTGTTTTTCAGGTACTTATTAGGTAGATCTGTCCTACAGCCACCAGTTTAATCAATTAGATAAACTTTCGATATTTTTAAATGAGAAAACTTGACAATTGCTTACAATAAAAATACTGTGTAATTTTGTACTGAAATGTATGCCAATCCGAATAAAAACAAATCCTATCCTTAAATGTTTTATTTTATTTTTTATTCTATTTTTTCAAATTACTAAACGTGGAGGGAACAAAAGAGAAGAATTAAAAGGGAGGGAAGGACGATTTTGTTGAGGGTCTGTTCTCCAGTGCTGCTACATGTTGTGCCCTTTTCTCTTTAACACTAAATGTCATAAAAGGGCCTTTTACATTTTACAACGCTAACTTCAAATACTGCCATCTCTCACTCCCCGCTTCTTTCCCTATCCCAGCCTTTTCCCTATTTTATGCTGTTTCTTTTATTGCTGCTGTTCACCACTGTACAAATACTAAAAAAAAATCACTTTGTGTGTCCCAGTATTCAATGCTCAAGGTGCTTTACTATAACAAGTGCACACCCAAAAGTAGTTTTATATTTGCCACGCAAAAGCAATCACACGCATTCTGGTGTTCCATTAAAAGTTTGTAAGAGGATATTTTTAGGTCACATTTGGAGATGCCGACGTTGTTCCGAAACAACAGAAACTAGGGGATAAATCAAACCATACCAATAAACCAATAAATCTACCTATACTACAGTACTTTAGATTATTTCCACTTAAGGTGTAAAACACATTAAGACTAGCCTTATTTAAACTAGAGCTGTCAACATTGCCCGTCTACCAATTATCCTGTCCGGCTGCTCCCCAGCTAATGACCATGTGTGTTTCCCGTAGACAGACAGAGGCTAATAATGGCATATTTTCAAGAAAGACAGAGGGCCCCTGGCCATGGCTTTTAAGATGCATGCCACACAGTTAACACCACCCACAGTTCTCAGAGCTATCAGGGTTGGCCATTACATTTTCAGGCTCAATAGCTGGAGGCAGCCATGACAAAAAAAAGTGCAAAAAAATAATTTAGGTACTAGTTTGGAGGGCAAATGTCAAATACCTGTACCCTTTTTTCCAGAATGCAGTCAAGCAACTAGCCATAATCACTATGAATGGGCAAATTGAAAAGAGAATGAGAGAGACAATTAACTGCTGTCAGAAGTGGTCCAGAAAAATAAATTATATGATCCACTTGCACATGCACTACCTGCCAGCTATCGGTGTGATCGATCAGCCCAGCTAGTGAAGAAGTCAGCAGGTCTTAGGCAGTACGTTACCTAAACCCAGATGTTGATGAAATCTAAAGAGTCTAGCTAGGCAGTCATGCTATGTGGTAGATATTTTGCTGCCTAATGAATTATAGAGGTGAAGAAAAATGGGGCGGAGTATGATGTAGGAAAAGAGACAGAAAGAGAATGTCTGAGCGAGTGCACATAACTGAGCAAGCAAGACAGAGAAAATGCTAGGGGTGCACTAGTTCTTTGCAGATGTCCAAATAAGCAGTAAATCACCACAAGAACCTGGGGCGCTCAAATGTTTTTTGACTGAATGTGTCTGCCAGTTCAGGGTCTCTGAATGACTAAAACAGTAGCAGTAGTCCTCAGGGTGGCTACACACTCCCCCATCCCTGACCAACCACAGTCTGTGCAAACACACACACACACACACACACACACACACACACACACACACACACACACACACACACACACACACACACACACACACGAAAGACACCGAGTCAAAATGGTGTCCATTCACACACTTCAAGAGATAGCCTCTCTCAGGCCAGGGAATGTGAGGGTACACTGAGTTGGTCATGTACACAAAGTGTCCATTTAAGTGTGCGTCCTCATTCCCAAGAGCCATAAAACTGCCATCAGCATCTGAGCTCAGAGCCTTGAATCGAGTTACAGGTGTTCCTTTTAACACAGATGTGAAAAAGTGCATTTTATGACCCTTCTTGTACATAGACATGGGGAACCAGAAGTGACACAGAGCAACAAAACAAGTTAAAACTGTACACCCAGGTTGACAGCCAGGTTGACATTTAGTCTTTTAGCAGAATCTGTCATCTGGAGTAACTTACAAAACATTCAAACTTTTGAAAACTAAATGATACACAGAGGATAACAGATCAGCAAGGACTCATAATCAAAAATGAAAATTTTACAATTGCTAAAATGGTTTGGTGACAAAAGTACAATTTAAAATCTAAGTGCATAAATGATCAAACAATACACCATCCTCAATAAATACAGTATACTGTATACAACATACAGTGGCCTGTGCTATAGACTAGGGTTTTTTCTACCATTGCTCCTTGACATTAGTCCGTGTTAATTAAGGCATTTGGCTGCAGGGTGACATACTATTACTGACAATGTACAGCCCATCCAAAGTCTGAAGGGCACAATTGTATGGCCCAAACGTATTCTTGTGCATAAAGCAACCTCTATGGAGACATTGTAGTTTAAGGCTGGAGTGGAAGAACTTGGGTGTCCTGCATAGAGACCTCTCCTCAACTCCAATGAACACCTTTGAGCTGGACATCTTGCATGACATCCGTGCTTGTGTGACTGAAAGGGCAAATTTCAGCAACCACAATCCAAAATCTAATCAAAAACCTTTCCAGGGGAGCAATGAATATAATAACAGCAAAGGGAGATTGAATCTTGTATGGGGCATTTAAAAAAGTGCATATATGCATAATGAACAGGTGTTCACAAACCTTGCCATATAGTAGATCTTAAACCAAGGACTATACCTTTTACTACAGTGGCCGTAGCTTTGCTGCCACGCTCATTGGTGTTTCTGAGTGCGTTACCGCCCCCTGGTTGTGGTGTCTGCTACTGCAGAGCTGTCTGTTGTGACGTCCACCCCTCCCCCAGGGTCTTCAAAGTATATTCTCCAGCAACTGTGTCATACAGCCATCAAAGTGTTAGGTATTTATTCTGCATTGTTGTGGGTTCCAGTGAGTTGAATCATAAGAAATAGAAATGTGGGACTTTTTAAAGTTAAATTTCAATTACACAATTATAATCACTGAGAATTAGAAAGCATGACAGCAAAAGATTTTATAGGGCATATAAGTTCTCAATCCTGGTCCTGAAGTACAGCCTATACTAAACATATTACTGATTTGACTGCTTCCAACATACTCTATCCAAATAATCCGCAAACTATTATTAGTTATTTAATTTAATTATGTCCACAGTTGAAGTGTTAAAGGAGCAAAACCACTAGGTGGGTAGTAGAATGTATTGAGTTTTTATTAAAATTTGCCAAATGTTTCCCATTCAAAAATATACTGTCTTAAGAGTTTCTAGATACTCCCCATATCTGTAGACTCCTATTTCCAGAATAGTACACAGTCACCTTAATTAAAGCTGAATATGTTTGCTTCTCTGACGAGCTAGGCTGAACTAAAGAGGTATTGGGCTTTGCAGAATGAATGTGCAGCACCACAGACTGCCTGTGGATGGCAGCGCAGCACCTTTTTCATGTCTTGTCTATTAACCAGTCAAACAGTATTTTCTCAGATACCAAGCACAAGGTGTACTCAACCAAGCCATATGTTACTAAGCTGCAGCAGTTTTAAAATACAGAACAGAAGGCCTTTAGGAAGCCATAGTTTCTTATATACACTGCCTAGTGGGAACTGTAGTTTTTTCCAATTTCACTCTGGCAAATCTGTGGCTCCAGACTTTTGTCTGTTTAACTGTCAATCAACAAACATAAGAATAGGTTTTTTATATATATATATATATATATATATATATTTATTTATTTATTTATTTATTATTTATTATTTATTGGCAGGATTATTTGTGATGCACATGATAAAAGGATCAAGCGTTATAGAAAACTAGAATAGCAGTTTTGGAAAATGAGCAGTGGCTGTGATTTCTAAGCTTTCCGCTGCTGTTAATATTGCGCAGAGAATGAGAGCTGTGAAGTAAAATGAAAAAGAAAGAATGGTTAAATTAAATAACAAATGACCTGAAATTAAGAAGGGGAATTGAATATGGCACAATGAGCCATTTATAAAAATGTGTGTGCTGCAGTATTGCAAATGTAACTCCTCTATACTGCCTTCCATGAATTTCCCAATTAAGAGTGGGATTGCAATGCTTTATGCTTCTATATAAATTTCAATCTGTCTTTTGACAAAATCTGATATAATTTATGTCCAAAGTACAGACGCAATAAACTCAGTGTCACAAGCTACGGTATTACTGGGCTAGGAGGCAGTAAAACGGATGAGGGATTAATTGGGTGCTCTTAAGCTCAGTGCAGGGATTTCTGGTGAAATTCATTTTCTGTGTCCAAAAGAATAAAAAGGAATAAAACTATCAACTTATGAATCATAATGCAGAGAATAACTGTATTCAGTACATTTTTACATATCATATTTTTATTATTATAATTTGTTATAATTGTTTATTTTACTGTTTTAAAAATGATTAAGAAAAGTTATAGTTTGGAACTTCCTTTTTTATTTTACTGTTTACCCTGTCAACTTCCAGATCATTCTGGCATTCTTTAAGATGGATGGATGGATGGATGGAGGGAGATGTTACACGTGGCTTAATCAAGCAAGAGAGAAAAACAAGAGAGAGAGGAAACAAGGAAGGGTGCAAATGAGAAGTGGGTAAGAGAAAGATGCGATCAAGCGAGAGATAGATGGATCATGAAAAGAAGAACGGGAGGGGGGAAACGTGCCTGGAAGATTGAGAGAGAAAAATAGAAGTGTGGAAGAGATTTATACTAGTTGTATAATTCCTTACACCTCCATCCGCCTTAACCCTCCCCCATCCTCTAGTTCACTGAGCGCAGTGGCCCACCCTCGGTAGGGTTTCTGAATATCCCTTGTCTCACCCTAGACACACACGCACACGCACCCGCCCACACCAGAGTCCACGATTAAGATTCTAGATGGATGCTACTGCAGCACTTTGCAAATGGAAGACTAGACATAATTTCCCTAAAATGCTGTTTTTTATCACCTATTTCCCCTCCATCAGCCTCGCAGCTCACGATTGATAGCTGATGGCACCTCTGACAACTTAACGGGTTTATGGCCAGATTTATGGGCTATCCGCTCGGGGCTTTTTACAGCTAAAACTCTGTAAAAAATGCTTATTTCCCTGATAAGGGAAGGGAGGGTGAGAGCTCTGTGTGTGCGTGTGTGCGCGCGCGCGTGTGTGGTGTGTGAACAGTAGAAAGAGCTTCATGGATAGGAGAGAAAAAATGTCTCTGCATTGCAGTAGGAGCAGCTTGGTTGTGTTGTTGGTTTTTTTTTTTGTTTTTGTTTTTTTTACATTGGGTCAGAAAATGGACTTGGCATGGCATCATTTGGCACACTTTCGATAGGCCGGAAGCAGTCGATTCATCCTACAACATCTTCCCTAATCTCATCTATTCAAACTTTGTAGAAAATTCCGCAAACTCCATTTTAAGGATGGCAAATTCCAGCAAGCTTGAACAGGTTAATAGTAAATACTAGTGTCAGGACCCGTTGTTGACGGGAGAAATTAATTTGTAGATTGAGTTAAAATGTTAAAGCTAAAAATAAGCTGATCAGCTTTAATGTAATCAGTGATATTATTATTATTATTATTATTATTATTATTATTATTATTATTTCAGTTTGAAGCCCACGTACATGTCTGCGTGTCTCTTTGTAGGGCAGAACTATCTTCCTGAACCTATTCATATAAATAAATACAATTTTGTAAGGAAAATATGTACATAACTACAATGCATACTGTATGTACATATGTAATATGTAGGTATGTAAGGAGTAACTTACGCCTTGTTTACACTAAGTTGTAATTCTTTCCTCATCAGCCAAATACACTCGCTGTTTGGTAATCGGAGACTGAATCACAGATGAGAAATTAAAAAAGTAGATGAAGTTTTGTCTTAAAACAACTCCAACACCTTAAAATTCACTTATCCCACTTCAGCACTGTTATTCTGACATTTTGATTTCATTTATGGTGCAGTTTAAACTTCTGGCAGATACAGTATGTAACTTCTTCAAAAGTTTTAATAAATTCTGTCCAGCAATCGATTTAAGACGTGCCCACAGTTTGATGCATGTGCAGTACGCTGTCACAACCTGCGATGCCTAATCTGGCACAAAGCTGCTCATAACTTCACTTCTACTCAACATTTTGATTTCACTTATGGTGCAGGTTTAACTTCAGGCATATACCAAATTACTGCCAAAGCTCATTAAGTTCTGTCGAGCCAGTTTTGTGTGATGCTGTGACAAAATCTGGTTGGACAGACATACATACAGACAGAAAATCTTCTGAGACTTTTCGGGTTCTCCAATGTATGAAACGTAGAGATATCATTGGAAGAGCGAGTTTTAAGCAATGTAAAGACAAAACCTTTCCTTTATTTATATAGATTTCATAGGTGAATGTCTTACTAGTCATGACTTTAAGGTCTAATCTTTGGTTACTGTCTGTGCTGAGGGCATTGAGTTTCGTATGTTCTCTCTTTAGATTAATCCTGGAATATGCCATCCACTGATGTAATAACCTGGTCATTTAGTACATTCAGGTTGTCAGCTGACTTTATTTTATTGCCACATAATGTTGTTGAGTCTAAACCTGACCAACTGAAGCAACCCCATATCATAACACTGCCTCCAGGGGCTTGCTATGCATGACTGTTGCATCGCTTGTGTGCTTCCCTTCTTACCCTGAGGTGTCCATTGCTATGGTGAATCTGGCTTCATCAGACCACATGAAATTTTCCATTGCTTAAAATTCTTATATTTACACTCACCAACAAACAGGAGTCTTTTATCCAATGTGACAGGTTGTTTTCTCATGACCACCCACCTGTTTAGCTCCAATCCAATTTCATGTAGAAATGCTCTTACATACTATTAAACATGGCTGTAATTTTACTATAATTTTTCATAGCTTCACCAAGCGTTCGAGTGTGTTTAAGTTTTAACTCCAATCATTAACATTCTTTTTCTTTTTTTACATTTTTAACACAAAATTGACAGTTCACTCTATTTCTCCCAGTTTTTACCATTCATTGTGGTATTCTTAACCAAATTTCAAGTCATTTTAAATTTCCTTAACTGTGTTACTGCTTCAGCAATCAATCCAGATTGTGACCCGCGTAGCGCCTAAGACACCTGGGATAGGCTCCAGGCCCCTCCGCCACCCTCAATAAATGTTAAAGCTGCATAAACAATGAGTGAGTGAGTAAGTGAGTGATTGTTTTTCTGTGTTCTCCATTCAGCCATTCTGAGATAAAGTTTTACCAAGTGGCTAATTACTCCATGTCAACCAGCACTTTTCTCCATTCTGGGCCTCATGTACTTATAAGTCTCATGTAAGTTGGTAACCCTGTTGATTTGTCATGTAATAATATAGGCTATTATTTTCTTTTTGTCTAAGACAACCATGATGTCTTTACGTATACATTGTACAATGTACAGGAATATATGATTGTTTACCTCAGAAAGTTAACCTAGTGGAGAAACCCTTCCCAGAACCAATTTTTCTTTTGTAACAGTTAAGGATGCATTAAAGCAATAAAACGCATATTTTAATAGCAATACTAGTAAAACTAGCCAACTAGTTATTGCTGGACTAGTTGTTGATGTTGTAGGATTCAACCACATATGAGAAATCATACACTGGCACAGGTACAACGCCATTATATGCCAAAGATGAAAAGAATGAATCTCAGCAGTGATTCTTAAAATGTCCGCTTTTTCCAGCCAAGCTCTATAAAGCATGAACCCTCAGCTACTTGGGTAATTCATAGTGTAAAACATGTGGCTTTTGTTTCTGCTTCATCTATAATTAAAATCAGTTGATGTATGCTCACGACTGTATCATTCTGTGTGTGTGTGTGTGTGTGTGTGTGTGTGTGTGTGTGTGTGTGTGTGTGTGCGTGCGTGCGTGTGTGTGTGTGTGTGTGTGTGTGCGTACATGTGTGTGTGTGTGCGTACATGTGTGTGTGTGTGCATGTTTATTGCATCCATTAGTAGTCTTATTAGGTTTCTTTTTGATGAACATCAATAAGCATGGTACACATAATGGTAGAGTTTGCGAAACGTAGAAAAAAATGTATTCAGAGCACACACTGTTAAATACCACTCGATTTTCAAGCACTGCATGTGCTGACCAGAAGCCGATCCAGTTCAAACCAGTCACGTTGCTCTCTCTCTCTCTCTCAGTTGGAAAATCTATCTACTTCATCTGATCCACAACATCTGAAAAGTTTATTTTAAGAAAAAGTCTACACAGATTTATTATTTTTTGCTTGTTTATTGGATTGGTTTGTCTATATTTTCGATAATAGAATAGCTAAAATGTACTGAAGATGGCAATGTAATTTACTGCACTAATAAAATAACTGAAATCAGGGATGTTTAAATCTGTTATAATAGTTATGCAGTCGTTTTTTTTTTTCACTGCAGACTATCCTTTCTTTCCTATTACACTTTCCTGGCTTTCTTTTCAACATTCAAGTAATAATAATGGTGTGGAGTTAGAATTCACTGGAGGCATGTAGAGAGTATACTAGTAATTAGGTTGGAAAGCTTAACATGGTTTGATGTTGCATAATATTTGAATGATGCTTATATTTATCATTAAGGTTTAAAAATCAGCACCACTAACATCTCCATAAGGTGAAATGAATAACATCGATTATCAATTATATAATAAATAAACTGGTGACAGCTCTTCATTCCCACGGAAAAGACACCATAGTACAAATTTCTGAAAAGGGTCGATGCTGGCCATAATAGAAAGATATCAGAACACCCAGTGCATAACAGCCTGCTTAACAGGCAAAGAGTTCAAGCTTGATGATCCGGTCTCCAAATTCCCCGGATATCAATCCGACCAAGGATCCATGGAATGTGCTTGATAAACACGTCCGATCCATGGAGATCCTATCCCGCAACCCACATCCCAGTGCCAGACACCACAACACATTCCACAGGTCTTGCGGAGTGCCCAGAACTGTCCCGGTGGCACCAGAGAGCATACAAAAAACAAAAAAAAATTTAGTTCAACAACTTTACAATTTGATACTGTGTGACAATTCTGACGAGACCTTATGAGATGTCTTTTTTGTTTTTAAATAAATAGGGGTACATACTGGAACACTAGTTTTTCTCAGGAGTGTATAAATGTTTGACACTAACACCATCTTCACCACTTCTCAGCCCAAACCCTTAATTTGATTGCCTGGTTCCTTCAAAACGAATATGCTTGCCAATTGCCAGTTGTAGTGAGTGAATTAGACATTTGACTTACTTAATATTGCCTACAGTATGTGTTGTAATTGAATGTACCTGATGTTTTTTTTTTAATGACAGAAATGTAAAAAAAAAAAAAAAAAAAGGCTTTTCATCTGCTTCGATAAATTCTTGATTTATAAACGCATAACTTTTTCACTTTTAAATTGGCAATAAGTAATTTTCCCTACCATGAATTAATCCTTTCACTGACTAAATCATAGTCATAGTAAATCATAAAAGACATAACTGTGTTCTTATTCATCAAAATGTCATCAGCTCTTAACACACATAATTCAAACAGACTTAGTTTCTTTTCATCTCTGTGGCTAATTGTGACAATACTATTTGCATCATCTGATTTATCTGTAAACATAGCTGAGGTGGAGCCTAGGCAGGGTTTTTAATATGGCCAAAGTTTATGTGTTCAAAGTTTATGTGTTTGTGAAGGGCTGCTAGTTTTATGTGTGTTTGGAACAAACATCTTTTTTTCTTTAATTGGCAAAGTTTTGTTTATGTGCTGCCAAAGTGTTCTGTTCGGGCTACAAATCATACACATGATCAAGGCAGTTTGTGCTCCCATGGAAGCTATTTGTGCTTTATATTTAGTGCTCTTTAAGGTTTTCCTTATATTTTCTGAGATTTTTGTTTAGTATAAAATATGTGTATATGTTACAAATTGCGACTGTGTCTATTGGGTTTTAATTAGTAGTTAGCGGATCTAATTTCCAGTAAACATTCCCGAATGTGAATGTGTGTATATATCTCATACTATTAGATAGAGCTGTCAGATTATTAAAAGGGGGAAGGGCTGGACAAGTACATGCAAAGATTTAGTTTATTTGCCAGTCCTTCACCAGCGTTTGGATTGGAAGTTAAACAAGCCTAAGGATCTACTGTGAGTGATAGCTCAGTTCTGGATTTGCAACTTTATGAAAACTTAGATTTCAATTACATTTGTACCCCAGGCATACAAATTTCTTTCTTTCTGGAAGCAAGTGCTTAAGGTAAAAATTCAGATTGTGAAACACATTTTCCCATAGGAAATAATGTAAATGCACATAATCTATCCCCCAAACATATTACAAATTTCCAACACTATAATCATATTTTTGCATATAAAAACAATCAAAACATATATTTTAAAAAATGTTTAAAACATGTAAATGAAGTAAAATACGAAATAATTAGTCATGAAACCTTACCCAACCTAAATTTATGATTCCTCTTGAAACGGACTGCTTTAAAAACAAAACTGAAAGTAGCTCACTTTTCTTCTTGCTGCCATTCTTGCTAACATTCCTGGGACCAATGGTGCTTTGTCTTCACTAAATCTTGCAGAAAATGAAAAAAAAAAAAAAAAAAACACAAAAATATATAAACTTTCCACTGACGCAAGTAAGTTTAAAAGGGCTCCCAGACATACACACAATTTGCTGGCAATATGTTCGACTTGGTTTGTTTGTTTGTATGACGAAAATACATCGCATGCCGAGGCAAATTTCTTGCAAAATTTCAGGTTTTAAGGTGAAAATCTGTGAGGCGTTTGTATGCCAAGGTACCAGTATATGCATTACTCACGTGTTCATAGACACTCACCTAAAGGATTATTAGGAACACCATACTAATACGGTGTTTGACCCCCATTCGCCTTCAGAACTGCCTTAATCCTATGTGGCATTGATTCAACAAGGTGCTGAAAGCATTCTTTAGAAACGTTGGCCCATATTGATAGGATAGCATCTTGCAGTTGATGGAGATTTGTGGGATGCACATCCAGGGCACGAAGCTCCCGTTCCACCACATCCCAAAGATGCTCTATTGGGTTGAGATCTGGTGACTGTGGGGGCCATTTTAGTACAGTGAACTCATTGTCATGTTCAAGAAACCAATTTGAAATGATTCGAGTTTTGTGACATAGTGCATTATCCTGCTGGAAGTAGCCATCGGAGGATGTGTACATGGTGGTCATAAAGGGATGGAGATGGTCAGGAACAATGCTCAGGTAGGCCGTTGCATTTAAACGATGCCCAATTGGCACTAAGGGGCCTAAAGTGTGCCAAGAAAAGATCCCCCACACCATTACACCACCACCAGTAGCCTGCACAGTGGTAACAAGGCATGATGGATCCATGTTCTCATTCTGTTTACGCCAAATTCTGACTCTAACATTTGAATGTCTCAACAGAAATCGAGACTCATCAGACCAGGCAATATTTTTCCAGTCTTCAAATGTCCAATTTTGGTGAGCTCATGCAAATTGTAGCCTCTTTTTCCTATTTGTAGTGGAGATGAGTGGTACCCGGTGAGGTCTTCTGCTGTTGTAGCCCATCCGCCTCAAGGTTGTGCGTGTTGTGGCTTCACAAATGCTTTGCTGCATACCTCGGTTGTAACGAGTGGTTATTTCAGTCAAAGTTGCTCTTCTATCAGCTTGAATCAGTCGGCCCATTCTCCTCTGACCTCTAGCATCAACAAGGCATTTTCGCCCACAGGACTGCCGCATACTAGATGTTTTAACCTTTTCACACCATTCTTTGTAAACCCTAGAAATGGTTGTGTGTGAAAATCCCAGTAACTGAGCAGATTGTGAAATACTCAGACCGGCCCGTCTGGCACCAACAACCATGCCACGCTCAAAATTGCTTAAATCACCTTTCTTTCCCATTCTGACATTCAGTTTGGAGTTCAGGAGATTGTCTTGACCAGGACCACACCCCTAAATGCATTGAAGCAACTGCCATGTGATTGGTTGATTAGATAATTGCATTAATGAAGAAATTGAACAGGTGTTCCTAATAATCCTTTAGGTGAGTGTATGTATTTTATATATGTTTATATATGATAACGTTGCCAACTTATATTCCATGAGCCTTTATTTGATCATGAGGTTGGGAGGTAGTTTGTCTGGAATTCTACACATTCTCTCGGGGTTTCCTCTGGGTTTTCCAGTTTCCTCCCACTGTCCAAAAATACACTTTAGCTTCACTAAATCCCATGAGTTTGCATGTGTTTGGCTGATGCACGCTGCAGTTGACTTGCATCTCACCTGGGAATAAAGTTCTTGCAGAAAAGGAATGAATGTAACGTAAGAAATTTTTTCTAACATTAAGAAAGTAACTTTATACTGCTACAGTCTACTGCAATTATGCAATGTATCTATAGTTTCTGGACCTCTCTCGGACCCCATTAAGGACTTGACTTGGAGTAACAGCTTAGAGACTCTAACCTGACTTGAACTCTTCTTCGACTGATTTCTTTACTCATATGCTTTGTAGTATAATCTGTTTCAGCTTATCTGTTTTTTACCTCTTTTCTAGCATGAATATACCTAATCATAATCTGCAGGACATGCATAAAAATAGTTTTTTGCTTTAGCCTTGGGTTTTCTACCGGGATCCCTTGCTCTCAGATTCAATACGTTTCCAGGAACATTGCATGAGATAGAGGGTTTTCCTGGATAGGCACTATTATAATTAAATGTAATTACTTAATGTGGTGCAGAATTAAGAATAGGTCATAGGAAATTATCAATTCTAAACTGGATATGTTTCTAATCACTTAGAAAAGTGCAAGGTTTTTTGATCTGTGTTATTATTCACACTAAACAATTACCAAACATCTCTCTTTCACAAGTCCATCCCCAAATGTTGTTAACTTTTCCACTGCTCGTTTTTCTCACCCTGGTTATTTGGAGTCGTACAGGTAATTTTACAAGAATCTGAAAATGGAAAAAGTCTGTTTCTTTGTTTAATACAGTCATGTTTCTAATGACATAAACCACCATTTTAATGTCTTCCAGAAAGCTAAAGACAGATTGAGGACTGTGATCTCTAAATGCTAAATATAAGCACATAATGGACAAATCATACATTTATTACCTAACCAACCAGGCGTGTGGTAACTAATATAATGTAATAACAAATGGCCAGCTTGCAAGCTAATTATATGTATTGCTACAGAACAGGGTTGTAATAAAGTGCTGTTATGTGTATCTCTATTTTCGTGTTCCAAATATTCAGATTTCATAGATATTCAGATCTGTACTGAAATTATAAAAATCAAAGTGGGTCTTTGATTGTCCCAAGAGCTTAATTTCTGTGCACATATCCATGCCTATTTAAAAGTCAAATCAATCTTTGTTTGTAACCACAAGAAAGAAAAATACAATTAAACTGATAAACATTTAAGCTAGAAAACTTCCTATATTATTTATGTTTTCTTTATATTTCGACTATGAGGTTATGTATTGTGCTAGTAGGAAAGTTACATAATATCTAAGTGCTGCACTTTATTGTTTCAAATTCTGAAAATATTGTCTGTGATGTGTGCATGCAAATTATTCAAACCAGTTTCAGATGTCTGTAGTGCAGCAAGAGGTGGGGTTTGGATGCTTCTGATGTCGTTACCACAGTGCATCATTGTGAATTTTCTCACACATGTACCTAATTACAACGTTGTTTCACAAAATCAGTAAGAAGAAGGATTTATTAAAAACAACTCGGAAATTGCTATCATTTATGGGACAGTGGTGTTTCAAATGGGTAAGGCTCTGAGTTACTGGTGAGAAGGGCTGGGGTTCAATTACCAAGCCCACAGTTGTTTTTGGAATTTCCTCCAGGATCAATAAAGTATCTATTTATTTATCTATCTATCTAAACCTGCATTTTCAACAGGCAATGATATATAAAAAACAAATAGCCTGGACACACATACTGCTTCTCTTGGGTGCTCAAACTATTGATTTCTCCGCTTCTGCTTTGTATACTGTTAGTAAAAATATATGACCTCATTGTACAATACCGTTCACGTGCTTTACTATAGGTGTACTTTATGCATGCACATTTTGACCCCAACAGGTCATTGTTCAAGTGCAGGTGTTATGCAGTATGTTAGTATAAAGAATAGAATGGTTTAGACAGTGGTGTAGCTTTTTTTTTTTTTTTTCCCCCTTAGGTTTGTGTTCATTATACAAGTTGGAACGCTAGTGCCATTCAGCTAGAGTGCAAAGCTTGAGTTCTGGAAGCTCAAAAGGCCAAAAGTGAGTTCTCTCTGCATGCTCTCTTTAGCAACTTAATTGCTCTAATAATCCCTCACAGTCAGCCTCTCTTTCCCAGTCCTAATTTTATAGCCCAGTAATGAACAGGTATGTCAAGACAGTCTATACTCTATCTGAATACAGCCGGGCATTAAACTCGGCTATTTTTTTCTGTTTTCGTTTAGCTGCACCAATCAGTTCCAGTTTTCCACTTTCCAAGGTAAAGCACAAGCAGACTATGTGTGCATATGTGTTTGTGTGGATGTAGATACAATTCTGCCCTATGTATTTTATATCCAGCAGAAATGAATCTGTGCACATCTTGAAAGGATTCCTAAAACAATTCTTTTGGTCCTTTCTTCCTCTTGCCAAATTAAAGCTATTAAAATAAGAAATCTCAATGAAATATGAACTGCTTCCTTAAAAGAAGGCCTCTTCTAAAACCTTATATTCGGATTTTCAATAGTAACATGCAGTCAGGGGTTTTTGCATTCAATAAATCATTTGAAACATGTGGCTTTTGTTTGAGTTCCATCCATAATCAAAATCAGTCCATGTATGTGCATGAGTATATTATTCTGTGTGTGTGTGTGTGTGTGTTAGATTGCTTACTCGCCTACTCCCTTTGCGGGCACATATTTTCTGAAGTTTGCTGTTAGGGCTCATCCTCATTAGCATGAATATTATTGCAGCAAGAAGACAGGAGGGGCTAAAAGGGCATGAAGAGAGAAAATGGTGGAAGGAATTTGGAATAGCTATTTAAAAGGGCCATTTCATCAGAATCTTTATTTCTTTGCGGTCCTCCAAAGGCTCGTAACCAGTGCTCTATGAAGAGACACATGCCACACAGGGGCTTCATTTAAAGCCTAAAGGTCATAGCATAGAGAAAGGTCTTCAACTCAGCCAAATATATGAAATAATCAAGAGAGAGGGAGAGAGGAATGGCTGGTGGGTAAATCTTGCTGATGGGAGGCTATGAATAAAATAAGACAAACACAAAATCATAGGACCTGAGAGCAGAAAGAGCTTTCAATAATACATATGACACAAATATATGAATAATATTTACATCATGTAATATTTACCTGATGTAAATATTATTAATTAATGCAATCTGTTACTTTTTTTTCAGTTAGCAAAATTGTTGGTTGATTTATCATAGCAATCTGTGCATGCACCATTTCTTTAATGCAGGTGACTGTTATAGATACAGCGGACTCTCGTACCTGATGTTCAGAAAAATGGTCCTCATAAGGATCACACAAGGATATCCAGGCAATGTAGTTGGGTAAAAATGTCCCCATACAAGAACATTCAAGTCTTAAGAGGTTAAGTCATATGGAAAATAAAATTTTACACTAAATAATCAGGGGCAGTGGTAGCTCAAAGGGCTAAAGCACAGAGTTACTGATCCAGTTATTGAGCAGTTCGAGCCCAAGCTCCACCAGGTTGCCATTGTTGGGCCCTTGAGCAAGGCCCTTAACCGTATCTGCTCCAGGGACTCTGTATCATGGCTGACCCTGCGCTCTGACCCCAGTTATGCTTATGCTTAACTTAATCTCTCTACGCACTTTTGTGTGTAATTGACTTACTCTGAAAACAAATAAAAAACACAAATATAGCTCTGTTAATGACATTTCTAACCATTAAAGCCTCAAGGTGGCTGCTCTGCTTGTCCTGCCAGTTGTGTGACTGTTTGATGCAACTGAGCAGTGATGAACAATCATGCCAGACTAGCTGTCATCAACAAACTGAGATCACATCACATGCACAAACGTGCATAATTCTCCACCTTGTACATATTTACTTGATAATTGAGTTCTATAAACCATAGAAAAAAATATATAAACTATAGTTTGTTAGGTTTGCAGTATCAGAACATGGTAACATTGTGTCCTGGTGCAACCCAGTCGCTTGTTTATCTACAGGTTTCGGTTTAATTGGTTTGGGGCTCTCTGCCACTGCATAACATTGGTAGCCCAAAGGAGCTGTGTGTTCCAAGTGACAGGCCCTGATCTAGAGCCCAGCACTCCACTCTGATAAGACAAGGGTTTCCGTTTTACTGTTCCCAGCAGACACACAGCAGGCTTGCTAGTAAAAGGAATGCCCTCGCTTGCTAGTAAAAGTGGGGGAGGAGAGAGCGGGGGATGGGTCAAGGATGACTGTCTGCAGTAGTGCAAGAAGCTGAGGGAGGAGTGGAATGTCACTCACTCTGAACAAACTGACTCACGCATTCCCCAGGATTGATCTGTCTGGCTTGCAATTCCAGAACCCTTCCCTATCGCTTTAAAAACGGACACCCCATTCCAATCACAGCTGCAGTAAAGCATCCCTTGTAAAAGTACCACAGCGTGACCTCGGGCTTCACTATACGACATGCCTGTTGCACCAGTTTGATCTGAAATACGGAATGGCTTCAGCCGAGCCACCACTAAAGCTAACAGTGTTTTGGTATTTGCCCATGAGATACCTTCTGCTGCTATAACAGACAATTTCTGTGTTGGTGCAGGAGTGTGGGAGAAGCGTTGGCATGTGCCACGCCACTAGGCTTCATTACAATGGACAAATACCGTTAGTGCCTGGCAGGGACCTAGCTTCAAAAACGTGTGTTTTTTGTGAAAGAATTCACTGGTAAGGCTGCACCCAGCATAAGACACTGATATGCTTGGTACAGGCATGGCGGGCGATCAGATGGACGATGAAACACTAATCATTCCCTCACGGCCCATCCCAAGTAAAGCTGTCATTAATTTTGCAGAATTACATCAAATCAGAGACATTCTTTATGTGCCTACAGACAGTTATACGATGGGTACTGCTGCGCTAAGCAGATGGGGCTGCTTGGCCGTGCATACTAAATACTTCTGTTCCCCCTTTCCATACCTATCTCTCTCTCTCGCGCGCGCTCTCTTTCTTTGTCTCTCACTCTTCTCCTCTCTCTATCTTCCCTCTCTTACTCAATGTCTCATTTCCATCCTCTCTCTTCTTTACCTTACTCCTAGTCTTCTATCCTTGCGGTGTCTTTGAATTCTTATCTGTCACACTCTCCTCCCCTTAACGTTAATCCTCTCCACCCCTTATTCTCTTATCAGTACTACCTCACTGCTGCTTATGGTATTATACTTTTTTTTTTTTCACTTCACCAGTGAGAGCAATACATTTAACTGTGGTCAGGTCCAAGCATCTGGATTTCCACAATACCACAAAGCATTCTCATTTAAGACTTGGTCAGGTAATTACTCTTGATGCTATGTAGCCATTTCTGTGATTATACCATAGCACTGTTCTATTCTCTCATCTGATTGGTCAGAAAGTTATATATATATATATATATATATATATATATATATATATATCAACATCATGTACGTGAGTTTCTCTCCCAGTTGGCAAGCGTTTTGGCAGACACATCAAGTGTTTAAAAAAAAAAAGACATTTCAAAAGTTTTCCCATCATTGTGTGCATTGTGTTTTAAATTCCCATTGGTAATTTAAGGGGGCATTTGACATTTTGGCCAGTGTTCTCAGTCATACATGTGTAAATCTCACCTTGATTTAGTTTGCAGCACTAAGATCCATTTCCTGAGAGGATCTCAGGCCTATGATATGGTTGCACGCGGATTTAGTGTGTCATACTAAGATCCATTTCCTGAGGGTTTATCAAGAGCAAGGTATGATGTGTATTTGAGATCACACATTTTGATAATCCATGTGCACGTTTCATTATGCTTTAGACTATACATGTATATGAGGAATTTAATTGAACGAGCTTAGAATATCTTTCTAATTTGAGTAATCTAAGTAAACAATCTTAAAGTGTTCATAATTTAATTGAACAAACTTAAAGTATCCACCTAATTTGAGTGATAAAAGTAAATGAGCTTAAAGTGCCAGACTAACTTCGATATGCTTGCGTAATTCTTTTACTGAAACCGTTTGTTCATATTTTATGGCTCTTACCATAAAACTTAAAACTCTTTCTTAGCCTTCTAATCAACCAATATTATATTGTACACTTCAGAACCACAGTCCAAGCTGTAATAGTTGTACTTATTTCTTAACATGCAAGACTGTTTGTGATGTCTCATTACATTTTCTCTTTTTTTTTCTCTCTTAAGTGTAAGTGTAAAAATGACAAGTAAGTGTAACACGTAAGTATAAAATTGGAGGTAATATTAATATTAATGTGTTTAATATTAATACATTATATATAATATATATTCCACTACTCTGTAATATACTGTGTCAGTATTCTAGTACCTAGACAATGTTTGTTGCAAAATTGGACTTACAAAATTGGCTCACGGAACAGAACTCGTTAGTGTGTAGAGAACTTGCTTTATACACTTTTTCTGTGAATAAACTGGAGAGAACATTCACCATTGTGTGTGCGTGCATGTGTGTGTGTGTGTGTTTCTATTCCTGCCTAGAGCATAGCAGGCAAAGAGTTCAAGGCTGGTTCATAGTGCAGATCTCAATCTGGCTGAGAATCCATGGAATACGCCAGATAAACAACGTCTGGTTGATGTCAGGTTGATCGGTGTAACTGGACATCCAGTTATAATTCATCATTGTTTAATGTTTTCTGACAGCCTACCTTGTTGTGTTTAAACCCTTACATAATATCCACTGTCTGCCAGTATTGTTTTCCATGTAGTTACTTTTCAGGCTGTCATCTCACTTTGAGCCAGCCTGAAACCTGTGCTTACTCACTGTAAGAGCTTGCAAGCTACTTGCAAAAAGGAAAATATATATATTTGGATTTAAAGTCTCTTCGATTGGTCTTCATTTAAAGCACTGTGACATACTTTTATCATTATATGTTGGATAGATATTTACCTCACCGTGTCAGGCACAAAACCTATTTACACAGCACAAGTAATTTACAGAGAGTAGATAAGTCAGCCTTTGACAGTTTAGTAATAAGTGTAGTAAAGTGTGTAAAGAGTTGACCACTTATTGGATAAAATATATATAATTTGTTATTACTCAGATCCTGACAGCTACGTGCTACTATTACCTGCAAATGGAATGCGCGAACAACTCGCTGCTGCTCCTCACGCTGCTCCAATGTTTCGGCAGCCCCTAATTCTGCATGTTGCTGTAGATATGTCACGGTCTCCAATTTGGATTTTCACTTCTGCCGGAACTACTATATATATATATATAGTATATATGGTGGTGAAATATCCAGAAAGATCATGAGGACTAAGTACTGGCCTTGGTCCATGGCTAATCTTGCGCCATCTCGGAAGGTGATAATAAGCTGACAATCAAAGAAGTATAAAGTTCAAGCTGTATAAAGGGACTCAGAGCACTAGACAGGGTACATCATGGATGAGGTACTGGTCCATCACAGGACAGACAAGCACACACACACTCACCCAGTACAGACAACTTGGAAATGACAGTTTGCCTGTGCTGTGTGTCTTTGGATGTTGGTTGGAACCAGAGAAACCCACCAAACATGGGGAGAACATGCAAACTTCATGCACACAGAGCTGAGACAGGAAATAAACCTTTGACCGTTGAGGTTCATGGCCACAGTATTAACCACTATGCCTCCATGCCACCTATTATGAGTAGTAGTATTTGTATTAGTATTAGTATTTTCATTTTATGAAAATATGAGAAAGCACGGTGGCTTAGGGGTTAACACTGTCGGCTTGCACCTCCAGGGTCCGGTTTGGTGTGTGGTTGGTGGGTTTCCTCCAGGTTTTCCTGTTTCATTTTACAGTCCAAAAACATGCAGATATGGCTAATTGATTTTTCCCAAATTGTCCCTAGTCTGTAAATGAACTTGTGCGTGTGTGTATATGTGTGCCTGTGATGGATTGGCAGCCCATCCACTGTATACCCCGCCTCGTGCCATAAGTGTCCTGGGAAAGGCTCCAGGCCCTCGACAATCCTGTATATAGGACAAAGTGATATAGTTGATGAGTGAGTAAGTGACAATACAGCTGAAAACATTATAAGTATATATTATAATAAGTATACTTACTGTGTGAATGTAAAACAATAAAAGCATTTAATTTCACCCTAAACAAGCTGACTTACTGACTCCTCTTTTCCAAGTAGCATGGAATAATACCCAGTTATACAGTATGATTAGAGTCAAAATATAGTTAATAAATATAAATTAACATGGCCAAACACCTACAGTAGCAGGCTTTACTCAGCGTTAGGGTCAGTAAAGAGAACCCCTTTTTTCATTAAGCAGTAGCTACAAAGTGCCCACATATTTGATCTCATCTCTGGAAAAGCTTGTTAATTATTTGATGCAATGATTATGCATTGGATTATGCATAGCAAGAAAGAATCTAACACTAGAGGTCTCCAGAACCAGGAAAAATCATTGTGTATTGAGTATTGACTGAAACACTAGACTACTTTTATCACAACAATAAGTTCCTTAATTTGCATGAGAGTAACAAAAGAAAGAAAGAAGTCAATCAGTAAAAATTATTTAGTTATTAGTTCATCAGCAAGAAAAAATAGATATAATAGGGGGGAAAAAAAGAAAAAGAAAACATTTGACCCCCTACAATCTATGTAGTTGTATGGAAATACATAACCTAGAATAAGGCACTGCACTTTTCTCTTCAGGATCACCTCAAAAAGACATGTTTGTCATCCAAGAAGGTCAAGAACACCAGATCTCTCTTCCTTCAATCAATGCCTGCTCCCATCCCCCAATGACACGAAGCCTTGCAGCACCACCCACTCCATACAGCTCACACGCTATCTGTTAAGACAACCTCAGCGCTTTTATAGGCCCACCTCACTGATTGCGTGCACAGGGACTGGAGGGCTGGTAGGGTGGCCATCTTGTTCTTAATGGCCGCTGTGGATTGCTTTACAGTGTGTGGTCCAAAGGCGCCAGTGTCATCCCATTGACAGAGTATTTGGATGGTGAGCAAGTGGTTAAACCTGAGGAAGACGATGATCGTTAAGAGGATAATTAGGGGTTGGAGAAGGCAGTGCATGGTATTTCAATAAAAAAATAAAAAAATAAAAAACGTGGAATGTTAACTTGTTCTGTAAACCTCAGGCTTGTGAGCGGTAAATCACCACTTGTATATTCTTTTGACATGCTACCTCCTAACTCCAGCATGGCCTAAAATTCCATATAACCATTCACACATTTTTGTAAATATACATTTTTAAAGCAGGAGTGTTATTTTTGCTGCAAACCTTCCCTCCTTAGTTTTGTCTCACGTGTGGCTTATAAACACCTCGTCTTGCATATCAAACTGTTATTAATTCATGACTTTATACAGATACATTAAAACTGGGTTTCTTTTTGGTATGTCATACACAGAGGGAAAGGGGAAACAGAAGGGATAGGGACGCTAAGGCTGGTGTAGAAATTAGGTGGGAAACATAGTAGAAGGCCTGAGGCACATCTGATTCTGGACATTATTAGCTGCATTTTTCTAAGACCTTTTAATATCTTTTTTTATATTATCGCGTTAGTAATGCCAATGATTCCTGACATCTCTGTGAATAATGGAGTGTCATATGCCTTGCTATTTGGTTCACCTTTTTTTTTATTGTAATTAAAAAAAACAGCTTGCTTCTGTCAGTCGCCTTACTCGACGGTTAAGTTTTACTTAAAGTGCACTGCCATCTAGTGGTTAAATATTTATATTCTTTGTCCAGTTTAGACCGCAGTCAAGCAACCACAAAAGTAATAGTACAGTTTATACTTTAGTCTATCAATCTCTCTCTCTCTCATATGGTTCTTTTTTTTTTTTTTTTTTTTTTACACATAAATGAAGACTAACTATGCACTTTACAACATCACTGCTGCTGTCACACACACCTCATTTCACACTCCACGCTCACCCTAACTGCTGCTGTCATACCTACATGTCATATCTTTCCCATTACACATTCCATATAATTTATACGGTTTATAATTTTACATGTACATTTTATATATTTTATATTTTATTTTACTGTGTCTGTATATTGTATATTTGAACATTGTATATTTTTACATTCTTTTCTAGTGCAATTTGCCTCTTATTCTCATACCTTCTTATTCCATTTCATTTTTCCTTTTAGGTCACGAACAGTCATATGAGCACTACACTGCATGTAATGTGTTTTTATATACCAATCCATTTCAGGACACACACACACACACACACTACAGCCAATTTGGGAATGCCTTTGGACTGTGAGTGCAGAGTATCCAGAGGAAACCCAGGAACCCTCGAGCACTAACTGCAATATAGATAGATAGATAGATAGATAGATAGATAGATAGATAGACCGACCACACAACTGTATGTCAAACAAATATTAGTTAGATATCTAAACCACAGACACACCCAGTGTTTCGACAATAACAGCTTCTTTTTCCTTTCATGTAGGGGACTTTCTATAAAACTGTGGAGTGTGATTTTTCAGTCGACTGATTTTGGACAAATAGGAGTATCCTGCAACATTACAATTCAACACTGAAGGTGTTCATTGGGATTGAGGGTTCTCTGGATTTTCACACCAACGTCATATAACCAAGGACATACATTTTTGCGTGTGGAGCACTCGTACCAGAGCCACTGAGGACCTTTCCCTAAAGTTTGCTGCATAGTTGGGAGGATTAAATTGTCAAATATGTTTTGGTATCCTGTAGCATTAAATGTATCTTTCACTGCAACTAATAGGCCTATCCCACAACTTCAAGAACACCTCCACACCTTTAGGGCTTCTCCACCCATCTTTACTGTTGGAACTATGCATTCTAGTGCGTAGTGTTTTCCTGGTATCTGACACACCCGTTCTACTGTCAGTGATTGTATGTGATTATAAGTTTGCACAGCTATGTGCCAAGCATCTGTTAGCAAAGGGTTTGGCTGATAGTTATTAATAATAACCTGAACTAAGGAATTAGGAGGGGTGTAAACAGAAGAACTGAATTCAGATGAAAAGAGAAACAAACTCCTCTGAATTGCATGGTACACAAGAAATCAGTAATAATAATAATAATAAAAAAAAATTTACAACACAAATTGCAGATTTTTATTCTGCAAACAAAATGAAAATTTAAGTCAAATCCATATTTTGGTGTGATTATGCTTTGGCTTCAAACGTGCATCAATTTTTACACTTGTACACTTGCACAAGGGATTTTGTAGGATCATATTCAGGTGTATGATTATTCAATTATACAAAGCAGGTGCTAATGATCATTGATTTCATATGGAGCTTGAAATGCACTCAATAACTGGACCAGAAACAGCTGTATAGGAGGCTTAAAACTGGTTGAGAGACAAATTTTGCCCCTAAAGTGAGGTTGTGAAAGTTTCATGTCACAGGTCATAGATCATAGACCATGCCAAGACTGAGCACAGCAACAAGATACAAGCTAGTTATACTGCATCAGCCAGGTCTCTTTCAGAAAATAATTTCAAAGCAGACTGGGGTTTCAAGATACAGTATGCTGTTCAAACTTTTTTTTTTTTAAGAAGCACAAAGAAACAGGCGATGTTTGAAACAGACAAACAGACACAGTGGTTGGTATGGTACTTAATGCAGCAGAAGAAAGACGCATCATGCTTACTTTGCTTTGACATTGCAAGCCGTCCAGCACTGCTATCAGTGAAGAGCTGGTGAAATCCGGTGGGACCCAGGTACTCCCATTTACTGTCTGGTGAACTTTGGCCAGAAGTGCTCTTCGTGAAGAACTGCATCCAAAAAGCCATACCACTGACGTGGAAACAAAGCTTAGGCAGATATTTGGAAATATTTGGCTGTAGCAGGAGGCAGGTTGTTTGCCAAAGGACTGGAAAGCGGTACAATAATGAGTGTGTGAGTGTATGGTTTGGCCCCCATAAAGCCTTGATCTCAACTTCATCAAGTTTGCCTGAGATAACATGAAGCGACAGAAGGATTTGAGGCACTGTACATCCACAGAAGAGTTGTGATTAGTTCTCCATGATATTTGGATCTTCCTGCCAAGTTTAATCAAAATCTGTGTGTAAGTGTATCTAGAGGAATTCATGACAATTCTGGTTTTGCAAGCCTCATGTTTTGAGAATGACACAAATATACATTTTTACTTAATTCTCCTTAAGTCTGCTGCTTCAATGTTTTTCTACTGTTTTGACAGCTGTTATTATAGTATACTGAAGTTTAATTACAAATGGCTTTTACTGAAAAGTACATTATATATGCAGTGTTCACACTTCTGAGGCACGACCTGACTGAGGGCAGCCCAATCTTGCGTAATCAATGCTTGGAGTTTGTCAGAATTTGTGGGTTTTTGTTTGTCCAGTTGCCTCTTGAGGATTGACCAAGTGCTCAATGGGATTAAGGTCTGGAGGCTTTGCTGGCTGCTTAATCACTTTTGCCATATGGCAAGGTGCTTCACCATGCTGGAAAATATATTGCGCATCTCCAAATTGTTCTTGGATTGTTGTGAGATGTTGCTTTCTGAGGATCATTCAGAATATCATTCTTTATTCTTGGCTGTGTTCTTAGGCAAAATTGTGAGTGACCCCATTTACTTGGGTGAGAAGCAACCCCACATCTGAATGGCTTCAGGATGCTTTACTGTCGGCATGACAAGAACTGATGGTAACACTCACCTTTTCTACTTCAGACAAGCTTTTTTTCCCTTGTGTCCCAAAATATCACAAAGGGGGTTCATCAGAGGAAATGACTTTACCCCTGTCCTCAGCAGTCTAGTCTCTGTACCTTTTGAAGAATATCAGTCTGTCCCTGATATTTTTCCTGGGGAGAAGTGGCTTTCTACCTTTCTTGAAATATATGAAGCACTCACACAATATTTGTGTCATTCTCAAAACCTTTTGGCTACAGCTGTTTTGATTTTATTTGGATTTCTATTTTATTAATTCACACACACACACAAAAAAAACAACACTCCTATTTTTGAATGCATTCTGACTTTACTCCATTTTTACCCCCCGCCTGCACAGTATATCCACACGCACACACAATAACAAAAGCACACGTTGCGCATGTAGTACACATGTTTTAATATAACTGTGTAAAGTAAATGGTGTTTTGTCAGAATTCTGTACACACAAAAAGGTGAACAGGACGAAATATCGCGAGACCGTCAGGAAACTTAAACCAATCAAAATCGTATCCGCTGTTAAGCTCGCGCGTGACGTCACTCGTTGCTGACCCTCCAGTCTTCCTTTTTATATATGGGAATTGTAGTTTATTATAAAAATCTTTTCTAAGCCGCTTTACGAATGAATACATCATTTCCCACAATTCAACAGAACTATGCCCCCCCCTCCTCTCTGTCTTTTTTTGTTTGTTTTTGTTGTTGGAGGCTTATGGTGCAGCTCCTGACGAATAACTTTAGCTAATTTCCTGATGACACTTAGGTTCGACCTGATCTTGTGTTTTGGAAGAAACCCGCACTAAAGTGAGAAGTGAGCTGAGGTGAGCGGGTGAATTGTTTCTCCTGTGTGTGTGTGTGTGTGTGAGGGAGGGATATTAAACAGTGGCGTAGCAGTGTGTGTCTAAAGTCCGAGCGCATGGCAGCGTCGCATAGGAAAAAAAGAAACGCACGCGCGGTCGTAAATTACAGCAGGAGACGTGTGTGTAACTTTTTTTTAATGATTAGTCCTGAAAGTTTTGTTTTTATTGATGTCAATTACAGATTCGTGTTAAAATGTCGTGTGAGGCTGTAAATCGGTCAGCGCGTGCACTTTCGGTGGCTAAAAAAGACGCAGTTGTGTAACTCCCTACGTCACCATGGCGACAAGTCACGTGCAATGTCTGTGATGGTAAGACTGGGCGATGTGACCATATAATATCGTTGAAGCATTCTAACACAATGCAATACGTTTAAACGATATCAGGTGTCATGAACAAACTTTAACAATTACCAGCTCTTGGAGCAGTAAACATTTCCTATTGAAGCTTTAAAATTGTAAAATGTAAAAAAAAACAAATGGAGGATTTTCCCTCCCTTTTTCTCAGTTTTATGATGCACACACATGGGTTTCCTCCAGGTACTCTGGTTTGCTCCCACATGCTGAAGACATGCAGATTAGTGTGTGATTGAATGCATCAGTGTTGACTGTAGGTCCTGCCATGCTTGTAAAAATGCAATCCGATTAATGCTATGGTAATCACCACTGGCCTCCACAGTCCCTAGTTGAACTACAGATGTTCAAAGCTGGATGGATACATATATATACCGTAATTATTTGCACTTTGGTTGTAGTATTTATTTTAATTAACTTTTATAAAAGACGAATGCACAAATATTTGTTTCTACATGATCTACTTGCTTTTCAATACACTTTGTCCTTCTGTCATCTAGCGGTCATATTCCCTCATTAAAAGCAGCGAGCCAATGCACTAAGATCAGGACTCCAGGGAGGGTGCTTTAACACTTAAAAACAAACATTTCCGTAGCGTGTCGGCAGTGTGGGCAGAAGTGCGTGCATGTGCGGTGTCATGCCGGATCGCCACCCTCTGCATTTTTATCCGAAATTTAGGCTTCAGCTATTCTATAAGCATTTCACTGTAACGAACACTCTTGATTCTTGAAGCTTTTTTCCTGACAATGTGCCAATACTGGCCCTTGAGAATCACTTTTTCTTGGTCGGCGTAGTGATGAATCCATCAGTAATGATTCTCTTTCAGCTTCCTTAGAGTATCGCTTCCAAACGCTTCTGTTTATGCTCTTCCATGAGTTGTTTTGACACTAGGTACAACCTCAGACCACAAAAATAAAAACATGAAAGGCAGCGTTTGTTTGTTTGTTTTTAACATAGATCACTGGACCATCCATTTCTGGTTGCACAACAGTTACAAATGAGATGTAACATAGGGAGACAGTAGCATTAAATGGAAAGTGCCATAACTAGAGGATAATTTTGGATAATTTCTTTTTACTTTTTGACTGTGTGTGTGTATATTATATCAAAAGTATTTTTCAGATAATGTGATATGATATTTTTGTCATATCTCTTACTCCGTGTGATTTATCTAGAAGGGACTGTCCATAAGTACATAAAACCCATTTCCTGTTGTTAATTTAGTTTCATTGGGTTGCACTTCAAGTAGTACACAGCGCTTTAAAACAGCACTGTTTGACAAGACTATAGCAGCAAAGTTTAACATGCTCAATCTCTTTTGTTTTTCATGTCTGATTTAGTTTAATACCGAAAGCACTTGTCAAACACTCAGGAACCCAGTCTATAAATGTACACCTTGGGTAATTATTCTGCTCCACTTGTCATGCCGGATCTACTGTAGATGAGACATGCTATCTAACTGTTATGTAGCTTCAGCAGGTGAATTCCTGCATATATCCCTGAAACAGATATACTGTATATTGTTGTTTTTGTAGTTTGCCGCCGTGGTTTTAACACATGTGGTGTGGGAACAAATGGCACTATGAGACCTTTAACTGCTTCGGCATTGATACACAAAAATCTTCTGGATGTAGGGACAGTTTCGTACTGCCTGTCCATTTTGCTATTGACAATAAACTGTCCTGTTTATTCTCAATAGCAAAATGGACAAATATCCTTAACCGAATCTGCAATGGATTCTCAAAGCTAATGCTAATTCTTTCAGACGGCATATCACCGTGTGTCGATTTGTGTTAAGATCTAATTTCCCTCCATCAGAAGCACTTTTTTTCCTGACCATGGAGACAGCATGGAAGGTGGAGTTTCAGAACGTGGGCAGCAGCTACTTCCCAGAGAGCCGAGTGGAATGCCACTACAGCATCAGCTCTCAGCACAGCTGGGCTAGCAGTGACTGGATCGGCCTATTTAAGGTAACAGTTAGCGAGTCATCCCCTCTGGTTTTGTCATACATTTACTATAGCAGTCATAGAACATATTCATGGGTTATTTGTTTCTGTTTTGTTTTTCTCAGGTAGGATGGTCATCTGTCAGGAACTACCATACGTTTGTGTGGGCTTTGGCTCCAACCAGTTACAACCAAGGGACCGATGTCAACTGCTGCGTCCACTTCCAAGGTAAGGGTTGTCTAGATGCTTAAAAATGTGATTGTGTATGTTTATAAACGGATTATGCTGCCATGGTTTAGTTGCTTGCTCCTTTCAATTGTGTACACAAATTTAATGAAAATTTTGTGAACGACAATACAGTGGTATCTCAAACCACAAATGTTCAGCTTAAGAACTAAAATTTTGCAAGAAATTTTCCTCAACATGAGACATTTTCAGCATACAAACGAACGAACCAAGCTGAACCGAACAAGTTGCGCGTACATCCGGGAACCGTTCAGAACTTTGTGTCAAGGTGCCAGTTTGTGCCAGTGGAAAGCCAAGTTAAGCAAGTCTATATATATATATATATATATATATATATATATATATATATACAGTGGAACCTTGGATTACGAGCATAATTCGTTCCGGAAGTGGGCTCGTATTCCAAAACACTCTTAAACCAAATCATCATTTCCCATAAGAAATAATGAAAACTCAAATGATTCGTTCAACAGCCCCCAAAAATAAATACATAAAAATAATTAATACAATCTATAAAATGAAAATAAAACAAATTAATCTGCACTTTACCTTTAAAAAAAGTACAAATAAATCCTGACAGATAAGTGTTTCCATTGGTGCGCGCACGCGCCGTGTGTGTGTGTGTGTGTGTGTGTGTGTGTGTGTGTGTGTGTGTGTGTGTGTGTGTGTGGAATTAGCCCCTTCCCTCGCCTCGTTTTACACAGTAACATTCCTCCTCCCTCTCCCCACCTCGCTTTTTCACAACAGTTTCACAACAAACACACGCACGCGCACACACACACACACACACACAATGGAAACACCGTTTTAACAGGAAAAAAAGAAATCTTTGTGAGACTGGCATGAGCGTATATTAACAGACTCACTTTTTAAGTTTTACAACAAGCGCATAAACACAGCGGAAACACCGGTTTAACGGAAAAAAAGCGAGACTGGCACGAGCGCATACTAAAGGAATCACTTAAGTTTCACAACAAACGGACACACACACAAACACGGAAAAAACGTTTTAACAGGGAAAAAAATAAATCTCTCTGACCAGGCGTGAGCGCATACTAAGGGAATCACTGCTGTAAAGTAAAAAAAAAAACAAATGAACCAGCACCTTACCTTTGAAAAGAATCGCGACAGAGCAGAGTTTCTGTGTCTTTGTGAAGCCGGGAGGGGTGAAAAGGGGAGAGAGCGTCTGTGCGTGTGTGTGTGTTTCAGTGTCAAATTGCGCACGCACGAGCAGAGTTTCTGTGTTTGCGAAGCCGTGGGGGGAGGGAGGGGGGGGAAGGTGAGAGAGTGACGCTCGGTGTCAAAATAAGAGTCGCATGTGTGAAGCATGATACTCGGCGCTCGTAAACTAATACTTGCTCGGTTTCCGAATAAAAAATTATTTAAAATCTTTGCTCGGTTTGCGGAACACTCGTAAACCACGTTACTCGCAATCCGAGGTTCCACTGTGTATATATATATATATGTATATATATATGTATATATATATATATATATATATATATATATATATATATATATATATATATATATAATTTTTTATTTAATTTTTTTATTTTTTTGCATATTGTGCAAGATTTAGTTAAGGCATAGCCAAGAGGAATCGGACATTAAACCTCACTTAACTTTAATTTTTATGTTTCACTTCAATTACATGAATTTTATAAACATTTTAATTTGTTCTTATATGAAAAAATATGATTACAGTGTTGATGAGAGTTAGCAGGTGCTCCTTTGCTGTTGAGTCATATTTTAGTCATTTTCAGTTCTATATGAGCTTTGTATTTTTATGAAGAGTGGGCGTGCCACTTACTGTAAGTCAGTTAAAAATATTTGACAATTTCTGTCTTTTGGTAATTCTAATTTCTCAACATAGCCCATTTGAAAATGGGAAATCTCGGTCGACCAAACTTGGTTGTTCTGGACCAGGCCGAGTTAAAAAACCTGCTCAGGGTCACAATAGATCGCTAAAGGAGACTCGTTGTTCCGGTCTTGTTGATGGATTGTGTGTAGACAGTGTTTCAGTCAGATGACATTTATCAGAGTGCAAAGACTATTCTTGATCAGATATTGTGTGTTTGAGTGGGTCTAGCCAAATGTCTTTGAGGTAATATCGTAAACATCTTAATGACCGGCCAAGAATGAATGGGTTGGAAAGCTTGCTTGAGTAATGAAGATGGGAGACGTTGGCACAAAGAGATGACTGAGTGGGTGCAGTGGAGGACACAGTGAAACCGCAGCAGTTACTGTCTGGCCATGATGAGGTCATCAGTGAGGTCATCGGCAGCTGATAACCGGGCTTGAGCAGGAATTCGAGAGCATAGTCAAGATGATGGAGAATTAGTGAATTATAACCAAATGTAAAGATTGGAATGCAAATGTAGTATTTGGAGGGCATTAAATTTCCTTTAATTTAGTCAATTATGTGTGATGCTGGTCGTCAGATTGAGTTTCAAGGAACTTCAGGGATCTGTAATTTTTTTTATGAGGTTATTATTATTGTAGCATGTTTGATGACTTTATTTAATTTATATATATTGAATTCAAACCTATGTGTGTCATAAGCAGGCTGTAAATAATTTTAACTTGTCATAATGTTGATAAGTATAATGGATGTATTTCAATCGAATAGATTTTCGAGTAGGCAGAAAACTGTAATAAATAAATAAATCAATCAATCAAAAATAATAGTTTAAGGTTTGAATGTGTTATTTCTTTCTGGACAATGTGCATACAATTTACACCAGTCTTCATTGATCTTTGCATTATCTTTCCCATGTTCCCATAGCTTGCTATTTGCCAGGCCCCAGTGCTGATCAGTACCAATTCGTATATGTGGACGGGAAAGGCGAAGTATGCTCCCGCAGCTCTGCTTTCACTTTCACTGCTCCAAAGCCACTGGAGGAGCTGGTGACCGTGGAACAAGCCCTGGAAGGAGGTGAAGGCAACGAAGACATGCTAGTCGTCATTCCCAAAGCGGAGCTTCTGCAGGTGCAAGGACAAAAACACTACAGTACAAAAAGTGCACTAAACTGTGCAGTCCAAGGGGCTTTGGATAGCACATGGAATGAATTTTTCCACCTTCATGAAGCCACTGGGTTTTGAATGACATTTTCACCAGTCTGTATGTCTCTAAATGAATGAATAAGTTTTTGTATAAATTCTTGGCTTCTTTAGAGCCGACTGCAGGAGTGTCTGAAGGAGAGGGCTGAGTTATTACAGGCCCTAGAAGCAGCAGAGAAGAGCCGTGACCGCGAGCGAGAGAGCTCAAGTAGGAGCAGGGAGCTGTGGGAGCAGAGGAGCAAGGAGCTGGAGGAGGAGCTCAGGCACATCAGAGAGCACATGGGCGACATGAAGAGAAAGCAGGAGGTAGCAGATTAATTTCTTTCCTCCAACAACTTACAAAATACACTTACAGTGTTTATTCTGACAGCAGGTATAATGTACCTGGTCTTATTGTCCAGACATACTGGAAAGTGTGAAATCTATAATGCAACATGAAGCAGAATTTCAGTGTAGCGTAGCGCTCCTTTCTTAGCAATGCAATCACTTAGCTGCGCATTTGCTTTCTCTAATCTTTATTGTCTAATCTTTCTCAGTATGATCATCATACTGTGTCGGCACTGGTTTAACTAGACGTTTAAATCTCCTATTATTTAGGAGACGGCAGTTCTTTGTGAGGCTCAGCAGGAGGAGAAGCAGCTACTGTTAGTTAAAGAAGCAGCCAGTGAGCAGAGGATCAGTCAGCTGGAGGACGACATCCGGGTGCTCACTCAAAAAGCACTGGAGAGAGAGACCGACCTAGAGAGGTAAGACTATCTGCTTGGGCGGAATTAAAAAAAGCAAACATGCAGTAATTATACTAAGGTGAAAACTTTTCAGGTTCATTTAAGCAACACTGGTATTAACATGTCACCCAGCCAGTCATTCACGCATCCCAAATGGTTTCCAGATGCAACAAAATAAACATATATGCACATTTAATATACATGAACATGTGTGTAATGCAGCCAGCATTATACATCCTTTATTTGTTTGTTTGTTCATTTATTCACGGATTATGCAGGATGAAGGAGCGTGCCAAAAAAGCTGCAGCCCAAAAGAAGGAAGTGGAAGGTGAACACAAGAATATTAAGGTACATAAAAGGTTGCATATAATATTTATTTATTTATTTATTTACTTTTGTTGTCCATCCTATATGTGTGCTGAACTGTTTGTTTTCATGTCTGCAGCTTAAGCGCCAATAAATCCAGGCCAGTACCAAACCTCTAAACATTCCCCAGGGAAAACTCGATACAATTGTTTTAAGCTTTAACATCATGACCGTTATTGCCCAAACTATAAAACCATAGTAAAAGATATATATGAGTAAGTGAACGAGGTCACTGTGGTGTATAATACATGCAATGAATAAAGCACAACAAGGTGTGCCGTTACAGGGACATCATCCAAAAAAGGGCGCCGTGGTGCCATCTCTACCGTGAATTTGATTCCGTTTCTATAACAGCACATCTCAAGCTGTTTCATTCATCCCAAGCTTTAACAGTTAATGTTTCATATCTGTTTATATGCTGTGAAGTGATACAGTTCACTAGTTCTTATTAGAAATGAGAAACCTACACTGCCTTGTCAAAATAAAAAAAAGTCGCTCAAATTTATAGAGCTGCGTCAAGCAAAGAAAACAACTAAAGAGATTTGAGTAAAGAGCTTTTTAATACATTATTAAAAGGACCTTGCCAAGCTGTCAACTTTGTGGAAGAAATGTGGTCGGATGATAAAGATTGGGTTGTGGAGCGATGGGAAAAGGTCATGTGATCTGATAAATCCAGATTGATCCTATTCCATCAGGGTGGGAATGGAGGAGCATGAATCGATGCACCCATCATGCACAGCGCACGCTGTCCAAGCCAAAGTCCGCAACGTTACGTGACAATAAAATGAAGTTATCCGACGACTTGAAATGTACTGAATGACCAGGTTATGAGGTTATGAAGTTTTTTTTTTTTTTTTTTTCCCCTAATGGCACAGGAGTTGTGAAAGAGTAGTTCTGGGAGTGTAAGGAATCATCACATTGTGTGCTGTAGTCAAAGCTAAAGGTGAATGTGATGACTGATTGATTTTTACGATTTAAATGTTTGTGTCTAATGCAGTGTAATAGAAGGTGTGCAGTAAGAAACTAGTGAGTTGTTGAAATTATGACCATCTGACCAATCAGAATTGAGAATTTAGCGGCATTGTGGTATAATATACAGTCTGGTGAACTGTGCGATGAGTCTGGTGTAAGGTGTGGCTGAGGCATTCAGCAGTTATGGTGAGCGGATTGTTCTGTTGTTTGTAATGCTCAACCATCTTGTGGTCAGTGGTTTCGGATTTGAATGCTATTTGAATTTATTTTTTAATTCCATTGTATGATATGTAAATATGATTCGCCTAGGGAAAACCACAGGGTGGTATCACTTACTGTATGTACACACCATCATGGTCAATTTGCGAAAGTAAACAGAACATGGGTGTGGATGCATGCTGTGTTCGTTTAGCTGAAGCTGGAGCAGAGCGAAAAGGAACTGCATAGCCTGTCTACAGAGTTCCAGAGTTTGCGAAGTTCCCTGGCGCAGAGAGACACGCACGCCCTGCAGCTCCGAGACACCATCACCACGCTCACGCACAAACTCAACAGCGCACACAGGAAGGAGGTGAGTCACACAGGCGCCCTTTCTCTCTCAGATGCTTGCGCGCACACACATACACTTTGTGTTCAAACTAATTATTACATGCGGAGGGGTGTGGTGCAAACGAAAAAAAAAAAAAAACTCACTCATATTTTATACACTCCTACACCCACACAGACTAAAACCTTTCGAGCAGAGAAGGTTTAACAGTCTGTCACAACCCTCCCGCTTTGTTTTACTGCACAAACACACCGAGGTACACACCGCACAAGCACTCTAGCATCACCTTCTCACATAGCAGCTTGACAGGATGAACTGTGCGATGTTGTGACGCAGGCAGCCAACGAAGCGGCTTTAGCGGAGTTGCGCGGCGTTCAGGAGCGGCTGAGCGCCAGCGAACGCTGTGCTGAGACCCTGCGGACTGAGCTCAGAGACGTGACGGCGCAGAGGGACAGCAGCCAGGCCGACCTCCACCAGGCCCGACTGCAGGCCGCACAGCTCACCCTGCAGCTGGCAGATGCCAACCTGTCTCTGCGGGAGGCCCGCGCCAGCTGGGTCCAGGAGAGAGAGAGTCTGCAGTGTAGCACTGAGGTGATTGATGAGACGTGAGATATTGATAGGGAAGTAAGCATGAGGGGCAGACGGTGATAAATCGGTTATTTGGATAGTTGGTGAAGGTGCGACAAGGTGCGCCTTTAAAATAAATAAAGAAATAAAGAAATAAATAGAAATGATAATAACACTTGAAGGACGTTGTAGAAATCGTTTTGGAGAATGGTTTCGGGAGACCTGTAGTGATTTTCAGCCTCGTCTCCGTAGATGATCAGGACGCATTTGGACAGGCTGAATGATGAGATCAAGCAGAAGGAAGAACAGCTGCAGGAGGAGAGGATGGAGAGAAGCAAAGCGGAGGTGGAGCTTGGGCGAGAGAAAGACTGTAACCGGGTGAGTGCACTCCCCAGTCATCGCTTATTCAGAGCTGTGGACCGAATTCACAGAGTTTCTGATTCTGATCAACCTGTTTCTGATCTGGTGTGTGCGCGTGTGTGTGTGTGTGTGTGCGCACAGGTGCAGCTGAGTGAGACACGGAGAGAGCTGCAGGAACTGAAAGCCAGTCTCAGGGTGGCTCAGAAGGAAAAGGAGCAACTGCAGGCGGAGAAAAAGGCAACCTGCTTTAACAGCAACCTTATGTAACTTGTGTAGTCTAATAAACACATGTACAGTAGTTGGTAGACTGTTAAAACCCTGTATTGTTGATGACACAAAAAATATACTTGGCAGGTGCACTTGGCTCATCGATCTTGATGGCATAATTATACGGAGTGCAACTTTTATCATTTCTTTTTTTATTCTTTCATTTTATGTCGCTGCGTCAGTTTCATTTTGGCGTATACATTACAATTACGGATCTCGTCGCACTTCTTTGACGGATGGTGGAACGAGGCAGCTTTTGTAAACTGTTATCGCCATGGCAACATCAGGCCTCTGATCCGATGATAATAAGTGTTGAGTGATGTGCTGCATCGTGTGTGTCATTTTGACTTTGCGTGTGTACTGTATGTGTGTGTGCGCTTGTTGCACATGTGTAGGAGTTGATTGAGTACATCCAGCAGCTGGAGCAGAAGCTGGAGACCCTGAGCGGCTCTAAATGGAGCATGACCGCGTTGTTGCAGAGCAGTGAGTGCTCATCTTATGTTACATACTGTCACAACACCGACACAGTGTCATAGGAAACACGAAACACCGACGTGCGTGGTCGTGCAACCAATATAATAATTATAAAAATCTACTGTGATTTATTTATTTATTTATTTATTTATTTTTATTTCATTTATCTAAACATTGTGACACGTGTTGGTGCACAGGCCAAGCAGACAGCTCCCTCTCGGAGTCGGAGGATGAGAATCCAGAAGCACTACGGCCTGTGAGTCACTACACGTTGTGTGAGCAGCCCCAGCCTGACCCTGACCTCCTCCTCTCTCTGCCCACTACACCTCCTCCGTCCCCTCGACTCCTCCACTCGTCTCAGGCTGTGGTGATCAGTCAGCCCGCTCCACTCTGCTCCCCACGCCAACCTAGTGACGACACACACCCACACGTGCACAGCTCCGAGTCGGTGAGTGGTATAGGGGGTAAATTTTTTTTCAGTGCAGTTTGTTATATTTTGATTAATTATTAGAGTAAATTATTTTCCCATATTTATTTCTTTTTTCCCCTTGATTTCTTTTCAATCCCGGAAATAAGATATATTATATATATATTAATGTTAAACTTGAATTTTTTTTTTTTTTTTTAAAGCGAACATGTTCCATGCTTATGTTACAGGAAGAAGAGTATGAAGTGTTTCAGTCAGGCGGGAACAGCTCTACCGACGAGGTGGCTCTCCTCCTGCCGAACCACAGCAACACTATTCTCAGGTACACCACACGCACAGGCGCGCGCGCACACACACACACACACACACACACACAAAATCTCATAAAATCTCCAACGTAACGTCCACGGTGTGATTTGCTCTCGGCCGTTTCCATCCATGTCATGTTTCTGCACACAGGGTACCATGTCACTGACAAGTCCACACTGGCCTCATGTCCTCTTTTCATATCCCTTTCTCAGAAGCAGTGATTGCGTCCCATAGAAACACACCTGCACACACGGACACGCACACAAACTCCTAACATAAGATTTACGGTGACAAGGCAAATATGGTGTGGAGATGGAAGTTTTGAATACCTCCTCATAAAATTAGTGAGGGGGAGAAAGCGAGAGACAGGCGGCTATAGCCGCGCAGAAGAAAATGGAGTGCGTGTGTGAGCGAGGGGAGGCGGCAGAGTCTGCGAATGCCGGATGTGGGAGCGGTACGATAGGAGGACAAGAGGACAGATAAGTTGACAGAAAGCTGTAGCAATGATTTACAGAAAGGGTAGTCAGCGCGCACTGGCCAATTTTCAGCATCATTAAAACCGTCTCTCCCTCACTTCACTCACTCGCTCAATCACTCGTGCTGTCCTCTCCTCTTCTGTCCCCTCCTTACCCCCTAGTGTTCTCCTCTCTTGTTCTTCTTTTCAGTTTAGTTCAAAAGTACACTCCGCTTAACTCTTCTTTCTGCCGCTTCACTTTAGTGACGTGGAAGAGAGCCCCCTGTGGTGAGGAGAGGAACGACGAGATCAGCCGGTTACAGGTCCTCGCACAATAACATGTAACTGACACATATGCAATCTGCTTAACATTTTTTAAAATGCACTTTCTGTATGCACACGCTACTGGAGCAGTCAGTCTTTCACTATACTGAATTCACCTGTTCACAAATATTTAACGCTAGGGATGTGTCATTATAGATACTGTTTTCTGTATGTCGTACACTCGTACTCGTGAGAAATGCTCCAACACCAGCAGCATCTGATACCACGTGATAAAATGGGGCATAAGCCTGGTATGGTATATTGTCGTCTAAATGAATCTGATCACATGCGATGAGAAGAATAAGGATTTTTAATCCGTATGAATAAGTAAAGAAAAGCACACTACTTTATGTGAAAATATCAAAAAGATATACGGCCTTTATTTTTAATAAAAAGAGCAAAGGTGGCCGATCTTAGCATGCAGTATTAACAAGACAGACCATAAAAATGCCCACAAGCCCCGGTGATTTGTGAGCATACAAAAGAACTGGTGAGCATGAAACTTTGATTCATGTGAGCATAGTGAGAACCTGGCAGGTGTGAGGACTTCGGTACTGCAAGCACCGAACGCTGAAGGTTTTCACTTTCCTGTCAAGGTACAGTCATTTATTAATGACAATTATTATAAATAATTAGAGATGTAGGGGGAAAAAATCTATTCTGTTACGTACCGCCATTTTTTTGTGTAGCCATTCCAGTATCGGCACACTGACTTCAATATATGTTTTTATTTTACTTTATAAAATAAAACCTCGGCATATTCATTCAATCCATTCCAGAGGCGAGTTCTCCAGGCGGAAATGAGCTAATTAGTAAATAATCTAAATGCAGATAATCTATCTAAAAAGTAAAAGTATTACAAATATTTCCAACACTAAAAACGATATGATTTTGCATACAAAACAATCAAAACATAAAGATAACACATGTTGGCCTCCGAGTGGCGCAGTGGTTAAAGCGCTCGCCTTATCATCCGGAGATCGCTAGTTCGAATCCCGGGTGGTGCTGTAACCTCTCGCAGCCGGAGGTCTAGAGAGAGCTGATTGGCCGAGCTCTCTCAGAGGGGAGGGATGAGAGGTACTTAGTGCTCCCACATTAATCACGGCTCTACAGTCAGGGGCGTCTGTGAGCTCGCGCAACGGAGGGCGCGGATAGCGCTGTCCTCCGAGTGTGTTACGCCGCCCCCAACGGGGCGCGAGCGAGCAGTTCGAAAAGATGCGGTCGGCTGGCGTCACGTGGTTCGGAGGAAACACGTGATAGTCTTCGGCCCTCCCGGCTGAGTGGTAGTAGTAGCCTTAATGTGGGAGCCCCCTAGTGACGGGGAGGAATTGGACACGACTAAATTAGGGAGAAAATCGGGGAAAAATCCCAAGAAAAAAAAGAAAACACATGTAAATTAAGTAAAATATGAAATAAATAGCCATTAAACCGCACTTAACCTTAATTTATGTTCTTAGTGACATTCTTGGGACCCGTGGTGCTATGTCTTCACTAGTTCTTGCACAAAATGCAAGAAAAATAGAATTGTAAACTCGCTTGGCTTAGCTTTTCAGTGACGCTAACAGGTTTTGAACGGCTCCTGGTTGTACGTGCAACTTGGCCGGAAGTCAGCCTGGTTCGTTCGCTCGTACTTCAAGTAAGTTTCAGTTCTTAATGCAAAAATTCACAAGGCCTGGTGTTCGTATGCTGAGGTAACTCTATATAAATGATTGCGTTTGAGGCGGTAAAACATTGCCATTCCTCTATAATCCTACAGGTGGTGCACTTTGATTTGTTTAAACATTTGTGTTTCAAAACGCTTGTTTAGAATGGTATCAAAAACTAAAAAAAACAACAATAATAATTCTATCGAATCGTGATATTTATAAAATCGTGATACTAGCAGAATCGCAATCCAAGTCGAAGGTATCTAGGTATCTTGATGATATCGTATATTCACGATACAGACTCGTTTCAGCCACCCTCAAAAATAAATAAATGTTCCGTAACGTCCCTGATTGATGAATAGGCTACTCGTTTTAATGTTGGTATCAGCGTGTGTGTGTGTGTGTGTGTGTGTGTGTGTGTGTGTGTATATATATATATATATATATATATATATATATATATATATATATATATATGTATAAAACCACATGTACTTATATAGAGTGCGAAAAAATTACATTGATGCATTATTACTTAACAAGTATTAAAATTATGTTTCTTTACAAAATTGTTTAAACGACATTTCACAGTGTGGGTTTGTATGTTAAAAAGTGTGTCTTTGTGTATTTTGGTGTTTAAGGCTAGGTTTGTCTTATGACAAATAACTTTTTACTTAAAAACAAATGTTATTACACATATATATCATATTTTTTATGTTTATAAGAGATACAACATGCAATGTGAACATGTGTGTAAAAACACATTTGAATCCATGTTTAAAAAAAAAAAAAAAGGATTCTTTGAAACAATAGGACTATTATGTCTAATATGCTGGTAAATACCACAAATGAACCTCCGCCTATCGAGGATATCATGAATCATAGGGAGAAAGTAGATGACGTGTGAATGGGGTTAAACAGGAAAGTGATCATGAACAGTGTTTGAACAGACATAAGCAGTCCTGGTTGCAATATGCCTACCAATAATTAAGGTTACATTCATTAATGCCAACACTTTATTATACTGTCTCTGCAACTGATCACATTTGTGACGATGTTTTCTACCATTTTGGTTTATTCATGTAACTGTGTTTTACTGTATTTTCTGCAAGCATGGGTGATCAAAATGTTTCAGTCAGGTAGCTGTTAAATGCAGAGAGACATGTATACGTTTTGTACAACCCTTGTGTATATGTATGGTAAGTAATGCAAAAGTCGGCATAACAGTTTTTTTTATTAACTGAGATGGATCGTTCACATTGAACATGTTGGTAAAGTAATTCGCTGTCTGTTTAGTGGTTCTACTCAACATAGTCTCTATCTATGCATTTGTGCCATTATTGAACCCAACTCTCAAAGCATCTTTGAAAATCCCCTGTGTCACAGTTGTTGGTCTCCCACTGCACTACAGAATGTTTACCTGAATTGTTTACAGAATGTTACTTCTATATCCAATGAAAGACACAGAAGATTAAAGAAGGGGAAACCACATTGTGGAAGACTATCAACTGCGACAAAGGTGATTTCCAAAGAGGAAGAATAGTTGGGTTCAGCGATTACCAAAATGCATCCCTTTTTGTCATTCCAACCATTTGCCCATTCACAAATTAACCGCGATTTAGGCAGAGTCAGTTCCTTCCACGATGGCAATGACCAGAGGTCCCACAGTTGAGCTTCAAATCCGCTTTTCAGAAAACCTATAGGTGGCGTCGTTGGAGGGTTTATCCAGTTCTTTTTATTCGATTTATTATGGAGACAAAGATCTCACTTCTCTGAGACATATCATCTCATCTGATGAAACAAAATTTGGCTTGAAAGAAAAAGGACTCCTCCCATCCATGAAGCATGGGGGTGACCGTATCATGTTGTGGGGCTGCTTTGCTGCAGGGAAGACTGGTTCTCGTCATAAAATGGACAGCATCATATGGAAGGAGAATTATGTGTATATATATTGACGCAACATCAATCAGGAGGGTAAAGTTTGGTCACAAATGGGTCTTCCGAATGGTAAATGACCCCAAGCATACTTCTAAAGTTGTGGCAAAATGGCTTAAAGACAACAAATACGTGGTATTGTAGCGGCCATAACAAAACCCTGACCTCAATACGATGGAAAATTTGTGGGCAAAACTGCAAAAGCATGTGCGAGCAAGGAGACCTACAGACCTGACCCAGTTCTGTCAGGAGGAATTGGGCTAAAATTCCAGCAGCTTATTGTAAGTAGCTTGTGGAAGGCCACCCGAAACGTTTGACCGAAGTTAAGCAGTTTAAAGGCGGTATTACCAAATACAAACTAAGTGTGTGATCCACTAGGAATGTGAAAAATACGAGTTGAAAATAAATCTTTCTCACTACTATTATACCGACATTACACATAGTGATCCTAACTGTTTATTAGAATTCCATGAGTTTAAATGCATTTGGCTAAGGTGTATGTAAATGTTCGGTTTCATCTGTACTTTAGTTAATAAGTTATGCCTACTTTTGCATTCCTTTCATTAAAAGGCTTGTGTATGTATATCTTGACCCCCGTCATTCAATATCGATTTGGTTTTTAATCATAATCCGTTTGGTTGAACATCAGGCTCAGTAATTAACGATGTGCAATGTTAATTCTAGTATTTATTAAAGCTATCGAGCTTTTTTATTCATGGACTTCCCATCGATGTTTGGATTAAATTAATGAAATTCAAGTAACCGGTCAGGAATGCCAGTAACCCTAACAATTCAATCATTATTGTCACAGTTTTGATAATGGTGATGATTTCCACAACTGTAACAGGAAAGTATACTCGCATGGACCTCCTCACTATACTTCCCAATTTGACAGCCTCCGCTTAAAGGCTTAAAATTCTTTTGTTCTGTTACGTTTTATACAGGATGTTTCCTAATCCATGTTCTGTTTGATTTTGTCCTTGTACTATAAGGTGTTTGGTTTCATTTTGTACTGTGCTACTGTTTTATTCTGTTACATTTAAGTTGTTGAAATGGTTTGCTCCAAAGTAAATAAATAATTTTACGTTACATTAATATAGTTTTCATATAAGGCAGAGGTGTGTGTACAGTACACAAGCTGATTGATGCATCTGGCTTTGTATCATCATCACTACATGTGTTTAATTAACCAAGACATCAGATCAGTGAATTCTTTTTATTAAATGGTCAACATGATGCCTACCAAGGCACAAGCTTTTTAAGTGTACTTGATTCTTTTTTTTTCTTTTTTTTTTTTGTTGCGTATTTTTGGGGGGATAGTTTGTAGGTTATACTGTTGGTTTGTGTTTAAAGTAACATGAGATCCTCACTGTTCGTGGCTCTGAGCTTTAATTCTATATAGATCCATATTCAGAGCCTTTCAGAAGAACTTTTCTCAATGTCCATAGCAATAATCCAACCTTCATTGTTTCTTTCTTTTTATTTATATATACATGTTCACTTATCCATTACATTCTTTCCAGTGTGTATTGTACTGTAAGGGTTTGGGTGATTTTTCAACAATAAAGTATTGATAATCCAAACAACAACAAAAAAAAATTTTCTTGGTAAACTTTTTTACCGAGCGGTGCTGAGGTTGTGGTGAGATAGCAGTCCGGTACAGATGTCGATACAGTACATGATTAAAGTGCTTAAATTCACAGAGGTAAACATGGCATACAAAATCTTTTAAATGTGATTACAGAAGAAATATGAGGTTGATTAGCTTTATTTGCCCTAATATTCAGACTGGTGTTTGGTTCAAGCCACGATTCCCACAAGTACTCTGACTTTTTCTGAAACAGCGTATCATGCTAATGATTTATCCTAGGAACGGAATCATCTTTTCCCTTGCTGACCTTCACCTCTTTTTTCTTTTTTCTTTTTTTTTTGTGTTTGTTTGGTTTTCTTCTCTCACTGCCTTTTTTTTTTGTAAGCACCTCTCTTATTCTCCCTTCTTCAGTATTCTCTGTGTTCTCCTTGTGCAGGGGGTCTAATTATAAAATCAATGGAGCCGGGCTGCCTGCTTTATGGCTTCCTCTAAAACCTTAACAGGGAAATCACTGTAGGATTGATGACTCCCTCACTCTTTATCTCTTTTAATTAGAAATGTAAAAGATATGAAGAGCCAGAGGCCACAGTAGTGCACCCAGTTTTTTTATGACTTTTTTCTCCCCCCCCCCCCCTTTCGGCTGGGGTCTGATGCGTCTCCTCTTCCTCCAAAGGCCCTCGTACTCCTCCAGTGCCATCTTTGATGCGACTCCATTTTGTCTATGCCTTGCCGTCTTTTCCACCAGTCAGTCAGTCTCTCTCTCTCTTGCTGCTTTCCGTCCTCGTCTGTTTATTCATGTGTCACATGGTATGCAAATGCTAATGCGATATGATTTAGCTTGGCTTCGGCTGCTATAATTCAGACGCTAGAAACTATTCAGCATCGCAATAAATTAACTTTCCCGTGGCCCTACAGAGCACTCAATAGCTCTTAGCTGTTATGCCTTCTCAGAAAGCTGGAGAATATTTATAGGGGGGAAAATTAACCTAGTCTTATCTGCAACGTTCAAGGCACAAGAGCATCCCAATTATTTTTATAGCTCTCATTAGCAAAGCTCAGAGAGTTAGCACCCGTGAATCCTCATTTTGCAGTTTAAAAAAGACCCACGTTCAGTAGCTGCTTCAACAGGAAAACATCGCTTAGTCTTTTTCCTAATCTAGAAATGTTCATTTTCAGGAAAACCTGTGCCTAATGTACATATCTTCAGATTTTAGTTCTTATCTAACGCGGTCTTATGCTGTTGATCTGTTTGAGATGCTGTTCTGTTCACCACGGCTGTAAAGAGAGGTTGTTTTAGTGGGTGATCATAGCTCAAACCAGTCCTGCCATTCAGTTATCAACAATCCGTTTCCACACACAGGATCTTTTCGGAATTTTTTGTTTTGTTTTTTTCCCTGCACTTTTTCTGGGGGAAATCTAGAAATTAGTTTTCCAGGTGCGTCTGGAAATTCTTGGAGATTTGCCGTTTCTGACATGCTCACACTAGCCTGTCTGGCACCTACATCCATGCCACGGTCAAAGTCACAGAGATCACATTTTCTTCGGCGTTCAGATGTTTAGTGCACGCATTGGACCTGGAGCTCTAGTATCTCTCTGTATCTAGTGTGACTCCTACATGACTGGCAGATCGTACAATTGCATGAATGAGCAGCTGTTCCAAATAAAGTGGCTGGCAGCTGTATATAGTAACATTATTCATGCCTGCATTTTGAATCCATAAACCATGTTGAATGTGTTTGTGTTTTAGCTCAGTAGCTTTATTTTTTATTTTATTTTGTTGATTTTTAATTTATTTTTATTTTAAAGATTATCGAGTAAGAAATAAAAAATAAGGTCAAGACTACACTAATCATGCGTGAGACGGTGTTGCGTTCGCAGAATCAGTTTCATGAATGAATGACTGCATAGCGTATAACTCCAATGGCTTTACAGATACTCCATAGCCACAATGATGATTTAACTCACCATTACTTCTGTCTGATCATTAACTCTGTACAAATTGCAGAAGTCGTAGACCTCACGGGGACCTTGCTCTGCGGCAAAGACGTAAAAAAGAAAAAAAGAAAAAACGTGCACTGTCTTTTTAAATTCGTCAAACATCCTGCACCCTTCCTGTGTTCCCATAGCAACATCTTATTGGGTTGAATATATGAGGCCATTTAGAGCCTCCTTGTAAAAGAGCGTATAATGTATGGACCTTGTTTTAATTCGAGCCCTGCTTTATTGATTTCTGTTTAACGAAGTTTCATTATAGCAATCATTTAATTAATAGTGCCATATCCCACTTTATCACCTGCCTTGATCTCGGAATAAAAATAACTGTATGTTCCGGGTGTCATCAAGCGGATCAAACCGCCTAACAGAAAACTGTTTTTTCATACCGGATGAATCGGTCGAATGGGACTGGAGTCATAGAGACATTGCACATTACATTTTAGCTTCTTTTAGGAACTACAGTATATGCACTATCAATGGGCCTTACCAGCAGGTACCTACAGTACTTCCACAGTCACAATGTTATTTCAGTAGCCCCAAGACAAGTATGAATAAAAAATCAAGACAGGCTGCCATATGGTTGTAATAAAAATATGAAATATTTTCATATTTTCTGAAGTCATGGCCTGTTTCACTCAGGCGTTTTTACACAAAATGGAGATGATTATGAATGTGTGTGAGCCTGGCTTGTTACTGATTATATGAAAATGACCTACAGTATATCTACTACAGTGGCCTTTATTGTCTTCACCCCCAACCGAGGATTAATAATAGTGACAGAATGAGCCATTGGCTTTGCCTCCTTCTGCATGCATGCATAATGAAGCTTTAGGTTTTTGTTCCCTAGAATGATCCCATGCTGAGCAGCTCTCTAAACTGTAGAACTTGATCGCCCCCAAGTGGATGGAATTTCAGACCTGCTTACCTTCCAGCCTTTTTTTTTTTTTTTTACACAGTTATGCAGTAATGCTATAACCACACCCTGTAATCCATGCACTGTTTTCACCCATCAGAAATTGTCCTTTTTTTTTTTTTTGCTTTTGCTTAATACTCATGTAGAATTTAATCATAGGCGGTATATGTTCTTATACATCCAATATCACAGCACTTTATAGCCTGATGAAATGTAAACATTACAAATACTTCTAAAAATGATTATTGCTGTATTTTTACCCTCTCATTCTTGAAATCGCATTATAGTTCATGAAACATGCATTTTAGTCATTATTTCATTAACTGTCTCATGTGAATATTTCACCACGTTGACTTCAATATTCCCGTGTTCAAGTCACATGTTCAATGGGAATTCATTAAAAAGTCCTGAATAATGAGGTTATAAAACTCTCCCATCGTCTATACTGCTTTATCCTGTATACAGGATCTTGTGGGGCCTGGAGCCTATTAAAGACGACTCGGGGCACGATGCGCCTCGCAGAGCACACACATACGTTTTTATCACACACTATGGGCAAGTTGGGAATGCTGTTAAGCCTAATGTGTATGTCTTGAGACTGTGGGAGGAAACCGGAGTACCCGTAGGAAACCCACTATGCACAGGAAGAGCATGCGAACTCCATGCACACAGACCCAAGGCGGGATTCGAACCCGGACCCTGGTTGTGTACGGTGATAGTTCTAACCACTATGCCACCATGGTATAACTCTCTTGACCAAAAATATAGATAGAAAATGAACAATTAATGAAAATGTACAATATATTGGCAGGGTAAAATTTTTAAGGACATTTTGACCACATTACATTACACCACTTTTGATATAGTTGCTAATTCTATACCTAACATTCTATGGTACATTTTAAGTGCAAATGTTTTCTTAGCCTCAACGCTGGGAAAATAAATTAAGGTTAAATTTTTTTTTTTTTTTTTTTTTTTTTTTAAGAGTTACACAAAGTAACTGGCATCTGAGTCATGGAATTACCTACTGAGTATAGCAAGGAAAACCACTAAACTGTACTGGGTCATGGCTCAGCATGACCACTGGTGGAATTACAAATATAGTTTTCCTGACTTGTATACGAGAATAGAAATCTACTTTACTGTAACTCTTTCTGTCTTACGTTTCTGAATCCAGTCCCTATTTATATTGCTGTTCCAGATCCCAGAGCTGAGGAAAGTCAGAATTCTCCAACCATAAATTACAGTGCTTTATATTGGCTGGCGGACCAGAACAAAAAAGCAAATTCTTTTTGCCCACGGGTTCTTGAGAAACTTGCAGGGATCCACAAAAGGGTGAATGCTCTAAACACTACAACTGCGAAAAGCAGTGATGCACTAATCTCATCCATACATGGCTTGTCAGTTGTTGATGTTGGCTGTAAGTACTGGCATTGTGAAAATATTATAACAATCGATTTTTTTTTTAATCCATCTTGTTTCACTTTCAAACCTTCAATCGCTGGAATTGCAGTGCCTGGCCAAACAAATGTCGGCATTTTAGAAGGCTCAAATTATTAGGCTGCATCAAGCAAAGAAAACAACTAAGGTCATTTGGAATCACTGGACTTTTCAACACCTTGTCAAAACCTGGAGGGATAGCGCTGAACCGTCAACACTGTGGAAGAAAAAGTCGGTGATCACTTAAACACTTGTTGAAGTTGCAAGGTAAAAGAGAACTGGGACTTAACAGCCACGTCCACCACTTGTTAATGAGACTCATCAGGAAAACAAAATGCTTAAAATTGGCTAGGGAGCATAAAGATTGGACCTTGGAGCAATGAAAAAGTCACGTGGTCTGGTGAGTGATGGGCGCATCAGGGTTGAGGGAAGCACAGGAAGCGGTGCACCCGTCATGTACAAGCCTCTGGAGGCAGTGTTATGAGCGTGCGTTGCTTCAGTTGGTCAGGTCTCGGTGCAGTACCGATGTGAATGTACTGAATGACCAGGTTATCACATCTATGTTTGTCTTCCCTGATGGCACAGGGTATATTCCTGGACTCAAATTGTGAAAAAATGGTCCTGGGAGCATGAGGAATCGTTTTCACACATGAACTGGCCACAACATTGTGTTCTATAATCAAAGCTAAAAGTGATTGAATGAAATTGTGGAAAAGTGTGTAATCTTTTCTTTTTTTTTTTTTTTTTGGACCAGGAAGTGTATGTGCAATAAATTATGTTTTAAAAAAAAGTAGCAATCTAATAGAAAAGTGTATAAATAACGAAATACAGACTTGCAATCAGTCATTTATTGCCTTTGAATGTTTATATGGCTTTTCTTTATATAACAGAGCTGCTTGAACATGAACAGGGACCCGAGAACGCCTCATCCAAATTGATAACATCAAAATGAGCAAAAACAGACAACATAAATGTCAACATTCGGTTTGCAACATAGCAACGTGTTACAGGAAGTGCTACACTCCACTAGGTGCCAGAAGAGGTTTGATTGTGCGCACCTGTGCTTCTGAATGAACAGGACAGACACGAGTGTGCACAAGGGACCGGCAATGGTGCTTACATATGTACGTATATGTGCGTGTGTGTGTGTGTGTAAAGAAAAGCGGGTGCATGTTCACATTCTTGTGTTTTAGCACCACACAAATGACATTCATCATTCATCAAATCCATGCTCAACAGACCTCACAATCCCAGAGATAAACACACACACACACACACATCTGGATTCTGTATTGCATAACTGTAAAAGTGGCACATTAAACACGGTCACCTAATTGCATGCTGTGTTTTTTTTGGCAGTATATAACTAAAAAAAAAAAAGACCATATAATAAAAGAGAGTATATAAAGGTTTTACAATGGCTTTACTAAGGTCTGTAGATGTCACCACTTTCCAAGCTGGACATCTAAACTGAGCAAACATATTGAATACTACACACACATAAATATTGCTGTTTTTGCAGCATGCCTGCAGGCAGCTAGCGTTTGGTCCGCACCGAAATGCCCTGAGTCGGAGTTTCCGTTTTTTATTCTTTTTTTTAATATATACTGTAGAAAGAGTTCTGCCGGCATGCTGGATGTGCTTGTGATATGTGGGGATATTGTGGATATGGAAGATGTGGGTATTTTTCAAGTGTGTATGAAAATCTTAGCGAAGCGTTCTTGTGGAAACATGTCTTCGAAAGAACATTAAGGAAGTGATCGTTCTGAACGTTTAGCATATAAAGCCTGCCTTACATATAAACCAAGTGTACTCTTTAGAGTTTGGCTTTAGAGGGGGGATCACTGAGTGCTGACAAACTCTTTGCCACGTTATAAACTGCATGCTTTGGCACAAAAACACCATTCAGTTGGCAGGAAGGTACTGCAGCTTAAGCAACCATAACTCATATCTCTAATCCCAGTCCTTAAAATATCAATCAACTTGCAGGAGTCAAGGAAGAGACGAGCTAGCCGACTGATTACCCTCGACGTCTACAGCGAGCCAAGTGCTTGAGAACCCAGCCAAACGTCTGGGTAAAGACTCAGTAGACGTCTGCCAGGTATAATTATTGGATCGTCTCCGTCTCTCCTTAGGAAAGCTATCCAAACAAATGTATAACTGAAGAAATAGTATACAAAGACAAAAATATAAAGGTATATAGATATGTATGGGCGTATTCATAAAAAAAAAGTAAAGAGGCTGGAAAAAAACCGTCAAAAACGGTATTCAAATGCAACCCAATGGTTATTTCAGCTTGTAGGTTTTTTTTTTTTTCTTTTCTTTTTTCTTTTTCTTGAACCTGTTGACTGGTTTATCTGACGTTTTTCTGTATGGCTGCTCGTTTCTCTTTAATACAAACATAATAGTATAAAAAAAGTAATTGTTTTGTCTGTACAGTCATTTGTTTAGTCTCACGTCTTCCCTCTTGCCCTTTTTCCAGAGTTCCTGAGAAGAGCCGTCCATCTCAAGTCTTCACGCATTATGCATGCGTGTCTCATTTGATGACCAAGAGGCCTGAGTCAAGGTCGGCTGTACGGATATAAGGCTCTATGTTTGCCCCTACAGGGGCAGCTTGCTGTGAGAACAGGGTAGCCAAGGGGAGCGAGGAGTGAAGGTGTTGTGTGGGTTTGTGTTTGCAGAGAAGAAGCCTGCTCATTGGGCTCTTCCACTATGGCTTTTTCTGGACATGTCCACATTAGGTTCCTGACCAGGCCAGGCCTCTCCGTCACTGTCCGTTCCCCTCTCTTCCTCGGCATCGTCGTCATCGTCGTCTTCCTCCTCCGGTGACGGCTCACTTCCGTTCTCGGTGGCCCAGCTCTCGTCCTCGTCCTCACGCTCTGTCTTCAGGGTGAGCGGGGGAACCGTTGGAGGAGGAGGAGGAGGAGGAGCTGGCTCGTCTTTGCTCTCGTTGCATTCTGGCTGCTCTTCAAACGCCTCCGGATTCTCCAGCATTTCGCGGATCAGAGGTGGCATTGGGCCTGGGATTTCCATTTTCAGGGTGACCGCTCTCTCTGCTCCTGTAATAAAACCAAGAAAATGGTTTTAATGGAAAGGTATTATCTTTTGTGGTATTTTTTTTTGGGGGGGGGTAAAAATTAAATCACTCAAAAAGCTCAGACCTTTGATGAGATTTTTCTAAAAGAAAGTTCTGTCATATCAGCATAGTGTATTACCTACAAAAGATTTATTTTAAAAAAAGGATCAAGTAGACTGACCTTTGGTGCTGATGCCACGCAGGTCTGTGATCTTCATCAGCATTCGTGGGAACATGTGGGGTTTGTTGGGCCGGCGGCGACGGGCGTAGATCTTCAGCGCCTCCAGTAGAGGCTCCTGTAGACGATCTACACGCTGGGGCTCTTCCAGGTCCATACGGTCTGGACAATGACAGGGAAAAAAAATCATAGCTTTTTTAATCCACTAAATAACTAAATGAGTTATATATTACACACCCATTTCAACTACAAGACATTATATTTGCATTTTATGAAGAAGGCCTCAAAAGAAGCTTTTGATTGATTGGATCTTAATAGAAAATAAAGGCAGCTAGACTTATGTTTTCCATTTCGTCTGAAGGTCTTGGTCCTTGCTCAACACTTCAACGAGCATCTTCAAAGTTATGCGACTTACTACACTAAACCAGCCTCCAGCAGATGGCAGCAGTGGTATTATATAGACACAAAATGCAGTACCTCCACAGATAAGACAGATGGCGCTGAGGAGGCCTGTTTCGGTGTCGTCCATCTCCAGCGGTAAAAGTTGTCCAGCAAACGCAAAGACCAGATCGGTTAGTGGACCGAACCCAGCATTGTGCATCTGAGTGCGATTTAGAGTGAGTCCATCTGAAAATGTCATCGTATCCTGCTCCGGTGTGTAGCGTGTGCAGATCCGCAGCATCTACCATAGCAAAAAAAGAAAAAAAAGCAGACAAAAGATGGTGTTAATTTTATGGCCTCATCAACGTAACGTGTACACTGCCTTAAGTTAGCAGTTTAGTTACCAGAATGTCCAGACAGGCTGATTTGAGCAGGGTGATCTGGTCGGCAATGGTGAGGGTCGTGAAGCCAGGGAGGCGCTTTGCGAACTCCACGATCTTGATAATGCACTTGGTGGAAAGTTCACTGAACTTGTCCCACAATCCGAGATCCAACTGGACACGGTGATCTGAGCTGGAGTTCTGAGAGAAGCAGAGTAGGGCAATTAAACGAGAAATGTGGAAATAAAATGTAGAAATGTGGAATGCATACAAATTGGGCACGCACTTAAAATATGTCACAATGCAGTAGGTTGAGTGACATAGGGGAGAAAATACTGAAAAACAGTACATTATCATGATGTGCAAAAAAAATTTTAATATTCAGCAATATTACAATTACACATTTAAAGAACTTTCTCAATTACTTGTGGCCAAACCACGGGTAAAAATGTTATTATTATTTCAATTCGCTTTGTTTTCATTTGTACATTTCCATGTCGGTGTGCACATGACTATTCACTGTGTGCTTCAACTTACTGTGGTGTATTTTCCCAGCTGGCACAATGAAGGGCAGGTCTCTTGATGAGCTTTGCTCACTTTGTTCACCAGTTCCTCCAGTTCGCCACTCAGCTCGTAGCTCTCAACCGGCACGATTTCCTCCTTCACGTCCTTCTTCTTCTTGTTTCGGTCATTCCTCACAGCTGAGGGTTATGAGGAGACACGAGTCAATACTTCAGTCATGAGTCAGGCCCATCAAACTATAGCCAAACTACGATCTTGGCGGGTGGAAGGGCTTTTTGACAAATCGCTGACACTGTGGACATTCGTCTGGCTCGCAGCAAACATCCCTAGGAACTGACGGACGCGTTCACCAAAATCTGCGACTCGTAAATCAACAGCGCTGGGGAAACTGACCTGAAAAACGGCTTGTTGTAATGTGTGTGACCTGGTGGAGCACATCTCCATGTTGCCAAAGCCTAGCTTTCTCTCGCTCACCCTCACTCTCCCTCCCACCTTTCCTCCTCCCATTCTTTGCTTCCTCTCAGGATATCCAGTAATAGCAAAGGCAGAATGTGATCCCGGTTTCTACATACATCCCACACATATAAAGACACACAAACAGGTCCCGGTGGACACATAGAGTGGCCAATGTGCCACTCTCCTGGTGAGATCACTGCTGTGACTTTGACAAGTGAACAAATACCCAGCCAGCTTGCATTCTTTGAGCTTGGTGCTATTGTGTCTGGCATGGCACAAATCTGTTAGTGCCAGGTCACACATGCGCCTTTAGGAAAGGCTACTTAAAAAAAAAAAAAAAAAAGAGCACTGATGGATTCATGATGATGTACATGAGCAAAGAGTATCACGAATACACTAATTAAAATTAGTTCTGAGAAAGAAACTTACGGTTTCTAATCAGTTCTGAGAAAGATTGAAGATAACCTGCCGTTGATTTGCACTGTGGCAAACCTTGTCGCCCTCTATATCTGTCCAGATTTGCGCTCGAGTGTGCATGTGTCAGTATGTGTGTGCGTGGGCACGGCACCAAGAACACCTACGTGCCAACCAGCAGCCTTACCTTCCTTGGACATGCCGACTTCAAAGCACTTCTGCAGCCGGCAATACTGGCAGCGGTTGCGTGTGACCTTGTTGATCTGGCAGTTCTTGTCGCGGTGGCAGGTGTACACCATGTTCTTCTGGATGCTGCGCCGAAAGAAGCCCTGCAGCCAGGAAAGCGCGCGAGCATGTTAGCCACTGCTACCTGTCGTGTTTCCCTTATCTCTCATCTGTCCTCTTTTTCTCTCTTCGTGTTGCAACATGCTGAACAGCAACATTTTCTGCACACTTCCACATAACCATACAATTACAGTAATTTAGCCTTTATCTAAAATATGTACTTTTTTTTTTTCCCCCTTCTTGTTCCTGACACTTCCTGGCCTGTCATGTGCTGCAAATGCTTCTAGCGCCAGGCTGTAGTAGTGTAGTGCTTACCTTGCAGCCCTCACAGGAGCTAACGCCGTAGTGGTAGCCTGATGACTTATCCTGGCACACGAAGCACGGCTTGTAGACGCGCGGCGGTGGGGGTGGAGAGGGCGAACTGGGTACCATCTCCTCTGAACTGGTGCTCTGGGTCTCCACCGCTGCATAGAGAATAACGCAGAGGTATACGTTACATGCTGGTACATTATGTAATCCTCTTAAAATCTCGGAAAGGATTAATATATGCATATTAAAAATGGCATATCTCTTTCTAGAGGGAAAAATGAACTATAACGGCACGGTGTGTTTTTATCGCCCTGGATTTAAGTAGAAGATGCTAACTTAGCTAAGCGGTGGTTTGTGTACTGCTCTATTTTATGTAATCGGTGACAGATTGGTGGGGGTTAAGTGGCGGTGACGTCTGTAGGATTAATCTCACTGAACCCCTCCCTCTGGCCGACCTTCTCATTGGGGGGTGGGATTTCAGAGAGATTAGTGCAGTTTGAGTGACAGAAAGAGAGAGGGGGGGGGGAACTGTTTAACACGGTGACTGATAAGCAGTAGCATCACCGATGTTCTGATAAGACATGTATCTCAACTTTTCCAAAGTCACAGAGGAGGGGCTTCGGCTCCAAGCCTCCTCATTCTTAAACAGCCAGCCGATTGGCCCGTGTGTCCCTCAGCTTATAGACACAAATACCATTCCCTCCCTCAGAACATACTCTGAATTGCACACTCACGGCCCACAGGCGTCTTTCACAAAATCCCACAATGACAAATTACTAAACCATTGTGTTTTTTTTTTTTTTTTTAAGCTGTGCATTCAGCCTTGTGAGTCTTGAGACACAGTTCAAACAAAACGCGTAATCTGAATCAAGTACCTTGCTGCCCACAGCCTCCTGAGCAACATTTCTTTCAACTTTTACCCCGTGGTCACCTCTAAAAATTTAGAACCACCCCGTTGCCACCTCTTGACACACAAACCCTATTTTCCCCTGGCCCTAAATTCCTGAGTATGGCCCTACCAGATTTTATTGGAGGCTGGGCCTCATAAGCTTGGCCTATAAAGGTACTCCCAGGGCCATGGTGGAGCAAAAGCCTGGCTGCTGGGGCTTTTACTGGGGTTCGGTCACCTCGGGCAGCCATTCACACCACCAGCTGTAGCCCCGGCCTGTTAAAAAAAAAAAAAAAAGCCCCAATCATAAAACGAAAAACAGGGAGGCTCTAAACTTCGAACTTTTATTGCACTCCATTCCCCAGCTATGGTCAATGGAAAGCACAGAGACTAGCCTGAACTTAACCTACAAACCCCCTCCTTTCTCTCTCGCTCGCTCGCTCTTTCTCAAACACACACACACACACACCACAGGACTCAGCCAAAGCACTGGCTTGGCATTTTACAAGACTTGGGAGACTTCAAAAAGAAGAAAAGAGGGCATAAAAAGAGGAATTTGATAGAAAACAGAAAAAGGGACAAATGAGATGGGGGGCAGGGAGAAGCAAATGTTCCAGGCTTAAAAGTAGCGACGTCTCTTTTCACGGCCATGGTTACGCAAACACAATGGGGCTGAAAATTAAATCTACATACCACCTGTACATTTCTGCAGGATGATGAAATGTTTCATCTCGGTTTACTAGTCACAATGACCGTACTGTTCTGACGAGTACAGTTTTAGGAGATCAAAACAGTCATTTACAACCTTTTCAGTAACAGAAAAAGGCCTTTTTTGGTTGTGTTAAAGGTTACAATACTAAGTCCAATACTGACATCAACACAAAAAAAACGAGATTGCAGATTGATACAATGGGTTAACCTTGGCACAAATAATTTGTTTATGTAGTACTCATAGTATTATAGTGATTGTCCCGCTTTCACACACTCTAAAAAGGCAGAACCATGGGTGGCGTCAAAGACGGACTACTGACTGGCACCATCTCAGACAGCGAGACAGGAGGGGGGGGACGGGGACGAAAATCTATCAATGTCTGTCAACAGCCCAAACTGGTTCCTGTGGTAAATAAGGCTTCTCTTACACCTCTTTCACACATCATTCCAAAGTTCAGTCAACACTTCAGGGCCACATACAATGCAACAGGCCGTCTTTGACAGCCGCTTATCCCCCCCCCAAACCCAATAGGTCCTTCACTCTGGTTCCTCTAACTCATCTCATCTTTCTATTTGGAAAACAATTCTCTGCAAAAACATCAGGCCTCCTTATCAGTTCCCTCCATTTGCATGACAATCTGCAGGCTTTGCTGCTAGCTGACGGAGCGACAGGTTCGGGGCGGGACAGGGTAAGGTGGGATGTCGGGGTCAGAGTTATCAGTAGCCACTGCTCATTTCCTGTTGTGTAATTCTTTACTTCTAATCCTCTCACTTAACGCTTTCCGCACACTTGAGCCATATGAGGAAGCATGCATTAATGCATATACTCAGTTATACACACAGCATGGAGTATCAGTAGGGGAGAAACGTGCATACAGTTAACTCGAGGGAATATTTAATAGGAACGAAAAACCAGTGCTCATTAAAATTAATATCATGTCTCCTAAAAGCTCCGTTTCTTAGCTTGAATTTTTTATGAAATAGGATTGCAAACCAACATGGCATGCTTGAAAAACAACAAACCCCTAGCCTAAAATAATAGGTCCTTAACTGACACAAACACGGTAATGCACGTGGTAAGAAATGCTGTTAATCACAATCATGACAAAAGAAATATGTTCAAGGTCTGGAACCGTTTACAATTTGTTAGGAATTAGGCCCATTAGCATACAATAGATACTTGCTGCTTGTTTTAACTCTGCATGGCCCAGGGGTGCACTTGTGAAGACTGATCATGCATTCCACTAAGTACCAGGATATTTTCACCTGATCATCTGGTTGCCTCTGACCAGAGGGTACTTAGCTGTAGAGGCGTATTTCCAAAAGACAATAAGCCCAGCCATAAGTCAACAAACTCGACAAAGGCATGGCCATCTTTTTGGAAGCGTCAGGATAAAATCGGAAGAGTGCTTTTATCAGGTGATGCTGATATTTTTAAATCAGCGTTTGGGAGGGAAAAATTGCACATTTTAAGAGAACACTTAAAATAATAAAAAATACTGAGGCTTCCCCAAATGTATATACTGTACGTACTGTACGTTTATATCAGACCGTATATATTTCTACTATTTCTTAAGCACTTCCATCTGTAAATGCATAGCTTGTTTAAATTGTTTGGACAATGGCCCAACAAGAAACGTGCAGAAGAATAAAAACACAGAACATGCTGGGTGTGTAAAAGTAAATGTTGCATGCATTTTTTTTTTTGTGTTGCAATGCTACTTACACTATAAGCATATGATACATTGGCTGAGGAAGAAATATTCTTTCACAATAGGATAGCAGATTTTGTGTACGTGACTCTGGGTGTGATTGAATCTTCTGGAAACGCTCTTCCCAGATCTAGTCTTGGCCTGTGCACGCATGTGCACATGCAGTTTTGTATGGGTACTCGCATGGCTACCAATGACCCTGTTTCCAAAGCAGCAAATTTGTTTTGCAAATTTCCTCAACTCATCTCAATTCCTCTTTAAATGATTCGGGCTGCATGTTTTTAGTTTTTTTTATGATGAGATGCAGGATCTAACTTTGATCACTATCTCATTGCTTAGCTCAGGATCCCGAAACCTTGTTCTAGAAGGACCATGTTTTTTTTTTTCCCCCTCCCTTTTCCCCTCAGTTCTGCAAGCCCAGACGCGCTGTGCGGCAGACGGTGCGCAGATTGGCCAGGTTGTCCCGAACAGCATGATTGATAAGCTGACTGGCAGAGGCCGCATGAGCAGGAGGCGTCTCCCCGAGCCTCGCCCGACGAGCAAGGACGCACAGTCCTCTCCAGAAAAACTTGCACCAGCTTCCTGATGGGGGACCAGGTGCGGCTCTCACTCTCTCTCTCTCTTTCTCTCTTTCTCTTGCTTTGTCTTTCTCTTTGTCTCTGCCCACAGCTTCCTGCCATCTTCCATGCATGGTTGTCATCACAACACTTCACTACAACACAACCCAACTTCCTTCCTCCTCTCTGCTTCACTCGCATTTTTTTTTTTCCGCTGGATGTTTTCTGATTGCTGAGTGCCATTTCAGCTGTTAGTCTTATGCTGCAAAACAGTCTATCTTATACCTTTATTCAAGGAATTATTAGTCAGAAACAACCGATTCCAGTAGTCACCCATCATCATACTGTATATGACTGTCTAGCCGAACCACACATATAGTCAAATTACACTCGTAAGTCAGACCAGACTATTTGACTTAAGCCATGGTGGTTTTAGAAGAAAAAAAAATAAATAAAAAGATTGATGGACTGGTGGTACATCAGGAGGGGGTGTACGCGTGATCTTATTAAGGTACCCAGCAATAGCAATAGTTCCTGTCAACAGCTGTCTATGACTTCATTATCCGAGCCCCCACCTTTTTCTCTATTTCTCTCCTCCCCCTGCCTGGGCATGTTGAGAGATATTGTTCCTGTTACAGCGAAGACCTTTCTGAAAAAAAAGAAAAAAAACAACCTAAGCTGCCAGCCAGATGAGGGCTCAGAAGGGAGAAAAGGCCAGAACATGCGCCGCACTGGACAAGACCAGAGAATGCACCCGAGACTGGAGTCTCAAGGAATTTGCACCCTCATGTCAGAAACAGCACAAACGCATGAATACATACACACACAGCAGAAATGGTCTGGTGTGTGCACACACACATACACGCCTTATAAATTGTGATGTCAGAGCAAAACTAGCTGAGATGCCAGCAGCGCCTTATAGAAGGTATTCAGCAGGTGGGGGCAGCCAGGCCCTTAAGGTTTAGGAAATAGCCCTTGGAGACAGCAGTACACATTCAACACTTTCTTCTTTACAGTGCCTCATAAACCCCTTTTAGAACACATTTTTTTTCCCCCCACATCAGCATTTGGCCATGGAGAACCTGGTTAAACCACTATCTGAGCAAGGAACGATGATGGTGACCTAGTCTAATCCGTTCATTGTGAGCCAGTAGATAGAGAAGAGACAGATCTTTGGCATTAAACCTGTCCGTGCCTGCCAAGCCTCATGGGTGCATTCAGAGTTTGGGGGATACTGTCTCCTCCGATTCATCTTCACTCCAGTGGCTGGATCATTCTTGTATGTGCACAGACGCTGGGGTGTTGATCTGTCTGCAAGCAATGGAGCCAAATGACAGGCTCAGCCTGGTCTACCATTCAGCTTTGATCCCTGCGCTTCTGCTTGCTCTCACACATTTCCTTTCTCCATCTGTCTAGCCGTCTGCCGAACTCACCTGCCATGGTGCCATGGTCCCACGTGTCCATACGTAACAGATTCAAGGAACTCCTTGTATGGCTCGTATTGCTTCCTTCCCCAAATAATAGAAGCCGCAAATGTAGAAGTTGCAAGTCGGGTGACGCCTTTGTGACGGACATAAAGACGCTAAAACACAAAGGGATTTCGTTCTTATTATGTCGAAACAACACTCCAGTATTATACAAATTGGAAGTTGTGGTGATAGCATGCAGCGTTGCATGAGTTTAGCATTCGCGCTGCACTCGTTTTTTTTTTTTTTTTTTTGCTAACACTCATCTTTGTTCTCTTGGTTTGTATTGTTGCTTGAGGACCATATTGTGTCCAACTGAGACAGCACTTTGTTTAGGCTTATGTTCTTACAGAACTCACGGGTTTCCATTCAAAGCTGACTTTACTACTCGACAAAACATGAGGAGACAGCGCGACTGTGGCTTCCTGTTCCCCTGTATGATTTGTGGTTAGTGAAAGCTCCGTCTGTGCATACAGTGTGAGGAACACAAAGCCATTGGATGTCCTACATCATACCAGGGCGGCGCCCGGCTCTTTCTAGTGCCACTCTTGAGGAGGTGTGAGAAACTACAGCTTTGAGTGATAGAAACCGAGAAATGATGCTTGATTACATAGGTGGAATTTTTTTCCACCCTCGTGGGGCAGCGAAATTGATTGCCCAACAGTCAAGGGTGTGGACTGGCAGCCCTCAAAGTGTAACATGTTGAGTGATATCCTGTTTATGAAATTTACTGAAAAGAAAAGGTTCTTCAATGGAAACCTAAGTGTGAATCATCTCGATGTGGAAACTCCTCTACAGGATTGAGTTACCAGTGGTTTCTTTTTTTTTTCTTCTTCTTTCAATTAGTGCCATAGGTCAGGTGTCTGGCAGTTACGTTGTCATACCAGACAAACACTTTCAATCCTGCTCATCAAAATGACTATATTAATAAATCCTGACAGTTCCAGTGAGGCTAAATGTGACTAAAATCTCCAGCATTTACAGTATATTAAAGTAAAGACGGCTTGTTCTGTAGGTCATATTAAATCACCAGGAGAGATCAACTGTATTACTAAGATATTATCACGAAATACCAACAGGAGTACTCTTTGAATGGCAAAAAGTTCTTATCTAACTTTGCACTAAGCGTAAAGTTTGAATATAGTGCAGATTTCTTTTCTGGGAACTGAGGTTTGAGATAACATTAAACAGTGAAAATTACAGTGGTTTGCTCTCTCTTGGCTTGAGACCACGGTCCTCCAAGCCAAGGCCCTTCAGCACATGTTCACGTACAACAGTAAAACAAGTACTTGCCAATGCCTAGCCTCCTCCTGCACACATTGCACTTCTCAGTAAACAGCCACCAGAGTCCAGGACAGCACAGAGGTGATGGCTGAACTGGAAAAATCAATAAGCCCGTCCCAGAATTCCCTAAAGCATGACGTTCAGCCCTGTTTTTGTGTGTCACAGAAATCCGAGACAGGGAAGAGAGGACAGACGGCTAATTACAGTCCAAATCTGGGACGGAGTACGGGTAGGGCCGGTGGCAGGCGGGCAGCTTCGAACTTGCATCTGAGATAGCACGGAAATCTCCGACAAGCTAGCGTGAATAGCTATTTTAATAGCAATGACTTGTTGGGTGAAGAATGCACAATGCAGCGTTTTTTTCTTTTTTCGTTTTCTTTTTCCGAACACAATGAATTCAAGCCTGAGGATAATCTTGTTTCATACAGCCAAGTCGAGATTATGGAGTCGTCCAAGTTTTTGACAGGAAAGATCTCATATTTACAGTTCCCTGACCCCAGCGAGAGGCTCTACTGCCATTATGGCAGCAGCCCGGATTCCAGCGGCCCACTGTGAAATCTCAGCAGCCACGTCAGTCCTCTTTTTCTGGGACTGACAGTATAGGAAACACAGATCGTTACCCATCCGCATATAGGTACACCACACTCAGTATATGATTGAATGAATATAGATATAGTATATATAATACCGTACAAAGGCAGACTTCATGATAAGGGGCTTGTACAGATATGTGCCTATAGTTAGTGCGGAACGATTCGTTCTTTTCCCACAATCAACACAAATAATAGGAAACTGCTAAAACAGAAATCCCTCCGCAGCCTCATAAACACAGAGTAGAAAAACATACCCCTCTCACAAAAGGGCCAATAAATGGTCGCCACCACATACACACACACACTATAGTGTCTATCTTTTCCTCCACGTTGCACACACACACACACACACACACACACACACACACACACACACACACACACACACACACATCTTCAAATCACCATTTTATCTACTAGCACACCCGACCCCTGAAGCATTGTAATCTTTTAATTGAATCTTTTGTAATAGAAGACCTCCATTAACACAAAATTAATGAAAGCGGGTAAGTGTCCTACACGGAGGAGGCAGCAGCGTAATCAGGATTTAAACCCTGAAAACATTCAAAGTGTTTTATTCCATGTATTAGTGTGAATTTACTGTGTCCTCATCATCTTAACAACCATATAATAATCTGACAAATGTCACTAGTCTTCTCCTTTAAACATTGCATGAAGCGATTGGTTAAGAGGAAATGTGATGTTATCTCGTTGCTAACCGAAATGTTTCCAAATAAATGACGCTGGTGTCTTAAGTACATATACCAGCCCCTCCTTTAAGTCTTTGCCACTGTTGTAAATGTTACACAATTCTTAAAAAAAAAAATGTTTTTTTTTTTTTCCCTCGAATATTAAGAAGTGCAGTGCACATGGTGTGAAGAGCCGACACCGCTCGGCATGTAACCTCTTCATCACCTTTGACTCTAGAGATGGAGAGAGAGATGGAAAGAGAAAACAGGAAAGCTGACTATGCACCCTAAAGTGACCAATAAGGCTTTTATTTCTCCACCTATTGCAGACAGCTAGAGCTTTTACTGAAAGGCACAAAGACAAAGCCCTCTTCATTGTCAAGTGGGTCTCTCAGATGGTTCAAGTCCCCCTGGAGGAACAAAGGGACACGGTGAAAACAATTACAAAAGCTCCTGAGGTGGTGTTAAGAAGTGTGTGAGAGAGAGACAGAGAGAGAGAGAGAGAGAGAGAGAGAGCGATCCATGGAAGTCACTTGCAAAACAGAATATCTGTCTCACTGGCAAAGCATTTTTTATGAGGGAAAGTTCCTTCCTGTAGACCGTAAAGACAATGTTGGTGATTGTAAAGTGCTGAGAGAGACAGCCAGCCAGCCAGCAGCAGAAGTCAACCGTCTGAACCTCCCTGCATCGAGCAGCCATGCTCCGCAGCTGGTTTGGCCCTAATGAGATATTGGGGTTGAACATCAATTCATCAGCTTCATCGAGGGGGACAATGAGTCGAGTGGCGGCTGGAGGGGGACAAGCTGGCCTTGTTTACTGAGCTTTAGCGGGCATGCAGGCCTGAAACAGGACACCGGTCCTTCCCTCGGGCCAGCCCACGCTTTCCCACCACATTTCTAGCTCCCCCGTTTCCTGGAATCCAAGTGGCCTACGAATTCATACAGTTGAGAAGCACGGGGAGACTTTTTCCTGCTTTGCGTGTGTCTGTGCGCATGTGTGTGTGTGTGCGCTCGCTCTTGGCTGGTGAGACCTGATTGATTAAATAAACAGATCTCATCATGCTCTGATCTGGGGAGGCGGTGTGGAGCGCGATGCCTCGGCCAGGCCCCTGACAGGGCATCTGTCTTCATTAAATGGCGGCCCAGTGTGGCTGACAGCCACTGAAACGTTGGTGTCTTCAGGATTAATGAAGACAGATGAATCACCCCACAGAGGCCAGCACCAAGGAACAAAAAAACAGAAGGTTGAACAAATAAAAAAATAAAAAAAAAACAAAAGCGAAGCAACCGGCTCCCATTTGAGAAGCTGAAGCATGAGAGATGTGTTGCTTGTGCAAATGATCATTTTTTTGGATTCGCCTTAAAAACCACAAGGCCATTCCTTTTTTTTTTTTTTTTTTCCCCTCCTAAAACACACCCATGCATGCACATGCTAACCTCCCTGAGAGACTATGAAAAAAGACCCAGTTTTGTCTGAGCTAGGACAGGGCCCTTGTGGGAGCCAGAAGACTGTCAAAAGGGAGGGCCAAAAAAGACAGTGAGAGAGGACTACAGAAATGGGGTCCTTTCCAGGCCTCGGGAGCACAGCACTGCTGCTTTTGACTCAACTTGAACATTGCTTATCCCAGTCCTCTACTCTTTATTTCACTTAATGTCTTATTTATTTAGTTGCCGACTCCTAAGCCAGATGCTTGCAGTTCCCTTGATAAATCCTTTATTTAAAGGATGTGGAACGCTTCAAAAACATGTCTCTCCTCCTGCTGTGTTTGTGTCCTGGGTGATGCTTGGAATGATAAATAGGGCCATGGACAGGCTCGCTGAGATCTCAGACTGAAGAAATCAGACACAATCTGCAGGACTGAAATTATAGCAAGGAGTCTAAATCTAGTAGACACCCCCAACACCCTCCCACCCCTCCTCGTTCCTCGTTATTTAACTTTTCAACAACTGACAAGGTCGGGAATTAGGTTACCTGCATTCGCGCTGAAACCAGACCCTCGGTTTGACAGTCATGTGAAATTATAACGTTTAAACACCATGGAAACACGGGTCCGTGAACATCTATTGCTCTGGCCACTCACATGTTCACACAAACAAACACAAGCATGACATAATGTAATGACTCTCGGTGCGAAGCTGAAGCGCTGCAAGGACTCACTAAGTTGCCTGAATGAATGCTAGATGACAGCATGGACAGGAATAAAAAGAACACCACTTACACTGGACAGCTGTAGTCCCCGTCCAGGCGAAGTGATCCAGCCCGGTGAAGAAGGGGCTCGCCTTCCTCAGCATACACGCACCACGGTTAGTGACATCGTAGAGCTGCCGGGGTCCCATCCCCAGAGGCTCCATACAGTCGAACATACTGATTGTCCTCTGTCCCCTGTCCCCTACGCAAAGACTGTTCAAAGTTAACAACTGCTCGCTAGCTCAAAGCCACAAGAACGTCAACAAACCGAGCTCAACCCAGGGTGGGAAATCCTCTGCTCAGGATCTGTGGCTGTTGTTGCTTTCTTCCTCTAGATTCGTAGTGCTGCTTGCCTGTCTTTCAGTTATCTAGGGTGGAATGTGAAGCTGGTTCCTGACTGGCTGACTCGCGCTCTCTCTCTCTCTCTCTGTTTCAGTTTCTCTCTATATCTATCTCACTCTCAGTTCACCGGATGCCCTTGGGCAAGCTGCTCTTAGTCTTCTGTAACCGACCTAAATAAGAGCTCCACATAGCACTCACTGAGTCCCAGGCTGAGAGCAGAGAACCAACTGCTTCAGTCCCGCGCCCACAAAGGGGGTGGAGAGATAGAGAGAGAGAGTGAGAAGAGGGAGGGAGGGAGAAAGAGGAGGAGAAAAGGAGAAAGGGAGGCAGGAGGTGGGGCTGAGTTAGTGTGTGTGTGTGTGTGTGTGTGTGTGTGTGTGTGTGTGTGTGTGTGTGTGTGTGCGTGCGTGTGTGCATGTGCGTGTGTGTGTGTGGGGTTGCCAGCCCTGATCTGGTTAGAGAACAAACTTTTATTGAGTCCGTTTTCCATCTCTTCGGCGATTCATATTTTAACACACAGAATGTCCAAGCCATGAATACACATGTTCGCACACACACACACACACACACACACTCTTCTCTGTTTGGCATGTTAGCAACACTGCACCTCCCCCATTTCCCCTGCAGTAAATATGAGACCCCTATCCCTCCCTCCCTTTTCAACTCCGTCTCTAATCATAACCATATTAAAGTCTGGCGTGAGTGAGTGAAAGAGAAAGAGTAAGTGTATGAGACAGAGCGAGAGAGCGAGAGAGAGAGAGCATTGTGCACGGAGCAGATGCCAGAGCGAGGAAAAAAAAAAAGTCTCCTCTTTTGTCTCCACAAAAGACAGCAAATGACTGATGACCACTTCTGTGGGACCTTCATTAAATATGTGGCGTAGATTCAAATACCTAGCTTTTCACTTGGCTTTTCACGAGCTGTATGAAAACGGCGAGCTGTTGGTCTTCATATGTTATATTTTCACAAACGACCTGCCATTACCTGAACTCCCAGAGTGTTAAGTTCACCTGAGACTTCTCCTCCCAACGCTCTACATGATGTTACTCCTTCATCAAACTCCTTCACATAACTGACACCCAGGCGGAGCCGGCAAGCCGCAGCTAACGCGTGCTCCAAAAGTAACTAGCGGTCGCTACATGATGTCATAGGCTGATCTGCATATTAATTGAAATGTCATGGATATTTGCATATGAAAAAAAAGGCGTTACATTTGGACGAATCTCCAAAGACATCCGCAAATGAATGGACTTACACTGGAGTTTGAGCGGAACGAGAAGAGAATAATCGATTTAAGAAAGTCACCTTTGTTTATGAGAAAAAAAAAAATCACTGCTAGGGAGTAGTTGGGAAAAATGTGCACTCGTTTACTCGCTTTTAATACTTGGCGATATAATATGCTGTATAAGAGAGCATAACATGGATATTAATATTATAAAAAGTTGGAAACCAATATATATCAGTGATCAGTCTGCTCTTTCTTTTACATTACGGCATTTGGCAGACGCCTTTATCCGGAGCGACTTCCATTTTTATCTCATTATACTGTATATCTGAGCAGTTGAGGGTTAAGGGCCTTGCTCAAGGGGCCCAACAGCGGTGCTAAAGGTTTTGAACTTTACGATCCGCAGTCTAGCACCTTAACCACTATTCAACCAGAAGTAGTGACATGATCTGGAGAGCTGTGTCAAGTGCAGAACAGCTGATAACATCTGCTCCGGTTTGCCGGCACGCTCGTTCTTAAAAAGTAAAATCTACTTAAATTACTCCAGTAGGCAAAGCTGTGAAATGTAGAGCGAAGTCACAAAGTTGGCAACGCTTCCCACACTGGCTGATAGTATGACATTAAGTGTGTGTGTGTGTGTGTGTGAGAGAGTTTGGGTGTGGGGTGAACGAGACATTATGAAATAAATAGCTCTGCCAGTGTCAATGCCAATGGCTGTCAGTGGCAGAACAGCTGAGGGAAAGCCAGACCTTCAACAAGGTTCATATCGTGCAAACAGCTGAACTCAATGCCAGACGCAGCGGAGATGTCTGAGCTTACCTCCCAGTTACAAATATCGAACCCCCTTCGTTGCGAAATTGGTACGGCCCAGCCTGCCTCAGAAAAAGGCACCGTTTCCTGTCAATCTGTGCCGGTGGTTAACTTTTCTTGCATACATGAACAGCCTTTTCACTCGCACTCTGCTGTTTCTCACTCTTTGTGTGTTTAGTCTTTTCACAGGGTACGAAATAAGCATTTTTCATTCTCGTGCACTGGGACCAGTGCTGATTGCACTGTTTATTGATCCTGAGGCTCTTGACTTTGTTATGGTTCTCATCTATTTTCTTTAGGTGGCCCTCACACACGAGCAGAGACAGAAAGACAGAGGGGAGAGACGGAAAAGGGGAGAGAGGAAGAGGAGGAGGAGGAGGGGGGAGAGTCGGTTAATTGCCCTTTTGTTTGAGCTGATTCTTAACATCAGTTGAGTTGCCCTGCTCCTTCATGTAATTGTCATGTCATAAAGGAAGAGGGCGGTAAAAGAACAGATCAAAAAGTAGCATGGTGGAGAGGCTGCTTGTTACACTAATAAAACTAGTCTTTTTAAGTCATACACTGAAGTCGAGCTGGACGGGGGCCAGCGAAGGGGCTTTCTGTTTCTCGTTTTCTCTTCACTCTCCATCTTGCTTTCTGAATGATGCTCAGAAAGCAGAATGAAGTCACGATGATGACAATGATCGCGCACAAAAAGCGCCTTTATCACTGCGGATTAGGCAGATTCATGCATGGCCCGTCATCTGTATTCACTAAATAGAGACTCAACAACTCAGTCTTACACTTTTTCCTAATCACAGAGTTTTGTTAGGCACAGCTCCCGTACCTGGAGGGGGGGAAACGAGTTGGCTCAGACATTTAATCCACCCCAACATTGTAGTGCTGTTGACCCGAGCCCCCGCCCTCCTTTTCCTTCCCTATCCAAAAGGAGTGAACTCCAGGCGAAACCCCCACAGGGCCACTAACTTTTCCCCACTAACTTATCCTGCTCTCTCGTTCTCTCTCTTTCACTTTTTCACCTCATGCTACTTTTGAAAAAGGCACTCTGCATATCCAACTCTACATAGCTTACTGCCATCGTCCCCCCCCCCCCCCCCCCCTCCAAACACTAAGTCAAGAATGATTCGAAAAAGACGAGACCCAGTTCTTTTCTTTCATCCTTGGCAAAGACCAGACTCTCCGAGTCTGTCTTCACCCACCCTCAGTTCATTTTCCCCCCCCTCCCTTCTCTTTCTCTCTCTCCATCTCGTGTGACAAAACTGCAATGACAAACAGGCCCTGAACTGCAGGAAATCCATCTCACTTAGCTGGCTCTGTCATCTACCCTCGGCAGGCCGGAGACGTGCTGCATGCAGACAAGCTGCAGAGCAATGTCGCGTTTTATCTCAGGTCCAACTACTGTCCATGAGACCGACAGAAAACACACAAATGCATGCGTATGGAGAGATATATGCAGGCACATTAAAAAGACGCACAGCCCAATGAGAAAAAATGAACATGAAAAAAATGGGTAGAAGTGAAACTAAGACAAATGAACTAAAAAAAAAACTAAATATACTAAACCTAAGGTTGGTTCAACACTATGGACTGTATGTTTACAACAGGGTTGTTCAAGATGTGGTATGTGGTGACATTACAGGGGGGTTATAAACACAGAATCACACTCTCAATCTTTGTGACTGACCATCCTGCCCGTCATACATTTAAACTCAATTAACTATAACTAGGGATTTTAATTATTAGTAGGTTAATTTCTCGTAAGAATTTCACAGATTAAAAATGTATTTATTAAATAATTTCTTCGAAGATCACATAACTATTAACGTTTACACAACAAGAGGGCGCACTTGCAGTGCATGCTCTACGCAACGTTTGACTCATTTTTATCGGCCTTGTTCTTGAATGAAGACGAGCAGTATTGTTGGCAGCCTTTTTGTTTGAAATTCTGTTTAAACTATTTTTGCTTCATTAATTTGTCTCACATAATACACTTGCTTGAACTAAAACTTAAACTGGGAAATAAATCTGAGTCTTGTTCATTCATTCATTCATCTCCTATACCGCTTTTATCCTGTATACAGGGTCGTGGGGGGCCTGGAGCCTATCCCAGAAGAATTAGGGCACAAGACAGGGTACAGCCTGGGCAGGGCGCAAATCCATCACATGGCACACAGGCGAACAAACACACACCCATTCACACACTACAGGCAATTTGGGAACGGCAATTAGACTAATCTGCATGTCTTTGGATTGTGGGAGGAAACCGGAGTACCTGGGGGAAACCTACCCAGCACAGGGAGAACATGAAAACTTCATTCACAAAGACCCTAAACAGGAAACAAACTCTTGGACCAGTGACACCGTGACACCAAATATGAGTCTTACTACCATTAATTATTATTATTATTATTATTATTATTAATAATAATAATAATAATAATAAATACTATATTATATTTATATTATAATATAATAATAATAATAAGCTTAAACATAGCTATATAATAATTAATATAATAATAATAATAATTCTTATTATATATATTTTTTATTATATTAATTATTGATGAATTGTCCATTGTTACTGTGTAATTATTGGTTGTTGTTGTTGTTTTGTTTTGTTTTATTTAAGCTTTTTTGTGGCCATAAAGGGGTGGTTTAAAAAATGTATTATTTTAAGGAAAAGGAAAATGCACTCCAAAACTGCTCAGGTGACTAGAAAGCACATCATTAAACTTAACAGAATTTCATATGTACTGTACTGTATGTGTCAATATGAAAAAATCCAGCAGCAATGCAAAATTTAAACAATAACATGTACAAAAAAATCCAAGATTTTCTACTGCCCACAAAAAGATCTGAAACACCAGATGTGACGTCTTAAGATACTATTTTTATTTCAAAATGGACCAAAATGTGATAAATATTATCATTATTTTAGGAAATAAATAAGGCACAAATGAGAATATGAATCACTCTGTATGGAATATAATATGACTATATCCAATGGGATATTTCTATATAATATACTTATACTGACTTTAACCCGTTGTGCTTTACTCCTGAGAACACAGTTGAAGTTTCCACTGTTCTCAAGGCTTCACCAGGGCAAGCCTGCACATGTGGGAGCACAAACCAACCAAAATACACCACAATTCTCATGACACATAGCCTTGCACACATAAAGGCTCATATGCCAAGTACATTCCAGAGGGTTTTGTGGGTTTATTAGTGTGTATGGAGCGCAGCTTTTTTGGTTAATCGCAACAAGTGTCTTTCACTCTTCTGTCTCCTGACAACCCCTCCCTCTCTCCCATCAATCAGCTTATACATACAGGATGCCGGCAGACACATGTTCAGCTCGGGAAGGATACGTAATCTTGTGCTGCCATCTGACTCAAACTAACTTCAGGTGTCACCTGAGGGGCTTCACGAAAAGACAACGCCTGCTCAGACAGCTTCAGGTTTTTTTTGTTTGTTTTTTTTTGTCTCAAAGGAGTGTGAGGGTTCAAGAAGTTTAACAATGTAAACTGGTATCCAAAAAGAATTACGCACATAAAAAAAAAAAAAAAAACTTTGAAGACCCACCCACCGCACAAGAAGATCCCCTCCCCTTAACTGACCTCTTCCTGGTCGGCATAGTCGTGTCCTTGTCCTGCACGTCATGTCCTTTCCTGTCTTTTGGAGACCCAAACACTCCTCCTACTCTTGATACTTGCCTCTTCATCTTAATCATCATGTGGAAATGCCAGTGGCCCAGTGATCTCAGGCCTTAGCCACTCTGTCCCACTACTTTTCTCTTTTACCATCCCACTGGACTGGTCAGATCGAGGTAGGGTGTCCAGCTGAGGATTGGAGACGTGTGGTAATCAAGGGGAAAAAAATAAGAAGCAGAAGCCGTAGGATTTGAGTGCAGCCCAAATTCCATTTGCTAATAATGTGCATGCACTTGCAAGTCTGTTTTTATCCCCCATATCACGCTCAGACAACACTAAATCTCTTCAAAATATACACCGAGCAACGTGCTGGGCCAAAACGATCAAGGCTTAGGGGGGGGAAAAAAAAATCTGTAAGTGTGGGAGCAAAGACAGGCAACCAAGAAAGAACTGTAAGGGAAAAATCCACCCTGAAAGATTGGAAATATTGTTTCAATTAAAATACAGTAGGTTCTTTAGAGGGGTACTATTTTGCAAAAGTTGCCTTTTAGTCATATCTCCAGTGGGGGGGGGGGGGAAACACACACATTCCCTCCATTTCTACATTGACTGGGGTTTAAACAAGCCAAGTAGATTTTCCACCTATTGTGACCTCATACAAGAAGATACTCCTGCCTTGACTTGTCCTGAGTTCCAACTAGCTCTGCATTAGTCTGAGGTATTAAACAAAGAGCATTATCCGAGGGGTATTTCAGCTGGAGCTTTACCAGAAACGCAATTTGTGGGACATCTGGGACCTGGGAAATAGTAAAATATGTGACTTTAAATGGTAGACTTATTGCGTAATAAATGTCTGAGGTGAAGTTTTTGGCTTTAACTTCATCAACATGTTTTGACTCTCATGAAAAGTTTCCTGTATAACCTAAAGAGAGTGGCGCAGCTCTGATTAAGTGCTTCAGCCTCCTTATACATACAGAAGCCTCAATGTTATTAAATCCCTTAAAACCCAAGTGGCACAGATCGGTGCCAGTAACACAGCATAGGTCAATGACAAAAAAAAACAAAAAAAAAAAAACAACAACCTTGCAGGTGCTGAAGGCTTCATATATCAAACTGTGCATTTGGGTCTGTCGGATATGTCAGGTAGAGCGAAAGTTATCATTAGTTTTATAATGTGTGAATTTGACCACTAACGAAATATGGGAATGACGTTCAGAACTCTCAAAATGTGATCATGTGTATCAGTGCGATTTCTCATTTTCAATTTTTTTGCTCAGTCATTTGTAAATTTGTTTAAAATGAAATAAAATTCAATTCATCATATTGCCCAGGTTGTGCTAAAGAAAATGATACGTCACTCAACACTGCACAAGTCTAACCATTGCAATGTCCTCACTACTTTTACACTGAATTTTTCATTAATGTGAGTTTATGGGAAATGGTGAGTGAGGGGAAAAGAAAAAGAAAAAAAAAAGGCTCTTGCTCTTTTGTTTTTTCGGCGCCAACAGCGAAAAAATCTCCCACAAATATTTCAGTATAAACACATTAAATGCGCTTCACGGTGGAGATTTCCTGTAAGGCAATGTTCTACCATGGCGAAGTCAACCTTGTCCAGCTTTTAGATCAGTTACTCCTGGATTCTGGTTTCTTTGTTCTGTTCGTGCCTTAAGCCCGGATCAGGGTGAACGTGAGGGCATTCAGTTCTGGCCACCAACAATGAGGCTGAATCATCTGGAACGTCACGTCTTGATTGCATTGTTTCCTGCTGTAACGATTTATTAGCAAAGACTTCAAAAGGACGGTAAACTGGACTGGCGGATACATCAAGGCCCCACGTGCCTGATTCATTCAATATGAAGCTGAACAGAGTTGTTTACAATAAAGGCTTTTAGCAAAACCGGTCAGTTCCTATTGGGGCTGAAGGAGAAAGAATGAAAGCGAAGGTGTAAACAGGAAGTAATGGAGTCTTCATGCCTATGAGGAAGTGTCCAGACTTCAAGTATTCTGATTTCATTTCTCTCTGACTTTTTTTTTCCCTCATTCACTCTCTCTCTCTGTTTCTCTTTCACACACACACACGCATGCACACATTCAGAGAGCAGGGGCAGCCAAGAGCTGGGCTGAAACCCAATACTTCAAGTGAACTTTTTTTAAAAGAATAAATAATCAGGACCAGCGAGCTGTTTGCACTCAGACCCTTAACCGCCACTCTCCCCTAGATTTTTCTGTCCTCCGATTTTTAAACACTCGTTTTCGCAGGACACTCTTTCACACATGCTGAGAAAAATTCTTTAAAAAGAACATGGAAGTATGTGTGTGCGTGTTTGAGGGAAAAAAACTCTTGCAATTTTCCACTGTTTTTTTTTTTTTTTTTGGGATAGTTTTCCTTCTTTTTTTTTTTTTCGATCGCGATGCTGAAACCTGAGATCTTGATTGAATCAAGTTTGCACGCTGTAGCCTGGAACATGTTCGTGTGTGAGCAAATGTGCTTGATGCCTGAAGATTTTTGCGCATAGCAAAACAATTATACTAGTTCTTTCCTGAAGGGGCAGTATTGCACTTTTTTTTTTCTTTTTTCTTTTTTTTCGAGGGGAAGCAACAAGCTGAAACTAGCACATCATTCCTTAAGGACACTCCACATCAGAACAGGATTTTAAAAAATAAATAAATAAATCAAGCTTCTGTGCATGGTAAAGCCTAAACATCACCAAGCTCAGAGTCGGTACTACAGAACTGGTCCTGAGGGTGTCTGTGGATTTAAGTCAAACAAGCGTCTTGGCAAAAATGCCTCAATTCTGATTGGCTGATGGTCACTGGCGGGTTTCAAAAATGGGTGTAAATGTTATCACTGAATCTCATCTCCGAAACTGCGAAACATTCCACTGAGATGTATTTTATTCGTCTACCTTCTCTCCCTCTAACCTTCTGTCCCCATCCTATCGAGACAGGCACTTACACAGAGACATGTGCCAACACTTAGGATCACGAGAGATGCTCGAACCTGTCTGCACATCTGCATGCCGTACGCACAACAAACTGCCTCGAGAGCGTGTCTGCACTCTGCAGGCAGTTACGCACAAGCCTGAGGAAAAATGCACAACACACCATACACACAGTTAGAAAGAGGCTCCTCTTTGCACTGGGCCCATTATAAGCCGGGGATTTTTTTTTTTTTTTTTTGCCGTCTAGCCAACAGACTGCTTTGACAACAATGGGGAAGCCTGTTAAAGCAACTCCTTCGAAAGTAAACCAGCACTGCAACGCTTATTTTGCCTGTAATGGCAGCGTGTCAATAAAATGACTTATGGCATGTCTGTCTGAACCCTGCTGAACTCCTTCTGTGGGGCAGCCTGGCAGCTCCAGGTCTGGAAAAGAAAAAAAAAATACAAAACCTGTCTGTTTTTAAACTATCTCAGAAGTCCACGTGAGCCAGGGCCCATTATTTAAATCCACATTTGGCGCATCAGGCCACTATGAGGGATTCTTTATGACCGATTTGTCCACATTCATACGAGTGTTTTTCCACGACGGTGACTCAGTCTTGGCTGTCTTCGTACACAAAGGTGTATGTTTTTAATTTTCAGGAGAGGGAGACAGAGAGGCTCTGTTGGTGTGTTTTCATAGCAGGGTGTGTTCTTGGATTCCGCCACATTAGGAACGTCACCCCCAGGTGCTCGCTCTTTTTTCCTCTCTCTCTCTCTCGCTCTCTCTCTCTCTCATACACACATACACACAGACATTTCCCCCACCCACTTCTGTCTCTCGTACTCTTTCATTCTGTCTCTCTCTCTCTCTCTCTCTCTCTCTCTCTCTCTGTGTAAATAAATACCTACTGGATTAGGTTGGCAGCATGAGAGGGGGAGGTGGGTATTGATTGACATCTGAAAGGCAGGAGTGCTGTTCGGGCATGCTGAAGAGCGAGAGAGACACCGCACCGGGAGAATGTGTGCATGTCTGTGTGACCGTGTGAGGGGGGGATTTCATTGTCTCTTACTTACTTGTTGCCACCCAAAAACTCCCCCAGCAGCCAGATAAGATTTCAAATCACTGTCTTAACTTTTCACCCTAACCACTGCCTGACTGCCTGACAGGACACCCCCCCCCCCCCCCCTTAAGAAAAAAAAAAACACCCCCACCTCTTCCTTGCTCCCCCCACTTTTGTCTTGCCAGAAATTCTCACACCACCGCTAATGACACACTCCAACTCTGAAGTAACTTTATAGGTCCGCTTCTTTCACATGGCCAAGATAATCAGACCTTAAGAAACCTTGTTATTTTTCAGGAATGTCTCAAATGTTTCGCACAAAAAGCAGATTTAGTCCAATCAGTACCTTCCTGTCAAGACCATTTAGAGTGCAACAGCGCCCTCTAGGATCTAACTGTAGCATTCATTTTAAAAAGTAAAAAAAAAAATTTATATATATATATATATATATATATATATATATATATATATGGTGTTTTGTTCTTATTTTTTCCATGCCTTTTAATGTGACACTTCTCACACCTCGTAAAGCCTTTTCTTGCTATTGACAGTCTTAAAAGGTTAATGATGTGTAGAGAGTGAGAGAGAGAGAGAGAGAGAGAGAGAGATACTGTACTCACACAAGGCAGCCATCTCTTTAGGAAGGTCCGCCCCAAAGCGGCCGAACAGGCTTCCATTGGCCATCAGGTCAAAGGGGGAGTGGCTCCGCATGGAGTTGAAGGCGAACGGATAGACAGCGGGCGGAAAGCCGGGCATGTGACTACGATTGGTGGCCATGGCGACACCACAAGCCGAGGCTCTGGCTGGCTGGCCCTGTGATCCCGGCCAAGCTGCCAGGGTGACGGAGGGTTAGCGGTACTTCACCTGGTGTACTCAGTGCTCCAGTTACTTCAGAGCCGGAGGACCTGCCGGAATACAGAAAGAAAAAGGAAAAAAAAAAAAAACAGGGAAAATATACATAAGTTTTTGATTAGAGGAACATAACCAGCTTCATCGTGAGACTCAATAAAATTGCGCAATAAATCAAAAGAGGTGACTGACAACCGCTTCTCTACCTGCCAAAAGAGTGTACAGATGACTGTGGGTGTTTGCGAGTGTGGAGAGGCACGAAAAGTACCAGAGAAAGCAGAGAGCAATAAAAATGAAAAGGCAAAGCAAAAAAGGGGTAGAGGGAGAGGAAAGGAAAATAAGAAAGTGGCTAGGAAAAAGAGAGAGAGAGAGAGAGAGAGAGAGCGCTCTTGTTCCTGCACTTTTGAAAATCGTCCAGACTTTTGCAGTGCTTCTAGGCTATGCCATATGATTTAAATCACCAGAACTCCACAAGAAAGAACCTCTCTGTTTGTGCTGCCAGCCCAGCTCAGCCCCAGCCAGGCTCCGAGCCCTAAACTGCCCCACTCACCCCAATGGAGAGAGAGAGAGAGAGAGAGAGAGAGAGAGACACCAGCAAGAAAGTCAAAAGGCGAAAAAAGAAGGTAGATTTGCATCTGATAGGTTGAACTTTGTTGAACTTCTCATTTTTGCCCTCTATATCTCTATCGTGTTCTAACCATCAGTTTCGCTCGAAAACTTTGTGCCGTCTTGTCCGTTCTTCGCTTGCCCAGAATGATTTTATGAGTGGGTGGGGGCCAGCGGCCTATTCTTCACATGTGGCTTTTTTTTTTTCCCTGTGAACGCACTGAGCCAAAAAAAAGAGCTTTCTGGAAGTACTGTGGCTTGTGCAGCAGTGGAGAGGGGGGAAAAACAGCAAAGAGCTGGAAATAAACAAGTCTAAAGGGTGATGGGCGGCTGAAATATGGATAGTGTGAAAGAGGCAGCTCAGTTTCTGGGCACTGGGGGGCACCAGCGATGGCCACATGCCCTGCACAGCAGCTAGCAAATTCCAAGACACACAAGACACTACCTTTCTTTCTTTCTTTCGATCACACACACACAAATAAACACACATACACACACATATATAGAAAAGCGATATGGCACTCGCTCTAGAACATGCACTCACTCACACACACGAGAAAAAAATGACGTAAGGTTAAAAAATGCACAGTCTGCAGAAATGTCTGCCATCTTAAAACTTCGAACTTTTCTCACTGAATGCTTTTTTCTCATGGTCTCTAAATATATGTCTTCTAAAAGTGCGCGCGCACACACACACACACACACACACACCCTCCCTGCATGTCTTTCTGGCTTTTTCTCTTTCAACAGAGCCAGTTAATTACAGCCTACTGCTGCAGGCAGCTTGAAACCGCCACTAATTTAGAGTTCCATTACCGTAAACTGTTCCACATGTGCATCCGCGGCTCAGGCGGCCTCGAGTGGCCACGTCTCAGGAAGGAGCGAGGCGGAGAGGCACCCGCCCCCCCCAGCCAGCCAGCCAGCCAGCCAGCCAGCCAGCCACCGCCACAGGGCCTTGCCATCCTTCGCTCTCTCCCTTTACCCTCTCTTTTTTTCTATCCATGTCCCCCCTTCTCTCTCTCTCTCTCTCTCTCTCCGAGTCTGCTTTTCATCCTCTTTCGTCTCCTAAGGGCTCCCCGATTTTTTTTTTCCAAGCTCCAACGAAGACCGTTGCCTCACCCCTTATTTTTTTCATCCGTGTCTCCCCACCCTCGGCCCCGACTGCTTATACAACGCCTCGCATGACCCCGCAGAACTTTTCCATATGTAACAGATATCATGTGGAAGTCGGCGCTCGATGAAAGCACACATGGCCCAAAGTTCCACGCAGGTGCCTCGGAGACTCGCTCGACGCTGCGACAGAACGAATGCGCTTTTCTTCACGGTTCTCAAACCCGAGGAGAAGAAAGCCAGTCGCAGGGTCCCATCCACAGCCTTTACACAATCATTACAAACAGACAATAAGCAATGTGTTTTCTTCACATTTTTAATCAAACCCAGGAAATGCCTGCTTCAAATTGAACCCAGACATTCTTCTTTTCCTGACTTCTGCAAAATGTTTGTCTGCCGTGGAAGTTCAAAGTGATGTTACAAAGCAACTCGAAACTTTTATATTATTATTAGGGCTTTTTTTTTTTTTTTTTTTTACATCTAATCAAAATCAAATGGAAAATGCAAAAAAGACAAAAAAAATAACAAAGAAGAAAAAACATGACCACGGCTACAGAAAAAAATCTGTTCAGTTAATTAGATTCTCAACACACAGGATCAAAACCAAAAATTTAAGTGACTCTATAAAGCCCAGGCTTGTCACTACTCATTAACCAAGACAACTCGGGAAATTAATCAACAATTTTATTTTTTTATCTTGTAATATTTTAAGTGTTGTATTTATATACAGAATAATTTTTTTTTCCTTTCATTCTTTTACCCCTTTCAAAAAAATGAAGCAGGATTTTCACGAGTCCGAGAGCAAAGATGGCGAGCAGGCACCTTCAAGGGGAACTGAAAAAGGATCAGTTTTCCTAGAATTTTCTCCAAAACACAGTAATGAATTAATAAAAAAGCTGGCGCCAGTGTGTTTTAATGAGTCACATTGGCTTTTTTATGCAGCCTGTGCTGGTTTTATGGAGCACGGACTGCATGGCGTGAGCTCATTCCCCTAACACCCTCAGCCCAGTCTCTGGCACAGCCCCCCCCCTAAGCCCTGGGGCACACACTCACACACTCATATGTATATACCACAAGCACACATAAGTACATACACATATGGTCTCTTATTACGGCTATATTCTGGCAGATTCCAATACATACACACACACACACACAAACTCGTTCACCATGTCTGGCAGCTCCATTGGACTCGGGGGGCACACAGCAGGCCCGCAGTGTTTGCAGGGATTAAAAGCCCAAGCTGGGACTTTCCACCAACCTCTGCTTTCACTGCTGACTCGGGCTTTGACCAAACTTTTTCGACACATCATTAGCTGAGCATGCCGAGGCTTATTAGTCCCAGAGAGATGGAAAAAAAAAAGACAGAAAAACAACTAAAAGGGGAGCTCTGAGTATGGTCGATGATGCGTTCTGTGTCTATAGTAATGTCACTGAGGTGATTGATGGTCAGGGTTGGCCCTTGCCCGAGGTGCTGAAAACACAGTGAAAGACTGTTTCAGAGGGTCGAGTTTTTTTTCCCAAGTCGAGTGTCCCTTTTCTCTCAGGATCGGGTGTCGCTCACCCATGGCACACTCTCACACTCTACCCTTCATTAAAACGACCACTTGAGAGTCAAGCGCCCAACGGGCCATAGGTACCACAGCCAAGAGCAACAAGAGACAGACGAGAGAGAGAAGGGAAAGAATAAGATGCATGAACATAGAATGTAAGGAGAAAAAGATGAGGGTGCATAGGGTTTCTACTTCTCGGCCCGATGTTTGGACTCGTGGTTTTTGGGGTCACTTCCTGCCTCCTCGAGTTCTCTCGGAATATTTCCCCTCCATACCCTTAAATACACGGATCCTATACCCTGCTTTAAATTTCCACATTTGTTTCTCATCAAAGGGACATTCTTAAGAGAAGGTCTAACCACAGCCTGGAGACTCGAATTCGTCTGGGTTAAATAAGAGAAAGAAATGGGGCGTACGGTGAAAGTTAGGATTGCAAGCTTCAAAGTTGTTCCATTCCGAGGAAGAAAAAAATGGGCGAGAACATTTTACACAGCATGAAATAAATATTTTTGATCTAAACCATATAAAGGAATGTGGTCCAATCGCTTTTGGTGACTGGCACTCTTCACGTCATTCTCTGAAGCTCCAAAGAAAGACTTGCCCACTCCTGTCCTCTCTGCTAACACATGCCTTGAATCCATATTGCACAACGCTAATTCGTTCCCAAAAACGCCTGTATGAAATGACCGTGTTGCTGAAAAAAAAAAATGGTTCTCTGACAAACATATGTGCACAAAGAACCGTTTAATTCCGCCACTCTTAGTCTGGGGTTTTTTTTTTGTTGATGTTGTTTTTTTTAGGGAGACTTTGACGTGAGAGCTGGGTGAAATCACACCAGCCTTGTGTGCCATGGCTGCCTATAAAAACGCATGTGGACCCAATTGAATAAAGCTGTCTGAACGCAAAGCGTGTTGTGCAAAAACGTTTTGGCTGCTGCAGAGACACCCTGAGGCGAACCGGGGTTCGGGTGGTCATGAGTTTGGGTAACAAAAGCACATCACAACAAAGTATGGAGGAGGAGGAGAAGCAGGAGCCAGACGAGACGCACAAACGAAAACATACAATTTTGTTTTCTTTTATATTTTCATTTTCTCCTTTTCTTGTCGAGTGCGTTTCATTTGTTTGTTTTTTTTCTTCCTGTTTTGTCTGCTTTCCCTCCGGACCCCTCTTTATTTATTTCTCCTTCCTTTATATTTTTGCACTGTTTAAAAACGGAACAATGATGTCATGTCTTGAAGACGAAGTAGTCACGGCGTATTTAATTCCATCAACAGAAAAAAAAAAAAAAACAGCATCTTCTCTGATTGGCACGTCTCATGAGCTGAGCGCAGACTGAAACAGAGCCTCTCTCAGTAGCAGGCGCATATTCATAACACCCAAAAAACACTTTGGGATAACCTCCGCTCTGGCCAAACAGTAACCCGGCACCTGCCGTGCATAAACTGTCACATGAGAATCCCTCGTCCTGAAGCGAAGTAGCTGAAGAATCAAATAAATTGTCCTGTAATCACACACCTGCGTGAGAGATTGTGTTTCGGTCTGCCTCTTCCAAATGCCAATAGGTGTCACAACAAGCAATTTGCACACTGTATCCGTTTTCACCCAGGTAGGAAGGGAGAGGCTCGCCACTTATGTACGTAGGAATGATCTGAACGCAGACGTCAATTAAAACGACAACAAAAAAAGTTTCTCAATCGCGGAAACAGAAACAAAAAAAAAAAAACATTAGCATTATGAGCCAGCGTTACGTTTAATACTCAGCCAGCCGCATTATACGCGTGTCACGGCATGGCAGCTAGAACAGAGAGAAGGATGGAGTGTGAGGTGACGAGAGAGAGAGCGAGGAATGAAGCACTTAAAAGCCACTGACATTACTGTTCCATGATGTGATGCTGAACCTCAGGAGGGAAAAATAGAGCCGCGGAGGGAGGGTGTGCTTAAAACTGTCTTAAAAAAAACAAAAACAAGATAGAAACCTAAGTTGAACTTTAATATTAGGACTAACTGTTTTTGGTTTAAATGCAATATTTTTTTCAAAGTGTAATCAGATAGCGAATGAAGAATGAAGGCTAACGTTCTTTATAGGTAAAAATTATGTATAAAAAAATGACTATTCATTTCATCTTATTTACTGTTAAAGCATGTTATTAAAGAAAGTAAATAAGATGTCTCTTAGGTGAGAAAATGAAAAACATTTTTATGTTTCTACAGGATGTCCAGCGTAAGTATGAAGTATGAACGTTACGCCACGTTCTAGCTAGTCAGGTTAGACTAGCATTAGCTAGATGGCAGTCATGATCAGCTAACACCCAAAGATAGCTGCTTAATAGGGATTTAACGACTTCATGAAAATATTTTAACTTGAGTTTTTGGACATGAGTGGAGGAATTGGCTAAATGTTCTGAAAGTTGTCTTTCTATAATAGGATATCCAGATGTTTCACTTTTGACCTCATTTACATAAAAGTATGTATATTACTGAGAGTTCAGATTATGTGTTTATTCAATCTCAAAGCTAAGAATTATGTTTTATAGAGGCTAGAGGCTTGGGCTGATTTTTTCTAGCCCAGAAACATACTGAACTAGGATCTAGTTTTAGTCTCCATTGGGGCTAACTTACGGTTAGCGTAGCTTGGCAATTCAAATGAAATTTGCACTCACAAATTGATTTTCAGTTAGCATGTGTGCGTAACAGTTCGATGCTCCCCAAAAAAAGCCCCTACTGTTCTATATCTAGTAGTATTTATTATTCCTCCTATGTAATATTCAAGACCAGAAATCACTTACTCATCCCACACTGATTGCAGTCATGGTTCAAAAACACCCTAATAGAAAAATTGAGCTGGGCTTTGTCCTAGCTGTAATTAGACAATTAGGCGTCTCTCATTACAGTAGTTCACGAGTATAGACACACGCATGGCTTTTACACAACACGCTCTCTATCTCTGACACACACACACACACACACTATATATATGCACGTTAATATAAGTCCTAACATGCAAGAAAGCACACACAGGCAGAAAAAAGGACTTCAAACTGCAGATGTTCATCTTCCGCACAAACACATACAGACATGCGCACACGTCGCCTGACACACAAAGCGTTACTTACACACATCCTTACACACCTGCAAAAATATACAGGGGGAAATAGTGATCTGACAGCTTCCTGCGTAATTATAGGGTACAGAGAACCTTGTTCCCGAGCTCTTTTCCCCATCTCTCATTTTGCCCTTAAACCACCTGTCTGGCTCCTCCCTGATGTTTGCACTTCACTGGCCTGAAAAAGAATTCTTGACAAGGAAAAGAAAAAAAAAAGAAAAAAAAAAAGCAACGAGTCCCTTATGCAGTGGGGTGGTCCCACAATAAAACACTTCAAAGACCTTAAAAAAATGTCCTGGCACTATATGATTTCTGGTTCCGTCACGGTCGAACCTGTTTGATAAGTGGAAATGATTTCTTTTCTAATTTAAACGCACAGTTTGAGTGCTTTGAGTTGTCTCGGGACAAATTTTGAACACACACACACATTTGTCCACTGTCATGTTTAATAAACTTTTTTTTCGACTGCTCCCATCAAGAGGTCGCCATATTGGACCATCTGATCCGGACACAGTTTGGCACCGGTCTGGCACCGGATGTCCTTCCTGACGCAACCTTCCCATTTTTCTAACCGAGCTTTGGCCCGGCACTGCATGCAGTGGCAGGGTAGTTATAATAATGTAATTAATTAATTAACGCTATGCGACACCTAAATTTGACCCTAACCTTAAAACAAGGCTTTTGACTCTTTAGCTTTTAAAATATAAGCTTTAAAACAAAAATTGACTGAATGGGCGGCACCAACGTGCCCACAAAGTCACTCTGTCAGGACTTCCCTCCATTGAGGTGACATGAGGTGCATGCCACAGTATAAAAAGTATGCTCATGTATCAATACCTATAAAAGTGAATTAAACGTGAATTAGTAAACAAATAGGCTGACTATAAAAGTTACAGATTTGGTTCATATCTATCTATCTATCTATCTATCTACACACAGGCAAAACAGATCATAATAAGATAATACATTTCCTAGTCATTGTTCCTTTGACTCCAACGGAAATCAATGAATGCAATTGGCGATGCTATATTTATTCTGTTTATTCACAATCAGCTGAGGAATGTCTGCTGTTCCATTAAGCAGGGGTGAGAAGGCACATTATAGCTCAGGCCTGAAACCCGGAGGAACGTGAACTTCTGGTTTGACATAAGTGTGTTTTGCTTTGTGACGGTCCCTTTTGTCTCCGCTCGTGTAAACTCGTGGTTAATCTGAGAGATGTAAACAGCACGGAACACAGTAAGACCGGGGCATTCCAGCTATAAAAGTCAGGATCCGATCCTTTGTGTGTGTGTGTGTGTGTGTGTGTGTAGGGGGCTAAATTGATGACTGTCTTGTTTGCAATTTGTTCATGTCTCAGGCTCCTCCTCCACCCAGATTGTTCCTGGATGTGTTAACTATCATTTGGTCACACATTAAAAATAAACACGGAGTAGGCCTGTGCTAAATACCCAACATTCAGTATTTTGATATATGACACATAGCGAGCGCTCGACAAGACGGACTAATCTATGATCAAGACTGATAACTAGCTTGTCCTCATAATAATAATTCCCTCATCACTTTTTTTATACTTTCTTTTATTTGATCTACTCCCCAAGAAGTAACGCCAGAAAACTACCCATAATTTCGCTTTAAAAAGCGCAAGACAGAGGAAGCGTTTCGATTTGTCCTCCTCTGAACCATTACTCAAATGCGTTGAACGCCACCCTTTACGCGTTTACATTACGAGTTATACCTGAAGAGTTCAGGCTTATCAAGGTGACGTCGAAACCCCTGTGGCGCCACATGGTCATGGACTAACGCTCAGCAGCGTCTGTCTTTGCAGTTTTAAGCAAGACCATGTCTCTCGGAAGTTGTGCAATGTGACTCGGGTGCCGGGGAACCTGCTCACCTGGCTGCGCGTGCAGTCTGTCCGCCAGCGAGACTGACATGACGACAATGGTGAGATTTACAGACATTCCGCACTCACAGGATTGCAGACACAACGCTTCACAGACGCGAGCAGACGCAAAGAGACGGCTGTTTAAAAACAAACACATGTTTAGAATCGTGCCTTCACAGCCGGTAGAAACATGCAAATGCAGAGAGTATCCTTTTACGCGTATGAGGACAATGTGAGGACCTTTACTCGGTAAAAAGGACATAAGACGTTTAGGACGACCGAACACAGACAAATCCTATTTTTCAGACATGGAATGAAATCAAAGAATGGAAAAGCTACATTTGTACCAGCAGCCAGTCACAGCGGATAAAAACTATGATCGGTTTTCTTCTCTTTCTCCTTTCCTGACGTTCTCAATCTCTGTCTTCGATTACGCTCGACACCAGTGTCGGCACTCGAAAAATGCCGTTCTTTCCTTTTTTCGAGTACTCGCCGCAGAAGAGGGAGGAAGTCCAGGGGAAAAAGAGAAGAAGAAAAACAAAAACAAACAAAGGCATTGTTTAGAGAGTGTCCCGCGAGCCAAACTCACCCACTTTCGCGCAGCTCCAGCCGTTGAAGAAACTTTCCCAGCTTCACCCAGGATGAAGGAGGAGACAAGAGTGCGTGTGGAGAGGAATCGAGCGCGCTCTCCGTTCGTCCGGCTCCCTTAAACTGCAGAGGCAGAGCACAAACCAACTCACCAACTCATTTCTCTCTCTCTCTCTCTCTCTTACTTTCTTTCTTTCTTTCCCTCACCCTCCCTCCTTCCTTTTTCGTTTCTTCCTCCCTCTCTTTCTTACTACATGCATACACTCCCTATGGCACAAATAATTAGGCTCTGTGAATCATAAATGCAGCCTGGGACCATGTGACTTTAAATAAACAGCACATTTTTTGACAAGACACAAAACGTCTAGACTGGAGAAAAAAGACACCGACGTTTCTTACTTTTTCTCCAAAGTGTCCTTTTTTTCTTTCTTTCTTATCCCCCTCCCTCTCTCTCTCTCTGTTTCTCTCTCTTGTTTCCTTCACCTCAATCTCCCTCTGTCGGAGAATCTGACAAACACTGAACAATGGCTGATTTTCGGATGGCAATAAGGAACTCATTTAGAAGTGCTGCACAGAGTCAGAGCTGACTGAAGCCTCGGGGTGTTCCTCCCCCTCCGTCATACGATTCCAACACAGTATTCCTCCAACACCAGCTACAAACACCATATCCTGTAGAGGAAACCAGGGGCTTGAATGCAGGGAGTCCGTTGGGTATTATTGGACAATATGGACAACATATTTGGATTAAGACAGGGAGTGTAATAGGGTTATACAGAGGTAACAGTTGACGCAAAACAAACAAGTCATATGATTCCAATTAAGCCTTTTACACATATTGACAATCATTCAAATGAGATGTGAAAGATTTTTTTTCATGGATATTGAACCGTTTACGAGGGTTGTTCCAAAGTAAAAACTCGAGCTGTGAGTTAAAGGCAAGTTACATACTGTATCAATATACAAAATAGACGACAATTAAAGCCCATGGTTCAGATTACCGTGTTTTTTATTGGTTAGATGACAGAAATCATAACAGATACATTAAGGAAACACATTACTCAGATTTGAAACCTGGGAATTTGTTTTAGATTGTAAAGCCAATGGCGTACTTTGGTTTACACTTTGCTCTTATAGTCAAGTCTTTTTTTTTGGTTTTGCATATTTATTGTTGTTATACTGAATACATGTAGTCTTCCTGGGTTGTTTCCCTTCCTCTGTTGGAAGCATGAATGCTGTCTAATTTGAACCTCATTCTGAGCTACAGTACATTTCAGTGTAAGTGCCAGTGTAAATCGGTCATATTTAACAATACAAGCTTGTTTTCTTGGCCAATGACAGGTTAGACTGGCAATCAATTCCAGTAGCTAATAGAACTGGTTAACCCAGTTCTGGCTAATGGCAAAGACTGGTTACTTATACTATGATATTTTGCTTCTGATTAATGTACAATCAGTCTATCTACAATTAGTCATGCATGTTGTGCGTGACAAGCTCATGGCAGGGACAGCACCATGCATTACTCACCAAAAAACTTGCCTATTGAACGACGGCCAAAAATCTAACAGTTCTAGTTACTTGATTTCATCAGGTAAAACGTTTTTGGACTTGGACTAAAGTACTTTTTTAGCTCGATACTTACCATGTCAAATCAAGTAAAAACATCCACCGGTACTGTATATATATATAGATTCAACACGTACAGGTCCATCACCTTGTCACATTTAACTGATGAAAGCGACCTGAGAGTACAGGAAGTCCCCTCTCATATGGTAGCTAGGGTGTGTCTGCATATATGCCACTCTCTGTATGACCTCATATGCTTTAGATCTGCACTGGGTGTAGATTGTGCTCGATGGGCTGTTTGTGGTTCTGGGTGTATGCCCCTGGCTGTTCCTGAATCCGAAGTTCTGAAATGAATTTTGGTTAAAACCCCAAAACCTCATTGCGTAGACACACCTTAACTAGTTCCCCTTTCATAGTACTATCTCTTGTGTGCCCATGTCACGGTGCCAAGCTGTTGGCAGAAGAAGAAAAAAAAGAAAAGAAAAAAGTGGTTCCCTCCTTTTGATTACCTAGAAACTACAAAAACACATTGTTGAGCATGTTTGCATGAGTACTTTTCGAATGATTTCAGAAAGGAACTTAAGGTTTGGTTGGAATCTGGGAAGAATCCTAAAAAAGTTTGACTGAACAAAGACTTTATTGAAGGACTGGTGTGTCAGTGGAGGCAGTTGTGAAAAATAATAATTTGTTACTTTACGTCATTAAAATCGAGCCATGTTTTAAGGTACATTTGGGATATATTCCCTTATATCAGAAATGGATATGAGGAAAAGATCCCATGGTGCATCTTCAGGTACTCTGACATCTAAAGCCTTCTCCGTTCTAGTGAAAGGAGAAATGGGGGGAAAAAAACATCGGCAATTATTTGGCAGACAGCGACCACAAGTCATGTCTCTGCTAGTCCATAAGCTGCGTAATAATCAGAAATATTGGTGGTTAAAAAAAGAAAATGTTTTCATGGAGACGGTGATGGTGGGAAAAGCCATCTGTTTGAGTGCTACATACAGTACACGCGTATACATCTGATGTGCGTGACAAGAGCAGTGCTAGCACATTTGTTGATATCAAGATGAGTTTGCGTGTTAGTAGTTTAGAAACCTCGTTTCTCAAGTTGTGGCCTGGTAGCAATTCATAGACTCTCAGGTCAAGGGCGTTGCCAGCAGAGAGCTCCTGTACATCACACTGCTTCCTTAAGCTCTTCATTAAACCTCTACAGACACAACCGTTTTGATGGTAAATGTATTGTATAAACTTTGGTACATTTGCTTAGGGAACCGAATGTCATGTTTTCCCTTTTAAAGTCGTGGCAACAGTTCAAGACGGAAATTCCCCCTCCAAACAGTTTTGTACCTGATCCTCAAATAACAAAAGTGGACTTCATATTAACTTAAACACCTCTTCTGTTATACTGAACTTCCAGCCTCCTTATACACAGTATGACTGCAGATCAATCCCTGCACTCTGACATCACCCAAACGAGGATGGGTTCCCTGCTGAGTCTCGTTCCTCTCAAGGTTTCTTCCTATTGCCATCTCAGGGGGTTTTTCCTTCACCATCATCGCCCTCTGCTTGCTCATTAGGGACAAACTGATCATTATGATTTATACATTTTTCATTTCTCACACTTTTCAAACTCATTTCCATATTTTTTTTATTCTGTACAGCTACTTTGCGACAATGACCTTCATTCAAAGTACTAATAAAAAAAAACTTAATTGATTTGTGCGGCATCGTAGCTTAACGGTTAGCACTGTTGCCTTGCACCTCCCAGGTCTAGGTTCGATTCCTGCCATGGGTCTGTGTGCATGTTCTCCCCGTGCTTTGTTGCCATTTTTGTATTATACTCACCCTTTTTAGATTATGTTGCCTTTTAGAAAACGTAGATTCAGTGCTTGATCCAATATTGGATCAAATTTCACAAAATCATCTTATACGCAAATATCATTATAAAGGTTACAAATATATAAATGAAATGACATATGAAACAATCCTATCTCAAAAAAAACGGCAAGGATCCAGACGATTTTATTTATAAACTAAGCATCTGTGTAACCTCTTAAGCTTATGACAGATGTATAATAAGTTACGTAATAAAATCCTTATCTAAAAGGTATCTAAAAAGCCCTATCATATAAAATGTTTCAGCCATAATGATCTATTTATCTGACTTGAATGAGTCAACAGGAAATGTCTGATGGAGCCACACTTAACACGGGGTTCGCCACTTTCTTCATGTTACTTTTTAGGCACTGTGCTTTCGATATTATATATAGTAAGATGATGCCTGTGTGATATATATATATATATATATATATATATATATACACGGTATATATCACACATGCATCATCCTACCATTTACCTTTAAAGAAAGTCTCTAATGCTATAAACCTTTCTGTAGGTCACTGGATTTAATTCTTTAATCTTATTGTATATGTTGTACTTAATACCCAATGTGTATGAGCAAGTGTCTACATCAGTGTGTGTGTGTGAGTGAGTGTCAGTAGCAGCCGAGTAGTAGAAAGGTCAGAGGTTAGCAGTGTTTGTGTTTCGGAGTCAGCGGAGTGTGCTGGAGGCTGAGATTTATGATCCGTGTGTCGGGGAGACTGCCGAGTGCAGGATAATGAAGACAGATCAGACTGCTATCTCCAACCACCCCCCATTCTCTCTCTCTGTCTCTCTCTTTCTCTCTCCACTTCTATGTAAAAGGCTGCTCCGGTGTGCGTCCTGCCTAATTCTCTCTCTCTCTCTCTGTTCCAGTTCTCATTCCCATCTTTATAACCACCTCCGTGTTCTTGTCAGGCTATTTATCTCCTCGGGTTCTTCCAGCTGCCACTACGCTGTCAATTATTTTAAAGGATGTTATTAAAATATACAAAGACATATGCAAACTAGTTAGCTAAAGCAATAAATCGTGTTACTTAGGTAAGTGGTACAACCGAGCTATCAAATATATAGCTACATTCGCAGTAGGCTAGAACTTTTTATGTTCTCCGCACTACGCGCTGTTTTCTTCCGCCTTCCTGTCTAACCCTCTGCCTCCCTCTCTTCTACTAATGGCCTCTTCATTACATCAGGGTCACTTCCCACTCTGTGAACTGACATCAGCCCACTGCGATGTCTGACATCCTTCATTCTGTGAATGCCGGGGTACTGCTTCACACTCCCCTTGAATCCCCCCCCCCCCCCCCCCCCCCAGGATGATGAGCACAGATACATGAGTTTGGACTAAAACAACTGTGTCTAAGAGGACAGATGAGTATTGATTTGCATCTAAGACAACAAAAACAACAACAACAACAATGTCGGCCTGGAATGCAAAAGGAAAAACCAAGCTGCGAATGAGAAGGGCATTGAGACTGTGACAGATTTCTAATCAGGAACGCTGTGCCTGTAACGGGTTCGCTATTTCCTTACGGTTGTATGATTGATGTCACGTGAATTTGTGCCACACCAAGACATGTTGAGGACACAAGGCAGGCAGGCAGGCAGGCATGGCCAATCCCACATACACACAAGCAAGAAAATAAAGACATATACAAATACACCTTTACCCACCCACCCACCAGTCTCACTTCATCTCTCTCTCAGTCACACACAGTTTCAAAGTTAAGACATTCATCCTGAGAAGTCAAGGGCCTCATTCATACCGCCTGGCAAAACGGCCACTTTCAAAATCCAGATGTGATGAAGTAAAAACATACACACCAGAAAGTAACAGAGGAGGCATTGGAAAATGGAAAATGAACCTGAAAGGAGGAGAGGGGGTGCCACGCACACCGGTTAGTGTCATATATAATTTTACAAAATCACATTATTTGGCATTTATGCCAAAATGTGTGTATTACTCTATAGACTCGTACATGATGAGTGTGTGTTTAGACTGAAAAGTCATTGGAAGGATTGAAGCGGGTGCAAAAACATGTATCAGGGTGCCAACAAGTACATTAAAGGGAAGGGAAAAAAAAAAGTGAATGGCCCTCCTGTCTCTATAATCAGCCATGATGTCACTATGAACCTTCTCTGAACTCACCACTCAAATATTTTTGTTCACTCGCTTTTTCTCCCTCTTTCTTTGCCTCCAAGTCCCCCCCCCACATCTCCCTCTCATCACCCTCACTAGGATACCTCACTCATGCCTGAACCCTTTCTCCCAAACCGCACTCTTTTTCCCCTCTTTTCGTTTGCTGTTTTTCTCCAGTTTGGCGCTCATAACACGCCCACTGTCGTGCGCACGCGCACTCCTCTCCCTCTCTCTCTCTCTCGCTCCCTCTCCCTCTCTCTCTCTCTGGTTGCCCTAATTGAATCACTGCACGTGAAGCGCCTTGCCAAAAGTACCAGGATGTTCTCATTAAACCTGGACTTTGTTGAAGCAGCAGCAAGAAAGGATAAGCAAGCCGCTAAAAGGAAAAGGAGGGGGGAGGGTTAAAAGAGAGAAAGAAAAGAGCGAGAGAGAGAGAGGTATTTCGGTGGAGGGGGGGGGGGGTCAGCCTGTTCAACATGTGGAAGTGATTCTGTAATTACGGCAAATCTGCGAGCGCCAGAGGAAAGGTCGTCTTTTCCATGCCTCCTCCTCTGCAAATAAAACTCCCCCTTGTGTAGCACAAATGGCACGCTCTCAAGACATTTAGCATTCACAGACTTTTTCTTATATGCATCTATATATATTTATATATATACACTGATCAGCCATAACATTATGACCACCCGCCTAATACTGAGTAAGTCCCCCCCACCAAAACAGTAATAACATGTGTGTTCTGACACCTTTCTATCACAACCAGCATTACCCATTTCATCAATTTGATCTCCACTAATGAATCGGACTACACTGGCCAGCCTTCTCATGTCAAGTAGTCAAATAGGCTTTTATTGTCATTCCAACCATATACAATTAGTACACAGTGAAATTCTCTCCCCATGTCCATCAGCGAGCCTCGGGCCACCCATGACCCTGTCGCCAGTTGACCGGTTTTCCTTCCTTGGATCACTTTTGGTATGTCCTGACCACTGCAGACCAGGAACATCCCACAAGACCTGCAGTTTTGGAGTTTCCAAAACTTCCAGTCCTCTCGACATCACAATCTGGCGCTTGTCAAAGTCACTTAAATCCTTTCGCTTGCCCATTTTCTTCTGCTTCCAACACGTCAACTTCAAGAAAAAAAAAGGTTCACTTGCTGCCTAATACTGTATATCCCACCCACTTCCAGCCGCCATTGTAACGAGATATTGAAATTTTAGCTACTGCGAGGAGGGATAAATTGTGATGGCTAACGAACTGGGTCAGATCAACTCCAAAACTGCAGCTCTTGTGTGGTGTTCCCAGGCTGCAGTGGTCAGGACATGTGATCCAAAGAAGGCAAACCAGCGAACTGGCCGACAGGGCCAAGGCTCACTGGTGCACGAGGCTGGCCCGTGTAATCTGATTCAGCAGACGTGCTAGTGGAGATCAGATGGAGGAAAAGTTGTGGTAGAAAGGCGTCAAGGACAAACAGGTCATTAGTGTTTTTGGTGGCAAAAGAGGGGACCTAGTCAATATTAGGCGGGTGGTCATAATGTTATGGCTGATCATTGAATACACACACACACACACACACACACACACACTATGCTGTAAAGCGAACTGTAAGTCTTTCCGAGAGCCTCAGTTCGAGCCAATGATGATTTCAGCCAGCAGGCAAAATCCAATCCAATCCAAGAAGAGCGCACCGATTGTTGCCTTAAATCGCAAACAATCCATTCCTCTAATTAAAAAACACCGCTCCCCCCCCCCCCCACAGCTTGCCATTAGTCACTCAGTGATCGCGTCCAAACCTCCAAACCCTGGCATCTGTCTCATCTCAGAACTCTGTCTATAAAACTAAAAGATGAAAAAGTCTAGAGAAAGACAGATGGCAGACGTGACTGACACTGATGGGTGACTACCTAGTAGCCGGAGGCCCAAGGTGATTTTTGTGTGTGTGTGTGTGTGTGTGTGTGTGTGCTGGCAACATCTCCTGTTAGTTCCCAAACCCCGCCGCGCGCGCGCGCACTCTATAATTACCGGGCTGTTGTGCTGTAACACGCTCCGCGCGCTGCGTATGTCGCCCACAGTTATAGCGCTGTGTAACTGCTGACTGCAGCACGAATTTAATCACGCCCAATTAATCCTGCCAACGATCAAAACACTACATAAACAGTTTGAGTCTTGAGTGTCTGAGTTGCACGCCTTCACTCTTCGGGTCATCATCATAAACTACTATTATTAATCAGATTTATTTAACAGCCTAGAAAGATTCCGCACGTGAATGATAGCCTAGCAATGCTCGTAGTAGGCCTGCGTTAAGATTTCTCATTTTGTGATTTAAAACCGGTGTGTTTTTGGTCGCTACATTACCTCAGTGGCCAGACGTACGCCTGTGAAGTTTCCTGTAAATCTTTGTGTGTGTGTGTGTGTGTGAGTGAGTGTGTTTTTTCAACGTTCACTTGCAAGGAAATTAATTTCCTGCTTTATAGTGACGCCTAGCGACAGATGCGTGAACTGAAACGAATGCAAATCTAATACTAGAGAGGTGAATTTCCTGAACAAAATGTGAGTGGTGCTTTGCTATGTCATAGATATAGCAGATGTCAGACTCATAGATATAGCTGATATGGGACTATGGGTCAATGGGACTTTTTGGGGCCCCTTAGAAAAGTCATAGCACCCCATTTTCCGGATAAGCCACACAATTTGACACCTCATTCATTCTTGTTTTTATTCAAAGTATTTTTCCAGATTTTTGTTCTTTCTTTCAAAGCATCTTTTTACTACAAAATGGAGGAAGAGGTGGATAAATATCTTATAATAAATTGAATCTTTATAAGTGCTAAGTTTTTTTATCCATACGTGTAAATTTTAAATCTCTCTTTCTTGTAATCAAAAATTAAATAATGAGGTACTTAGAAATTATTACATTTTCAAAAAACCTCAATGCTATTACAGTTTTACATACTGTATATTCCAGTCATATGGGATACATTTTTTGTTTCTACTTCTGGTGTTTTTGTTATCTACTGCTCCTTTTATCCTTCTTTCTTTCTTTCTTTCTTTCTTTCTTTTTTTTTTTTTTTTTTTTTTAGCCCACATGGCTATTATAATTGTGAAACATGATTAAAAGTTGTGTTAAAAATAATTAAAAACTGACTGGACCTGCCTTCACACTTGTGTTGGACATGTACGACATTTGGTAAAAAGCCCTTATCCAGAGCAACTTATGTTTTTACATCTGAGCAGTTGAGGGTTAACAACATTGGCAATAAGGTTGTAGGGTTCAAACCTGGGACCTTCCGATCAGTAGTAAATGTTCCAAAGCCTTAATCAATGAGCTACCCTTGCCCACACCACCCGAACACACTACATTACTCACCACGTTGTCCTTTTGCACTTCTAATCATTTGCTGCACAATACTTTTTTGTTTACACAAAACAAGGACTAACTTGCTTATTACTGATTAAAATATGAACAAAAACACTGCTTACACTCATCATTCCATACCCTATGTTCCACTCATACTGTTGCTGTCATACCTACATGCCATGTTTTACTTTACCCTTTTTTAACCGTTGTATTTTATACATTCTTTATATTGCATATTGCACATTCCGCACATCCTGTGTAACTTTTATACATTTTATATATTTATATTTTAACTATAATTTTATTGTAAAATGTCAATTAGTAAATTGTAGATTTGTGCATTCATATCATTTTTATTTTATTTTATTCATTTTACATTTCTCTTAGTGTAATTTTTACTGTTTTGCAATAAAGTCTTTCTATCATTATATTCTATTCTGCCTTTCTTTTTTTAGGTCATGAACAGTCGTATAAGCACTTCACTGCATATTGCGTATGTGACAAATAAAATTTGAATTTGAACTTGAAAAATCACAACATTTGTGAATTTGCTAATGTTTATTTCTAAGAATGTATTTTTTTTATATCATGGCATTGATGAAAAAATGTATAGTGGTTATACACTCAGAAATAAAAGTAACAAATTGAAGTCTACATTGTGATGGTACCATAGATACCTATTATAGACTAATATAGGCTAATATAGATTGACTGTTCCTAGTCTATTACATTTGCACTGATGGTTGAGGAGCGCTAGGATATTGGTAGTAGGATATTGGTAGTCCTACTTTTATTGGAAGTGAAGCCATGCCATCAATATCAGAATCAAGATCAGTATAAACATCTAAATCAGTATCAAAATCAAAAGGATTGCAGTGTCAGGCTTTCAACTGCTGCATATTAACACCAGTTACTGGTGTGAGAAACACATTAGGGTTTTTTTCTATACCTTGCACATTCACAGAGAAGAAGACATTTCCAGAAACATGTAGACTTGTTAGTAAAATACAAATTACCATGCTGCTAATGCTGCTATTACAACATGAAATGTTTACTGCATTTATCATCTCATGGACAATTTACAATTTATTTGTACTACTAGTTGCACAAGAACTTGTTCATTGCAGCTATTACAACACGAAATGATTACTGTATTTACCATCTCATGGACAATTTATTTGCCCTCCTCAAAATTAACTCTGTGTACTAGTCGGCGCTACATTGTCACAGTGTACTGTATTGTGTTGTGCTGGTTACAGTCTGCACATTTTGCACAAGTGCCCTTTATCTTAGTCATTTTTTGTTTTTTGGTATAGTTCTTTTGTTAATTTTTGTTAATTTATTTTGTATGTAGCAACTTTGTCCTGAAAGAACATTGTTTCGTTTCATTGTGTAGTGAACTGTGTTGAAATAACAATATAAGCGTACTTGAATTGACTTGATTATTTGAAATGAGAAACAGGTCCTTACAGGTCCTGCAGGTTTAATTTTGTTCCTTTTATTGCTTTTTTTTTTAAAATCTGTGACATGATGATAAGCATGCTTGTGTTCTTTAAATAATCAGTTTGTTTTTCATTCTCAGTGTGCTATTATTTTTTCCGAAAAAAGTTCAACCCCGTATCAGCTAAACTTTAAAAAGGGCAGCTAAAAAGTAATTACAGGATTACTTGATGGGACTCTTAACTGTGCTAAACACATGCATTATGTTCTAAAGTTGTCTCACAGGTAGAGATCTAACTAGTAATAACACAGTAGTTAATAATAAATATTTAATAACCAGTATTAATGCAGAAGGTGGGATTTGTCTGGGGAAAAATATTTAAAAACTTTACTGATCAATTAATGCAATCAATTAACTCAATTAATTGTACTTTGATGCTGACATTGATTTATAAAAAAGACTTGCAGTGCTTGCATCAATCTTAGGTGATGATTCAGTTCATTGTTATTGATGTGCTAAAACTTTAGATCCACTACAAGGTGGCGTCGCCATCTGTCGGAAGTGCAGCGGGTACTGCCAGTTTAGTCCATATAAGATATCTATAATTGTTGCCATTAACGAAGTCATAATGTTTTTATGTCATGAACCTTTAATTTGCTTTTCAATCAATAGTTCATCCAATTCGTATGCCGAAATTATTTGTAAAGATAAAGTATTCACATTTCCATGGAACAATATACTGTATATATTAATTATAGGCTACAAAGGATGCTTCTTTGGTTGTACCGCTCCAACAAAAAGAAACGGTTGGTGCAGATTGGTACCTTTATTTCTGTTTAGTTTATTTTTTTTTTGTCCAACCTTTTTTCTTTTTTTTTCAATGACCAGCTAGTGTCATTTTAAATCACACTTACAAAATACTTAGACAAGGCTTTTTATTCATTTTTGCATTTCCTGATATGCAAAATGAAAATGTGAATATTTTATACAATATGTGAAATGTCAAGTGTACACCAATCAGCAATAACATTATGACCATCTGCTTAATAATGATTAGGTCCCCCTTATGTCCCCAAAAGAGCAATGACCAGCTCTGACCTTTCTAGACCAGCATTAACCTTTTCAGCAATTAGAGATACAGCAGATTAGACTACATAGGCTAGGGTTCGCTCCCCATGTGGGTCTAGCCTTCACAATTTGGCCCATGTAACAGTAGCCACAGTTCCAATATCTTATGTCAATTGCACCTGGAAGTGGGTGGGTATATTAGGCAGCAAGTGAACATTTCGTCCCTAAAGTTGATGTGTTGGAAACAGAAAAAATAAGCAAATTTAAGGATTTGAGTGACTTTGACAAGGGCCAAATTGTGATGGCTAGAGAACTGGGTCAGAACAACTACAGTTATTGGGAGATCTTCTGTCAGGACCTTACAAAAGTGGTGGAAGGAATTAAAATGTGTGTAATGGGTCATAGGTGGCAAAGGCTCACTGATGCTAAGGATGGCCTGTGTACGCTGATCCAATATAAAAGATGCTGTAGCTTAATGCTGGTCTAAGGTTAATGTTGGTCTGTGTAGAAAGGAGTCAGAACACATAGGTCATTGATGGTTTGGTGACACAATAGGGGAATTTACTCAATATTAAATGAGTGGTCATAATATTATCGTTGATGGGTGTTTATGTTTGCAGCCACCAGAGGGCGGCAGTGTTTACTCTGTTTTTTACTCCACCTACCCTTATCCTTACATATACTTGCAACATATATAGTGTTTAAATGAAAACTGATAGGATTTCTCAATAGAAATATGTGTGCAATGACAACCTGAACTAAGAATCAATTGTTAATATAAACATACATTAAATGATGAAATAAGTCAATCCCATGCATCTTTATAAACTGGTATAATATCAGGATGTAGGTCTGGCACGTGACCTTTACAGTGGACATCTCCAAGGATTCCCAGCGGCTGTGGATTTTAATAGCAGCTCTCAGTGTTGACGCAGCCTTCAAGTCGTGACATTGAGCGTGGGCGTGTTTTGACAAGCAGCAAATGCCTTTTGAAAGCTGCGCGGCGGTCACGGTGAGCTCCGCCTCCGTTCCACGTGCTCGCATGTCTCCGTGCCGCACGCGCGAACATTTTGCATAAAATGTGTGTCAGTAGGGCAGCGATCTCTCCGGCACATGCAGAGCGCACATGCACTAGGCGGCTTTTCACCTCGCGCTCGAACAAGCACGCCTAATACCCCAGCTCAAATGAAAGTGCGCGGTGTGGCACTACAGCAGGGAGAGTTAGAGGGGCACGCGAGTCCAAAGGAACCGCACGCGTTCTCACTAGGGTCCCTTAGTGGCACTACCCAAGTCACCTGAACGGGACGGATGTGGGTGTGAGGGGAGTGTGCTGTGATGATATCGCCAGGGTGGGGTGCTCAAGTTTTGACAGTCCATCCCTGTGCACAGTGGCGGCGAGATTTATTCTGAATTCTTCTCTATAGGCAATACAACGCAGCGCGCGTACCAGACCAAAGATATAGACAGCCAGAGGGAACTGCAGAAAGCTCTGCGCACCTGACACAGCTCGAGCTCGAGATTTATTTTGCACAATTAGCTCCTATTTTATGCACTACTGTTTGATTTTCCTGTGCTTTTTGGTATTTTTTACTTTTCCGACTTCCTCGACACCTTTTTCACCTTGTGCACATACTGAGGATCTGAGCCTGACCTAAAGACTAATCGACAGAAAGATCGGGCAAGACATATCAAGGATGGACAGCAACCCTGGTAAGTAATAATAATAATAATAATAATAATAATAATAATAAATTAATTTAATTAAATAATTGAATGCAAAGATGTTGCTGTGCGTATTTCCTATAAAGCATGATTTATGCATAAGGTTATTCGCATCAACCCTTTCATTTTGATGTATTCTTTATGCAATTTATAAGAGGTTAAACTGCGGTGTGCAGTCCTGCATTATTTGGTAGAAAGGAACAACATACAAATGCAACGTGCTTTATTACGTTTCACATTGTACACACACACACAAACACACAAGGGCCAACTGCCAACATTCAGCAGGTTTGAAATACAGTAGGATCTATGAGTGATGCACTCGCGCACGCGCGCCCTGGCAACTTCCTGTTCTGAGCATGAAAACAAACTCACGTGGAGCAGTACACGCGCCTCCTCTCCAGAAGCCCAAGTGTTTTGGTTCAGCGGGCGGCGAGTCGCCTAAAGCGAGCTTCTGTAACCATGCAAGTTGGGCGTGATGTAAACCGACAAGAAGAGCTATTTGTGATTCAGGGCCATGCATCCTACAGATGCATGTGTGTGATGTGTGTTTGAGTATGTTTTAGGTAAGAGTAACACTTTAGGTTTAGACGTAGCTTTAGACGTATGCGTGTGCGTGAGAGAGAAAGAGAGAGTTTACAAAACTGCGTCCAATTTCAAATCTTCAGTTTGGCAGCAAAAGTACTTGGCAATTATGAAACAATTATCCCCACATGAATATCTTTCATATTATTTCTTGAGCATCCACCAGAGGAACCTGTCTACTTAAGATTGTTTGCACAGGGCTTTCCTCCATAAGGTTATCCAGGGGCCACAAAGTCCTGCTGGATCTGCTTACCTAGTGCACTGGTCTATTAACTGAAGGTTGTTTTATCGGTTCAGAGGTTGTAGTCACGTTCCAGGACTCGTGAAAGGAACCTGATGTATTGTTTTTAACCCCTTAAATTCGAGGAAATCCTGGCTTGGCCATGTGAAGCAAATATTTGCCAAGAAAACATGCCACACCTCACTTATAACCAGCTCAACATAACTGATATGGTACTCAGAAAGGGATCATAGCCTACATCATTACACGTGATTACTGTCATGCAAATGGACTAAACTGGACAGACTGACAAATATTGACATAAGCCACTTGTGAGTGATCTACTTTTTCAATGCGCAGCTAATCAGAAAAAGAATATAAAACGCTGCCAAGATTATGGTTATATCAGGCGGGTGATATTTGTTTTCATTTGCGGTAGGTGAAGCTCATGTTCAGTTTGGGGGAAAATGGCACACAGGATTCACTGTAATGCTTAAACACTCTGTTATCTTTTCACCTAGAAATATGAATATAGTATATCTTTAAATAAATGTATACTTTGACCTTGATACCACATGTACCTTAACTGGTAGCCTAACAGAATTATACTAATGTATACTTTGACCTTGATACCACATGTACCTTAACTGGTAGCCTAACAGAATCATACTAATGTATGCTTCATAGTACCACCTTTGAGTAAAGGGAAAATACTTTTTGTTTCCTAGATAGGTTCCTATGAAGTTACCTTGCACCTCCAGGGTTCAGGTTTGATTCCCACCCTGGGTCTATGTGCAGGTTCTCACCGTGCTCGATGGGTTTCCTCCAGGTTCTCTGGTTTCTTCCCACAATCCAAAGATATGCTGATATGTTAATTGGCATTCCCAAGTTGCCTGTAGTGTGTGAATGAGCATGTGTGTATGTGTGTACCCTGCAATGGATTGGCCCCCCTAGGTGTCCAGGGTGTATCCCATCTTGGGCCCTTAGTCTCCTGGGATAAAGCAGGTATAGACAATGAGTGATATCTATATACATATAGATAGATAGATAGATAGATAGATAGATAGATAGATAGATAGATAGATCTGAGAATTGAAGAGTTCTTTGTAAGTTCAAAGATTAGAACTTTATAGTATTGTAAGCTTATAGTATTGTAACATGGGAATTTTAAGGGTTTCCTCAGAGGGACAACCATCTAACCTTTAACGCATCTTAGATTTCTATCGATGCCTTTTATTATGAGCATGTAGCTCTGTAAGCCTCTGCAATATGAGACATTGCTGCACTACCCTGACAAAAATGTCAGCTTCGGTCTTCGACCTGCTTTGCTCTGAGCAATACGAAATAAAGGTAATGTGAGGCAATGTATAGATCTGAGTGTTAAATTTCGCTGGGTAACGGCGCTAAATGCAGAATCAGGAGAGAGAACTCCCCATCTCACTCAGCCCCGAGCCCACCCCATCTCAAGCCAAGCTCCATACAATATCGTTTTTTTTTTTTTTTTGAAACAACAAAGCAGACAAGGCTCCGCCCACGTGCGCGATATCATTTCCTCGTTCACTCGCGCGCCTCCTTTCGCCTTCACGTGGATGCGCTCTCTCGGCCGCGTGCGGCGCGTGATTCCCGCACCCCCTTCCACCCGCACCCTTCCTCTATTCTGCTGCTGCTCTCCACTCTGGTGTATATTTCGGTGCACGCTGCAGAGGGAAAGAGAAAACAGGGAGGTTGGTCAGTGGGTCAGCGATTTCACCGAGGAAAATCTAGCGCACCGTCACGTTTTCCGCCTCATGCAATATTCGTTTTTTTCCCCTCCACTTAAAGGGGCTGGTTGTTATTTAGAGCACACGGGACTATAATCCTCGTGAATGGTATCCTCTTGTTAGATCAGTAAACAAAACAAGAACATCTTGATAAGAATGTTATTCAAAAGCGTAATTGTCGGGATTTTACTGCTTCTCTGATGCTCCCTCAACAACCTTGCTTGTTCTATTGCCTTGGAGATAATTAGTCAAAACAACACAGATTGTCATGTTACCAAGAAAAGCATGAACGACCCTGTCCTAAAGACATTCCCACACCAGAAATTAACTTTCCAACTTGCTGATACTGGAAATATTTTCATCAATGTAAAATAAACACATATTTACACAAAGCTTCACTGTTTGTTTGTTTTTTTGGTCAAATATCACTAACCCTAAGCCATCCATCGATCCATCCATTTTTATAGTGCTCATCCTGTGTAGCTCAGGGGTACACCACCTAATTGCATGATATTAGCAGGTACACACCGGCCAATTTGGAAAGCCCAAGCAGCCTACCGTGGATGTTTTTTAAACTGTTGGAGAAAACCGGACTCCCTGAAGGAAACCCACAGGGAGGACTTGCAAAAGACACACATAGTGCATAGACTTTAAATCTTTAATTGCACCAATGCATCAACATTTTTTTATTGTGTCTACCTCTTAATGAACTTGATTCAATAGATTAGTACAACATTGACCGACTTTGAGAAGTGATCCCTTTTCATTAACAGACACTGAATGTTGATGAAGCAGCATCCATCCAAGAACATCTACTTTCTCTTTAGTGTTTTATATTCCTGTGAACATTCATGTGTGATGTTTAAACCTATAAAAAAAAAACACTACAAAGCAGTGACCAGTATAGTGCCAGCATGACTTAAGACATGAAACGTGAAGGTGATATTGAGATCACACTGCAGCCGTGCAAACAAAATATTTGTATTTATTTATTTTTAGTCCAACATAAAAGCAAGGTGAGGCAGGGAAATGATTGTGATTGTAGAGAACTCACGTTTTTGTGTCTGATTGTACTCATGGGCAGATCAAAGTTTGCATGGGTCTTAAGTCTAAGTTCATGATGAGCTGTTAGGGACCTGCTGATTCTTTAATTAACATGAGTATTTCCTCTGACCTCAATTTAGTACCCTGCAGAGACCCTCCATAAGCACAACAGAACTGTATTTTACACTCAATAATGCAGGGAGGTCATAGTAACTGTTAAAGTTGTGACATGATATCATTTTAACCTCATGATAAAGATTTCGTTCAAGTGCATTCCTTAACCAGAAGCTGGCTGTTTATCTGTTACTCCATATTTCCATGAAATACTCTGTGTTCACGTGTTCTGTCTGGGTGGGGCTACTGAGCTAATCTCAGGTAAAGACCTGAGTCACACACATGCAAGGTCAGGCATGGCAGTGTGTCAACATTAAATCCCACACACATGCTCACTGTGGGATTATAAAAACACTCGTGTTATCCAAATGACATGCAGCATGAGGCAGCAGGGGAGCCAGGGGAGGGCCTGTTTATATTTTCCTCACTCACAGAGAAAAGGTTATTTGCTATGTGCGGCTTGGAGCCTCAAACCTTTTCCTGTTGTTTGCGCTGGAGGCAACGGCAACAGTGTTCTAGGAACAGGCTACTGTAAACTGACTGTTAAGCCTTTGGGGTTGAGTAGACAATACCAGACCAGACCAAGGCATTTCTATTTATTTATTTTAGTGTTGGTTTTCTTTTGGAGGAGCAAACTTGTCGTATTGCATATCCATGAGCATCCTCATAAAAAGCTTATAAATAATAAATGTACTGTAGGCAGGCAGATGTGCATATTATTCCTTTTTTTTTTTTTTGGCCCAAGGAGGTACACTGTGGTCCTGGAAATACAAAATTAACTAGAATTAAGGTTAAATATAAAATAATTTCAATAGAAGTACATGTAATAGCAAGATAACCATACATTATGTTCACTAGTAATGCCATGTTATGTCTGCGACTTACACTACTTAGTTTTGCACTAGGGTACTAAAGTAACACCCTAGTAGCTAACAATAATAAAAGCTTAACAATGTGCAAATGGCATGTCCTAATATTTGCCCACTTACCACAAAACATTCCAAGTTGTTAAGTAATGTAAAGTAGCCTTGCACAATTGTTTCTGGAATTAGAAAAACACACCTTTATCTTTAAAAATGCACAAGAAGCCAGAACACTTTTCTTCCTTTGGTGCACATTAAGTATCACGCTACAAACAGGTGACGGAATCGTGTTTTTAGGATGTTGACTCAATTTATATTAACTTAATCTTCAACAATGACAATTGAGTTATTTCACACTATGTGTTTCAAGGGTAAGTGTATGATGGTTGCAACACAGCTGCCTCAGAACTGTCTCTGTACATATTATTTGTCATTTATGTCGTTTACCGACTTCCTAATATTCCTGGTAAAGACTCCAGGTCCACCTGACCATGACCAGGATAGTGGTTACTCAACACAAATAAACATTCAATACACTACAGTACTAGATAATTGTTATAGTATGTTATAGTTCTAATATATTCAGTATTAATGTAATCAGTGATATTATTATTTCGGGTTGAAGCCCATGCACGTTTGCCTGTCTTTCTATACGGCAGTACTCTCTGTCTGACGTATTAATACAAAGAAATAAAATTTTGTAAGGTTGAGTATCTTAAGAGTATCTCAGAAGTACAACTTAGCCTTGTTTAAGTTAAGTTGTACTTCTGTTGTCATCAGCCCAATACACTCCCTGTTCAGTAACCGGAGAATCAATCACAGTTGAGAAATCTAAACAGTAGATCGGATAAAGATAAAGTTTCGTTTTAATACAATTCCAGCGCATTAAAATTCACTTACACCACTTCAGCGCTGTTATTTCAGTGGTGAAAATATTAAGTAACCCCAGTAAACATATTCATTTAGTTTAGCTATACTACTTAATATCTATTGGTGCATGTGTTTGTTTTCATTGAGCAAGTAGCTTATTCGTAGCCGACACATAACTGTTCAGAACATCGCTTTTACTCAACATTTTGATTTTAATTATGATGCAGGTTAAACGTCAGGCGGATATCTAAGTGCAATCTAAGTATCGAAGTTATTTATGACCCGATTTATGACCCGCCTACAGTTTGACATTTACGCTGTCAAAACTTGCGGTTTATAATCTGGCACATAACCGCTCATGACTTCACTTCTGCTTAACATTTTAATTTCATTTATGGTACGGGCTTATCTTTATGCAAAAACATAAGTACCGCCAAAGTTTTGTTCAATTCTGTGCAGCCATATTTTGTCACAGCATCACGCAAAACTGGCAGACAGAATTTTTTTTTTCTGAGACTGGTTTCAGATCCACCAATGTATGAAACATAAAGATATTGATGTTTTTCATTGAAAGAGAAAGTTCTGACCAATGTAGAGACAAAACCTTGTATGCATATAGATGGTTACAAAATGAACCAAATTGATTGCAATTTAATTAGCTATAATAAAAAAAAGAAAGAAAGAAAGAAAAGAAAGAAAAAAAAAGTTAAGCAGGAACAGACATGACCAAAATTCTTGTTTGGCTGCTTCAGATACATTCTGCTGTAAATGTACCCACAAGCTTTGCTTACAGCAGTGCTTCACAAGCAACACGTCTCCACTCTCCAGGCTTATTTGGGTCACGGGGAAAAGAGTAATACCGTACTAATAGTCAGTTCTTATGACAAGATTGAGTCTCCGCTGTGGGAATGCGCGGTGGATCAAAGGTCCCGAGCCAAAGCCGCAGAGCACATATTCTCACCAAACGTGACACTCCCTCCCCGCCTCGCATCCATTTCGCGCATGGCGGCGCTGCAAGAGAGCGCGAGACGTCCTTGAGCGACGTGAATTTACGGAAGCGGCTTGTGACGTGGTGCACGAGACCGCGGATTTCGCAGCTCCATGTGAGGAGTCGGTCAGGTGCGGCTCGCTGCTGGCTCCGTGCCAGAGGAGTGCGAGGGAGCCGCGATTGGTGTGGAGGCAAGAGGCGCGAGAGCGCGCGGCCACGTGACGCCAACACGGAGTCACATCATCCGCGACGCATGACCGGAGATGCGGTGAGGAGGATGCAGTGCAGGGGGGGGGGGGGGGGGGGAGGCTGATGCGCCGCAGGAGTTAGTGCTGTGCCAAAAACATTTGGAAGCAAAATCAGGTCACTAGACCCGCAAGTAGAAGATTAAACAGCATGCGTACAAAAACAATCATACAAATAAGCTCCAAATACTCTCTCAGAAATAGATCGGATAAAATCCCCTCAGATTGTTCTGCAGGTACCCTTCTGTTCTCTTCCTCTGGGAACATTTAGTTGCAGGGTTCTGCAATGCCCAAGTAAACATAGGACAACAGAAGAACCTTCAAGGGACCTAGACTAATTAATTATCTAACGAAGCTTCAAAAATATGGTTCAAGTGATCAGCAAAATATATATATATATATATATATATATATAAGAAAAAAACTCTATCTGTACCTACATAACGTACTTATATTACATATTTGCAAAATAAATATGCCCTAATCACGTTTACATTGGTCCAATTCATTCATTCATTTAAACCTTTTGGTCTAATTTAAATGTGATTATCTCAGGGTTTAGGCAGAATCAGCTCCTGCCAAGACGGTGCAAACCAGAGGTCCCACAGCGTTTCAAACCCGCTCTTTAGAAAAACTTTGGGTGGCATCATAGATGGTATATCCACTTCTATTTTATACAGTCTATGATTAGATGTAAGTTATTGTTCGGTTTAACCCTTTGTTTAAAGAAAAAATATATATAATAGTGCTGATGATGACGAGTGGTGTAAAAAATCAAAATTATGGTACCCACTTGTCTGGCCCCACCTAGAGAACCATGGCTCTATATTCACGCACTCAGACAGACAGGGTACACCCTTGGAAGGGGTTCCAATCCATTCCAGGATTACACTCACTCCCACACTACAGGCAATTTGGAAATGCCAATAAGCCTAATCTGCGAGTGTGTAGACTGTGGGAGGAGTAACCAGAGGAAACCCACCAAGTGTGTGGAAAAATGGGGCAGCACTGTGGCATACTGGTTCACCGTGTGGCCTCACACCTTCCAGGGTTAAGGGTTCAGGTCTGTGGTCATGGAGACTGCATGTTCTTCCTTTGCTTGGTGGATTTCCTCCGGGTACTCTGGTTTCCTCCCACAACAAAGACAATTAGTAGGCTAACTGGTGTTCCTAAATTGACTGTAGTGTGTGAATGACTGTGTGCGTGTATGGCGTGTGATGGATTGGCAACTGTCCAGGGTGCTTAAGTCTAAGAGGTATAAAAAATTATTAAATTAATGATTTTCAAAGTGGTTTTAAAATATATAAATATAATATAATTATGGTTTTAAAATATATAAATATAATATAGCTATGCAAATCTGTAAGTTATATGTAATATCATAAAACATGATTTAAAAGATACTGTAAGTAAAATCTGTACCACAAGCTTTTTTAATAGATGTGCCTATAGTGCCTACTAATGTAATACTGTTTTAACTCTTGCATTTACATATCTTACATTTACATATATTGCATTTATATATCTTGCATGTACTTATTTTATAATTTAATAATAAGTACAATATATTTCTAAATAATGATTAATACAGTATTGGCCCTTGCCCAGCTTATAATATAGATGAATGTAATGCAGAGTTGTAGGTTAGCTTCAAACGTTTCATTGTGAACTCAGGGTGTCCAGACCAGCCTTAGACATTGTCGGGGAGTCATAAGCATACATATCGCACCATGTGACACCAAGAACTTTGCACTGGTCTAATATATTATATGGTAAATTAGTCATTAACATTGGATATCAATAGATATACTGATATGTATATATGTACTGTATATTTGTAATACAACATAGTATTTAGTTGATACTTGGCAGCCTGTATTATTATATAAAATTTTATCCCTTTAATTTACTGACTATTCCAGAGTAATAAAATTTTGCCTAACTTGCTGGATCATTTGGATTCTTTACTACGAATTATATTAATGTGCTAATTCTAATATGTTATCCTGTCTATAATAACAACTACTTTCTGTACGGGCAACTTTTATTTTAATTTATATAACATTTAGCAAAGTTACTGTAGCAACTCTTTCTGTTATAGAGAAGAATGAACTTTGAGATTGGAACATCATACCATCATATTGAAGCTGGTTATTGTTCCTTTAATTTTATGTACATAATATGATATACTGTATATAATGTAAAATTATATGCAATTATCCTCATAAACATTATATACGGTCATACTCTTTACCTTCTGTAAATTTCCTTGGCACTAGATAAGCAAAGGTGTCAAAGTGAACGATTCAGACTCATAACTATGCAACAAATAAGTCATCCGTGCACGTACTTTTTGCATCGTGTAGGTGCGTTGCACTAGGTAGGGCATTTGGGTAACATGCGTCCGCGGTGTATCGCATACCTAGATCTTATCTTATCAGCGTATATACTGTCCTAGTTTTACACACGAAGAGGTGAAACTGGGTGAGTAAGATGTACTCTACTTTACTTTGCACCAAAGAAGGTCAAGGAGATATATTTTGAAATGTAAATTCTGAGGTAAACAGATATATGTCAAGAAGACAAACATGGGCTTACTGTTTACTTCTAATACTTTTTTTTATATTTAATAATAAATAATATTTTATAATAAATTATATTTATTATTATTAATATTTCAGGAGGTGTGATATTATATGCTGGCTCCAGTGGCAGTGCCAGCCCAAGCCCAGGCAGCCCATCCAGTGGGTACCAGACCCAGTCGCCGTTCACACACTCGCAGCCTTCATCCCCAGAGGAGGTCACCTTCACAGAGATCGGTGCTCTTAAACAACAAGGCACCAGTGGAACTCCCTCGTCTCCCAAACTGGTGTTTCAATTCCCAGAGATCTACAGCAGCTCAACACCACCCTCCAACCAGAATACATACTCTCATCCAATCGCAGGAAAGAGGCCATGTGGCTTTACTGGCACTTTCACAAGTAAGCACTAGAATTCACTGTACTTAAACATAAGATTCTTAGTCAAAATACTGATAGATAGATAGATGAATAAAAACTTCTTTTTGTTCCCTCCTGCTTTCTTTCCCTCTGTCTTATTTTCTCAGAAGCAGGCGGTATGGTCCTACTCTGTAAAGTGTGCGGTGACATTGCATCAGGGTTCCATTATGGAGTTCATGCATGTGAGGGCTGCAAGGTAAAACTCTACATATCTAAAACATTTTGATATGCAGACAAATTAAGTTGTTGTTTTTTTTTTCAATTGACCCCCCAAGCCTCACTGTGTCTCCTGATTTTCACTCCCGGCAGGGTTTCTTTCGCCGCAGCATTCAGCAGAACATTAACTACAAGATGTGCATGAAGAATGAGAACTGCCTGATCATGCGCATGAACCGCAACCGTTGCCAGCACTGCCGCTTCAAGAAGTGTCTGGCCGTGGGCATGTCCCGTGATGGTGAGTGTCATCGTTGCCTGTTTTCTGCCACCTCGGCTCCACAGCGGGCTTCCGATGGCAGAGAAAAACGAAGGCATCACAGTTCTCAACCTACATTCTCCATTTAGCTTTAGGAAGTTTTTTAGGAGAGCACATCTTTTTTGGCTTGCAACTGCAGCCCTGCTCTAGTCATTCTGCCCTTTGCAGTATGTTATGCATCTCTCTCTCTCTCTCTCTCTCTCTCTCTCTCTCTCTTTGAGCCAGTTTAGGCCTTCTCCTGCGCACTCCCCAAGCTCTCCTTCCTCCACCCATTCCACAGACAATGATTTATGAGGACTGGAGTCATGCAGTCCCTGAAGCTATCCGTCATCTGGAAAACTGCAGCAAGTACAAGAATTATTTTGGGAAACTGGAACACAGGCAACTAGATTACCCCACATGTGCCCTTATGATAGCTCCTGCAATGAATAGCCTGCCGCTGCAACAATTAAGCAAGAGTTGCAAAAAATAAAGAGGTGGCTTTGTTGCCCCCTTGGTGAAAGAAATAAACTATTCATTTCCTCTATCTGTAGTTTTCTCTCCAGAAAAAAAAAAAACACAAAAACACAGATAATAAAGAGAAATCAACCCATAATTAAATGACTAAGTAGGAAATATTTGCCTGGCCCAGAAAACAAAACAAGACAACCACACACATTGTGACCTACTTAGCGAGTTTGGTTTTTGGCTCCCAGTCTTCTCGGCAATGTCAGTGCTACCAGCTGTGGGACAATATCAGATCTCTGTGAACGTGTGGGGTTTAGCACAAGTAGGTTAAATCGTTAATGATATGAAGAGACAACTTGGGGGGGAATTTTAAATAGGTATGCAGGAGAGTAGACAAGCATTCCTGTTGACCCTTAGGAGGGTGTCAAGAACCACAACCTAAAAACCCCTTTCTATTGTTGCACCTATTGCACAAACAGGAAAACCTCATATAACTGCCTCCTCGCCACATTAAAGTGGCCGCCCTGATTTCAACTCAGGCCGTTGTGTGATTTTATCTTTATGACAGAAGCAGATGTTCAGTCTGACACGATGGCATGCTTTCACTTCCGCTGTTATCTTACCATTTCCAGCCTCAATATAGAGCTTATAGAAATAAATCCGTTACATGTTTTGTCTCTGTGGAACATAACTGAGGGTGGCACTTACATTTGTTTTTATATGTCCTGTTCATACAGTTATCCATTATTCCATGATGCAAAGATTTAAGAGATGTCTCTGAAGCCATTTCATCTCCTTAAACCGAAGTTTAAGATTAGTAGAGCAAGTTTTCCTAAGCCTCTTTTGAGGTCATTACCCATCACACTGTAGATCAATTCAATAATCATGGCCGAATCCTTAGTGTCACTTTATGTGATGAAGATCAAACAATACAGCCGTTGATAAAATGCAATGACAAAGTCCTGCTTAAATGAAACTAAAAAAGTGGTTGCATGAACAAAAAACGTCCTCAAAGGGAGCTTTAGGTAGTTTTGATATTTTGATGATTCTGACCATTAACACGTTTTATTCATAATTCACCATTACCACTGCTGCATTAGTAGATGTCACATGTGTTAGTCGGAGTCCACTGCAGTCTTCTTACTGGTAGCAGGGGTCACAATGAGATTTTAATTTCGGACGCTTTGTCAGTGCCTGTCTTTCCTGCCTGTGATTGTCCAGTGCACTGTAAATTTATATTCACTGTTTCAGTTCTTAGCCTAGACACCCTCTAGGGATTGATCTGATGCTGCATTTTCCTTTTTTTTTTTTTTGCATCACACTCCACTGTCCTCTTTTCCTTTTTTTCTCGCAAGAGTTCTCTTTTCTTCTCTCATGCTGCCCTTCTATATATTAACCCTTTCTTCTTCGTCCTTCTCTCCACTACTTTTCCTCACATTTCTGCTCCGTTGTTGTCATCTTTAATTCCATCCATTGCATTTTGTCTTTCTTTGTTCTCCTCTCGTCTTTTCTCCTTCCTTATTCGCCCCCTTTCTAATTCTCTTGGCTCGTTCTCCCAATCAACCCAATGAACCCTGGCTCTAATGGGCAGCAGTCTTTTTACCCATTCACTTTGGCATTACCATCACGTTTAGCCTGTCCCACTGCCCTATTTACTGGTTGAATGAGGGAGAAAGAGGAGAAGACAGATGAAGAGAGTAAAGGAGAAGAGGAGGGACAGAGAGAAGGAGAATGAGCGGGGGCAGTATACGGTGACATGGGCTCTATTTATAGCTTAACTGGCTGATGGATATTTTTAGAGTAAAGGAGAGGGACAAAACAAGCGGTGTTTTTCGATAAGGATCAGCTGTTTTGGTCATATCTTGTCAGGTTTTCTCTATAAAAAGAGAATGGAGTATCGTAATTGGACCAACCTGGGTAAAACGTTTACATGAACATAAGGTGCCTGTCATAATTCGAAGATGCATGCACTTTTACTATTTCTCCTCCAGTACTAAGTACAGTTTTCGCATCATTCGCAAATTCCCAATTCCATCCTACCCGTACTCGTATCCAGTAATCTGGCAATTGAACTCAATCATTTAACATTGATGTCCATGTTTCTTTGTGTCTCTCTTAGCTGTGCGCTTTGGCCGCATCCCTAAACGTGAGAAGCAGAGGCTGCTGGATGAAATGCAGAGCTACATGAACAGCCTGAATGAGTCGGCCAGCTTAAACGTAGCCTCCTCCCCTCCTTGTGATCCGCCTGCCAGCCCAATGGAGATCCAACCCAAAGAAACTATCGTCTCCATTGCAAAAGCCTATCAGGACATCTTCCCAAATGCGCCTGACCGTCTGACCAAGAGAGCAGCTGGCAGCAACACTGGCAGCAGTGTGCCAACGTCCTTTCAGAACTCCACCCCTCAGGAAAGCAGCTTCTCTCGTCTTAATACTCCTGCAACATATCACACCGGAGTACCTGTGGGTTACAAAGTAGCTGGTCTCTGCCCTAGACAGCAAATGCCCAGTGACAACAAATGCCCAGTGGATAACAGTCATTATCAAAACCATGCTCAGTCCAAACAAATCCCATGCCAGTCTACCGTTAACCCGTCTCCGCAGGCCAGTTACGGCAGTAGTTATGCAGCTGGCGAGATGCAGGCTCAGACCTCATGTCCGTGGAAGCTGGTTGCAGGATCCAAAGTACTGGTGAGAACTAAGTTTATTTTGTCACAATGTGATTAGTATTACAACACTGTGATGACGGTGATGCTGTCGTATGAGAAAAGGCAAAAATTGCATAGTATGTCATTGTGTATTAAAGAAATTTTAAAGTTTAACTTTTTTTATTTGTTACTTATTTTTATTTATTTGCAAAGAGCCTGTTTACTCCATTGACACTAAGTTCAATTTTTTTTTATTTTTAGGTAATTCAAAATTTCTAACTTAGGTAGACTTGGGGCGGCACGGTGGTGTAGTGGTCAGGCTAGGCTCGATTCCCGTGTCTGTGTGCATGGAGTTTGCATGTTCTCCCCGTGCTTGGTGGGTTTCCTCCGGGTTCTCCGGTTTCCTCCCACAGTCCAAAGACATGTAGATTAGGCTAATTGGCGTTCCCAAAATTGCCCGTAGTGTGTGAATGAGTGTGTGTGTGTGTCTTCTTTTTTGTTGTTGTAACTTTTAAAATGTTTTAATTATATGATCAAAGATTTGTTCTTGAATCAAAAACACATGGAGTTTGAAATGTATCATAGTGGACACCATACTTACAGTATACAAAGTACAGGAAAAAATGTATACATTCATACATATTGAGAAAAAAGACATTTAAAAGGCTCACATCTCACATTTGACATTTTTAGATTTATTAAATATTTAAATTTGTTTTATTTATTTGTTCAGACTTTAATTGGTTTATTATTTAAACCATTGAAAACATATACATACGGAAATGCTCTCAAATTTTAAAATGTATTTTCTCCACTTATCTGTCTCTCCAGGCCTGCCCTTTGAACGCGTGCCCAGTTTCAGCGCCAGGCGTCTCGAGCCAGCAGGTGTGGGAGTCTTTCTCTCAGTGTTTTACCCCTGCAGTGCGGGAGGTGGTGGAGTTTGCCAAGGGCATCCCAGGGTTTCAAGACCTGTGCCAACATGACCAGATCATGTTGCTCAAAGCTGGCACATTTCAGGTACAAATGACTGATCTTATTGGCCTTGATCTTTTTAATTAACATTTTCTCTTCACCTGTGATTAATTACTGCATGGGTACATTATAATTCTTTTTTGTTTATTATTAAAGGTGCTGATGGTGAGGTTCTGCTCGCTGTTTAACCCAAAAGAGCGGACAGTGACATTTCTAAATGGACAGGCTTACCCACTGGCAACACTGCGGACATTGGGTATGGGATCCCTGCTGGATGCCATGTTTGACTTCTCTGAGAAACTGGCCTCCCTTAACCTGGAATCTGATGAGATGGCACTTTTCATGGCAGTGGTCCTAGTCTCTGCAGGTAAATTATGGACAAACACTGAATTCTGTGTGAGACGCAGATGGGAGTATGCATTTTAAATCTTATGTAAATCGTTCCTCCTTTTTGGCAACAGTCTTAATTTATTAAAAAAGACTAAAATAGCTCAAATAGAAATAATACTGTAAGATTCCCACTTTTAAATGTTGAATGTTGCTTTAAATGTCCTACTAGAAAATATGCAACGTCCATCCATTATCTCAAATCTTTAATGCCTAATATGAGAAATATTAATAAGATTTATGGAAATGGACACGGCGAACACTGATATGACTGCAAAACCTATTTTAAAAAAGCAAGCTTTTGTCTTTAGAGAAAACAAGCTTGAATCTTTTTTTTTCCATTGGTTTTCATTTAGTTAAGACTTTCTAACTAAACACTACTCAAGTACTCAAAATCCGACATGCATTCTGATTACGCTGGCTTCTCCACAGACCGAACTGGTGTTTCTGACACGGGAGCGGTGGAGCAGCTACAGGAGAGCCTGATCAGGGCGCTACGAGCCTTGGTTTACCGCCGTCATCCTGATGACAGTGCACTTTTCCCCAAGCTGTTGCTGCGTCTGCCAGACCTGCGCACCCTCAACACCTTGCACTCAGACAAGCTGCTGAACTTCCACATCGACCCATAAGCGACCAGCTGCCATGATTGCTCAGAAAGAAGATGACTTTGATTTCGCAGAACATCTCACCATTTCTGTTATCAGCTCGAACTTTAAGAAACAGCTCAGCAGAAACAACGTCGTATGATTGAGCGGACGTGGACATGAAAAGACGGTTGTTTCAACTGACCGGAGACATGATCTGCTCTCCTTTCCATGTTATATTCCATGACACAATGCCCAAATCCTACCTTCCTCAAAAGCACCTCAAAGACTTTTCCAACAGACATGGATTTCAAAAGAAGTCCTATTCCTATTCATATCATGACTAACCAGCTACTTTCCTATATAAGGAACCAAACAAATTTACGTTTGGTATCCTGTTTGGATTTTTGTTTGTTTGTTTGTTTTTGTTTTTTTAGCACAGTTCTAACAGTCTGCACCCAAGACCACATATAGAAATAATGAATAAAGTCATTATAAGGACGATTTAAACATGAACATCAACATAAATGAAAAGAATTTCCATGTACAGAACATAAATATTACAACCATGTCATTCATGTCATGCAGTTGTTTATCATGTATGTATCATAAGTGTTAGTGTAATATTAAATAGCACAATATAACTGTATCATTAAACACAAAACCTCCGATGAGTGAGTTCACATTTTGAAGGAAATCTAGAAATATTAATCTTTCATCCTGGCAAAAATTCATGACATTTCTATTCCTGTTCTGTCATGGACATACAGTATATTATTGTCTCTGGCTCGAGACAAAACCAGCAGTCACCATAACCCAAGCATGTTTTGTAGGAGCTTATTTTCCTGTTCTGTTGCTGTAAATATTATCTTGCTGCAGGTACGTGTGAATGAGGCAAAACAGATATATGAGAGACCGGTAAGGGTTCGGGTGCCTTCTGAAGAAACGTTGTGTCTATCATATGGTTGTGGAAAATAGTAAGAAGTAACGAAAGATGCGATCATACCAGCAAAGACCTCCAGTAGCCTTTACTGAGTGTTAGAGGTCTAATCGAGACATTTGGACTGGAGTACAGAAGATTTGTATGTGTGGAATAATGCTTGATAAAAACAATGTGATGTATATTTTGTAAATCATATCCTTCCATAGAAACAAGATAAATATAAGATTATGTACAGTATGTGGTAGCGTGGTGTTTTTCTACTGCACGATATTCATCTCAATTTGATGCATTATTAATGTAGGTACCTTTGCTGCAGTGAAAAAAAAACAAACACCTTTTCAATCCCATGAGGAATGAGGAGCATCTTTGGGAATAAGGACAAGGTGATATAAAGAAAAGGCATCTTTATTTCAGATGTATGTCTCTGAAGCACAGGGGGAAAAGGTGGGGATCTTTGAAGGGGCTTCATTTCCCATATTTTTTACTCTGCCCCAAAAATATCATACATTCTGATACAAATGGAACCAAAGCAAAAAAACATGAATGTGAGCTATACACAAGAATCGAAATGTGTTGACACATTATATTATATTATATTATATTATATTATATTACATTACATTATATTACATTACATTACTCCCACAGTCTAAAGACATACATATTAGGCATTCCCAAATTGCCTGTAACGCCAGCAGTTACAATCGGCCTACTTGGTCCCTAATTGGACTACACAGGTTCCTGGATGGATGCATGGATGAATAATATTTGATATGTTGCTGTTGTTGGTGGTGGTCTTTTGGCTGCTTCCGGCAAGGGGTCACAAGCTTGGCACAGTTTTATACGCCGGATGCCCTGACTGATGCAACTGTCCTATTTTATCCGGGCTTGGGACCATGCATGATAAAGACACAGAACAAGAATATCAGTTAACGTACATTTCAGGTTCCTTTGATAGAGGAAATGTGCTCTCCATGACTTTGACAATGGAGCGGATGTTTGCACCAGATGGGCAGGATTTAATATTTCTGAAACTGCTGATCTACTGAAATATTCTACAGAATGGTGTAAATAGGTTAAAATTAAATACATACCACCATTATACAATATTTTATAGCAAATATTGTCAAGTCAGATCAAAAACAGGTAAAGTATTTGTTCTCTAAGCAGTTCAGCATATTTTGGTGTATTTTGCTCTAAGTCACTAGACCAAGCTCCAAGGTCCAAGACCAGTACGAAAATCAACCAAATTTTTAATTGTAACACTCAGTCGTGTGTGAACTTTCTATTTTATACCGAGTACAGTTCCCCAAAACCAAATTATCATAGTGTGTTTTGGAATCAGTAAAAGTTTTCTAGCCTGATTAACAGACCTCTTTCGTGTTCCATGTAGCCTATATAAACATTTTGGTCACTGCCCGCCTTCATGTGCTACTGGCACAAAAAACAATGATACAAAAGTAGTTTAGTAGGCGAGTTCATATGAAACTGAACATATCAGCTTGATATTCACTGTGATCCACGATAGCAATCTGCTTCCCATAATCCCCAACCATCAGGTTTTCCATCAGGTTCTTTCATTTGCATTGGAGTTTTGGTTACTTTGGGATCCATCAAGTCTGCATGCAAAAAACTAAAACATTAAAACATCAACTGACCGCAGCTCATTAACATGCATGATAAAACTCAGATGCTGTTCTGACCATCTGCGACTGTCGCTTTAAGTCTACACTGTGTGAGATTTAGAATAGCTCCCCTATTAGCAATAAGCTGAAAATAACACTTCCTTCTCTCCACTGAACTGTCTCCCACCCTGTGTGATTGGACCAGTTGTATCGTCTGGGTTTTATAGGAAACCAGGATCCTCTCCGAGGCATTAACATACTCTGGCCTAAATGTAGCACCAAACTATGCCAGACAGATCAGGGTCATTTGGTTATTGACTCAGAAGAGAAGAGTAGGTACATATTTTAGCTAATAGTTTATTTGTCTTTTATATATACAGAACCTATTTAATGTGGGAACTGATGTAAGGTCAGAATGGCTTACTCAACTTGCAGGTGAGAAACTTCAGAAGGCTCGCACAAGGGAACAGGATGCAAAACAGATATAGGTTGGATTTCACATAGATTACATTAAAATATATATATATAATGGTTCTTAATAAATCACTAATGCACCTACACTCACCGGCCACTTCATTAGGTACACCTGTGCAACTGCTAGTCCAATCACATGTCAACAACTCATTGCATTTAAGCATGAAGACATGGTCAAGATGATCCGCTGAAGGTCAGACCAAGTATCAGAATGGGGATGAAAGGTGATTTAAGTTGACGTTGAATGTGGCATGGATGTTGCTACCAGACTGACTGATCTGAGTATTTCCAAAACCGCTGATCACAACCGTCACAACCATCTTTAGGGTTTACAAAGAATGGTCGGAAAGAGACAAAATGAGCATAGCCAGTTTCATGTTGCGTGTGCTTGTGCTGGGCATCAGGTTATTATTTTGTGCATTGCATGTGTCAGAACACACTAACATATGAATTATTAATTTTGTTATTTTATTAAAACAACTCCTAAATTAGTCATTAAAATAACAAATTATGACAAATAACACATGAAGCAGTACAACAATAATGCATTTTATGTCCAAGTTTGGCTTTTTATGCCAGGCAGAATGCAACCACAATCATGGGAAAGACAGTTCACAGAATTCACAGTTGTCCAGAAGACGAGTGCTGTAGCGAAGCATATTTACGATGACTCGAAGGGAAAAGTGTGGTAAGAAAAGGTGCACCAGCAACAGAGATGACCACAACCTTAAGAAGATTGCCAAGAAGTAAAGCTGGAGTTGATGCATCAAGAGACACATGCACAGATGTCTTGAGAAAATGGCTTCAACTGTTACATTCATAGGGTCAAGCCACTCCTGAACCAGAGTCAGAGTGTTCAGAAGCATCTTCCCTGGGTTAAAGAGAAAAAAGATGTCCACTGCTCAGTAGTCCAAAGGCTTCTTTTCAGATGAAAGTAAATTTTGCATTTGATTTGCCAAATCAAGTTCCTAGAGTCTGGAGGAAGATTGGTGAGGCCCAGAATCCAAGTCGACTGTAACGTTTTCACTGGTGCCATGTAATCTGCTTGTGTGGGTCTACTGGGTATTATCAAATTCAAAGTCAAAGCAGGCATCCACCAGGAAATTTTAGAGCACTTCCTGCTTCAGTCTGGTGACAAGCTTTATATAGATGCGGATTTCCTTTTCCAGCAGAACTATGCACGGCGCCAAAACTACCACTAACTGGTTTGCTGAGTATAAATTGCCCATGCTTCATTAGCAAATCGATTCTCCTGAACTGAACCTCATAAAGAATCTATGGGCTATTGTGGAGAGTCAGATGAGAAGCACCCAACAATACAGTTGTGCTGTAGGCTGCTCCCAAAAAGCAACCTGGTCTTCAGTAACGGCTCAGCAGTGCCACAGGCTGATCACCTATATTCCATGCCACAAAGGATGCAGTAATTAATGCTAAGGGAGCCATGACTGTGTATTAAGTGCATGAATTAACATACTTTTCAGAAGTTATACATTTATAATAAAATTATAACTGTATTGATCTTAGGAAATATTCTAATATTTTGATATTCTGGATTTTTTATTTTTATTAGCTGTAAACCCTAATCTTCAAAATTAAAGCAAAAAAAAAAAAAACTTGAAATATTTTACGTTGCATGTTAGGAGTCTAGACTAAATGAGAGTTTCACATTTTTAATCAAATTATGAAAAAAATTAACATTTTACGTCATATTCTAATTTACTGAGATGCACTGTACATGGTGATCATGCATTAAGGCAAGTAAGGCGCTTAACAAACAGGATGCATGCAAGAAGATTTGACCGACTGTATTATGCTGCCACCATGTGACCATGTGTTGTGTTTCTACATATACAGATTAAATAAAACCAGTGGAACTGGTCTGCTATTTTGCTGGCATGATTTTGGTTTGCTTAGAGCGCAGGTTTCCATCCCTGGTGCTTTAGCATTTCTTGTCCGGCATATTTTAGTGACATCCATGTTTCTAACTCACCTTATTCAATTAATCAGCTCAGCTTGAGTTGAAGTGGGTGTTTTAGAAGATTGGAAGCGAAAAAATCTATAGAACAGGAGGAGGTACAGGACTTAGAGGGAAGGGTCAGTGCAATCCAACACAAAGTTTTAATTCATCTGATCATGTTTACCCTATGATGAAGTGTTACTATCCTGATGCAAATGTTTTTACAGAGACAGCGACGGTTCTATACTGAGCACAGATTACTATGTCCATGTGGGTTTTCTCCAACCACCGAAAACATGACAATAGGTGAATTTTCGATTCTGAGTTTGCCTGTAGGTGTGTGTATAAAGTCCTGTGATTATGACAAGCTGCCTAATTTTGAGTAGGTCTTCCCTTTTTGCCACCATAAAAGTTATGCACTGTGTGCCCTGGCACCTTTCTATCACAACCAGCATTCATCTTTTAATCAATTTAATTTACATTAACATTTCTATTGGATCAGACTACACTGGCCAGCCTTCTCTGCCCATGTGCTACAGTGAGCCTCGGCCACCCATATTCACCAGTTTTCTTCTGTTCTGAACACTGCACTGGGAACATCCCACAAGAGCTACGTAAGGTTTTGGAGTTGCCCTGACCCAGTCCTCCTGCCATCAGAATTTGGCCCTCGTCAAAGTCACTCTGTCATTGTAATGAGATATTGAAAATGTACTGTTGGAAGGGACAAATTGTAATGGCTAGACAACTGGGTCAGAACAACTCCAAAACTGCAGCGCTTGTGGGATGTTCCCAGACTGCAGTGATACCAAAAGTAATCCAAGGAAGGAAAAAATGGTGAACTAGCGAAAAGGTCATGGGTGACCAAGATTCACTGACGCACATGGGGAGTGACGGCTGGCCTGTGTGGTCTGATCCAATAGACGAGCTACTGTAGCCCAAATTTAGCAAAAGGTTAATGCTGGTTGTGATAGAAAGGTGTCAGAACACACAGTACATCACTGTCATGGTGGCAAAAGGGGGGAACCTACTCAGTATTAGGTGGGTGGTCATAATATTATGGCTAATCAGTGGATGTTCCATTCAGGGGGTGTAATTCCTATCTACAACCATGAGCAAGTGCTTATTGAATGAATGAATGAATTAATTAATTACTGAATATAACCATGTCAATTTAACACTTATGTGCGAATTTTTAGTTGCCCCAAAACTCAAGGTGCTTGATGTTGGTTAGATTCTAAGGTAATATAAAATCACATGCCATGACAAGGCAAAACAACTCAATTCCTACGGAAACTCATTTGTGCCAGTTAGACTTGTAAATATTGTTACCTAACCGTTTTGAATAAATTTGGTTCACGTTAGCAGTTTATATTTTTGTATAATTTTTATAACAATATAATTGTACTTTTAAAATTATTTTTTATATCTGTGACATTTGTCTTCTTCCGGGGGAGCGCCGTTTCTAAACGACTACGTCACATCGGGTTACGTTGCCACCCGGAACCAGGAAGCGTTCCCGGAAACGGTTGTGGATACGAATGGCGATTCCAAGGCTTCCAAATAAACCCGTAATATGAGCGTCTGGAAGACATATCCTGACATGAAGGAGCGGGTCAAGGCTGTTCAGGTATTGCAAACAAACACCAAAAAGTAAAAAATAAAATTTAATAAGACTATTTGGCTGCAGTTTGACGCGAAATCCTCGGTGTCAAGCTAATTTGCTAATGTTTAACCATAGCTAAACTAGTTCATAAACTTCTCAAGGTAAATATCAAGGTCCGATATTTCTGAACTAAATATGAAATAAAATACGTTTTTTCGTAAATTTTATCTGTAATTTGCATCCAGTGTGTATTAAATTTCATTCTGAAGTGGGCTCTAATGTTCTAAAAGAAGCTTATAGTTTTATATTAATACTGCATTATTCCTTACTTACTTCATGCTGTTCTATTTTTAAAACTGCAACCAATTCTTATTCTGTTACTTCTTATAGCCTCTCCGAAACATAACAATGAAGTGACATTGTGAAGAAGAAGAACTTTGACTGGAGCTGTGCAGACCTTTTTTCCCAGCCACCTGAAAGCTGACAGCGGTCTGCCATGTTTCTGACTGCATATCTTGCGTTCGTGGCCCTGGTGGTCCTGTGCGTGTGTCTGGAACTCGCAGCGCGGCGCATCGCTTCTCCACAGTCCACTCAGACGACTGTCGCCAACCCATCCTTCCTCTCGTTCCAGAAGCTCTTTTTAAAAACATACCTGCTGGCTCTATGGGCTGACTGGCTGCAGGGGCCGTACCTTTACAAGCTCTACCAGCATTACAGCTTCCTGGAGTCCCAAATTGCCATCTTATATGTCTGCGGTCTGGCCTCGTGTGTGCTGTTTGCCCCCGTGGCCGGCTGGCTGCCGCAGGTTCTGGGTCGAAGGCAGACGTGCCTCCTTTTCTGCGTGTCCTACTCTGTGTGCTGCCTCACCAAATTGTCTCGGGACTATTTTGTGCTCATCCTGGGTCGTGTCCTGGGTGGACTCTCCACTTCACTTCTCAGTACAGCCTTCGAGGCCTGGTACGTGCATTGCCATGTTGACATGCATGATTTTCCCAAGGAATGGATCCCTTTGACATTTGGAAAAGCTGCTGACTGGAATCATGGGCTGGCTGTGGGCGCTGGGCTTGTGGCAAACCTGTTTGCAGAATGGTTGGAGCTGGGACCAGTAGCTCCCTTTCTTCTTGCCATACCAAGCCTGGTGGCATGCGGTTGGATGGTATTTTCCGATTGGGGTAATGAGGAAAAACTAGAACGAGGAGCCCAAAAAGACAGAAGCAGTGCTCATCTTGGCCTACAAAGTGCTCCTCAGGCTCGATTTCGGCGGGCCTGTCTGGAAGGTGTGCGCTTTCTGTTCTCAGAACGTCGAGTAGTACTCTTGGGTGGTGTGCAGGCCCTTTTTGAGAGTGTACTTTACGTTTTCATATTTCTGTGGACACCCGTGTTGGAGCCACAGGGCCCACCTCTTGGCATCGTCTTCTCTTGCCTTATGGCAGCCAGCATGGCAGGATCATCACTCTTCCGCCTAGCCACATCAGCCCGCTACCGGCTTCAGCCGGCCCACCTGCTGGGCTTGGCCACACTTCTTGCCTTCTTCTCCTTCTTTATGCTGACATTTTCCACAGCACCAGGCCAGCCAAAGCCTAGGGAATCGTTTCTGGCCTTCCTGTTGCTGGAATTGGCCTGTGGCTTCTACTTTCCCGCCGTAAGCTTCCTGCAAGGCCGCGTGATCCCTGTGGAGCGCCGGGCTGCAGTCTTGGCCTGCTTTCGTCTGCCTCTCAACCTGCTGGCATGCTTAGCCTTGCTGGCGCTACACGGTGAGGTGTCGGGGACTGGTGCAGGTGAGGCAGGTAGCGGCACCAGGCACATGTTCGCCGGCTGTGCCGGAATGATGCTGGCTGCCTTGCTGGCCGCTGTGAGCCTCTTCACTTTAGGGAAAAATGATGCAGACCTGCGACTGGACGGGACCAAAGGAGAGGGTGAGATTTAATCAGGATGATGAGAGGATTTCCAGTTCAAGTTTAGTAGTCAAGACACCAAGCTGTATAGATGTTTGAACTACAAAACCTTTAAAATAAAGTACTTTTGTCAAATGGATGCATGTATGCCGGAAGTCTTTTTTTTTTTTTTTTCAGTGTTCAGTGGTATAGGAAACCAAAGATGATGTTACTTTTTTATGGTCATTCACTTCAGTGTTGTTTTATAGCCAAATTTGTAAGTGAATAATAACATCAGTACATTGAGTATTTATTGTTTACAGTTTGTAGTTTTATCCATGTATAATCTGATTCAGATAGCTCAGTCAGCTTCATTGGTAAATTATTGGGTATAAAGGTATAATTATTTTAGACTTTTAGAAATGTATTAAAATTAAAGGCAGGAGTACCTGTGTTCAAGAACATTTTGAAACATCCGGATTAGTCTTGCCACATTTGTTATTTTTCTTTAAGCTTGCATAGGACCAAACAAAAAGCACAGTCATGTTGTTTTAAACATTCACATGTAAACATAAAGTAAACCAACCCCCCCCCCCCCCCCCTCTGGTTTTATTTTATTTTTTATTTTTTTGGAGACTTGGGTATTTTCACATTTGTTAATCACAGAGCTGTTGCATTCTCTATGCTTTTCATAAGTTAAAAAATGTAATAAAGCTTTCTGTTGAGCATTTTTTGTTTATTGTAATCCATGGCAACTAAACAAATTATGGCTTATGAACAAACATCATAAAAAGCACCATAAATGCATATTTTGTCAATATAAAAATAAACAAATACATAAATAAATGAATAAATAAATAAAGGAAAGAAAAAGAATCGGTTGTGAACTGTAATGGCCACAGTAAAAATACAATATTTATTTGAGATTGTATTTAAGGGAAATAATGATTGAGTTCTTTTTTTGTTTGTTTGTTTGCTTTTCAGTGAACTACACCAGAAATGATGTACATGACTAAATCTGTCATTTTTATATCAGGGGTGGATGCATTTACACATTGTGTCATGACTTGTAAGGCCGTGTATATTGCTAGGCTCCTTATCTATAGTGTACAGTGTCAGTTGTACACTTATCTTTCTTCTGACAAAATCATTTTAACATTTATTTTTATCTTTAGAAGCAGAACAAGGCTTCTGATAAACGGGGAAAATCTGTTTGTCTTTGGAAAAATCCCATGTGACTTTTCTTAATGTGTCTGTTATTTATAGGCCTATTGTCAATCATCAGTGAAAAGTTTTCATTTATTTAAATTTTTTCTCGACACAGTATTACCACTACATATAATTTTTCGATCATCTGTGTTTTGGATACAAATTAATTATTTTATAATGCGTCTGTACCATCATTACAAACCCGTTCCTGTAACCATATGGTATAAGAGAAACAAAAACCCATAACTGACAAAAACAGACAACTAATGGCACGATGAAACTCCCAATCTACTGAGTTATTGATGTTGAACTGTCTATGTTGAGCATTAGCTCAATATAAGATGACAAATGAGTGAGTGATCTACACTGTCTGGCCAAAAATAAATAAATAAGTTGCACACTGTTCAATGTGATTATCACAAGTTCTCCCAGAATCACTCTTTCACAATCTGAGCATTAGAATATGCCTGTCATCAAAGAAGATGATGTGATAACCTTCTTTGGGTTCACATCAGCTGACTTCATTTTATTGACACGTAACATTGCTGAGTTTAGGCCTGACCTGAATGAATCAACTCCAGATCATAAGCCTTAGAGACTTGTGCAGTGTGCACTATGCATGATGGGTGCATTGCTTCATGCGCTTCCCTTCTTATCCTGATACGCCCATCACTATCGAATAAGGTCTATCCAAACTCATCAAAAAAGTCCAATATACTGTATATGCTTCCTAGCAAACCAAAACTGATTAATACCTGATTAGTCTCACTAACAAGTGGTTTTTCTTTTAGACACAGTTGTTTAGCCCTAATCCCATGAATTCTTGTCATATTATATGTGTGGAAATGCTCATAGTTTCTCTATTAAACTAAGTGTTTTAGTGATCTCTAAAAATGTTTTATTTCCATCCTACAAGTTGATATAATTTTTCAGGTGTTAATAATGTACTGGAGGGTTCCAATAATTACAAATCTTAGTTTCTTTCCTCCCCTTGTTGCAGGCCAATAATTTGATTATTCTGAAAGGTTCCTTTTTTTTTTTGGCCAGACAATGCATCATATGAGTGATTTTTGGACATCTGGATATATTTGCAAGGCAAATGTGTTGAAATTAATCTTTGGAGTGTCACAGTTTTAAACAATTCATTGTTCCTTGTTCTACCAAACCTGATTAAACCCATGAAGTGCTGACCTAATAACTAACCATGTTGGAAAGCCACTAGAACTGCAACTTTTCCTGACTAAATACAACCCTGACAAACAGAAATCAATCACTTCTGTCCCTTGCATTTTTATAATGACCGCCACGTCTTAAAATAACCTAAATAACATCTTACGATAGTGTACGTCATCAGTGTCCACTCATCCGGGTGCTAATGCTGGTGAGGTACGTTCTGCAAACAAACAAAAACCTTTTCATGCCCATGTGCTGTTTGTGAATGTGCTGTCGTCTACACAGAGTGAGTGAATGTATAGTAATTTTGTATATGTTTGGCAGTATTAGGCTGCAGCTGAACATTTTATCTAGTGCCTCGGTAATTATCAGGGTTTTGTATGGACCCCCGTAAATGAAACGGAGATTAAAGGGCAAAAGGTGAATGCCTCAAACATGAGATACTCCTACTGCAGTGTTAAAGGGGGTATCGTTATAGGTCATGCTATAATAAGTATATGTGTAATGCCAACACATACCACGTGAAGGAATTTGCAGTGCTTTTAATTTAGATTGTGATGTCTCGCTCAGACTGTAGGCAAATCAAATTAAAGTTTGACAAGGCATTTCGTAAACCAAAGGGGAATCAATATAAAAAATAAACAAATGAAGGCATTGATTACCAGAAGAAAAAAAAAATTGTCGATAAGAAGAATTCCTTGTCATGGAATGTTCTTATTTAATCCGTTCACTCTGATAATAGGGTTTTCTCTGCACGGCATCATAATTCCAGCTGTTGCACAACATCTGGTACAGAAAAGTTGCAGCCTCACACAAATCCACTGACACAACATATTAATAGAGTATTTACTACATGTATTTCTTTTTTAAAAACCAATAGGCAAAATAGCCCATGCCACCTAAAGAACCCATTAAGAAGGAAGCACCGAAGAAGGACGGCGGCTTCTTTTTTACCATTCGGAACGCGTTGGGTAGGACTGCAGACAGTAAGGTGGTGTGGATGTCTCCCAACACCTTGCGGAAAGCGTAGCGCTTCTGCACGCGCTCGAAAAATGACTGGAGGTTGGGTCTGCTTCCGTCCTCCCAGTACTTCTTGGAAAGTCCCAAAAACTTGAGCCTGTGCAACGTGGCTCCAAGATATATATCGGCTAGCGTAAAGTCAGGTCCACAAAGCCACAACTCATTCTTTTGACCTGTGAGCAAAAGAAGCGGGGTCATAAGTCATAAATGTTGTTTTGTAGTGTCGACTTGTTTTTTAATGAACAATTTAATCACACAGAAACATTTAAAAACAAGCATTTCCACCATTTCAGGTATAATTACAGTACAGGAGTGTGTAATAAAATGATTAGCTGTTGAGCCATGAGAGAGTTAGAGAGCACCAGTCAATTCAAGAAAAAATCAAGTGAAGTTGATCAAGTTAGTTAATCGTGCAGATAAAAATGTTGAACTTTTATTTGCGATATAAAAATCAGTGGTTCTAAGTGACTTGTACTAGTGCATTCCATCGCAAAATGGCAGGTCTGGTAATACTGTATCATCAGGGTAAATGTCACTGGATATCATGGCAATATCATGTAGAGGTTATAATGCTGTTTATTACACGAGCTTCCTGAAAGACAGAAATCCAAGAACTCAAAATTCAGAACATTTTTGTTTGTTTGTTTGTTTGTTTGTTTTTTTACTAGTTCTAGTTACACTTTTGCACATGTAATAGTAAGGTATTCTAAAAAGTATGCAAAAGTGACTTTTATTGGCGTCATTAGAGACTAGATGCACAGGTATGCACAATTATCAGTAAACACAAGAACAGCTTTCCAAAATGTCTGTGAATTTGCAACTGCAAGCCACAGTGACCATTTTGGGAAACAATCAAACAAGAATAAATGACAATTAACTGTATACCAATAAAGATAGAAATAGGTAGCAGGAGAACCCATAGTGCTGTCAAAGTAAGTCCCATATCGTAAGAGTGTCAAGCTTGCGTCCAGAATTATGTTTCAAGTCTGTGTTCTTAATTTTAGTCATCTTGGGGATGAATAGAAAGATTGGGGGGGGGTGTCATTCCATAGGGCTATCACCCCAGATACTGAAAAGTATGATATGTAACTTTAATATCTATATTATAAAGGTAATATCCTTTAACATCAGAACATATAATTCCTTATAATTTTAATATCCAAAATAAAATCCTCCCCCCCACCCCCCCCCCCCCCCCCCTAAAAAAAAGTGCTGAGCAAATTAAAATGGTTGAATAGCTATGCCAGGCACCATATGGAGATATAATCATTTTGGGTTGCAGTCTGTTCAGCTGTTTTGTAAGTCATGTACTATATGTTTAATTCCTTTGTGCTTTAAAAATGTATTGCAGATGAATTAACTTAACAGAAATTGCATTTAAAATGTTGCAACTGTCACTAATCATTTAAAAAAATACATTCTGTCCCATGTGATACTGGACTGAAAGTAATGTGCTTTGTTACCTAAAATGGCAAAATAACAAGACAGAAGTATGAATATTAGGTGATTGTTAAAGTAAGAAAGACAAACTTGCCTTGATATTCCAGTTTTCTCTTTTCGAGTTCTGCCTCTACCTGGTCTAGTACCATTGCCAACTCAACAAGGATCTTCTTCAGGTAGGTCACATTATCATGGTCCAATATCTTCGCCTGGTAGAACAAGATAGACCTGTCAACCAACACCCCGTACAAGAAACTCCCCACTTATATAAATGTATTGCATGAAGCCATTTCCTCTTACTGTTATTGCATACAGTTAAGAAGTTATTTGATAGTTTGACTGACTTATTCTACACAGGTTTGTTTTTAGTGAAAAAGTCATATTGTGCAATGCAGACATGCTACGGCTGCAAGACAAATAACAATATGTTTTTTTTTTGTTTTGTTTTTTACAGTATAATCTTACACACCTGCTTGTGTGCCGGACAATTTTTTTTAATGAATGTAATTTTCGATATGTTGATGCTAGATTTTTTTGAAAGGAGTCTCCAGTGCCCGAGTATAAGTTATAGTATTAACAGTATAAGTTAAGTTGAAAAGTCAAAATGCACTGGAACTTCCATTAGGATCGATAAAGAATCTATCTATCTATGTTCATGTCTTATTAACTTGAGTAGAGAGAGCGACTGTTAATAGCTTTTTTATAATGGAAGTGATGGAGGCTTCATGACATAAACTTTACCCATAAAAGGATAATAAGGTGCAACATAATGCTCTCAATAAACGAAAAAATCAAGCTGCCACCCCATGTTTGGGTTAATATTCACACACTAAATCAATGCTAAACAAAGAATATGCTTTTAAAATAACCCCACTTCACACCATCTTACCATGAGTTTTTTCTGCTTTGAAAGATAAGGCTCTGTCAGCTGTGGCTCCTCATGGTCCAGCTTCATCAGTTCAGACGCTGCATTGGCCAAGTGTCCTGATAGAGCGGGATGATAAAATAATATGTTCTGAAGTGACTCAAATCTGATATTTTGTCCTAATGTGATACAGATTTGATTTTTTTTAGGGCTGTCTGAATGTTTTGAAGGAGAACGGTTAGATTGGAATGCATGTGACATCTTGCCTTTGTGCATGTGTAGGATGCTAACATCAGCACTAGCAGTGCAGGGATAGCTAGTCGTGCTAGGAATAGCTGCTAAAACAGCTCAAGCGTGGCGTCTACAGCAGACTAACTGCTTGTTGTCCTCCAGAGCAAAGATGCTAAAATTGCATCTAATGTTTGAAACGAATGTATGCTCGCACAAATATGTTGCGTTTTAACCCAGCAATACGAGCAAAGACGTATTGATGTGCACATACGCGCCGTTTGAGGATACAAGTTAAAAGTCGCTTTTATGAATGGGAACCGTCATGACCTGCAAATCTGATCTTACCAAAAAAATTGAAACTCACCTATCTGGCATAATAGTCAAAATGGCACTAACCAGATTAACAAAGATCAGTGCTTGCTTCCAAAATGTTCGTAAGGGGGAAAATGGAGCTAATATTAAAACAGAATGCCTTGGGGGAAAAAAAAAGTTAAGAAAGACCCATTTTAACAAGTTCCAGTTGAATGAGTACAATAAGATCTATGATTTTGTAGGCAGATGTGAGCATACTTTTTAATGAAAGATTTGCCAACAAATTAAGTTGTAATGAGTTTAAAGTTTTAAATTTGATTTCACCCAGCAAATGGAAATCCACAAACATTTACTATAAAGGAGATTTATTAGGGCTTGTGCATAATTTCCCCGTAGTCATTAAAACCATAACAAGACATCGGGCTGAATCAGGTCTACTGGCTTGATTTACTGGTCTGTTTCATTGCATAATGCATGTGCGATGCAGTTCCGTACAAATAAGCCATATCCAATAACGGGCGTTTGCATAACCACCTTGCATTCTTTTCCAGCTGAGGTTCATGCCAATGCAAGGTCAACACTTGATCAAATAACAGCGGACTTGCCGTAAATCAGCGAGTCCCAAAGCAATTTTAATGCAGCTGCTGTTAAAGCCATTGAAAGGTCAGCTCTCCTTCTCAAGACAATACATTTGTTTTTAGTTGTTTTTTAAATGTGAGAATTCAGTCACACCCAGTGCCAAAAAACAGGCTTTATGCTCTCTGACTGCAAATTGCAGTGAAACAGTTTCAACAGAAAGCACTAAATTGTGGCATCACTTACTACGTATTTCAGCAGTGGCGTACTTTGGGATCATGGAGTCAGTGGTGAGCTCAGGGTGGAGGATGCAGCCGTGCGTGTATGCGTCCATGGGCAGGCCATCCAGAAGCTCTCGATATTGCTTCACCCGAGCATGCATGGGTGTGCCCTCATCTGGAATAAGCTGGGCTGTTGTATCTGTAGCAACACACATAAACAGAACATACCTTATTACACGTCCTGCTGAAAGTATGGACTTGTAAACCTAAGCTCCTTTATGCGCCTTCTCACATTAAAGAAATGATTCAGTACTTCACAGATGCTAGTTAATTCCTTATTCTGTGAAATAACATTGCACAGTTTCAGCCATGTGTGCACCAGCTGCACTGACCCATTAAAAATAAAGTAAGATGAAACAGCCAACTTTTGATTAAAGTCATTGCAGACACATTTGCTTTGTTTCAATGCAACTGACGCAAAGGTCTAAAGAATGCTTTGAAGATGTTGCTGAAAAAAGAAAGGCAGGGCACACGTATCAAGCTCTTTCTCCAACATCTTGATACATTAGGGACAAGGGATGAAAGCAGCCTGGCTATCCTCCAGACTGCTGACTAATCAGCGTCTACCCTGCACCTGCACATCTCCATCAGGCTTGGGGAGAGATCTGCTGCAAAGCAGCCTTAGAGCATGGCAACCCAATGCTTCCCCTTATCCCTGTGAAAATCAGGATTGATTGACGTCAGTCGATGAAAGCCATGTCACTTGTTTGAACTTGGCAAAGTGTTTTATGTAGTGGTTAACTGGAAACAGGTGGAGGAACCATGCACAACATTCTGCTGGTGTGAGAATATATCAAGAAATATACCCACTTGGACTGACATGGGTAGTGTTACTGCCTTTCAGCTCCTGGGTCCTGGTTTGGATCCAGAGCTTGGGACTCCAAAGAGATTCTCTCCCCATTTCTCCACATTGTGGAGGCCTACAGCTTCTCTACCACATCCTAAAAACATGCTGTCATATGGACTGGCTAAGTCAAGCAATCAATGCAGGGTGTACACCCACACTGCACTAATCTGAAAAAGTTCAGGATCAACTTGGGTGAAAATGACTGAAGATGAAGAAATGATCATGTCCACAATCCTGGCAAAATTCAACCCTTTCTAGTCCTACCTGATGAACAGAAAGCAATATTCAGAGTATCAGGACAAGTCAAATATTTTTAAAAGAACTGACCTCAAAAAGCACAGGTACAGTATCAGAGGTCACTCTCAGAGACCGTCTTCAGGTTTAATCAGGAACAATGAGAGGTTTTTTCGGTGACGCACTCACCGCCTACACAAAAGCAGCAACCTCACACTGAGTGTTTAATAACCGAAAATGCGGGTTAGTAACTTCACTACCCTTTAAAATGGAATGTTGACTTTTGAGAGAGTCACAATCTTGTACTGTAATGTGTATGTTGTAGAGGCTTAAGTGGTCCGCTGTCAATCCAGTCGTCCGTAACCCTTAAACGCTTCTGGAAATAAAGCTTTGAAATAACTTAAGTTTAAGAGAACAACCGAGGCTAAAGCTCCATCTTCTTTCTAATTAGCTTCCTAAAAATGTCAATATTTCTTTTCCTCCTATAGTGACTAAGTGACATCTACTACCCAAGAGTCTTTCTAAGGGGGTGTAGCTGTCTTGCACAAAACTTTTTTTTTTTTTTTTTTTTTTACAGTTTTGCTCAAATTAAATTCACTGTGTATGTAATTTGTTGAAGTGACATTGCTGTAAGGGTGTCTGAGCTTTTGGGTCATTAAGCTTTTCAAATCACTCACGCACTCCCGTCCTTCAGACTGTCAGGTCTTAAACCTGCTTAAGATAATTTATGGGCCAAGTTTGAGATATAATACAAACAGAGAAGGACCCATGCCTGTGGGCATGAGTGAGCCCAAGTGTGTGGCTCACTCATGCCCACAGGAACCAAAAGCCAGGCCACCTGATCTAATCCCACAGAAAATCTAATGCAGCAAATTTACCAAAAAAGTGAATGCTAGACATGATAGAAAGACACCAGAACACGCAGTGGAGGTAAAGAGCCCAACGTCACCAAACCATCTGTCAAAATCCCCAGTTCCCAAGTAGATTGAGCACCCATGGTTCCAATCGAAGGAGGCCCCACCCTCCAAATCACAGCAATCAAAGGATCCTCTACCAATGTCCTGCTGTCAGTCACCACAACACCACCCCGGGAGACCCTTCAAAGCCATGTCCCGTGGAACCAGAGCTGCTCCAGTGGCACAAGGGAGCCCAAAATCAATGTGGTTTTAATGTTGATGGTTTTAATGTTATGGCTGATCAGTTTCTATCTATCTATCTATCTATCTATCTATCTGTCGATCTATCTATCTAGTATAAACCCCATAATTTACACTGTTCAATATGTACCTCTGTACTCTTTGCCTCTCAGTATAATGCCCTTACTGTACATATGACAATAATCAAACTCAAATTAAATTCATTGTCTGTCTTGTGACTGTCAGCCTTACCTCCATCCAAAGTTGTAATACTTACCACCCACAAAGTTGGTCTCTAAATATTCGATGATTTGATTGTAGTCACTGACAATGGTGTCTCCATGTATGAAGACAGGCACCTCCTCTCCAAGGTTAAGCCTCATGAACCAGGGCTCCTTGTGCTCAGTAAGAGGTAGACTCACATCCCGCTCTTCACATAGCAGACCCTTCTCGTTAATCACCAGACGCACCTGCCAGACAAGAAACGTCACCTCAAGCACATATTTCATATTTTTTCACGTCTTCTTAGATACAGGGTTCTTGACAATAAATTGAAGGAAAAAATGACTCTTTTTAGGGTTCAGTTTGATTTTTGTGGCTTTTTAAAGGACACAAAATATTGTAGAGGATGTTTTAGAGAAGCCAGTGTTAGAATGGGAGATGAGAAAGACGAACCAATAACCTTTAGTGTCTTCAGTGTATAATGCTTGGATATATTGTTTGTGATATTTGAATATTCTAACAGAATATAAATTAGGAAACTCAACAGAGTGGTGTGAAGGATGTATCAAATACCAATCTGAAGCTGATTATTTTCCAATAATAGAACATCCCTAGATATTTCATTTACTCCACAGACAATTGCTAAATACAATTTTTTTTTAAATTACTGAACAACACAATGTTTTATACATTTACAATTAAATTGGATGTTATGGAATATCTGCATTTGATCTCTTTTCTCTATTTCTCCGTCAAAGTTAATAATAAAGTGCAATGCGCTCTGGCCTGAAGTGTGGAACTCTGGCCCTATGTGAGGAACCATATGTTTACATATAAGTTACAGCTCTCCTCTTGACTGTACCAAAGTGCTGACACTGGAGACTCCTTACAAAAATAACACCAATTCACTATTAACCAGTGTATTTCCACCAAAGACAAGCTATGCGGAATTTATTGCTGAGTGGAACACTTGAGACCGTCCCTTATGTTGTTTGATCAGTGATATCTGATATGCACCAAAGGCTCCTGTTTGTCTGTACTGCATGTCCTGAACTGAGTAGAGCCCCGAACACAGACACTATTAGTTGTCATGAGAGCCTACTGAAAACAATGTCTAGACCAAGATCTTTTTTCTTTTGAATTTGAACCTGGTTAATGAATAGTAAGTTTGAAATTTCCATACAGTATACACAAGTTTCTCCACATCATGCTGTTCATGGTAGCTAGCCAAACTTTGTATGCTGAGGTATTTAGTCTGTGTCTAAGCTACATTACTGAATGATTTGGATAGAGTTAGGAAACATTATTTTATTATGTAATCATTTTGTATTTAACTTCACTCTCGTTAACTATCTCGTCCTGCATATCGTTCTGCATACCATCATCTGCCAGCTCGATTCCACAATGCTCCTGACCACATCACAAACCCTCCATCTCTTCTATCATTAATGACTCCATAACATATAGTCATGTACCATGCTTATTCTCATCCTGAGGCAACCGGCTGTGAAAAAGTCACACATCAGCAACTACTGACTCGTTTCTTTCTAAATTCCCCCAGACAGATTGTCTACAATCAATTGTCTCTCCATGTCACCCAGAACAAACTAAAACGTCTGACAGAAACTGCCCTACCTCTGACAAGCATCATGCCCCAAGAGCAGCAAAACTGTCACCAGATCTCATCATCCTCAATGTTTCAGGAGCATCTGACACAGTCAACTTAGACTTGACAGATTTTACAAGAAGACATAGAATGGAGGCATATCTGCTATATGCAGATTTTCCACGGATGTCCCACATGGCTCCATGCTTGGTCCTTTTTTTTTTGCTTTTTTTTTTAACTGTTGTGATTCTGACATGGGTTTTCACACCACTGCTGATGACACTCAAGTTTCCTTCATCAGACACTCATGTTTTTGCACATATCTTGACGCAGATCATGGGCTATAAACGAAGTTCTAACAAAACTGAACCTAGAGATACATCACTATGTGCATTCACGGCAAACTCTCAAATCTGAGAGAAAAAAAAACATATGTTACTAGTCGTTCACTAGCTGTCCTTCCTTGGAGCACTTTTGGTAGGTACTAACCACAGTATACTAGGAATGACTGGTAAGACCAGTTTTGGGAATGCTCTGACCCAGTCAATCTAGCCATCACGAATTGCCTTTGTCGCAATCACTGTGGGTAACCTTTATGCTTACCCACATCGACTTGTAACCTGATTGTTCACTTGCTTCCTAATATATCCGACCCCTTGACAGATGCCACTGTAATGAAAAAAAATTAAATGTTTTCTCTTGTTATGGCTGATCAGTGCAAAGAAGTCTCCAATACAATTTCTGGTTTAAAAAAAAAAAGTATCAGCAGGTAACTCAAAATGTTGCTTGATTTTAGAGAGAATGCTGTAAAGTTATAAAGATCTTTATGATCTATAGTTGCTGATCCGGCTGAATAGATGAATCATAAACGACTGCTTACCCTCCATAAATGCAAGATATGAAGGATATGAGCTAATGCATTCTAGATGCTATATTGCACCTTTTTTCTAAGACCGCCGTCTGAGTATCAAACTCGTTAAAAGGTCACTAGTGAGGTGTGAGAGAAACACATAAGGCAAATGAAACAATTTTAAATATAGACAGTGTGCTGTGAAAGCTCAGGAATTAATGTTCTACATCAGTGCTCAGATGACTATTAATTTAAATGTGAATACTACCAGATAATTGCTGTTGAGAACTTGTGCAAAATATCAGCTGTATAATTAACCTGCATCTTCTCTAAACTCTAAGTTGCTTTGGAAGAAAGTAATTATTAGATCAAATATCCAATATCAGTATTGAGTCAACAACTAATCCGTTCCAGTTATTCATGAAATCCTTTTTTTTTTTTTTTTTTACCTTGGTGTTATTCCCTTTCTCTGAGTCACTGCATCAGATCATTTGATCCGCAAGTTTTTCACACAAGTTTTAAGCTGGATGCCCTTCCTGCCGCAAATCAACCATTTTACCTGGCTTGGGATTGGCACTAGGGATGCCCTGCATCTCCAATGGCTGGGTATTTTTAATACAGGTACAGAGTTAAGTGCTCAGTGCAATCCAGACTCTCAGCAACCCAGAGCCTCCAATGCCTGAGAGACCTCTGCACCACATTTACATGCAGAAATAGTACAGTAAGGTAGGTTAGTGTTGTAATTCCAAAACACTTGTTTTAAAGAATAAATATTTATGGAATTCTAAATAATAATCAATTAAATATTTTTTCAATAATGACACCAGGTCACAGTGAACATGCAGCCAAGTTCAGAACAATGCATACACATTCATAATTTAAAGTAACAAATACTTTTGGGAGATGAGGCCAAAACAGAATCTGGAAAACACACACACAAACACCTAAGCAAGCAGGAGATCCTGAAGCTATGAGGCAGCAATAACACCCTTTTCACCGCCATGCCACCCAGTATTATATATTGAATAAAAAAACTATTATTATTGTAATAGTATAATATTATTATTTCTACGGAGCTAGGTGGATTTTTAAAATAATGCTGATATTTTTTATTGTGTGGAGTGTTTAATTTTATAAACACACTGAAATATTCAGTAGACTGGAGGCAACTGGATGTTGTGCATTATGCATTCTATCATTTCAACCAGTTTGTTTAGAAAGGCTATTTCTACCATAATCGCAATGTTAAAATCATCCTACTCATTTCCAGAAAATACAGACTGACTTTAATTAAATTAATAAATGAAGAAATCCTCACTTAGACCTCAGCAGATAGACGTGACCTTATCAGCTGGTGTGTAACAATCCAATGTCCATGCCTGTCAAGTGATCCCAGCGGCACGTCACTTATTCGTTTTGCATTTTTAGAAACACTTCAAGCATATCACTGAAAAGATAATATGGGGCACACAGAATTTAGACAATCGGACTAACTCATAGCAGGTTCTGATTAAATGTTCATCTTGTCTACATAACTGAATATGTTTTTTCTTTTATCAGGCCCAGGGAATCACATTGTTGGTATACAACAATGTCCTATGTCAGGCAATGATGCCACGTTCGACGTTTTGTATTCAGCGTATACACAAGTACAAGCTCGAGAACAAGCCAGAAGGCTGTCAAATTGAGCAATAGCTGTAATACCGTTAAATACATTTTTGCCCATGGACCCAGACTACTTTACACTAGCCCTGTATGCTATATATAAGCTCCATTGGTCTAAACATGGACGAATCTCATCTAATGCTTTCATCTGAGTCATAATTCAGTGTTAAGACATTTCATTGACTTGCTGGAGATAATGTGTCTGCGTTACATTAAAAGTTGAGCCTCATAAAATGCAGCTCGGCTAGTAAGTTCGGTGGGGGAGAAGGTCTGCTCATCTTTGCTTGCGTGAAGTCGTGACTTCCATGTAAACCAGCAGCTTCACTGCTTTATATATGCCAACGTCCGGCAGAACAGTTCCCTTAACCCGGTCTTAAAGCTTGATATTGAGATGATCAGCTGAATAAGGAAATTCATAGGATTTTATGACGCCTGGAATCTCCAGGGCTGCATCATGCTACATACTGAGTAGTATGCCAGGCACATGCTCACAGTGGCATCTACTACAAGGTACATCTCAGTCAGTTTTTTTTTTATTCTTTTCCCCCTCATAGCCAGGCTGACATGTTTTAATGAATAATTTAAAGAGTCAGATCTAAGTCCCTGACCATGCACAATGGTGAAAGCTTTCGTAATAGGTCATGCATTCCTCAAAATAAAATGATTGATTCGGAGCAGAGGTAATTATACATGTATATTAACTGGACAGGTCTTCTTTCAGCATCTTGAGCTATAATAATAATAAAGCATAGAGATGATGAATAAAAATGAATGCAGTATTTCCCCCAGTGTGTCCTAATGCATAACGTGCAGTGTACAGCCAGAGCTCCTCCATTTTGCTAGCTATGTGTTTACCTTTTGCGAGCTGAAAGACTGAGTCCAGTGGTACAAAACGAGGCGGTCTTTAGAGAAGGGCTTGTGCTCCACCGGCGGCTCGTGACTCTCCTCTCCGTCCGCGAGCTTTCCGTCCTCGTCCATGGCAGAGATGGGCCACCAGCTGCAGTTGGTGGGGGGTGACATGGTTGGAAGACGCCATGACGGAGGATGCTCGTGCGTGCAAGAGAAAGGGTACCAACCGGGGAGGGATGATGCTGATGAGAGAGAGAGAGAGAGAGAGAGAGAGCGGAAGGAGGGAGCGCAATAACAACTCGCGGGATCTTCACCACCACGAGCACCTCAGCCACGGGTTATTGCATTTCATCCTAAATTAAATCAATCAAAACCAAGGATGCTCCATTAATTAACGAGCCGTATAATTACAATTCATTCATGCGTGGGTTTATCTACGCACGCACATTGACGCACAAGCGCGCAGTATCACATGGAAACTATCTGATGATGTCTGGATTCTTACCACCATATGTGAGGGTCAAGAGTAACTTCTGACGCCCTGCATCAGGGGTTCAGAAACTCACTTCTCTGAGAGATCCCTACAATAACTGAGATATTATATTCTGAACTTTTTACCAGTCCACCACTGGAGTCTGGCACATTATTATTATTATTAGTAGTAGTAGTAGTATTCGTTCTTTTTTTATGGTTATGTCATGTTTGTTTTACGTGTTTGTCGGCCATATTTGTTATCCTTTCACTTTAATGAATTAGAAAAATTGTATTAGGAAACATTATTTGTTGTCAATAATTTTGTTACATGCATTTTAAGGCAGTTCTTTAAAATAATTCATTTAGTTCAAGAACAACCTAAAGTTGTTCTTTCCAGTCTTGCAATACCTTATTTGACCAGCAGGGTGTGCGCTTCTCTAGTTGTCGCTAGTTGTCACAGCCAAGGCGCATTAGGATCCCGAGGCACGCTAAGGAGTCGTCAATGGCCCAATCCTAAATGGATCCCTGTTTGAAGGATACCTATTACACTGAACTGATGCACTACAAGGTGCAAACTCAGCTTTAGGTTTTTACCGAGCTTTGTTTCGTCCAAGGCCACATAAATGTAGTTTAGGTTTAATTGAAATGATCAGTATATATTCTGTTATATATATTACAACAATTATGGAACCGTCTATCGTCAATAAATTTCGTGATAGTGTTCATAAAACGGTATTTTTTATAACTGATTTCTTATTTTGTTATTACTTTTATGTTCATTTTATGTACTTATTACTGTTATATTTATTCATATATAAAGTTCCATAATACAAATTGAATTGTTTTAATTGCACACAATGTCCACAAGAGGGCGCGCTGTTGTCATTTATTACTATTAAGCGAAAGTCAATTAAAATCCCCAAAATTATCGATATAGTCTTTCGAGAGGTCTTTTGGAACTCTTTATATAATTCAAAACCATAATATTATAAGGTCCAACGCTTTGCCAAATTTTCTTATTCATCAAATCATCACTTTACCTCTTAACACCTTTCTTATGGCTTATCATGCCTCTTAGCTTATTCCTAAACCCTCATTAGACCAGACGCACTGCACAAACAATTCTAATCAAAATACATTAGTTATTTCTAAGTCGTGTGGCATAAAAAGTGAACAAAAGTCAGGCTGCTGTGCGGACCTGTTGATTGTTCTGTAGCATCCTTTATATGCAGTCTTAACACAAAATGCTGCTTACGTAATCTAATTTTGACCATAGGCTTATATCCATGCTTAATTTTACAGCCTTGCTATAATCTTTACATAATTATCACTTTCCAAAATGCTCATATAAACTATTCATGACACATTAATTACCGTTTGAACACTACTTACTGTATATGTATTTTTGGGGTTGGGCAAATTTTATTTTATTATTATTATTTATTTATTTTTATTTTTTTACATCTAATCTTCATGAAATGCAACTTTTTGGAACACCCAGTCAGCTTGGCACAGATTTAACTGAACCTGATATGGCCACATGCTCTCCCACCCCCTTCAACTGCAAGTGATCTGGCACAGCGCTGAGGGCCTGTAGCCGGGGCAGGATTGGGCTGTATTTTTGGATACAGCGTCGGGGTCTGGTTAGCCTTGTTGGGAGTGCTGGAGCATTAACCGAGAATTCGGTGGAGAAAAGAGGGGAGACAGGGAGAGACAGGGAGAGGGAAGAGCCATGAAAGACCACCGGCTCACCAATTCGACTCAATGGTACTCACCTTGAAAAAGAAAGAAAAAAAACCATGTACCTAAAGAAAAGTAACTCCCTCTCCCTAGTCAAATCCGCTCTGTACTTACAAGGAGGATCATCATTAAGTTTGAAATACCTGTGGATTAGTTGCTGTTAAACAACAACAACAACAACAACAACAAAAACAATAAAGGATTCGGGTAAAACATTACAGCTGTTAAGAGAAGATGCGCGCCGGCGATCAAACGCACCGACAATGACTGAAGTTCAAGAACAAGAGTCCCCCTTGGCGGAAATACACATTTAAACGATTTAACGTCACTTTGGAAAAGATCAAAGTTTTGAAGAATTTTTTTTCCGTTTTACTTTCATTCATTCATTCATAAAGGATGAGTGGAGGTCGCTTTGAGTTTGACGACGGCGGCGCGTACTGCGGCGGCTGGGAGGGAGGCAAAGCGCACGGCCACGGCATCTGCACGGGTCCGAAGGGTCAAGGCGAGTTCTCTGGCTCATGGAATTACGGGTTCGAGGTGGTCGGGGTGTACACCTGGCCCAGCGGGAACACCTACGAGGGCTACTGGGCTCAGGGAAAACGTCACGGCCTGGGGGTCGAAACCAAAGGCCACTGGTTGTACAAGGGCGAGTGGACGCACGGCTTCAAAGGCAGGTACGGCACGCGCATGAGCCTCGGCAGCGGCGCCAAATACGAGGGCACGTGGAATAACGGCCTGCAGGACGGCTACGGCACTGAGACCTACGCGGATGGCGGTGAGTTTTAGCGCGTAACATCCTCTCATCTAACATGCGCCTCCTGTAAGGTGCGTTTATATCCACGTTTTACCGTATAAGAAAAATCCGAATCATACAGTATTGCGTTCCCACTTCTGCTCCAAAGCGAATTTTGTGTTGCAGGAACTACTGTAGCAGCGGATGATGTAACTTTAAAACTACCACCTAGAAGCCAGGTTTACGCTCGGGGTGGATAGGGAAATTATTGTACTGGAATTTGTAGATGCTTAAAATAGTTTTAGAATATTCGATTAAACAATATGTGCAATTCTCAGACCTGTTTACATTTGTGCGTCTGCAAATTTCAGTTCTAAAAATTCTTCAGTTGAGAAGACCCTGTCTTTGTTTTTGAATTGTTCTTTGTAACCAAAAGGAGACGATGTCATCTATGGTTTTAAAAGCTATGCAGATTTAGCACCACTAAGTGTAAGTTTTACAAGAAGGTGAAGGAACTCTTATGAAAAACCTATTTTATACTGTGATCTCAGCTGGTGTTTTCTTGTCACACTGTATGAAATTATCACAATAAGAGCTTGGCTGAGAGCTTCACTGTTAACAAGGCTATTCAATAAGTTTGTGTTTTCAACACGATGGATTACATGATGGAAATGTAATACAACACATTTTTCAGAGTGAGCATGGGGAAGTAAAGAACATTGTCTTCTGTCTATTAACATGTTTCATTTGGGAATCACTATTACCACTGTATTCTGTCATGTGAGTGTATTATAATCCTATGGTGTCCTCCTATTGGTGGTTGAGAGCGTTGTGGCGGCACACACATTTAATTGCAAGCTTCAGTCACTGCCAAAGCTTTGTCATAAGTTGTCTTTCCACTGACCCTCATCTGAAAACCGCCATGAAGATGATGGCTTAGGATTATGTGACAGGACAACTAGAAACACAGAAATGCCATTAATCTGAAAGAAACATGCTGATAGACATTACAGGCCAGTTGTTAGAGGAAATTCATCATATAATTTGACATGCAGAACATTTGTGATGGATGTGGAAAATAATAGAACATTTTAATAAATCTGCACTGCAAGTTTATGTGGAATGTATTTCACAGCCAAAGTGGTCCCTGACTGGAAAATGTTTGAGAATCCCTATCACATTGCATGACTTAAAAAAAAAAAAAAAAAAAAAAAACCTTTCCTGACCCATATAACAATGTCCAGTGAAACTGGAAATTTTTTGTTTCTCTCCAAAAATCTGGCACCGTCAAAGTTCAAAATTCAGTTGACAGCCAGATGTTAACTACATTTCCCAAGATGATTATTGCATAGGAATTGTCGAGTTTAGCCACAATAGGATCATCTGTCACAATTTCAATGTCATTTAAATGTGCCCTTTTTGAAACCTGCATGCATTGACCATATTCTGCACTCCAGTATTGCACATGCAAAATGGAAGCATCCCAGTAGTAGCGATTGGTTCATATCATTCCTGAAATGATAAGCAAGTGGTGTAGTGGTTGTGATCTGGCAATCAGACATGGCAGTCATTCTACTGTCTTATATATAGACTACATGGGCCAGTACTGGGCCATCAGTCGTATGCTGCATGTTTAACCCAAAACAGAAGCTGAAATTCAGGTCAGATCATGGAGATCACCACACAGGAAGTAGCCCAATGGTTAGTTTAACACATCCTCCATCGTTTACGGTATATGCATGCATGATTCTTAAAGATGGCTAGTCTTCAGGAAAGAGCAATAAAGTGTAAGGGATTCTGCCCAAAACCCACTCGCTTAACGGATTATAAAGGTGGCACCATGGCATCACCACAGATGGCCTGCTGGGTAAATGCCCATCACTAAGGAGTGTTTGCCAAAGGAAAGGGGAGCAGGGGCTTACAAATTAAAGCTGTAATGGATTCTGTTCACATTATGTGTTTGAGAGAGTCTGGGGTGAATATAAAATCGCAGTGTTCCTGTCCGTCCCTGATCTTTTATGTGAGTGAGCGAGTCTTAGTATAAATATATTAGAATTCTTTTTACATTTTTTTGTTTTTCTGCCCAAAACAATGAAGAATAAGCATTACAAGAAAGATAAGAGTGAAATTAAACTCCTGAAAATTTAATGAGACAATATAATTATCCATTATCTACTAATATCAACATTAAACTTTTATTTGTAAAGATATTTATATCTAAAAGGCTGAGCAGCCAGTTACAAAGCAGTGCTGCTGGTTTAGCATCGTGTAGAAAGACAAACAATTCAGAGTCTATTTTTCTTGACTGTCTTACAGTCAGTACCTATGCTCTGGAATTGATGAACACAGTCATGTGTTGCCTATCCTTGAGTATCAGGGACACACAGTAAATAACCATGTGTGGTTTATGGCGCCAGAGTTTGTTAGAGAACATGCATGTCTATCGTGGTTGCAGCTGAGGACAGAAACTATTGTGTATGGGTCCGCATGGAACACTTACATCTACAGAACAGAAAAAGTTGTCTTTTTTTTCCAGATGTCATTTATACGTAATTTGTACACCCAGGGTCGACTATTGTGAGTTAGGATCCCTTTATGATTTGTTTCATGAACATAGCCCACAAGCTACTTATTAGAGCCATAGATTTTTCTGTCTAGTTAGATCCTGAACATTGTATTGACAGAATACCTGTGTGTGAGGTCTTATTATTTATAGGCTACTTGTTTTTAAGTCATTGGAATTTAGATGAAAACCACTGGATTTGCATAACCAGTTAAATATGCTTCTAACTGATATAATAACATTGATCATGATGGGTGTTTGCCTTTGATACTGCTAATAAAAATGAAAAAACCAAGGACCTTTAGTTTAAACCTCTGGAAAACCCCGCTTTAGTAACAATTGGTTTGGAGTGCAGAATCAGGCATCAAATGGGACACAATGGGCAGCATTCAGGTATAAGAAAATGCCCAAAAAGCCATTGAGCAGTGTTTCTAGCAGTTCTGAGATTTGAACTTACAACCTTCTGGTCAGTAGTGCAGCATATTAACTGCTCAATTTTCAATGTGCCCTGTTTATCCTTTGCTGCTGTCATATATCTTTTAGTGTTTTATGCTCACTAGGCCTTGTCTCGACAGGCACCTTCCAAGGCCAGTTTACCGGTGGAATGCGACATGGCTATGGTGTGCGTCAGAGCGTTCCTTATGGCATGGCTGCCGTGGTGCGCTCTCCTTTGCGCAACTCGCTAAGCTCTCTGCGTAGTGAGCACAGCAATGGCACATTGCTGCAGCAGGATGTTCCCATCATCACCACCACAAACGCATCAGGCCAGGAGACTGTTGTCACCTCGTCCACGCTTATGGGGCCCTCGCGTGGTGGCTTTGCTCTCAGTCTACATGGTGACCCTGAACTTGCCAAGCCGAAGAAGAAGGGTCTTTTCCGTCGCAGCTCGCTGCTGGGCAAGCTGACCAAGTCGGAATCGCGTACATCCCTGTCCAGCCAGAAAAGCAAGATCAGCTTCCTGCGCAGCGAGTCGGCCCTCAGTTCAGCGACTAGTGATGCCAACTCCACCATCAGCGTGGGTGACAGTGAAGCAGAGGGTGAGGGCCACGAGTTCCCACCTGTCGAGGCTGACATTGATGCCACCACCACTGAGGTTTATATGGGTGAGTGGAAGAACGATAAGCGGTCAGGCTACGGCATCAGCGAGCGCTCCAGTGGCCTCAAGTACGAGGGCGAGTGGCTGGACAACCAGAGGCACGGATATGGCTGCACCACCTTTGCTGAGGGCGGTAAAGAGGAGGGCAAGTATATACACAATGTTCTGGTGAAGGCTGTGAAGAAGAAGGTGATTCAACTCAAGGGCACCAAGGTCAAGCAGAAAGTGGAAAGGGGCGTCGAGGGAGCGCAGAGGGCCGCAGCTATTGCCAAACAGAAAGCAGAAATCGCCAGCTCAAGGTCAGTGTCAATGTGCGACTGAGTGACTTTGATGTGCAGGAGAAATCCAGTGTAAATTCTGAGTTCTTAAAAGATATTAAACAATAAATGTTTGCTTTTTGCAGGTGTTATTATATAAATAAACCAGCCTTAGCTTATCAAAGCCTGCACAAGCTTATCAAAATGAAGCAGGGAAGTACTGTAAATCTGCTGACCCACTCGCTCGCACGCACATGCTACAATCTTCAAACGTGTTAAAATAGTCTCTTGATTAGTAGAAGGAAATAGACGACAAAAGGAGCTGTGTGTAACCTCTAACATGACTTAGAGATCAGACTTCTTCCATTGAGATGAATGAAGAGAATAAATAACGTGAGATTTTAGGTTATAACAACCATGTTAGCTGTGGTAACTTCCTGTCGTCATAGCAACTGCTTACCGTAATTATTGTAATTATGTATGGGTGTCTATTAGGTAGTTGTTGATGAATTTTAAGATTCCTAGTGAGACAAAATAAATGCGTTTTCATTTATTAGTATTCAGCAAAGGAGAACATTTCTCTCACAGTGAGAACAGAATGCTTTGTCTAGGTCCGGAAGTCTCTTTTAATTAGTAACTGGTCTTTGTCTGGTCTGTAGAAAACAGAATTAGATACAGTATAACCCTGCTGTCCAGGTTCAGTGGAGCCAGCTGCAGGATACCTTGAATGGTGGTTTACAGTGTGACCTCTAACCTTTCAGTTTGTCTCTAGGTAGATTTCCACCAGTCTGTTGTAAACACTTATTAGTGAACATTTGCCAGGGGAAGTCCAGAACAATACACCAGGATAAAAAGGTTACTCGTTAATACAAAGTCATACAGGGTCTGGGCCCATCATGCTTCGCGTGTAGACAACACGTTTGTGCCTTCCACGATCAATATGACGTAGTTGAGGAGAAAGCCGTCTTTGTTCTGTGTCATGCACATGGCAGCTAGACAAATGCTGAAAAGGAAAAGCCTATGATTTGTTTTTACAAATGAGGCATGTCCAAGCGCTTCATTCCAAGATGTATGACTTTGATGTATGACCATCGTCTTCCTCCTGTAGTGGAGTCCTCATACATGACGTCCAATATAAAGCTGCAGAGAGTGCAGAGGTTTCTAATGTTTGAATGGATGGATGGCCAAAAAAGCACAGTAGTATATCTTTGTATATTATAAATTAAAATAAATTTAACACTGTATAGAAAGAGGCCTTTTGTGTGGTTTTGTCTGATTTATGCACGAGTGCCAAAAATAGACAAATCGATAAATAAAATATTGCACATGTTGTATTGTAATCTCAGTAATAGGGAATTCGTTTCTTTATCCTTTCTTATTACAACTTTCTTATTACTTCTTACAATAAATACATTATTTATTATATTTGTATTTATATATTCAGTTGCACATGTAGTTCCCGCCAGTTGTGAGAGCAGGACTGGTGTGCTTGAAACTGCGCATCTCCTTACAAGGAGGGAAGATTTTATCAAAGCCTCACCACCTGGAATTAACCCACTGTTTATAAGACCGAGTGTCCGGATGACGAGCCGCAGAGCCTGTCAGTGGCTCAGAGAACTCTAAATATTTTACCTGAGAGACAAGTAGATTTATTAATGCTGGTGGCTTTTGACTCTCTCTCTTTCTCTCTCTCTCGCTCTCGCTCTCGCTCTCTCTCCCACACACACATCATGGCTGAGTTGAGACTACATGAAGATCCTCCAAGTGTGTTTTTTTTTTTTTTTTCATTTCTTCATGCAGTGATAGAGTCAGGAGGCAGATCATTCTCACTCCGGTGGTCTCTGACTTACCTGGGGGAAAAAAAAAATCTTTCTTTGCAGTATAAAACGCGTTATTACGCGTCAGCGGGCTCCCAGGGTGGGACTCGGATTACAGTATAGTGTTGCGGTACAAAATTGGATGCTAATGCGTCACCGTATATATCACAAATCATGCTTTGTTTGCTTTGATGAGTGGGTCCATATCAAAGAATGGGCTCGTTCTCTGCATTTCAAACAGAGCACTAGTTTATACAGTCATTTTTTCAGCAATGCCTTGACATGCTTGACAAAATACAGACCTGTAATACAAAGCTTCAGGTTTGTGTTATAAATAAGAAATGAAAGAATAAATACAGTACTCTTTTTGTAGATGTAAGCAAATGCAGTGGGAAAATAGTCTCTGTACTAAAGTCTGTGTTGGTGGTTTTCGTTGCCATGAGGCTTTTTCGTCTCTCTTGCAATAAAACTTGTTAACCATGATAAGGTCTAGTATGCTCATGCACTTTTTGAAAGATATTTAACTGTACTTTTCCCTGTCAATTGAGTGGTATTGTTATGCTATATCCTTTATTATTTATCCTTCACTTGGAATATATTAAAGTAAATACAAAATATATAAAATATACTAAAATATATAAGATCAAGTTTAAAATATATATATTAAAAAAAAGCTTTCAGAATTTTTAAATAGGATTATAGGTTCTATTATTAAGTAATACTAAAGGTGTACACTGCAGCCTCGCTTATATATATATATATATGAGAAGATTCATCCATAACTTAATTTTGCTCGACTTAGGCTCTTCTCACAGTGTAAACTAAAAAGGTTGTTTCTGCTGAACTTTTTTCGTTTTGTTTTTTTTTTGGTCCAATTATCAAAACAGACACTTTTTTAGAATTTTTTAGTAAAACAATCCAAGCGTGTTGAGTTCGGACATCGAGATCCAGACCTGGGTTTGGTTTGTTGCAATGTATTTTGAGCCGTGCATGGTGCGCTCTGAAAGCCAAGGATCTTCAGTTGGTGTAAATGACGTGGCCCTGGTGTCAGAAAGGAGGCCTGCCTAAATATGGATGCACACTGTTGCTGTATCACAATTGCGGGAGAATGTAACAGCTGATAGCCAGCAGTTCCCAGACGCTGACAATCAGCCGAGGTCCCCCATTCTTAGTTTCAGATTTAGAGTAACACCATGTCCCTGCTAAGCTATGTTGATTAGTCTTCACACTATTGTCAATGAAACGTGATTAGAGACTGGTTTATTTATGAGTATTTATGAGCTTTTTTTTTTTTTTAAGTTTTTTTGCTGGTGCAAAAAATGGTGCAAATACTGAACTGTGATTGTAGCGTCTTACGTTGTGTTTCATTGTGAAATGTCGTTTCACACTCACACCATGACCATAATTGCTGGATCATATTCAAGGTTTCAGATGACAGTGTACACACGCCGCTAGTCTAAAATAAAATAGCAAATGAAGATTTTAAAAGAAAGCTTGTACTCAGTCAAAACACAGTATTAGTGCTAATTTTTTTTTTTTACATGTTATACATATAATACAGAAAATGTGTGTGCCAAAAGTTCAAGTTGCTGACTTCAGCCGTTTTGGATGGATAATTTCATATGTTCCCGAAAAGTGTCTATTGTTTTCTTGCTTCAAACAATAATAATATACAATGCAAATGATTCATATTCCGTTATGAGTATTGATAATACTCATAAAGGAACAGACAGTTATTGGTCTAAGCTTCTAGAAGAATTTGACCTGTAAAAAGTGTTGCTTAAATGAAAGCACTTACAAATGCACACAAAATTAGGAATCTTTTCCTCAAAAAATCTGTAGTGTCCATAAACACCATGTCAAATTCATGTTGTTTAACAATTTTGCATTTTACAATAAAACACCTTTTTACTTTATTACATATGCAATACTAAGTCCAAGTTCCAAAGTTAAAGATGATAACAATACGAAATGTAAAGATAGGCGTGAGGGGCAAAATTTCCCCTCGATAAAAGCATAAAACTGAAGACTTTACGCACAGTAAAGTCAGAAGACTTTACGCACAGTACGGTGAGGAGATTCTTAGTTGCAGTTAAACATTTGAATGGTGCAGATATTTTAAAGAAGGCCATATTTACGTGAATAACGGCCAAGGTGGCTTGAAGTTGTTCTCATTAACATGCAGTAAGTTGAATATGTGTTATGGGTCAGAGGTCGTGATGGATCCAAGTGCAGGGGAGGAGCTTCTTGGGATAGGTTATATTGTGTGATATTTGATGTGGAGTTGGAAGAGAGCTTGGCAGAAGTGTTTTTATAAGCGTGCTTGTTGTTGTAGAGCTTGCTGCTCAATGTCGGGAAGCTGCGTGTGCTGAGTGAGTCGGCGTGAGAGCTCTGTGTGCAGCGCGAGCCTGGGAGGAATGCGGAAGTGCCGCGAGCCGACGAGACAGTCTTGTGTGTAGCGCGCTTCGGGCAGGAATGCGGAAGTGCCGCGAGCCGGCGAAAGAGCCTTGTGTGTAGCGCGCTTCGGGCAGGAATGCGGAAGCACCGTGAGCCGGCGAGAGAGCCTTGTGTGTAGCGCGCTTCGTGCAGGAACGCGGGAGCGAGAGGAGTCGGCGAGAGCGTGATCTTCGCGATGACGGCGATGAGCGCGCGGAGAAGTCGTGCAGGTTGGTGGCTGCTTTGCAGGGCTTAATCGTGGTCGATAGGAGAGCAGGATTCAAAACCAGAGAGACAATGAGATATCCGTGATCCAAGTTCGCAGTAGTCAAAAACAGGTCCATTGGTCGATAATACAAAAGTCCGTGAGCGTGGAAATCCAAAACGAGAAGCGAGAGCGTGGTCGGGAGAAACAAAGCGTGGTCGGTATCAGGAAAGCAAGGTCTAGGAAAACGCTGGAGAATTGGGCTATGGAAGGCACTCAATAATCTGGCAACGTGGTGGTGTCAGCGTGTGGTTTAAATAGGTAGGAGAGATGATTAGTGATAAGGCACAGGTGTATGGAGGGCGGAGGATGAGGTGGTGAGACATAAGGGTCGGTAGGAAACATGGAGCAGGACGGCTTAAGTGGTTAAGACAGAGCTCTGGCTTGGCGGGTCGTGACAGTACCCCCTCCCCTATGAACGCCACCTGGCGTTCTAGCAGGTGCCTCAGGGTGGAGTCTGTGAAAGTCAGTAATAAGGGAGCGATCTAGGATGAACCTGGCTGGTACCCAACTCCTCTCCTCAGGGCCATAGCCTTCCCAGTCCACCAGGTACTGGAGACCACGTCCACGGCGGCGAGACTTAAGGAGTCTGCGGACTGTGAAGGCTTCACCCCCATCTATGAGTCGAGGAGGAGGGGGGGGTTGGGTGGGTGGGGATAGTGGACAGGAGACCAATCTGCGAATCTGTGAGACATGAAATGTGGGGTTGATTCGGCGCATGGATAAAGGTAAGGCCAACTGGACAGAACATGGGTTGATAACACGGGTGATCGTGAATGGACCGATGAATCTTGGTGAGAGTTTCCTAGAGGTGGTCTTGAGAGGAAGGTCACGAGTTGATAGCATAACCCTTTGGCCGATACGATACCTGGGAGCTGGTAAGCGGTGGCGGTTAGCCTGACGCTGGAAGGAGCTGACAGTGCGCTGCAATTGGGTACGAGCCTGCTGCCACGTTCTTCTGCAGCGGCGAACGAAGGCTTGGGCAGAGGGGACTGCAGCTTCCTCTTCCTGGGGGGAAAATAATGGTGGCTGATACCCAAGGCAGCAGTGGAACGGAGACATCCCCGTGGCAGAGGTGGGGAGCGAGTTGTGGGCATATTCTACCCAGGGTAAGAAGCGGCTCCAGGAGGTAGCATCCCGAGAGGCCATGCACCTTAATGCTTTTTCCAGTTCCTGATTCATGCGTTCTGTTTGTCCATTAGTCTGGGGGTGAAAACCAGATGAGAGGCTGGGGGTGGCACCAATAAGACCGCAAAAGGCCTTCCAGAACTGTGCTGAGAATTGCGGTCCTCTGTCAGAGACAATGTCCAACGGAAGTCCATGGAGACGGAAAACATGGTTGATGAGCAACTCTGCAGTTTCCTTGGCAGACGGGAGTTTCGGTAACGGAATAAAATGGGCAGATTTGGAGAAACGGTCTACGACGGTTAAGATGCAGGTGTTATTGTTCGATGGTGGTAGCCCAGTGACAAAGTCTATGGAAATGTGAGACCATGGGCGGTGGGGAATGGGGAGGGGCCTTAGGAGCCCCTCAGGGGGGCGGCTAGTTGTCTTGTTCCTTGAACAAACATCGCAAGCAGCTACGAACTCCTTAACGTCTTCCTTCATGGTGGGCCACCAGAACCGTTGCTGCAGGAGTGAAAGGGTGCGTGTCATCCCAGGGTCACAAGCCAATCTAGAGCTGTGGGCCCAGTCCAGCACTTGGGGTCTTACTGATGCAGGAACGAAGAGCATGCTCGGGGGAACATTACTTGGGCCTGGTTCCTGTTTGAGAGACTGTTGGACCAGATCCTCCACATCTAGCCGTGTAATAGCCACAAGGCATGGGGGGGGAAGGATGGTTTCCATCGTGGGAGTGCGTTTGGAGGTGGAGAATTGCCTGGAAAGGGCGTCGGGTTTGACATTCTTAGATCCTGGCCGATATGACAATGTGAAGTGAAAGCGGGCGAAGAAGAGTGACCACCTCGCCTGGCGAGAATTAAGTCTTTTAGCTGTCCTTAAGTACTCGAGATTCTTGTGATCTGTCCATACAAGAAAAGGGTGTTCTGCTCCCTCCAGCCAGTGTCTCCACTCCTCAAGTGCCAGTTTGACTGCCAATAGTTCTCGGTCCCCAATGTCATAATTTCGTTCAGGGGGTGTGAGTTGGCGGGAGAAGAAGGAGCAAGGATGAAGCTTGTTGTCCTTGGGCGATCTTTGCGAAAGAACGGCCCCTACACCCGTCTCCGAAGCATCCACTTCTACGACAAACTGAAGGGAGGGGTCGGGGGAAAGTGAGAACGGGTGCTGTGGTGAATCGACGCTTGAGGTCCTCGAAGGCGCTGTTTGCCAGGGGGTTCCAGCGGAACGGGATCTTGGTCGAGGTGAGTGCTGTGAGTGGGGTCGCCACCATACTGTAATTCTTAATGAATCGGCGATAGAAGTTGGCAAATCCCAGGAAGCGTTGTAGTTCACGTCTGGATGATGGTTGTGGCCAGTCAGTGACCGCCTTCACCTTGGTGGGGTCCATTTGGATGCCGGACGGTGAGATGACATAGCCTAAGAAGGAGGTGGAAGAGCAGTGAAATTCACATTTTTCTGCCTTGACATACAACTTGTTCTCCAGCAGGCGTTGCAGGACTTGGCGAACGTGGAGCTTATGTTCCTTTTCAGAGCGTGAAAAGATCAAGATGTCGTCTAGGTATGCGAACACGAATACGTTGAGAAAGTCTCTGAGGACGTCGTTGATGAGAGCCTGGAAAACTGCTGGGGCATTAGTTAGACCGAAGGGAACAACCAAGTACTCATAATGACCAGTGGGGGTATTGAAGGCGGTCTTCCACTCGTCACCTTCCCTTATTCTGACCAGATGGTAGGCGTTTCTTAGGTCAAGTTTGGTGAACATACGGGCATCCTGGAGCATTTCAAAGGCAGATGACATCAGTGGCAGTGGGTAGCGATTTTTAACCGTGATCTCGTTTAATCCCCTGTAGTCAATGCAGGGTCTGAGGGACTTGTCTTTTTTCTCCACAAAAAAGAATCCTGCCCCTGCAGGTGAGGAGGATGGGCGAATTATCCCTGCTGCAAGTGACTCGTTAATATATTGTTCCATAGCCTCTCTCTCAGGGCGGGAGAGAGAGTATAGTCGGCCCTTGGGTGGGGAGGTGTCAGGGAGAAGATCAATAGCGCAATCATAGGGACGATGAGGTGGTAGCGAGACGGCCCGTGCTTTGCTAAAAACCTGTTGGAGATCATGGTATTCGGTAGGCACTTTTGCCAGATTAGGGATCTCCTCCTGGAAGGAGGACAAGGTTCGCCCAGTGGTGGCAGCACGTAGGCATGACGAGAGGCAGGTGGGGCTCCAACCCAGGATGCTTTGTTTCAGCCAATCTATGTGGGGGTTATGCAACCTTAGCCAGGGGAGGCCTAACACAATGGGTGCGTGAGCGTTCTGGACAGCGAGAAAAGTGATGGTCTCCATGTGGTTGCCTGAGAACTGTAAGGTAACGGGAGAGGTGCGATGCGTGATAGGGGCGAGTCTACTGCCATCAAGAGCCTGAACTAAGAGTGGTTGGGATAGGGGAGTGAGTGGGATGTTGAATAGGGAAGCAGAGGAGGTGGAGATTAGATTTTGGTCGGACCCGGAATCTACTAAAGCGTGGGTGATGTAGGAACGGTTGTCAAGGGTCAGGGTAACAGGGAAACATGAGCGCTGATCTGGGGAAAGAGTAGAATTGGGGCCCCCCTGTACCCCCAGAACTACTGGGAGGCCCGGCCTTTTAGTGGACAGGAGCGCACAACATGGCCCGACTGGCCGCAGTAAAAGCAGGCCCCATCATCCCTCCGACGTTGACGCTCCCTAGGCGAAATATGTGCCCGGCCAATCTGCATGGGTTCAGGTAGTGATTCGGGAGTGGTGAATGAGGGAGCTGGGGTATGAACGTTACCAAGGGGTCGGCGCGCCTCATGGCGGGAACGTTTACGGGCATCAATACGTGTAGCTAGATCAATGAGGCCCTGTAGGTCTGATGGAAGCTCTCGGGCCGCGAGTTCATCCTTGATAGAATCCGAGAGTCCATTGTAGAAGCAGTCAAAAAGGGCCTTTTCGTCCCAGTCACAGGAGGGCGCCAGTGTTCGAAAGTCAATGGCATAATTAGAGACGGAGCTAGATCCCTGGCGTAGCTGAAGTAGTTGTCCTGCCGCCTGGTGTCCTGTGAATGAGCGGTCGAAAACCCTCCTCATCTCATCGGTGAATGTCCTGTATGTGAAGCAGCAAGGGACCTGGGCATCCCATAGCGCTGTTCCCCACTCCCTGGCTTTTCCTGAGAGTAGTGTGATTATGTAAGCCACCTTGGATCGTTCAGTGGGGAATGACGCCGGCTGCAGTTCAAGAACGAGGGAACACTGTGATAAGAAGGATCGACAGGTAGACGGATCACCATCATAAGTGGGTGGGGCAGGGAGGCGTGGTTCATGACCAGTGGCCTGTAACGGGAGAGGAGGCGGTGCGATCGGTGCCGGGGGCAGTCGTGTCTGCTGTAGCTGGGTAGAAAGTGATGTTAATGTTTCCGTGATACTTTGGAGTGTTGAGGTGATCTGCGTGATCTCTTGTTGATGAGTACCTAGGAGGGCTCCCTGGCTCTCTAGGGCCCCCCTCAGACGAGCTGCCTCTGCTGGATCCATTTTTTTTTTTGGCCAGATTATACTGTTATGGGTCAGAGGTCGTGATGGATCCAAGTGCAGGGGAGGAGCTTCTTGGGATAGGTTATATTGTGTGATATTTGATGTGGAGTTGGAAGAGAGCTTGGCAGAAGTGTTTTTATAAGCGTGCTTGTTGTTGTAGAGCTTGCTGCGCAATGTCGGGAAGCTGCGTGTGCTGAGTGAGTCGGCGTGAGAGCTCTGTGTGCAGCGCGAGCCTGGGAGGAATGCGGAAGTGCCGCGAGCCGACGAGACAGTCTTGTGTGTAGCGCGCTTCGGGCAGGAATGCGGAAGTGCCGCGAGCCGGCGAAAGAGCCTTGTGTGTAGCGCGCTTCGGGCAGGAATGCGGAAGCACCGTGAGCCGGCGAGAGAGCCTTGTGTGTAGCGCGCTTCGTGCAGGAACGCGGGAGCGAGAGGAGCCGGCGAGAGCGTGATCTTCGCGATGACGGCGATGAGCGCGCGGAGAAGTCGTGCAGGTTGGTGGCTGCTTTGCAGGGCTTAATCGTGGTCGATAGGAGAGCAGGATTCAAAACCAGAGAGACAATGAGATATCCGTGATCCAAGTTCGCAGTAGTCAAAAACAGGTCCGTTGGTCGATAATACAAAAGTCCGTGAGCGTGGAAATCCAAAACGAGAAGCGAGAGCGTGGTCGGGAGAAACAAAGCGTGGTCGGTATCAGGAAAGCAAGGTCTAGGAAAACGCTGGAGAATTGGGCTATGGAAGGCACTCAATAATCTGGCAACGTGGTGGTGTCAGCGTGTGGTTTAAATAGGTAGGAGAGATGATTAGTGATAAGGCACAGGTGTATGGAGGGCGGAGGATGAGGTGGTGAGACATAAGGGTCGGTAGGAAACATGGAGCAGGACGGCTTAAGTGGTTAAGACAGAGCTCTGGCTTGGCGGGTCGTGACAATATGTCATTGTTGAAAAAGAACTTCTTGACAACTTGTGAAATAAATGCATCTGTCTGTACGAAACGTACACACAATCAGTCACCAATACCACTTGCACATTACCGGAACTCGGCTGGGAGCTATTGTCGCATCCTCTATACAGTCCCGGGGTCACTCCAGGTCATTTTCAAATGCTTGGGCCACTAAAGGAGTTCCTGGGAAGCCATCATTTCAGACATGAAGCAGGCAGTCCGCTCATGACTCCTGAGAACTAAGAAACTTTTTCTTCCTTGATGGTATCCAAGCACTAGTGGAATGCTGGGATAAGTGCATTAGTATAGTGGAGGATTATATAGAGAAACTAGATATAGTTCCTGGAGGAACTGTGTAGTAGGTATGGAATGGTGCACAACTTTTCCTGAGCAAAATGCCCATACAGTTTAAAGATAAAAGTCTGTATACTCACTGTGATTTAACTATGTGTGTGTGTGTGTGTGTGTGAGAGAGAGAGTCAAAGTTCTGAGGCCTGAGCGACTCACTGCAGCTGCCCCTCCTAAATTATTTTTGATTGACATGATTTTTTCCCAAGTAGTAGTTTATTGAGCCCTTCAAGGTCCATGTAAGAAGAAAATAAGGACGTTAAGGATTTTCAGTAAAAGAGAAGTTTCATCCAGCATAACAGCCACAAAACACATGAAGCACTTCGGATTGCTCGGCGAGAAAAGGAATAACTCCCAATGTCTAGGAGGTTTTATATTTACATATTAATGAGACCAGGTGGCTAATCAGGTCATCCTTTTAAGATAGGATGGTCCACTATCTTACCCAGCTGTAGATGATAGACTATCACTTTACATCTGAATGGATTGTCACTATAAAACTGAGCCATTTGTGGAAAGCATCAAACATACTTGGAATTTGTGGAATTTGTGACGGGGCATTCTGTCAATTCTTACAGCCATGTCTGTTCCAAAATGGTTTGGCATGGGTACTGAACAGATCTGTACTTCATCACTCGAAAACTGTGCGTTTTCTTTTTTTTCTTCTTCATGGGGTATCTTCCGTGTATTGCTTGGGAGACTCTTCCAAAAATTCCTATATATTTTTGTGGGGGTGCATGCAACATTCAGGCCACCCAGTTTCAAATGTGAAAAACTGTAATTTTGGCAAAACCGTGAGTCGGATTCCTTAGAAAAATTATAGTCATCCCTTTCCGGCCGTCCTACGAATAACGGTAGTTTTTATTACTGTTATAACCGTGTTCTGTTATTATGCACAATTAAAGGTCCGGGTTTGACTTGAATGCTCGCTGTAAATAAAACCTCAAGCGATAGGTGTTTGGGTGAGAACTTATGCAAGCCACTGCTCAGGTCATATATTTTCAATCTATTTCTGTATTCATAGTGTGTCATTCTTGATGATAATAAATGAACACAGTTCAGGATTTGTTGACACTGAACTGATCTGTCTCTGATATGGCACTATGTGGCCTGTTGGTTAAAATGAGTCAGAAGGACTTCAGTGCCCGTCTTCACAAAGCTTCTTAAGCCTAAAAGTTGCTCCTAGTGAGGAAATTCTAGGAAAATTCTTAGAATTATGACATTTTCTTAGAATTTCCGCTTCAATTTAAGATTAAATCTTAGTTAAGATAAAAATGATTCACGAAACATCTTAGCCCTAAAAACAGCTCCTAAGGTAAAAAAATGTTAAGAGTAGAGAGGAGGACTTTTAAGAGGCTTAAGAGTTTCTATAGCAGAGGACAAAATGGCGGAAGGAAGAAATTTTCTCCAAACATTGAACGCAAAGCTAAAAGTAAACACTGCTCTTCTGTCCAATTTGGTTTTCTTGTTGATTTACTTCCTTCCATCTCTCTTGGATTGTTGGCTACATACCATCCAAAAGTGCAACTTACTGTAAATAAACTGTCCTGCAATCATGTACATTGATAAAAGCTGAGACATTTTGCTCCCATCAATCTGAAATGGATTGCAAGTAATAAAATCAGTACGGTAAATAAATGTGAGAACTTAAATTTAGTAACCACTGTGTGGAAATTGGTTCACATTTCCAACATTTGGCTGTTTTAATTCACTTTAAGATATTTAGCCTATAACAGAAACTTTGCATAAAGTAGCCTGTAGTCATGATTATACAATTTCATTATATACAAACATTATGATTTCACTGTCTGTTCTATTATCATATAGTCTATTTTCACAAAGAGCTATTTTAAAGACCTTTGCAGAGGTCAGAGGTTATTTTTTATCAACCAATCACAGTCCTTGAATTGCTGCATCATCCCTAGCAACGGGGTCAACCACGCCCCCTCACTAAGATAAATGGTTTTGTACTTTCCTTACTCAGAGTTGCTCTAAGAAGTTTTCTAAATCACTTTTAGTCTAAGACTCCCAGATAGGACTTTTTAGGCTAAGATAGGAGCTCTCTGAGAGAATTCTAAGAAGCTTAGTGAATACGGCCCCAGAAGTTTTAATGAAAAAAAAAAAAAAAACATTTTTTAATTAAAAAAAAACATCAAGCTGAATGGAGTATTTTTAACTCCCATTCCTGTGCGAGGCAGGTTGCTGTTCTCCTGTTTAACAGTGCTCCTGTTTAAAGCCACACACGGAAAGCTATGCAAACCTTTGCGTCAGCAGTGGTGTCAGTTTTTTCAGTAGTTATAAATATTACTCAGCCTGTAAGTGAATGGCATCACTTGCAGTATATTGATGTCCGACACCTAGCCTTTATCTGGAGTCAAAGTTCTCTAGGTTATCTTAATGTTAGCTCATCTAAACTTTTATATCATGGTATGAAGCCTGTTCTAAATACACGACGTCGTATTTAAAGGAACTGCTTTCTCCTATTTCATTGAAACAGCATTGACATTACCTGTCATGGGTTAATGTATATATTTGACATTTACGTTAGGACCAAAGATTAGTCTGTATATTGTTTCTGACTTTGAACATATTCTCATAGGCCAAAGATTGTATATTTCGTGTAGGCTTTGCATAGGCAGCATTGTTGCTGAAATCCCTGACTTTGCATTCTCGCACAGGACACTGTTCATAAATCAAGGCACTCATTTTATTCATTGGAATAATAAAGGCCACGCTGACAGATGGCATGACACTAACCACGCTGATAAACATGAGGCAGGAAAATACTTAGTAGAGAGCTCCTTAAAAGTGGGCATGTTTTCCGACCCCTTTGTTTCAGACCCCACACAAATTGCCAAAAAAAGAAAGAAAGATTTTAACACCCCTACGTTTAGTCACCTGCAGGTTTCTACTCACCTTAGCCTAATTCATTGTAAGCATAGGCATTAGGGATGGGAATGACCAGGGACCACTCGATACAATACTATTATGATACCTAGGTGCTGATTTGGTTTGTATGGCGATTCTGATACAATAAGGATTTTATAAACATCCCAAGTCAATATACAGTATATGTCTTTATATTTTGTTACAATTCTAAACAAAATTAGCAAATAATTTGCTCCTACCACATGGTATGCCCTGCTGCCTGGATGGGATATGTGTACGCCCGGCCACACACTCACTGTGCAATTTGGAAATGCCAATTAGACCAATTTGCATGTCTTTGGTAAAATGTGGAATCCCACCAACCACAGGGAGCACATACAAACTCCAAACGCACACTCACAGACCCGAGGCAGGAATCGAGCCCCACTGTGACAATACATGAACTGCCAAAAAAAAAGAATCACGATACATAACTCAACCTCTAATATGCATTGCTGGTGTAATTCCAAAATGTTGGGCAATAGTAAGCTATTCTTCTTGCCCAATGACAATCTGAGAGATTCTTAGGACCTCAGTTATTAAATATTGTATTATTGCACCAGTTATGAGTACTAATCTGGCTTTTTATTGTTAAAATTGAGTTATTCACATATTCTTATTCTGTGACAACGTAGTAACATAATGTGAGGGTTAAGCGATATGCGTTTTTGTCCTGTTTATTCGGAAAATTAAAAGGCACAGAAATTTTTTCCTCTATGAAGTACAAAGGATTTGAAGCTCAATATCTCAAAACCACTCAGGATGCAGATAGAACCTGATAATTCCAAGGGGACGATATGTGTAGTCGTCTGGGGAAACCTATCGGGTAACACTGTGGCTGAATTTAAGTTAATGTACCAATAATAAATATAAGCTTCCCTAGTCTAATCATAGTCTGTAATGCTCCTGCACTGCCCTTTATTTCTCCTTTATACCATTAAGGACATGTACATCTTGTTGCGATCAAAAGAGAAGCATTCTTCAGATCAGGAAAATGACGTGAAAGTACTTTTCAGAACAATATATGGGTTTTTTTTAAATCATATTATGTACAAAAAAAGAAACATTGTTACTGCTTCACTGTTGTAGACTTTCCAACCTAAGTTTCTTAACCTAAGCACATTTGATAACCGGACAAACTTAGCAAGACTAGCAGAAAAAAAATGCACAATTATTTACCTTCAAAACAACATGTTATTGAGAGGATTTTCTGATTGAAGGGCAAATATTGTACATTCTCTGGTATTTCATGATGATATAGTTCTTTATAAGCTCACAAGCCTCTACGTGCATGTCAGCTGACTAAGTTGGTTCAGCTGCCATCTGTCAAAGGTCTCCGCACCTACTGCTTGGCCACATGGTAACACAGGCATGGAGGATACACCCCCGCATAAATTTGTTGTTTAATTGTTTTCACCCCCCATGTTGCATTGATTCTATTTATGATTGCTCAGCACATTTGTTTTTCGTTCCTGTTTGACCCAGGGATACCAGGTGTGAAGGTTAAGCCTTGACATGAAGCTGCCGCGTGCAATGAGCAGTGGGACCAGAGCTTATCTGCTCCATAACTGCTGTCAGTGTGAGGTGCCTGGGTGGCACTAGGTAGCAGGGCACAGTAATCACTGGGGATTTCGAACAAGAAACTCGAACAAGTCTGCTATAGAATGATTCATCATTTCTAGGCTTCCCAGTTTGGGGAGGCAAAAATTGTGATCGTTGAAGAGGAGTAGAGAACTTGAGAAGAGAAGTTCATGGCACTCCCCCAGACCATTTAGTCTCAATTTAGACTGGGTTCGTGTTTGGTTGTAGTGGTCATGTGACTCCTTTCACATCAATGGCTTTCACTTGCTTGAAATCCTTGGAATTTTGTTAGACTGTTCTTGTTACGTCACAAGAACAAACCGAGGAACCATGAAATGTTTCTGTACAAAGCTTTGTTTAAGAACAGAGAATGGTGCAAGTGACCTACGTATAGTTTTAGACCTACAGTCAAGAGGCAGCTGTATTACTGTATCAGTCACCTCTAAGCTAAGTACCACTGCAGGGAGCAGGGAACTATGTTGACTGCTAGCGGACAGGTGGAGAACTAAGATCCACTACAGGCGATTATGAGCCATTCAAATGGCACCATTGGGAAGTGCCGTCTAAACAGTTTTAAAGTGGACGAGGCTATTTCGAGGCCGGGATAATGTTACAGCGTGTCAAGTATTCCCAGTGTAATCGCAATCTGCAGTGCTTCACCTCATTATGCACAAGGATCCCTTCACCAGTTCGAATAGTGCAGAGCTGTTTTGGTAAACAACGGCAAGTTAGAAAGTATAGAATAAAAAATATAGATATTTTAGATAGGTATATACTGTAGATATAGATTTATTTAGAATTTTCTTCTATGGGTGCTGTTCTCATTGGTATCGATTGCCCTTCATCTTCCATCAATTTCCATCATCCTTTGCTTTTTGTGAATGGTGGTATATAGATTTAGATACCCTCAGAAATCCTTTTTTTTTTTTTGGTGTTCCTTAGCAAAATGACATAAAGTTTGGTTAATAGGTATATTGAAAGGAACATCATGGAATGGTTACTTTACTATGCCCCTTCCAAAAGTATACAACTCCTTACTGCATGGCACTTTTAGTCCCCAGTAAATATTAAATAAAAATTGATATGATGTGAATAAATATACCTTTATTTGAATTTGGTTGGTCACATGGCAGCAAATTACTCAAAAGGAAAAAAGGTCACTTTATGGACAATTAATGAAATATTTTACTTTAGGACAAGGAACATCTGTATTACATGGTAAGCATAAAAATGATAAATCACAAAAATGCATTATTGCAGAAATCTCCCTAAGAAAAGATTTGAAGTATATCTAAAATAGTTAAAGGATTTTTAAAAATATGAAAAATATAAATTAATAATTTCAGCTTAAAACCAATATTCATAGGATTTTCATTAGGAACTGATTTTTGTTAAATCCATTTGAGTATTCCCATAGCATTGCTCTTTTTTTTAATTCATGTAACACATTACATTTTTATGAATTAAAGCATTTCTGTTTATTTTACAACACTATATTAAAAGAGATGTGTATTTTTACAACTGGAAGCCATTCAGCCTATCAGAAGGAAATTGTGTATTCATTGCCTAAAAAGTCACCGCAATCAGTGGCCAGGTTGTGCTCTCCATCTCCATCTGAGTTTTATCCATCTGCCATCAGCCAATCATGGGCATTTGTGTGCTTGTGCATGTGGAAGAGGGTAGATAGCACATCCCTCAGAGTGTGTTGTACTGCCTTGTGATGCGCTGTTTTAAAAGATGCAGTTGCCTGGTTGCACATGTCACATTAGACGTAGGTGCTATCGCAGTGCCTGGTTGGTGTCTTGTAATTTTTGGTTGCCATGGATGGATTTTGTTTTCGTCTTCGCTTGTAATGTCTTTAGCATAGCCGGTTTGTGCATTTGTCAAAGAATGCTCTTGATGATCATTGAGATGAACCCTAGGTCAGTATGTCAGTATTGCAGAGCTTAAAAACAGCTCAATGTCTTATTACCTGCATTAGACAGATTTTAGGCCCCAACAAGTAAATCTGCCTAATCTGGCAACAAGACACGAAGCTCTACAGCACCTTTTTTTTTAGCTTTCATTTATTGCTTGTCTCACTTTACAGACAATGTTTTATGAAGTCGGCACGTAGTAATCATGTGTGTGTCGATCAGTAAATGTTCCATGCAGTTCAGAATTGTTCTCTGTTACTAATATAATTTCCAGGTTGATTCTTTATGCGTTGAGCGCATTCAGATATGAACACAACCCCTTAAAATTTCTGTGAAACTTATGGAAAGTCTGAAAAGGGCTTTAGTGTATGTGTATGGGAATACAAAAACCCAAGGCAACAACAACAAAAAAAAAAAGTTAAAGCAACTGAAAGAATTCGTTCCCAGAGGGCATTGGGTAAATGCGGTTTTGAAATATTTCACAGGTTTTAGGTGATTTTTAAGAATATTTTGTCTGTAACAGGATCAGCCACAAGTTATAGTATTTAATAACGAAGACGTTTATGCCATTATTTATGTTGTTGCTATAATTTGTTTATTATTCTTAAGAACTATTAAAGAGAAGTTATTGCAACCTCGGTCATATCTCATTGTCAGAAACTGGCTACCAATTCAGCTCGGGTCCACCTTGATGCCTGGTCAGTCTTATTTTAATAACCTGCTAATATCGTATGCATTCACACTTCATACAGTTTACAGAGAGTCTGGCCTCATAGGACATTTTAGTCTCTGTTTTGGGATTTTACGTTTCCATTACTACCTGAGCAGGGTATGCCGAGGGATTCTTTAGTGCTGAGGGGTTGTGCTTTTTATAAATAGGACAGACAACTGCTGTCCCATCTTCCAAATAAAGACAAAGGGGAATGTCTTGGAATGACAGAGTTGTGCATTGCTGCGGTAGGAATACCATCAGCATTAGACGAAGATCTCTGCATTTACGACTTGTTTAACAGTTCAGAAATGCACATACGCAGGAAATTTTGAAGCCGCGTCCACCTGTGCGAGACAAATCCTTGTGACTGATATCATAGTGGAATATTAATAGACCAAAGAGTAGGACTAGCATGGTGGTTGTATACCAGCTTACTGTTTTTGCATTACTCATTTGTTAATGCGGTTTAACAGAAAGTGTCCTCACGTTGACAGACACACGACTGCTGTCAGTCTGATCTTTTTCACGCACGCGTGACATGTTTATTCCAAACGGTTCGATCCAGAAAAATGTATCCTGGAAAATGATCATGTAGTTAATGCGCTTAACCTGAAACAGGATGAACAGACGGTCAAATAATACAGCACGGTAAACATAGTTTTCCTTTTGCAGCATGATCCTGAAACGCTGCCATCTTGGATTACATTTAGAGGTCTGTTTTGCCTTGGGATTATATTTGGAGTATTGCTATTTCGATTCTGGTTTTAGTTGTGTTCCATAGTGTTATTGGTTACAGTGCCGGAGCAAAACAAGTGTATAAAGTCATAACAATTTGGTTGCCATGTTTACTTAATCCAATCCTTTTAAGTGAACGCATTTACAGCTTGTCTTGTATACCGTGTCATCTGCCAAAAAGCGTGAAATGTTTCACCCAGGTTGTCTTGTGCAACATTTTCTCCTTTTAATAGTGAAAGAAGAAGTAGCTTATTAACTGATTGACACTGAATGACATATCATTTCTTACTCTGCAGATCATCCCATGCCAAGAGCAAAGCAGAAGCGGCTGAACAGGCCGCTCAGGCTTCCAGCAACGAGTCCAGCATTGCACGTGTAGTCGGCAGAGAGCTCTCACCTTCATTCTATCAGCCAGGTAATAACAGTTTCTCTCAAAATGCCTGCAAACTACCTAGCTCCAAATATTTCAACGTGCAGGTAAACCTATTAAAATGTGCATTTACAGGTAACACATTTAGAAGAGCTCAAAATATCATATAATGTCTCATATGAAGAGTTTCCCACTGATAATGTTTTGCAATTTCAAGAGACACATCTATACAAAAAATAGTAAATCTTTAATATCAGTTTAAAAGTTAGACAATACAATGCGATAATACATAATCTGGCCATTTTAAAAGAAACTCCTGCATACTTGATCATTCATTCATTTACTTTTTAAATGGATTATTAAAGTTAGGTTGGTATGCGCAGTGGTTAAAGCGCTCGCCCTATCATCCGGAGATCGCTAGTTCGAATCCCGGGTGGTGCTGTAACCTCTCGCAGCCGGAGGTCTAGAGAGAGCTGATTGGCCGAGCTCTCTCAGAGGGGAGGGATGAGAGGTACTTAGTGCTCCCACATTAATCACGGCTCTACAGCCAGTCAGGGGCGTCTGTGAGCTCGCGCAACGGAGGGAGCGGATAGCGCTGTCCTCCGAGTGTGTTACGCCGCCCCCAACGAGCTGTTACGCTGCCCTGCGAGCGAGCAGTTCGAAAAGATGCGGTCGGCTGGCGTCACGCGGAGGAAACACGTGATAGTCTTCGGCCCTCCCGGCTGAGTGGTAGTAGTAGCCTTAATGTGGGAGCCCCCTAGTGACGGGGAGGAATTGGACACGACTAAATTAGGGAGAAAATTGGGGAAAAATCCAAAAAAAAAAAAAAAAGGTTAGGTTAGTACCTAGTAATTAGTCATTTAGTTTATAGATTAGTTATGAGAATGGTCAAACTAGGTTGAGTTCACAGGAAGGCTACAATAACTCACACAATCACACTTTACTACTGTGATGAGCAGAAAAAAAAAAAAAGATTTGGTATGCATAAACAACAGAAGACTACATAGAGTTTCCCATCTGTCAGCCAAGACCAAGAATCTGAGGATGGGTGGGCATAGGCTCATCAAATGTCACTGCAACTTTTTACTTCACAATCTCAAAAGTCTGGCTATATTCTGAGATGCTTTTCAACTTACCATGGCTACCATGTGTTGTAGCCTCCCTGTCAGGTTCATCTAGGCAGGTCAAGCTAACAGGTTTAGGTGAATTCTCTATATACAGACTGTCAGGGATGGGAATCACCAAGGGCCTCCTGATATGATATTTTCATGATACCTAGGTGCCAATTTGATGTGTATTATGCCTCTGTTAGTATCACAATTTTATATAATAATTCTATAATTTTTTTTTATAATTTATCTTTTCAGACTTTGTTACATTTAAAAAAAAACACTTGTGTGAACAGTTTAGAGTATATTACTTGTAGGATTATGGAGTAACAAACAACATTTTACCACATTTTACTTCAAATGCACATATATATGCTATGTATTTTAACAAAAAGTTTAGTTTAGTTTATTTATATAGCACATTTACTACAGCCACAAGACTGACCAAAGTGCTGTACATCCACATAAACGTCATAAAAGAATAAAGTACAGTACACAACTACAGCCTAAGAAAAAGAAATAAATAAATAAATAAATAAACACAGAAGCTTAAAAGGACAGTAAAGCCTAGTAGGCCAGTGAAAACAAATGGGTTTTTAAAAGGGATTTAAAAGAAGTCAGACTAGGAGCCATTCGGATATTGATTGGCAGGCCGTTTCAAAGACGAGGCCCAATTACTGAAAAAGCACGGTCACCTCTACGCTTAAGTCTGGAGTGTGGAATTAAAAGGCGGTTCTGGTCACACGATCTTAAACTTCTCGGGGGGGTGTGTTGGTGCAGCAATTCAGTTAAGTAGATGGGCGCTTGCTGATGTAGCGATTTAAAAACAAATAGTCAAATTTGAAAGTGTATTCTGAAATGAACAGGTAACCACTGAAGGGCCTTCAAAAGCGGAGTCACATGATGCCTTTTTTTCTTTTTCAAGAGAAATTTAGCAGCGGCGTTCTGAACCAGTTGAAGACGGGCGATTTGGGATTTCGAGATACCAAAATAAAGAGAATTACAATAGTCAAGGCGAGATGTAATGAAAGCAAGCATGAATCGCCATCTCCAGAGTCTTACAAGTGAGAAAAGGTTTGATTTTTGCAAGTGTACGGAGCTGATAAAAACTAGATCCGATCACGGTAGGGATTTGTTTATCAAATTTTAATTTGTCATCTAGCAGGAAACCTAAGTTCCGAACCTGTGAGGACCTAAAGGCTGTTAGAGGACCCAGATCAAAATCAGGGGCCTTAATGTAAGAACAAAAAATCTATTTTGGAGGGAGTCAGTGTAAAGATGCCATACAAAATAATCAAGAAACCTATCTAAATCAATTTTCCCCCATCCCGACAAACTGTTATATGTGCAAATCCTAGGAGATGAGCGGTTTCTTAAATAATCAAACAAGCCCATTTTGGAACCACAAACCATGCCACGGTCATTAAGTCATTAAGATTTTTTTTTTTTTGCATTCGAATTTTATTCTAACATTACCTGAAAGTCATGACCTGTACTATATGTGCATAATTTTGTATATGACACTGCATCCATGCACCATGATGCTCCAGTGATGCATCTCATCTGTAAAGGGTTATCCTTTTAAATGTCATGCTTCAGCTGCAGTCTGTATCTGTTTAAAATATTCTCAATCTCTCCACTCAAGCCTCATGTGAGTTCTCAATCAACTCTAAACTATTTACCCTCTTCAGTTGCTGTGGGCTTGTATTTCAGCACGAGTATAAAAGACACACTATATAGATTGTTCCATGTACTGTATACATATGACGGCTTTCTGTCTCACATAGAAAAGGCATGGCTATGAATAAGCAGCATCCCCAGTTGTCCAATTTAATTAATCTTCAATTTCTAAATTCGTCTACACTGGGATTTGAAGGAACACATGTAAGAGGGTGAAATGTAACGTAGACACCGAATGTAAATATGGACATGAGTCATCCCTTCAGAAGCCCTAGTGTCTGCGATTCTGGTTGTCTTAGACATGTCATGCAAAGAGCATTTTTCACACCACAGAAATAACACCGCAAATTGCTGATTGTGTGAGAAGCCTTTGTATTTCGCAACGTTGCGTCAATGGAAACAAAAATTAAAAAACTGAAGGATTTTACTGTTTACATCAGATGTGTTCAAACTTTTGTTATTGAAAAGTATGATGTCGAGGGCTACAGGGCTTTTTAATAGCATGACCACTGTTAAACCTCTGTTATGTAAAATTGAAAAATGTTCTGCCAAAAGCTTTCATTTTGTTGACATCCATAAAGATCTTCTTTGTGTGCAGTCTTTTATTATTTCAAACATTCTGCCTTAATTCTTGATTAATGTAATTTAAAGAAGAACATGTTGAGGAAAGAGATGTATAGATTTTTTTTACCGTTTACCTTATTGGACAGCGACACCTAGTGTTCAGGTTTTTTTTTTTCTAGTGTAAGAACCTTAGTAGTATTTCCAAAATGGTGGTCAGCATGGTGTTTAAAATTTTAAAACATGCCATTGAGCTGAAAATACTCCACATGGTGTAGCTTGTACACCTATGGTGGACATTACATTTAAATCTAAATTATATTTTAATATTAATAAAGGTGTGTAAATATCATGTTGTTAACTGCAACTACAGCTCCAGGGTATGCCAAGGAAAAAGTAGCCAGCTTCTGGTGTATTATTATTAACGAAAATAAAAGTATTTATTATAATATAAAATATAATTTAATATAATAATTAATTTGTCATACTATCGCCGGAGGCAGGCTAATTTTCCGTGGCCTACCCTGTACATTTGACTCACCAAAAAAGTTTGTTTCTAATATATATATATATATATATATATATAGTACAGACCAGGTGGACACACCTTCTCATTCAAAGAGTTTTCTTTATTGTGTTCTTTATTGTGTTCTTTAGCCCAAACAAGTCTCTTCTGCTTGTTGCCTGTCCTTAGCAGTGGTTTCCTAGCAGATGTTCTACCATGAAGGCCTGATTCACTCAGTCTCCTCTTAACAGTTGTTCTAGAGATGTGTCTGCTGCTAGAACTCTGTGTGGCATTGACCTGCTCTCTGATCTGAGCTGCTGTTAACCTGCCATTTCTGAGGCTGGTGACTCGGATGAACTTATCCTCCGCAGCAGAGGTGACTCTTGGTCTTCCTTTCCTGGGGCGGTCCGCATGTGAGCCGGTTTCTTTGTAGCGCTTGATGGTTTTTGAGACTGCACTTGGGGACACTTTCAAACTTTTCCCAATTTTTCGGACTGACTGACCTTCATTTCTTAAACTAGTAATGGCCACAAATTTTTTTCTTCACTTAGCTGCTTTTTTCTTGCCATAATACAAATTCAACCTCTTTGAATGAGAAGGTGTGTCCAAACTTTTGGTCTGTACTGTATGTAAGTAATTCTAGAGACATTATATCACATGGTAAGTAACCTTTGATGAATTATTAAATCAACAGACCAAAACAAAAGTCATTGTGTATTCTCTCTTAGGCCCAGAATACCTAAAGAAGCGTGCACTACAAGAAATTGCTGAGAGCAATGAGAATGCTGACACAGGCATGCATGAGTCACTGCTGGCTGAGGAGATCATGCCTCCAGACAGCCCATTCAGGCAGGAAATGGAAAGCCTAAAGACCAGCACTAGCCCAGCACGCACACCATCACCCGGACCTACCACCTCTGCTGCCCAGGATCCTAATCTCCTGGGTCCTGGTACCTGGAATGGGGACAAAAGCAGTCGAGGTAGCGGTAGCGGCAGTAGAAGCGGTAGCCGTCCAGGGAGTAGGCAGAACAGTCGTCCTTCAACTCCATCACCTACTTCAGCTCCAGCACCAGGTACAACACCAAGTATGGAGCTGCCTGGCATCTCCAGCGCAAAGGGTCCGTCCCGATCCCCCAGTCACCAAAACACCAAAGCTGAGCAGGGCTCTGACCTTGAGATTAAGCCTCTACAGAAGATGGACTTAGAGTTCAAAGCAGCAGAACCCGCTCCAGCTCCAGTAAGGACCAGCCTCATCGCCTCTACTGTTGAAGAAGAACCACCTCTTTCTGCCTCCGAAGTGTCCTCCAAAGCAGTGACCACAGAACACAAAGCTTCCGAACAGAAAGCTGAGGCTAAAAAAGCTGTTCTTGAGCACCCTGCATCAATAACTGACAGTGAGCAGGAGGCCAAGGAAGATGTAAAAGGAGCTAACAAAGCTGAAGCTAAGCAATCTATGAAAAGAGAGCCTATTCCGGCTCCAAGACGAGAACCAAGCCCAGCGGCGATACGAGAACCAAGCCCGGCAACAAGACGAGAACCAAGTCCGGCTCCAAGACGAGAACCAAGCCCAGCGGCGATACGAGAACCAAGCCCGGCAACAAGACGAGAACCAAGCCCAGCTCCAAGGCGAGATCACAGCCCGGCTCCAAAACGAGAACCAAGCCCAGTTCCAAGACGAGACCGTAGCCCTGCTCATAGGCAGGACCGTAGCCTGGCTCCAAAACGAGAACCGAGCCCGGTTCCAAGACGAGACCGTAGCCCTGCTCCTAGGCAGGACCATAGCCTGGCTCCAAAACGAGAACCAAGCCCGGTTCCAAGACGAGACCGTAGCCCACTTCCGAGACGAGACCCTAGCCCGGCTCCAAGAAAAGAATCTAGCGCAACTACTAGACAAGATCCTAGCCTAGCTCCTAAAGCTGTGCCTAAACCTGAATCCAAGATTATGCCTAAACCTGAGCCCAAAGCTAAGACTGTTCCTAAAGTTGACTCCAAATCTGATCTGAGACAGAGGGCTTTGGTGAAAGCTCCTGATGAAATGGCTGCAATCACAGCTCCAGAAGAGGTTAGACACAACCAGCAAAACATTCACACGAAGTGTAGATATATCTTACTTACTATAGCCGCAAAATGTTGCTTAACATGGTTAAATAATGGTGTAGTTTACATTGCTTCATCCTGAAGCTATGTGGCTTTAGTGGTTTACTGTAGTGATGTTTTTGTATTTTTTTTTTTTCCAGGGGCCAAATACGATTATGATCTGCATGGTCATCCTGCTCAATATTGGTCTGGCCATTGTTTTTGTTCACATCCTATCCTGATGGAAAGATGTCTGAGGTAAAAAAGTACCAAGTACATTAGAAAATGTGATTCTGAAAATTTGATTCTGTAAATCACTTGATTTATAGTAAATTTACTGTAGTGATCGATCAATAATGTTTTGTCATTGTTTCTGCAAACTGTGGCTCCTAATGCAACAGGGGTCCAGTAGAGCATAATTTTCCATGTGCACTGGTTGGGAAAGATAGTATTACTTATACTGTATATAATGCATATGTATAGAAGTCTATGGGATGAAGCTTCCATACAAGTGTGTTTGACTGCCACGCTATTGGGTGGGAATAGGAAGGGGGTAGAAAATTGAGGGAAATGAATTAAACTTAATTGTAGTACAATAATTATGCTTTGTTGATGTCTATTTTAAAGCAGCTTTTTTATTTAATCCAAGAAGATCAATATTGAAGAAAGACTAGAGAGGAACTGTGTTGGATGCCAAATGCTCCCTGTGAGGCTTCCCTGATGTGATACAGCCTCAATAAAGCCCTCTTGAGCCACTTGAAAGACTATGTGGAGCTGGATTGAATGATGACATACTGATGACAGTGGAAGAGTTTCTGTGTCTGAATCCTGGAGAGAGCTTTGCTCTCATATGATGGAAAGTGTTTATATGTATTGTGCTGGTTTAAAGAATGATTCTTCCCAAATTACGAGTGCCATTTACTTCTTAAACAGGCAAATATATTTTATGCAAATCAAGCATTGATGTCAAGCTTAAGTGGTTTAACCCTGAATATGAATCAAAGCTATAGTTTCTAAACAGTCGGAACTTGAAGGAAAATCTGCTAACTGGCAAAAATAAATTGTTTTGTGCTTGTTACCATCTGACAATTGTTTTGAAACTACTCATTACTCAGTAAGATGTCTTAAATTCTCATAATGAGGCCTTTTTATTCTGTCTTCTAACAAATACAAAACACACATAAATCTTTTTGAACCTATATGGTAAAAAAAAAATTATGAAAAATGTATGAAAAATTAAAATACAAGTCTAAGAACACAACAATGGTTAAGAATTTCAGTGAGGAAGATGGGATAGCTGTAAGTGTCATGGGGTTTTGCAAGAAAGTTTATTTCTTTCTGAATGTAATATCTTACTTCCATTTAGTGTCAAAAATATCATGGAAATTGAAATGGAAAAATGAAAACGAAACAAAAAAAATTTGTTTAGCTCAAGAAACTGTGAACGTTTGTGCTTGCAAACAATTTTTAAAAGTACCATTTTCAAAATCTATACTGATTTGAGTACTCAAACAAGACTGGTTTTGTATGCATGTATATTGTTTTGTTTTTTTTTACTTTTCTAAAATTGTGATGTTAGGGCAACATGTGCATTTGCAAATTTGAAGAACCATCTTGGAACAGGGGTTCTGCCAAGAGTGAACATCACAACAGTTTTTTTTTCCCCAGCCAGTCAGTATGTATGGCAGTTTCCACTTGTTACATAAGTTGATCGTGTCTTTTATTTGATTAATAGGTTTGGCCCTGATTGGTTGGCATTAAAACATACGGTCATGCTGTCCCATTTGCGGATAATATTAAACATCCCTGACTTAGAATTTCGTAAACATATGTTTGGATTAATGTCCCTTTTTAGAAAAGTACTTCTTACTTCAAAAAGCACATTGAGATATTGGTTTGCAATCAAATTCCAGTGATCTGAAATTGATTTGGCTTGTGGTTTTAATAGGTAATCTGGAGTGGTTTGTAATGGCAGTGTTTTACTATGCATCTGTGCCCAACACAAATGTCCATGTTATGGATTTTATATTGTGTATATAATTCATAGGTTTTGTTTTCATATGAAGGTGTTAAATCATGCTTTCACTGGCTGAATGGTGCACATATTCAAAATCTGTCTGTTCCCATGTTGATGACTTAATGCCTACCTGTGTTTGCACTCTGGAAAGGAATTAAATCACAGCACTCAAATTACCAAATATAAATGTATGGTTCTAGGCAGCATCACTAAATGCAAATAAATCTATTTTTCAACTGTAACATATTGCAGTTTGCCTTGATTCATATTTCAATAATGAACTCATTACGAGTATGCCTTCTCACTAACTCATGACAAATGTACATTTAAATTTCATATATTGTGTATGAAGAGATCCAGCAAGCAGTTTGTTTGATTAGGACTGCTATCAAAGTGGAAGACTTATTTCTTATTGCACAGGATCCCATGGAAATGAATAACTCACATAAGTTAACCAACTTAATTATTTGCCTGCTTGCTTGCCACATTGGGCTTGTCACATATGATTCATGACCTTTAAAAAAAAAAAAAAAAAAGCACACAAAAAGGTACAGCCTTTTGTACCCTTGAAAAGGTAAAGTCTTTTGTAGCTTAATACTGTGCATGTTCAGCACATCAGATCCCACAGGTGCAGATAAGTAATTTCACTATTCATACAGGCACTGCAATAAAGCTTAGAAATGAATACTTTTTCCCCCCAAAGTTTTAATTCAATGCATTACTACTTTGAACTGCCACTCGGACTACCTTCAAAAGGCAGCTTTTATTTCCTCCATGCTTCAAAGAGTTCACCGCAACCTCATAATACAAAACTTTGATCTATTTATTGTAAGGATTGCCATTAACCACGTGTAAAAGGGTACTAACCAAGCCCAGGATGTTTATATAAATAATTCAGAAAACTAAAGACTTCCATGGTGGTAAAATTACAAAGACTAATGCCACTTAATGCCAGACTAACACCATTACAGAGGAAGTTTTTTCTACCTTTATTTCATCAATAGGAAGAGCTGAAGAATAAAGTACAGCAACACATAAAAGGCAAGACATATGTGACAAACTAAAGAAAAAGAAAGGAACATGTCAGTTTAATACTCCTCTCCTTCCTCTTCTCCCTCAATACTGTCAGCACCAACTTCCTCATAATCCTTCTCCAGGGCAGCCATGTCCTCTCTGGCCTCAGAGAACTCACCCTCCTCCATACCCTCACCAACATACCAGTGCACAAAGGCACGCTTGGCATACATCAGATCAAACTTGTGATCGAGACGAGCCCAGGCCTCCGCAATGGCTGTGGTGTTGCTCAACATGCACACAGCCCTCTGCACCTTGGCCAGGTCTCCACCTGGAACCACGGTGGGAGGCTGGTAGTTGATGCCCACCTTGAACCCAGTGGGACACCAGTCCACAAACTGGATGGTGCGCTTGGTCTTGATGGTGGCGATAGCAGCGTTCACATCTTTAGGCACCACATCACCACGGTACAGCAGGCAGCAGGCCATGTACTTGCCGTGACGTGGGTCACATTTCACCATCTGATTGGCCGGCTCAAAGCAGGCATTTGTGATTTCAGACACAGAGAGCTGCTCATGATAAGCCTTTTCTGCTGAGATCACGGGAGCATAGGTGGCCAGTGGGAAATGAATACGAGGGTATGGCACCAAGTTGGTTTGGAATTCAGTAAGATCGACATTGAGGGCACCATCGAAACGGAGGGAGGCAGTGATTGAGGATACAATCTGACTAATAAGCCTATTCAGGTTAGTGTATGTAGGACGCTCAATATCGAGATTCCTACGGCAAATGTCATAGATGGCTTCATTGTCTACCATGAAGGCACAGTCGGAGTGCTCTAGAGTAGTGTGGGTGGTCAGGATGGAGTTGTAGGGTTCCACCACAGCGGTGGACACCTGGGGTGCTGGGTAGATGGAGAACTCCAGCTTGGACTTCTTACCGTAGTCAACAGACAGGCGTTCCATCAGCAGGGAGGTGAAACCGGAACCGGTTCCACCACCGAAGCTGTGGAAGACCAGGAAACCCTGGAGACCTGTGCACTGGTCAGCCTGGAAAAATGACCACTGGTCAGTTTGTGATTAAAACAAAAATCTGTATAGATTTACAGAAAACTCAAATGGTGCTCACCAGTTTGCGAATCCTATCCAGCACCAGGTCAATCAGTTCCTTGCCAATGGTGTAGTGACCACGTGCATAGTTGTTGGCGGCATCCTCCTTTCCTGTGATGAGCTGCTCAGGGTGGAACAGCTGGCGGTACGTTCCACTGCGGACCTCATCTACAGGAAAAGATCATGTAAATTATATTAATCCAGACACTGGTAACTAAACAGCCATGCCACAAAATCTGAATCTTACCTATGACAGTGGGCTCCAGATCCACAAACACAGCCCTGGGGACGTGCTTTCCAGCTCCAGTCTCACTGAAAAAGGTGTTGAAGGAATCGTCTCCACCTCCGATGGTTTTGTCGCTCGGCATCTGCCCGTCCGGCTGGATGCCATGTTCAAGACAGTAGAGTTCCCAGCAGGCATTGCCAATCTGGACACCAGCCTGACCAACGTGGATAGAGATGCACTCACGCTGTGGAAGAACGAAAATAAATAAATTTGTGACTTTTAAAAAAAAAATTTATAACAGATGCATGCTGCATTTGTGCTGCTAAAGATTGGTTAATTCATGGCAATGCAGTTACACAACAACTACATGAACAGAAAAAGCACAAGGTTTCTATTGATCAGGATTCAACATAAGGGATGGTGTTATGGCTTTACTTGACTTTAGAACAAAGCTCAAGACAACCCATTTGTTTGAGAATCTTACAAAAGCATGAGAGCTACATAGACATTAACACTTGACAGTAAGCTGCACTGACTAAGGATGAGGAGATTTGAAAGCCAGCTTGGTCACGAGGTACATCTTAGTGCGCATGCCTCGGATGTAAGCGCTCTGGAATGCGCCGGTTCCGCTCAGCCCTGACCACGTGACCCCGTCTCATTTCCTAAAAGTACGTTTTACTTTCAAGTTATTAATTTTAAAAAAACGGGAAATTAATGTTTATGATTGCTAACGGTAATTATTAAACATCGTGACGTGAGCTAAAATGCTTTAAAGAAGCTTTGAGCGAAGTCCTTTGTGTGATCACGTGGGCGTCAAAGAACCGTTCGTTTGAATACATAAAAAATCTTTTAAAAATTACAATTATTACATTTCCACATAATGGCTTTACAAATGTCATTACCAATAAAGTTAGTCATTAATAGCTAACAATTTTAAAAACAAAGAGGAAATAAACTTCCTACTCACCATTTTGAAGAAAGTGACTTTACCGTGTAATTACACAAAATCTTAGGAAAAAAGTTTAACTTTAAACTGAATTCTCACCGCCTGACTATAATGAGTCTGTAGTGAGAACACGAAATGGGATAAAACTCGGGGGTGGAGCTATATATATACTTTCCGCGTCTGTCGTCACATAGAGGCGGGACATTTACCCCTCACGGTTAGGGCTTGTCGCGTACTAATTGGTTGGAAAAAAACGCTACGCCGTATGTCATTGGTGCGTTTTAAATTTAAATAATCATTTCTTTTGAAGTCATTTTCAAATGGGGGGGGGGGGGGGGGCGGGGGTACTGGAAGGTTTTCAGTTAACTGTCGCTTGAGCTTTGATAACATACAGTAGTGCAATAATATGAAGAGTCTAATTTGGAGATAAAGGAAACATTCATCTAAAGTAAAATGTTTATATTAAAATATTACTGATGTGGTTATCCATACTGGTCCCAAGTTGTATTTGGTGCTGTTTTTTCTTAATTCCTGTTAGTAGTTAAAGGATGTGTGCCACACAGAGATCACAGGGTACACTGCTTTTGGGGGAACAGTTACTGTATGGGGGGAGAAATCATCATTCCTAAATATGGAGGATAGCATTTAGTTTCACTGTTTTTACTTTTAAAACCTGAAGGTGAACAGCTTGTTACATTCAAAGAAATATTAATGAATAATTAATTATAGAAGAGGTGGGCGCAGCAAACACTGATCTCCAATATCTCTATCATTTTCATCCATCTGGAAACATCTGGAGTCCAAATAGGGACCGCGGACGTCAAAGGTGACCATTGTAATTACTTCCATTTTTACAACCATGGTAGGACCTCCGGTCAACATTCACACACTATGGGCAATTTTGGAACGTCAGTTAGCCTAATCTGCATGTCTTTGGACTGTGGGAATAAACCAGAGTAGCCAGAGGAAACCCACAAGGCATGGGGAGAACATGCAAACTCCATGCACACAGACAACAGGTGAAAATCAGACACGGACCCTGGAGGTGCAAGGCACAAGCGCTACCCTCTAAACTACTGTGCTGCCTAAATCACAATTCAGTGGTTTTAAAAATATGAAAGCTGGATTGGTGCCCAAACAAACAAACAAACAAACAGAATTTCTGTTTTATATATATATATATATATATATATATATATATATATATATATATATCAACACCGTCAGGTGTGTATCAACATTGTGCAGGAGAAATTTCTGATGTTTATGCATTTATTTATTTTTTTAGTAAATTATAAAAGTTTGTCATTTGTACAAAAATATTTCAACTAGGAGGCTGGTCCAAAAGAGGGTTTGATAACCTACTCACTTTTCAATAGTATACATTTAAGTTTTTAGGAATAATAAAGTTTTTTTTTTTTTTCAAATTAAAAACATGTTTTGTCCATGGTCTCAAGAATGACAGAAGTATCTTAAAATAAGTCATGTCAATTTGAAATAATTTACACAAATGCATTAGGGAGGTCAAAAAAAACAACTTGTGTTTGAAATTGTCAAGAATCTGTCAGACAAATTTGTGAGTAAACAACCACGACCCCTTTGCCCAGATCAAATTATTTCCATAACACCACATTTCTTGTAAAAACCTACCTGATTCAGCTATCAGCATTCCTCCAGTAATGTGTGAAATATTTATTTGCCCATGTAAAACTGTTCTGCTTTTAAAATGTATTTTTCTTTTATAATTTAGATATTTTTCTTACAATTAAAGACAACCACATGTGTGAACTTGTAAGAAGCTTTATTTCTGTAATCCTTTTGCATACAGTATTATTTTGTTTGTTGAAAATTGTGGCAGACAATGACTCCCTTCCCACATTTTAATACTCCTCTCCCTCTTCCTCTCCCTCACCTTCAACGGAGTCAACACCAACCTCTTCATAATCCTTCTCCAGGGCAGCCATGTCCTCTCTGGCCTCAGAGAACTCACCCTCCTCCATACCCTCACCAACATACCAGTGCACAAAGGCACGCTTGGCATACATCAGATCAAACTTGTGATCGAGACGAGCCCAGGCCTCCGCAATGGCTGTGGTGTTGCTCAACATGCACACAGCCCTCTGCACCTTGGCCAGGTCTCCACCTGGAACCACGGTGGGAGGCTGGTAGTTGATGCCCACCTTGAACCCAGTGGGACACCAGTCCACAAACTGGATGGTGCGCTTGGTCTTGATGGTGGCGATAGCAGCGTTCACATCTTTAGGCACCACATCACCACGGTACAGCAGGCAGCAGGCCATGTACTTGCCGTGACGTGGGTCACATTTCACCATCTGATTGGCCGGCTCAAAGCAGGCATTTGTGATTTCAGACACAGAGAGCTGCTCATGGTAAGCCTTTTCTGCTGAGATCACGGGAGCATAGGTGGCCAGTGGGAAATGAATACGAGGGTATGGCACCAAGTTGGTTTGGAATTCAGTAAGATCGACATTGAGGGCACCATCGAAACGGAGGGAGGCAGTGATTGAGGATACAATCTGACCAATCAGCCTATTCAGGTTAGTGTATGTAGGACGCTCGATATCGAGATTCCTACGGCAAATGTCATAGATGGCTTCATTGTCTACCATGAAGGCACAGTCGGAGTGCTCTAGGGTAGTGTGGGTGGTCAGGATGGAGTTGTAGGGTTCCACCACAGCAGTAGACACTTGGGGAGCTGGGTAGATGGAGAACTCCAGCTTGGACTTCTTACCATAGTCAACAGACAGGCGTTCCATCAGCAGGGAGGTGAAACCGGAACCGGTTCCACCACCAAAGCTATGGAAGACCAGGAAACCCTGGAGACCTGTGCACTGGTCAGCCTATAAAAGAATTAACAAAAAAGAATATTAATTCATATTTACTATATTTGTAATTAAAAGTAGACAGTTTGCTGATACTCACCAGTTTGCGGATCCTGTCCAACACCAGATCAATAATTTCCTTGCCAATGGTGTAGTGACCGCGAGCATAGTTGTTGGCAGCGTCCTCCTTTCCTGTAATGAGCTGCTCAGGGTGGAACAGCTGGCGGTATGTTCCAGTGCGGACTTCATCTACGGGAAATAATATTATGTAAATTATATTGTGAACCAGACCGCCACAGATCCATTTGCTTTATTACATTAAGAGACAAGTCACACAGCATAAGCTACCTATGACAGTGGGCTCCAGATCCACAAACACAGCCCTGGGGACGTGCTTTCCAGCTCCAGTCTCACTGAAGAAGGTGTTGAATGAATCGTCTCCACCTCCGATGGTTTTGTCACTGGGCATCTGTCCGTCTGGCTGTATGCCGTGTTCAAGACAGTAGAGTTCCCAACAGGCATTGCCAATCTGGACTCCAGCCTGACCAACGTGGATAGAGATGCACTCACGCTGTCGACATAGAGAGAATATTTAGGGAAAAGGAGCATTTCAGCTTTAGACCATCCTGTGCCTGCCCAGCATTGCAGATGCACTATAATCCTGAGCATTATTAAATGTAAAAGAATGAATAAAACAATCCTAAGTACAGGTATCTTAGATTATTATTACGCAATTATTACAAAGAAATTTGCTGTAATTGTGCTGCCTTTAACCATAAAATAGTAATATCTACAATTGAAACAAATTATAGTTAAATCAATTTAAACCAAGATTGTTTGTTCATTGTTTCAAGTTATTTCTGTCTCATCTGCCTGAAGTCAACAAGATCAGTGATCGGTGAATCCACAGTTAATGGCTGCTCTAGTCGTTCCGGCATTAATATTAAATGACCACTACACTCCTGAAACATGATCTATCTTTTGCGGATAGCGTTTCTGTGGATTAAACCATTTCCTGAACATTAGGAAACAGATATGTCGTTGGGAAGGTGCCGGATATAATTTTCCTCTGGTGATATCATGACAAGCGTGGAGCCGGTTACACCCACACGCTATTGAGCACACACTGCACTCTCTGTGTCCTTTTGTTGGCTCGTCTTGCTCTCTGCATCACTTCTCAAACATCACCCCTTCATTTGTGAATGTAATTACAAATCTTACATAAATATATGCTTGCCTATATTTGACTTTCCATAGACTGTTTTTTCTCTATAGATATTATTTGATGATTCAATTACTGGATTAGTTTTACATTTTTAATGCATCTATGGCCTAGGTGAAAAAAAAGGTTAAATAATCTATCTATCTCTTTCTTAGATAGATAGATAGATAGATAGATAGATAGATAGATAGATAGATAGATAGATAGATAGATAGATAGATATTCATATTAAACACTTACCATTGTTCCCAAAGAGCTTGATAGTGAGGACTAAAAATAAAAAGTGAGTCTCAGCAGAGAAATCTTACAGCTCGACAACTAACGGGTCGATGTAAGAAGAATGGGATGCGTGCTCCGCGAGCCTTCCAATTTATAGACGTGTTACCCTGGCGACTGCGTCTCCTGTATTCCTATTGGTCGCGCTGGAAAAATGACGGTTAAGGGAAAAAATTACAGTTACTATTGGATGAAAAGGGGACAACGAGGAAAAGCTCCCGCCTACAGCCTCACCCTAGTTAGTTACCGTCTCAAACACTGACACAGCGTTTTATTATCATTCGATGTATGTTTGTACAACCTAATATATTGTTAGAAATATATATTTTAGATGATATAATATATAAAATAGATAATAATAAAAAATAAAAGATTTGTGTATTAAAGCTGTAAAAAGGTTATATTTTGTGCTCTTCTACTTATATTCTTTAAGAAAAAAAAAACATTTTACGACAATTTACGACTTTTTTGTTGTGCCACAGATTTCACATTTAAAAAATAGTCATATTAAAGGTTAAAAGGCATTCAGGCTACAAGCAGCTTTCAAAGTAACTTGATTCTCTCATCTTCCATCTGGTGCCTTTTGTACTACTCTTTAGTCAAAATACATTTTATCGAACGTTGTGTCACAATAACATGCCTATTAAATATATATAATATGCCACAAAAACAGGTCAGTGCAGCTGTCATGATGAAAGAAAGGGGTATTTTACTGTTACCTCCTGTCATATATACCTTAAATGGTATAAACTAAATACCTTTATTGGCGAAACTTTTTATCTGACCTTTAATTTTGTGTTAAAGCTTGAATTTCCTTCAGGATCAATAAAGTATCTGTCTGTCTACAGTATCTATCTATCTATCTATCTAATATGAGACACTGTTGATTAAAATCGCTCTGTTTGAGCATGAGAAAATTCTTCAAGATATACTGGGTAAATCCATTGTTGTTGTTGTTCAAACATTTAACCTTGGATGGAAGGATATACAAGCAATAGCTTGACACACACACACAGCCCCCAAGGCCTTCTTCCTGGGCTCAGCCGTTGCTAGGTGATGAATACCAAGGTTGCTTAGCGACCAAAGGGTGTCCTGGAGATAATACACAAACCTACACTAGTCTCTATTATTTAAGGGCCGCATGGCCAATCCTAAAGGTCATTCCTTGGGATACAATGCAGCTAGGGAAATTTAGACAATCCTTCAGAGTGACACTCCTTCACACATAAGCAATCTAAACCTTGTCACTCCAACACTATAAGAAAGATTTTAAGGTTGTCTTGAAGGATCTTGATGTAACAAGAGTAAAGCGTAATAATAAATAATAATCAATTCTCTTGCACTTGTTTCAAGATAACGTGTAGCGTGTGTTGTGCTGCAATTTATTAAGTATTGTTTTGTGTTTGTCACTGTTTTCACATTTGCATACGTGCACTTTATGTTGCTTTTTAAATTGTTTTGTATAGTTCTTATCTAGTTTTGTTAATTCATGCTTTATGTATCCCCCTGTCCTGGAGACTCCCGTTGTTTTGTTTCATTGTGTACTGAACTGTATATGGTTGAAATCACAATAACATAACCTACTTGACTTGAGGTAGCCAAAAAAAAAAAAAAAAAAACCTATAATGTCTAGCTAATTTTGAAAATAAATAAATAAATAAATAAATAAATAAATAAAGATTCAAAATAAGTTACCTATTAAAATGTTTCATTTGTGAATGCTAGTTTAATTTAATCCAAATGATCAGTCAAGAAGCAAATGAGTACTTGCCTGAGGGAATCTCAATGCTCCATCTGCCATGGTTACAGTCTCTGTTTGATGGTAACCCCTAAAATCTTTATTTCCTATTGATTATATCTACCTTATGAGTTTACAAGACTTTTGTATCTGCAATGCCATGTAATGGCATATTGTAAAGGTTTATGAATTCCCAAAGTATTCTTTCTTCATGTGTCTGGGTTACTTGGTTACTTCACCCCAAGTGTTTAGCCACAATGTTTATTGGCTTGTTGCTAACAACAGAGAACAATAGAGAACAATTATCTGAGGTACTTATATGTTTGTGTAGTAAATGACCAGAACTGCAGTGTCTATGATACACACATTCAAAAAAAAATCCTAGATTACTTATAAAAGGGTTTCTATAATGTAAAACTTTTGTTGTTTTCTGACAGTCATACAAACCTTTTTCCTCTCACTGAAAAGAGTGGTATTCTGTAAAACTACACTTTAGTGCCAACTTATGATGTCATTTCCATCCATTACCATAAGACACACTGTACTCTCTCAAGCTTCCTGAATATCTAGCAGTAATTTGCTCTAGGGAATATGCATACGTCACATGCTTTTGATGCATTATAGGATAATATGCCCGGCAAGGCAAAGTAAAATATACAGGCTTGAATCTTGTCAATCTATGAAAGGGCTAATTTGCTTAATCAAAACTTCCTATTCATGTTCATGTAATAGGAAAATAATTTTAACCAAAAATAGACAGTAATACATGAAATAGAGTTTGGAGAAACAAAAAAAGGAATGAAATGTATCATTCTCTATGAAACGATACAATGTTGTAGTTAGTGGTAGAACTGCCTACTAACTGAGTTAGTGGTAGAATTGCCTACATCATTAGACATTGAAGCCCATTATTAATTTACAATGAGCTGTGTGTCACAGATGGCAGAAAAGCAAATCAGTTCAGCAAAGCATGTTTCAGCTTTGCTCTCCACAAGCAACCACTCCTGTTTCTTGCCCTCCCATCCTATTCTCATCTCGACAACTGTCTGAATACCTCTAAGTACGCCAGCTGCTGGGGCCTTGTGTGGAATGCTCAGCTTGACTGCTATTAATCTTTGCAATCTTCTTAGCCTGGAAGCTTAATATTAAATTTTGATCCTTATGTTAAATTACCCTTAAAATCAGTAAATGTGGCACAAAATGGCAGCAAGCTTTTTTTGATCCACGACTCATTTTCTGTGAGAGTTTAATAAAACACCTTATTATTAAAATCACTCATCATTACAAAAGATGTAATGTCTAAACACTGGCTTAAGATCCTGGGAAATCATTATGTCCTAGAAATTCTAAAAAAGAAAGAAAAAAAGAAAAAAAAGCAATCATGTATTGTGCTAGTGTCAATATTTGCAGTCAACAATGAAAGAAAAATCATTAAGCAGGATTAGAATATATATTTATACACCTAGGAATTAAAAAAGTTGGCTTCAGATGCTAATAAAATATAAAAAGCTATCAGTTTACACTGCACATATAATGTATATTGACTGAACTACAAAATAATGGTATTTGTTTGAGCCCTGGGTAAATGATGAGATCAGCATCTAAAAGTGCAGATGACCAAGCAAAATACCAGAGATTGCAGTGTGGGTAAAATGAATGGGATTTCATAGCTGCTCTTTGTGGTTAAATGTCCTTACCCTACAATTAGGTCTGATGCTCAGTGTAGCAGGGTTTTCTTTCCAAAAAACGGCATGTCACTCATTTTTCTATTTTTTTCCCCCAAAGAAAAGATAGATTTTAGGATAGGTGAATGTGCACTTAAACCCAGGCCAGGTTGTAAACTCATGGAGGATGTGTAGTTGTGCACAGTGACAAAGCAAAAGTAAATGCTGGCTGATCATGTGATAAGTGATGACGTCACTACTGTAAAATCTAGGACACTGATAGGGACAATGACACTGAGGATGGAGAGAACTTGAGCCGAGTACCGCCGGATCTCTCACAGTGGACAGCATTCAGGAATTTTACATTGCAAATCAGATACTTTACAGAAGACTAGTGTTTGACTATTAAAGAACACAGATTCCTGCCTTTTCAAACAACCTGTCGTCTAGGACAATATCTTATATAGGTAATGGCATTTGACACTGCACATATTGACACTGCACATATAAAAAAATTAAAACAAGGCTTCATGTCCCCAGTCCAACAATGAATGTGAAGAATGAAAGAAAAAAGCCAAGAAAAAAATATTTTAATTTATTAAACCCTGTTATATTAACATTGCTGTTTTTTTTTTACAATCCCAGCAGCTCAGACAATATTTCAAGATGCAATCCAGATTAAATGTTTATTAATGCATTCTTTAAATACATGTTTTTGTTTGATATTTCTTTTAATCCCTCATATTTTACATACATGATTAATTTGTGATGATAAAAGAACAATACAAGCTCAAACTGCACTATATGATCAAAGTTTATGGACACCTGAGCATAACAATCATATGTACATTCATGATCAAGTCCTTCCTTACAATTACTGTATGAGAACCTACACTCTTCTGAGAAGGCTTTCCACAAAACCCTTGGAGCATGATTGTGGATTTGTGATCATTCAGGCACAAGAGCATTAGTAAGATTAGGCACTGATGTTGAAAAATAAGGCCTGGAATGTAGACAGTGGTTGAGTTCATTTCAAAGATGTGCAGGACGCTCGAGTTCTTCCACTCAAGGGTTGGCAAACAATATCTTTGCAGATCTTTCTTTGTGGACATTGATATGCTGGAATAGGTTTGGGGCTCGTACGTAGTTGCAGTAGACAAGTGTCTGATTAAAATTTAGTGGCCAATGTTTGGGGAAGAGGCGGCACTGTTGTCTTGCTCCCTCAGGTTCCGGGTTAGATTTTTGCCTCGAGCCTGTGGGCATGGAGTCTGCATGTTCTCCCCATGCTTGGTGGGTTTCCAACCACCATTCAAAGACATGCAGATTAGCCTAACTGGCATTCCCAAATTGCCCATAGTGTGTGGATGAGCGTGTATGTGTGTGCCCTGTGATGGATTGGCACCCCGTCCAGGGTGTTCCCTGCCTTGTGTCCTAATCTCATGGGATAGGCTCCAGGCTCCCCTGGACCCTGTCTACACCCTAAAGCCTAAAGGTTTAGATGATGAGTGAGTGAGAGTGAGGTTTGGGGACGATCCACATACAGTAGGTATGGGGTGGTTAGGTGTCTGTATACATTTCACTGTGCCAAAATGTATAGTGTTTTTAGTTTTATTATTGGTTTGTTTGGGGTGGGGGGGGCTTCTTAATTTTAACAGCAGGGAATATAAAATCTGTACGATATAAAGCTGTGTAAAAGGTGCCGGTTTGTGTTGGTAAAGTAGTCAGACATTTAGCTAGCTAAGAACAATCAATTTATTTCAGTCATACGCTGGACTAAGAAGCACGTTAAGACGTCTCTGATTGGCTGCTTGTGTTACGTCCTGACGTCTTAACTCTACGTCCCGCCCCTTGCCGGTCGGTGTGCATTGGCTTGTACCTACGTCTCGCGCCAATGCTGTCAACATTCAGCTTCATCTCGATTCCGAGTCGGTCCTTCATTTCCTTTATTCAGAAAAATGGTAAGTAACGATGTTTATTTTTAATGTTTCTGAATGAGCTCCGTGTGTTTACAGTGCTATCTGCCATCCTATATATTTTTAAAAAATATAAATTTTGTTTAAGGAAATATTTTTGCCAGTTTCTTCTTAGGCGCGCGCGTTTTCACTAAAATGGAGGCACAAACTGAGAAAGCACTTAGCTTCTCTCAGGATAAATTCTCCTTATAGCTTAAAAAACAAAACAATGTTGTGGTTATCATTTAGACCAAAAAAAAAAAAAAAAGAGCCTAAGATGTGTCTTCATACATTAATTCGTTTATGGTTCCTTGAGACGGAGATGAGATGACGTCATTTCATCATTTGTGCATTAATTATAAACCAACCCAGTATCTCTTAATATTAATGAACGTAAGTTATTGTTCTGAATATGCTGAACAATAATTTAGTAATGTTAAATAACTATGGTTTTTCTTTTTTGTTTGTCTTCTGCTTTTTTGTGTCTGTAACCTATGCATACTTGTGTGATGATTATTATAATTTATAATTTTTTTTTTTTTTTTTTAAGATAATAATCATGACCAAATCCCCACACCTCCCCAGGATGGCTGATGGGCTGATCAAGGGTGTATTGTTAGCTATGAGAAGGAGGAGAGCGAATATTCATGAAATGCATCCCCCCCCCCATCCTCCCTACCTCTATTCACTAAAAGATTCCGGGTGGAGACTCGCTCCAGCAGCTGTTTGCTGGATATTATGTCTGGCATGGCTGAACGTTTCCCATCTCTGATGTATTTGGCAACTGCTGATGTCCTTCAAGGATATAAAATCGCATTCCCATTCAAACCTGGCTCATTAGTGTAAAGGGCAGGTGGCCATCTTTTTGGGCTATATGACAATATATTTAATGTCAGTTACTCTCTTTTTCAAATTCATAAAGCTGCATCTTTTGAACTCTCTTTTTCTCTTGAGAGAATGCTCAAGTGTCTATATGTATAGAAGCTCTTTCAGTTGGTGTGGTTTGCCAGTCTGTGCTAGACTGGGTGGGGCTCTTTCATGGCTCTCTTTCTGCTTTCTCACTCCCATGAATAGAAAGCACTTTGCTGACTGCAGGCTTTGTTATGCAGCCCTGCAGTTGGTTGTGTAGTTGCTTCCATCAGCATTTCGGGCTCAACAGTGAGCATTTATTAAAAGCCAAGGCTAGAAATGTTAATATTTCCAACAAAACAATTAATTTGTGCCTTCACAATGATTGAGACAGTGTTTTTAATAACTGTATTATATACCTTGCATTTTTCCTCCCACAGCGTGAGTGCATCTCTATCCACGTTGGTCAGGCTGGCGTCCAGATTGGCAATGCCTGCTGGGAACTCTACTGCCTTGAACATGGCATCCAGCCGGACGGGCAGATGCCCAGCGACAAAACCATCGGCGGCGGAGACGATTCCTTCAACACCTTCTTCAGTGAGACTGGAGCTGGAAAGCACGTCCCCAGGGCTGTGTTTGTGGATCTGGAGCCCACTGTCATAGGTAAGATTCAGATTTTGTGGCATGACTGTTTACTTACCAGTGTCTGGATTAATATAATTTACATGATCTTTTCCTATAGATGAGGTCCGCACTGGAACATACCGCCAGCTGTTCCACCCTGAGCAGCTCATCACAGGAAAGGAGGACGCTGCCAACAACTATGCACGTGGTCACTACACCATTGGCAAGGAAATTATTGATCTGGTGTTGGACAGGATTCGCAAACTCGTGAGTATTAGCGAACAGTTTTTTTAGTTACACTTTTAATTACAAATATAGTGAATAATATGAATTAATTTATTGATTCTTTTATAGGCTGACCAGTGCACAGGTCTCCAGGGTTTCCTGGTCTTCCACAGCTTCGGTGGTGGAACCGGTTCCGGTTTCACCTCCCTACTGATGGAACGCCTGTCTGTTGACTACGGTAAGAAGTCCAAGCTGGAGTTCTCCATCTACCCAGCACCCCAAGTGTCTACTGCTGTGGTGGAACCCTACAACTCCATCCTGACCACCCACACTACTCTAGAGCACTCCGACTGTGCCTTCATGGTAGACAATGAAGCCATCTATGACATTTGCCGTAGGAATCTCGATATTGAGCGTCCTACATACACTAACCTGAATAGGCTTATTAGTCAGATTGTATCCTCAATCACTGCCTCCCTCCGTTTCGATGGTGCCCTCAATGTCGATCTTACTGAATTCCAAACCAACTTGGTGCCATACCCTCGTATTCATTTCCCACTGGCCACCTATGCTCCCGTGATCTCAGCAGAAAAGGCTTACCATGAGCAGCTCTCTGTGTCTGAAATCACAAATGCCTGCTTTGAGCCGGCCAATCAGATGGTGAAATGTGACCCACGTCACGGCAAGTACATGGCCTGCTGCCTGCTGTACCGTGGTGATGTGGTGCCTAAAGATGTGAACGCTGCTATCGCCACCATCAAGACCAAGCGCACCATCCAGTTTGTGGACTGGTGTCCCACTGGGTTCAAGGTGGGCATCAACTACCAGCCTCCCACCGTGGTTCCAGGTGGAGACCTGGCCAAGGTGCAGAGGGCTGTGTGCATGTTGAGCAACACCACAGCCATTGCGGAGGCCTGGGCTCGTCTCGATCACAAGTTTGATCTGATGTATGCCAAGCGTGCCTTTGTGCACTGGTATGTTGGTGAGGGTATGGAGGAGGGTGAGTTCTCTGAGGCCAGAGAGGACATGGCTGCCCTGGAGAAGGATTATGAAGAGGTTGGTGTTGACTCCGTTGAAGGTGAGGGAGAGGAAGAGGGAGAGGAATATTAAAATGTGGGAACAAAAATGTAAATTAAATCAGGTAGCCAGTATGTACACATGATATTCCTTGTGTATCGAGTGTAAACTCTGCTTCTGAATGTGTACTTATTGTCCCTGTCTTGGCCAGTATAATTGTCTTTTGGTGTTCGTCAGCCAAATTTTCAATGTGACTGAATAAAGTTATGACTCATTTTGGAGTGTCTTTGTTTCTTCTTATGAGATTGTTTCTCTAGAATTGTGCACACTTCCAGAGTGGTGTCAAAGCTGTACATGGTTCCTGGGGAAGTGTGCTAAATGAGGAATTTGCATGTATGACAAGGAGACCACCAAAATATGCTGTATTGAGCACCCTCTACTGGCCATCTGGGTATTAAAAATGTGCCAGTTTTTAGCATAGCTAAATATTAAAACAGAGTATGTGGGTTTTGAAATAGTTTATTACATTGCATTAATAAAAAAAGAAACAGTAGTGTCATTTATTAGAAGTGTAAAAATGTGTTACACTATTACAACTCCAAAATCAACCACATCTACATAAAAAAGAAGGCGGCCTGAATAATAAGAATTTGCTTCAGACTGTGGTTGAATAATATTTGCTGTTGTTGTAGATTCTTGTTCACCCTTCCTTGTAAGGAAGTAATGAACGTTTTGGTGCTGCCTGCTGCTTTATCAAGCTCTGAAGGTGAGAAGATATTGAATATATGATTCCAGCAGCAGACATCTCAGACCGAGGCTGATAGAGCTTTAGGAGATGCCTGAGGGAGGAAATTAAAGTGATGTCAATTATCATAATTTCTTTATCAGTTAAAGTATTCGTCAGGTACAGTACATTTGTTTCAGCTGATCTATGTACATATCTACAGTAGGAGCCTTTGTTATTGGGCAGTGTGTGGCTTTTTTATTTAAAATTTAGAGTGAAGAATGACTAAAATTCATGACACTTGGCTAGGTAAGAAAAACAGCTCTGCTTTGACTGTTACCAAGTGGAAATTTTGTCTTGCACCTTCTGTATGTTCATGAACTGTTCAGGAACAATTCAAAATGCTTTATGTAATATATAAGTAGACAAATGTTCATGGTGCAAAAACATGGCTAATGAATGTGTAATTAGCTTTATTCTTTTTTTTATTATCTATTTCTTTGTTTTAAATGTCCTAGTAAGAGTACAATGAGTAGTTAGATGAAGAAAAAAAACAGCACTGAGAAAAGCAGTTACTCAGAACTCAAGGCTTTGAGCTACAAATCAAAATGGTGCTAGTTTATATACATCACCTCTGTGCTGCTATGATTGGAGCCTTGAGCAAAGACTTTCAATGCAGCTCACTTGTATTCAGCCTTGATTGTAAGTCACTTTGTATAAAAGCCAAGTCAATTAAAAAAAAAAAATAGAAACTCAAATTCATTGTTGTAGGTTATTGGCTAAATTAAGCAAACTTACTTGTAGGCAAATGTCCCTACTGCTAATGCAACAGTTAGGATTCCAAACACCATAGCCACAATTCCCGTGATAAGCACCCTAGAACCTGAAAATGAAGGGGGGAAAACACTGATTTAGTGACTTCTTCGTGCATTTATGATGGTTTTGATTATAAATGCACCCCCACCACCAACACCACCCCCCAGCCTTTAAGCAGCCTTTAGCCTTGATTATGGTGTTCAGTGTTATGGCAGATTCCTGTGTGAAAATGATTCCTCATGCTCACAGAACAACACTTTCATATTTTGAATCTTGGAACTAGGGAAGAACAAAGTCCACAGATGTGATAACCTGGTCATTCAGGTTATCAGCTGACTTCGTTTATTGCCACACTAGCTGATGTACCAGTCATTGATGGGAAAAGAGTTAATATGAAAAGATTAAAGCTTCAAATAAATTCAGCTTTAATGTAAACAGTAATATTATTATTTCAGGTTGAAGCATATATCTTTCTCTTATTAATTCAATACTTAAAAATTTAAATACTTTCCACATTATATCATATGTACAAAAAAGGTAAACCAAAAAATGACTTTAGCTGGGTTTACATAGACTGGGTAACATACTGTATGTGAACATTATTATTGACAGATTCTTATATTTTTACTCACCAATAATTACATTTACTCTGGCACTAGTGACTGCAAGGCTGGCATCATTACTCATTGAGACGTTAATGCAAAAGATGCCCGAGTCATTAAACACGTGTCGGAGAACGAGCTGGCACTCTGTTAAAGCGCTTACAGCACTGCAGATGGTCCTGCCTGGAGAAAGGCAGTCGGATATCACAGTACATATGTCTGTAGGCAAGCTGAAAGAGAAGAAGATAACTGATGCACAAGCTTTGCATTATTTGTAGTGTTTCAGTATTGCACAAAGAGCAACATAAGCAAATACCTTCCTTGACAGGAAATGGTGAAATCCACAGTGTTTTGTTCAAAAAAAGCGCCAGCGGCCTGGACGATCTGCACATCCTCAATGCCCTCTGGGAAATCAAGTAAATATATTAATATCACACTAAGAGTCACTGCGTGCTCGTATTTGATTAGACGCAAGGTTTTGTCAATCATAATTTTCTGTAACTGCAATGCTGACAATAATGCTGCACTTTTATTTACCATTTCTGGAAGGAGGCTCAAATGTCTCAACATAACAGTCCACTCCCCCCACCCCCCCCCTCCCCATGGGAAGGTCTTCATGGTTTTCTTGGTAAACATGTTGTGGATTGTTTATTTTTTTATTTATCCAATTTAATTTAATTTCGTTTATAACTGTTATAAGTGATAAGATAAGATTTATCTCATGGATGTTCTACACAATTAAATTCATTTCAATTTACCTTTTGGGATCTTCTAGGACAAAATCCATGAACGGTTACTATAAATGTTGCCTAATGCAGCTAAACAAGGTGGCTGTTTTGTTGAACTCACCAGCAACTGTGATCCTTGTGGAGAAGGAGCCGTAACGGTAGATCACACATTCCTGCTCAGAATTTTGTGGCTGATCTTTTGAGATAACTGTAAACAGTTTGAGATGGAGTGCCATGAAACTGTCATACGGTAGTGAATTATTTAGTTAGAGGCACTATTTTATTTTATTTTTTTTTTAGATGGCCACATAGCATAAGCAAAATGAACAAACCTCCAGTTGTGTCTAGCCGGGGAGCTGTTTTCATCTCAGCCCTGAATATTCCAGAATGTTCCAACAACTCTGCAGCGTCCTTAAATGCACTTTCTGTGTAAGACGTAAGCAGAATTGAGTTTTATCATTTCAGGGCCTACTCTGGTGAAAACATAATCATTTTAACCCTACCATTAGAGATAAGCTGTGCAGGCCCTGCATGCTCCTCAGAGATAAAGGCATCAGCAGTTGGTTCAGTGAGTGAAGGTGTATTCGTAGGAGTGGAACAGGGCGGATTTGGGACGGCAGCCTGGACGACAACATGGGGTTTAAAAGAGCCGGTCTTGGTGTATGTGTGGGTGACAGTGAGTTCTCTTGAAATCACAGTACCACTGTCGTCCCCAAAATCCCAGTTAAAGTTGATGTCAGAGTGAGCCAGGTAGGAACTGGGGTCATGGACAGCAATGGCGAAGGCAATGGGATGGTTTTGGATAAACGACTGGTCCCCTTGGTCTTTATCATTCACTTGAGAAAGAGTGACAGCAAACGGGATCTGGTCTGAAGAGGAAATGGAAAGAACTGAAAATGGATTCATTAACTAGACAGACAGATGTTTGAATTGATGAACAAAGGGACGAAATGTTGGATGGATTAATGGATGGATGGTTGGATGGATAAAATGTTCAGTGGATGGATGGATGCTCACCAGTAATACAGAACTGTGTTGAAGCATAGCCAATTGGAATGAATTTGTCTCTTTTTCTGTAGTGATAAATAACCACATCCATTTCATAGGTGCCGAGAGGGATGTCTTCAGTACTGACGTTCAGAGAGGATGATGGACCATCACACACCTGCCAGTATTTCCCTATAAGAAAAAAAGAGGGAAATGATGTGGTAGGATATATTTGTCAGTATGGGTTTTTTTTTTTTATTAATTTGAATTTAGTCTTTCTGATTTGGTCATAAGTTGAATATTATCAAATTCTTATAACAGTACCTCTGGCAGTAGAACATTTTATATTAATGTGCTCATTTTACTGTTACAAGAAACAGTTTTCACCAGGAATGGCATGGTGGACACTCCAAATAAAGAGACATAAAGGGGAAAGGATTTTCTGTAGCATACATATTTAGCCTATTAACTTCAAGAAAATGAACCCGAGTGTTTATAGCTGCTATAATGCAAGTGATAACAGGAACTTATTTTGGAGCTATAGCTGCTGGTTGATATTCAGGAAACAAGACATTTTAGCACTGAACTTACCACAGGTTTTCCACACAAACACATAAGGTGGCTTTTGGTCCCCATGATTGTATAACGGAGAGCCATCAGGAAAAACAGCATCCTGATCATCAGCGTTTTTATGAGCGTAAACAGGGTCGCCTTCATGGTATTGAGTACCTACAATACAAAGATTAAAATCTATCTAAAAAGTTGAAGAAAATCAGAGTAGCAGCTAGCGTTTGGTCCTGGAAGTGTTCACCCACAAGAGAGGAACAAAGCTTGATTAATTCTGCGGATTTTCATTCTCAAAATTTTACAGAAATGACTGAAAAAAAAGAAGAAATGTTACATGTAATAAATCTGGAATATATGAGAGTTTACATTAAATTTGAATAAAATTACTAAAGAAAATCCACTTTTTCACAATATTAAAATCTATTAATTCTATTTTAAATAGAATCATTATTCTATTACATGTGGTAAATCAAGTATACAGTTCCATTTTGGAAGATTTCTGACAATATTCATGCTCTACTAATGATCAAGTATATAAGATACCACAAAAACATGTTGTGATTGATATAACATGCGTTTCTAAAAAAAAGAAGAAGAAGAAGAAGAAGAATAGAATAGAAAATATCAGCATATAAATGCACTGATAAAGGAATTAGATACTGTACTTTATGCCCTTACATTCCTTTATGACATATTGCACATATATGAAAGGCAGTGTTCTTTCAAATGTACCATTTATAATGTAGTTCTTTCCCCAAACAACTTCTCCATTAGGCAGCACCTCTTGATTTTCTGGGAAAAGTATGTCAATAGTGAAGGTGACTTTAGCTCCAGTTAGAGTTGGTGCATCGTTACGGACATCAAATTTCACCTCTCCACCTGTGGACATAAAAACAACTCGCTTTTCATGCAAAACAAATAATTGAACGATGTGGACCATTTACCTTATCATAAAAATACAAATAAATTATACATGATTGAGCAAATGTTTAGAGTATATGCCCTGTGATGGATAAGCATCCATCCATAAGCCGAGTTCCTGGTGTAGACTCAAGATCCAGTATAAACTGCTCAGTGAAGTTAGATCGAATATGTAATTAAACAAAAAGACAATGGCACCTGTCCAGCTGCTCCTGTAACGCAGGTCTTCATTCTTCCACACTGGGTACAGTTTTGTGTTCCATGACCGGTATCGTATGAATTTGGGTTTGGACTTGCTTTTTTGAAGTTGCTCTGAAATAAAATGCAGAAATAGCATTTTAACCTCATCTTAAGATTGATACTGTATATCGCTCTAGTAGCAAATGTTAGTTTAAATATTCTGAGTACTGTATTAAAGTCTTAATCCAACCATGTTAGCTATGGAGACTCTAATATGAAAGGATAGGTATTTTTTCAGGTAGCATACAATTTAATATTTTGATCTGTCCATGGACTTAAGTCACTAGGCAGGTTACAACCTGCATGGGTTGGCCCAAGCTCAATTGGAATCGCCAGGGACCAGATGACAAGATATTATTACAATACTTAGGTGCTGATTTGTCTTTATTGTGATTCTGCTTATATCAAGATTTTTATAAATATCCAAATTCGAATTTTTGTTATAATTCTAAAGAAACGTTTTAAATCAATTATGGAGTCGTTGAGTCGTTATCGCAAAAGAATTGTGATGCATAACTGAATTGTTATCAATATATTGGTTGTTGGGTCGTTAAAAAAACTGTTGCAGAATGATCAGAATGATAACTGGTGTAGAGGCTCAAAATCAAAACCTGAACATTTTTTTGCTACCTCGGTTATACAGTAATACAAATAATAAATTAGCAAATGAAATACATAAATTAATAAATTGTAAGCCTATAAATAGTTTTTTTTTCTTCAAAAATGTAATTCCCTATTGCAAATAATTCATAAATTATTAGGCAATGTGTATATATGAGCTTTCATTGCATTGTGGCAATAACTTATCACAGATTTATAAGAAAATGAACAATTAACAGTAAATTAAGGATTTTGAGGCTATGAAAAATACTTCATGAAGCTTAGCCCAAGGCTTTAATCTATTACTTTGTAGACACACCTATTAAAAAGGAAAAGAAAAGAAAAGAAAAGAAAAGAAAGAAGTGACTCTGCACTAAAGCTCATTTAACCACACATTTTCAGTTTGTGGAATTCCATCCATCCATCTAGGCAGGGGACCTGAGGCCTATCCCAGGGAACATAGGACACGAGGTGGGGTATACCCCTACCCTGAATGCATACACATTCACACCCTATAAGCGTACACATTCACACACTACAGACAATTTGGAAACACCAATCATTTTGCAGTTCATGTTTTTGGACTTCAGGGGGAAAATCACTAAGCATGGGGAGAACATGCAAACTCAACATGCACTGACTGGCAATGAGTTTCAAACCCCGAGGCGCAAGGCAACAGTCCTAAATATTAAGCCGTTACAATGCCCTGGCACATGTCCAGCAGGCCCACACACCTTCTAAGCCACTAAGTCAAATCAGCACCAGGGGTTTAAGTTACCACTTATGGTCCATGATTTAAGTAGCTTATTGATAATACTTGCCAATAGGAATGTATCATTTATTAACTGTAAATCCTCGATTTAATACTTAAGACCAGAGATCAAGTGAAAAGAATAGAAAGGTGTGTGTGTGTGTGTGTGTGTGTGTGTGTGTGCAGGTATTTCTTGCTTTCCAAAGTGTTAGGGCTTTACGTTCATTAATTGTGGTTAGTCACGTGTTGCTTCTTACAAAAAGGTTTAACAAGATATCTACAGTACTCTTGCGTTTTTAACACCTTGCCTAGATTATGTCTTCAGGTACTATGCTACTGGTATATTTGTAGCCAAGAGGAACGTCATTTAGCATTAGACAGCTAACAAATCGAAACTTCAACAAGTGCCAGTACTTTAACTTCAGCAAATGTATGTACAGCTGTGTACACTTTTTTTTTTTTTCAACAGTGTATTATGGCAGCTAGCTTTGGCTATATCACATTCAGCTAGTTTGTATTATCAGAGTTAGCATGTTAGATAACAGGATAGATTAAGCATAAAGCTGCTGATACTTATTTTAGCTAATGTTTCCACATGTTTATTGGTTCCTTGGTGAATGAGTTCAATATTAACTTTACACAAGTCAAAGAGTTTATTCTTTGCAACTTGTGAACAATTTCTAGCTGTGACTTTTACTAGTGGGTTGATGTAGATTAAGTAGGTGGACTTTCACTTGGGGATAATGATGGTATGGGGTTACTGTACCTTTTTGCTGTAATCTGTACTCATTTGCATGAGTACTTAACTTAAAAACTACTGTGGTCAGTTGTAAATGTAAATGAGGTATAGATAATTATTTAGCTTATATGCTTAATTATGGGCTTTAGCTTATAGAACTTAGCTAGCTGCAAAAACAGGTTAAGAAAAGTCTTCCATATCTAAAGGGTTTTCTCTTAAATATGACCATGAGATGTCAGTGTTGTAGCACCTCCAGTAGAGACTAGGTATATGTACTGCAGGTATAACTCTATTTTTTCTTGCCCTATTTTCTTTCATGCCGCAAATGATAAGTGATTCTGATTTTGAATAATAATAATAATCATAATAATAATAATAATAATAACCATAATAATAATAATAATAATAATAGACATTCCTCATTATCTTAAATCTTCATGTTGAATTTATTTGCTTGGAATTGAACCCGGACCCTGGAGATGGAAGGCGACACTGCTAGCCCTACCACATTTCATTTACCACATTAAATGAACCAAATTCAAAGAAAATACTAAGCTATGTTTTTGCCTTAGTTTAAAAAAAAATCACTTGATTATGACTGGAAACAGCATTGCATTAAAATAAGCTGGAAATTACTTCAATGAATTTAATAACATATCTACTAAAATTTCTACATTATAAAATGACCAGATTTCCAGATAAGACAATACACAATACATAATATACAAGTAAAGAATTAAACATTATTGGGATTGTTTTTTATTCCTCTTATACTACAGTAACATTTTCAATTATGTCTTACAAAATATCAAATCATAATTTATATCCATTTGTAGATGCTATAAATATTGTGAAATGGTGTCAATTCCTATTAAAGCTTTAAACCGTCATTCTGTCGTCAGTCTATATTTTTTTAAATAATACATAATGGCATCAATATACCTGTTACTATAGAAACAATGAAGTATTTAAACAAATACATTGATATAAACCTGCAATTTGGTTTGCAGTAGGAATAACTGCCAAGACTGTTGTTATAGAAACTTTCTGATAGATACTTTCATAGATACTTACTTGAGATGACCACTGAAAACAAGAGCAGTGTAAAGAATCTTGAAAATAGGTTCATTTTTCTGGTTCGCCCTCAAGTGTGAAATGAGGTGTGCCAGCTCTGCGCTGAATAATGGTTGAACTTTTTCTCTTTTTATTTATGATATGAGTTTACTCCGTATCTGACATCACTGATGGAGAATACTTGGCCACTCCTCCTCCTGCACACACAAACACACACTGAGATTTCATGTTTGAAATCAGTTCACAGATCATAAGCAGCTTAGGAAGTAGATATGGTACTGTATGCATGCTGGAGGTATAAAAATACATGAATAGACATAGACATGCTGAAATGTGATGTCAGGATTTGAATTTTATGGTGTTAAAAAAAAAAAATATATATATATATATATATATATATATATATATATATATATATATATATATATATATAAAAACAATCATCCTCAAAATGTGTCTTATTTGTATCTAACAGAAAGGCAACTGTAATATTCTTCTCATAATATTTTATCTCTGGTATTAGGGGCATGAACAATTTTTATGGAAATACACAAGCTGATTGTTTTTTTGTCAAATAAGAGAAACCATTTCATTCTTACACACTTTTATATCTTAAAGACATATTGTCTTTTAGCACATTTTTCTTTTCATAATTTAGCCAAATAATACAACGCAAATTATTGTGAACAATTGTTAATAAAATATTGGCTCATATGATTTGAAAATCGTTGTCATTTTATCCAAATAAAATAAGAAAAAAAAACGTCCCAACATTTCTGGAATTCGGGTTGTATGATATTTATTTTTTTATTCATTTATTTATTATATGATTATATTGATAAATGATAAATGTTTCCTGATTCGAATATAATAGTTGATTGGCTACCACTCATTAATGTTTATGATGTGATTTGTGCAAGTTAACTGTATTCCCGTAACACCATGACACAAAACGTTTCATTCCTTGTGCACCAAAGAAATAAGTAAAGGCTGTCAAATGAAGTCTTACAGTGTGTGATCTGGTACAAAGTGAATCTGTCCAATCAGAATTTTGAATTTAAATATGCTGAGGTACAGGCACTGTGCTACAGGAATTGATCTTAAATTATAAAGGATTATGGTTTTAATGAAAAAAATAATAATAATACTGTAATCCTGATTTGAATAGCATTCAGCATTAGTGGGTCAATAAAACAATAAGTCACACATTATGACTGAGAGAAATATGCCAGGAATTGAAAGTCAGGATCAGAATCAAGCACTCGTGACTGTTCTTTGCCAAGAATTCAGGATTTACTACGTCTACGAAACCCATGTTCCGTATGCATTATGACGAGTACTTTAAATGCATAGGGAATGATTTAACCTTCCTATGTTAGAATTAAAGCACTGACTATTAAGAGAAAAAAAAAAATATATATATATATATATAAATAACTAAAAGGTATTAAAAAAAAAGAAACTCACAAGAAAGCATGTTTTCATAAAACATTTATTTACATGAGATATCAATCACATTTAGAAAAAGGAACAGAGTTCACAAAGTTTCTTCTGCCAAGAAATGTTCCAAGAATTCATATCTGAAACCTGAGAGTTCATGTGGTACCACTGAACATTGTGTGGCATGTACATTTAATTACAAATAAAAATCTTTTCTTTGCAGGCGTGAAAAGATGCAGTGGTGATTGCACGAGACACGAAATTCAACCTTTCCACATCCTCATTATACCAAGAACCTGATGCAAGAACAACAAGAATTTTTTTTTTTAAAACCTCTTGCGCGCCCCCTTCATCTCTAGCACCATCTAAAAATTCAGTAGGGAGAGTTAAGGAGCATGTGCTTCATGCTTTTGGTAAGGAGTCATGGCAGAATATAGCTTCGGAGGAATGAGTGGTAATAATAATAATAATACTCTCAAACTAAACAGTACATCATTAGCATGCAGTGCTTCGTGTGAATGCTTGTGTAATGCTAGGATGGACAGTCTGCCTTATTGAACTGGATAACCAGAGGCAGGAACGACACCGACGTTAATGTGATATCATGTTTTAAAAACAGAACATCGAAAACAATCGGTTTCAAAGTAAAGTTTTTTTTCTTTTTTTTTTTTTTAGAGTTCACCAGAAAACATAAAAAAAGCAAAACAAAAATGTATAGATGGATTCTTCGATATGATCTACATCCTCTATGCTGCATCCAACTTTGGTAGACATATTCAAGCAGATTATCTGAATATGGGTTATGAGCTTATAGTCTAATGCTTCACAATGGCTTATGGTCTCTTCTGCCAGTATGTGATATTTATATTCTGGAAAGAAAGAAGGAAAGGGGGACAAAAAAAAACAAAAACAAAACAAAACAAAAAAAACATGCACAGTTAAACAGTCTGACATTGTTCATAGTATTTCACTGTTATGCACAAAAAAAAGAAGATGATAGAAATTAGATACTGCCTGGCTTGGTAACAAAAGCAAACAAAATCTTACATATTCAGTTGAATTTCGAGCACAATTTACAACCATTTAAAACAATGACTGCTTCCACCAAGGGCCCATAATTTTTTTTTATGGTTCAAATGTTTCATGTCCACTTAAAATCATGAACACTACACTGAACAAATAAAAAGACTAACCAGATTTTAGAAAGATTGATGCATTTTTATCTGGGCTGAGAAATTTATATTCTTCAACTTGCACAAAATGACATGACAAACAGGGCGAAAAGAAAATCCAAAAATCAATCCGAATAGAAAGCAAAAATCTCCAAACTGACCCCTAGTTACATTTTAAAAGTCCATCAATAAATATTGTAGTTTAGAAAAAGACACTAATTGTTATTGTTAAAAAACCATACGTTAAAAACAAATAAAATTTTTCTTGTCAACAGTTACTCAAAAAAGGATGACCACTAAAACACAAAAGGTCCCCCCTGCTCAATTACACAATTCCTATTTTTTCACCATTTAGACGTAATGCATATATAAAACTGAGTGACAAAAATAGTATGTACATTTTTTAAATAAATAACATTTTGCTTTTGTATTTTTTTGCTAAGTTTTAATAGTTTATATTTTATAGTTATAGCAATTATTGCCACACATTCGGGTGCCGTGGACCCACCCATGCACAAGGACACCAGAGATGACTGGGGTGCATTAAACAGGCTGAAGCAGAATGTGCATATAGTGGTACTTAAATTTTTCCATAAATCTTAATGCACGTGGTAGAAATAAAATCTGGGAAGCTTGGGACGGAGCGTGTTGTTCATTCAGGCAGTGGTGGAAGCCGTGGAGGGGGTTCCGAGGGAAGAGGTGGAGGTTGCGAGTTTCCTCCTCTTGAGCTCGCGCCGTATCTGTAGTCACCGTACTGGGAGTGATAGTTAAACATTTGGGGCTGCGCGGGCTGCACCCCCTGGGCGCTCAGCAACGAGTTCAGCATGTCGAACGTGTCCTGGAACTCGTTAGATTGACCACCTGAGCCAGCACCGTGCCCGTTAGTGTCTGCCTTGTCCGCTTTGGAGTGTGCGTAGCTTCCCTGATTGTGTGAAAGCGTGAGAGAGGGCAGGACATCGACAGCCAGTGGGGGCAGCTGGTACGAATTCCTGGATGACTTGCTGACTTTAGAAGGGTGAGCGCTAGACGAGGGCTCGGATGAGTGATTTCGCTTTCGGGATGACGAAGAGGAGGATGAGCTGGTTCTTGTTGGGTCTGCTTTTTTGCTACTTGTGGAAGCACTCACAGAACTGGAGTGTTTGTGTGCTGACGAAGACGATGATGAGCCGCTTCCTGAGGAGTGATGATGGTGATGATTGTGGTGGTGATGATGGTTGGACCGCTCTCTGTGCTTCTCCTTGTTCTTTCCGTCATCCCCTGAAGCAGATCGTCTCTCAGGAATACGAAGCTTTAATTTCAGGTCCTGATCGGATCCCCGGCTGCTGTTTGGCAGGCGCATTTTGATCGAGCTGCGATCCTGCCTCTCTTCGAGAGGGATCTTCAGGACGATGGGCTCGGAGGAACTCGAGCCAGCTTGCTGCTGGTGGTGGTTATGGTGGTGCTTCTCCTTTCTTTGCTGGTTCATGAGGGCCTGGGCGGCTGTGGCGTATTCTCGCTTTAAGGAGGCCTCCATGTTTTCCAGCTTCTTCTTCTGCGCGGCAAGCTCGTCGGCGTGCTTCGCACGATACTCGCTCAGGGATACTCGTGTGGGAGCAGGTGGTTCTGGTGGGTTAGGCACTTTGAAAACAGGCTGCTTATCTTCTGTAGGTGATGTGGGGGAATCAGGCGAGGTGATCGAAGGGGGAGCTGAGAGGCTCATTAGGCCGGCTAGTGTGCTCTCAGAGGACGCCATGGAGATCATGTTCATCATGGTCTCCGTCTTGTCGCCCTCTTTCGGCTTCTTCGTTGTTTGACCCGATGCCTGAAAATCGTAAAATGTGCAACAATTAAAATACTTAAAATTTATTATTACTGAAATTTTTTTTTAGTTGGGTCCTTTTACAAAATAATAAAGCTTTAATCTCTACACAAGCGAAAGACTTACTTTCCAGTTTCGAATGCGTTTTAAACGGCTCGGGGTCTTCTCCAAGATCTGCAGGAACTCGTGTGTGAGCTCTGTGAAGCGGTTTTAATCAGAAATTGATCCGAATTGATCAGATGAGATGCAGAAAAGTTGAGTGACATCAAGTTAATGACGAATCAAACAGCGGTGGCTATTCATGTTTTTTTCTTTCTTTTCTTTTTTGCATCAATAATAATTTTACGGAATAAGAAAATATATTCTACTCCTACTAGTAGGATATCTCTACACAAAGAAGCTTTGTGCAATTTACATACCATCCAGCAGTTCGAGAGTGACTTTTCGGTCAACGTACTCCCACCAGTGTTTCCCATCAGTAGAGACGGGGATTTCCCAGTTAGACCACTTGCAGGCTAAATGAATGCACACACACGCGACCACGGGTGGACTGTACTGCAGGCAGAACGTGGTCAGGTGCAGGCTGAATTGACATGTTGTTCAAGCAAACAGAAGGAGAAAAAGAAGGAAGAGGAATGAGAGAGCATTTCAAAACACTGAGCTTATAATATATTTATACACAAAGATGTTATCAAATACAAAAACCAAAGAAACAACCTTGTTAGCAGTAAAAAGCATATAACCAGTGTTTTTTTTTTTTTGGTAAAAAAAATAAAAATAAAATAAAATTCACACCTGTTTGTTGCCATAAAATATGATGTCTGGGCCAGATCCTTACTCGCTGGAATAAACAAAACATGCAAGGACATCCCAAATGAAATAGGCCACTCATGCCAGAAAGCATTATAAAAAATTTAAAAGCCAAAAAAAACAAACAAACAAACAAAAAAAACAATATGGCACTTACCTCGTACAAGCTGTGTACACTTGACGACATGTGTGTGAGGATGGTCGATGGTGATGTCAAAAGCTGAAGTAGCAAAGGAAGAGGAGAGACAAAGAGGAAATAGTGAGTATAATTGTCATATTCACAAACATGTTAAACAGTTCAATACATCAATACAATTCAATACAGTACCAAATAAATTCACTTCCATTCGAAAAAAGAAAAAAACTTCAGCCCAGTTAGGACCATTTGAAGCCGTGCTTTTTACTGATTGTATTACATGATTAACTCTTCAGATGAGTGATCCTAGATAGGACAAATATGGATGAGTGAGTTAAGGACAGAATTTCCTGAGGAAATTCACCGTGATGTTTGAGCTGCACTTTTGTTAATTTCACTTATAACCTTAAATAGAAAACAACGCAAAAATTAATAATAAAATAATGACAAAATAAAAAATGTGCGTAAAACCAATGCAAACTTCACGACGACACGAAACGGTTCAAAAATCCTCTGATGGTACAAAAAGGAAACACACATTACTGAGTTGATATGGAAAAAAGAGGAAGAACTGGAAAAAAAATAGGTAAAGAGTTACAACAATGACTGTTTATGAGGAGCTTTAGGAAACCGCTCCGTCTGAGCCCCTAGAGCATCCCCTGTGGATGGGAGAAAAGGGGATTATTCTCTCTCTCCACTCTACCATGGTGGTGGTGGTGTTGTTGGTGACTCATAGACCCACTTTTGCCAGTTTTGCCAAACTTACCGAGGGTCTGGAGTATAATGCTCTCAAGCATGACCAGGTCTTGGGATTGTTGCAGGTAAGTCTGAGATCGAGAGGACAGGCAGGTTACTCACAGGGTCTTATGCACTCATATCACTCTCTCTCTCTCACAAGTACCCTGTCAGCAGCCAATCATAACTTCACAAGAACAACTCCCTCAATACATATTTAAACGTATACACATACCTACACATTCACAAGCACAAATATGTACATGTATATGAGCAAACAAGCACACATCTACAGCATTATATAAAAGCTTTGTGGCAGGATTTTAGCCAAGAACATAAAAACTCTTGTTAAAAAAAAACAAAAAACAAAGCAAACCTATGATGCTGTTTTGCATCATACATATTTTTTCAAACATAGGTTGTACTAAATAGACATCATTTAGCAAGCTTTTAATAGCACAAAGTGCTAAAACAGAACACTGACTAAATGCTGCAGCACAGCAATTAGTTCCATGCTATTTCATTTTCCTTTTACCCTCTCCCTTTTTCCTGGTCTTAACTGGATAGCTAGTCTTATAAATTAACATTTGTTTTACCTTGATTTCACTGAAAAGGTAACGGCACATGAAACTGAAATTACTCAACCATTCTAATGCTTTCCTTTTGGCTGAAATTTCTGTCCACACATTTTTTAAGCATGAGGTGGTTCATATGCAGCTTGATAAATGACGCCCGATTGGTCATGTGTAGGTTTTAGATACAAAAACCTTAGATGCATCAAGATTAGGGCTGTACCAATCCCAAACAAAAACAAAAAAAGCACAACGTCAACTGTATCTTTTCTTCTGGCGTCCTGCTTCCTTGAGAAACAAAACAAAACAAAAAAAAAAGTGTCCTAGTGACTATTACAATTCACACACACAATATCGATGTTATGGCGTACATAATCACACAATACAAAATACCAGGGGCGTTCAAGTCAAAATGGGATATTTGGATTGCGCAGAATAACAGGACAGTAAAAGCTTCCTTTACTTATCTATATAATACCTTGCTACACAAGTAAAATTTACTTTGACATGACTGAAACGCTGGCCTCCCAGGAACTCCTTCAATGTGTGAATTGAGACCAGAGAATCCTTAAAATTTTTTTGGAGCAGCTCTCTCTCTGTCAATTTTGCTGAAAAAGAATTTGCCACAAAAAAAAAAAGCATAAAATCAATGCAAAGTTCACAACAACCCAAAACAGAATGGCTCAGAAATCCTCTGATTGGGGAAAAAAAAAAAAAAAAAACACCACCACACAAACACTGCCAAGTTAACATGAGGAAGAAAAGGTAAGAACTGAAAAAAGTGAGAGTTACAACAATGATTGTTTATGAAGAGCTTTGGGAAATGCTCTGTCTGGCTCCTGGGACTCAGCTGTGAATGGAAGAAAAGGGGATTATTCTCTCTTCAAGCTAACAGGGTGGTGACTCATAGAACTCCTTTAATAGCCCAAACATGTGGAAATGGCTTGGAGTGAGGTTGGGACTGTACGGGGGATGTGGCAATAACTCCAAGCCAAGCTCTTGTGATGTCTAAGTGGTGCCGGTGATGGATTGTGTACAGTTCTCACAGGCAGATGTGTCTCTTCCACAATTTGCCAACGAGTTATTCATCCATTTTCAAAGAACGGACTTTCCAGTCGATAAATGTTCACAAGAATGACTGCAGTGCACTCCCATTCACCTCAGCCAGGATCGGCCTTCATGGACGTGCAGCCCTCTTTAAAACGTTTGCGCCATCCAGACAGTGTCTAAGAGTCTCATCACTGTACTGTGCTTGAAGTCTTCTGTAAATCGGGTTTATACCTTCGCTCACAAGACAAGTCCCGATTTGACTTGAACGCCCACAGGTATCTTTTCACAGAACTGGAAAATGTGTCAAATCACTTAACAAGCACGGACAGCACTAAGATTTGGTATCGGATCAGTACATCCCTAATCGAGAGATAAAAAAAATTCCCACTTGTACATTAAACCACAAATCAAATGTCCCGAACATGCCGTCCATAACACTCTCATAACTCTCCAAGTCAATACTTACATCACTCCTCGAGTCAAGAGGAGTCTCCTGAGGATTTAAACAGGCATGGGCCACCTTAATCACATGCTCCAGCTTACGTGGCTGCTCTTCAACTTTCGCTGCTAGGAAAAGGGCAGCAGGGGCAATTACCTGGGATGGGGGGGGGGGGGGGGGGGAAACACAGCGACAGATGAAGTTTAACGTCAACACGTCTTCAAAGTCAAAGGTGACAGACTGACTTACATTTCGATGGAAGCGGGTGAAAGACTGGATCATGTAGAAGCGATGCATGTACGCAATGGCGGTGTTGATGGTCAGCTGGGATCTGAGAATTTTTCGAGTTAAGGGTTACGAAATAAGACATGCAGTCACATCAAGACACATGGATATGCTCATTGGTGCTTATTAACGTGAAGGCCTTTCAGGAGGGGAAAAAAGGTGAAAATATTAAACTGTATTAACACAGCATTAAAGGACAAGAAGGGTAAACAAAGCAGTGATTATCGAAAGTGAAATTGATGCTAGTCACGTTAGCAAGGAAGAGCACGCGAAACGCAAACCATACACAGCGTAAGTAATTATTAGAAATTAAACAAACATTGGCTTAGAATTTGGTACGTTTATAAGATAAATAAGTGTGTATTTTGACCTACTCAATGGAATACACTTTCCAGTATCTAGGATATTCGAAATGCTAGCTGGCTATGCTCACGAGCTAACCTCAAAAACAAAACAACTTACCAGGCTAAACAGAAGGTCAGGTACGTATCAAAATGTGTTTGTTAAAATAAAAGGACACCGTTAATTATTGATTTAGGTAAAGATAAAACAAGAAAATGAATGTTTTACTTCTGGAAATTTGCGCTGTTTGACGCGGTGAGGCCTACACACCATAAACAAGCCTCAGCCCGGCTAGCATTGGCTAACAACACCGGGAGAACTCGGCGTCCCTATTTACGTAATTTTGTCATTTGTAAAATATTTTAAATATATTTATGAAACCCATCACGCGATGTTGATATCCAGAACCAAACCTAAGCTAAGCTTCAACTAACCGGCTTTCAGTTTCAGATTTTTGTACTTAGCAGGCTAGGGTACCTAGCAACGCTAGCAAGCCTGTTCTCGAAGCTTCAGGAGAAAAAGGATACACATTGAGGCGCTGTCCCATGTCCTGCAGAAGATTAGCAGCCTGTTGTCTGTATGATAACTCTTTATCGGGGTCAAGTCCCGCTCTCCGCGACGGACTGTTTTCGATCTGCTCCCGGGTAAAGTACCATTTATTCTTCTTTCCCGATCGAGAAATTTGCGGAGCCGCCATTACTAAGAACGAGACTATTTTTAAAAGAATCTTACTGCGTCACAGGAAACGCGTCAGTTCCACCCCGGTAAAGAGAGCGCGCCACTTCCGGTAGAGTCCAAAACAAGATGTTTGGTTTGTATGGAAGAAAAATGCGCTGGAACGAAATATACACACCTGTCGTTTTTTCTTCTGCTTCTTTTTCTCCTTCATTGTGTTTGTTTTAAAATGACCCGAGAGGGAAACAGAGCTATAACGATTACTGAGACCCGAGGTATAAACAATAATATATAAAGTGTATTTCGTTTATTGTTATTCGCTGTACACAGATTTGTATTTACTTGTTGCCTCGTTTCCACATCATCTGATTACCTCGATTATTTGAATACTTGATTAATACCGGCACTATAGATCATAGTCTCGCTCTCCATTGTTGCATCACCTGGTTTACGTCATAGTGTTATGACGTTTGCGAAGGTTTTAAATCAGACAGCTGTTTACCATGCTTTACATCACAACGCCACCTCATTTATCTTATATAATATCACCAAGCTAGTACTCAGTTGTGTTGTTTTGTATTAAACATAAGAAAAAGCACATGCAGGAAATATATGCAAGAGAGGCTAGATATGGTAGCACAGCTCCCAGAACTAGGGAGAGTATAAGGTCATGTTAAAGAGTCTTTCAGAATGGGGAGTCACTGCTCAAGGAAGGAAACATTTAATGTTGTTTTTGAGAAAGTCAGGACTGGAAATTTTGTTTTAATGCACAGGGAAGCTGAGGAGAGAGAGATCTATAGGTGGCGGTGATGCAACCTACAAAAAGTGACGAGATGCTGCGGTGTACTGAGAGGAAACTTGTTGAGAAGAAAGAGTGCATGTGTGTGTGGAAGTACCAATAAAGCAGATGAAGAGTCAAGACACAGAACAAGTCAAGTCAAGATCAGGAAGTTGCATTAGACTTTTTTTTTTTTTTAGGTCTTTAAAAGGCCAGGAAAGTGAGGAAGAATGAGAGACCTACAGCTGGTGGTAATGTAACCAACCTGGTTGATTCCAACTGCCGTTAAACAACAAAGAAGACGACGAAGAAGTACCCCCTTACTGAGTCCACAGGATTTAACAGCGTAAGTTGCAGCCAGGTGCTACTAATCATCAGCCCTTGATTAATAATTCATCTTCAGGTGTGCAGACCTCTATAAGATTTTGGCAGATGGTCTGGAGCATTCAGGTGTGTGTTAACTCCGTGGAAGAGGGAAAGACACAAGCAATGGTCTTGGAGAAGCAATTGTTTCTGCACATCAATCTAGAAAGAGTTATAAAACCATTTGAAGTTCAATGTTCTACAGTGAAAAAAAAATGTTAATAGGTGGAAAGCATGCAAGACAGATGCCAATCTTTACAGGAGAGGACGTCCCAGCACATTGACCCCATGGTCGGGCAACCGTCAGACCGTATTAGACCCTACAGGTCTCACTGAGCATGTTAATGTTAAAGACCATGGCAGCACAATTAGAAGAAGACAGAACAATACGGTTTGTTGCCTGGAGAAAGCCTTTTTTGTCTAAAAAGAACGTGGAAGCTCCTTCGAAATTGGGTCACGGCAACAGGACAGTGACCCGAAAGCACACCAGTGAACCTACATCAGAGTGGCTAAAAAAAGGTATGAATCAAGATTTTTGAATGGCCAAAATAGCCAAAGTCACCACTTGAACCAACTGAAATGCTGTGGCGGGACCTTAAGAGAGCTGTGCATAAGCAAATACCCAGAAACCTCAATGAGCTGAAGCAGTGTTTTAAAGAAGAATGGACCAAAATTCCTCCTTAAAGTAATTATTTCCTGTATGAGTTTAACAGGCAGTCATATCATTATGGAGGAATTTTGGTCCATTCTTCTACTATCATGACTTGTATCGTGGCAGCCATGATAGTATTGCCCACATGTTTTTTATTTTTTTGGCTTCATTTTTGTTAAATAAATAATGGCACAGTGAAAAAGCTATACATTGTAGAGGTGGAGTGTCAAAGAAGAAATAATTTTATTGGTTTCTTAACGACGACAGGAATAGAAAATTATTTAAACTGAAAGGAACATGAGGGAAAACAAGACCAGAAGGTGGCGGTACTGCAACATAGTGGATGCCAAGTGCTAGTAAACACCAAGAAGCTGAATCAAGTTGTTGTTTGTCTGAGGTTGTATTTGTCTTAAACTGAGACCTGCTTTTATCATATGATTTTACACAAAACCACATTGAAAAAAATGGGGGGTACTAACTTTTACACATCTGTAAGTCATAGCATCAGCTAGTTTAGTGTCATAGCCTCACCATTGTCTCACATCATAATTTTAGCGCCACCATGTTTTCATGTTCCTGGTAAAAATGAAAAATGATTAGAAAGAAAATTATTTCATTTGTTTCAGAATGATCAGAAGTCTGCCGAAAGAAGTTCAATCACTGTTGCGCTCCGGAGTCGCCGTTTTTTCATTGCAGCAATGTGTGGAGGAGCTTCTGCTGAACAGCATAGACGCCGGAGCAACATGTGTGGCCGTGAAGATAGACATAGAGGCCTGCAAAGTTCAGGTCATAGACAACGGCTCAGGCATGGACCGGGAGAACATGGAGAGGGTTGGGATCAGATATTGCACAAGCAAATGCAGCTCTATTGATGATTTGGATAACCTTTGCTTCTATGGGTACAGGGGAGAAGCGATTGCCAGCATGGCCACGATGGCAACCCTGGTTGAAATCACCTCAAGACCCAAGATGTCTGTGAAAACATTCGTTAAAAGCTTCCACGAAGGTACGGCGTCGGATGTGACCGAGGCACAGACCACTCGTCCGTCAGCTGGGACAACGGTGCTAATTTGTAATTTCTTTCACAACATGCCAGTCAGGAGAAAAAGGATGGACTCTGTACTGGAGGTTGAGCGCGTTCGTCAGAGAATTGAGGCCATATCGCTGATGCATCCGTCTGTGTCGTTTACTGTCAAAAGAGATTGTTCAGGCACACTTTTGGTACAGCTTCCCAAAGCCAGGAATACTTACTACAGATTTGTTCAGATCCACGGACTGAATAGAGCCCAAAAGCTCAGAGAGGTAAATTACACGTATGGACAGTTTGAAATGACTGGGCACGTTGGCCGAGAGGGACACTACAACAACAGCCTGCAGTTCCTTTTCGTGAACGGGCGACTTCTCCTTAAAACACGTCTTCACAAACTACTCGGCTGTCTCCTCAGACGACTGAGTAGTGTCCAATCCAGCAGTCCGAACGTCTCGGCTGTTGTGTCAAGCCCTAAACAAAAAGGCGGCGCTGATTTACATGGAGCTTACATCATTAACATCAAGTGTCCCTATTCGGAGTATGACGTTTGCCTGGAGCCAGCAAAGACCCTTATAGAGTTCAAAGACTGGGATAGTGTTCTCTTGTGCATCGAGGAAGGCATAAAAGCATTCCTTACAAAGGAGAACTTGGTATCAGAGTGTGGTATGAGTGGCGTACAAAACTTGGAGAATGAGGAAAGTGTTCCAGGAACGAATGTAAGTACTGAAGACAAAACAGACGTGGAACAACATGAGTTACCTGAACCAGGCCCAGCAAATACAAAGTCGGATTCAGACACTGAAAAAGAAGCCGTAGACGCCGATGCTGGTGAATATCCCCCACGGAACGTTCCTGAAATTAATCAAAACGCGCAATGCACTGATAGGAACGACGACACTTCGGCCCTCTGTGTGAGCAGCAATAAATTAACACATTGTGAAAATTCCAAGATTACTATTGTCGACTATAAAGCGGCATATGACAGTTTGAGCGAACTTGCTGAACCCAGTCTCAGAGGTGCGCCGAAGAGAAAGCTGACATTACGTCATGCTGGGAGTCATACAGACGTCTGCGACTACGGACCAAAGATCGCCAGGGTCACACCGCATCGCAAATTAACACTCTCCTTTGAAACAGGATCGCTTGACAAATTCAAAAGGATGTTTGGAAAGGAGGCTGAAATTAAACCTCAAACACAAATCTCTGACGTTTTATGTCCGACAGATTCTTCTGACCATTCTGGTTTGTGCGCAAGCAGTAATTTAGACTGTTCTGACACTATGCTGGTAGAAGATATTAGTCTAGATCGCTCTTTATTCAAGGAGAAGGCTGTCTTTCAGAAGACTCAGTGTTCCTCGGCTAGCAAAAGGAACAGGATATCATTAGCAACAAAGCTCTTTCGCAAGGTTGAACACCAAGGTATGCATGCCAGTGGCGCATTGCTTAACCCTGTACCACAAGATACAGGCTCTATAGAGACATTTCCCAGTTCTCTATCAGTGGTAATGAACAATGACACTTTTTCAAAGGACTCACCCGTTCCGACCGAGCTGCATGAGCGTGAGGATGACCGTTCAGATGAACCCACGTTCACTGCTCCCGAAGGACAAGAAAAGTCAACAAGCACCTCCACCTCCACTACAGAAGACACTGAGCTCACCAGAAATACGACTTCCCTTGAGCCCGATAAGCCCGAAGGTCAAATAGTTGACCTTGCATCACAACATGACCTATCGCCCTGTAAAACAACAGGAAATGAGGAACAGACTGCAAATGAAAGCCGGGGCCACGAGAGTGTTGAGACGGAGCCAGTACAGAGTGACTGGCTGACACATTACGACGATTCATCGGGAAAGTTGTTCTACATCAATCAAGTCACAGGACTCAGTAAATATGAGAATCCATCACTGAATGACACCCAAGTTCCGTGCTCTACGAGCCTCACTAACATGGCAGTCAGTGTGGTTTCAAAGACAGGTAGGTACTGTAGGACGCACTTCTTGTGTCTTGCAAAATACTAATCAATACAGGAATGCTCTTTTTATTTATTTTTATTCCGAGTCTACTGAGTACTTTCAAGAATAGAGTGAAGTGAAACTAGTCACCTGTAAGTCATGTTTTTCTGCCCTTAGGATTTGAGTACAGATGCTACCCTTTTCAAACAGACATTATATTGCCCTTTCTTCCCAAACCTAGAGCAGAGAGAGTCCATAGCACAAGCATAGAAAGTAGAGGTAATGCATGTCACAGGTCAGTGCAGGCATTAAAGCAAACAGTGTCTGGTGTCTACTGATTAGATTCTCATTTTTCTCACACACCACGTTGAAGGTCCCAGCTCCCTCTCGACTCTTTACTCTGAGTGGAATAATCCTGTCTTTGTACGACCACCTCAGGTAAGAAATCCAAGCTGTATTTGAAGTCCAGATACTTTTGTCCAAAAGTCACACGCTCTTAATATTTTATTCACCCAGCCTCAGCTTTGGTTACAGTGTCCAAAGTGCTGGCTAAATTCATGTGTGAAAATTATTCCTTGTGCTCCCATAACCAACCACTCGTGAAATATGGCCGTGGCAACCTTCAGGAAGAAAAAGCCCATAGTATAGTTCATTCAGGTTGTCAGCTGACTTCATTTTATTGCCACAGAACGTTCCTGAGTCTAGGCCTGATTAACTGAAGCAGCCCCAGATCATAACACTACCTCCAGAGGCTTGTACAGTGGACACGATGGATGATTGGTGCATCGTTTTTTTTTGCACCCAGTGTTCTGAAATACGGTCAATCTGAACTCATCACAACACATGACATTTTCCAATTTTTCCACAGTCCAATCTTTATGCTCCCTAGCAAACTGAAGCCTTTTTTTCTGATGAGTCTCACTATCAATTGATTTTCTTATAGACACACAGCTGTTTAGAGCCAATCCTGAGTTCTCTTTGCGTTGTGTGTAACATTCTCTTACTCTCACTATCAAACTTATCTGTGATTTCTGCAGTTTATTTTTTTTTTTAAAATGATGCAACTTCACCAAGCGTTCAAGTGATCTCTGATCATGCTCAATCCTGATATTTCACCACAAATCGTCCAGGTCTGAATAATGTGTTGGACAGTATTCTAATATTTTCTTTGCTCCACATAGGCCAATAGTTTGAATTTCTATGTATAGTACCTGTGCAACCGGGCCAAGATTTCATTGTGCACAGCAAGTGACATTTAAATCGTTGCTTCCCCCATTCTATGTTAGTTAGGGTTGACATGGTAAACTTTAAAATAAAAAAAGGGCATCTGAGCAAGTGAAAACATCTTGATTAAATTTGAATTTTTAAAATATTTCCTGTTATAAGATTAAAGTAATGCAAATATAATAAGGATCAGTTATACAGTATGTCTGAGTAAGCCAATATCTGACACTGATCTTGGTGTAAGTTACACAAAGGGGGGAAGGGAAAGGAAGGAAAATTGTTTCTTTTCTTTTTTTTTTAAGCATTCAAAGCTTGTACTCTGTTCTGTAAAATGTCACTGCTGATATTACATTATCAGATAATATGTCAGTGTTTTGTGCTTTTAAAGGTTGCCGTGGATGTGACAAGTTGCCAAGCCGAAGGCCTCGCTGTAAAAATCCATAACATTATCTTCCCCTATCGCTTCACTAAGGAAATGATCCACTCAATGAAGGCAGGACTGACTTTTCCTCACCCTTTAAAGCAACGTTCAAGTAAAATGCATCACTTCTCACTCAGAATCCCAAGTCATGCTTTAAATTGCTTGCTTGTTTCTTTTTTTTTTTTGCCTCAGGTTATTCATCAAGTAGACAAGAAATTTCTTGCCTGTCTCATCAATACCACACAGTCTAGTGAAAATGAGGGTACGTTATATATTTTCATTGGATGTCTTTTATTTGGTTTAAGGTATGACCACCATTGTGACTGTATAAATTATATTTTATTTGCTTTTTCAGAAAACCTTCTTGTACTCGTTGATCAACACGCAGCTCACGAAAGGGTTCGCTTGGAGGCGCTTGTAAACGGTAAATCCAACAGATAAACCACATGTGCCTGCTCTACATTCACAAATAAAGATCTTACCACCCGGGCTAATGTTTGTATGTCTCTCCTAAGAAATGCAAATTTATGTGTTTGGGTGTGTGGTGCCTTCTGTTTGTTCCAGAGTCTTACGAGGATGACTCGGACACACCAGGTAAAAAACGACTCTGTGCATCGAGTGTAAGTCCTCCCCTGGAGATCCATATGACTGAAGAAGAGATCAGACTGCTGAGGTGAGTTGTTGAAAAAGGAATTCAAGGAATTCTCTCTCAGTATTTCTGAAATCCAGAATCAAAGTAGAGAAGCTATTGATGCAAGCAATATACTCAATGTACCAGCATGCTATGCATGTATGCTCTGGCATGCTGAGCTATGGCAGGAGCTCAGCTTGCCACGTTGGCAATCTATGTCAAACTGGGACTTTTGATCAGAAAGAGAGAAAAAAAACCCTTTATTTCTCCATATAATCCCCTGCTACAATAATGTATGAATCTCAATGTTTCACTAGTACTTGGATACTATCAAGGTAGAAAGTTTTCTTCGATCAGACTGTCTGCTTCATGTCTAAAACACTGGCCACCCAGGCATTCCTATAATGACCAAAACATTTTAAAATTACTAGAAGTAAGGTCAGGACTTACGCGGATGTGACAATAACTCCTAGCTGAGTTCCGCTAATGTGCAAGTGGTGTTTGTGAATGATTGTCTGTACAGTTCCCATAGACCAATGTGTCTCTTCCGCAGGTTATCCATTGATTTTATTTATTCATTTATTTATTTTTAAGCGATTGCTCCGAGCAGTGCTATCCGTCCAAAGAACATTATTCCAGAAGTCCTGGTCTTTGTCAACATTCTCTCTGACAAACTTCAGTCTGGCCTTGATGTGTCTCTTAGAGAGCAAAGGTTTCCTCCTTGCACACCTCCCATGGAAGTTAAACTTGTGCAGTCTCTTTCTAATTGTAGAGGCATGCACTTTCACATCAACAGTAGCCAGAGCCTGCTGTAGGTCCCGTGATGACATTTTAGGGTTTTTGGTGACCTCTTTTAGCATCTTGCGGTCTGCTCTTGCGTGAACTTGCTGGGATGACCAGACCTGCCCATGTTGGCAATTGTTTTAAAAGCCCTCCACTTATAGACAATTTTTCGGACAGTGGAACGACTGATTTTAAAATCTTTTTGAGTTTTTTTTTTTTTTTTAATCCCTTACCAGACTCATAGGCTGCTATAATTTTTTTTCTGAAGGCCTCAGGGAGCTCTTTTGCTCTCACCATGGTGCTCACTCTTACTTCAAAAATAAGCAGCACACCAATATAAATGTTTGAGGTTTAAATTGGGCAAGCCTCATTTAAAATGCTAAGTACTGAGCTAATGAGCTACTAGTCATGTGCACCTGGCGTGATCCACCTGTGTGTGATTTCAGCCATTTTAATTGGGAATAAATGTGAGGGTGTCCTAACTTTTTCCTGAGTTAGAATATGCATTTTGTAGAATTACATTTACAGAGGATTGTTTAGTTAAATTACTTTAATCTCTCAGTATTGTTAACATTGGGATTAAATATCCATATATTAAGAAATGTTACAAAATACCCAGGTTTTCATAGGGTGTCCTAATTTTTTTTCACATGACTGTAGAACTGAGGGTTAAACCCAACTCTCACCATAAAGTACACAAGCATTGTGTGTAATGTAGGAAAATTGAATTAGATCAAGTTACAAAAAATGTCCACTCAGAATTTCATTACTAATAAATCTTTGTCATTAAAGTTAACCTGTTAATAATGAAGATTATTTGTCCAAAAATTGAGTGTAGATTTTTCCATGAATGTTAGCCTTGGATACAGTTGAATATAAGCACCCTGTTTAAAATGTTAACCAGAGTTCAAATAAATCTGTGCATTTCGATTCTGCAGGTTGTGTCAGCTTTCCCTAAGAGACCTTGCTCTAGAAATAAGCTTTCCTCAGACAGAACAGTCATATGTGCTTGTGGAGAAACTCCCAACGTGTTTTGTAGAGAAAGAGAACACAGAAAAGCGACGTGGCAGACGAAGTGTAATCAAGTCTATCACAGAGGTCAGAATCATGCGCTTAGAAAGCTTTGTGTTTTCTATATAAACAATTAAAATTGTAAATAATAGGTAATTCGTTTCTCTTTATTCTGTGTCTTCTAATTAGGAATACATAAGAGAGCACATTGAGGTAAGTCTGAGGTTTGCACAAAATGCTGCACGCTTGCTTTTTGTCTGTAATTCAGATTTTTTTATTACCGTTCTTTACAGTATTAATGGCACCCTTTGAAAAATTGAGCACTGGAATGAGATTTTACGCCTAAGCATTTTGAATTGCTTTGATAACACCATGTTATCATTAAGCATTAAGTGAAAGAAGAGTAAGTAGAGTTTCAGACGTATAAATAATGAAATAGTTGGGCTAAATGATATTTTAAACTGCTTAGTAGGGATGGAGTCCGCCTGATACATAGGTTGTTAGTATCACTCACTCACTCACTCATCATCTATACCGCTTTATCCTGTATTCAGGGTCACGGGGGTGCCAATCCATCACAGGGCTGCTAGTATCATGATTTTATAAATATCTTGATTCAATATATATTAGGACTGTCAATATGACGTGTTACCGCATAGAAATTTTAACACATTGCTATTTTTTTACGCAAATTAATCATATGACCCGGTTTGACCCTAATGGCTTACCATAATCGCAGCACGGTTACCAGGATATGTTTGATAATGGCACATTTTTTTCGGATAATAAGATGACTAAGGAAACATCACCAGGATTTTATAAAAATCTTCGAGATGGAAGTTTGGATAAAACCAAAGTTGTGTGCTTGAGCTACCTTCAAGGGGAATTGTTTTTACAGTTTTAATTTTTGTTAATTAAATCTAGGACATGGGAGTGGTGGCTCAGGCTGCTAACGCTCTTTTACCATCTCTAATACTCCTATCCGTTGCCTGACTTGCCATTGTGATGGATGATAAACCAATTTACATGTGTGTAACTTTATATTTCATTAGATTCTCATTTGTTTCAGGCTGTGCAGTCGACAGGAAGAATAAAAGCCACTTTGCCTCTAACAGTCCACAATATCCTTGCTTCACAAGCATGTCATGGTCAGTATCTTGACTAAAACTTGCCCACATTTCACAGTGATGTGTCCTACCAGCAGAAACCAAAGAGATGTGTGCCTTTTTTATTATGACTTGTTTAATAATTTCTTTTGATATTGTATCCCAAACAGGAGCAATTAAGTTCAATGATGAGCTGAATAAAGAGGAGTGCTGCAGTCTGGTGGCGTCCCTCTCGTCCTGTCAGTTGCCCTTCCAGTGTGCTCATGGACGGCCCTCCATTCTTCCTCTAGCTGATCTTCTCCACTTAGAGGAGGAACAGGTGCCTCTCATGCCTTAGATATATCTATCAAATTTCTTGGTGAAATCTGCTAGACTTCATTTTTATTGTATGTTTGACTGTATAAATCAACCTGTGTAGCACTAATACAAATTAATACAATTTGATAAAATGCCATCTGGGGAAAAAAATCATGAGGTTTTTCCCTCATGGAGATATTTAGTGTAGGGAATGCATAATTCTTGTAAGAATTATTTATCACTTATTCCTGTCTTACTTATCATATTTAATTTATTTGCAGAACGTTCCCAAACCCAATCTCAGGAAATTGAGAAGAATGTACAAGGCATGGCAACTTTATGACAAGAATTGATTTGAGCAAAAAATAATTAAATTTTACAGAGAAAACAACATGGACTTTTAAACATTTTAATTAAATTATTCATTTTCATATAAATTTGATTGTTTCTTTATTTTTGTCACGTGTGATATGTTTATTCCATTCATTCATCTTCTATACCACTTATCCTGTACAGAGTCATGGGGGCCTGTACACGTCATTCTAGGTGCCAATCCATCTCAGGGCACACACACACAAAAGGCAATTTAGGGGCAACAATTAACCTAAACTGAATGTCTTTGTACTGTGGGAATACCCGGAGGAAACCCACCATGCGCGAGGAGAACAGACCCAAGGCAGGAAAAACTTTGACCCTGGAGGTATTGTTTATATAAATAAAAGAGAGGTTTTGTCTGTACATTGGTCAGGACTCACTCCTTCAGTGATATATATGTTTGTCATACACTGTAGAACCTGAAACCAATTTTCTTTCTGTATGTACAGTATATCTGTCCAGCCAGATGTTTTCACAGCATGAGTGGCTGGATAGGATTTAATTAAACTTTGGCAGTACATAGGTATTTGCCTGAAGTTTGACTGCATCATAAATGCAACCAAACTGTTGAGTAGAAGCGAAGTTGTTAACAGTCACGTGCCTGATTATGTTTCAGCATCTAGTGCTATTGTTTAACTGGTGTAGCGGTTTTTCCCTCGGGGTGGGCGTGACTATACACGTCACTCAACAGAGCCAATCAATGACCAACATAATTTACCATGTATACAGTATGTGGAAGACACAAAAAACGAAGATAATGCACCTACAAGCCACCAAAATCCACAAGAAACAGAAACGAAAGCGCAACACAGCATGGCTTAACTAAAAAAAAAAGCAAAGTAGATTATTAAACCTTCAAAGTTGAATAGACATATCAACGTTTGTTTATTCTTCCTGCAATAAGTTTAAAACAATGGGTCTAATAAAAAGCAGTAATGTGAAGCATCACTATAAGATAAATCACGGGTGCTCATGCATATATAAAACAGCTCTAGAGTTTTTAAAAATCATAATATTAAAAAAAATATCTTGCATTTTCCTTTTTAATACAAGAAAATGTTATAGTATTATTTCATTTAAATTCATTAATTAAAACATTTGCAATTATATTAAAAATATTACATTTCTTATAAAATATTTATCCTCCTCCTCGTAATAAAAAAACCCCAAAAGTAATGTGATTTCTGTATAATCAGCATGAATAATAAAAGTGAAAAAAAAAAAAGTATTTATTTTTCCCCGACTGAATTTCTACGATTCTACAGCCAATCCAGAAAGAGATTGCTGCATTTTTGGTCCAATTAAACGGTGAAGGGAAAAGAGATGAGCCAATCGTGGTTAAGCATGGGCGGGTCTGAAGAGCAGAGTGGGCGAGGCTTGTCGCGAGACATTACCGCTTAGCAAGTAGGAATTCAATCGGTGGTTCTGCCGTTGGAGTTAACGGAGCTTCTCCGTTTCAGTGTTAAATATTGGTGAGTTAGTAATGTTACTCGGTCCAGGGCTTTAAAGCATACGTTGTATTTAAGTTAGAATAGCAATAATAGCTTATTTTGTGTATACTGTATTGTATTTTGTCTTCTTTGCGTTGCGTTAGCTCGTTTGCTAACCTCGGTAGCCGTTCAAAGATGGCCGACATGTGCATGTGACGTTCTGCGGAAATCGGCGCGAGTTAGATGACGTCCAATAAAACGCAGAAAAGCCCTGTTACGTAACGCATAAGATTACATTAAAATAAATATGATTTATTTCCTTTGGGAATCATTGTATGAAATGTAATCGTGATTTTCTTGAGCGTTAATTTTCGCGGTAGGTTTGTTAGTTCCTGAATGTTGAATATAGAATTATGTTGAATGTTGACTATAGTGTTAGAGCTGCGTAGCTCTAAATAGTTTTTTATTCCCTTCCAGTAGCCCGGATGAACCGGATTCGCATCCACGTGCTGCCGTCTAGCAGGGGCCGAGCGTCGCAGGCCGCGCGCGCCCACGAGCCCCAGACGTGCGCGTTCACGCAGCGAGCGTGTACTCAGCCTCGCATAGACGGCTGGGACTTCTGCATCAAGCACATCTTGGAAGACAAAAATGCTCCATACCGCCAGTGCAGCTATGTCTCCAGTAAGAACGGCAAGCGCTGTCCCAATGCTGCTCCAAAACCAGAGAAGAAGGACGGGTAAATGTTTAATTATGTTATCTCAGATTAGTTTATACAGTCAGGGATGTCATAAAGTCAGGGGTGGGACACGTATGAATACGTATTTGTAAAGAAAAGATGTACAGGAATTATGGTCCGCTAAAAATTTAACTTTGATACAACAAGAGGTCTGCCTTGTAATGAGTAGGTCACGTGTCAATAATTACTACTCCTACACACACACACATCATACGTAGGTCATCTGGTTATTCATTAAAGACCCAGATTCCACTTAGAGAACCATGACCCTAGTGAATTTAACATTGCATGCAAGTATGTTGGCAGTAGAGATTCGGTTGCATATTGTGCATCAACATTACACATTACTTTTATTATATAAATATGATTTTTTTATTATATTTTAATTTATACACAGTCGATCCTCGTCATACAAATGTAATTCGTTCTAAAGATGAGTTCTTAATGTAAAATGTGTAGTACAATACAATTTGTAGTGATAACAAATTATGTAGTTACAGTTAATTTCAGTCACCCAAAAATATTAATAAAAATATTACCAATTTCCAGCATTATAATCATATTTTTGCACATGAAATCAATAAAAAAAATTAGGAAGGACGGTAACTGAAGTCAAATATGAAGTAAACAGACATTTATACCTCATTTAACCTTTTTTTTTTTTTTTTTTTTTTTTGCAAAATTTAAAGCTCTTCTCTTTTTATTCCTGTTACTGTCCTTGCTAACTGTCTTTGGACTTGTGGTGCTATGTCCACTAAATCTTTCACAAGATGCAAGAAAAAAAAAATATATATATTATATTAGTGAAATTCGCAAACTCAATTGGTTTGGCTTTCCAATGATGCAAATAAGTTTTAAATGGCTTCCAGACATTTAAAGACTTTAAGTCTTTAAGGTGAAGGTTCGTAAATGTGGGCACTCCTATGCCGAGGCTCCACTATGATGGAATTTGAGGTGGTAAAGTGTTGCAGTTCTTTTATAGTCCTACAGGTGGTGCACTCTAAACTCTTCACACATTGTTAAGCAGCACATCATTCTGTGTGACTTGAGTGAGATTATTTGCCATGTTTTAGACAAGTCTTTTAGATTCTTTATTAAGTCATGATACTAACAGAATCTCAATACAAATGTGCGTCTATGTATTGTGATAATATTGTATCGACAGGTCCCTGGTGATTCCCATACCTATTTAGCAGACAGATGTGCTGGTTGCCCTCACATTATTAATTGCATATTAACTCCAATTGTAATTTGTGATTACTCTTGTCTTTTTCTACATTACATATTGATTCCCCCCCCCCCCCCCCCCCTTTTCATCTCCCATTTCTCTTTCCAGAGTTGCGTTTTGTGCCGAGCATGCACACAGGAATGCTTTGGCTCTGCAAGCACAGACGCGCAAGGTGTCCTCTGGACCGTCCCCCGAGTACCTGCTGTCTCAGCTCAGTGGCTACAATAGGACAGAGATGGGAGCTCTCGCCCAAGACGGTCGCAGTGAAGTGAACCGGATTCTAGGCATGCCTTTTTCCAGATTTTCCAGATTTTTTTAACTACATTTCTGTTCACCACGTTGATGTGGTTTAAACGTTCTGTATTTGTTAGCTAAGAAATTTAAAGTTAGTTTGTAGACATTTTTCTTTTGTACCGACATATAGCAAACCACAGTAATTTTATCTAAGATTTGATGAATCTCTTTGTATAGATGAAGACAGCTGGAGTGAAGACGAGCAGGATCCAGTGGTGCTTGATCAGACATGGAGGGGAGATCCTGACAGTGAAGCGGACAGCATAGACAGCGACCATGAAGACCCTCTCAAGTAAGAACCATAGTCATTCATGAGTACAGGCTAAATGCAGTTATAGTGTGTCTTCAGGCTGTGTTTATACACAGACTAATCGTCACTTTGTTTTTATTTGTCGTGTGTGCACTTGTGTAGGCATGCCGGGGTGTACACTGCAGAAGAAGTCGCTCTGATTACACGTGAAAAGCTCATCAGACTCCAGTCACTCTACATAGACCAGTTTAAGCGTCTGCAGCACTTGCTGAAGGAAAAAAAGAGACGCTACTTGCACAGCCGCAAGATTGAGCATGACACAATAGGTAACTTCATACGTCCGTTTTTCATTAGCTGCTCAATAGCATGGGAGTATTGTCGCCTTCCAGAAGTAGAAGTGTAGTTCTTGTGTAGTTACCGGTTAATGCACATGTTGGATGTGCAGAATGTACTGCTATGTTTTCCTCTATACAAATATAAACCTTGGAGATTGTATACATTTATAATGATGTTTCTGTTTCCCATATGCATACAGCCTGCTGGGTTTGTTTGTGCATTTGGTTATGTAAATAAGCAGGTACACTGTTTGTACAAGGCCCCCCCTCAACAGTCACGACAAGTTTTATACAGCAAGTGGACAAGTATCATGCAGCATGAGAATGGAAATTCAATTTGTTTATTTTATTTTAGTCTAATGAACTCAACTATGTAACTAGCTCACCATACATTATTACATTATTGTAATTACCACTTGTTAGACAGGCAACCAAAACATGAGGCTGGGCAGCACACTGGAGCTTTTACTTGTCTAGTGGGCTTGCTAATACATTTCTTACTTTTCTTTCCACTTCTGCCTATTGGCTCACGCTTAATGAGTTAATTGGCTGTCTGAGACAGGCAGCAGTCTTTTAACAGGACCTGAGGGTCTGTCCATGAAAGAGAGAGAAAATCTGAGGAAGCTGAAGGCGTTACGTCGCTACCGGCGGCGTTACGGAGTGGAGGCTCTGCTACACAGGCAACTCCGGGAGCGCAGACAGGCCGTTACTGAGGGAGGAGCACCACAGGTACATGTCTTCACCGGAGCCTTTGTTTTTTTTTGTTTCAGGTTTTTTGGTTCACTTTTCTGTACATGACAGTGCAAATTAGTGCCATTTTTACAGTGCAAGAATACATTTTGAAGGTGTTACATGTAACTAACTTACTAACCGATGTATAATGAGAGATAAAAATGTAAGTCACTCCTGGTAAGGGTTTCTGCCAGATGTTGCAAATGTTTACGTGTGGTGGGCAGTATGCCTTGCACAGTAAAACCAGGCTAGTTTTTCTGTTAATGTTCATTGGAGGCCAGCGTATCAAAGGTGAAGCAAGCAGTCCGATCAGTCCAGCGTACTGGAGCCATGTTAAGCAGAAATCCGTGAACTAAAAAGCTTTTGCAAATACTTTTTGGAAGGAAAGTTACAGTACTAACTTTATTTGCAAATTGATGCTTTGTGGTGTTTCCGCAGGCTCATTCAGTTCGCCCCAGTCAGAGGTGCATTTCCTTTGTGGAGGGGACGCGGTGCTTAAACCCCTGTCTGCCCTTGACGCGACACTGCCTGTCTCGTATCTTTCTCAGAGTCAAACATCTACATTTATTTTGTTGGTTATAACCCTTTTTCCCTGTCAATTTTTGTGCCCTGAATCAAGGCCGACAACTTGCCGTAGCTGTTGGTTTCAAACAGCGGCCAAAATTAAATCTTTCAGGCGGTTTGTTGATTGACCTAGACTTTGCAAAATGGGGAAAAATCAGTTCAGTTGGAAGAAACATTTCAATAAAATAAAAAAAAATGCAATTCTATGTTGCTGCATTTATGTGAACTGCTTTCTTTTATTAGTGTTCTTTAACAATCCCAAACAGATATTTACCAAGACAGTAGCCAAGTGTTGTTTAAGATGTGCCCAGGCCTAAAGGACGTGCCCTGTGACAGACCCGTGCACATGGGCCAGTCAGATGAGCCACGGTGCCCACTGCATCTCTCCCTGCCACCTCCCATGTACCAGCCTGAACAGGAACCACTGGCGCCGGAGCAGCTATCGTTAGCACCGACGGATATGTACCTGAGTGCCGCCGAGCTTCAACCCACAGAGAGCCTGCCACTTGAGTTCAGCGATGTACGATCAACTTTATTTGTGGCCTCTGGTCATTTACTTAGTATGCCTTATTTCTTATTCTGTAAATGTTCTAATGTATAATTAATAATTTTTATGTACATAAATGTCTCGCACACAAGTATTTCCTAATTTAGACTAACTTGTTAGTCCTTTGTGTATTTGAAATGCAGTTAATCACCAACATATTTTTGCATTTTAAAAAAAGCATATTCTTATGCATAAGGAGACCTTTTTTTGTGTGCATTATTGTAACAATTGGCACACACTTGTTGGGATTAGCTATCCGTTTTTTTTTTGTTTGTTTTTCTTGTAATCTTGAGCAAGCAAATAATTTTTGCAACAGCTACTGCATGTCACATTGATTTTAAGAGCTCAGCCTTATTATAGTTAATGTGAGCTGAGAGATGACTGAGATTTGCTCTGCGCTGCAGGATCTGGATGTGGTAGGGGACGAGGAGATGCAGTGCCCTCCATCACCACTGCTCTTTGACACTGCTCTGGCGCTTGAAGACCAGACAATCCGTGCTATTGCTGAAGCCCCTATGGACATCCTGACCTCGGGACAGGACGCAGAGCTTTCAGAAACAGACGACATGTCCGCAGCAGACCAGGTAATTATTAATTTTACAGCAATCGTGCAGGTTTTTTTTCTTCTTTTTATTTCTCCATGATCATAGCCATATACAGTGCCTGCACTCCCAACAAAACTTGTCATTTAAGTCACCTTTAGATTTGATTACAGCATGCAATATTGTGGACAGTTCATGTGTGAAAATTATTCCTCATGATCCCAGAGCCACACTTTGAATCTTGAAATATGCCTGTGTCACTAGGGAAGAAAAAGTTGTGATTCCCTGGTCATTCAGTATATTCAGGTTGTCAGCTAACTTGATTATTTTGCCACATAACATTGCTGAGCCTGGACCTGACCCCAGCAACCCGAGATCATAACACTGCCTCCAGAGACTTGGTGGGCACTATGCAATATGGGTGCATCGCTTCATTCGTTTCCTTCTTACCCTGATGCATCCATCGTTTTGGTATAGAGTTAATCTGGACTCCTCAGATCTCATGACCCTTTTCCATTGCTCAAAAGTCCAATCTCGCTGTCTTTTTTCTGATTAATCTCACGAAGAAGTTATTTTTTTTAAATGGCTGCATAGCTGTTTTGTCCCAATCCTGAGAGTTCTAATCACATTGTGTGTGTGGAAATGCTCTTACTTGCATTATTAAACATAGCAATGGTTTTTACTGTCGACTTTCTTCAACTTCAGGTGTTTAAAATCATGAATAGACATCACCTATATATTTTTTTCTGACCACATTTCTTCTACAAAGTTTTTCATAAGGCATCAAAGCGTTTGTAATTCAGTTCCTGTAATTAAAAATGTTCTTGGTTTTCTTTGCTTGATTATTTAATTTTTTTGGCCAGGCAGTGTATTATTTTTGCACATCACTGTTTTAAAAAATCAGGATCTATTAAAGTCTTGCTTTTTTCTTTTCTTAAAAATTCCTAGGCTGTGTCTGAGGTATCCGAAACAGCAGGAGATGAGGATGCCACACAGAATACATCAAAGGACACCGACACAATAACAACAGTTGCCACATCCTGAGCACCTTGTGCACTGATTTTCTCAGCTGTCTATAGACTTTTAACCTTCTGCACTGGTGTCCAGTAAAAAAGCCATATTTAACAAAGATGACTTTTTGTGGAGGAAATGTTGCACCCTATTTATAGAAATTGTCCAGAAGTATATTCCAAAAGCTTATCATTTGGAAAATGAGTGCTAATACATTACTCGCAGCATGTGCCAGTTTGTCCCTTTTAATAAAACAAACTTTGTTGCTCTGGTCTGGAATCTTGAGCATGTGCTTTTTATTGTGTGTGAATATTCATGGGGGTCTTCATGTTCGCAAGGGTTTTATGTGGTTCTGTATCTGAAGCCAATAGTTACTCATGACTTGATCACTACAGACATAAGTCTTGCAGATACTTTCCAGCCAACTCTGGAAATGGCCACTAGAGGAGCCGAATCTCTTCAACTTAAATGTAAAGCATTAAAATGGGTCTGCTATTTTAATACAGCATGGATAATTGGAATCAGACCTGGAATGTATGAAAAAAGTTGTATAATGTCTAAAGTTATCTTTTAGAGCTGAAAGAAAATGTAGCTCTTATTTTGTAGTAGGATGTGTATGTATGCATTTCCTCTTATGTTCCTTTGAGATGTTTATTCTGCCTTACAAGGACTTTCAGTATCTTTCCGCTGCTCTAAATGGATTTTTAAGGATATTTCCTGTGTCCTATATGCCTTTATTCAGGACAATTCCTGCACATGGTAGTCTGAAATGTCTGGATTTATGGGCAATTTCTCTTTTTTTTTTTTTAATGGTATAAATTGACTTCATGGCACTTGTGTATAAGCCGAGTACAAAAACATTTTTAATGTATCAGAACTGATGTTACACATGGATGGATGATTTCCTCCTTTCGTGAGACTATTGTTCCGAGCAGATTCTGATTAGGCTACAGTATTGACTTCAGATGAGGGGGGAAAATATTGAGTGATGTTGGGGCTGTTTCTATTCCATCTTCTGTTGTTAGATTTACAGCCATTTTGTGTCTGAAATTTCATATAAGGAAACATGCCTATGGATCCAGACATGCGGGCCAAGCTGTATCTGGTATTCTGCATCATTTATCCTTTCCTGTAAGAAACTGTTGCATTCTTGAGTGCATTCCTTTAGATGAAGGACTGTTCCTCTGCTCTATTGGGATTGTTTTTGCATGCATTCTATTTATTTGGAACATTTCTGATCGCTATAATCCATGGGTGTCCAATCTTCTCCAGAAAGGAAAAGTTTAGAAGGCACAACCAATAGTTTATTGAAGTTTAAACTCAGGGTTGGCTGATTGCTATTATACAAGGGTGAGTCAAAAATGATCTGCGCTCTGGTTATATTAAAACGTTGTCAGGGCTTTCCCTACAAGGCTATTGTCTACCCAGTCACTGCTGTGCAGGTGTGAACATGTTACATCAGTTGATTTATAACTGCGGTGCGAGCAAAAATGGATGCCCCCACTAGTGATTTGTGTGAAAGAGGAGCAGAGTTCAGGGATATGGTGGTCTCAGGGTGTACCTGGTGCAGAAGCAGCTAATCTGCTTGTTCAAAAGCTAAACATCAGCTGGAAAATTGATACCTACAGTTTTCTGGAATTCTCAAGTGCCAGTATTGGAACATTATTAGGAAAGAGGTTCAACAATCAACAGTGCTCATTACAGTGAGATGCTTATTGAAGAGCTGAAGCCTAAACTACAGATTAAACGCAGAGGACTTGGAGGGCGTGGCGATCTAACATCATGCATGTCCGCACACTGCAAAAAGTTTGTTCTTAGGCGTTAAAGCATCCTCCTTATAGTCCTGATCTCTCTCCATCAGACTTTCGCCTGTTTGGTACCCTGAAAGCAGCCCTATCGGATGAAGATTAATTTATGATGAAGTGAAGACAGCGGTGGATTTGTGGCTTGCAGCTCAGCTTTAAACATTTTTAAAGAGGAAATACAAAAGCTTGTTGGCAGTTGGATAAAGTTATTTTGAAAAGCTAGGAAATCATGTAAAAAAAAATTATGCATTTGTCTTTTTCTAAAAGTTAATTAAAATAAATTCTACAGCGAATTCTAGAGTGAATTTTACATTCTAGAGTGTTTTTGTTTTTTTGACTCACCCTGGAATTTTTATTTGGCGCTCCATTTTTTTCTAAATTACATGGTTTATGTGGTATTTCAAGACATTTCATATTCCTTATACATACTTGAATGTTTTTTTCTTTTTAGAGAAACTTATTCAGGACCATGCCTCTGTCCTATATGCATTTTGTTCCTAGACTTTTCCTATTAGATATTTACTCCATTCTTAATCCATTAATTCAGAATATCTCTTCTCCTTATAATGTGCTGATGTGGGATGTCTCTGCTATCTACTATACTATGATTCAAGACTCTTCCTCTTCTTTGTAGAAACATATGCTTTTTCCTTTATGTACTTATTCATGCTGTTTCCTCTTTCCTATTTCATGAATGCACTTATCTGGGACTACTCCTGTATGCATTTATTAAGGATTATATCTGTCTCATATATACAAGCAGGTCTATACGCATTTTATACGGTTTATATGTACGTTTCGTACATATTTGAACAATTGGTGGCTAATTATGACCTGTTTCCTCTTTATTTCATGTCAAATTAAGGAGATAAATGGTGTGAAGTTGACTCCCAAGTCCTAAATTTGCATTTGATAGCTGTTCATACTCTCAATATGGAACCCAAATAGGTGGTGGTGATGCAAGTGAAGGAGGGTCTCGTTAGACTGAAAAAGAACCCTATCAGAGAGATCACAGAAACAGAAACTAGCACACACCACCCTATCTATGAGGTAGACTGCTACATTCAGGAGACACCTCCAGGAATGTAAATACAGACAGTTTACTTCAAGATACAAATAACTGGTAATGCTCAAGTACAGAAAAGCCAGATTTGACTTTGCTGGAAAAATAAAGAAGAAATGAAAGGAAAGGAAGGGCTAATGTTCCAAAGCATCACATCGTCTGTCAAACATGGTGTAGGCAGTGTTATGGTATCGCCATGTTATGACTGCCAATTTAACTGGGTCACTGGTGTTTACTGATGATATGACAGGATGAATTATGAAGTGTATAAAGCTATACTTTCTGCTCTTTGTCAGCAAAAAAAAAAAAAAAACATAGAAAACTGACGAGAGCACTGCAGGGTACAGACGGATAATAACCCAAAACAACCCAAAGTCAAACAAATGGAATGTAATTAAAGTGCAGTCAGTCAGCTGACCTTAACACTGAGCTGCTTTACACTTAATAAAGACAAAACTGAAGGCGTAAAGATGCACAAACAAGTAAAAACAGAAACTGGCTGCAGTAAATGTGTGGTAAAGCAGCTCAAGGCAGGAAATTCAAGAGTGTGATGGCGTCCATAAGTTCTAGACTCCATGAGTTGCTAGTTTTTTTACATCCATGTGTTAAAATTAATCCTTCATGTTTATCATGTTAAAATGAATCCTTTATGTTTATCGTGTTATTTTTTCCCAGTTACTTTACAGCATGGTGGGTCAGGGTTCGATACCCGTATTGGGTTTGTGCATGGAGTTTGCATGATTTCCCCGGTTTCTTCCCATAGTCCAAAGATATGCAAGTTAGGTTAATTGGCTGTAGTGTGCTCATCTGGCACATCGGGAGATAGATACTCCCCAACCTGGAGATACTGTATATCCATTGTTTCTGTGGCAGTTACTTAAGCGGCCAGTTGCCAACTCTATGATCAATGTGGACGGACCAAAATACCAAAACAATATGTATTATATAAATCCATAAAGGGTTAGTCCAAAATACAGTTCTTGTTAAACATGATGGATTAAAGCTCAAGGTGTGCAAATCTGTTGTGGTGGTGAACAAATGCAAAAAAAGAAAAAAAAAGGAAGGGTCAATGTCAGAATACTTACGGACATGACTTATGCATATGCATTTATTTTAGGACCTTTCGCGCTGCTACAGTATAATATCCATTTGGGACGCATCCTCTTTCATAGATGTATTTATTTAGAAATAGAAAAGCCCTTTATATTGGTCATGTGAATACAGTTGTAGCGTTTGAAAAGCCATGAATGCACGCTTATATGCAATCATCTGCATGCCTCCTTGTATGTGTGTGTTGTGATTCAGAAAGCTTGTAGCGATGGCAGGCCTACGTGGAGCACATGAGCAAACGGGGCGGGCAGCGCGAGCGCGAGCCATGACATCACTTTTCCTGCCTCGCGCTGCCTGCGAGTCCTAAACACGGCGAGACACGACGAGCAAACATCCGAAGAACGCTCGCGCGAGAAACATGTCCCCGCTCCGCGCGCACCACCGGCCACTCGGCGGCGTCTCTTAGCGCGTGGATATCTCAACCTACCGACCCGGTATATCCCAGGAGCCGTACACCTCGAGGTAAAAATCACTTTAACACTCCTATTTTTTTTTCTTTCCCCGTAGCGTTTTCTGCTTCTACACCGAAATTGCGCTGAGTGAGCTAAACGTAGCCGTGCAGCTAAAGCGGAAATGATGTGACCAAGAAGTAGAAGAAGAAGACAAAATACGGGCTCGGTCTGTAAACACACACACACACACACATCGCTGTAGTAAAGCTGCGCGCGTGTGTTTATAACCTTTTGTAGCACTTTAACAGACCAGTGAGTGCGCGCGCGTGGACGGTTGGTCTAAAAGCTAACGGCTAACTGGGACGCCGGGTTTGAGGATGCTGGCTGTGATATCCTGCCTGCTCTCGGACAGGATGCGGTGTGTGTTGGGGGGGCATTTAAATACCATTTGAAATAGCGGCGGCCATATTTGCGATAAGGTATTTACAATAATAATAATTATTATTATGAAACTCGGTTATCTGTGTTTACCTCAGCGCTATTGTATTTACTTCAGGATTGGATTTTAAAGGGATACCCCCCTCATTTTTCATTTTTCCTCCTTCCTTCTCTGTGTAGCAGAAAACTCTTGGCACTTTTACAGTCTCCAGGGTTTTTTGTTTGTTTGTGTGTGTGTGTGCGCGCTTCTGTGCTGAGTGGCTGCACTGTAAAAAAAAAAAAAAATGCTCATTTTGGCAGCACCCATGTTGCATTACCCCCTAAAACAGCAACTAATTCAAGTGTAATTGAGGGTAAAAGCATGCCCTTCTCCTCCTTCGCCTCCTCCTCCTCGTTCTTCTCCAGCTCCAGCCCGTCCCCTTTAATATTTTACAGATGTTTTTCACATTCGCAAGGCCCCCATGGCCAAAACCTATATTAAGGCTGGCTTACAACCTAGGCAGAGGCTGCGATGGTCAAAATTCCAAGGCGGTGCAGTAAAGTTAATGACGTTCACTCCCGCTGAGAGGTTTGGGAGTCCGAGCCGGACGCTGCATGACTGGACTGAAGATGCTCCACTAGACAGCAAAAAATAGCTGAAAGTAACTGGGCAGTAAGATAAACTCAAAAAGGGCTTCTTTTTTTGTTGCTCTGACCGTAAAGAACTGGCTCCTTGATTTTAAGATAGTCATGGTTGCGCGACTGCTGTGTAAGCTACTCCCATGATCAAAATGATTATCTGTCCCTCGCCCCCGCCTTTGATCAGTTTTCTCGTGCCTGCAGGACATACCTCGTCCCTAATGGAAGGCAGATGACCGCTTGTTTTGTTCCGCGATTGTGAACCCTTCCTTGAGATTTTGTGAGAAAGGGTCAGGTTGACACACACTGATATACACACACACTCACACACACGCACGCACACACACACACAATGTTGTGTGTTAACTCTAAGTCTTTTATTTTGCATCGGACATGTTATCTCTATGGCCAAGCACTGTTCCTTCTTTCAAATGTGTTTACAATATGTCTTGTAAACATACCAATGAGGGTGTATTTATCTCTCTCCCTCTTAAACACACACACACACGACACATTTTGTTTTGCTGTCCTTGTAAGAATCTTTTTCTGACATAATTATTATAATACAGCTGGTTAATTCTACGCCTGCAGCTAAGTCTAATCCTAACATTAGCCTTAAGGAGCGAAAGGAACCGTGCAGTTTTTGTGCAAAAAAAATCTTGTGGTTAACATGTGAAATGACTCCACAAGGTTGAAACTGGAATCTTCCCAGATATTCCTATCGTTCTGGTGAGATTTGGTCTCGAAGATATGCCAACCTGACACCCCCCCCCTTTCGCAAAACACGCACGAAGGCACGCACTCGCACACGTCAATGTTTTGCTCTGGGCGCTGGGCGAGACGCCGATTTTCTCGTTAGACTTCTCTTCTTTCTGTTGTGCAATTATCGTTTCAATCTCCTCTGAAAAAAATGCTTAAGATCTTTACAATTAGGCATGCCCTGTAAGCTGGGTGTCATTCTAAACCTTTTAAAGTTACAGAAATCTTAATCTGTTTACTTTTTTATCAGCCTTTTCCCGTTTGCTAATGATTATTATTATTTGTCACACTACGAGAATACGTTATCCAGATTTGTGTCCGATTTCATGATGATGTTCTAACGATAGACCTGCAATTAAAGAAAATTTATCATCAATCAGGATGACCCAGGATTCCTTCCTAAATGGGACATTTCTTTAAAATGAGCTTGATGTACAGCAATAAGTCATTTCTCGATGTTTTGGCATTTTCACTCAATAATTTTTATCTGTAATCCTATCTCGTCCTTCGAGAGTTGAGAGTTTATTCGAAGACATTTAATGCTAACATAATTGTTTTTGGGATGCCGATCTGAAATTGTCAGCGTGCCTTGTACGACCGCCCAAGAATTTCTTTCTTTTTACGATGTGAGATTTTTGTCTGCGATTGCAAAATGCAGGCAACATCATACAGTGTATGATTAGTAAGACACTCTTTTCTTACATGTCATTCACACTCTATTATTTTGTAACCCTGTTATTTTTAGAAAGCACGATTTACAGCCACTGCGATTCAAAATCCATGCCTGTAGAAGACCTTTGTGAAACTCTTGACTCGAACCCAGGCCTTTGTAACCTTGGAATCCTTTAAAGCTCAACTTTGCAATAAAACTTTGTCCTTGTGAAGGACTCGGTTATGATGATACTGTCCAGCATGGTACATTGTTATGCTACGCCTCCCACACGGCTGCCGTGTAGCTAGCGAACAAGGCCTGTTTTTCCTTCCCGAGGCTCATGATGTTATTTCATGGAATGGAGCCCAGAAAGGGCCGCAGAGATTATGTCCAGCCACCTGATCTTGCCACTGAGCCAGGAGGCTGATCAACTGCTGAAACACATGGTAAGGACAAAAACAAAACAAAAATTTGGGAAGTATTCTGATGTATGTATGCTGCGGCCGTTTCCATAGTCATTGGCTAATGAAGTGTTCTGAATGTATTGTGTCTCTAAGTAGTGAGGTTAGGAAAGGCTCAGTGGCTTACCCTTTGGTTTGGGTTTGCTTTGGTTGCCAATTTGAAGAAGGGTGTTTGTCCAAATCGCATCACATCACGCTTGAATAAAAGCGTCAGGCAAATGAGGAAAGGGATTGTAAATGAGGTAGAGTTCAAGTTGAAAGAATTAAAGAATGCACATTATTATTATTATTCAAAATTTTTAAAAACAATTTTTTTATTTTATTTTTTTATTAAAAATTTATTTTTTATCATGTTCCTGCATTCAAGCGACACACCACTTCTGGACAGTTGTTAAAGCTGAGCCCTGAAACTGTAGCTTTGCTGAAGCTCAAAATCTTTCTCCAAGGATGTCCATGCATCCATTCCTTGAAAGAATGGAAGTGGTCATTACATTCTCTTTCTTGCCTCGTCTGGTAAAAATGGTCATGCTGCCCACAAAGGGAAAAAAATTCTCTCTCTCTCTGCCTTGTTAGGGCTGCCCTATTATCTGTTTTTCCCCACCGGCGAGTTTCCCCCTGTTCTCCATCCTGCCAGTACCCTGGTTATAGATTAGTGGACCACATTAGCATGTGGAGAACTCATCAATTACTCAGGGAAGCCAGAGATCTCAGCAGGGGAGCACGGTGCAGAGTCGGCAAGACCGCGCCTCTGTTTCCACGCGCTGCAGATATTTGGAGGAAAGCAATTACGTTGGCTGCACTTCCCCCCCCTGCTGCCTTTGTTTCATTTCTGGGGGTCGTCCACCTTCGTACGAGCTATGGGAGCTCGTGTAAGGAGGGGGAAATGGGAAATGTCATTTTTATTTACACGTCCCTTTCTAGGGCTACGACATTTTCTTTGAAACGCTCATGTTTAATGATTTATTTCTAAAATACATTTTTCCTCTTTTGAGATATCGGCAGGATATTGGGGTGTCGAGCACAAGCTGATAGCGAGTACTTGGTGGAAGGATCGTACGCTGGCACAGCTCGATATTTGAGATTTGCTCCCATACAGCCCAGAGAAGAAGCTGAGGTCGTGCAAACATTTCAATTGGTTCCCCAAACTCCACAGAGCACCAGTCTTCAGCAGCAACAAACATTCAATTCATGCCGGCGGTGAGGGGAAATGTGCGTCGGAATGCAAACCCTAATCAATGCAAGCGGAGCAGGTCAGCAGCAGCATCCTGTTTGGGCAGCCGAAGGATAAATGTCCGCGATGTGGTCGGACAGAGACAAGAGTTAAATGAATGCCATCAGAAAGACGTTGAGTGGTCCATCTCATATGGCAGCGGCTCTTCCTGACATTCCAGGCAGAAATGCTTACATTCATAGAGCTCTTTGGAAAGCTTTACCACCAGCCGGTTAAAAGAAAGCCTTAGCGGTTTGAGGCATGTGACCCCGCGTCCCTTTAATTACAGCCGAACCCTTTCCTCAAAAACTAACCCTGATCTATGGCACATTTGTGTCAAATACGCAAAGAAGCCATCACTTTTTAAAGCAGCCCCCACCTTTTTTTTTTTTTTATTCATCCTGAAACATCCAGTACTGTGTTTTGGCAGGAGAATTCTCATAGGTCTTCAATCACAGGCACACAAGCGAAGGTGATTAATGAGCACATGGAGCGTGGCCCCTTGTGTCGTCCGCATACGTTCCATGCTCGTTAATAAGGACGAATATTTGGATTATGGTGCCATGAGCGGACAGTGAGTGCATGGAGCGGAACTAAATTCTAAAGGTGCTGTCCAGATGCCGTCCAGATGTTTTGTCATTTTGTCCCCGAAGCCTAGTGAACTCAAAGCTTCGTTGCTTTTTACTGCACACTAGGCCAAGGGACAGCAGCTCTGGTCAACACGTCGTGCATTCCAGGCTTTAAGCAAAGCATATGCTCTTCTCATATACCGAGTTCCTCATTTTTTCTGACCAGCGACCATTTCCCTTCCTGGTTTCATTTCACCTGCCATCTTTATTTGTTGAGCAATAGAGGAACCGGTTCAGATTTCTTCCTCTTTTGCTCAGCGTGACATTCATCCCAGGCTAGTAGCTAGAGTCACATGGTGCATGCCAATCTTTGTTCAGTGTTCGCAGGCAAATTTGTGTTGAAGCCACCAGGTTATATTCAGCGTATTTACTGATCACACAAAACCATTTGAATTGATGTCCTCGCTCTTGAATGGAGTGTGGGTGTGGCTGCGTTGAGTCTTTTGTAACTACATGAGCCTCAGTGCAGAGTGATCAGTCACTTTTTTTCAACCAGTCACGCAGAAGATAAAGATCACTCTCACTTAAAATGATTGCGGTGGTCACAAAAGGCGCAGGATATCGCTGTGGCCTTTCGGTCACGTGCAAAAGAAAAAAAAAAAAAAAGGGCTGGGACGGGTTGAGTTACATACAAACCCCTCCTTCTCTTTTTCCCCCCATCGTCTAGACTGGTGTCACATTTCCAAAAGGTGGATCAGCCCCTCCACCTCACATGGAGTTCAGCACATTACAGCCCATTAAGCTGTCTTGCTCTCAATAGGAGCATTTTTTTTGGGCAGGGCGCTCTGATTTATTCCCTTAATCCGAACTCTACTCTGTGCCACAAACGCACAATTTCTCAGCTTTAATGTTTTATATATGTTGTCTGTTTCCTGTAAAAGGTCCAGGAATGACCTCCATGATTATTTAATAGAACCCACAAAACATGGTTTACGTAGTACTACGTACACTATCTTCACAGTTTCATCCTTTCCACATTTTGTCAAATCTGGAATTGATTGAGATTTTAAACAACACATGCCTAACATTTGGAGGTGTAAAAGTGCGAGTTATTTATTATAACAACAAGGTTAAACAGTCTTTGTCTTAGCTGTGTAAAACTCCTAGGTCAGTACTTTGCTGCACGTTTTCAGGGACCTGTCTTTATCAGCTTTGCACATCTGGATCCTGATGTTTGTTCCTGTTCTTTTTGGCCAAATTGCTCTAGCTCTGTCAAATTGGATGGTTCAGCACAAAGCTAAGGTTTGATCAGCGAAATCTTCTCTGCTCTAATGGTTTTTTTTTTTTTTTTTTAACCAGATGTTCCACCCACTTATGTTAAATGTCCAGCTGTTTTCCAAGAGACATAGTTTGGCAAAGTACTTCATGTTCATGTTAATACGAATGGCATCCAGCACCTGGGGCTTTCTGACTTACCCAAGTGTTCGCCAGTTGTCCTGCCATTGCTGAGAAGTAAATTTGGAACTCTCGAAATAGCACCGAGGATCCAGATAGCAGATCACAATCGCCCACTTTGTCTCGCATCACCTCCTTATTGATCATTGTATGTGATATTTATTTACGAGACTTGCCGAGAGGCATAGCTCGTTCATAGTCCTTTGAGTGAAAAGTGGCGTTTGCTTGATCACAATGCCTCTTTGTGACGGATTCTCTTCACACTCGGTTGTCGGCTCCAGGACAACATGTGACCCCTCTTCCATGTGGGTCATATCACCCAATTTGGTTTTTTAAAAACACACAGCCACTGTTTTGCTCCAGGAGGAATTCCGGCGACAGGGGTGGCTGACGGGTGTGATCCTGGGGTAAAGGCATGGTTTTGATGAGCTGCTTTTACTGGCCTCTTAAACACAAGGTTGACGCGGTATTTAAAAAATGTCTTCTGAAGAAGAAAAAAAAAAATTATTCACAAGGATGCCTTTTGTCGTGCTGGAAAACAGCCAGTTATCCTTTAGTGTGTGTGTGTGTGTGTGTGTGTGTGTGTGTGTGTGTGTGTGTGTGTGTGTGTGTGTGCTGGAATGACAGGCTTGGTTGGATTTTAATATAATGCCCTAAGTGCCTGCAATTCAAAGGTCTTTGAAATGCTGGATGATGGCGAGATCACACAATTATGTACGTTTAATTGCCTAAATTCAGCAGATTGCATAAAGTCAACTGATTGACTTTCATGCTTCAGTGTGAGTGTGAATACGTCTGAATAACTAATTAAACTTAGCAACCTTCTTTTTTTCCGTCTTCGGGGTGTTTTATGGTCTGTATTTATGCTGTTCTTGGAATAAAAAAAAAAGATTCTATCATAGAAACATAAAACTATTAGTCATTTTTAACAGCTGAGTAAAAAAAAAAAAAAGCATAAAAATATATGTTAACCATCATAGTTGTTTTTGTTTCATGGAGATTTACTGATTGATTTGAATGTGTTTGGATTTTTTTGTTCCACCAGGCATGTTAAAAACTGGGCCTGGACCTGGAGTGGAATTTAAAAGTCAAGTCATTTTCAAGGGTCACTTCCCTAATTAGGCCATTTCGAGACAAAAACTAACACAGGCGTTTTCTCTGGTTTGGTTGGCTACAATCCAACAAAAAGTATTTTTTGTTTAAAGCAGATAATCTTTCTATTTGGTTGTTTTATGTGTACCTACACTGAGTATCTGTAACTATGGTCACAATCCAATCAGCTCCTCTACAACCTTCACGCAATCCTCTTAGGACAAGGCCTGTGTTGCCTGGGTAACTCTACAACTCCCTTCGACTGGTAGGATATCCGCCCTTCACTATCTTTGTCTTTTGTGCATGGCAGAGCCTTGTCCTTTTTGAAATATAACCCCCCTCCCTCCTTTCGCTCTCTCTCTGTTTTTTTTTTATGGCTGCTCCAGCAGTTGCAGGGTTAATGTTTGGGCAGCAGCAGTTGGAGGAGGGAGAGAACGAGGGAAGAGAACAGAGGTAGAGGTGGGAGGTGGCCCACAGCTGTTGTAGTACACTCGGGTTTGTACGGGTAGGATGCCTGCTTCACTCTCCCCGGAACAATGGAAGAACAGGGAACTACTGCAAACACCAAGCCAGGAGACGCTCGTTCGGGTCTCCGGATGAGGGAGAGGCACGTGTAGGGAAGGTCTATAGAGGGCCGTGTCTGATATGACGTCGCAAGGGCGTAAGAGACGCGTATTCTGTTTCTCGTTCTCATTTGTCCCACCTGGCTTGTTCTTAGGATGATCTGACTAGATCTGCAGGTATAGTAAACTTTAGCAAGTGTTTTTTTTTCTGTTGTTATTGAGGCATTTTTACACAAAACTTAAATGGCTTAAACAAGATAGTCGTATCTTTTATAAAAAAAAAATACACTTAAGATTAAAAAGAATTATTATTCATTATTTGATAATTATGAATATTTCTTTACTGCTTTAGTGAAATCTTCGGAGTGAATAAATCCTAAATGTCAACATCTACACTTAGCTTTCGAAATGTTCAAGACTTAAACTCGTGCATGTTTTTTCCACACAATCAGCTGTCGATTTAATTACACCCGAAATTGCTCCGTGTGCACTACAGACATCGTGAGTTCATCAGTTTGTGGACCAGTCAGTGCTTTCGGTGAGACCGATAACCTGACTCATCCGAAAACAGGCCCATTCACAGTCAGCCGGCAGCAAATTAACAGCTTAATTCACACTTCACCTTCAGTTGCTTTCATAGTTTCTTTGCGTGTGTTCTCAGCCGCCCTTGAAAGACCCAGGCGTCCTGGTTGTTTGTCTTCCATGCTGGGTGTTTTGGTAACTCCGAGGTCTTTGAAGCAAACACAAATGAGGGTTTAAAAAAAAAAAAGTGCTTTTGAGAAGCGAGGTGTGCTGTAGTGTGAAGGACGGTTTGCATTTCTGTAGCCGCAGTTTCGCCATTATCTTGCTTCAGCACTTGGGATGAGAGCAGAACAGCGGGTCAGGGAGTGCATTCATTTTAGGCCTGTCGCAGATGCATTAGCCTGGCGTTAAGTGGATAATGCAATCCCGAAAATGGAAAATTTCGATTGAACTGCATTATTGAAGGTTGTTCTAAATTCAATGTGAAGATCCAGAATCTCACCCTACCATAGACTGGGTTTACCTCAGAATAGTGCACATCAGAAGGCAAAAATAATGCCCCCCAGGGGGACTGACTTGAGGCTTTTATGTTTGTTTTTCTCCTCAGATGGAAATGAGCAGCTGACACCTCTCGGCTAATTTGTTCCATTCTATGCGTATGAGGACCATCAAGTCCCTGTTCTGTGGCAATTGATCATTTTATTAGATTATAAATCACAAAAAATAGGATCAATAAATCGGTGTCACAGGGCTTTTGTGAAGGGCGTGAATAATCACAGGCTGCCTCGGCGGACGGGGATGGGTTTGCTTCTTTATAACCTCTGGAGTGTGGGGGATGGAGGCAAGGTTTGGGGAACCCAGAGCCCCAACTCTGTTTGATTGCTTTGCTTTCTCTGTGGTTTACTTCACCCCTCCCTGCCAATACTAGAGATTTTCATCCTGTTTTTATCTTTTCTTGACACAGAATATTTGCATTAATTAAGTCTGTACTGTCTGGGTTCAACAAAAGAAAATAGGTTTACATTCGTTTGTAAATGTTCAGTGGTTCCTATATGTTGTTTATGCGTGAAATGGTTCAAAAGCATGTAATACAAGAAAAACAATAAAAATCTTGATGAAATATTGAGGATTATAAATTGTTTTATGATTATATTAGAAAACTATCATTTTTACAGGTGAAAAATAATTTTCCCTTCATACTTTTTTGTTTGTTTGTTTAGAGCAGGCATACTGGTTGTATTATTATTTTAAAAAATTGCCTAACAGTATAATTAAACCTGTGTTTCTGAATATGTTGCATGTTTTTTTAAATGCTCCCCAGTGTCCAGATGGACCTTGAAATTCGCTGCCTGCTGTGGTTTTTTTTTTCTTTCTTTCTCACTGCAAGGAGAAATAAAATCAGTATTCACTGCCATGTTAATCCTGAAACTCTACCCTCCTCCATCTTGGATATGCTTTTATAAACCAACACCAGTCCCAGTCCCACATCCCGTCGTATCAGCAAGTATGCCAACATTGCATCTTTCACGATGTCAGATGAAAGCTTGTGTGTCTATTTGATGTCGCTGGAAAAAAAAAAAAAAAACAGACACGCCTGCAGTGTCTGACTGCCACGCTTTACAAAGTCTGGTGTGTTGAGAGAAGCTTTGGTTTCCAGCGTTAGTCATGTTTGAGAGACTGTCCTCTGGATGTCATGCCAAGCGGCTTACTCAGAAACAAGGGAGAATCGAAGGGAAAAAACTAAACAAAACGAAGGTCCGGGCAATTCTCTGCGTAATTGTTGTTTAGATGACACTTTGTTTCTTTAAAGCACTCCGGATGTAGATTTGGATTCCTACGAGGAAGCCAGAGGTGACATGAGGAAGAAACCTTCTGAGGAACCAGACTCTAAAGGGAACCAGAACTGATGCTGGTGTGTGTAATGTGCTTATAAATCACCATAGTCTACAAGTATAGATCTGTAAAGAGAAACTTTACTACATATGTTTCCTGAGGAGTCCTGGGACAAACACAGGACAGTCTTTATGATTTCACCAGCAGGTGAAATTATCCACTAAAGCAAAGTACAAATCTCTCTCTCTTTCTCTTTTTTTTTTTTTTAAAGTTTTTTTGTTAAGCTTTTTATCCACTAGGGGGTGTTTCAAAGGCAGCGAACAGTAGTCTCTCGGCAGTCAGCGTTCAATAAACGTACTGCTTTACAGATTACTGAGCATGGGGGCCCTGTTAAGGCCGCGGCACAATGTTTTATTGCTCGGTTTATTACTCCGTATATAGTAGGATTACGTGCTAGGAGCTTGCTAGTGCTGCCAAGAATCTTGTTAGCACGGAGCCTATAGCCTTCGTTTTGTTTGCACTAGGAATCTTGTCTCCCTCTCGTCACCAGAGAGGTGTTAGCTAGTTCTGCTGAAGCGTGAAGTTTCGCATCGATGCAGAAGGATATATAGATCTACGGAAAGGTTCAGGAGGCCCACGAGCAAACTGATGCTAATCTCATTTAGTCTAGACTTACAGACAAGAGGAGATTGACCTGCATTTTTTTTCCTGTTGACTACAGGGGACCGGAGACCGAAGTTGTTAATGTAGAGATTGTAGGTGAACGCACCCGCCGTTAAGACGTCAGATAACCCAGAAGCAACAAGATGCAAATGGGCAGTTTTTTCTCGGTCAGTTCCCACCCACTCGACACCTTTCTCGTATCATGTGGCAGCTATCAACAATGTTCTTTGAACAAATTTTGCCCATGTCGCATCACAGGGGAAGCATAACACACTCTGAGTGAAGTGCTATCCATCGTCTTTTGAATGCATAAGCAGACGGATGTCCGTGATTGGCTGGGACAGGCTGGGATTATTATTATTTTTTCCTGTCATGGGTTCCCTGGCTGTGGCATCAAAAGGATTCTCCATAGCAGTCTCTCTGCTCAGGAACCCTTTACCTTTTCCTTGTGGACAAAAAGCAAGTATTTTATTTTTACAAATGTTGACATTACAGCATGAACCTGGACACGCCTGTGCTTTGTGTTGTAGTTTTGCTTGTGCTACAGAGTTGCTGAGCAGGTTGTTAGTTTGTCATCTGTGATTTATTTGTAAACGTATTGCCAGTTAGATTTTTTTTTTTCCTCTTCTGGCCAGTCATATACCTGATGAGATAAAATGGCTACCATAGCTGAATAAATAAACTTTCAGCCACGGTAGTGTTCTTATTGCACTTTTCCGTTTTGTACCATATAACATTTATGTTCTTAATATTATCGTATGACACAACTTTTTTTTTGACATATTTATTTGTTTGCATTTTCATGTGGATAGAGATATATTTCAAAAATATGGTTAATGTCGAAGTCAATTATTTATTTATTTATTTATTTATTTTAGTCAGTGAAAAGGTAAAATAAAAATAAAAAAACACAATTTTACCAAAATGTCACGTGTATGTTTGGACTGAGCGCCTGAGACATGGTTGCATTGTTAACTGTCTAATCAAAGGGTGAGGCTTTTACAAGCACAATGGTCTGATGCACGCTTTACAAGGCTGCTTTTCTGGTATTTCAGTGGTTATTGTTATCTCTGAAGCTCACTTTATGAGTCAGTCAGTAGTTTTGCAGTAACATTCAGCTGTACCGCACGTGTCTACCTTATCTCATCTCTTCTAGAAGAATCTCTTTTGTGAATTTTTTTTTTATCTTCAAGTCATTACACTGGAAAGTTTATCTGGTAGCTCTGGGAAATTCTGTAATTAAAATTAACTTGTTGTATGTAGAACCGTCTCTCAAGCGAAACAGCGGGTTTGACTTACTCATGCGTTAATTTTCCGTTTCTCGACAGTGATTCATAGATGAAAAGAAAAGATGAGCAAGCCACGACAGCCTTGCACGTGACGTCTCGGTTAAACTCCCGAGGACAGGCTTGATTTCCTGTGCAATCGGACCCCCCAAGAGATCCACCAGGGATGCAGGGGAAGAAAAAAAAAAAAAAAACTCGCACACCCACATAAATCATAAATTGGAGTGGTGGTGTGGTTTTCAGAGGTGGACAAATAAGATGTGTCTTAGCTTGCTCAGTGGGTTTTACCAGTCCTGTGGTGTGGACATCCAAGGATGACGAGCATCTAATGCAAAGCAATTTATCTCAACAAAAAAATAAATATATGATCCAATTATCCGCAAATATGCAGAAAGTATTTGATTATTATTTGATGAAGTTTAGATAAAAACGAGTTGAGAATACCTGCTCGCTGAAAAGAGTAGAAGTGCTAATCTTTAATCTGTTTTTTTTTGTTGTTGTTTTATTGCCTGGTCTAAGCAGTTTATCCACTGGTGTTGTTGATGCCGGTCATATTTTTCCTTTTTTTTTTTGTTTCAGTCAGTCTTTGCATGTGTGTGTGTCTGGAAGTTTGGAAAAATCGCCAGCCTCAAACAAGCTGTAGGCTTCCATTGCACATGCTTTCGATTGGAGGTCTGAATTGTTAAAAGCAGGTTGCTTCTGATTTAAATAAACAGCGATAAATAAGGGGACAAAATCTTTACCTCCTATAATAACATACAGCACACAGTGGCATCTATATAACCTTTGTATTTAATCTATAAAAAGAAGATTATGATCTGTCTACTTCTGGTCTTAGTAGCTTACATCCAGCAAGCTATGTTTTGTGGATTTAATACCTGGTGTATCTCAGTGCCTTAACAGTTCTGCGCAGCGAAGGCATTTTTGGCTCTTGGTCAAAAGCGAGATAGAAAACAGCCACAACCTTTCAGTCTGGCAGGGCAGAGGGAGAGAGAGAGAGAGAGAAAAAAAAAAAGAGCGCTCAGGTTTGGGTGTTTTTTCAGCTTGGTGCTATATATAGTTCTTGGTCATGTGTAGTGTTTGCACAGCTTTTTAAATGGATGGCTACTGAAAAGTGCTATAGTGTTATTCCAGCTGCTCTGATAAACTGGAATCTATCATGATTTAAGAGAAAAGAAAAGGCAAGTGTTCTGTGCACACTGTACAGCCTTTTGTTAACTGTAATGTGATGACTTGTAAATGCAAGACATGGCAAACCATGCTCATTTACTGTTACTTTTATTCATTAGTTTGCTCGTCGTCACTAACAGCTTTTTACCCTGGGAACAGGCGAAGCAGGGCACCGAGCACAAACATTCACACACTCATTCGCAGCCAATTTAGAGTCACAGATAAAGCATGTTTTTGGAAGCTGGGAGGAATCTAGTGAACCCAAAGGAAACCCACAAGGGCATTTGTGGGGATTATGCGAAACACCGCACAGACGCTAACCTAAACTCAGTGCGGAATCAATGCTACCCACTGTACCATGTTTTTAAGTGCATTAGGAACTTCAACAAGGGCCAAATTGTGATCGCCAGAAGACTGGGTCAGAGCAACTTCAAAACAGCAAGTCTAATGGGGTGTTCCCGGTATGAAGTGGTTAGTATCTTCCAAATGTGGACAAATGAAGGACAACCGGTGAAGCAGTGCCAAGGTCATGGGTACCTAAGGCTCATTAATGCACATGGGGAGTGAAGGCTGGCCCCTCTGAAGAGCTAAAGATGCAGCACAGATTGCTGAACAGTTCTTGCTGTCAGAATCATCATCATGCCCATGCTGACCCGGTCCATCACAAAAGGTGCCTACAATGTGCATGTGTGCATCAAATCCGAACCACAGAGCGTTCAAATGGCTGGTCTAACGGATCAAGTTTATTTTGCATCATGTGAATGGTCAGGTATTTTCCTGAGGAAGAGGTGTCACTAGGGTGCACTATGGGATGGTAAGGCAAGACGACATGATGAGTGTTGTGCTGGGGAAACTTCAGGTCCTGGTATTCATGTGGATGTTATTTTGACACTGCTTAAACATTGTCGCAGACCAAGTAGACCTCTACATGGTTGATGGTAGTGGCCTCTTTCAGCAGGATGAAGCATCCTGGAATACTGAAAAAAGTGATTCAAGAATGGAAAAAAAAAAGTTCAAGGTGTTGGTTTGGCCTCCAAATTCCCCTCATCTCAATCTGATTGATTTATCTTCTGTGAGATGATTCTGGACAAAGTCTGATCCATGGACGCTTCACCTCACAACTTCCAGGTCTTAAAGGATCTGCTGCAAACATCTTGGTGCCAGATACCACAGCACACCTTCAGAGTTTTTCTGGAGTTCATACCTCGACGAGTCAGAGCTGCTCCATTTAAAGCAATTTGCTGCAAGTATAACCAAGCTGGCTCTACTGAGACTGAACGTGTCACATTCAACGTTAAAAGCATCAATTATTAATGACTTGAAAGAACGTGCCAATCGATTTTTCAGATTGAGTTTTGCAACAGGATAGCCAGTGTGAGGGTATGCTCCCAAGTGACTAGTGAAGGTCAAGGTTCTGCTAATGCAATAACAGGAACGGGTGGACTCTTGACTTTTGCATTTATATAGGGCATGAGAAGGTTGAATGGATGAGTGGCGACGGCAGACTAATGCTTTGCACAATGCTTCCACTAGCTAGTGACCTGGTCCGCTTTGGCAGAAAATAAGAGCCTGTCAAGTGAGGTCCTTGTTTTCGGAGCATAAGTAGGCCATGAGAAAACAAGGCTTCTATGTCATGGTTGCTAATGCAAGCAAAGCTGGAGTCGGGGGGGGTGGTGACATGACCGCGATCCAGTGGTGTGATTAGAGCGCTTAGTTTTGTTTAATCTTCTTTATTATTGTAAAGCTGTAGCCAAAGCCTGGTCCATTAAGTCCCACTGAAATCCCAGCTCCACCAAAGCCCTCACTTACACACTAGTTTTGCACCAATCCTACAATTCCATTTTTCACTATCACATTATGTTAGCAGGGCTAAGAGAAAGCAATTTATATTTTCCTATGTTTTCCTATGTGAAGAACCCATGCGGCTTTAATTTAGTGACCAAACCAGACTGTCATATCCTTCTCATATACCGTTTCTCACAATTTTGCCACCATCCCTATAGCCAGTTTTGTATACTTCATCGCATTTTTTTTCCCTCAGGTAAGCATGATGTCTGAGGAAACCCAAAACCGAGAGCTTGAGGAGGACCTGGAGTCAGAAGAGGGTGATCTGGAGTCCTATTTAGAGGAGGAAAGCAGCAGCGAGCTCCTAGAGCGTGTCCGGGAGCTTCAAGTGAGTCATGCTTCTGCATTGCAAAGACACACTGAGAACAATTCTACATCATCCATATCTGTCCAGTTTCAGCATGTTGAATAACGAGTGTCTTTTATTTTTATCCAGGCTGAGAACTCGGCTCTTTCCCTCGCCAATGAGAGCCAGAGAGAAGCTTATGAAAGATGCCTGGATGAAGTGAGTTCTGACAACCTGACTCTGATAACTGAATCTTTTTTTTTCCTCACTGTGTTCCCTGGTTTAGATACTCTCAAGGTTTTGTGCAACAACAAAATAAATCACAATGAAAAAACTTTGTCCTGGAGTCTGAATGCATTCTCTTGTAATCATATCAGTCTAGTTTTCGCCACTGTAAAAACAGCGTTTAATGAATGTGGCTGAAGCAAGTGTTTTATTTTCATAGGTAGCCAATCATGTCGTCCAGGCCTTACTCAACCAAAAGGTAAAGCGAATAACTCTTTACATTTGGTTTCAAATAGTCTGCTTGTATACTGTGCATTGTTAAGTCCTATGTGTCTTATAAAAAAAATCTTGCCATCCTTCACCTTTATAAAGCAGCTTTGCCGACATGCTTTTGTTTCAGGATCTTCGGGAGGAGTGCATAAAGTTGAAAATGCGAGTGTTTGATTTAGAGAGGCAGAACAGAACACTGTGTGAACTCCTCCAGGAGAAACTGCACAATCAGTCATGTGTACATCAGCAGGTAAATTATAATAATAATAAAAATCAAAGAACACAAAACTTTCTCTTTGTAGATGAAGCTGTGGTTTTTGTTGTAGCTTTCTGAAGATTGGTTAGAGGCTCTGTTATGTGTGTGTTCATTTTGCACGCCAAATTGAGGAAAATCTGTGCTTTCCTGTTTACTTTCATGGTGGGAGGGTATTTTTCTGAGGAAGTAACAGAAAAGCAATGTACATCAGATACGCATTTTTCAGATAACGAGTACATTGCTAATGCACATAATAGGTATCATATGATAGTTTAAGGAATGTTGCACAATTAGACATTTTAGACACAATGTTATTACCAATTTGTGCTCTGCCAGTGAAGCAATAACAGCTTGTAGGAAGCGTAGTAACTGTTTTATTATAATTAGTCAAATAAAAATTTTATACATCAAAGTGGGACAAGTGAATTAACTGAAGAAAAAACTGGCCAAAAAAAAAATCGCTGATTAAGAATGGTCAAAGTATTGGGCTGCATCAAACAAAGAAAACAGCTAGGAGATTTGAACTAGGAGCCTTTGAACTTTGAAGCTAGGAGCTGAACTGTCAACTTTCTGGAACGAAAATGTGGTCAGAAAAAAACAAAACATGAATGGAGAACACTTAAACATTTGGTGAAGTTGCATGGTAAAAAATCAACGGTTAAAAAATAGCTATGTTTAATAGTGAAAGTACCTGAATGTACTGAATTACCAGGGAATCACATCAATGCATTTTTCTTTCTTGATGGCATGGGTATATTCCAGGACTCAAGTTGTGAAAAAGCACAAGGAACCATTTTTACGCATAAACTGGCCATTCAATCTAAAGGTGGTTGAATGAAATCTTGGAATGTACAGTTTTTTTTTTCTTCTTTTTTTTGTATATATTGTCTGTCTTGGAATGGTCAAATTAGTGAACTGTGGGATAAAATACAAGTTGATATTGCAGTACAGAGCTAATACTTCTTATTGCCTTTTAAATTTAGACTGGGTCCTGCTTGGAACACATTTCTGAACTACCGCACACTGATTCAAACAAACAAATTGAAACTCAGAGGAATGCACAGTCCAAGGTAAAAAAAAGAAAAGAAAAAAAAAGACACACAATACATTCTATAAACTGAGACTTGTGTATAAGCACTTGTGTTTAACTATATATTTAGTCTAGGGTAAAGTGTTTGATATGCAATGTTTTTCTTTTCTAATGTTTGTTTCAATCAAAAGGGAAATGGAGAGTGTGCACAAACTTGCTTTCCTGAAACCCAAAGCTCCACCACCTCCATGGACGCCTTATCTCCTTTTCTAAAAAAGAAAGCACACATTTTGGAAGTCCTGCGTAAGCTTGAGGAGACTGATCCTCTACGCTACCATCGTTCACCCGGCATCTCCTCCCTTTGTGAATACAGCCAAGCTCTGGTCTCTAAGGACACTGTATTGGCTTGTAGAGACAACTCGCCCAGGTGCAATGTGACTAAAACACATTGTCCTCATTCTTGTACAGACGTTTGTATGTGTGTCAATGGAGCAGAGCACAATAGTGTAAAATGCGGAAGCTGTAACACATGCCTGATTCTTTCCAATAAGGACTCGATCAGCCTTGCCAACAGTAGCCGCAATTGTTGTACTTCAAATGCCATTACGATCGACAACCTCAACCTGGCTCAGCCCGAGTTTCATAAGAACCAAGACTTGCAGAGCCATGTGAGCCATGTGAAGAATGCTACGGGTACTAGTGAACTCATAGTAATCAGGAACTCTGCCGATTTGTCTGTTCTTCAGCTGGAAAAAGGTCTTGACCCATCAAGTGAACTTTTATCAGCAGAAGCGTCTGACTCTTACTCCAACATGGCTATACCTGAAAGAGATGGTAGTGTAATCCCTGATCACGCACCAGCTAATGCCCTTGCACTGTCAGAGAAAGAGACTAAAGATAAAAATAGACTATCAGATGTTTTATTGAGCTCCCAATTATCAAAAAGTGGCTACACCACCAGTGAACAGATCAGTCATGAGAGTACAAATAACACAAGTACTCCAGAAACAGACTTTAAGCACTTAAAAACTGTTTCATCACAGAAGCTTGAAAAAGTTACAGATGGTGAAGAATTTCTGCAGAAAAGTAACACTGATGGCAAGCAAGTCAGCTCCAAGTTACCTACTCTTGGCCTGAAGGACAGCCTGCCAGACCCATCTAGTGAGGTAGAAAGTATCGAACCTGTGCATAAAGGGCTGCTGTTTTCTCCAAATGAGAACCACACAGCATCAAGAGTACTAGATGACATATGTGTCCCTGTAAAGGACAGCACAGCACAAGATCTTCAGGCTGATGGATCTAAACTTGTTAGCCCCAACCAGGTATGTATAAGAGAAGTCAAGTCCTCCCCTTCAAAGCTGCTCAAGTTTCTCAAGATCCCCACCATTGGCGAGCGTGCTCCAGTAGCCAATCCTCCTCGGCTCAGCCCTCAACTAACACGGAGCTCAAAAATCCCTTGTCGCAGTAACAACTATGAGGTGCAGCATTCACCAGTTACTACTCGCAAAGCAACCACGGCAGAAAGGCAAAAACAGCCAGCCTGTTCCAAATCTGAGCCTTTTCCTTCCACACATTCTGCTCCAACCTCTCCACCCCTGTCTGATGATCCACCACCAGTGGTGCCAAAAGAACTTAACTGTGGCATACCTAAAAATAGTCGAGGAGGGAAACCTACACAAACTGCCCCCTCACAAAGGACACCGCAGAAAATACCACACTATGAAAATATTCCTGATGTCTCTAATACCAGTGCCTCAGACATATCCCAGGTTCTTGGAGAGGTGAGTTCTGCTCTCCGGTATGCAAGCTCTAACACAGAAAAAGTTAAAGGAAAGATAGGAAGCCTAGGTTTAGAAAGGCCGACAAGTTTCAAATCTCAAAAGGACACTTCACTCGGCTCTGACTTCTCAGACCAAGAAGAGAGCCCAGACAGCCCTGTATGGCATAAGCAAGCCAACCACCGCAGTTTGCCTAGTCAGTCTTCTTCACAGAAGTCACAGATGAGTGGTATGAGGTCCAGAAGCCAAGAGAAAAATGAGTTGGTGAAAGACCAAGTACAAAGTGCAGGCTCACCCATTAAAAAGAATGATCCACCACCCATTCCCAAGAAGACAGGCGTGGGCAGACACTCGGGTGAATCCAGCCATTCCTTTAAAGAAAGACTAGCTGCACTTGGCAAGCTAAGGAACCCAGAAGAACCAGTTTGCTCTCTGGTGACCGAGAAAAAAGAAATTCCTCCACGAACCAGTGACAAAAGCAAAACTGCTGAATATAAAACTGAAGAAAATAAACTTTTAAAAAGTACAGATTCTGTTGAAGAAAAATCATACGTTTCAGGTCATATGGATGGTGCTGTCTCGAAGCTTTCTGACCCAGGCATCAAATCTATACCCATAAGCTCTACAATCTCTAAGCTGGAAAGTGAATCATCTAGAACATCCCTTGCGAAACCAGAAAGCCCTAAATCCAAAATGCCTGCACTATCTACCAACTTAGAAGCTGCACAAGCTTTGCGTAGCTATGCTAAAAGTGCATCACCACAAAGTCTCTCATACAGTGGGAAAAATCTTTCCAGTCCCCACAGTAGCAGCCCTAATAGGATTCCTCTAAAATCTCCCACTAAAACTGTACCACCATCTTTGAATCGAGATGTGAAACCAAACCAGGAGGTTCCACGGTATTTGTCAAAATCTGAAGACAGAAACCAATCCCGAGCCAGTAAGAAGAAAAATTCATTTGGAGAGAGCCTTCCTCCTCCACCTCCAAGGCCTACGGAGTCGGTCGAAGAGAAGAGACACTCGGCACCAAGCCCTCAGTCCTCGATCGAGCAAAAGGTCATGAAGGGCATTGAGGAAAACATGCTGAAGCTTCAAGAACAGGACAAGAGTCAAGTGCCTGAAGTTAAACAGAAGGCTTCCAGCGGTATTGCCAACTGGTTTGGCTTGCGGAAAAGTAAGCTGCCAGCTCTTAATCGGAAACCCGAGGCTTCAAAAGGCAAAGATGATAAGAGAGAATGGAAACTCAATATATCCTCAGGGGGAAAGGATTCTAAAGTGGCTACTAAAAAGCCAGAGAGCGAGAGCTTGAACATATCCATGTTAATGGAAAAAGCGGAGGGGCTACACAAAGCCCTGGAAGAGGAACGCGCCTATGTGAATGGTGTTGCTATGGACCGACAAGGAAAGGGGCATTCCTGTGAAGTGGTGATGGACCAAGCTCAGGGGCAGATGTCTTTAATGTACAGGGGTGTGCCATCAGACAGCTTCATGCAACAGCTGCTTAACCGGTATGTACGATGTGGCAAGTTGGTACATTACTACTTGCATATTTCATTTTCCATCCAGCTTTCTCACTTAGTCATGCATTCCTGCATTTGTATCAACTGACTCAGAGTATATAATTAAAATAATATTTCAAACCCTGGTGAATAATCAATAATTTATTCATGATTTTTAAAAAAAAATTTTTTTACAAAGGGTGGATGGAAAAGATGTTGGAGGTATCGGTGCGACTCATCGACGCTTATCATTTGATTGTAAAACCAGGCCTGTTTTCAGCCATCACAGCAAAAGTGCTGTTTGTCAGACCAGAAGTAGTGATGACATGGAAAAGGTAAGATTGTAAAAGCTTGTATGTCCTGGCCATTCATTTAGATTCTTTCCTAAACATTACAGTATTTGTGCTGATTTCTGTCATTTGTCCCAGGCTGCGTCTTTAATGACTAAAGTGGACGGTGTCTCCGATGAGAACCTGGCTGACTCAATTCACCATGAGCACTTTGCAGGTAGGACTGTTGACTGATGCCACAGTTATTTACCACGCCAAGATGATGTATTTGATGAATTTGTTAGCGCATGACCTCATAAACATGTCTGGACCTGATCGTCCAGTACAAGGTTGCTTGGCATGTCTCTTCCTGTGACTTTTTACAATGAGTCACACCTGCTCAGAGCAGTAATGTCCCATTTAACTTTTTTGGGCTCTTCATTATAGCAGAATATACTAACAGAGGATTCTTTTTTTTATTATTGTCAGAATATAATTTTTTTAAATACATGAAGTCTTTTAACGTTTTCGTGGACTTAAATAAATGATTAAAATGTGTTTAACTTTTCAGATTTAGAAGGTGTCATATTAGTGACATACCAAGCGTTGTTGAACTGTTTCAATATCAAACTGGTTTTGACAGGCTCTGGAATTTCCACACACACCCTGGACAGTGGTATTGGCACATTTCCTCTTCCTGACTACAGTATGAATGCTGGATGTAAAAGTATCCCCAAAGTTAAGGCCCAAGGGGAGACCGATCCTTCCTTTCCTCAGGGAAGACATGGCTCAGGGATTAAAATACCCCACAAGGCCTGGACTCTGGAAAGAGAGCTGTCATCTTTAGATGAAGATTACATCATGGGACAGGAAATCGATAGCACCCCACTGGAGGGCAAGCTTGCACCCAATCTAGTTGCCAACACGGGTCATGAAGGTACTTGTATTTTTATTTGTGCATGGTTTTTTTTGTTTTTTTCCCCCCTCATCTATTTTTTTTCTATAGCTGTTTGACAATGCATAATACATTTATACTAAACAGTTTATAGCACCACATTTGTATTGATGAAGATGATGATGACTCACAATATTATCACAATACCAGTTTGTATTGCAATTCTCTTAGTGTCATGATTCTAAAAAAATTATCAAATAAATTGCTCCCATCAGACAGGATGCTGGGCTTCCTGCCAATGTGTGAATAGTTTAGAGGGCACCACATGTAGGATTATAGAGGAACTGCAATACTTTACTACTGCAACTGCAAAAAAAAAAAAAAAAAACAGATACATGACTTCCCACACATAAATAACAGAATAAATTTTCCCCTATTTCTATTGCTTAGTGTATTTGCACCACTTGTCCCTGTTGTAAGACTTCTGTTACTTGTCAATTACACACCTGTTCACAATATACTAGGTCTATTTTATACAACAGAACTGTTGAATTCTTTCCTTTTGATTTGGTACATACAGAACAAACAGAGGCCGTCACTGATTAAAAATAAATAAATAAATTTTATATATATATATATATATATATATATATATATATATATATATATATATATATATATATACACGTGGACAAAATTGTTGGTACCCTTCGGTCAATGAAAGAAAAACTCACAATGGTCACATAAATAACTTTAATTTGACAAAAGTAATAATTTAAAAAAATTCTATGAATGTTAACCAATGAAAGTCAGACATTGCTTTTCAACCATGCTTCAACGGAATTATTTAAAAAAATAAACTCATGGAACAGGCCTGGACAAAAATGATGGTACCCCTAGAAAATACTGAAAATAATGTGACCAAAGGGACATGTTAATTCAAGGTGTGTCCACTAATTAGCATCACAGGTGTCTACAATCTCGTAATCAGTCAGTGGGCCTATATATAGGGCTCCAGGTAGTCACTGTGTTGTTTGGTGACATGGTATGTACCACACTCAACATGGACCAGAGGAAGCGAAGGAAAGAGTTGTCTCAGGAGATTCGAAAGAAAATTATAGACAAGCATGTTAAAGGTAAAGGCTATAAGACCATCTCCAAGCAGCTAGATGTTCCTGTGACTACAGTTGCACATATTATTCAGAAATGTAAGATCCATGGGACTGTAGCCAACCTCCCTGGACGTGGCCGCAGGAGGAAAATTGATGACAATTCAAAGAGACGGATAATACGAATGGTAACAAAAGAGCCCAGAAAGACTTCTAAAGAGATCCAAGGTGAACTTCATGCTCAAGGAACATCAGTGTCAGATCGCACCATCCGTCGTTGTTTGAGCCAAAGTGGACTCCATGGGAGACGACCAAGGAGGACACCATTGTTGAAAACAAATCATAAAAATATGCCAAACTACATGTTGACAAGCCACAAAGCTTCTGGGAGAATGTCCTATGGACAGATGAGACAAAAATTGAACTTTTTGCCAAGGCAGATCAGCTCTATGTTCACAGACGGAAAAATGAAGCATATCAAGAAAAGAACACTGTCCCTACTGTGAAACATGGAGGAGGCTCTGTTATGTTCTGGGGCTGCTTTGCTGCATCTGGCACAGGGTGTCTTGTATCTGTGCAGGGTACAATGAAATCTCAAGACTATCAAGGGATTCTAGAGAGAAATGTGCTGGCCAGTGTCAGAAAGCTGGGTCTCTGTCGCAGGTCATGGGTCTTGCAACAGGACAATGACCCAAAACACACAAGAATGGCTAAGAGGAAAACATTGGACTATTCTAAAGTGGCCTTCTATGAGCCCTGACCTCAATCCTATTGAGCATCTTTGGAAGGAGCTGAAACATGCTGTCTGGAAAAGGCACCCTTCAAAGCGGAAACAACTGGAGCAGCTTGCTCATGAGGAGTGGGCCAAAATACCTGCAGAGAGGTGCAGAAGTCTCAGAAGTCTCATTGACAGTTACAGGAATCGTTTGATTGCAGTGATTGCCTCAAAAGGTTGTGCAACAAACTATTAAATTAGGGGTACCATCATTTTTGTCCAGGCCTGTTCCATGAGTTCATTTTTTAAAATAATTCTGTTGAAGCATGGTTGAAAAGCAATGTCTGACTTTCATTGGTTAACATTCATAGAATTCTTATTTATTATTACTTTTGTCAGATTAAAGTTATTTCTGTGACCACTGTGAGTTTTTCTTTCATTGACCGAAGGGTACCAACAATTTTGTCCACATGTGTGTGTGTGTGTGTGTGTGTGTGTGTGTATGTATATATGTGTGTGTGTATATATATATATATATATATATATATATATATATATATATATATATATAAAATTTTTTTTTTTTTTTTTTTTGTCTTTTATTCTTTCCATATTTACCTAAAATACTCAGTACAATTTTTAATCCCTAAATTCATTCCCTTCAGCTGTATGTGATGAATTATGGAAAATCTTTATATTTTAAGGTGCTGATGTCTGTGGCAGACCTGTAAGATCTGGTTCCACAAAGAACTGGACATTCCCCAACCTCAAAGCATCAACAGAGCCGTCCGATGTTTATCTTGGAGTGGAGGAGGCCTTAGATTCAGTGAACCAGAAGAGCTCATTTAGAAGGGTGAGTCTGATGTTTAAATGCATCTTCACCAGTGGTGGAAAATACTTCAGTAATTGTACTTTGATAATATACTATATATTTTTGTGGTATTTATGCTTTACTTGGGTAGTATAGAAATGGAGTACTTTGTCTGCTTTCTTCGTTAAAATTTTCAGGAAAAAAAAAGCTTTACTGCTTACATTTTAATTAAGATTTTCAAATACTCAAAAGTCTGTTTCCAAACTGTGTTTCGAAACCTATATAAGCCACTAGACTTTAACACATTCATAAGACTACCCGATGGAGCTTGAATCTTTGCACCCCTGGCATACCTTACTAAAATGTTTCAGCATGCTGGATGATGCAAAGACGCGTATAAAATGAGATGCCTCCTTTGCCTCCCTAGAAGGCATGAATTCCATTTAATAATTTGGAAAAGCACTTTGCGGTAATTTTAGGTAATTTGTGTTAACTGGCGTTAATGATAGAAGCCACATACTTTTACTTTTTAAGCCAAGAATCCCTTCTAGTAGCTAAAGTGACTAAGCAAGTTATATTCTACCTAATGGTGATTTTACATAATATTTTACTGCAACATTTGATAATAAATTAGCCATATAAGGCATATGAGCAACAAACGTACAGAAACTGAATGAGGAAAGTATACAGTAGCGTCTTTTAACTAGACTAGTTTTCACATAAACATAGCATTGCAATACCTGTACACAAATATATAAACTACCGTTTTCAGTTTCACTTCAGAAAATTTTTGGCTCCGTAATGACACTGTGTCAACATCTTCATTTAAATTATCTGTACTTTGCCTTAACGATAATTCTTCAGTATTTGTTCCACCCCTGGATGGCATTATGATAACAATGTGTAATCACTGCATGCATCATTCCATGGTAATTTATTTCCTGCTATCAGACTAATTAAGTTTTTAATTAAATTTGATTTATGCCATATGTACAGCGCTCAAAGACTACCGATGCCCCATTCAGGCGTGACTGCGAACCCAGAAGCCTCCCACAGCCGACTCAGGTGCGCCGAGGCAAGGCACGTGCTCCCGTCAACCCAGACCTTGGAAGAGAACCCGGGTTAGAACTGGTGAGGGAGAGGCCTGACGACACACTTTCCCCTGGCCACCCCCAGGTCCTAGAGACCCCCGAGTCCCTTAGCGACTCTCTCTATGACAGCCTGTCCTCCTGCGGAAGCCAAGGCTGAGAGGGAGCACCGGTAGCTGAGTGGATGGGACCGTCAGGTACCAACATTTTCTACACCTTAATGCTGGTTAAATCAGGCACCATTTGTTCTGAAAGGTAAACACTTTCAAGATAACCCGCTTTTCGCCACCAGAAGACGCCCACTATGTGTTCCTTCAAGAAATCACCTTTTTATCCGAGAGTTTCTACTGGACAACAGCCAGCAAAGTGTGGACGCGTGTGTGGTGGGTTTAAAGAATTCCACGTTTTTAAACCAGTCTTACACAACATTCATACTGATTCAGGTAGTAGCAGAGAGTAGGCATGTCGCCTTTGTGTCATTGAATTGTTTGTAACACTCAAAACCATTAAGTCTTCCATTAAAAAGAAGAAGAAGAAATCTGAGAATGTTCTGGAAATTGTTTCTACATGTACATCAGTGCACATCATTCATTAACATAACATATTTGTGTAAAGTTATTGCATAGTGAACCGTGTATGTCTGTTTTTTTGTTCTTGTTTTGTTTTTTGATGTTTATAATTTAATATACATATTTTATGTAAGGAAAAAAGTTCTTTTGTGTACAATTTGAATCAGACACTGACTTCCATTGAGTCCATTATATGTTAGGTGTCAAAAATTTGTAGCAATAATAAAAGTACTATCCACATGTGATAGCGCTACAGTGTTTTACAGTGAATTTTACTTTGCAAGTATTTATTAATTTTTTTTCTTTCAAGAGTGTGGTAAGACAAGACCACAGTATGCTGGTTACTTTTTGTAGCATTCGTCATTCAATTTTTTTTGTGTGTGTCCGGCTGTTTGTTTCTGTTTTTCACTATGAAGTCCTGAATCGGGCATTTCACTTTAATATATATATACACTATATACATTATGTTGGATACATAAATTGATCAGGTTATTTAACAGGTCAAGATCATTCTTATTGAATGGTCTCGGCTAAGTTTTCAAACACCCTTTAAGTTGAATTTCTTTCTACACAATCAGTGTTGTGAATTACTCTGTGATGTTGTCTTGGCAAATGACCTTGTCCTGTATCGTAAATGTTTGCTCCATGTTTCCTACTTTAACACACACCACCATAAACAAGAGCATTCTGACACCTTGTGTGGACATGGCACAAATTAGAAACGCACTGTACCACTTCTGACAGGTTGTGTAAACATCGTGATGATCTCCTTGTCAAATGCTGACATTTCCAGTCAAATGAAGTCACCTCTGCCTGTTCCTTTTGACACTAAATTTAATTGCAAAAAACACAATTTTCATCGTGAAGGATTCCTCAGTGGAATGCTTCATAACAAATTATGATCAGGTCATTAAAACTATTGAATTAAACAAAAACATAAAACTACTTCTCAAACACTATCATGAGGTCACGTTACCAATCGTTCTCCTTTTGTTCCAGTCTCTCCGATTTGAAATTTGTGTTCTCTTGTAGTCGCCTCCTGTGCTCCTTGTAGAATTTATTCCATTTCTTTTCAACACTTTTTGTTGTAATGTTCAGGACTATTTTATATTAGTTTGCTATGTTTACAAAAGAATTTATGACGAAGCTGTTAATATATCTGTAAACTTTTTATATTAAGGTGCTATCGGATGTTTTTTCCACTCATCTTTGCAAAAGCCATAAACCTGTTTTTGCATAATCATCTTTTTAAGCAATCGCCATCACTCATGCAATTAAATAAAATGTTTTTATGCAGTTTGCTCAGGGTATTTGGATTTTTTTTGTTTGTTTTTTGCTATGTCTATGTTGTTGCATTAAGAACTTGGATCTATCCTAATTGAAAAAAAGAAAAAGGAATAAAGGCTTGAAGCTGTGAATCTTTAAAGAAAGATTAACATCTAATACCAACTGTGTGTTGTTTGTGGGGTAAGCCACTTCAATACTAATTATACTAAAGGTCATTTGGTGCACTTTTACCTAATGAGGTCAAGTGAACAATGCCAAATCAGGGGTTTGCAAATCCTTTTATTCAAGGCTAAAGGTCATTTGATGAAAGCCATTCTTCGCCCAAAAAAGTAAGTGACACACCCATGCTTTGCTGTACCACCAGCAGGTTGAATCTAGTTGCCTTCTACTTGTATCCCTGTACTTGACTTTATTAGTCTCTCCTTCTACACTGACCAGTTTGTTTCCTGCTGATGAAAAGCATCTTCACATCACAATTCTCCCACTATCATGCTTCGATGGGAAGGCACTAGGCCAAAGCTAGTGCTGTATAATCCCAAGGTCTCAAATTGTAATTCTGGTCTTATTGGTCTCTCTCAGGTCACTGTATGAGACCCTGCTTTATGCAGGCAAGTTGTCCTTAACGCAATATCAGTTTCTGCGGCAACCCATTTGTGCGAGCAGCCAAGAGAAAGAACAAAAAAAAACTATAATTATAATAACAATAAAAAGGAGTACAATGTCAGAACTGTGTACCCAACACTAATTGAGTCTTCAGGACAGAAAATTTTGTGATTTCCTGGTGAAAATCTACTTAGGCACCCTGGTTTTTTTAAATTTATTTTTTAACTCAAACATCATTATACATTTCCAAAAAAAAAAATGTCCAAAAAACAATTCTGATTTCCAAACATCAGTGTCCCAGCAACAAACAAACAAAAACAGCTTCTGGGTTTTGCTGCATGAAAAAAGAAGCAAGTCCCTCAGAACTACTTGTGGCTGTTTTTGCAGGATGTTCAGTAAAACCTAGCAGCTAATTTCCTCATAAAACTGCCCAAATTGTACCTGAGACTACATTTTAAGCAAAGGGTCGCTACACCATTTATTGACTTTCTTTCATTAATTACTGTTTACTGCTTTTTATAGGATTCTTTTGAATGTAGAAACTTTTTTTTTTTTTTAGAAAACATCCTTGCTTTACAGCAGTTACTAGAATGTGCCTAAGGCTTTTGCACAGTACTGTATGTACAGAAGTGTTCCATTAATTACCATCCTGATCATTGACTATTTTAATATTATTAGAGCTATTCCTTTGTTTTATTTTTCCATGCTTAAAACTGAAGTTTCAGTCCAACAAAGAATGTGTTAAACAATCTAAATAGTACATTTGGTAGCAATACTATTTAAAGGGTTGTATTGTTAAGGTGCCAAACTGGCATTAAATCTGGCCTGACTTTTACAGAGATGTGAGCACCCAAGGATGTTTTTTTTTTTTTTTTCTAAATAAAAAAACAACGTCCTATTGTTCATTAATTCAGCACTCCTAGGAAATATTTGGCAAGTTTCTAGATCAGTGAAACTCATTCCCAACACTAGTAAACACACCAGTGGGCTGCTGTGGGGAAAAATAAACCCGAACAATTCACAAAAGGCTTGTGCTGCCAAGTGTTATGTGCAGCGTGTTTACGTAAGCAGTAATGGCTGATTTTTAACAGCTACACTCAAGTACGGGCAAGTCTGCTCGAGGCTGCAAGGTATTAGCGCATGATACGCTAATGAAGACGTGTCATTTCTTGGCCGTGTGTAGTTGGTATGTACACCCCAATTGTTTATGTGAGTGTAAAACAATGATAGGAATTTTTTGCGAATTGCATGGCATGATGTGTCAGTTGGCCAACTGTGAAAGTACCACTTTATTAGGAACAGACATACCCCTGCTCATGCCTGCAATTATCCAGTTAGTCAATCATGTAGCGGCAGTGCAATACATAAACACTTGCATATGCAAGTCACAAAGCCTCAGAGTGCTTCAAGCTGACAAGAAAGGCTATGTAAACTTTATTTATTTTTATTTTTTTACAACCATGGTGAGCAGAAAGGCATCTCAGACCCCCAGGTAGATGTACAACAGCCGAAGACCACATTAAGTTCTGTTTCTGTCAGCCAAGAATAAATGGAAAGCCTTTCACTTTTTTAATAGCTACTTTAATAGATGGAGTAATTAACAGCATTTTTACATGCTGAGGTCTTTAATAGCAAATTGGTTGTAGTAACTGTAAATTAATTATTATTATACTTTTTTAAATATTCTGTGTTCCTAAATATTTTATATCACCACAAGAAAAATCTTAGCCTTTTAAACTAATATAGACCTGACTTGATGGCTAGCTGCAATAGGCTCAGAATAAAATGTTTTTTGTTTTTTTTCATAGACATCCAGTAGAGCTGATTAAAACAGAAAAAAATAATAATTACTGCTAATAGCTTGTATATCAAGCAGCGATTACAGCTTAGAACGCTTATATTATTATTATTGATCAAATTAAAGGAGTTCTTGGTTGGCGCCATCAGCAGGCAAATTCAGCTTCTCAGACAAAGGCGATGAGGTGAAGCATCTCAGCATCGTCCACATGCCAACACCAATACAGCACTGGAACCTGCACAGAGATGAAGGATGACATATTTGAACTTATCACAACACGAGGAGCATTCAAGTCAAACCGGGACTTTTGATCGTGCAGAATAACAACACAGTTATAAGCATAAAAACTTCCTTTATTTTTCTATATAATGCCCTGCTACACTAATGCAGTTATCTCAGCGTTTCAATATTGCTTGGATATCATGATCGGACTGGCTGCTTCATGCCTAAAACGCTGGTCTCCCAGGAACTCCTTTAATGGTTCAAACATGTGGAAATGGCTTGAGCTTTCTGAGTTTCCATTTACAAATGGAGTTTGTAAATGATTGTGTGTACAGTTCCGACAAACAGATGGATCTCTTCCGCAAGTTGGCGACAAGCTGTCTGTTGATTTTCAGGGTTCAGGCGTTCTACTCAGTGAATGATGGCAGGAATGACTGCCGTGGGCTCCGAGCCACTTCGCCTGGGATCGTCATTGACGGACGTACGGCCTTCTTTATAATGCTGGCACCATTCAAATGTTTAACTGCAGATAAGAATCTCATCACTGTACGTACAGTACTGTGCTCAAAGTCTTCTGTAAATGTCACTTGGTTTTTACCCCTTCTTTCACAAGAAATTTCATTAAAAGTCCTGGTTTGACTTGAACGGCCCTCATATTTCAGGCTGTTCACACGATTCTTAAATTAAGCCTATATTTGGTCTCAAAAGCTGTTCATTTTGTAACACACACACATGTGACAGAATTTGCTTTGTATGATTTATTCACTCCTAATGAATTTAATTGAGATGTGGGATATTTTCCGGAATGGCCCAAACATCACAAATATGATTCATATCAAAGCCCTGAATGTTTTAAAGATGTATTTTGAATGCATGTTTAAATACTTCAAGACATTCCAATGTTTCAGGTTCGAGTTCATACAGTGTGGTATGCACGTGTTGCAGAACAAAATTATTGAACAACTCTGCTCTGTTTGATGTTGGACCAAACATTTTATAACTCCTTACACAGATGGACATTTTTTTTTTCGATTTCTAATTGGCATTTTTTTCTAATTCTAATCCAGGCCGCTTTTCTTGTTTCTGCTTTCTTCTTGAAGTGGCAGCACGAATACATATGAGAAAAAAGCTCTTTAGTGATTCTCCAAATCTGCATGTGAGGTCCAGAACACAATTTTAAAATGTTTAAATGTACATGAGACATTGCAATGAATTTGTATTACTATTAATCCCGGCAAAGTGGCATGAAGAAATCTTGAGGATTAACCTGGCGATATCTCACAACGTCTTATGACTACTTTCATTGATGGCATGTAGGATTAACACACCCTCGAACCTTTATTCCCGTTAAGAGAATTAGCCGAACCTGTTTTAATGTTCGACCATTAACTATTTGCATTTATGCATCTTGACTTGACTGCCTTATGAAGCAACTGTCAATGAGTCACAAACTCTTCACATTGTCACATATGGAGAACAGCTTACAAAACCTACCCCAAAAAAACCTCACTGTGAGGCCATGCCAGCTGGTATGATGAGGTTCACCGGTTCGAAAAGATCAGGATCCAGAGCAAGGGTCTTGAGGACATCCAGCCCTGCTAGAACACACAGTATTTATGGAACAACAAAGCATGCCAGAAAAATAGGTTATGAAGAAAAATATACAAGATCAAGAACAACAATAAACTTCAGTTTTGTTTCCTATGAAAAGCCGGTGCACTAAAGGGAGCAATAATAAGAGAGTAATGATAAATGACGTCCTTGCTTCAGGGTTTATCTCTCCTTACAATTCACTTCTCCTTTCATCTACTTCAGGAACAATATACGAGTCTTTTAAAGCACCATGTGATCAAACAAGCCTCTTGTCCCGTTAGGAAAAGCCGCACGTTCTGCTGCTAGCAGCTTCCTCATGACACAAGTAATCAAGAATAGGCCGCACTATTCAGAACCAACCTATCCTGGATTACTTGAACCAGGCAGAAGCCAAACACCATGTTCATGAGGATACAGTGGAAAAATTCTTGGGAAGAGACAGAGAGAGAGAGAAAGAAAAGAAAAGAAAGCATGTCTTGATAATATACATAGTTCACAAATATAGAAACATTAAAAACGTTGTAGAATGTGTACTTCCAGTGTGGGGAAAAAAAAAAAAAAAAAAAAAAGGTGGCATGGCTAAGGACTCCCTTTTGTTCCCTCAGGGGTTAAGGCATTAGACAACTGATTGGAAAGTCTGGAATTCCAACCCCAGCACCACCAAACAGCCTCTGTTGGGCCCTTGAGCTTGACCCTAAACCTCAACTGCTCATCTGTGTAATGACATTTATTTAATTATTTATTTTATAAGGAAGTTGCTCTGGATATGAGTGTCTCTCAATTGCCATAAATATAAAATTTTATTTAATAAGTCTCAACTATATTACTGTTATACATAACCTTACATACAAATGGTTTAGTTTTTTTTTTTTTAAAAACCAAGAGCAACAGCACCACCCAGAGTCACAAGTAGCACTGCACTACCTGTTCTACAGAAATAAGACTAAGACCAACTTCTCTCTGGCCAAACTGTACATTTACACAGCTGACAGATGTCTCTGGTGATTATACTTGGTGTAAAGACTCTCACAATTTGCACAGTGTATTTGAGCCAATTCACTGAAACAACTTCACAGATACCCCAGTGGCAGGTCATCAGGTAGACTCATCTCACGGCATCTCAATGACTGATGTTCCAAAGTGTCTTTTGGGGGAGAAATGTAATCTGAACAGACTAAACTAACAACTCATGAACACTTTCTATTAATGGGTAAAGCTTACACTGCTGTAAAATGCCATTTGTAAAACATATCATTACACAGTAGTTTAGTGTTTAATTGAAGGCCCTCGTGCTTCATTTATTTTGGTATCGATGTTTAATTGGAGTTTTGTTTCCTTAATTAAAACAGAATTGTTTTCGTTCGTTTATATTGTATCGGTTTACTTTTATTTGATTTCAGGATTCTTTACACAATATGTTTGTTTGCTTTTTCGATCCAGATTTTTGAGCCACGCTGTATTTTACAGTTGTGTGATTTATGCGAGTAAATGATTCATCTTTTCATGGTCGATTCAATTCATCAAATCGATTCATTGCTATTCGATTCAGAATCTATTCACACTTTCTATATTTTTAAAGAAACCTTAAAAAAATGTATAAAATGAACAAACTCCTTGGAAATACACAACGGCTTTGGCATTAAAAAATAAAAAAGTCTTACGCAAATAGTTGCGTTTTGCGAGAGAATCTTTTTTTTCTTTTTTTTTCTTCCTTCGTTTGAGTTCGGACGGTTGGTGCAATACCGCCACCTACTGGACTGGTGTGTGGAGCAGAAAATTGTTGTGACGTTACTCAACATTTTAATGCTTATTAAACATCTTTAATACTTCAAAACCTGTAATAATATAATTGCTTGAGGCAAATAAAATATGGACTATAACATTCTAACATTCACAGCTCCACTGTCTTTTACTCACGTTTGTACTTTGTAAGATATAGTGTGCAAACTGAAGTACAAAGATGAAAAAACACAATGTTTAGTAACACCAGGAGTGACAATCGACAATAACACCAATTTCTTAGTCTTCCCAGTCAATATCGTAAGCGGTCACAAAAAAAATGGTTTTAGTATTAGAAAAAAAACATTAACTGTTAGGTGCTTTTTTCCATTATGCCTTTTTTCAATATCTTCATGCTTCTGTACAAATGTTGCAATTTACCCCCTCCTTCACCTTCCAATTTGTTAATTTTTGTTTACCTTGAAAGCATGTTATTCACTGCTGTAATTTACATAAAAACAGAGGCAGGAAAACATTTGATCATTTGAGCACTAGGGGGCGCACAAGGTGCACTTTTGATGTAAGAGCTCACTTCCCATTAATAACTTCTAAAAAAGAAAAAAAAAAGAAAAAGAAAACAGAACAGTCTTCCAGTACTCACAGGAACAACAACAACAAAAAAAACTGTCTTATGACTCAGATACAGTACAAAGAAATCAGCACCAATGTTTGATCTAAAGCAAAGACAATTCATTAAAAACCTTAAGCTTAGCTGTATCAACAGTACTTTGCAGATATATGTTCATATTGGAAGCTAGAAAATAAATATAATTAAGAGTACCTCTATCAAAAGTATATGTATAACGCAATGAAACTTTATACATCATCATTTTAAACTTCATCACTTTATGGAAAAACATCCAACATCCAATATTATTAGGGTGGTAGTAGTTCACCTGTGTATATATACAAGTCTTAATTTTAGGCTATTCATAAATGTGCATTAAATAGTTTGATGATTGTCTCAACTCTCGTGTATTAAATGATATATCAAGCGGATGTAGCTACGTATATATTTCTATATAATTTTCATTAAAGGATTCTGCCAAATCTAATCTATACCAGTTAAGTTTGTTGAATGTTTTCTTTGGACTAAGCGTTACTATTGCTGATTTCAGGTTGTCGTTTGATGTGTATATGTATAGCATGTGAGATGGAGAAGTCTGTGCATGTTGGTGGCTGATTGTCAGTGTTTAATAAATTCTGACTGATGTGGGTGGATTCGTGATGGAGTAACAGAAATCTCTACAGGGAAACTCCTTGGGAATTAATGCAATCGTGTAGTATTACACTTTTTGAGTGGCGTGTTGATACCTTGAAACTCCACAGTAGCGTCTCACTGCACCCAGGTTCATGACCAGACTCACTGATCTGCGATCTACAAGCAAGATGAAAGCATCAGAAGTCAGTACGAGGAGTTTATCAAACGTCAAAATTGCATTTCTAATGTTGGTGCTCCATATAACGTAATGACTGCTAGGAAATGTGTTAATGTCCAATTGTATAGTATAATAACAATGTTTACATGCACACCAATGATCCAGAATACATATATTAATTAAAATGATGTTAAGTCAACCTACATTGAAAATAACGCCAGTGACTAGCTCAGAATATTTATGATTGTTGGTTCAGTTTTGTGCAAACATGGCGTACTGTAATGTCCGTGTTCCGAAATCACAAGAAGCTCACATATGGCTAAACACATATACAAAGCATTTGACACTGCAGCTCAGTGTGACTACACTGCAGCCTATGTAAACCTGACTATAAATAGACTTGTTTCTTATCCAACTCATTAGTTTGTTCTAGTTTCGTACGACTTCCCTGCAGCATGTAGACACAGCAATGTCTGATGGTGCAAAGTGCTCCTTGATGCTCTTGTGCATTTTCTCACCAATTAATCTGCTGGATTCATTTCAGTAAGCAAATGGAATGTTGCAGGTTAAACAGGATTTGCTCATCGGCTTAAAAAAAAAAAAAAAAGGAGTCACAGGATCTCATCATGCAAATTAGTAACCAGAAGAAGTCCTAGTTTCTGTGTTCGCCTTTATTTACAAAATCAGTAGGCCACTCCGGCACAGACATGAGCTTGGTCTTGTTTTCACACACAAAAAAAAGCCTGTTGTTCTTAATTACACAATGTGTGAGTATTTGAGCTCAAGGTACAAATTTGCTTTTCTGCTTATGATGAAATCCGTGATGAAGTTTCCAAAACAGAAGATTTCGACTCTTTGGATTTACTGTACCATTTATTAGGAAAGGCATTAAATAGTAATTAGTACAAAACACGTAATTAGCTGTACTCTTGTATTTCTCAGCTGTGCTTAATGAGACATGATAGTGATAAATTGGGCGATTAGGCATGAGAAGCCTTTTGCCCGCCACACAGCAAAAGCTTGCTCTCTTTCTGACAGACCTCTGTAGTTAGAACTTGCGTGAAAAACAAAGAAGGTGCTAAGATAAAACGGTGCTACCTTGCTACCGGGCGTCTTGGGTGGATGGCGTATAGCGTTGGCTATCCTGAGCTTCAGGAATTTGAATTCGAGGAATTGTTCTCCTGAAGCACAACAAAAACAAATCAAGAAAAAGATTTTAGAAAGCCTTCCTTTCGGATTGGGCAAATGTTAACGTTAGTCAATTTTCTACAACAGCTTCTATAGACACTTCACATACACAGATTAAAAAAAAACTGAAATAGTTAATGTGGTTAAAGTTTTATTAACTAATTTGTTGTGTACAACAGCAAACGTAACTATAAATGAATAAAATACACAAAATGCCTTTCTTGAATAAACAAAAACATGAACAAATCAGTCCAAGAATAAAATATTTCAGCACATACTGTATAAGTGGAAAATAATCACCATCTCCTGTGTGTGGTAAAAAAATACCCTCCGCTTTGGGTCACTTCACACCACCTCATTGCTGATTATTTTCTTACAACACTGCACACGGCCGTGTTTTATTCCCTAGATACGAGCTTGCATGGAGCATGTGGGTGAACTGCAGCCATTTCACTGCTAATTAAGTTACATTCAATTACATTAGGCATAAACGAATAACAAGATTTACTCTGATCCCTTTTTAAACCCGCCACCAATCCGTGGCTAAATGACGAAAAGCGCGCAAGAGTGCAAGCCCAGGAGTCTAAACTTAATAGTACGAGAACCTTCAAATAGACAACGCTTCAAAACACTTGGCTGTTGCGAAATCGCAAAATGCCTACACTATCAGCATGTGTACTTAAATCAAACAAAAGATCTTCGCTTGGGTGCTTCGTTCTTGGAAAACCTTATGTTTCGCCGCACTAGTAACAAACCTCCTCTTTAGGGATTTCACTTCTTCATTTAACTACTGATCAAAGAAATGTAAAGGTTTGATTGTCTGGTCTTAAGCCAGATTGGAACACGACGTCAACTTGGTTGTTTTTAATCAGTGAAAAACGTCCCCTGTGCTCCACGTCCCCTCTCCTGCACAGGAAAAAAAAAACCCAAAAAAACAAAAAAAAACAAAACCTGTTTCAGATGAGGTTGCTGGCTTCGGATAGTATATGTTATATAATCTCAGAGGGTGGGAAAGCCCACACATGTCAGATGCAGCTTCGGTGCAAAACACACACGTACCCGTGCGCGCGCACGAGCGAGAGCTCGCACAAACACTCCCGCCATTTCATCACAGGAGAGTCTGGCAGGAACGAGCCCGTGCAGCGCATATGCCACAAAGCCAGAGCTCGCAGGCGCGGAAATAAGAGTCATATTTCATACAGGAACATCGACTGCGCGCTTTCAGGTGCATCGTGCAGGGCTAACCTGGCTATCTATGTTTGCAAATGTTTTAACAATTCCACATGCTTTTTAGATTACACAGGAGGTTGAAAGGCAAAGAAAAGAAAAGAAAACTGCTAAAGTGCCCTGAATATCAAACAGTTCCATCTCTGGGGAAATCTGTTCGCACAGCAATCTACTGCTGCAAGCTTCAACATTCAAATATCATTCAAAATAATGAGTTGGAAGGAATCTTGTCCATGCCTCTCTCCTGGTGATCTCTTTGAGGTGTTTATATAGCTATAGGAATCGTCTTATGTAACACATGAGCAGTGTGTGTATGCTACTGTGCAGCAGGATGAAGGGGAAAATGGCCCCCCTTGCGTCACCGCTTACAGCTCATGTGTCCATCTCTACGCTTACTGATAAAGCACTAAAGACTCAGGAAACAAAGGAATAAATACGATCCGTAATCACCTTCGTCTACCATTCCTGCCTGATATCATATAAGCATGAGGACTATTATTGCACACATCATTAGGAACGATGTAAGCAAGGGAGGATGGGTGTTGGACCTTTTAGGCTTGTTCCTGAACTAGATTTGACTTGTTTAGCGTAAAATCAATTCTCCCAAAAGAAACCAATTTGTTATCGTAAACAGTACAGTCACATCTAATTTGCATATAAATATATATTTGTTTAATGCAGCTGTAGTTATTAGTATGCATATGTTTAATGCATATGTTAAATCTGGGATATTGTATGCACCCCTCTATGAATATCTTTAAAACCTAAAATGCACAGACTATTTAATAACACAATTACATGCTGCATTTATTCACAAACAAGCGTTAATGTCGTAAAACTGTAATCCCAGACATCAAGACTTCTCCTGTAACTTATTATTTTTATAAGTTATTTCAGTGAACGCTGTTTCCATTAAACCAGAATTTTCTAGGTATCACATTAACTACACAACAACACGAGACAATGCCAGACTCACTGTTTTCAAGCTTTTAAGACATAGATTTAAAACTCGTGGGCGATTTCGTGAAAGAGATTGTAACAAAAAAAAAAAAAAAAAACAGAAATCAACAGAAAGAAACACCAGTTTCTGTTTCTTTCACAACTCATTTTAAACACAGCCTTTAGACAGAACGTAATTAAATCACATGTCTTGGTTCGATGTTCAATATGTTTAAAGAAACAAAATCAAGCTGCGAACTTTAACCCATAACCAGGCCTTCTATGCCACACCCAGTCACAGTTTCATATGTATTTTAACTTACTAAAACTAGTTATAATACTAGTTATAACAGATTGTTCAATTCTAAGCTGAAATCACATTCGTTTTGACTGCCTGATAAATTATGAACAAACGTTTATAATGGCTGTTACTATTTCAAAAGGATTTGAGGTAACGGGTGTTAGGGGTCACTTTGCTTTAGAAATATTATCTTAACATAATCTTTTTTACAGATCTAGTTTACTAAATTAAACTATGCAATTTTTCCTCCATTCATATTTGCAGCTACATCTTAACCGTACAAAACTAATGGTTTTATTTATTGTTTCCATAGGATGGTCAATTTTTATTAGTCGACAACAATGTTACCTGACTACATCATAACCTGGATAAACCGTAAGTAACAAGTAATATAGCTAACAGCGACTCTGACAAAATTGTCACAGAAAACAATTTCCCTTTTTATTTTCTATTTGTAAAATTTTATATTGGTTTCGATAGAGTTAGATTAATGTTATTCTGGGAATGTTGAAGAGAAATATAGGTGAAGATATAAGATACGCACTTGATTTACCCCTACCTGTAAGTTCATAAACAAGATAATATCTCATTATGTAAAAACACGAAGGGATTCACATAAGTAGCCTACGCAGCATAGACAGTTCTGCCTTTTCTGTTATAAGTTTTTGTCTTACCACTAGGGCTGCACGCTTTGATTAAAAAAAAATGCACATCGCAATAATTCTGAAACATATTGCGGTTGCGTTTTTCCCACATTGCAATATTTAACTATTAAATGAGCAGTTTTGTATTCAAACATATTCATCTAGGCTACCACCAAATAACGTAACTCATTAACAGGATATCTGCCAATATTTATTTAGCAACTCAAAATGATAATTTTTTTTAAAATAAACAAACACTTAAATTATTGACAAATTTTACATAACGGGTCCATACAGCAATTTCATTAATTTGTATTCAATTTCGTCCATTTTCTGTGATTAATTGTGCAGATCTACTTAACTCATGTATGCTAGAAGCTTAACCAACACGTACTCAGAAACTTTATACAGAAGTTCAACGCGAAAGTCTTAGCTAATTGTTTCTCAGTAAAGTAGATTTCCTTCTTCTATTACACATATAGCTGCAAGTCTTAAAAATAACATGTGATCATTAATTTGCCTCATATTAATATTGGAATAAAATTCCAAATTTTGTTGACACAACTGCATTTAGACCTCTTTCATCGTTGACATACTGGTTAGTCGTTAACTCTGCACAGCCTTCTCAACTCCTCATAGGTCCATTTGGTTCAAATTTCCAGAGCTTCAAGCTTTCATGCTACCACCACCATCAACTGCATTATCTCATCTCCTGCACAACATCCTGAAACGCTGAGTCCAAACTGTCCATTAACCACTTGTACGCTGGATCACCCCCCCCCCCCCCCAACTAACTGTTGAACCCGACTTGTGATCAGTGATGTTTGAAGGGTTGTAACTGAACTGGTAATGCAAACAAGCACCGACTTCTCACAGGAATAAATAAATAAATAAAACACACACACACACACACACACACACACACACACACAAAAACAAGAAATAAGTATTTTAAGTCTTTTAGTGGAGACTCTTATGTTATACTTAATGGTTTTGAAAGGAAACATGTAACACTTTGTTCTGAGAAGATTCTAAGAGTGAAGAACAAAATCATTTCGACATGTGGTGATAAAATGGTGTAAAATATTTTTTAGCTTTTATTAATATTATTATTATTATTGTTATTATTATTTTCTTCATCACTAATTCAAGGCACTAAGGTCTACACAAAACTATGGAGACAACAAAAATGACCAAACGTTAACAACAAACAAAAGGTCACTATAACAAAGTTCATCTAATTAAAATATTACTGGGTTTTATATATATATAAATCAAATAGTTTAATGTAATATCCAGGGTTTATTTGTAATTGTTTGAAATGTGTGAATAATTAGCGCCAGAGGACGGTGAAGTGCGGAACGCGGTTAGTTTTAAAATGGCAGAACATATCTTCACACAGGCTATAAACCCGGATTGTCAACAACACTGTGCAGGCGGAGGGAGGAGGGCGTGTGTGCTAGTGGAGCTAACAGCTAACTGTGTGTGTTCAACCGCGACACCTTGCACTGGCTCGACTGGAGTGTGTTTTGCAGGGTTTTTTTTTTTTTTTTTAGCGCACTTCAGGCTAATTGCTGTGTTGTTTAAACATTTTCCTGCACACAAAGGTTCTGACACGGTTACATTCTGCTTCACTACATAAAGAGCAAAAACAATATGTCGCCTTGAAGGTTTAAACTATACCACAGAAACGATAAAACGGGCCTTTAAAAAACGCATTGACATTAAACACGTAACATCAAACTGATAATCCAATCAACTCGAATGTGGGAACTACTCCCCGTTATGCATAATTTCCTGTATCAGACTGATATCATTTCATATTCATGCTCATAAACAAGTTTCCCAGCTGATGTTAATGTTTAACGTTGAGCAAAAGTATGAGAGAGAGAGAGAGAGAGGGAGAGAGAGAGGGAACGGTAAACAACTCGCAGTTATTGAGCGCGCGCGCGAGTGCTGCATGACAGCTCCCCTCTCAAACACTGTCACTGCGCACACAGTGAGTGTGTGTGTGTTTATATATTTACATGTGTTTATATATTTATATAAATATAAAACACTGCATTCAATAACATATTCTTGCATTTTCAAAACAACACTTAACAGTGCACGCGCGCGTCGTGTCCTCCTACCTGTTTTCGACGGCTGCTACACGTCCGCCCGTGTCTCTGCACTTGTACCATGACTGAACTTTCCAATCCATCTCTGTGCAAACTCAGCAGCTGGTCAGCATTAAACCAATAATAATAAGAACACTTAAAAAAAATCAAACTATTCTGCGTTGATGAATGCAATAAACCATTAATTTTTTTTTATTTCTAACTATGTAATTACGTTTTTTCCCGCCTTGTCTTCTGATCCATATGGGAGGGGCCCGACACTTTGCCTCTTATCAGCTAAGCATTGTTCTTGTTTTGTTGTTGTTGTTTTTTTTCTTTGCTGCGCGTCCCAGCTGTGTGTTTCAGCGCGGGGTGTATTTATTTCTGCGCCAGAGTCGAGTCCGCTTCGACAACATGGAGAATCCGAGCGCGAGAAGGAAAACAAGCGAGGACATGGGGCAAGGCGGACGGTTTCAAGCTCCCCTTTACTACACATAAACAACCTGAGCGCGAGGCGCGGTCCCGGCGCCGAGACTCCACGCAAACGGCTCGCGCGCGTCCGGTGCGGCAACCCGAGCGAATCGGAAATGAAGATCGCGGCGAGAAAACGCATTTATGCGATTTATTCGGCCATTGTTTTGCTTTCGTTGGGCTCTCACTGGGGCGCCTTGAAACGGCTGCTCGTCTCGGATTGGATGTCCGGGAAGTGGGAGTAGCTGAAGCATTCTTCTCCGCTGCGCGCGCTCCACATTGAAAACATTCCAGCGCTCGCGCTTCTGACAATCACTCAGTGCACGTTACAAACAGTTCATTAAGCGGAATATGAACAGATTTAGGAAGAGAATATATGGATCTTAGTGTTTTGTTTCACAACTGGGGATCAGGGGTAGCTCAGTGATTAAGGTATTACTACTGGTAAGGCATTGGTATAAGGTATAATCTAAAAATTATATAACTGTTATATTATAGTATTACTATAGGTATTGGTAAGGCACTTAAGGTATATACTGCTGCTACAACGACTGCTGATCGGAAGGTCTGATGTTCAAACCCCAGCACCACCAAGTTAACACTGTTGGGCCCTTGAGCTGTTGGGCACTTAACCCTCTATTGCTCAGAAGTTCTATGCTCTATTATTATTATTATTATTATTGAGGTTGTTGTTACTATTGTATTAAAATTAGCATTGTTCATGTTACGTCAAGGGCCTAATTTTTAAAAAAATGTTTTTTTGTTTGTTTGTTTGTTTTAAGAATATCTACAGTCAAAAGTTTGGATACTCCTATAATACTGCAGATTTCAAAACAATGACATAACACATATGGCATTAGGTGATGAGGTAACAGCAGCAGCAGCAGCAACAACAACAAACAACAGTCAGTTGTTATTTTAAGACACAAAGGTCAGCTGTTCTGGAATAGTTCTTGCAAGAACAGTATTGTCAAGTGCATTTGCAAAACCCATCAAGCACCATGATTTAACCTCTCATGAAGACCATCCCAGTAAATCAAGACCAAAACGTACCTCTGCTGCAGAGGAGAAGTTCATTTAGAGTTACCAGCCTCAAAAATCACCAATTAACAAACATCATCTTAGATTATTATCGTTATAAAGGCTTTACAGAGCTTATGTAGCAGATACATCTCAATATACTGTTCAAAGGTTCGGACGCCTTCAGCATTGTTTTACACGTACAGAAAGAAAGAAAAATCAGGAAAGACCATGGAGGTGTGTCCAAACTTTTGCCTGCTGGTGTAATTTGAGTTGTCTCAGCCATAGGATTTCCTTAATTTACATGGAAGCAACACTAGCAACAGGAAATAGTGTTAATTTACAAAAATGTTTTGAACGAATTAGAATGGAGTCTCCTCCTTGTGTTCTGGCTTCTGGTTTAATTTGATTAAATCTTTGTGATTTTTTTCCATGTACCCCCCCCCCCCCTCCCCTCCTTTTTATTTGGATCAATACATATATAATTTATACTAGCATATTACTTCTACATACCCTTTAAATACATCAGCCATATAAGCTGACTAACCATCAATGCACTGTGCTGAATTTTGCATTATATAAAATAGTTGAGAAAAAAATAAGATAAATATTATCAGTGAAATCTCATTATGTGGTGGAGAAGTAGACGAAAACATGTGCTCAGGTAATATATGCAAGCTATTCTTGAAACAGTGCATGATTTTATATTACATTTGCCCTTTTAAGAAAACTCACCCAGAATAATGAACTAAATGAATCAAAATGCAATTATGGTTAACACATTACATAATGTCTATCCACAAAACTTGCCTCAAGTCTTAGAGAACTTTGCTGAACAAAACGGTATGGAATCAAGTCACATATACAATCTCTTGTTTTGAACTGTAAGTGCATTTTCTGTCATTTGCAAGATTATCAACATGCTGCAGTTTGTATAAGCAAAGGAGATATTATTTGGTTCTATACTGTTTTAAACAGGTATGAGAACTGAACATGAAACTGAGCAAGGATGCGTAGAAAGAGTGGCAGGCTTTAAGCTTTAAGAACACTCCAGTGCTGAAAATCTATTCCTGAGAAGTCCCAGCTGGGGCCAATTCTATACCACAAAGCTGAGATGTAAACAAGCACTGGAGCAGTGTCTACATTCCTTGTGCAAGTCATGCAGACTCATAGCTAAAATTATTGTGAGCAGAATTCCAAAACATGCTTTATTTTTTCTGAAACGAAAAAAAAAAAAGCTGCCTTCGCAGCTTTCAAAACATGCACATGAAAGGACATTGGCTTTCAAAACAGTTCTCATTTTGATGTTGATATCGAATGCATAAAGAGCAATTGATATCGAATGCATAAAGTGCATCAGATTGGAATGAAGTATACCACTAATCAAAAGTCACCATTAACCCATTCAAAATTACCAAGGGAATTTATGGGGATATAACTCAGTCCCAATTGAACACATAGAACACATTTTGAAAGATTAGTGAGTTTTATATCAATTTCTTCAAGAACTTCAAGCTTTTTAAAATTAGCTAGTTCTATCACATGTGCCACCCAGGCACACCACCATTTTGGAAACTATGGCAGTCCGATCATAGCTCATTCACAGGAAAGGAGATGATTTTTTTTTTACTTGCAAGTTTACGCTCTTCGAGAAAGATTCTCAATGGCAAAAATTAAGTGTGTGTATAATGTTAGCATCATGTACACAAAATAAATAGGATACATGTGATATTTATATAGTCTGGTTAGACTTGCTGGGTTGGATGCAGCAACAGATGCAGAAAAGTGAATGTTTCTGATAAACTCTGTAATAAAGAAGAAAGATCGAAATATTCAAATTTTCAGAACATTCAGTCGGTTATTCAGCTTCATTAACTGCTTTATCCTAGTCATGGTGTAGGATCCAGGGAACGCAGGACGAGATGCAGGAACACACCCTGGATGGAATGCCAGTATATCACAGGCGCAGGCGCAGGTCAAATTCAGGCAAAGCGAAAACTCGAAACAGCAACCAAAACTCAGGATCTAATCAAGAACCCTCAAGCTGAGATGCAACAAAATGACACAAAAGATAGATAATAAGACAACAAAAAGCATCAGAAAATCCTCTGTGGCAGAAACCCTACTGATACTAGGCACTTAGGGCCCCTTCCATACATGTTACATTTTACAGAAAGCTTCAACATAATTAAGCAATATGACACGAGAGGACGTGCTGTTGTGTTGAATATCAGCACGCTTATGATGCAGCCAAATGCCAAAGATATCACATCTGTGCTGATATTCAGCTTAGCAACACAACCTCAAATGTGATATTGCTTTTATGTAGCAGTTCCATAAACACCATTTATTATCCAATTGTGATGACTTGTTTGTTTATTTAATCAGTCATTTTGCTCTGCCAATACATATCCTCCCATGACTGATGTTGAGCTGGTGACCAACATCCTAGTCCCAATCCCAACAGTTAGCGACTAACAGTTAGTGTAATTAACAGAGGTGAAAGTAGTTTTACATCTTTCCCCGGTACCATGTAGCCAAAAGGTGAGGAGAATAAACCCTGGAGATGGGGCACTCCTGTTAATCTTGTAAGTTTCTTTTGTATGTCTTCATTTACAGCTTAAGGACACTAACTGTTTGTAAGGAGTATATAAGGAGTAGAATCTCTTGTTCCACAAACCAAGTAGAACCCTTGGTCAGGGGTTAGTGATTGTTAGAACACCTGTGATATATATATTTCACACTACTGTTATTACTGTCATGGAATGCATTTTATCCGATTAGAGTACTTGGTAATAAACATAATAATTGCTGAATAACAGAAACAAAAAGTAAATATTATCCTTGCATTTTGCATTGCAAGTCAAGTTAGCTGTTACAACAGGCACAACAGACTATTAGAACAAGTCCAATCCTTTTTCTATGGCTTCGTCCCTTTTAACCTAGGGGTCACCACATAGGATCATTTGATCCACAAGCTCAGGGGCAGGTTTTATATCTGATACCCTTCCTATAATAACCCTACCATTATCAAACCGGGCTTTGAACTAGAACTATATGCCTATAGTGGTTGGGTTGTATGGGGCGTAGGGTTAAGGGTCTTGGCAAAAGACTCAACAGTGGTGACCTGGCAGTGGCAGAGCACAAACCCCCAACCCTCAACCCAAAGCCTCAGCCAAGTGAGCAATAACCGCTCCATCACAACAAGTGATGTTGTGATTCATACAACAAGTATGTATGCATATATATGAATTGAATATAGATGTTGTTATAAAAACAATTTCATAGTATTGTTTTTTTTTTCACTACTGATTGTGGTTACAATGACATTTATCCAATATATGTACTCTTTTAATAGCAGGTCAGTTTGTTTCATGAATCAGGTAAAATGGCAACATTGCCATTTACAGTATATAAAAATAATTAAAATTTTGTTACTGAGCAACGTTAACAGTATAAACGTTTCTTGTTGAATTATTATGGTATGTGTCCGGTATGGTATATGCTCTCTTCTTGCGACACAGCGGATGAAAAATGAGTATGAAGAATCTGTTTATTTTGTGTGCGGCTTGTGTAAGTAAAACTGCCTCTTTCTTGAACTATTTAACAGGATATGAGCTCAACTAACAAAATCCCGCCTTGATCCGAATGGCCTCGATGTCCTTCATGCCCTGCACCTAACACAACCCACATTAAGCAAAGTACAGGCTGGATTGGCCAAATCTGAGGTTTGTGCAGGGCCAAGGCTCAAATCTTCAGCCATGTGACTTACAGGAAGGGGAAGAAGACCCCCCCCCCCTCCCTCTCCCCATCTCCCCTCTCTTTCTCCATCTCTATCTGTCGCTCTCAGAGAGGGCTCTTTTTCCAGGAAAGGGGCCCGGTGGACAGGCGCGTTCAGGGGCCTGCGCCGGGGAGAGCCTGGCTCATTGAGAAAAACAACAACGCCGAGGGGAGGTGGGAAGACTCTCCCTCCTTGCATAAGAGGAGAGAGAGAGAGAGAGAGAGAGAGAGCGAGAGAGCTACCAAGCCTTTTACCCACTGCTACCAGGCTGAAAAACCTGTCTGTCTACTCTGCACACAGCGCCACACTGCGTAGCTCAGTCAGTTTTATCAGCTGAATCCTTAAGATTTTTAGAAAGCAAGTGTACGCACATGGATCATAACAGAGTTAAAGTACTTATCATGGATTCAAGCACTTTTTAAGCTTACATGAGAAATCTTGTGATCATTGAGGCCCACTGTAAGCGCAGGCACATTTTTGTATCATGGTGGGGACCAAATATTTTTTCATAAATATAGAACAGTTAACAGGTTTGACCTTGTGGGGACATTGAGCTGGACGGAATAAAGAGAACTGTGGTTTGTTACATTAAAATAAGAGTTTCATATTGATTACTACCGTTAAGGTTAGATTTCGATTAAGGCGTAGTCATAGCATAGCTATTATGTGTATGTTTTTTTCTTCTTCTTCTGTCTATCTTTATTGTGTGTGTCTGTGCGCGCCTGTATCAAAAACCACTGCCGATACTTCAGCGCCATCTTGTGGCAGTAAACAAAAACTTCAGTTAAACTCTAGGTCGGTAAATTAATTATAAAAGCTACAACATTGAAGAAAATACTCCGACCAAATTTTTTATTACGAATCTTTAATATATTTAATTAAATCGTTCATAAATAATTAATCTTGCTGAATTATTATTATTTTTTTTGCAAAAGTAATATTATGACTGTAATATTTCATTCTTCTTCAGATCAAATTTCAGTTTAGATTTACTGGTTTCACACTAATGAGGATGTTATTTAGTTGTTAATTAATCAATGCATTAATTAAAACGGCGCGCGAGCTGAATGAGATCATAATCAGAGAATTAATCAACTGTTAAGCCACTCAAATGTCTGAGCTGTTCAAATCGACCAAATAAATGTGAGGAAGTGTCTTCCTGGAGAAAAAACAAACAAACAAACAAAAAACAACAACAACAACAACAACAAAAAAACACACCCCTTCCCCTCCCCCCAGACAACGATAACGTCATTACATTTATGACGTCATCGGTGTAGAAGCAGAATATACATTGTTGAGTGCTACATGCGCGTGCACACGGTCAAGCGAGTCTTGTCTTTTGGGAGAAGATTTGAATTGGATCTTGGAGAAAAGTTTTGTAAGTTTAGCTGTTATCCTTAGTAATATATTTGATCTAATTATTAATATATTAAATCAATATCTAATCAATTTTGGTTGCCAGACATTTAGCCATTGACAATGACATTTCTGCCATTTTATTCAGGGGTAACCTGGTCTTAAAAAAAAAAAAAAAATTTAAGGTTATGTGTCACCCTATAAGAAGAAAAAAATGTGGTAAATACTTTAGTTAAATACTATAACAAGCACCACAGTTCACTACGGCATAGTAGAGGAAACGACAGCATTCTATAGCAATTATAACAAGGGTGAGTGAAAAATCATCCGCACTCTGGTGGCTGTTGAATTTATCTTAATTAACTTTCAGAAAAGACAAAAAGCATAATGTTTTGACATAATCTCTTTGCTTTTTAATACAAATTGTCCATCTGTCAACAAACTTGGGTTCTTCCTCATTAAAAATGTTTTAGGCTGAGCTATGAGCTGCGAATGCACCGCCGTCTTCATCCTGGTATGGCTGCTTTCAGGAAACCAAATGGGTGAAAGTCTGACGCAGTGAGATCAGGACTATAGGAGGATGTTTTATCACCTCAAAACAAAATGTTGACAGTGTGGGGCAGAAGTGGGCAGAGGTGCATCATCATGCAAGATCACGACACACACCTGGATATCAGTCCTCAGCATTCAATTAAAAGAGTTTAGGCTTCAGCGCTTCAATAAGCGTCTCGCTGTAACGAGCACTGTTGATTTAGAACCTTTTTCCTGATAATGTCCCAGTACTATCAATTGTCCAGCTTTTGTATACATTCTTGTTTCGCAATTGAGGATGTTTCCGTTCCTTACTCTGCTGTTTACTCTCCAGCTCGTAGTGATGAATCCGTGTCTTGTCATCAGTAATGATTTCTCTTTAAGAAACTCTCACCTTCCTTAAAGTATGGCTCAAAAATTTGTTTGCAGATATCCAAACGCTTCTGTGAGTTGTTTCAGCACCAGGTACACCTTCAGGCAACAACAACAACAACAAAAACATGAATCACCTCATGCTGCTCTTCTTTTGTGCAAATCACAAGTGGGGCACACCACATATGCAAATGAACTGATGTAACACTTTCACACATGCACAGCAGTGACTGGGGAGACAGCAGGCTTGAACGTAGAGCGCCGATAAGACCAACAGAGGTTTTAATATAACTGCAGAGTGTGGATCATTTTAAATCACACTCATATAGTAGTAGACCATAGTATTTTTTCCCATGGTAATCTATTAGATCATTATAGATAAAGTATTTGTATTATTGGCAGATTTGTGTATGAGTGTTTCAGAAAGTGTTGTGCTTATTAACCATTGACATACCTGTATTTGACCTTGCTTTGTTTATAGGATGGCTAAGGAGGCAAAGCCGACCTCTGCAGGTCTTCTTTTGAAGAGGAGGAAAGAAATACCCGAAAAGATCAAACAGCAGATAAAGGTCAGACAACTTACTACTGAGAGAGATATTAGATTATATTAGATTTTTAGACTACAAAAAAAGATTTTGTCATTTAATAAGTATCATCTTTTTTGTTGTCGTTATTATAGAAACATAGTTATTCGTTGTATTGAAGTCACATGTTCTGAGTGATGTTTACAAAAGTAGAGATAAGATTCCTAGCAGGTTTACCCGTGTTTTTCTCTTCCCTGATAACAGGTATAAGTGCAAATATTAGCTTAGCTATTAATACCCAACTGAGATGATCTATCCTGTTTAATAGAAACACCCTCTTCAGAGTAGGGAATGATTTTTGTGTTGGTTGTTGCTCTTTTTTGTGTATTTTCATACATTACATCCTCTACCTCTTCCCTGATCCTTTCTAGGAGTTTGAGTCAGCTCAGCGTGCCCTACGCAAGCATAAGGAAAAGCTGAAGGAACATGCAGAGGAGCCGACTCATTCACGTTGTCTGCTGGAGAAAAAAAAGGAGGCCGTGGCTATGCAGAAACAGGTCACGCAGCAGATAGAGGTCAGGCGGTTTACCACTGAAAGTGATTTTAGACTTAACAAAATAAAGGTTTTTTGAATGAACATCCTTTTGTGATTTACAGTGGAACCTCGGATTGCGATTAAAGTGGTTTACGAGTGTTCTGCAAACCGAGCAAAGATTTGTAATAAATTTTTAATCGGAAACCAAGCAAGTATTAGTTTACGAGCGCCGAGTATCATGTATCACGCATGCGACTCTTATTTTGACACCGAGCGTCACTCTCTTACCTCCTTCGCCCCATTTCCCCCTCCCCCCTCCCCCGCCACGGCTTCGCGAACACACAGAAACTCTGCTCTGTCGCGATTCTTAGTATGCGCTCACACCAGGTCAGAGAGATTTCTTTTTTCCCTGTTAAAACGGTGTTTCCGTTGTGTGTGTGTTGTGAAACTTAAAATGTGATTCCTTTAGTATGCGCTCATGCCAGTGTCAGAGATTTCTTTTTTTCCCTGTTAAAACGGTGTTTCCGTGTTTACGTGTGTGTCTGTTTGTTGTGAAACTTAAGTGATTCTGTTAGTATACGCTAATGCCAGTCTCGCTTTTTTCCGTTAAAACGGTGTTGCCGCTGTGTTTATGCACCAAAATATATTCATTAGAAAAGCTAAACTGAATATTATTACTGGGATTAGTTCATATTTTCACCGCTGAAATAACACCATTGAAGCGGTACAAGTGAATTCTAACGCGCTGGAGTCGTTTTAAGACGAAACGTTTTTCGATTCCTCATCTGTGATTCACTCTCCGATTCCCAAACAGGGAGTTTATTTGGCTGACCAACAAAGAAGTACAACTTAGCGTAAACCAGGCGTAAAGATAAACGTTTCTATATCCTTTGTTTTCCCATTGATTGTAAGATGAAATGACAAAAGATTTAAAAACCATATAATGTCATACCAAACAACATTTTGTGAAACAACCGTTTTAAAAAAATTACGGAGGTTCATCTTTGTTGCAGACGGACTTGTACGTGGGCGTCAACCCGAAATAATAATATTGTAATCACTGATTACAGTAAAGCTGATCAGCCTGTTTTTAGCGTTAACCTATTACCTACTAATGCAAACTCTTTTGTAGTACTTCAGCTAGTCTGTTATAAAAAAGGTTAAAAGGAATTTAGAATTAGTGAATGATGATTAACTGAAGCGCAATTTAAAGTAGAAATGAAGTGCAGAGAGAATTTCCAGCCCATTCCTGGCAGTGTGGGTTTTTCTGAAAACAGATATACTGTGCAAATGGGAGAGCTGAGTCACTGCACATCACTACACATTTTGGTGACTAACCTGCTCGGCCAATTCTAGTTAAGTTGATCTATCCTGGAATCAAAGAAACATCTTATACAAACTAGAGAATGACTTCCTGTTTAAAACTAGCACATCCATTTAGATTCAGAATCAAATTGTTTTGACTCCTCCGACTATCCTCTGTTTCTTTTTTAGGACTTTAAGACCGCTCAGGATGTCCTATGCAAGTGTCAGGAAAAGCTGAAGGAAAAAGAACAGCAGATGCAGAACCTCATACAAACCAGTATCTTCCTTAAGGTATATATTTATGTCCTGTACATTCATACCGTTATTGATGAAAAAATGATTATCCAAACTAATTCAATGTTATCAGTGAGCTATTACAACACAACACAATCCCAACACAATCATGCATATAAGGTGTACTTAAAACCATTAGGTCAGTTTTCTTGATATAAGTGTCACGCTTTTTATACACAGCAAAGCGAAGATCGACGCAGTGACGCTGAGAGGAAAGCAGCGCACAACAGGGAGATGTGCCAGAAGAAGCAGGAGTACCTCGAAGAATTACGTGAGGAACTCCGTACTCTGATCGAACTGCGGCACACGCTGAAGAAGCAAATTGAATTGAACTGCATTTTTGCCGAATATCTAGAGGAAGTGGTGGAGGAAAGCAAGGAGGTTAGCCCTGGTTATTTATTTACCAATTCATGCTGTTTCCGTACTAATAGATGCATAAATAGTGATGAAATGTGTCAACATATTTGATTTATCCTCTATTAGAATTTCATTATGAAAGACTTTGAGATATTTTCATACGTATCAGTTTCATGAGTCAGAGGAACTGATTACCCATTTTGAGACGAGGAAGAAGGTACAGGACGAGCTGCTGTCTTACATAGAGGACAAGGAGGTGGAGATGGCCAGATCACGTGCCAAGTTAGTTAATGCGATGGAAGCATACTCCTTTGCACAAACAAATCATGAGACCAAGTTGGACCTGCTGAAGAGTGAACTGAAGGAGACCAAAGAGCATGTTCTCAATTTGGTGAAAAATTATTATTATTATTATTATTATTATTATATTGATAGCATGGCTGCTTAGTGGTTAGTACTGCACCTCCAGCATCCGTGTTTGAATGTGGTGTTTTCATGTTCTCCCCGTGGTTTCCTCCCACAATCCAAAGACAAGCAGATTAGGCTAAGTGGTGTTCCCAAATTGCCCGTAGTGTGTGAATGCGCGTGTGAACTTTGATAAATAGGGACAAATACAATGGTCACCATTGGTCTTCTTGGTCCCAAGTTGCACTACAGAGGTTCTTAAATGGATGGATGGATGTATTTGAATACTGAGTTTAATGGATCTAACTGTTGGAAAAATATTATATTTTTTTAAATCGAATCATTGAGCAACCATTCACTGATAATATTCCTGCAAATGTCACTGTGTTACCAGGAGGCAATGTGGAATGACGTTCAAAAGGCAGCCAGAATAAAAAACCATGAGCTGGCTAGAATTAATATGGCCATTTTGAACATGTCCAAGCATCTGTGGAATTTGGGTAGCTCCTTACCAAAGCTGATTAACCCAGAGGAGACTATAGAAGTGCTGGATAAGGTACTGTAGAAGATTCTTACTACTTAACAAGCTAGTAATGGTTAAGAAGTACTGTATGTTTATGAATCGTTTATGAATTATTGTGTCAAGTCTAAGTGCTCTTTAAAAAAAGTGTCATTGCATTAAATTGGGATTCTTCTGATTAAAGGACATCGAGTGGCTGGAAAACATTAGCACTGTGCTACACAAAATATGATGTCTAGGAATATGTCCTAGAAGAGAACAGAAACAAATGCAAAAACATAAAAACATACTTAAGATTTTTTTTTTTTTGCGTTCACAGGTTCAGGAGTTCATATGTGATCTGAAGTTGATTTGGGAGAAATCGAGTAAATCTGATTCTGAAAAAGATTCCCATCACACAGGACAACGGCGCAACAGCAAAGCAAAATTACAATGCAAGAAAAAAAACTAAATAGCCTGAAAAACTATAAACTGCTGTGCTGCTGAAGTTAAATCTAAATCCCTGTGAGAATCCACGAGAAATATGTGTGAAAATGAAACCTTCATGATCTGGGTCCGTGGCACTCTCTAGCAATGGTGGACGTGTTTGGTTGTCTCTCAGATGCCTGTCAGGAGTCGGAAAGCATGGCATTTGTCACTTTATGGCTAGTAGTGTGCTACCTAAAATGTTATTGGTGCCTAGCTAATAAACCTTGTTGTGCTGCAGGTGTCAAAGGCAGGTTTGTATCCAACCTAAATAGGAGTGGGAGTCAAAAATGATCCACACACTGGGTATATTACAACTTCTTATCAGAAGCACTTTCCGTTCAAGGCTACTGTTACATTCATTTTTACCTCTGGTTCGAACAACTATGGATGCCCCACATGTGATGTGAGGGTGTACCTGGTGGCGTTATTTATCGAAGAGCTGTTCAGTTGCAGTTTATCAGATGCTGGGCAAAAGAAAGAAAAACTAAGAATTTTACCACCGAAATCCGCCTCAGTTCATTGCGGCATACAAACATGGCCTTCATGGATTACAACACCCAGCATGAACCAGCACTCCTGACCATCTCTGTTGAAATTGTACCAAATGCAACTGCCAAATGCACAAGGGGGCCATCGATGCTATCATCATGACGGATAACTCGTGCTCAGCTGGATTGTGACAAGCTGGCTGCTGGCAAAAAGGAAGTACGTGTTTGTGGTTGGGTTTTGTGTTTTCACTCAAAAGGTTTCAACTTGAACATTTTAGGGGAAAATTTGCCTCTGTCCTTCATTCCACCGCAGATCCTTGCTGAAAAACGTTCCCAACAGCATGTCATGGAATCCTGCAGCTGATGAAATTCCCTTCATGAGGACTCCTATATCATTGGCGTTTCATTCAAAGCAACTCTCTCAGCCTCAGCGGCTGGAAGGAGCAGGCGGTTTATCCTCTCACAATATTCACTGACCACAAGAAGCTAAAGTATCTGAAAAATGGTGGCCAAATATCCCAAGCCTCGCTGAACCCTTTGAACATTTTTGTTTTGCTCTTTTTTTGCAATTGTATAACCCTGGGTTGAAAAACACCATGGCTGATTTACTGTTCTGCCTTTACTCTGCTTATGATAAAGATTGTGGTCCTGAAATTATCTTGAGCCCTTCATGTTTCTTCAGAGGGGACACCATATGGGACACTGAGTGTACTGTAGCACACTCTCGGGGGCAGCCACCTTCCAGCAGCATTTCCACCTAATAGGACATTTGTCCTCTGTAAATTCAGGGGAAAATTAATGACATGGGCACACTCCACCCCTGCTTGACACCCAAGTGCACAAAGAAACTATATCACCATCTAAAAGTTGATCAGAATCCTGGCTGATACCTATCGTTTTGTCTCGTCCTGTACCAATTGCAGTCCAATAGCCAAGTTAAATGATTTAATCAAGATGTCGGAAGGCTTTTTCCAACTAACCAAGGAGATTTGGCTCAATCCATTTGGTTGAAAATGCTCAGAACACCACACATAGTCGAGTTGCTGCCTCAAAGTTCCAGTCTGATTCCGAGCATGCCTTACTGTTTGTGTTTTGCTTGTTCCCATTGTGCCATCTGGGATTCCTACTATACACAGATCAGCCATAACTTTAAAAACATTAACATTATGACCACCTACTGTAGGTTTTGAGCTCCACTTTTGCCATCGGGGAAGCTCTGGCCCCTCGGCATGGCTCGACAGGGCTGTGGGGTTTGTTGTGGTATCTGACACCAGAACATTGTTGTTGGTGGAAGATTCTTTAGGTGCTGTGGGTTACAGAGTGGTGCATACATGGATCGGACTTGATTGTCCAGCATATCCTATGAGTGCTTGATTGGAGTGGGATCTGGGGAGTTTGGAGGCCAGTTTGTCGGCAATTTGTGCTACATTGGCTATTCTCTGGGATTAGCCCACACGGGTCCTTGGGTGCCCACGATCCTGTCACCAGTTTGCTATTGTGTAGTTGGTGATCGTGTTCAGTTGAACCAAGGGAAGCTAAATTTTCCCTAAACATAAATTTACGTTTTCAGCAAGTGTGACTGGCAGTATGGAAATTGAGAACAATAGTCCCTGACTTTTTCACTTAGGGGACGAAGTGAAATGTCTGATAATACTTCGGTGCATGCACCAGTGCTAAAATTCAGAACGAAGCACAGTTGGCTGTGGGATCGGTAGGTCACTGTCTCCACTGTCCATCAGAGAGACATTCATGGTTTCTGAGCTGGATGATAAACAGGATCTCATCCTTGCCCTTAATTATGCTCAAAATACGTGCAGCAGGTTTAATGTCTAGAGAAGTACTTTGTAATTTTTTTTATGCTATGGCTGATTTGTGTAATAATCATTTTTGATTTGGTAAATGCTGTAAATACTGAATGATACAAAGTGATTTTGTATGAAGCAGCTCATATTGCCTCAGGAGGAGGCCATGATGCCAGAAGCCCTGATAGGGCATAAGGTGTTCTATATGATGTGTATATATAATTTTCTCCTGTCTGAATATTAGCCCTTTTTTGTCTCTAATGAACAAAAGAAACATATACTTGTGTTAAAATAAAAAAAATAGTCTCATTGAGTCACGAGATTAAACTATTGATACAAAAATGTCATATTAGCACATATGACAAAATAAAGGCAAAGTCTCAACTTTCAATTTCTTTAGCATTGTTTAATGCATAAAAGCCAAAATATTTAGCAGCTTGAAGAAGTGTGCGCACAGCTGACAGAACCAGCTTCAAAATGAAAATCGCTACAAGACAAGGACATTATACTGTACACAGATGGCTTTAATCAACTTATATCATGCACATGACAGTAATAAATTAGCCAAGAGAGCATACATGTTAAGATTGGAATCAAATACAAAGCAAAGCTCTCAGAGAAGAAGGAGGGGACGGACCTGTTATATATTACTTAAATAAAACTTGTACATTAAGAAAATATTATTTATCTATAATAATATATATATTTGAAATAATACATCAATACACCAAATTTTACAATACATGCCAACAGACTTAATCTGTTTTAGTCATGGAAAAAAAGAAAACTCTAAAATGAATCTTTGCATTTTGATTCAGGGTTCTTAGTACGTGAAAGCAAATGCGTGCAAGATTCAGGGGAGGTATTAGAGAGTCTCAAAATACCAGTGCTGTTTCCAGAGTCATTGGGCAGCTAAATAATATTAGGACCAGCTTCTTCTGAGTCGGTCCCTGTTGTCACGGAGTCCAAAAAAATTAAAACTATTTTTTTTTTTATAATTTAGATATAAAAGAGACAGGTACACAAGCCACATCATATCCAGCATGGAACTGTATAATTATCCAACAAATCTTGTCAACAAGTCCGTATTTATACAAACACACAAAAAAGAAAGAAACAAACACAAATTCTTGTAATTTAAGAAGTTACAGTTTGAATGATTATTAATTGTTTTTTTTTGCCATTACTGTTCTTTTATTCATGTTAGCCCTTGAACTCCAGAAACAGCAGGTGTCCACAGGTCAAGATCATTATCTTGTAAAAAGCAAATGTTTGTAGCTCATAGCACTATGAACTTTATTTACATTTATATGCGAAGGCTTCAACTTTTTTTTTTTGGTTTTGTTTTTTGTTTAAACAAATCCTATCTAACTATACAATGAGGGACTAGGACACATGTATACCTGTAAGCAATAATTCCCCCCACTCAAATCTGCTCATATAAAATATTAACCTCATTATCAACACTTCAGCAGCAAGAGCGGCTTGAATGGCAGATTCTGATGCTCTATGAGAAAAAATAAAGAGGAACATCAGAAAATTCTGAATACTTTACACTGAGACAAACATTCTGAATGCTGCTTCAAGCACACACACACACACACTCCAATAAGCTAATCACTATGAGGCAAACCCATATATAATCTTAAGGGATGTGTGTAGTACACATCTGCATGTTTAGCTTGAGAGCAGAAGTTGTTTTTTTCTGCTTGTAAGCATCACGGATAACATCCTAGAACTCCTCGTGTACGTTGCGGGCATAGTCCATGAACTTGCTGCCGGTAAAGTACTCGCTGTATTTAAGGATCTCCTCCACTTCTAAGCTGTGGTTCTGGTTCTCGTCTGCGACAGCGATCATCTGCTTGGCCTCATTAAGAGCATTGTATTCATTCATGGGGTCCATGTATTCCTGCGGAAACAGAAAATGTGTTGCTTGTTAAAAAAAACAAAAAAAAACATGCAAACTTTTTTTTTTTTGGTGTGTGAGCGTGTGGAAAAGTTGCCGAACCTCGAGCTCTTCCATGGTGACAATGCCGTCGTGGTTGGCGTCGATCACCTCCTCAAACTCCTTCTTCCGCTCACGTACCCAGTCGTCATCAATCTCCTGGGCCTGCTGGTTCTCCACTGTGCCCATGGGCAGAGAGATGAACTCGGACAGGGTCAATTCTTTGTCTCCGTCTTGATCTGACCGAAAGCATTAACAGAGTTTATGTATTGTGCTTTATGACATTAAAAAGACGCACAAACACAGAAACACACTGGAGTAATGAAAAAGAGCTTGTCTATATGTGATTCATCACCTGGTGCAAGTAAAATGGCAGTAAATTAACTGGCAGTGAACCAGCTCACATTTGCCTCTACGATTTATTTAAGGTGAACTTGTTAAAATCTATTTAATTCGTTACTAATGTCATGTTTGCTAGTTTGCCAGTATTTATAAAGTGTACGTTTCAAATATGCTGCATTAACAATTTCCACCAGATGTTTCAAGGCAAAAAAATACCTTGAAATTGAAAAACAAAAAATTAAATAAATAAAAAAAATCACGTAGAACATGAACACAGAAGAAAAACACCACAAGATGCTGTACTCTTGCGCCTACCCAGGTCTCTGATGATCTCCTTGACCATGTATTTGAGCATCCCCCTGCTGTGCTCTGGATGAAGGAAGGAAAGGAACTCCTCCTCGTTCAGCAGCTGGTCAGCTGGAGGGTTATCAGCCTGGAACCAGCGATCCTTCAGACTTTCCAGTATTTCCTGGGCTGTTGAAATACAACAAATCAACTCAACATCACAATGAACAGTCGAATACTTGCACTGCTTATGACTTTCACATGACTGACAGAATAACTGTGCACTGCTGAAGCTCGAGCTCAGAAAATCAAACCTTAGTGATGTGCATTTAGTTAATTATGGTAACATATATTACATAATTAATATATATTAATATATAACTAATACATAATTAATATACAACTATAATAATATATAACTTAATATTTATATATATATTTAATAGTTATATATTAATATATAACTATAATAATAATAATAATAATAATAATTATGATTATACCAAAATAAATAATATTAACAATGATAGCAATAATAAGAATACAGTGGAACCTCGGATTGTGAGTAACCCGGCTAGTAAGTGTTCCGCAAGACAAGCAAAATTGTTTTTCATTTTACATTTTGACTTGAAAAACGAGCAAGTCTTGATTTACGGGTACCGAGTATCATGTAGAATGCGCATGCGCTTCTTGTTTTGACACCAGGCGTCACGTGATCATAACTGAGCCAATGGTTTTCCTCTCTTGCGCATGCAGAATTGTGGGTAATCGTCTCCCCTGCTTGTGCTTATTGTGCCTCTCTCACTCGTATAATCAACATCCATGCACGTATGTACTGTTTACAATAATGTGAGAGTGCATAAAACAACTTTTATTTTGCGTTTGTATGCGTGCGTGTACAGCACGTGTACTGTTTATTATAACCCACGTGTGCGTGCATGTGTAAAGCAAAAGCAAGTGTCATTAGAGAGTTTAAAGATCCACTTTCTCTCTGTCAGCCTGCACTTTGTGTCTGTGTGCGCGCGTCTCACTGGAAAGCCTACCCCTTCCCTCCTCTTGCCTTCACACACACCCATCCTCCTCCTCTTCCGTTAGTGTATGCTCACTCGAGTGTCATTGGCGAAATTTGTTAATTTTTCCAATTAGGCAGTGTTTCTGTTAGTGTGTGTGTGCGTGCGTGTGAAATAAGAGAGGAGGAAGGGTTACTGTGTAAGACGAGAAGGGGGAGCGGCAAACTTCTCCACTCCTCTTACTTTAGCCTCACACACATGCACAAACAGAGCATGCATGCACAAACGCACACAGACGGAGCGGGCGCGCACAAATGAAAACACTCATGTTGAAATTTATTTGTACTTTTTTTCAAAAGGTAAACTGCAGGTTAATTTGTTTTATTTTTACTTTTTTATATTTTGTATTATATAAAATTTGCTTTGATTTATATATACAAACCCGCTTCTAGAATGAATTATGCTTGCAATCCAAGGTTCCACTGTAATAAAAATACAGAAAAAGAAGAGGAACTAGGTCCCCCCCACTTAAAAATTTTTTTTTAAAAGAATTTGCAGAAATGCATGTGGGTATGTGTGTGTGTGTGGAGTTGTGCGTGGCTTCAGGCCCAGATGCCTCATTTAAACTGAAATATTTTAAGAATGGGTTCCAAGTTTCATTAAAGGCTGATGTATTGTTTTGGAACGTAGCCAATATTTTCTCTGTAGTTGTGTTCTGTAACAGATTAACCCAGTGACTGATATGTGATAAGTTTTTAGTTTTCTAATGCAGAAGAATGATGATTATGTTCTTTGTGATTCTTAGAGAAATGAGAAGTGAGTTTCTGTATTTAACTGGGACATGGTCGACTTCTGAGATGTTTCCGAGCAAGCAGAAAGATGGAGATGTAGGGATTATGCAGCTCAGGATGGTGGAGAGTTTCTCTGTCACCTTATACCCAGAGTGAGTAAACTGGTTTGCATGCCCAAGTGGCGTGGAAGTAATCATCTATGCTACCTGAGGTGCACTGTGAACAGGTGTCTGTGTCGGGATAAACCCATTTAAAACAATTTTACTTTGGGTGAACTATATTAAATGTTTCCTTTAGTGAATTGTAGTGGCCTGTAATAATATGTAATAATTATGTAATAATACACGTCATCTGCATAAAGTCTAATTTGTATTGTGAATTTGTGTCCTGAATTCCTTAAAATTTTATGTTTTGTCATATGGCTGCTGCTAGTGATTCTATAAAGATGGCAAATAGGGACATGGAGAGAGGGCTTCCTTGTCTGATTACCCAGTGAAGTGCGAAACTCTGAGAGGTGACCCCATTTGGTGAAGTGAATAGTGTTTCTATCTAATTGATGAATGACTCTCCAAAACCAAATTTGTATAGAAGAGAATGCTGAAGAGAAATGACCAGTTTACCTTATCAAATGTTTTTTTCTGCATCTATTGATACCATCATAGTTTTGGCATGTTTTTGTTGTAAAAGACTGATTAAGGTAAATAGTCTACGGACATTATCTGAGGGCTCCCTGTTTTTGATTAATCCTGTTTGTTCTGGATGGATTGATGAGTGAATGGGAACGGTATTTGGAAGGATGGGTTGGGTTTTTGCATATTCTTGGGATAACTTTGGCAGTTTGAGGCTGTTTAAAAATGTGGTTTACATTGTGGTCAGAGGAGTATAGGTCACTGTGGAAGTTTTCAAAGATAGCATTAATATCCTGCGAGTTGTGGACCATTTCACCTGTACAGTTTACTATAGATGGAATAATTGTTATTTCCTTTTTACGTTGTAGTTGATTTGCTAGATATTTACCTGTTCTTTTGCTATATTGGAACTGTTCACATTTAAGCTGTTGAATGATGAATTGGGTTTTTCTGTGTATAATACTCATTTTGTGTTTTTTCACTGGGGTTATTTTAGTACGAGTTTCTTAATTCTTTAATCGTTTGCTCTAAAGGGGTTTCCTACATTAAATGCAAAGACAATTTCACTAAAAAACTGCAACGTGCTATACATCTGCAAATGTGAGTGATGAGTTCACTTACTCTCCTCATCCAGTTTAAGCTCTTCATTATTTTTTATCTTCTCAGCCACCTCCTTCTCGTTGAAGCCTTTGCTGGCCAAGAACTTCACCCGGTACTCATCCCACGTCACATGACCTGAAAGAGGAACAGTTCAATTGAATAATGTTAGCAATCCCAGAATGGCTTGGATAAGTGGTAGTTTAATTTTAGCAAAACCATTAGAAGCATTAAATGTTTTTAACATAGGCCTACCGAATTCTCTGCAAAATCCACCCTTCGAGCTTCCCCTAATATCTTATTTCATATTTTTGTTTCCAAAGAGCCAGACTTTTTTGCATTGTTTTAAGGTAACCTTGAAGAATAGTTCTCCAGGGTTCCTACATAACTTTTTGTCTCCAATTTTCAGTCCAGTCCCTGTATCTGACCTCTTTTACAAGAATGATTTCTGTTTCTTAAGCCACACAGTGAACTATGAATCATTCAAGCATAAATAAAATCTAATTTAAGGCATGAACCAGTGAAAAACAGGTGCAGATGATAAGGGCGGTGATTAGTATACTGATGATGCCGATTGCTGAGTGGCTGGAAAAGATAAAAGGGGAAATGAGGTTGCTGCTGAAGTGGTTACGTTAACAACCAATCTTGAAATTGTATCTTTAGGTCACTTTGTAGATCTTCATGTAAAAATAAACAAACAAAAAGTACTTTCATTTACAGTATTTTGCGCACGAAAAGACGCACCGCATCAAAAGGCGCACCTTCAATAAATGACGTATTTTAATTATTTTTACATATATAAGGCGCATCGCATCATAAGGCGCACCTTTAATAAAACGCTTCGCATAAGGCGCTAAAGTAGAGGCTGGAGTTACGGTGCGTTATGCATCCATTAGATGCATAACGCATCCATTAGATCAGGGGTCGGGGACTTATGGCTCGCGAGTCACATGTGGCTCTTTTGACGACTGCATCTGGCTCTCAGATAAATCTTAACTTATATTCCTTAACACGATATGTAAGAAATAATTCCGCTGGAAATCACAGTGTTAAAATAACGATCACACTGTAACTTAGAGCTTTAGCTGCTTGGGCTGTTTCCGCAGAGATTTTGACTCTTACAAAGATCATCGCTGTATGAAACGATGCCACACTCTGTTGTCTTCTTTACTTGGCGGAGCTCATCCTCATACTTCCTCCACTTCCTCACCATTGATTCATTGATATTAAATTCTCTCGCTGCTGCTCTATTGCCGTGTTCTTGTGCGTGGCTTATCGCCTTGAGTTTAAACTCAGCGTTGTACGCGTGTCTTTTGGTAGGAGCCATTTCAGGGTATTTACAAAAATATTAAAATGGAAATGAAACGCCAGTTTCCCGGTATCCCAGCATGCACTGCGCACTATTACGGGGGAAAATCGAGTCGCGGCTGCTTACCGTAACTGAGACCTGTATGCGTTTTAATACTGGGCCATATACAAGGCGCATTGTATTATTAGGCGCATGATCAGCTTTTGAAACGATTGAAGGCGTTTAGGTGCGCCTAATCGTGCGGAAAATACGGTAATCTACTTCATTAATTTTTAAACATGAAGAAACATGTGAGTGGTGGCTCCAGCCCTTTGCACTGCACTATAAGTCAACATATCTGTATATGTGTAAAGGAACTACTTTATCTCGGTGGTAATGCACATTTTTAAAGTAGCACGGTGACTTTTTATTTGAGTAGTTAAATAATATGCAAATCAACTACTGTTGAATAAGGAAAAAAAGGGAGTAATGTCAAACAATGCACATTAAGACATAAATTTTAACCTATTAATAATATCAAACATCTTCTTATTACAAGTGTTGTCCAAGCGTACCATCTCCATCTGGATCTACAGCACGGAAATTAAGTTTGTTCTCTTTCACTGCCTCTTGGAAATGCTCTTCTGTTTTCTCCATGATCCAGTGTTGAAGCTCTTTAGCGCTAACGCTTCTGTCCTTATTCAAATCAACCCTACAGGAAAAAAAAGCAGAAAAAGTTGCTCTAAAAACAACATAATTTGGTGGCATTTTAATTGGTCTGCATTGCATTGGATTAAAACTGAGCAAGATAAATAAACTATACTCTTTGAGAACAAACAACATTCTGAACTAAAAGTTCAGCAGGCAGAACTTACTTGCTAAAAATTTCAATTAATTTCTTGCGGTTCTTCTTGGGTTCAGAGTCTTCATCAAACTCCTCTATCTCCTTTCCGAGAAACACTTCTTGATGGAAATCCTTGTTCAGATGGCCATCCATTTCCATTTTGACGCCGTTTAGGTGGTCAGGAGGAAGGATCTCGTTGTCTTCCTTACCGTTGACATGTTTGTTTCTGTGGACTGTCAGGTTCGCAGGCCGTGTTTGGACATCCATGATCAACATTATAAATAGGGCAAAAACCACCACCACATGGTGCCCTGTCCAAAGTCGTCTTGTACTGGACATGACTTTTACTGTATGAGCTGGAGACACTGCAAGTACAAAAAAACTATTTTGGTCAAACGTTCATGCTACTAACATCATGACATGATTTATTCAGAGGGAAAAACAGAATATTTTTTCCTGAGCTATTCCCTGTAAGGTAAACAAAATTTTTTTAATTATAAATCTTGCACAGCTGACCATCACTCCCATATGTGGGCCTTCCTGAAAGTTCGGAACAGATAACTGTATAAAATACCTTTGTATGTGGTAAAAATACAAATTCTAAACTAAATGGAATGCTGACTTCAACCCAGCCTTTCTCACCCCACATCAAGTCCTGACCTCACTCAGTGTCCTGTGGCTGAATGAGAACAAATCCCCACATGTACCTTCCAAAATCTAGCGGAAAGGACTTACACGTTATAACAACTGATTAGATGGCAATTGATTTGATGTACATAAAAGACCATTTTATGGAAGTGACAAGCTACAAATTCCATATTAATTTAGAAATATACTTAATTCTCAATTGTCTGTTATATTATTGTCAATAACACAAAGAGAAATACACACAAACACACACAAGCATATGTACACAGATGAGCCACAATGTTATGACCACTAGCAGAACAGTAATCCCTCTGTTTCTGCTGAAACAGACCTGACCCATACAGGAATGGATATCTTAAGGCGTGCCACGGTATTTGGCACCAAACCAACAGCAGCAGATTCTTTAAGTCCTGTAAGTTGCGAGGTCGAGCCTCTATGGTTTTCACTTGTTTCTCCAGCACATCCCACATATATTCAATTGAATTGAGATCTAGAGAATTTGGAAGCAGAGGCAACACCTCAAACTCACTGTTTTGCTCTTTAAACTATCTCTGAACTATTTTTTTCAGGACATGTTATGATGCTGAAAGAGACCACTGCAATCAGAAAACATCGTTTTCGTGGCACTTTCTTGGTCAGTAGCAATGTTTAGGTAGGTGGTATGTGTCACGTGTCAAAGTAAAATCCACATGAATGACAGGACTCAAGGTTGCCCAGCAGAACATTGCCCAGAGCATCACACTGTTGCCGCCAACTCGCAGAGGTTATCTACATAATGGAAAAAAAAAGTGATCCGTCAGTCCAGGCCACATTCTTTCATTCATCCGTGGCTCAGTTCTGACGACAGTTGTAGGTGCCTTTGGCAGTGTACACAGGTCCGTTCAAACTAGCTTGAAATGTTTAGCAATTATTTTGCCTTATATGGCAAAATACGACACCTCTCCTGACGTGATGGTAGAACGTGGGCGGAGCCATGGGAAACCTCTAACGTTGTTGCAGTCAAGGGGTCGCCACAGTGGACCATCCGATCTGTACACCATTTGGCACAGGTTTTATGCTGACTGCCCTTCCTGACGGAACCATTCCATTTTATCTGGGCTTGGGACCAGCATTGCATCCAGTGGCTAGAGTTTGGACACTGGGTAGGAATCAAACACAGGCCTTCTGTGTTTCTCTATTCGAGAAACTAATTCACTTGCCTTGTCAGTAGTTATAATGTTATGGCTGATCAGTGTGTACACACACACACACGCAGACACACACACACACGCAGACACACACACACACATATACACAGTTCACTGCAAATATGTGAGGTACATGCAAAGTAATCACACAAATCAAATATACTTTCAAAAATAAAACATTTATACAGTTAAAAAAAAATCCTTATACTAAATACTATATATATATATATATATATATATATATATATATATATATATATAAACTTCTCTTTTTTTGTTAACACTGTTGTTGAAGTGCCTGGTTTCTCAAGTACTTTTTGTGCAGTTTTGTAAGGAAGTTGTCTTCTCAGCAGTTTTTAAAAACTTAAATAGTCAATTTACAGAAATATTAATCAACATAAACAATTATGTCGTGAGTTTGACAAATAGCTCACTTTTACACCGAAAATAATCCGTAATGTCTTGAAATGAAACACACTCACCTCAAGTTACCTGACTAACTATGCTACCTAACCTAGCCATCATGTTTCACCCTGCTAACCTTTAAAAGGTTGACCTTACTATGACCGTGTTGAGGTTTAAAAGGAAAGCTAAAGTTCAAAATAAATACACCGTTATCAACGCTAACTGTTTAATCTTATTAGGAAATTATCTACATAGCTAAACGCTAGCCTCCGTCCCGGTTAGCGCATTAGCTGGAGAAGATTAGCCGCTAGCTTGTGGCTTGAGTGTAAAGTGTGCGCGCGTGCTTAAAACAAACCACGAACCTGTTTCAATGAAGCGGTTTCGTTAACGACGGAGCAGAAGCGCAGCGGCAACAACACACGATGTGTAATTGTCAGTCCTCTAATCGTCCCGTGAATCACATCGTATTATGAAGTTTGGTTCCTGTTGACGTGGCCAGCGGCGGATAGCGCTCAGACCAATGACTGAACAACACACGCGCACGCTGCGAAGACAAGGGCTCGGTCACAAATGCACCCGCTCTCACTACAGAACTGCCCTTCGGTACATGCAACACACCGTGTGTGAGTGGACGAGGGTTCCAGCAAGGAGCGATTTCGGATATTGCAAAAAAGAAAAGAAAAAAATAATTATTGTTTGCTGTCTGTTCATTTGTTAATCTATTTTTTTTTCATTGGAAGTAAAACTCCTTTACTTGTAATATATTACCTCTTTGCTACAACATTTTACTTCAATGCCACAAACTTACTTATAAATGACAAATTGAATGCTTACATAACGGTGAATGAATGCACACACTAATCCTTAGCTCTACAATAACTCCTGTCCAAACCTGTTAATTATTGAATTCAGGTGTTTCAGTCAGATCCCTTATCCCTACTCTCACTCATTCATCGTCTATAACGCTTTATCCTGTATACAGGGTTGCGTGGGGCCTGGAGCCTATCCCAGGAGAGTTAGCACATGAGGAGGGGTACACCCTGGACGAGATGCCAATCCATTTCAGAGCACACACACTCATCCACATACAACAGGCAGTTTGGGAATGCCAGATTAGCCTAATCTGCACGTCTTTGGACTGTGGGAGGAAACCTAAGGAGAACATGCAAACTCCATTTCAACTCTAAGCCACCGTGCCACCTCCCTTATCCCCAGTGAAGGGAAATCTTAATGCTTTAGCATACCAAGACATTTTGGAATATGCTATGCTTCCAACTTTGTGGCAACGATTTGGGAGAAAGTCCTTTTCTATTCCAACATGACTGTGCCCCAGTGCACAAAGCAGGGACTACAAAGAGATGGTTTGATGAGTTTGGTGTGGAAGAACTTGACTACCCCGCACCAGAGTCCTGACCTCAACCCCATCGAGCATCTTTGGGAAGAATTGGAACGGAGATTGCAAGCCAGGCCTTCTCGTCCAATATCAGTGGCTGACCTCGTAAATGCTCTGCAGCATGAATGGGCATGAATTCCCACAGAAACACAAATCTTGTGTACATCCTTCCGAGATGAGTGGAAGATGTTATCGCTGGAAAAGAGGGACCAATTAAATATTGAAGTACAGTATATGTATTTGGATACAATGCAAATGCAGGTTTGGCTAAATACTGTTTTCCCATGTAATGTATTTTATTTAATAACTCATTCTCCGCTTCATTATCCTGGTGAGGCTGGCACAATGGCATAGTGGTTAGCGCTGCAACCTTGAACCTCTTGGGTCGAGGGTTAGATTCTCTTGAGCCTGTGTGCATGGAGGCTGCATGTTCTCCCTGTGATTAGTGTTTGGTGTGTTTCATCCGGGTATGGCAGTTTTCCCCTACAGTCCAAAGACATGCAGATTAATTAAATAAAATTGGTGTTCCCAAATTGCCTGTAGTTTCGCAGCCTGTCCACCTCGTCCCCCACAGTTTCCTGGGATAGCCCCCTGTGAACCTGTAGAGGATAAGTGGGATAGAAGATGAGTAAATGAATGAATGAATAAATGAATATCCTGGTGAGAGGGCAGGTGGATTCAGATTCTATCCTGGAATCACTGGGTGGTCCCACAAGGTGGAAAAACACTCTGAACAGGATTATTGTCCATCGCAAAGCATACACGTTCAGGGTGTAAACAAGACAAACAGTTTCAAAAACTCATTCACACATTAACAATAGTTCAGTGTAGATTAATTCACCCAATGGAATGTGAAATCCGAGTATTGAATATTGGATCCTGAAGCCAGCAATTCTACCATTCTAACCTGATTAAATATGATAATTTTGTTAACTCTATCACCCTTTCTCACTCATTCTCTGTACCACTTGTCCTGTACAGGGTGGAGAGATGCTTGGGCCCTATCCCAGGGAACTTCGTGTACAAAGTGGGATACATCCTGGACAGGGTGCGCACACACACGCACGCACGCACGCACGCACGCACGCACGCACGCACACACACACACACACACACACACACACACACACACACACACACACACACACACACACACACTATGGGAAAGTGGAAATGTCAGTTAGCCTAATCTGCATGTTTTTGAACTGTGGGAAGTATGCAGAGGAAACCCAGAACATGCAAACTCCATGCACACAGATTCGAAGGCAGGACTCAAAGGTGCGAGGTCACAGTGAAAACCACTACACTACTGTGTCAGCAGTAATAGTCATTCATTAATAGTTGAATTAATTTAACAAGCTTTAGCAATGTTCTCCCATCACACAGATTCCCAACCCTGTCCTGTACAATTTGTTTTTCTTGCTCCCACCACACCTGATTGAACTAATCAGACTAACAAACTGTCCTTCCTGAGTTGACATGAGTGTATTAGTGTTGGCCAAATACAAAAATGTACTTGACTTAAGGCTTCTACAGGACAAGGGTTGGGACTGTCGATTCTGGACCATGACACAACATTGATATTGTGTTTAATGGTAGACTTATTACCTGGACACACAACTCTCTTGCCACATGACATCCACATACAGCACTTTATTAGTTTGTGTTCAGGCTGTCATCAAGCCAAGGGGCGAGAAGGACTGCTGGCTACTGAGGAATAATGAGCACTCTGTTTAGAAGAATAAGCCTCTGAGTTGCACAGACTTTACTCCTGAATAACAGACTTCAGCTAAGCAAATAGGTTTTGGGACGTGGGACAGTAAATCCCCACATACAATGCAGTAATTCATACACTCTTCTGTATGTAAAGTGGCAGTAATCTGTATATTGTAAAATATGAAGATGAATAAGCATCCTGTGACTAAACTTGGTTAGAAATCTAATTATAATACGGATTATGATGAGCTGAACAATATATAAGAAGAATTAGTCGTTGTAACATAGACTTGTACTTTTGAAAGGATTTTTTTTTTACTTATCTGATTTTAAAGTAATTCCTTTCTTTCTTGAAATTAGTGCATGCTTTTGACTTCATCATATACTGTACATGGAAAGAGAAAAATGTCAGTGTTATTCCTTTTTTTGTCACTAGAGGGAGCAAGAGTTCTTGCTTTAAAGTCTGCATATTTTCATGTAACACATTTGACCTATCAAGTTTTTCTCCAGTATACAGTACGTCCCAATATATGAATGCTTATCAAATATTTATAAGTATGTAATAATGAACCATAATAATAAACTGTGTCATATTCTCACATCACCATAAAAGCAGAATCTAAATCTTTATTTGCCAAATACAAGGAATGTATCGACATAATTCATGGAAGTAAAATGTAAAAAGTTTTCTGGTATGTGCTGGTATATTATATTGTATATTAGAATAAAAATATTACATTATACACTAATAGCTTTAATACTTTATTTTTAAATCTATTGAAATGTCTGGCCCAGATATTTCAGTATTGACTAGTAGGAATCAATGTGGAGATAATGGAAATAGTTGATAAAATAATGGAGATAAAATAATACAAATAAATCAGGGGGACGCTAAAAAATAAGATATAAAGGTCATGTTTATTAAATGTGATTATACCACAGTGCTGTTAAAATCTTCAATCTGATTTGTGTTGATAAATTTTCTATAACAGCTCAGACAGTAGAACTGTCTGTAATCGAAATATCCCGTTTATAACAACGCACTCATTCTAACCTGTTGTTTCTATAGTAATAATAGTAATAAGTTGCACAGGGGCTGATACGGCATAAACTAAGCTTATTAAAAAACAATGAATAAAACCTTTTAATCCGGTTACATCACACCATCCTATTGCGGATTATTTTTCTATAACACCATGCTCCAAAGTGTTGTGTTCCTTAGTGATGAAACATTTATGGAAGCGGCTCATCAAAACCATCTGCTGTTAAGGTGATTCACTCTTTGTGCAATATTCATTTTTTTGCACACCTGAAGAAATCCAAATCAAGGTTGATAAAGCTTTATTACATTTACAAAAACATTACATGTACACTGCATATATTAATGTAGTAGATGTGTTTAACCCAATTGAAATGGGATTCTGTCCAAGCATATAGCGGAGCACTTAGATTTATAGTCACCTCTCTGACAGTTCTGTCAGTACTTTAAATTTGACAATCGTTTGATCATTACTTCAGAGAACTACTCTACAATAAAGCAGAGCACATGCTCACACATACACATCCCCTGAAATCCTCCAAGTAGTTCATAGGCACTTACGCGAACATTTCATTTGTGAGATAAAACAGGCCAGTGAAACAAGCAGGCCTGCCAATTTTACTGAAGAGGAGAAGAGAGGCTAGGGGAATCAGAAAAGAGAGGGAGGAGAAAGTAAGAGAGAGAGAGTGAGAGAGAGAGAGAGAAAGAGAGAGGAGGGGAGAGAGAGAGTGCTGTGTGATAAACTCTGCTGTAAGCCCTCCTGTATGCTTCAGTCAGGAAGTTTGGGGAGTGTAGGAGTGCATGAGATTGGAAAAAGCAAGTGTGTCGAAACAAGCAGGCACAGAGCAGGCAGGACCCACCACGCAGCCCAGACACGGAGGTGTGTGTGCTTGTGGTTTTGGAATTGGCTGTTGACTTAGGGGCTTCTAAGGTTGAGTGTGCAAGTGCCTACATCGACAGGAAAACATAGCAATTGCTGTCTTCACCTTCAAGTCCTTCTTCTTCTTCTTCTTTGTAGCGTGCTTGAAGGTGTCTGTGGGAAAGATTTTTTTTTTCCCCTGAGAGCAAACAAAACTGAAACAAGAGCAAAGGCCAAGCCAACTGGAGTTACTCCTAATTTTATCTCTCTAAGGACTTTTTTCATCTACCTTCAGGAGCAGACGACTAGAGAAACTCCAGCTCATCACATCTGTCTCACCACAGCCAGAGAGAGAGAGAGAAAGAGAGAGAGAAAGAGAGAGAGAACAAGGGAATCTGGGGAACCCCCCCCTCCTTCCCTTGCTTTGGCTCCTGGCCCCTCCTTTGCAGGCACCCCATGGTACCCTCCACCCTCAGTGGGGCAGGAAGCGTGAAAAATCTCACTAATGGGTTTATTTGCTGTCAGCCCTGCCGCGATCTGTTACTCCCTAGGACCACTCTACTTGACACTCCTCATAGTTGAGTGAGCTGCTCTGCTTAGTCTGAACTTTACTTTTACTGCCTGCTGAGACCACCATCACCTCTAGCCTTCCTCCCTACCAAGGGAGTCCTTGAGTTGAAGTGGCTGTCCCTCAAACCATTGCGCTCCATTGAATCCAAGCATACTTGGGGAAACGTCAGCTGTCCCCAACAGAGGGGTGTGCGCTACAAAGTGAGGCTTGTCTGAAGGGTCTGAAGATTGCATTGGGAGATTGATTGGAGAACAAAAGATGCGCCTTTGGCTGCTAGCTGCCTTGGCAGCCCTGCTTTGGAGTCAAGGCACACTCCTGGAAGGGGCTGAAGCCAAAAAAGCACGCAAGAGGCCGAAGGAGATGACCCCGCAGCACACTGAGGTGTTCAATACCACACTTTCCAACAGCGAGGAGGAGGATGAGAACACAGAGGTAAATCGCTCCTTTCTAATTCATTCGCCTCTCCCACTCTCCTCTTCTATGTCTATGACTTTGCTGGGAGTTCAGATTCACCGGAAATGTGAATCACAATTTCCAACAGAGATTGTAACAAACGAATGTCTCGAATTATGGGGTCATTAGGTAACGTTATTATAAGCTTGCACATACAGATAAATGAGGTTTATTTGTGGATTATCACCCTTCAGATCACTCTTCCAATTATTAAGTGTACCTAAGTGTTATGCTCAAGGAGCAGCTTTAATGCTGTGTTGCCGCATTTGTCATCATAATCAGTGGTATCGTATTGGAAGCATATGGGAAACAGTACCCAGAAACATTTCCTTAAGCACAGCAAATCTGGAAGACTCATCAGACAGCGGGGAACCTAACTGATTTATTCTGACCATCATAATCATGTCTCTGTGTCGTGCGAATGCAGAAGTCTTATGCTGTTTTGCATCAGAGAAAAAGAACGTTTAATGTATTTAATGCTGTTTATGTCTGCCCGCCACAACACACACACACACACGCACACGCACATGCACACGCACACACGCACACACACACACATTAGACAGTAAGAGACAGAGCATGGGCTTTAGCCTCTTTGGGTCAGGTGTGTACTGCTTGGATGATAGAGACCGAAACAGAGAAAAAATCCAGACTGTAATGTGTGTAGCCCAAAATGGATGAATGCCTTCGGTATGTGAGGAATGCGCACTTGAGGAGTCTGATCAGTGCATCAATTAGTTCCCATCCACCTCTAGATACCTAACTGATTAAACCTTGAGTGTGTTAATGAGCTGCAGCTATGGACAGTAAGGCAAGAAAGTGTTTTTCCAAAAATAAACCTTTCCAGAGTGAGCATGTAAAATATTATGTCAGCATTACACTTTGGTCTGGATCAGCATTACTTAGGCGACATAAACGCCCACATGCGGTGACTGAGTTTGAATGCAAGTATGCGTGCATATCCAGAGGCTTTACCATGATAAATGTTTTGCCAGTTCAACCCTGTTTATTTATTGCATAAGTATTGTTTAGATATAATGGTTTCCACTGGACCATTTGCCTTTCTCGGCCCACCCATCGTGTTGGCATTCTCAAATGACTCGCTCTGGATCTCCGGCACCATACCAATACGCTTCATGATTTGTATGCTTCACTTAGTTTGTACACAACAACTATATTTCTTTTCTTTTTTTCTTTTCTTTTTTTTTCCAGAAAACTAATTGTGAGATTGTCTTGGACTTTGTAAGTTGAGGCAAAACTGAATATCTAACATTATAGGTAGCACATTGCTGGCACATAAATAATGTAATAATAATAATAATAATAATAATAAAATAATAATAATAATAATAATAATAATAATAATAATACACTTTTACACTTTCCCAAAACCCAGTGTGACTAAAATGCAGAATAACACCCTGACAAAAATTTTAACTTGGTTATAGTGGTGTAAACTTAACCACTATAAAAGTTTTACCTGTTAAATTTGAGGCTGTAATGATTTTATATCTAAAATCAGAAGCTACTTGGGTCAAACCTAGACTGGGCCAGGCTTTACCAAACAATGTATTTATTTATTTATTTATTTATTTGCAATGCAATTAACCTTTTCTTCTTATTCTTTCTCTTCTTCTTGCTGTGGTCCTGTGCAGGCAAGCTGCCATGATGTAATTCCTGGGAAAGTTTAGGTGGGGAGATATTTAAAGACCCTTGGCAGAGCTCTTTCCCAGCCCATTGATTCTGTCATTCTCAGGCCAGCCTGACTCCACTGTGTCTGGGACATCCGATAGGGTGAAAAAAAAAGAAGAAGGAAAAAAAAAAAAAGAAAAAAAAAAAAAAGAAAAGAAAAATCAGGGCAGCAGGCCGTGTAAGCCCCTCACAAAGCCTCACAGAAAGGGTCCTGAAAGAGGACACCTAGAAGAGGATTAGCTGCTTTGCCCCTGCCTTGCTTACATTCTTTTCATCTCATCCCATGCGATCAGGGAATAATGACATAATCACGTTAAGACCCTGTGTTATGCCAGATTGTGTCAGTGCCAAACAGCATCACCTGGGCCGTGGACTCGGGGTTAAGTTGATATCCAAGGTTATGGGCCGAAGATCAATTTCAGAGATTTACAGCATGTTAGAGGCCATTGAAGGGAGACATGTCAAATCCTTATACTATGTATAATCTCAGTTCAGGTGAAAAACGTAAACAGAACGATGCGCTCTCATTTTTCACCTCACTTATTCGTACTTAAGCTTTGTGCTCGAACCAAAGGCATAATTAACATTCTCACTTCTTGGAGATATGAATATGAACCTGCCTTTCACAGAACTTGCCTTGCCTTTCACGTATGATTTCATGAAGTGACTGCTTTTATCGCCATACAGTATATACAGTAAGTGTTCCTGTACAATGAAATGTTCAGTTTGCGTTTTATAGAGAAAATAAAAGCTTAATAAATATATAACAACAATGCTAAAAAAGGGATGGAAAAAAAAAACACATTCGAAACAACATTAGAAAGTTGGTATTGGCATATGTAACATAATCCTAGACAGAGAGTGTAAGCGTGAGATGTACAGTAAAATGAGCTGTTCATATTATTCTTAGCAATATTCACATAAAAATCAAATATTTATATGATTAACTCAGTAAAGCTGCAATCATGCATACAAAATGTACATAAACAATAATTATGTACACATAAAAGTGAAATTGCGTAAAAAGTTGATTTTAATAGTTCAAATTATAGCATTCTCCCCCACTTATCGTCTTTACCACTTTATCATGTGTACAGGGTCTTTATCATGCAGGGAACCAGGAGACTTAGGGCACGAGCCGGGGTACACCCTGTGTACCATGTCTTTGCACTGTGGGAATAAACCGGCATACCAGCAAGCACAGGGGGAACATGCAAACTCCATGCACACAGACCTGAGAAGGGAATTAAACTCTGACCCTGGAGAGGTGACAGTGCTAACCACTAAGCTTAGTTTAGTTTGCAGCTTATGGCGGCACGGTGGTGTAGTGCTTGCCTTGCACCTCCAGGGTCCGGGTTCGATTCCCGTCTCTGTGTGCATATGGAGTTTGCATGTTCTCCCCGTGCTTGGTGGGTTTCCTCCGGGTACTCCGGTTTCCTCCCGCAGTCCAAAGACATGCAGATTAGGCTAATTGGTGTTCCCATATTGCCCGTAGTGTGTGAAAGAGTGTATGACTAGGTGTATGTGTACCCTGCGATGAATTGGCACCCTGTCCAGGGTGTACCCCACCTTGTGCCAGGCCCCCGTGACTCTGAATACAGGATAAAGCGGTATAGATGACTATGAGATAGAGAGAGTGAGTTTTTGCTCAATTGCTGACATTTTGTATCCGAACTGACTCAAGACTGAACTAAACAGTTAAAGGTACATCTAAACGCGGAACAATGAAAGCTTACTGATGTCATGACGTAAATTCACAACCGCCTTAACAATTGAGTAACCAAATAACACACATGTCCTTGAAAAAGTTTTTCAGAAAGAAAAAGTCATTACTAGCTGTCATCAACGGTGCTTTGCGCTGTAATCAAGATCAAGATCTCAGTGATGCAACGCTGTGGCATAAATCATCTATTTGACCTACCACAGATAAAAAAAAAAAAGGTAGAAAAATGAGCATCCAGTCCAGCCTCTCTCTCTGCACTGTAATTTTTCCACAAAAGCAGGTGTGATGCTCGAGTCAGCCTCTTCTCATCCTTGTGGAAGGAGGTGGGTCGAATAATTCTCCAGTGCTCATTATAGGCCTTGTGGTTTTTTATTCTGCGCATGTCTTCACTAGCAAAGGAATGCGCACTCGATATGCGCTCACGCTCAAAACTATCTATACAATGTTTACACTGCCAAGAGATTAAAAACAACACGGGGGCCCCTGCTAACCTCGGCTTGGATCTCTCCGTCCGTGGAAAGTTTCCCAGCCATTCTCGACACATACAGTACACGGCGCTGTGTTTTGTAAACGTGTGCTAGATGGCGGTGTAAATTAGATACAGCCGTCTTTGTTGTCACTGATTTAATGACCCATGGGCCTAATGGGCGCCTCTCCAACTTTCCCCTGGAGTAATAACACAGCAGTTAACTGTTTCACTGTGTACGTAAGGATGTGATGAAAGGAACTTTATGGCAACTGCCAAACAAATATTTCAGCGTGCAAAAAAAAGAGCCATGTCTATATTTGTCCGTTCGGAGTGTATTAGCTGTCAAAGCTAAGGCGGGAATGAGTGATGAAATGAAATAATGAACAAGTTCTAGTAAAAAGGATGCCTCCTACTTGATATGTGGTGATTTTTTTTTTTTTCTTGGTGCAGGATCCCGAAGGGCATAAAGACACAGTATCAATCCAGGGTTTAATTGTAGGTACGGCACAGAGGTGTGCAAGCAATGCGCTCATATAATCAAGACCGTAAATCTGTCCTCTTGATCTGTAAAGAGAAACACTGGGAAAATCGCATCATTGTGCGTGGATCATCCTCTCCACTTGTGCCACTTTTTCTACTAGGGGCCTCTAATGGGATCCACTTTGTGTCCAAAGTTACAAAGGTTGCAAAGTCACTGTAATCACATGATCAACGTGTAAAGTTTACATATGCGGACAATTTAGACTATTCACATTACGTTTCATACGTGAGGACTTCACACATACCATGTGGAGCTCAGCATAATAATCACAATAAGCTGCTGTTACTCACATTGTTACAAAGTGCAATGAGAAAACGTGAACACGATCACGTGTAAAGCGTAGGTGATTTTTCCGTACGCGCGTTCCTGCCGTGCCAGCGAGAGGCACTGGAGTGGAATGGCGGCTGAATGGCAAAGGGAGATGAGCGTGACTGCGAGGACACACGCCAGTGATGTCCAACTGCTGAAACAAAGACAGAGAGGCATCCTTCAGTCAATTCATTAAAAATGAAAAAAAAAAAAAAAAAACACACAAAAACAATGGGTTACTTTGTTGTCATATAAGAGGAGGAAAGACTTTCAGCGAAGAAAAGTTAGTTTCAGAAAAAGCGATCCGTGTCCGGCCGCCAAAAGAAAACAAATTCCATTTCAGACAGCTCACCTCCAAAGCTGTCCTCTACACTTGTTTTTTTCTTCTTCTTCTTTTTATCTCCACAATAGTCAGTCAGAAGTGTTTTTCAAAAGGGATGGATATGAGAGTCATAATGAGAAAAGAAATTAGATCCAGATTCCTAGTGCTGTAAATATAAATAGACACAGACAATTCCAAATAAACTATGACTATGAATGTCCTGCTCTGGGGTGTGAACCTTTGTGAACACGCTGCACCTGATGGACTGCTATCTGATGGATACAGTGGTCACAGAAGAAGACGACTGATGTATCTGATTAAAGACATCATTCAATGTTTCCTAATGTAGAAAGATTTCCTAATCTGGTGATTGGAGAACATGAAAAAACCCCACAAAGCCAGTGTTTACTATTATTATTATTATTATTATTATTATTATTATTATTATTATTATTATTATTATATACTTTATTATTTCAATAGTTTTGATTTGTTGTGCAACTGAATTGTTCTAATCTTTAAAAAGATGCTGTGACACAGTGAAGCAAACATGACCAAAAACAACTACATGCATGCGAAAACACATTTATTGCAAGAGAACTCTATGGAATGTACAGTCATTTGCATCTCAGACTTTGAAACTTTTTGCAATGCATTTGTTTGTTTGATTTTCAGATTAAGGTATTATTATTATTATTATTATTATTATTATTATTATTATTATTATTGGAAGCTCATCACTGGAACACTGGGTATATCAAAAGTGACCAGTTCAAACACCAGATATCATAACATAATGATTAATTAAAATGACTAACTGTTATAAAATACATTAACGTGATTGGCTTTCTCAAGGCCAATGTAATTGGCGAGCAAAGAATAATACCCGCCTCATAGACTTTATGGTTGCGTCCAACCCATCTTCCGTGATTTAATATCAGTACCAAGTACATGCACAGTGCCTACACAGCCAAGAATTTTAAGTTGGTTTGTCTAAAGAATAAAACAAAAAAACAAATCTTCCTAATGGGAGGTATGTTAATAAAAAAAAAAAGGAAAAAAGAACAAAACTAAAAAATCTCCCCCCTACACCCCCTACATGGGTGGAGATTTCAACCCAAAAGTGACCACGCTTATTCACACAGGACCAAATTAGAGTCCCTAATGCACTTACTGTCATATTATTGGAAGGTGGGGGGAAACCTGAAAACCCTGAGGAAACCCGCACAATGACATCATGACAAAACAGCGCAACTCAAGAAAGCCAGTAACCTGGGAACCATGGAGGCAATTCAATCAGCCGGTATAAGCCATGTAACTAAATACTGGCTTTTTCACAATGACATATTTCTATTTTCCATGTCTAATCACAAATAGATGAATGAATAGATTTTTCCCACAAGCATTTTAATTTAGATGCATTTTCTGTGTTTGTTGTGATATCAACAAATTCTGGTTTGTTAGCACCGATTCAGGGATTTAGGGAACTGTGCAAGTCGGTTGCGGTTAAACTTTCCTCTTTAATAAAACTCACAACAGCTCCTTGGACGAATGTGCTATCTATAGATCTGGTGACCATGTACAGTAACTACACAACATTCCAAAATAGGAATTTACTGATGGCAATCTGTACAGTTTGTACTCTGGGAAATTATGCAGAGCAAGAACGTTCTTCATACATGACATACACCTGAGTTACTAGAATGTTAAAAGTCTATATTGTCTAAGTCTGTATGTTGCCTTTAAAAATAGACATTGTCATAAAGCGACTTTACAGAAATCCAGATGTTGATGTATATCTTGAATGAGCAATCCAGAGGTAAAAGTAGCAAGGAGGCACCACAAGGAAAGTTCAGACATTGCACAACATATACTATAATGACCAGAATGGTTTGCATGCCTGTCCAACCATTCCATGTTTAAGTCTTCTCCAAGCAATTGCCACAAAGTTTAAAGCACACAATTGTTTAAAATGAGTTGTAAAAGTACAGTTTCCCATCAGAGGAACTATAAGGTCCAAACCTGTTCCAGCACGACAATATCACTGCGCACAATTTGTGCAATATGAAGACATGGTTTGCCAAGGTTGTAGTGGAAGAACTCAAGTGTTCTGCACAAAGCCTTGAACTCACATCTGGAATAAAAGTGTGAACTAAACACCTGGAACTTCGGTCTTTCTTAAACGTCAGTGCACAACCCCACTAATGCTCTGATGGTGGAATGGGCAAACCTCAATGGTTATGTCCCAAAGTCTAGCAAAAAGCCTTCCCAGAAGTGCAAAGGAGACCAACCAAATGTTAAAGCCAGTGGTTTCAGAATTAGATGTTCAACAAGGATAAATGGGTCTGACGGTTAGGTGTAAAACACTGTAAAGGGAAAGTAAAAGTACAGTTTTGTACCCATTTTTTTTGAGAGTGCATTGTGAATATAAGTGCTGGGATGCATAAGGAACAACCATTATGATTACCTCAGCAGTACCCATGTGCAAGTTGTTTGTATGCACGTAAAATTGTGATCAATGAAGTACGAATGAGTTGTATTAAAGTAGAAGTGGAGCATCAAAGATGCATTGTGGTTATAGCATTATAAACTTCTCTGGCTTAACTTCAGAGAGCTGGGCAGTACAGTTCTGTATCTGGCTCGTTTTCATCTTCACTGCTGTACATAATAGCTTATGTACGACTATATCTGATACAAGTAAATAGAAAACATGACTGTTATTCTGTCTGGTATAATGGGCACCCAATTTGTAAGGCTTCAGTATTTATACAATATTTAGTCTAGTTTGTGCAGGCTGTGCGTGCGTGGGCTTAATTACAGGCTTCGGCCTACACTACACGCCTGTCAGTAAATGCAACGGAAAACATTAGGCCTAATGCATAGTCACGGCGCGAATATCTGGAATTATATTAATCATAACCAAGCTGATTGTAATGGCATGGAAATGAAGCCTAAACAATCATTAAGCCTCTCCACAATGAGACAGTGCTGCATGGCTGTCGATGGCGGCCACAAAATAGCTTAATGGCTGTGTTTATGTTTGCCGTGGCAGCCAGCCTCTCGTTCCTCCCACTTTTTTGTTGCTCAAAATAAGCTCATTTTCAAATTTCCTTTAAATGTTAAACAAATACGATGTGGCAGAACTTTGGAGAGGTTTTCAAATAAAAAAAGAGAAAAAAAACACCGCCTGATGTGTAGCGAATCTGTTTTAAAATCATGTGGAGCCACGAATGTGACGAAAATATTCAGTGTATGCAGCAAACACCATCCTGAAAACGAAAAAGTGCAGTTGGCATTTGTATCATGTCACAACTTACAGGTACAGTGTGTCTCTTGTAAAACCCAAACCAAAAGCAGCAAAAGCAACAATTTGCTGTTTCTTCATGCCCAGGTACATTTTGTGGTCAAATTATTTCGTAATTGCATATTTGCAGGCATATACATGTCATTTACTTTCACTATTTAGGCACTGCATAACTAAAAAAAAAAAAAAAAAATCAGAGCTGATTATACAAAACTGTGCATTGCTCTAGTGTTCCTGTGGTTAAAGCAAAAACTATTAGGTGTCCAAAATCCACATACCATATGACACCCCTTGACACCCCTACTACATCAGTGTTTTATTCATAGACTAATAAATTACGGAGCTTTGTGTTTTCCTTTTATCCTCTCTACATTACTTCGGTGGGAGGGTTATATTATTGGGTAAAATTCTTTTTTTCCACCAGCTCACCCATAATGGACTATTTGGCAGCCGTGCCCCAAACTGCACTGCTATTTTAACAACCACAAACCCAAATCATCAGAGGAAAAACTAGGTCCATAAAAGTGCGTAGGTGGAGGTAGGCTGAGCTACAAGCTCCTTGACATTATCCATCACAGGCATTTCTCAAAATGTTCACATAACTCAGCGTAGCAGCTTTTTCAACACTAGTCATGTTGCCGCTTCTGTTTACAATGAACATTGCATGAGTGCTGCTTTCACAAACAAGACAATAAAGATCACTTGAATTATGTGGAATAAAGGCAGTGGTTTGGCACCATTATCATCATCATCATCATCATCATCATCATCATCCTGGTTTGAAACTGATCTGGGCTACATCAGGGGCATGGTATTGTTCTTATAATTACGTGCTCACAATCCTTAGCTTGTTTCTTGACACAGCAATGATGAGCGTATTCTTTCCCCTCAGGCTCTCAAGTGGCGGATTTGCACTTTTTTCGCGTTGCATTAGCTGGTCTTGAATATCATCACGAAAAGGGGAGTGCTGTGTCTGTGCGAATGTCTACAAAGCTCAAGCGCTTTGTCTTGTCGCACGCTAATCCCCTGCTTTGAGAGAATTATGGTGTCTCCACATGCATGATTTCAGTCCGTTCATCCGCAGTGTTTGCGGAGGGTCGTCATATATTTCGAAGTGGTTTAGCAAAGGCGTTGACGAACTCATTGGGCCCCACAGAAAACCAGTTTGATTCAATCTGCTTGTGAACCCTTGTGCTAAATTGCCAGGAACTCTACCAAGTTAGTGAATATTTTGGTCTTGAATAAATGAATAAATGGATTTGTATTTTAACACGAATGGTCATTGTGGATCCCAGGAAGACTGCATGCGAGATAGGAAGTTGTCCTGGATGAGACACCAGGTATTTAGTATAACCTGTCCATTTACTGGAATGGTTTCTATATATGGAAAGAAATGGAAACCAGGAGGAAGCCCACATGGGTGAGATCATGTATCAGCACTAAAACTGAGATTCATCCAGTTGAACCCAACATGTAATTTTTGATCATAATATTCTTGATCTGAATCTTTGACCTTAATGGTTCATCTTCTGCAAACCTAAACTGCTTTTCTTAGCTCTGCCAATCCTACTCCTATTAACATTCAGGCAACATTCCAGGAAATGAAACAGTAAGAAACCAATTACCTTTGTGGGAAGGATCTGAAGGATTACTCTAGACCTTAACAATATATTTACAACTGACTGAGCCTGTCTGTCTTTTACACGTCTCGGGGCTCTTGAGGCACAACACAAACACAAGAAGCCCGTTTGCTAGTTAAGTTGTTTATTATGTCTGCTGTCACAAGAAAAATGAGAGAAGGAACAAAAAACCTTGCCCAACCACAAGCAAAATAGATGCCTCTTTCATTCCTGAATATCTGAGATAAAAAAAAAAAATACAAGGGCTTACTTTGTCGGTGCAAAAAAAAAGTCTTTCTGCAAAGAAAAATGGCATGTTTGTTCAACAGATAAGTGATCCATGTCAGGCTGTCAAACCTAAACAAAATCCATTTCAGACACTTCACCTCGAAGACTCTGCTCTATCTTTACTTTTATCTCAACCGTAGTCATTCGACATTTAGGGAAAGGCATGGTGCCATTGCAGTGGTTGTTTGAATTCAGCTTTACTTTTTAATCAGTTCTTTGGATAAAAGTGTATGGATTGTTTTTGTTTGGATAGTTCTTAGGATTGGGTTGGAAACTACTGTATGCAAAGCCATGAAGACTGAGTTGATTATTTGGATCTTCAATCAATGTACAATTTGCTATACATCACTTATACTGTAAACGTTTTTGCCTGTGCACGTATAATTCCTTGCTGTACATAGTTTTTGACTGTACATGTATTTCTGCTCAATAATTATTCTTGCGAATTAGTCGAGGGCGAAAATACCTACAAAACACCCGGACTTGAGTAAAAGTATTGCTACCAAAATACTAACTTAGTTGAGTATTGATTACTTGAGTAATTACCATGATGGGACATTACCTTGTGTCCAGAGTCCTATGTTCCCAGGGTTCTTATGACTATGTTCCCAAGTTCAATTTTCTGTTAACACACTCTTATTCTGTCCAAGGCAAATGTCAAGACAAAATATTTCCTGAATATTATCTATTTTGTTTTATTGAAACGAGGCATCAAAATGTTTTAAACAGAAAAAAAAAATGGTTAGCATTTGATATGGTTTTGGAGGTCTGTAGAAAGAGTTTCATGCAATTAAATACAGAGCTGGGGAACACTGTTTTCAGGTTTCCCTTATGTGCTATATAGACCAGGGGAACATAGGATCCTGGGAACAAGTTAAGTGATACATTATTTAAGATTATATTAACTAATTGAAGTAACTGCTAACTAGCTAACTTGTCCAAACACTGTTGGGTTTTCAGTAGCTTGCTATACTACGAACCGGATCGCTCATGTAACTTTTTTAAATTCTATGTTTTTATCTGTACAATTAGCGATCTAAGAAAGATCCCCCTTACATACAAACCTGACTGTTACCTTCAGGCTGTAGTAGCATTAGATATATTAAACACAGCAAGTGCTTACTAGGTTACATGGTGGCGTAGTGGTTAGCACTGGGCCGTGGAACACCAGAGTTGAGGGGTTGATTCCCATCTTAGGTCTGTGGACGTGGAGATTGCATGTTCTCCATGTGCTTGGTGGCTTTCCTCTGGGTTCTCTGGTTTCATCCTGCATCCCAAAGACATGCAGATTAGACTGATCGGCTTTCCCAAATTGCCCAGAGTGTGTGTGTCTGACTGGCACCCTTTTCATTGTTTACCCTGCCCTGTGCCCAAAGTAGGCTCCTGGTTGTTCCCCCTGTTTTTTTTTTCCTTTCGGATGTACAGTTAGCTGTCTAAGAAAGATTCCCCTTACATGTCCTCTAACAGGATGAGTAGTATAGAAAATGAATGAATAGAAAATGCACTGCTACTGAGAAGCAAAACTTAATTTAAAGAACATCTTAAGTCTCAAAGGGTTTTGACTAATTTATTCAAGAAAATAAATTTGAAGATACCTCATAAAGGGGGTTGAGGTTCTACACCAGCTCAAACATTATTGCTGTTGAATCAGCATTTGGTGCAGGAGTTATAGAGGAGCTGTTTGTTGAAAAGGCATAATATTGATTGGCATACAGTGATCTGGGGCTATCTGTAATGCTGACTTTAATGTAACATTAAAATTATAATTAGAAAAAGTCCTGTTACCCTGTACCATGTACTCAAGTACTATAGCACCAGTTATTAATATTAACAGTATTATGAATATTAGCCAAAAAACTGCATTATGAAGATTAGTATTTTGTATGTATGCTAAAGGCATGTTCTTCTTTTTATCCAAGAAGCAAGATATTTCATAAACACAAGAAGCTGAAAAAATGCTGCTGTGCAAAAAAAACAAAAACAAAAAAAAACAACACACACACACACACACACACACACACACACACACACACACACACACACACACACACACACACACACATTTGGAGATGTGTCCAAAACATGTCAATCAGTGATGCATGAATATTGTACTTGATCCAGGCTTGGATTAAGATTGCTCGAGTTATTGGCAAAAGGTGTGCATTATATTAGATTGTCAAGATTGCACATTTGATAACCACACTATGTGCGAATGGGCCAGGCTCATGCTGAAAAATAGCTTCAAATAAGGTGAAAAGATGAGAGAATTTAATTCCAATGCGACTTATTTCAATACATGTTTAAAATATAATGTGCAGGAACTCAGTATGCTCTGGTGTTCCACCTGAGCAATATCCATGAACATGAGTCTGAGGAAGCATAATATGCCAGAAAAGCAATTTATTCCCTTTGATAGAAAAGGAGAGAAAAATAAAGAAAGATATGCTCACAGAGAGAGAGAGAGAGAGAGAGAGAGAGAGAGAGAGAGAGAGCAACCTGCCATGATGTCTGGCACCATTTAATAGTATCTTTAGGCAAGATTTTCCAACGATGGTTTGTGATGACTCATTGGATTTAGTGACAATACTCCACACTGAATGCCAAGTGGAGAATGATTCCGGTTTAACATGTCTGATAAATCACATAATTAGTGCAGTCCTCCAAGGCTCATTGAAGAGGAAAACAAGAATAAAATCTGTGAACACAGGCAGAATGATCAATGATGTGTATCTGAAGCCAACTCTACAATCAAGAACAAAGTGTTGCATGGTTGCATGCTTACAAAATAACATACATTTTTTTTTTTACATTGTAATTTATTCAGGTCTCGGAGGTCCAAAGAGTAGACCCACATGGATCATGGATGGATTTTGTCAAAAGGCCAGTCGGCAACTTTCCAGCAAAGTGTCGGAAAAGGAAGCGACCACTGGTACTGAATCTCAAATCGTACTTTGTCATTCATCACAGATTTGATTTCGATTTATATTGACTGTAGGGCTTTTTAGTGCATTATCAAGATCATTACATCATTTATTTATTATGTCGTGCTGTAACATGTTTTACAACCTTCACGTCAGAGCTTATATTATGTTTCAGCCAGGACCTCAAGGACCTCCTGGCCCTCCAGGCCCCCAGGGTCCCCCAGGGGCCCCTGGTGCAGAGGTCACTCAAGAGGTGTTGCTGCAGGAGTTTAAAGAAATGATCAAAGGTGTGCTCTCATAAACACATTCATGTACACACACTTTAAAACCAATCTATTGGCATATGTAAGAAATCTTAGCACCTGTGATTGGAAAAGGCACCTTCTCACATGCCAGTAAGACATAGTGCTGTTAAAAATCAGCACATGCTAACCATATGCGCTTAAAAAAAGTTTGATCTTCTGAACGACGCCGTAGACACGGCTGTGATTTTCCAATGCCTTCACTTTCACACATTCTCAAACATGATAAATAAAAATAAAAAACCACTATAGAAGATCTTAGCTTGTGTGATACCAGTCAGAGAACCTGTGATTATACACAAGGAGATTTTCATTTAGGCTGGTAAAATGTGTGTATGCTAACCATATGCTTTTTTTTTTTTTAAAGACTTATCTATTGAGTGTAATAGACAAGTCAGTGCACACACAACCACACACACACACACACAGTTGTTTTTTGTTTGTCAAATTTTTCACGTTTTTACCTCACAAATTAATAACCAAATATGCACTAGGTTGAGTCTCAGGCAGGTTTCCATTAGTACATGTGGAAGACTTTAGCTCTATTGATCTAGCTTGTTGTGCTATAAAAGTAGTCAAAGGCTTTGTCGACATGAAGAGAAATGATCTGTGACGTTTGTATTTGTGCAGATAAAATATTGTGCAATAGAAAGTCTGCATGATTTATTACTGGGTATGCCATACCACAGACATTGACTAATCCTGCAAAACAACAGTAATTAAAATGTAACGCATACAAAGAGAGCTTACTCCATGACTCTTGAAAGGTAGCTACTTGTTGAAGTAAGCAGGATTAAAAAGCTATATTATTTTGAAACTAGCTTAGCTGAAACAGCAATATTAAAACAAGTAACACATAGAGAGCATACTTCACTACTTGGTTAAGCTTGTTTCTGAAAATCTTTCTATTTCATGCTACAACATTAATGAAAAAGTACCTAGTTAAAATGGCTTAGCTATTAAAATGTAGCTAAGCTAGCAGCATTTTTTTTTTTAAGTGAAGCTAGCTTACACTGCTATACTGCTAAAGAAAGAGCTAAAAGCAGCTTTTAAGAAGTATTTATTTGCTGGAAATACTACTGAAATTTCTTTTTCGAAAACATACTATTTTGAAAAACGAATTATCCAAGCTAGCAACATTGCTAACTACTTCACAATGCTGATAAACTAAAAGTGTATGATTGAGGATCATGTTATTTTGGGACAAATATTATTAAATCCTGTCATATTTATTTAATCTACCCCCAAAAATCTACGAAAATGACTTGAATAATGATTAGGAGATGTCTCGTGTTTTACCTGGCATCTAGACCTTTTGGTCTCTGTGGTTGATATTTCTTCATAGGAATCTTGTCTGAAATGGATTCTGATGGATTTATTTTCTGTTGTGTTCGTCCAGAAGCCACAGAGAGGAGAGCACAGGTGGACAGGGCAAGCGGGCAGAGCCACCTGTCCACGACACTGATGGCATTGGAAGGTATGGCATCTTACCGGAGAATTGAAGAAGCCTTCCACTGTAAGCTTAGAGGACCTGTCATCGTAGAAAAGAAGTCTCTGACTGAGCTGCAGAACTTCCAGACAGTAAGTGTTATGAAAATCCACTCCCTGGGGAACGTAGTATTAGTTCTAATTGATGAAAAGCTTTTAAAAAGATGAATACTTAGGGAGGTGACGCACAGCCCTGAGTAAATAATAAGTACAGCCATTTTTCTCTGCAATAGTTCATCAGTATTGTCTGAAAATCCGTCTACTGTGCACTTGCCTAGTGTATACATATAAAGGTGAGCCTGCTGATGATAACATTATGTGGCTCTTACAGATAGGCAGTAGAGTTTTTCCAACATCCATCCTCTGCCCGTCTGTTTTTCTTTCTGCATCCAGTTTTATGGCTTATCTTCCACCATGTGCATTACCTCACCACAAGAGCTTTAATCACTGGCAATCATTTCTCGAATTCAGTTTATTCTTTAATGCCATGAAAGGCACATATGCATAAAAACAAAAACAGGTGGGCTGAAGTCAACTCATGAGCAGCCTTTATTTTATGAGACTGCCCTCTGTGCATAGAAAACATAATGAATACATCATCAATTAGAGAGAGAGAGACAGACAGAGAGAGAGAGAGAGAGAGAGAGAGAGAGAGAGAGACAGGAGCAGAGAAGATCTAATGACATCGTAATACACTTTAACATTATATTCTGATTGGCACTAAGTGGTTCTAAATAATAGCTCCATTAGGTGCTGATGTTGGGGGCGACGACTTGCTTTTGCACAAATTCCAGAGAACCACTTTGATTTGGATCCAGGTTCCACTTAGAGTGCCTTGAATAAGTATTCACCCCCTTTGAACTTTTCCACATTTTGTAGAGTTACAGCCGGGACTTAATTGGGGTTATGTGTCATGAATCGACAAAAAATAGCTCAATAGTTGGCTTCAAATAAAAACATAAAAGTCATACTTGCATCAAGTGTTCCTCCTAATACTATGAAACCTCCAAATTAATCCTGGTGCAACCAGTTGGCATTAAGAGTCAGATAAATAGTTGATTGTAGGCCATGCGACCTCAATACAAATACACATATTCCTGGCTCCAAAGTTTGTTAGAGAACATACCATAAAAACAATGGGCTATCAAAAAAATCAAGGACATGGTTCTGGAAAAAAAAAAAAAAAAACTTTGCTGAACACTATTAAATGCATTATGTAAAAATTTGTAAAAGAATAGTAACTCACCACAATGCTACTCTCACCATGGTTCACTATGTGGGCCCAAATTATAGCTTTCTTCTTGACACTATTCCATAACCAGTCTGTGATTATGACTGACATGACATGTTATTAGGTCATGTATTATGACTGTCCTGTAACCATTCGACAAATTTGGTTAACATTTTTTTCTTTCCTCTTTAATATTATGGGCTGTCTTAGATTTATCACATACAATCACAATTATTTATTTATTTATTTGTTTTTAAATAAATTATTACATTTTCAAATGATAAATTTTCATTTCCAGGCTGTTATATTATAAAAGTTGAAAACGCGTGAATATTTATGCAATGACCTGTAACTGTATGATGTGTCCTCATCATAACAGTTTTGAAGAATTAACTGGGACTTGTGTACCATATTTAGGAGCAGTATGAGCTCGGTATGAATGGCTCTCATCATCTGAACACTAATGATGAGACGCCATGGATTAGCCAATCATCCAGGCAGGACAAATCTGAGCCTCTCAGAGTCCTTCTGCTGAAAAATATCTCCTTTTTCAAATGTGCCACATTGCCTTCCTGGCACTGTACAAAAAGGTACACTGTTTGGGACTTGGACCAGGGAGCTGAGGGGATAAAAAAAAAAAAGATGTTGTTTGAAATGGCACACTGGTTCAGGGAAGAGCTATGTCTTGTGACATTTTGACGCTGCTGGCACAGGGAAGTGAGATGCTGGCATATAGGGAGAAAAAAAAAACCCTTGTGATTTGTGAAATAGACTCTGCACCAAGGAATGGAAAAAAATAGGGCTTTGATGAATGTAGACAAGATTCCTCAATACAAGGCTGCACTGCCAAGCATCCCAGTGCTAAAACAGCATCAAAGTTTAGAGGTGCATGATTTCTTACCAGTAATAGAATGTGCGCCCAGCTGGAACCTTGCTATGAATTGGGTATAAGAAACTGTGACCATGAAACTGTTTTATTTTGAGACTGCACTGTAAATGTTAATTTCTAGTCTTTCATGTCCTAAAAGCATGACAGAACACTTACACTATAAATAATCAGATAAATACTATTATTTGAAGCTTATTTTGTCAGGAAAGAAAAGTTTTTACTGATGCACAAAATCATTCTGATGCATTTGGAAAGACGTAGTGCAGATAATACGGCCTGGCATGATTGCCCCATACAGTGATGATCAAAATCAGAATTGATGGCATCTTGGCAGAATCTTAAATATTTCTGAACCCTTAACTTCTCCATTCTCCCAAACCAAACGTGATTTATTTCGTAACAGTATGTGGGCTTTCTAAATTGTAGCATATTAAGCTGTTTTTTGAAAGAAAGAAAAAAATTCTTTAAACATTAAATAGTTTGGAATACTATTTAAAAGACACAACATATTTTTTCTACAGGGTTCTTTTTGTCAAGAGTTGGGATGCATTTCATATATGACAAAGAAACTGATGTGATGTGAAGAAAATATACTGTAAGTGTCTGATGTTGGTTGCAGTGCTCAGTTATTCTCACTTTCCTCTTACCTCCAGCCTCCTGCCAAAGGTGCCTTTCTCAGAGGAACGGGGATGGATCAGTCCACTGGCCGATTTACAGCACCCATCACAGGAATTTATCAGTTCTCTGCCAATGTACATATTGGTAAGACAATCATATAAATCTTTGCATTTTAAAACTTGGAAATAGTTCATTGTACCTATTTGATACAGTATTGTTCAGTGCAAACAATAGATCACAGTTGCTGCAATAAAGCTGTCAAGCTGTTTGATGTGGCTGGTAGTGTTGCAGAATAGAGATAAAGAAGCTGTGATGGAATATTAAGTATATACTGTAAGAAAGGCTTGAAAGTGGGCAGTCTATAGTAATTTTCCCTTAGGAGGGCTTAAGTAGCTCTGTATTTTTTTTTTAGAGCTTCTGGGATCAAGAGTTTGATTAAAATTCTTTACAGATATAATGTACATGTATGCAAAAATTTGTCATAATACATTGCCACATCAAGCTACAAGTTCATAATGGGGCATGCTGTTATTGGAAAATAATCATCAACAGACTGGTGTAAAAAAGGAAGTTATTATTTTCTAATTAAGGCATGACTCAAAGTTTTTATTCATTTCATGCTACAGCAAATTGTCAACCAATTGCTTTTTTCCCTTTTAATACAGAAAGTTATTACCATGTTATTAATGAAGGACACTTCATACGTTGTATATGTTGTACAACTTCCATGAAACAAGTAATTCCTGTCAGGGCCTACAGGACATTATAACATTTATGCACCAATGTTTTTTCTTACCAGTTTTTTTTCTCTCTTCAAGTTATATAAGATAAAAAATTGGTCCTGCACTCAGTGCTGACCTTAAATATTAAGAATAAAATGAGAAATAAAATGAATTATGTATATTGATGATTATATATCTTCCTGTAAAACAACAGCACATTTTTTTATTCATTTATCTGCTCTGCCATACGAGTCACTGTGAGTTAGCAGATTCTATAGAAATGGTAACGTACTAGAATCATTAATTAAAAACTGTCGCGAAAATTCAACGGCAGTTTGTTCAGCATCCATTTTCAGTATTTTCAGTTACTGTGTTTCCTGTGATTTAACCGAATGCCCTGAAATCCTTTCTCCAGGTAAATTCTTCTAAACTTCTAAACCTCTTCAGCCATTATCTCTCAGCACGAGGCGACAACAGAATCACCACCACCCCCTGACAAATTCACTAACATTGCCTCGATCCACACTCAGGCCATGCTAGACTGTTGTGATCGACTCTTGTGTGGTATACTTGTCTCTGTGTGGTATACAACATTCCCTCAGTTCCCTGGCACTTACCGTCAGTGACATGCCAATACCTTGATGTTTATACCACTGATGACATTGCAGGCTCCAGGCCATGTTTACTTCAGCAAAGGAAAATCAGATTACTTCTTTATTTTTGTCTTCTCCTTCAGTTTACCTCAGATTGTTCAAACTCACTCGCATGAGCGTTCCAGTTGTTTAGCTCCAGGCGTGACACTGATTGCGTGTTCTCTTTGCAGACCACAGTGAGGTGAAAAGGAGTAAAAACCAGCTCAGGGCCAGAGACAACGTGAGAGTCCTGATCTGCATCGAGTCTCTGTGCCATCGATACACGTGAGTGTTCTCTAATTCAGTGACTCTTAAAGTGGGATCAGTGAAGTACAGGGGAGGACTGGGGCCACCATAAAATGTATTTAAATTCTGACTTTTTCTCAGAATTGTGACTATAATTTCAGAACTGTAACTTAAATTTATTTTTTTTACACTTCTGACTTGAGAATTCTTACATTGAACTCAAATTTCTGGTTTTAATTTCAGAATTCTTACTCGATTGTCAAAATTCCTACATTGCTTTTTTTTTGGGCATACATTAAGTTTAATCTCAGAATTGTGAATTGTAAAAAAAAGTGTGGGTACCGACTTCAGGGAGAGAGAAAGAAAAAGTTAGAATTCCACAATTCTGATGAAAAAGTCAAAATTCTGAGGAAAAAAGGCCAAATGCAAAAAATTTTTATGGTGTCCATAATCCTCTTCCATAGTGAAGCATAGCCAGTGGGGATATGATTTTTCACATTTTGGAACAGTGGTTACTAAAGATGTTATATTATTAACTATTTCCCCTTATTTTATGGCCAACAATGCAGTACTACAGTTTTAAATTAATTATTATTATTATTATTATTATTATTATTATTATTATTATTATTATTAGTTTATTTATTCATTTTTATATTTATTATATTGTCAGTCACTTTCAGGAAGTTGATTATTGATTATTCTGGTTTGTACAAATCTTCTTCCAAATAGACCAATCTACAGATATGTCCTGAAGCTCCAGAGGTTGAGCTTGCCCGACAGGACCAGTGCATTAGCAGCACTAGCAGATTTTTAGCTGAATACTTGTTTGTACAATGTGTTTAAAGAGTTTGTACAAGATTGTGTTATTGTGGCAGGCACTTTCTGAGGTGTAATACTAACTTGGGGCTGTTCAATAAAGGAAATATGTTTTATTGATGTGTTGCACATGAACAAAATTCAGGCTTTATACACACACCCAGCTGACTTCTCTATATTTACTGTAGCAAGCTCTATGAAGCTACTGTCATGTGTCTTTAGACTCAGCAGTGGTGTAAAAGCGTCACTGGCTGTTGTATAAATCAGTCAAGCTGGTCAACATGTTGTAAAAAGACCAATATACAGAATCAAATGAAATCCCGGAGTCCTGCAATAGTAAAGCGAGACCCCCTGCTCCATTCGAATCCATTCAGACAGAATGCAATTATCAAGTACCAAATCAAACAAGTCAGGGTATTCGGCGATGCAGTCGTGCTCACAGGAATGAAGTAATGCATTTCTCAGGGACTTCTGTATTTTATTTCACCCAATGCGAAATGAAAGCGTGTGGAATGACTCTGCCATGTTGTTCATGGCGTTGCGTATTATCCCATTATTCCGGCGTTTCTAAGTAGTGACATGTCACCGCTCTTTGTGGACCGTTTTATGATGCCGAACTCTAAAAATCCGATATGTATAATTGTATGTCACATTCTCTGTGATTCTCTTTGGCCCCAACATTAGTTTTGGTGGTTTCAGCTCCGTCTGTTGTCAGACAATGTCAACTCTGTTAACAAGCCCATGTGGGAGACATCTTTGCTTATAACAGCAATTTTGGTAAGAAAGTCAGTCGCCTGTATAATTTCCCCTCATGTATTTATTACAGCCAAACGCCTGATTTTGACTCCGTTTCCACAGACCATATCCACATCTTCATAAATTCATGCATGACCCCAGCTCGGAGGAATACATCATTGGTGATGAAAATTAGTATTTTTCTTTGGGCTCCTCTTGAAATGAAGACCATGTGGTTCTTGTTTAAGTGGTTTGGGCAAGCGAATGCATGTCGTAAAAGTCCTCCTCGAGAAATCAAACGAGAAAATGATTTTAGCTTAGGAAGAAAAGACACTAAAGGGAAGAGAAAAGAGGGCAGATCCAGGCAAATCCTTTAAGGCAGCAGTAATTAGCTGTTTGTTGCTGTTGCTCCAGTTACCCGCTACGCAAATGCAAGAGGATGGTTCATAAAGCTGATTAGTCTTACAAAGCTAGTGTATCTTGAGCCAGAATTTGCAGGAATTAAATTATGTCGTCTGTTCTGCCCTTTCTGGAAGCAGCAAGACATTTCCTGTGTTAAAGGCGAAAGAGAGCCTTTTGTTTAAAAAAAACAAAAAAAACAAAACAAAACAAAACAACAACAATATATACTGTATGTATATATGTCCTAAACCTTTTTGCCTTCTCTGGCACCCTTGGTAAACTTTGACCTTTAGGGTAGCACCTTTGACCGAACAGGGTCCTGGGTGTTTCTTTGAACAAGGGGAGTACTAGAAATGTGTTTGCACAAATCGGACCTGGGTGCTAAAATATTATTCACTCAACTGTTATTTGTCCTTCTCTTTTCACGGGATGCAAAGCACTCTACTAACACTACTGCAAAAGATTATCACAAAAGAAAAGGTCACGCCTACTAGAAATGATAGAGTGCAGTCTAAAAAAGGACTGCAATCATAAACTTTTAGACACGCTTTGGGGGGAAAAAAAGTGCTTGGTTTTTCCAACACAGTTCGCAACCCGGCAACTGCTAGGATATGCTAAGAATGTGATGAAGGCTTAGTGAGAAAGCAGTTTAGCGAGACAAATCAGCAAGATCCATTGAAAAATTCTTCATTTTCTGTCGAAGAGGTGTGGGTGGATATGACAGTGCACTGCGATTCTTCAGACTGCCCAAAGAAGTGAAGCACATCAAGTCAAAATGTCACGTCGGATTTTCCGTTCAACTAGAAGATCTGCCATGGGCATGAACACTCATTTAAGGATTTCTTCATAAAAGTCTTTGGTGCACTTTTATACCCCAGAGCAGCTGAAAAAAAAAAAATCTGATTAAAAAAAAAAAAAAAAACAGCACTGAGATTATTAATTTTCTGTTAAAGCAGCACTGACAGTAGTTCAAGAAGATAAACAGCAGGTTTCTTATTAATTCTCTGGAACAGAGTCAGTTTGGATTCATCAGACCACATGACCTTTTTCCATCACTCCACAGTCCATTCTTTATGAAACCTAGCAAATTTAGGTCTTTTTTCCCCCGATTAGCCTCACTGATAAGTTGTTTTCTTAAGGCTGCACAGCTGATTAGTTCCAATCCCTTGAGTTCTTTTCAAGTGTTTAAGTGATCTCATCATGCTCAAATGATGGTTGATGATGGTTCACCATAAGATAATTGTTCACCGCTATCTTTTTGGGTTTTAAAAATGCATTTTACAGTAGTTCCAACAATCTACTTACTTATTTTCTTTGCTTGATAGAGGACAATAATTTGACCCCTCTGAAACAGAGTAATATCTTTGCCATGACTACAGGATATGTCTTCTGACATGGTTGTTTAACAAACGAGAAGTTACTGACTGCATCAGTTAGGGTTAAATAATCTGTTGCAAGCTGAACCATAGTAATCACTAGAGTAATTATCCAATGGAAGGCTCTTAACTATTTGCTTATTTAAACCCAGGTGGTGACTTTTATTTGGCCGGGCCATGTAATTTGCATTAGGTCACACCACACCACCGATTCTTTAATTTTTTTTTCCAATAACAGTACATTCTGCTGTGTTTTATTCCTTATACATTAAGCATTTGTACCATCTTTCTTATATTGAACAGGTTCTTTGATGGACCAAATCATATTAATGCCTTGACATCTTTTTTGTAGGTCTTTGGAGATGATTGTTGGCTTGGAGAGTAACAGCAAGATATTCACAGTGTATGTTCACGGATTGCTGGAGCTCCAGGTCAGAGCCTAAGTCATACACATGTAGCAGTGAGCTTAATGCAATGAATAATCAAATGATTTGTTGCTGGTTTTGACTGGTCTTATTGTCTTATTGTGTGTTCGTTTTCAGGCTGGTCAGTACACCTCCATATTTGTGGACAATGCGGCAGGAGCTTTGATCACGATACAGAACGGCTCGGATTTCATGGGCATGCTGTTGGGGGTATAGCCTCCCTTTCTCCTTTTGCCCCCTCCCACCTAAGACTGCTTTCTTTGGGACTGATATCCAACACTGAATGAAATAAAGGACAGCCAGAGGCAGCTAACTGCTAATCTGCAAATGCTTCAGTATGAGATGACTGAACCACTGTGCTGACTGTGGCACATCTGTTTTTACGCCGCCGGGAAAAAGACAGTCGGATGCAATTCGTATCACAGCTTGGAATGAAAAGACATTGTGGATTTTTTAATTGAGCTGAAGGCATGCTAAAAGAAATTTCGAGTATTTTCATATGCAAGAAATGTTATCTTTTTTTTCTTTTCCTTTTGTTTTATTGGGGTGTTAAGTATATGATATTGAACAGAATTTATTTTTGTGATACACATATTATATATATATATATATATATATATATATATATATATATATAATCTACAGTAGATGTAAGATGTATACAAAGATATATGATGAGACATACCTTCCTTTGAGAAATGACTTCTATGATGCAGATTCCTTATTTGAAAAATTGACTGCTATTAGCAGATGACGTACAGTATATTTTTCAATCCGAGCGAAGGCCCTTGCTGGCGACTCACTGAACCTGACCGATCCTGTTGTCATTCTCATTTCTAATGTACACACCTCTCCTTTGTTGACTTCTAACGATCACACAATAGATAACACACCGTAACACCCTGCACTCGGAAAATTCATCATGTCACCGCTCACAACGAACACATTCGCCAGCTTGAAAAAGGGCAAAACCTGGAGGCGATCAAGCACACCATAAAAAGCAATGATTGTGACTCTGTTTATTCGTTACGCCTGCTTGAAAACACTTCCAGATTTGAGCTAGGGTCCCTGGAATGCGTGCGGGCACTCGGGAAGAGGTGCCTCCATGACGAATTAGACACGTTAGAAATTCCTGCTGCACTCTTTTCTTGTTTTTAGAAGGTGACAAGCACGCCCCCCCCCCCCCCCCCCCCCTTTATTTTTTTTGTGCTTGCTTTGGGAAACCAATGCATTTATAGCAGACAAATATATGAGTACAAATACAAATTGTTAAAAAGTATTTATGTGAGTATTAGGATATCAATATGAGAGAGCTAATAAATAATGTGAATAAAACACCATTTTTAAGCAGCTTTGCTCTTCAGGAGTGTGTACTGTAGCATGGAGATTGAACATTTTTACCTTCAATAAATGTAAGTAATATTTGTGTAGAATGTGGACTTTCAATTACTTTTTTGACGTTATGATTTTATGTTGATTGAAAGGATAACACCACCACGAAACACATTTGTATTAAATATTTCTATATTTAAATATTTGTCAGGTGCTTAGCAAATCTTGTGGCAGTTTGTTGGTTGGTGATAAATTTTTGTAATCCCTGTGAAACTGTGTGGGTTTGTGCTATGCTGTAAATTCAAGTGCAAAAGCTTCTTTTCTCACTCACTGCATCTCCAATGACATGTATGAATGTATTTTAGCTACACAACACAGTATGCTGCATTTCGAAAAAGGCTTGGCTCAGCTACCAGATGATGTATAAAATGACAAGGATCATGGTTTGATGTTGGTACCGTGGTTCCTCGACAAACGAACAATCCTCCTCACACATTTTTGCCTTAAGAACCGAAATTTTGCAAGAAATTAGCCTCTGCATACAAAACATTTTCAGCATACCAACGAACGATCCGATCTGAACCGAATGCCGGCTAAGTTGCGCGTACATCCAGGAGCCATTCAAAAATGGTTTGCACCAGTGGTAAGCCAAAGAAAGCGAATTTACATATTTTTGTGCAAGATTTTTTGAAGACATTTCACCATGGGTCCAAAGAAAGTTAGCAAGAACGGCAGCAGGAAAGGATAGTGAGCCAATTTAAGATTTGTTTTTAATTCAGCACGTCCCAAGAGGAATCATAAATTAAGGTTAAATTGGGTTTAATGTCAAGTTATTACATATTTGACTTCATTTACATGTCTTTTCTGTTTTGATTGTTTTTGTATGCAAAAATATGATTATAATGTTGGAAATTGGTAAAAATGTGAAATATTTTTGGGTGGCTGAAACAGATGATCTTCATTTATATTATTTTTTTAATGGGAAAATACATTTTGCAATACAAATTTTTCGTACCACTGTATTAGCATAATAATTGATCTGAATGAAATGAGGTGAGGAAAGAGCTGGACCAATTAATAACAATTAATATTGAAATTACCAGCCTGATGTGACTCAAATCAGATTTTTTTTTTTTTTTTTTTTTACCATGATGGGACATAATTTTTTCCGTGCTGTCTGCATGCACAAATCTCATGTTTCTCAGAACAGATCCAAGTCACTTTTGTATCTGGATGTTAAATGGGATATACAGTATGTTCATGTGACATGAATGCGAATGGTCACACTAGAAATGAACTTTTGGATCTGGATCCCAACGAATACAGCCGACTAACTGCATGCTATCCTCCAGAGCTAAATCCCAAGCATGTTTTTGCTAAAATAGCATACATTGTTTGAAATGAATGAGTGCTGGCACAAACATGACATGTTTAGCCCAGATAGCGTGAGCAAAAATGTATCAAGGTGTACGTGTTTGTCATTTCAGAAGACATAAAAGTCACGTGCTCACATATGAATGTGAACCATCATGTGAACCAATCTTAGCTAGGAAATCTGATCTGACCAAAAAAATCTTAATTAGACAATATGGATTGTAATGTGAACAACAAAAGACTGCAAAGTGCTGCAAAGATGAAGCCATGGCGGAATCCAAACCGCATCACTATCAGTAAGTAATAGGAAAGCATTAACCGATATGAAAACGGACAAATATGTCAAAGGTTAAACTAAAGAAAAAATGTCCCGTTCAGAATTTGAACATTTAAAGAAATGCACAATTTTAACTCATATAAAATACGTCTTGGACACAATTAAATATTACATTCTGATTATTAACATTAATTTGTGTGTTTCTCAGGATGGATTTTTTTTCTTTAACTTTAATATCCCTACAGTGTGGTAATGTGCTATGCAGCAACATGGTTAAACCCGGTGCAGTGGAGTAGAAAATACATCTTTGAGTCATTTACTTTACCTCAAATACCTTGGTGAGAAGGAACAGCAGTGCCAAGCTGACTGTGGCCAGCCACCAGGACGCACCACAGTGTGATGCCCGAAATCCAGCCTTTGACTGCCTTTTGGGAACTGACGTGAAAAAAAAGCACCCATAAATATGACTAGGTATTTATTTATGTATTCCGTGGTTTTTCACAATTCTGCCTTCAGGTGTATGGTTTTCAGTAACTGGGGTCCTATGCCACTGTCTCGGAGTACTGGAACAATTCAATGGTCCTTTTTTGTTTTGATACTGATGCTGCTTTAGTGTACGCAATAGAGAATATGATAGCGAAAATAATCATGAATGGGTCATATGAGGCTTTTCAAAGTTGCTACTAGCATATTTTAAATAGAAATAAATACTCATTAAAAAGAAAAAGGAAATGTAACAAAATGCACCATGTTAACCTCAAGCAGAGCTCCAAAGGCGGCTAAAATGTCTGCAGCTTCTATCTCGTTTCTCTACTTTCTGCAGCCTCTATCCTAAACAATGTAGATTCCAAAGATGTAACCCTGACGTCAGTTAAAAGTTATTGAAATGTAATTATGTGACCATATCACCAATAATAAATTTTGGTCAGATTTTGGTACATTGTGATCTGGACCTATCACGCCCGGCATGCTCTTTGTGTATTTAAGCTCTACGACTTGTGCAGATTGGGACCTCTGGTGTTCAAACAGTACAACTGCGTTAGATACAGCAGTTGTGTTTTGCCGTACCGTTGCTCATGTATAGTTAAATATAATTGCGGAAAGTCCACAAAAACAGATATACTCTGTTATCTTTTATGTTACTGCAGATAAAAAAAAAAGAATTAAATATAAAGTTTAGCCTCCACCATAGTCCTTCTATAATTTGTTACTACAGAGCAACTGCATTAATGTTTTGTCTTGCCGGAAAAAATAGCATCAGAAGTACTGTTATAGAAAATTCACCAACACCTTCTTACTCTCACTCACTCACGCATTGTCTATACTGCTTTATCCTGTGTACAGAGTCGAGGAGGGCCTGGAGCATATCCCAGGAAACTTAGGGCACGAGGCGGTGTACAACCTGGACAGGGTGCCAATCCATCACAAGGCACATACATAAACTCACACTATGAGCAATTTGGCATCGCGAATTAGCCTAATCTGCATGTTTTTGGACTGTGTGAAGAAACCGGAGGAAACCCAACAAGCACGGGAAGAACATGCAAACTCCATGCACACAGAGACGGGAGTTGAATCTGGCCCGAGAATCGAACCTGGACCCTGGATGTGTAAGGCAGCAGTGCTAACCTCTAACCCTCCGTGCCGCCCAGATTCTTACTATGTTTGAAAATTCAAAAGAATTTATTTATACAAATTTTAATGATCTTTTGTAACGCAAGCAACATTGCCAGTAGTATTTGGCTATGGCATGCATTGAATTAAATACTTTCCATTCAATTATGATGCTGTTATGCAACTACGACCTATTCATCATAGTTGACCTCGTCAAATTTTTTTCATAATTAGAGCTAGCATAATAACCGTATAAAAAAAACTCTAAATCTACATTACACAGTGACTGATTGCAAATAATCTCATTCCAATAGCATGTTTGCCAGCCCTAACAGCCAGCGAAAATGAATGTCAGCTGTGGTTTATTGATTTCTCTAGACAACATCTTACTTATGGCAGTCTGGGAAAACCCGGGGGATGTCAATGTGGCTGAATTCTGTCAACGAGTAAATTATTACATGCGTTGACAATGTAAAAGATTAATAAGATTTTAATCAGACTGATATTTACTTTTTAATCTTGCTTATTTTCTGCCATCTTGCATACACAAGATCAAGTTCAGCTAAGAAGACATTTTCCTAAAGATGTCTAAATCTTTGCTAGTTATTTCCTAGTGAAATTCAAAGTAAAATAAAGCTGGTCCTGACCTTTATTAACCCCTATAAAAAGACATAGCACTCTTACTCACTCACTCACTCACTTACACACTCTTACTAGTCTATACCACCATATCCTGTCACGGGGTGTGTGTGTGTGTGTGTGTGGGGGGGGGGGGGGGGGGGGGGGGGGGGGGGGGGGGGGGGGGGGGATGGGGGGGGGCGGAGCCTATCCCAGGAGACAAGACGGGGTTAATTCTGAATAGGGTGCCAATCCATTGCAGGGGAGACACACACTCACACCCTATGGGCAATTTAGGAACACCAAGTAGACTAATCTGCATGTCTTTGGACTATGGGAGGAAACCAGAGTACCCAGAGGAAACCCACTAAGTGCAGGGAGAACATGCAAACTCCACACATACCAAAACGATGGAGGAACAAAGCGGTTACAGAATCAAGATTAATTGATATTAATAGCAATTGCACAAGGCTTTCTGTTTTAAATTATGGACATTACTTAATTAATAAATAATCATTAAGCATGCCTAGGACATATTTTTATATTATCCTGGGAAATTAGTAGACCTTGCTGCTGAATTAATGTGTTACTGTACTTGGGAGCTGTGTAACAATAACTACATTTTGCCAAACCATATATCCCTAGAGAGTTATGTATGACTAAGCATGAGGGTGAAATTTCTGTCCAAGCACAATACAATTGGCTCCAGTTATTTTCTCTTTCTGAACTATGAGCATTGTGAAATAATTGATAATATTCACTTCATTTTGTGCGTGTGGTTTAGGGCAGCCTAAATTTCTCGTCAGTGAGGCATATTTTCAGAAAGTAAAACATATTTTGCATACCATTTATTAAATGCCGGAATGGTATGAAAAAATAGCCACACACTCCAATTTCTTTTTTTTTTTAAATATTATTTTTTACATTCTGGCATTGCCATTTCATGTCACACTGCAACAGCAATGAATATAAAAGAAACCCAGAAATTTATTGCAGAGTGTCAGGGAATCAATGGCTTTGGCCAGAAACTCCAGTTGCCAGCAGACACTGTGGCCTACAAGCATGATCGCCAGCAACTACAATATCCAGCACACATGTACCTTGTCACGTTTACCTGAGTTCCGATCACACCTGTCCCTCATTACTCTCTCTCTCTGTGTAAACAGGGTCTGTACTTTGCTGTGTTGCAAAGTATTTCTCACTGTTTATTTTTTTCAATTTTTCTCTGCTTTTTTTTATTTGCTGTTCACCTGACTTTTGGTTTTTGTATTTGCCCTTTTGTTGATGTTTGTAAAATGCCTGACTTTGTGCCTGTTTTTGAATCATACTCTCAGAAACCTTTGGAAATATCTGCTAAAACAAATGCTAAATTGCATTTGCATCAGTTTCAGCTCCCATTTGGCTTCCGTCAAGGTCTAAATTGAAACATTATAAATATGGCTTGCAGGGAAGACAAGATCTGCTAGATCTAGATGTGTTCATTAGTGTAACAATCCATCTCGGTCATCTGCTCTTGAACCGGCCACTTCCACAAGACAGACTTCATGTAGTGTGGCTAAACCCAGCTATGCACTAATGTTGAAGGAAAGATGTCCAAGTCTACCTGGCATGCTCCCAGGATCACACTAACCACATACCACATCTCCATGCCAACCTGAAATATAATCTGATCCACGTTAGAGAAAACCACATCTGCCCACTATGGGTACTGCATCATGCTTTTTGGGCCATCTTGCATGCCTTTAGCTTACCAGTTTCTTACTATTGACATCTTCAGAGACAAGCTGGGCCAATTCATCATTGCCTGCATTGACAACATATTGATCTGCTCCCTTTCATATGGAACCCAGAACTGCCATGTGTTGCAAGTTAAAAAAAAAAAAAAACTGCAATATACTGCACAGTATGTTAAAAGGAAAAAGTGTCAATTTGACATGTGCCAGAGCTCTTTCCTGGAGTACATAATGAAGAATACTCCTTCTAAATGCAGAAGGAGTTTTTATGCACCAGAATAAAGTGTCCCCACTCACAAAGTTGGAGCCTCCAAAACCTGTCAAAGGATCTTCAAAGACTTTTTGGCTTTGCTAAAAATCATCAGGAGGTTCATTTTTCTTGATGCATCCTCTGACTTCCCCACTAAAAAAGGGAACCAAATGCCTTCCATGGAACCTCGGAGCGAAAAAGTAAAAAAATAAAATAAAAAGGCATTCACCATCATGCCCATTCTAGATAGAAGTTTTGAGATAAACCAAAAACAAACCACTCTGTTGCATTATTTACTAGAAAACTGTCTCTGGAAGAGAGGAGACTGTAGGCTGTAGGCAATCAAACTAGCCGTGGCAACACTGGCTTGACAGTGCGAAATACCAATTTTTATTGACCATAAAACCTGGAATACCTCAAGTCAGCAAAACAATCACGGCGCATAGTTTGTCTATATTTTTCGTTTCATCTTTTTGTTCTGGCCAAGTTCAAAAACACTTAAAAGCGGACTTGCTGTCTGGTCTCACCAAGAGATCACACAACCACAGCCTCAACGAGTCACCAGTACCTGTCACCTGAGCAAGAGGTTTGTGCCGAAAGCTTTGTGAGAGAACGCATCACATGGCACCACACACAGAACCAGCTTCTGGTCATTCACATTGTATAGTACTTACGTATAGCACTTACCACCTGCTCGAAACCAATACTAAAGGCCTAATACGAGGCCAATTTGACATATGCCAATTTGACTCCTAATGCTGTGGAACAATTCTACATGCTTTACCAGCAGGCAAGCTCATGCCACTAACAATGCCCCCATGACAGGGTCATATTGTAAATTGCCACATTGTCATAGATTTCATCACAGATATGGGCAGGGAAAACCAGCCCAGAGTGACTCAACTGAAAATTCTTTATGTCTGATTTTCTGCCTGGGCCAAAGCTTTTGAAGCTGAGATCCTTTTTAATCACAATACTGTAATTATGTTCTGCTCATTTGGAATCCCCGAGAATGTTGTGCATGACAAGGGCATTTAATTCAGTTTGGTCAGTCTTCATATAAAAGCTGAGGGTGAACATTAGCCGAATTCATTCCCGTGCCTTGACAGTGTCAGTTCCTTCCATGATCATCCCTTCAAAATGCTCAAAACCTTGGCATGGCTTAGAAGTTCAACTATGATTCTCAGCACTTAGTTAATAGGTTTCTGCTAAGAAATATCAGGACAATGAGGTATGTCCACTTATCTCTTCAAGGGCGCCACTTGTGCAGTACCATATGAATTCAAGACTATGTACCACTAAATGTTCCTGGCCTGTGTTCCTGTACATAATAGTTGTTTATGCATGCATGCAGATTCCTGACTCCTATTAAGTCTTTCTGAGTATGCCCATGTCAATCCGCTGATGGATTCCCATCCTTGGCTTCCTTCAAATTTGCAAACATCCAAATTCTCAAATCACAAATATGGCTTGGTTTGTGCCTCCATGCTGTAATACACAACAAAAACATGAAACAGCAATCTTTTCTGTAAACCCATGAAGTGGAATAATATTCCCCTGCCCAACTATTGGTTTAAATTATATTTACCTCCGTTTCAGTCCTGACGCCTGCCCCCTGGCAGCACCTTAGTTTATTGGTACCTTTAGGCCAATTTAACTCTAGCCTGAAAATATGATTTGCAAGCAGACAACCAAACATGTAAGTAAAATCCTTTGAATAACGGCATCTGCCAAATCCCATAAATGTAAATTTTTTAAAGCTGAGGCACGATCTCAGTATAAAAAAATCTCTATGATAGTTCCACTTACTACTAATAGGTTTAGACATGTCACTGAATTCTTTTCTTAATATTGTTATTGTCCAAGCTGAACTGTTTACCCTATCTTACCCTTCTGCACCCAGGCCAATAATATGACATAAAAGAAAGGCCAACACTGTTATTTTGTCATTTTACTTTTATTGTCTGAAAGAGAAGGCTCTAAATATCTTATTTCTTTTGGCACACTCGCCGAACGCTGATTTATTATGAGTATTAAACTCACTCTATAATTTGGGGGGGAAATAATTATTCTCAGAGGACCGAGGAAAAATATCTGATGCTTAATAAATACTGACTTTTAACTAAGGCTAAATGAGGCACTACGTAGACTCTGCTGAAAAAAAAAAAAAAAGACAAGCGAGATGAATTCCACCTTGTTCAAGAGGTCAGATGACAGGTAAAGTGACTCATGCAGAATCAACTCAAACCAAATATTTCAGGGAAATATTCATCCTGAACACAAATCCCAACATCCCAACACAGGCCCGAGTGGTTGAGTCAAAGGCTTAGATGGCTGCCATTCACCTTACTTAAATACTGGAGAAGCTCATCTGAGATGCGTAGCTTTTAAATTTAATTGTGTAATGCGGTTCGCTTAGAAAAAAAAAAAACACACACATACACATGACAGCTATGCGAGCATGCTCCGACTCATTCGCATTTCCCCCCGTGTGGAGTGCATGGAGGCTGCCAAGGTGCTTGCGAAACCCACGACAGAGCTCGCTGACAGGAATTTCCCATTGCTCCGCTATCAGCATCGGATGAGCTGAGTGATCGCAATTACCTCTTGCCCAAATGCTAAGAGCAGCTCTCCTCCAACTGCCACCATTTCGAAAAGAGGCAACGCTCATGAAAGATCTCTTTGTGAATGCTTGACGTTCTCCGTTCCTTAACCGAGAAGCCTTAACAGAGTCTAAATGGATGTTCAATAATAAGAATAGCGATAGGCATATGATATATGATATATGTATATATATATATATATATAGGCATATGGTATATGATATGTATATATGTATATATATATATAGGCATATGATATATATATATATATATATATAGGCATATGATATATATATATATATAGGCATATGATAAATGATATGTATATATATATATAGAAAACTCCGCCAAGGACGGTCCTAAGCCCGGCTGCAAAAGGAGGAAGGTGGTTGCCCTGCCGAGGCGGCCAGAATCGGGAAACCGGGGAAACTAGGCACGAAAGCAATGGATAATCGGAATTCAAGTTTTGCGATTAATGCTATCGCATCCGGGGCAGCCGATGCGCTAGTATTGAGAAGCCAGGGTACTGGTGTGAAGTGGGCTACTGGCCGAAGACCCAGACTATCCACGCCGAAATCAGAACTTTGTATCGGCGCATGGAACGTCCGAACTGGTCACCAAGTCGGACAAAAGGAAATCATCGCGAAGGAATTGACAAACTGCAAAATCACCATCGCAGCAATATTAGAACTGCGACTCACTGGATCAGGCACAATGGCCGTCCAACCACCAGCCATTGACGACCAAATGACACTTTTTTATTCAGGTGGAGACAAACGGCAGGCTGGCGTCGGATTTATGGTCACTAGTCACGCAGCCAGGAGTGTGATTGCCTTCCAACCAATATCTGCACGGCTGGCAGTCCTCACCATCAACGGCACTGTCAAAACCCACATCTCCGTTTATGCCCCAACCGAGACCAGTCTGGACCAAGCCAAGGACGATTTCTACAACCAACTCCAGCAAACGCTGGACTCCCTCCCATGGACCAATATGACCATCCTGGCGGGCGACTTTAACGCCCACATCGGCACAGATCGAACAGGATGGGAGGACACGATGGGCCGGTTTGGACACGGAGAGATCAAAGACAATGGAACGCGCCTTCTATCCTTTGCCAGCACCAACAACCTCCTTGTGGGAAACAGCCACTTCCAGCATCCCCTGAAACATCAACTCACGTGGCGAAATCCAGCTGGCAAGGCCTTGGCTGTCTTAACCTACATCTTGATCAACTCCCGATTTCGATCGTCACTCAAGGATGTCCGCTCGATGCGTGGACCAGATTGTGGATCGGATCACTACCTTGTGCGTGCCAAGTTCCAACTTCGGCTGCAACGGGCCAAACGTAAATCTCGTCCTCCTATCAAGCTGGATTGGAAGGGTCTTCTTGACCCTGTCCGAAAGGCTGAATTCCAACTTGAGCTAGCCAAATGTTTCGCAGCCCTACCACAATCAGGACGTTGACCTTGAAGAAAGGCAAATATCGAGCACGATCATGGAAATGTGTCCACCAATTCGCCATCGAACGCGGCCGTGGATATCTGATGAATGCCTGGAATTGGTGAATGAACGAAAGCGTGTCAAACTGCTGAATTTCGAACGATATCGGCAGCTCAACCAAGCAATTCGTCGTCAAATGAAAAAAGAGCGAGAGGCCTACTGGAACCAAGTGGCGGCCGATTTGGAACAGGCAGCCTCCAAACACGAATACCACACATCGCCGACCGAGCGCAATTCTTCGAGGAGCTGTACAACCACATTCCTCCGCAAGGACCACAATCGGAGCCGCCGCGCATTGAGCCACCAGAGGTCGACATGTCTTACACTGAGCCAACTTTGGACGAGGTCCGGACAGCCGTCCAAACTCTGAAAACTGGCAAGGCACCAGGGCAGGACCAGGTCACGGCCGAAGCGATCAAGGCTGGCGGGGATCTATTACTCCACCGACTGCTCCTGCTCATTCGAAACATCTGGCGCATGGAACAAATACCACGAGCATGGAAGAAGGCCACAATTGTGCCCATACACAAAAAAAGCGACAGCCAAGACTGCAAGAATTATCGAGGCATCGTTGCAGAGATGTAATTGAATATATACTGTAGAGATGTCACTGCCGGCAGTTTTTTCTAGAATATATGAATTGTTGAAGCACAAACTCAATTCAGATAGTAGTACACCCTTAATGAGGTGGATTCACTCATCCAGGTCTAATTAGACTTTATCTTGGAGATGTTTCACAACTTCATCAGAGCACACTGCCTTTAAGATACATACTGTAGTGACTATTCTCGTATAATGCGAGACTCTGGGTCTGACCAAATATATGATCTTAACCTGAGAAGTCCAGATTTCTTCCACTGAAGTTCAGGCAAATAAAAGGTGGTTTATTTCCATACTCTGTGGCTTCGACGGGCTTTTGATCACAGACCGAATCTAAACATTGCTCGTGTCGGCCCAAAGACCAGACCAAATATGCGGCTTATTCGATTTTCTGCTTTTGCAAACCAAACAACTATTCTCATCACAGGGGGGGCGGGTATTTTGGAAGGAGCTACAAGTCCCCAAGTCTTGCTTCAGATTTCCTATTTGTCAGCACTTCCAAACATGGCCACCTGGAGGGATGGGAGCAGACAGAGAGGCTCTTTCGCTGAGCGACGCCGAGCTTCTGTATATTATGTTTTGTGCATGCTTTGGATTTTTTCATGGCGACCCACGTTACTCTAAACAGCTCCACGCTGCCTGAGCCTTGCTGATACCAGCCGGCTGCAAGCAAACCGGTTGCCATAGCTGTCGCTCTTTTACACGGGACCAGAGAAAAGAACAGGACGAGTGAAGTTCTTGTGGGTTGTGTATTTTATGCAGGATTTTAATTACTTGGAATCTTTATTTCTGTGTCTTCCTTGGTCTAGTTTCATTATTAAACTGTCCCACTTGTGTTTCATATTGTCTCTTATGTCGCTTTCTAATTTCTACACTTTCTCTAATTCATACGGTTTCTCTCTCTGTCTCTCACTGTTTTATCCACTTCTCAATTTATCCCTCTGTTGGTAGCCAAAGCCCAGTTAATAAACGTCTTTGTCAGAACTCTCTCCAAGCTTACTTTACACTGAGCAGTGCTGTAAAGCTCTGGAATGAACAAAGTACACAGACAGTGAGCAGCGACTGATTTTCCTATAAATTGTGAGCAGGAGCTCTTGCTCAGACCAGGAGGCTCCTGCAAGGCACATAGAGCCTGCCAGGAATGAAAACTACGCTTCTCTCTCCTTCTCTTTCTGTCTTTCTTTTGCATTCAAAAACATTTAAAGACACCGCTGAAATTTATAGCAGACTATTAAAATTTATTTCAATATATCCATAATCAGGAATGTGACATACAGAAGATATACATGTATAATATACTGATTATATGGCAAGTGTTAGTGTTTATCATCATAGAAAGAGACCTCTGACCGTGTCCTTCACAGTTTTGTGTATTTCAGCCTCAGCACACCTCTTATCAAAACTCCTGCCTTTTTTCTGCTTTGGGGAATTTTAGGCTATTTGTTTTTATCTATTACAGACATAAGTATGTTGTAACACTCCAAGATTTCTTCTTTGTACAAGTCAAACTGACGTTCATGTCCAACTGGGAGTTGTGATGAAATTGCTGATGAATGATACGTGAACCTTCATTAACGAGCGATTTAAATGGCGCAGATTTGATAAAAAAAGGGCCGAGATGGCTCGGCATCTACTTCAGTTGTTCATTGAGCGGAACATCTGATCCTATAGATCAGATCAGATAACATGTGTCCAACTTGCGGAAGAGGCGCATCTGTCTGTGGAAACTGTACAAACAATCATTCAGCAACACCACTTGCACATTACAGGAACTTGGAACTGGGAGTCGTTGCCACATTCTCCGTACAGTCCTGACCTCGCTCCAAGCCATTTCCACAGATTTGGGCCATTAAAGGAGTTCTTGAGAGGCCGCCATTTCAGATGTGAAGCAAGCAGTCCGATCGTGGCTCCGGCATACTGAGAAAACTTTCTACCTTGATGGTATCCAAGCACTAATGAAATGCAGTGATATGTTTATTAGTGTAGCAGGGGTTTTATATCGAGAGCTTCAGGTAGCTTTTACTCTGACCGTTGTTAAAAGCGCTAAAGAAATAAAATAAAACGGAATTGAATTGAACTCTCTCATAACTGAGAGTTTTCTCATATTCTGTTATTCAGGGCAGTCAAAAGTCCCGGTTTGACTTGAACGGGAACATGCGAGTTATGTAGAGAAAAAAGTACTTATTGGTATTTTTTCTCTTACACTTTTTTCCTTCATTATCTATCATTGTGAGTCAGGAACCAAATCAAGGATAAACATATTATTAAAAAAAAGCACCGTAAAATGTTCAGCCACATTGTTAGACTAACTACCTTAAAGACGTACGTACGCCGGCCAGACGCGTTGCATTTAGCATGAGGCATGTGATGACACACGGTGCCTGTTTGAGTGTCCCCATAATTACCCGAGCCCTGACACACATCTGTCAGTGCCTGGCTGCTCACGCTAGTGGCTGGCTCTCCACAGGGCACATGCTGTGGTGTGTTGAGGTTCGCAAGGTTGTGTGGGACTGTGGGAGGCCTGAGTCGGAGCCACTGGTTTAGATTGGTATCGTCTTAATAGTTCCCAAGGCTCCTGTGAAACCATAGGAGCGCAGAGTATGCTGATCTCTGTGAATCTGTGTCACAATTAGAGGCAGTTGCATGTTTGAATCGGAGACAGACATCCACACACAATGCACCCTTGTGGAGCCAAGAGCAGTTTGTCATAATAGTGTACAAGGGCGGTTTTATGGTCTTCACCTGGTATGTTTGTTTTAAAAAAAAAAATAGAAGTCTGTAATTTTAAAGCTATCTTTTCTATCTGACGAAACAATGTACACATAAGGAGTTTATTTTGCCTTAAGTGTTAGAAAGTACATTAAGAAAGTAATAAAGCACTGTCACAAAAAAAGTCACAATTTACTGTACCCTCACTCATCGTCTATACCACTTTATCCTGTATAACGGGTCGGGCAGGGGGTGCGGGGGGCTTTTGGGGGAGGGACCTAGAGCCTATCCTCCGAGATTCTTGGCACGAGGCGGGGTACACCCTGGATGGTGTGCCAATCCATCACAAGACATACACACACACTCATTCACACACTACAGGCATTTTAGGAATGGAAAGTCACCTAACCTGCATGTTTTTGGATTGTTGGAGGAAACCAGAGTACCCAGAGGAAACCCAATTCATTTTTCTAATCAGCCAGTCATGTGGCATGAGCACAACAGACAGAATTACACAGATGCAGGTCAAGCTGTTCAGGCCATCAGAATGGTGAAAAAAAAAGGTCATGTCTGTGACTTTCATCATTTCATGTTTGATAATAATGCTACTGTAGATGTACTAGTTTAGGTATTTCCGAAACCACATTGAGAGGTCAGAGGAGAATGGTTAGATTGGTTTGAGCTGACAGAAATGCTACAGAAACTCAAATAACCACTCTTTACAACTGTGGTGAGCAGAAAAGCATCTCAGGAAGCACACCACATCATACCACGAGGCCTAAAGGCTTCAACAGCAGAAGACTCACACTGCTGTCAGCCCAGAGATATAAACCTCCTACAGTGACCCTGACCGTAAACACCGGTGGTCTTCTGCTTTTGTAGATCATACTCATGTCTTCTTCATCCAACTTTAATATGTAGAAAACCATTTTATTTTTTAAATTGTATCCACAGTTAACCTGATATGCAAGCTCTTCTGAGGGGTTACATGAAAGAAGCCATTTCTGAGGTCAACCCACAAAAAATGCAGCAGCTAAAGTTAAACAAGCATCATTGAATCTGCAATGGGAATCATGTGTTGTGGTCAGATGAGACCAAAATTTCACTTTTTGGCTGTGCATACTATCAGCATGTTTGGCAAAAGAAATATACCATATGCAAGGAAAAAAAAAACCCCAAACCCACTGAATATTGTGGTGGTGGACTGTGGATATTTGCAACTAGTTTCTGGCTGGTGGTCCAGGAAGTATTGTAAGAGAAGATTGATTGCATTATGAATTTTGCAATGTACCGGGAAACTTGTGCCCGAAACCTGCCTCTTAATATTTTCACAAAATAGAGATCTCAAATATACTGAGATCCAAATGTCTGAGACTATCGGTAAACATCTGTTCATCCTGTATAAACCGTTTTACAAATTACCATACATTTTTGGCAGTAATTTAAGTGAAAAGTGGAACTTGTGATAAAATTTTTGGTGAATGAAGGCGTAAAACTGATTGACATTTATTTCAAGCACAGTACCGTGATGAGACTCTTAGTTAACGGTGATCCCGGCCGAAGAGGCTTGCACCCCACTGCGATTGTTCCTATGCACATTCTGCGAGTGGAATGCCTGATCCTTGAAAATCAACACACAGCTTGTTGCCAATGCATCTGTTTCTGGGAACTGTACACACAGGCATTCAGGAATACTACAGGAACTCTACTGGGAGTTCTTGCCATATCCGTCAATCAGTTGCTCACTCCAAGCCATTTCCACATGTTTGGGCCATTGAAGGAGTTCCTGGGAGGCCAAGGTTTCAGGCATGACTCAGGCAGTCCCATCATGGCTCCAGTGTCTTGAGAAAACTTTCTACCTTGATGGTATCCAAGCACTAGTGAAACACTGGGATAAGCGCATTAGTGTAGTAGGGAATCTGTTATTCTGCGCAATCAAAGGTCCTGGTTTGATTGAACGGCCTTCATTTTCACATGAATTTCAGAAGGAACATGAAAGAAACCTTGCAAACTGGAAGAACATGCAAACCCAAAATCAGGATTCAACCAAGGATCCCATATGTCTTAAAACCCCTAACCAATGAAAAAAAAAAAAAATCACCCTACAGTGGCTGATCACGGGGTATTCTCGGTGTACCTGCATCACATTCCTGATTGATTCTTTTAGAGCGACGCATGCACAAATTCCAGTGCCCCTGTCCCCTTGAGCTAAGCAGCCATTTCCCACAGAGCTCTGCTCAATCAGTGCAGACAGACTCTACACTTCACAACGCCACTATGAGAACCATGTCAGGCATCCGGCACCAGCATGTGCCTCCTACCCACTCGGATGACTAGACAGGGATAACACTAATGATGTTAATAAGGCTAAATCTGCCCCCCATTATCTGCTCTCTGAGTGATAAGGAGAAAGGCTATGGCAGGGCTGACAGACAGAGAGATGGAACAGACTGGAATATGAAATAAACAGATAGGAGATGCCCTTACATCTGCTTTTTGTGGTGTAACAGCTAAAAAGAAATTTTTTTTGTTTAAATCTATGAATAAATCATAGAATGCATACAACTGCTGATAGCGCATGGGTTATTTTGCACACATTAAATTGCCCTTCTAATGATGAATGTAAAGCGGGTCATTTTTGATCGAGGACAGAATTTTACTTTCAATTCGCATAGTGAAAACTTTATCGACCTTAATTTATTAATATATTTTTGTCAAACAGATAAAATTCAGATGTGATGTCACTCTACGTACTCATTTGCCTTTTTTTTTTTTTTAGTTCTACTGTAGAGTAAAATAAGCATTTAATTTTCAACATGGCTAAAAAAAATGTTGGGAATGGTACAAGCATGCATAGCTTCTCAAGAACCTGCAAATAGGCAAGCAATGGATCAAATCCATCCAATTAACATGAACAGTGTAAGTGGACTGGTCCTTCAAAGGATAGTGCTGCACGTTCCCATTTGGTCTGCTCATGCCACTTAGCTAGAGCCAAAACTAAAATGTTTCACACTTACCATGCCAATAATGTAAAGTCAACAAGCTGAAGATGAACGACTTACGACTTTTTCTATTCGGTCTGCACAACCTGTACACATTCATGATGTTCTAAAACACTCAAAAAAGTTGTCAATGTGGTGTCATATGTTATTGGAACAGCTTTTTCTGAGCATTGTTTGAGCATTCAGCTTGGGATTGGGTGATGTCTGTGTGGATAGCCATACGTCTTGGAAGGTAAGAACTCATAGATATGCTGGTGCTATTTCATTAGGTGCTTATGGCGCAGATGAAACTATTGCATTCTAATGGTTTATTGTGTTACTATACTGCTCGACTGTAAAATATTGAGGATGCACTAAACAAAAAGGGGACATGGACCATCATATCGACACTACTGAATCAGTAGATCAATAATATCAACAGTAACAGTGCAAGCTTATCATTGTAATGTGGATGGGTGTAAATAAATGCAAATAATGGAATATTTTGTCATGATGTTGAAACAGTGGTGGCTCAGACGGATAATTCAATTCAGTTCGATTCAATTTCATTTGTATAGCGCTTTGGACAATTGTCATTGTTGCAAAGCAGCTTTACAGAATCAAAAGTGTGTACATTTTGGAAGCTTGCAAATGATAAGATTGTCCCTGATGAGCAAGCCGAGGACGACGGCGACAGTGGCGAGGAAAAGCTCCCTGAGAAACCTTGACAGGAACCGGGAACCCATCCTCATTTGGGTGAAGACGGATAGCAGCGATTGATCTGCAGCCATACTGTACTTAAAGCTAAGGATCTGGCTACAGTACTTATTGGAAGGTTGGAGGATCAAGCTGCAGCAACGCCCAATGTGCTACTGTTGAGCCCTTGAGCAAGGCCTTTAACTCTATCTGCTCCAGGGGGTGAAGTATCCTGTCTAACCCTGAACTCTGTCTCCATCTCCCTAACTGGGATATGCAAAAAGAAATAAAAAGTTCACTATACTGTAAAGGACACATGACAAATGATTAAATCGTAATGGTGTACTAGTCAGCATTGCCGACATGACCATGTTTGTGATGTTCCTCCTTCAAGTTTTTTAACCTTAGTTTATCCAAAGCATGACTTAACTGGCTTGAATTGATATGGAAGTGCTGCCACACCGCTCTTGCCTGAGTAGCTATTGTTTGAAGAATGAATCGTGTTTCCATGGACTGTTGAACTCGTGTACTCGTCGCAGTTGCTGTTTTGGTGACGTTGTTGAACACCTAGGATGCCAATGTAGCCTTGAAGTGGCGCTCAGCATTTCCCGGAGATATTTTCATTATTTTCAATATTAATGTCTTGAAAGTCAGGCTTTTTTATGTAGCAACGAAGAGAATTCATTCATACTAAACAAAATGCTTTAGTAATCCGAAGCGAATACAATGAAATCTAAATGTTTGTTAGATGTTCCCTTTAAACGACTACTGCTCATATTAGAAGCACTTGTGGCGAGACGTGCGTAATCATAAATTGCGCCACCTGCTAAATATGTCTGGATTACCACATAAGAGCGAGCTGTGTCTCTGCGTGATGAATATACAGAGCACCGATCTGTCTGACATGAGTTTAAGCCTGACAAGCACATGCATGTCTCATGCGCAGTGTTGTCTCCTACATGGGGAGGAAAATGCAACGTGTTTTGCTTCATTTGCCAAAAATGCAGTCTGTTAACAGCATAAATACCTGTCAGCATGTCGGATTAAACTTGTACACAATCACCCTGTGGCAAGCATTCTTCTCCTTCTTCTTCTTCTTCTTCTTCTTCTTCTTCTTCAGCTTGGAGTGAAGGACGTGATTTATGCCTTGAAGAATGAATAGAAGGCAATACAGTCTGCACTCATTAAAATGAAACTTTTTAATTGAGGTTTAACAAAGCACCAGGATCACGTTGAGGCCTAAAGCTTGTGGCTGAAATCCGAGCTTGTTTTAAAAAACGACGTAAAAATGAACGACCGCCGTTGTCGCATGCTTTGTTGTGCACATCATATTTTATTTACACTCTATCTATCTATCCAACATGGCTTCTTTCGCTAAAATTTTCATCAAGGAAAAAACAAAACAAAAAAAACCCCAAAAACCTAGAAGTCATTCTTTTTGAGGCAGAAGGCCAGAGAGGAGTAACGCAGGAGTGAGAGTGAGACAGCAGCCGCCGCACAGGGAAAAACGTTGAAATGTGGCCTCGTCTGGTTCATAAAGTTCAGTGTCAACAATCCAAATGGATTCGTCTTCTCCCGTCTGTGGCGGTATGTGGTGCGGTTTGACACGGCGTTATGCAGCTCACATACACAAACACATGCCTGGCCACCCGGCCATCAGTCACTCCGCTCCTTGTTAGCGTGTTAATAAATGGCTGAACTGGCAACACCTCACTTCATTACAGGCTGACTATAGCACCGTGGCACGCGGTTTCGGGGCAAGCGAAAGCATGATGACGGGGCTGCCACGAGCTCTCTTTCCATCTGTCAGCTCTTCACAGGCCCTGTCATGGAGGACAGAGTTACATTATTACATCAAAGCAACGGAGAGCATATGTGTAAGGGCCACGTGCTGCCTGTAGCTCCGGGCCTTTCCGAAAGATAAAAAACTGTGTGTGGTTATGGGAGACAGAAAAGCGGCAAAAACCTCGTCGGGTTAGGCCAAGGAAATATGCTCAGCCGTGTAGCTGTGATACAGTATGTGCGCATTTTACTGAACTGTTGAGGATTTGCATACTGCGTTACTTCATAGCGCTCCCTTAAGCACGTTACTCTATATTAAGTATGTGTTATATAGTAACGTTAGGAAACAAATTTGGATTTATATTCCACATACTAGAACAATTTTTTTTTTTTTCAAAAATATGAAATAGCACGTATGATATGATTTAATTAAATAACAACAACAACAACAGGCAGTTTTTATTTTAAGACACAAAGGCCATCTGTTCTGGAATAGTTCTTGGAAGTACAGTACTGCCATGTGCATTTGTACTGGTACTGTAGTACAGGGTCTCCAGCCAAAAAGGGTCTCTCTTTACAATAAAAAAAAAATGATTACAAAGGCAGTTGTTGAGATATTGTAACTAGATTTATTTTATTTTAATGAGTGTTTATTAAATTTCAACTGCAGTTAACAGACCTCTACATGGGCACCATTAGTTGCACGAAGCACATCAAGACGGTACTCGATAAACCAGGATACACATTGGGCCTTTTCTCGAGGAGTAGCCGTTTTATAGGGGTTCGGTTTCTATCAACACAGTATCTGAAACACAAAATTGTAATGTGAATAAAAATAAGTCTAGTTACAATATCTCAACAACTGCCTTTGTAAGAATTTTTTTTTAACTGTAAAGAGACTTTGGACACCCTGTATTGTGTAGGTGTTAAACTATGATGTCCACAGGCTGATGTACAGTATTTAACATTTAAGTCTGTAGAAGGAGTCTCTAGTTTCTGCACTCTGAAACAGCCAATAAGATTTCTGCCACACCAATTTAGACTGAAGGATTCTTTCTTTGGTTTGCTTTGTTCCTCAGGAACATGAAAAGGGAAATTTGTTCTAGGATTAAAATACAAAAAAAAAAAAAAAAAGTTTAAGGTTTAGTATTCTTTTAAAAAGTTTAATAAAATGTAAATAGAGTCCACATCAAATGGATTTGAAATGGTGACATGTCGAAGAATGGTTTGATATGCCATAGATGATCAGTAGATCAGTAGACAGTAGGTAGATGATCGACCTCTAAACATTATGATATGATATGATACTGAATACTGAATATTCGACAATAACAATCGTCACTCATAAATGATGAAAATGTAAAAGATACAGGAAAATGAACATGCAAGCCTAAAATTATTTACTTTATTTTTATATTACAAAATATTTCCTTAGACTTTTAAAAACAGGATTGGTCAGTACTGTAGCTAATGCTGCTTGCTCATTAGTGTTCTAAATCATCCCTGTAAATCTACCTAGTTAAAAGCCCTATCCAAATAAACTTGTTTAGGTCATTTTCAATTTGAATATAAAGCTGGACATCATGGCCATAGTGATATGAAATGATACAAATCCATCATACAATCATATTTGTGCTTTTCTTTTTTTTCTCCTGATAAATCTTGCAAACACCTTCTGTAAAAAAAAAAAAGCTAAATTGATATACGATATATAATGATGTTTATGAAGTAATGAATTATAACGATGTTGTTGGGAACGAAACAAGAGGAGGCGTTTATGTGAATCATGAGACAGACATTCTGAAGCGAGTAAAGCACTCTGCGTTTTGCTTTTTAAGTAGAGATGGTAACAATCACTTTGCTTTGTACGGAAACAAACTAAACCACAACGACCCTGACGTTGAGGTCAGACTTACTGTAGATCCGTCGCTCACACTTGGAAATAAATCTCTTAATGGTAAGCCACTTTTCTTTATTTCTGAATGGCAGATAATTATTAGAGGTTTTGTCTAATGTCACATCGTCTCATATTAGCTTTCTTCACATTTGCACGCATTACCAACATTAAAAATGGGTAGCCTTTAAAAAAAATTTTTTTTTAGCTTTTACACACAACCGATCTGGAACACATTACTGATAAACATTCATCAGATTCATGGCAAAAAAAAAAAGTTTGCCTTTTGTATTGCTTGATATTTTGATATTTAACATTCTTTTAATTGTTGCACATTTGTTCAATTTTACTTATTCACTTACTCACTCATTCATCGTATATACAGCTTTATCCTGTATACAGGGTCGCAGGAGCCTGGGGCCTATCCTAGGAGACTTAGGGCACTAGGAAACTTAGTGTACACCCTGGACAGGGAGGCAATCCATCACAGAGCACACAGATACACACACTCACACACACACTCATTCACACACTATGGTCAATTTAGGAATGCCAATTTGCTTAATCTGCAGGTCTCTGGACTGTGGGAGGAAACCAGAGTACCCGGAGGAGACCCACCAAGCACGGGGAGAACATGCAAACTCCATGCACGCAGACCCCGAGGCGGGAACTGAAGCTGGACCCTGGAGATTCGAGCAGACAGTGCTAACCACTAAGTCTTTGTTCAATTTTATTATTATTATTACTACTATTATAATAAAAGTGATTGGTAGGACACTGAATAATAAAATTTTAGCCAAAAACCTGAATAATAAGGTCAGACAGTGTGTTGACAGCAGATACTTGGCAGACAGATAGTAGCATTTTGAAGACAATCCAATGTTTGTAGCTGTAAATCTCAGGGCACGAGACAGGTTTACAGTCCTGTCCTGGCAGAAGAAATTCCACATCTAAACTTTCCAGACTGGAGGAGTGAAAGTGACTCCCCTGTCTCTAGCGTGTGCGAGTGGCCTTGTTGCGATATTCATCAGTGGGGATAACCTCTGACCCCAGAATCATATGACACTGTGTGCTGCAGATCCTGTTGTAGCCAGCCAGTCTGACTGTGGCAGCATCTCTCTCTCTCTCTCTCTCTCTCTCTCTCTCTCTCTCTCTCTCTCTCTCCTGCTCCCCTTCCCCCATATTTCAGTTTCTCTACATCTCCAGCTTATTCCTTTTTGGCCTCTTTTACCGAAATACCTGCTGCTCTTTTTTTTTCCGTGTGCTGGTCTGTCTCTCTTTTTTCTTCTTTGTCTGTTTATGCAGTATCTATCTATCTATCTATCTATCTATCTATCTATCTATCTATCTATCTATCTATCTATACAAACACATATATTCCTTCAATTGTTGCACATTTGTTCAGTTTTACTTATTCACTTACTCACACATTCATCGTCTATATATCTTTATCCTGTATACAGGGTCGCTGGGACCTGGGCCCTATCCTAGGAGACTTAGGGCACTAGGCGTGTAGGCAACAACTGTCCTTAGCAGTGGTTTCCTAGCAGATATTCTACCAAGAAGGCCTGATTCACACAGTCTCCTCTTAACAGTTGTTCTAGAGATGTGTCTGCTGCTAGAACTCTGTGTGGCATTGACCTGCTCTCTGATCTGAGCTGCTGTTAACCTGCTGCGATTTCTGAGGCCGGTGACTCAGATGAACTTATCCTCCGCAGCAGAGGTGACTCTTGGTCTTCCTTTCCTGGGGCGGTCCGCATGTGAGCCGGTTTCTTTGTAGCGCTTGATGGTTTTTGTGACGGCACTTGGGGACACTTTCAAAGTTTTCCCAATTTTTCGGACTGACTGACCTTCATTTCTTAAAGTAATGATGGCCGCTCGTTTTTTTCTTCACTTACCTGCTTTTTTCTTGCCATAATACAAATTCAACCTCTGGATCACTTTGTGTCATAAAATTCCAATGGAGTGTAACGTGACAAAATGTGGGAAAGTTCAAGGACTTTTCCACGGCAATACATGTACAGTATATGAACAATTTGACAGCAAAATGAGATAACTCCATATTTGAAGTTTTGACTACAACAAGTTTTTTCTTCTTCTTCAGAATGAAACAATAAGTGTTGCAAACTGATAAAGAAAATAGTGACGTAATGGTCTCTGAGTCAAAAGGCTGCCAAAACTTATATATTATAAGTGTGAATTTTGCATGGTTTCTTTTTGTTTGTTGTGAAGTTATACAGCAACTCCAACTCCCACATTTAGTATCAATGCAATTCAATATCAATAATATGTGAGCTGAAGTTTTTTTATTTATTGTGATTTCATAGCGAGTCAAACAGAAAGTAGTGGCGGCCAGTCAGATCAAGGTTATAACATAGTTCAGAATGTTCACAATTCACAATACATAACAAGAGTAGAAAATCAAAGCAGACTCAGTGAACCAGACAGCTTCCCATACAGAGTATGTGCTGTCTCTTCTCATGTCTCTCGTATACAAGAGTTGTGCATCATTAGACCGCAGTGATGTTACCAGTACATCACTGCTTAATAAATAACAAAAATATTAACATACTGTGTCTCTCTTTCACACTTTTTTATCCATCCATCCATCCATCCATCCATCCATCCATCCATCCATTATTTTCCCTCTCTCAGTCTATTATATTTATGTTCTTTCATTCTCCATTCTTCTGACTCATGCTCATTCTCTCTTTCTCTCTTCAAGAGGTTGCACGTCTGAGATGCATTTTAGGGAAGTTACACAACTGGAAATGCATCTGGGTCTCCTAGGCATTAAAGTGAAACCCCTCCCAACAGCTGACACATGTGCTCCATTAATGCCAGTGTTGGCACTTTTATCGGGATCACAGAATAAAAGGATACAGAATACAATTCAGATCTAAGACACATGAAACAGCCAGGTGTAAATGGAATATTTTTCTCTTTCTCGATATATTTTGGTCTATCCGGGTCTCCATCCAGCAGAAGAAAAAACCCCTTAATCTCTCCTTTCCACTTATAGAATTAGCATTACTCAGACTCTCAAAGTCCTCATCCTTCCCCAGTTGCTGAGTCTAGACGCCGCTTTTCCACACCATGTGACACACAGAACTGGCTGAAGAAAACTCTATCTCTGTGTCTTTCGTCTCTGGGGCTGGTCCACACAGGCGCCCCTTGAAAGACCTTCACCCTAACAGATTTGATAACCAGAGAGGCACCGGCTGAGCTGCATGTTTCTGAGATATTTGCCATGTGTAAGCCACAAGGCAATTATGCTTATAGCCTTTAAGGCATCTCTGTGCCACACACAGTCATAAATGCCGGTTTGCATGTAATCTGTGTGTGTGTGTGTGTGTGTGTGTGTGTGTGTGTGTGTGTGTGTGTGTGTATTGTTCATTTTAAAGGCATGATCCATGCCCTAAAGTGTGCATAATTATAACCAGTAATTATCTCTGCACAGGGATTTGGAAATGCACTTCTCAAAATCTCGCTGTTTTTAGCCATGGAGGTTTTTGAAAAACACAATCTCATTAATGAGTCTGATCTTTAAAAAAAACATCCTAAACAATTTGAACAACCTAATCCAGCATCACATTCTGGACCACAAACTGACCCCAGGCCTGTGATTAAGGTAAAGCGAAATGATAAAGCTTGCTCGATTTGACTCTGCCTGTTAAGGCTCATATCGTTGACATAGAGATATGTCTGCAATATCTGCACAGAGACAAATGCAATGTTTTCCCCTCAAAAGTAAGCAGCAAATAAGCAAATCATAATCACATACAAAAGTCCCATACGAACTTTTGTAATGACAAATAAGCAGTAAATCTTTATGTGCAAACATCTTACAGCATATGACGAATAATAAACAACTAATGCATAATAAACTTATTTATAAAGAAGACACAAATAATCATGGCAAATGATTATATGACAAATAAACAGATCACACACAAATATCTTATATCGTACAACCATAAATATAGGAACAAATATAATATACTGTAAAGAGCCACTGTATCGAAATCTGTTACTGTATAAGGTATTACACAATAAATACCTATGAATTAATGATCGTATAGAGTTGTTATATAACAAATAAACAAATACAATCAAATGTACACAACATAATGGCATTCATATTATTAACTCATTACACAGAAAATAAGACAAATAATAACTAGACACCTACAAATAAAAACAAAGAATTATTATACACATGACAGTGGAGATAAGAACAATTTTATAGATGTGAATTGAGTTGTAAGAAAACAGACAGACGAATACGAATAAGAGAGAGAGGGGTGTTCAAGCCAAACTGGGACTTTTGATTATATTACAGTATTATTATTATTATTTTGATAGATGGTGCGATTAATGTGCAATATTTAAAAAAAAACTAAAATTTGACCTGACATGCCTGGAGTGCAGTATTATATTTTATCTTGTATCTTCTAAAAAAAAAAAAAAAACATATCTTTATAAAAATGGTCTTGCTACAGTTACAGTACGATAACAGAAAAAGTCCTTCTTGAATGTTCAGATGAAAGTTGCACAGCCTTAATCACCAAATCTGCAAGTATAACGCAACCGATGAATGATGCTCATTTTTCTCGTCAGCCATCCAAAACCTGTAACTATCAACAGCCAAGTGGCCAAGCCTCCTGCCACTCTTCCCTTTCCCATCATATTCAACCCACTGACAGATCAGTGGTTATGAAGCATTCTTTATAAATTAGTCATATTGGAAGCGGAGCGGAGAGAGCGTGTGCGTGAGAGCAGCCAGGGCTAATAGGAGTGAGCCGAGAGCGTGAGGGGACATGTTGGGCTGCCGTGCCCTGCTGTGCTTGTGAGGCGCTGCTCTAATTAACGCCTGCTGGGGTAACGCTATGCGCGGCGCAGTCCCCCACCTCACAACCCTCCATCCCTACAACACAAAACAGCAAAATATGCTTACGGACTGTGAGGTAGCGCAAGCTGGGAATCATCACACCAGGGCCTGTTACTTGGCGTCAGGTTGTTTCACACTGCACCAATGACGGCAAAGTTCTTCGAAAGTCTTTTGGGATTCTCAGTTCTCAGGGAGTCAGGTTCACATTTCTAAGGTTCTGTGTTAAAACATGGAACACAGACAACATGTAACATAATAGGGTGGAATAATTAACACTAAAAAACTTTATTTTATTTATTTTACATTAATCCACACCCTACACTGAACCAGGATTTCAACATGCACACCTTCCGGGGGTATATTACCATAAGTATGAATTTACTCCTAAGAATTGAAGATAATTAAAATGAATGTGTAATCACGGTGCTTTACAGCTTCAGGGTTCCCAGGTCGATCCTGAGCTTGGGTTACTGTTTGTGTGAAGTTCTCATGTTCTTCACATCTTTGTATGCTTCCTGCAGGTTCTCCAGTTTCAACTCACCCACAAAGAAAAAGAAAAACAACAAAAACATTTACCCTTAGGTGTGAATGTGTGTCCATGGTGGCCTGCAGTGTGTCCCCATATCAGATCCACCACAACCCTTGTGAAAATGAAGAAGGAAGAACTCCTTGGACGTATATATCTGAATTTGCAACTATATTGCTAGTAAGAAAGAAGAAGAAAAAAAAAGCCACAGCTAATCTCAGGAGGATATCTATCGCTGAACAACACACGAGGGCTAAGACCCTCCTGCACAGTTGTTGTCTTCCATCAGGACATATGTGAGGTAATAGCGAGAGGACAGTCCAGGCTTTTGGTGAAACGGCTTGTTTTTGCTAGGTTTACAGTATGTTTTCGAGTGATGACATAGCACTGGAGTTGCGTCGCTATTTCCAGTGGCCTAGCTGGTAGGCCACTTATAGCACGCTAGCATAAATGCTGCTTTGTCAGGATTTTTCCAAGCACTGAAGCTCTTGGCCCATTCTGTGAGGTCTCTAATGCTGAGCTAATACACACTGTCTAGCATAAAAATTAAGTGGAGCAATGACATTTTAAAAAATGGATGCAGTCAACACTATGAGGCAACACTGTACATAATAGCAGGTTTAGTTATGACTGGTCTGAAACTGCATATGTTGGGATATAAATAGCCAGCTAAAACAACTCCAGCTAATTAGGAGTCAGAGGTTTGAGAAAACAGCTAAATATCAGGGGTGCCGTTAACAGTTACTAACTTTTATTCATTTCATTAAGTCATTTGTCTTGTTTGTTAAAGCTCCTTTTGTGAAAAAGTCATGCGAAATAGATAGGGATGCATCTCTCTCTCTCTATATATTTTCAGACCAAGTATGAGTACATGTACATGGTTTATTTATTTATTTATTTTTAAAAATATATCTATACTTTATATAGGTCATAAAGGGAATTTAAAGGGAAATTAACCCGAATATGTCACAAATTGCACCTTCACTTGAAAGCAATGGGCAGTCCACGGCCAGCATTGGTAACTGAAGCGCCTCAGTGCTTAGTACTCGCAGAATTTAACTGCTCTCACATCCGACAGTACGCTTTCACATGTAAAAACATTTGTGTGAGTGCAATTGACAACACTTTATGTCGCTCTGCACACTCTTTTACTCAATTATTCGACGTTTCATCGGCTTTCTTGAACTGTAGGACGTTGGTCTTTGGTACACTGGCAGCATGGCGGCTTAGAGGTTAGCACTGTCACATGCTCCTTCAGGTCCTGGGTCCGATTCCTGTGTCGGCTCTGTGTGCACGGAGTTTGCATGGTGGGTTTCCTCTGGGTTTTCTGGTTTCCTCCAACAGTCCAAAGACATGCTGATTAGGCTAATTGGTGAACGTTGACCAAAGGTCCTACCACGGCTGCACAAAATGGGAATAAATACAGTGGTCACAATTGGCCTTCACGGTTCCTGGATGGATGGATGGTGTGGTATTTTAGTTATATTACCAAAAATTATGTCACATTGTATCATGAGATATCGAATGTGGTATTAAAGTATCTGACAGAAGTTTAAGAAGCTTCTTGACCACAGCTATCAAACAGTCTGGTCAGCTTCCCAAAAGAGATTTTTTTCCTCCTTAAACCATCACTCATTCTACTGGCCTACAATATTGTTCTCCAATTAAAGCCCATTGCTTTAAGTGTAGAAAGGATTGCACGTCCTTCAGAAAGCATGGATGAGAATAGGAAAGAAGTGAAGGTCATTGAAGCAGCTGATTAACTTCCCAGCCACAAATAAAGCATTCAACAGCCCTAAGGGGTTAGAGCCAAGGAAAAAGGCAAGGGGGGGGGAAAAAAAGGAAAAATGGTGGAGACAACGCCTCGCTAATAAGCTCTCCACTGTTAATGTGGCCTGACAGCAAGGGAATCTGACGAGGGAGGCTGGCTCCAGTATGCTCAGTCAAGCGGAAAGCTCCCAAACGGCAAGGCTAACGCAGGTCAAGTGATTTGGCGCCTCATGTGTATTAAAGCTATTTACAAGGGGCCGAAGGATTTACGGTGCTTTGACGCTGGCCTGCTCATTTATACGGTCTGGCACTAGGTGGTCATGTTGTCTGACCCTCTCAATCATTATTTCAGGCCAATAAAAAATGTTTCCTTTCATATATGTTTGGGTTGTGGGTGATGGGGTTGACAAAGTGAGAACGATTTAGTGCAGCTTTAGGGGCCCCATATGGACAGAGTTTTATGTATTTGAAATAGTTTTCTTTAGTTGCTTATCTATCTATCTATCTATCTATCTATCTATCTATCTATCTATGAAGATAGAAATATGTATGTCTTTATGCTTTGATTTATGTTAAATGTTTTAAATACCACTCAATAAATATTTTGGATTTTTTTCCCCTTGTGCTCACATCCTTGTTCATGCTGCCCCCTCCTGGATGTTAGGGGCAGAAAATTTAAACCAGGAGTCCCAGTTGTCCTTAATCGTACGTACACAGGTTGATAAAAGAAGGAAAAACAGAAAGAAAGAAAGAAAGAAAGAAGTTCCTGTACAAGAAACCAGAATTTTCTTTTATACAATTAGAAAAGTATTAATATAAAATCCAATTAAAAATAAAAATAAAACATGCATTCTTTTTTACCTACATTGCCTCATCAAAAAGATTTAGTATTTTGCATTTAAATGAGCACATTATTAACAAGCTTTAAGTTGACAATCAGTGAACCAACTAATATGTTTCAGCTGTCAGCAATTCTTTTAACCCTCATATGATATAGTGCTGATATAGGAGCTTCTCATTTCTTAAACACCCATTTCAGAAGACCGATCCTGTTGTCTCTGAAATGTCACTGTGCTTCAGAAGGTTCAAATTGTTACCCTGCGTCAAGCAAAGAAAAAAAAAAAAAAAAAACTCATGAAAAACTGATGCTGAAATGCCCGGAATTGACTTAACAACTGTTCGATGCATTATTAAAACCTGAGGTGCTGAACCGTCAACTTTATCTTCTTAATTCGACAGTGAAATTTGACAGTTTTACAACATATCAACACATCCCACATTCATTTAATTCTTATTATTTTTATTTACTATTAATCTTGGATCCCATCGAGTTAGGAATTTTTCGCTGTATGCCGGAGCCATGATCGGACTGCTTGCTTCACATCTGAACCGCTGGCTTTCCAGGAACTCCTTTAATGGCCCAAACATGTGGAAATGGCTTCGAGCGAGGACAGGACTGTAGGGTGGCAGTAACAACTGAATTTCTGTAACGAGCAGGTGTTGTTGGTGAATGATTGTGCGTACAGTTTCCACAGACAGATGCGTCTCATTTGTAAGTTGGTGACAGGTTATCTGTTGCTTTTCAACGGTCAGGCATTCTACTCTGTGAATGATTAATGGAATGACTGTAGTGGGCTCTAAGCTACCTCGGCATGGACAGACGGCCTTGTTTAAAATGTTTGCTTCATTCAAATGTTTTAAGTCCTTCTTTGACTTGAATGACCGTTGTGTAAGACATGATCTATCTATCTATCTATCTATCTATCTATCTATCTATCTATCTATCTATCTATCTATCTATCCAAAGAGACCTTATTATTTCATTATTATTTGTATTATGTCATGTGAGAATGATGCGAATTATGAATTAAACTGCTATTACCAGCAGATGGTGCAATCTCCCAACACTTGCACATTTAATTTTAAACAGAAAACACATCTCTACTACCAGAACATAGTTACATCACAGTGTTACTTTGCATTGCCAGTTGTGAGATAATAGGGTTTGATACATACTGTGGTAAAATATATCCTTATACAATATTAGAACTTTTTCAATATTCTACATCAGTGATACTGTATTTTGTGTATTTGTAGAACGACTTGATTATTTACACTTGGGGGAAGTTTGAGTTATATTGATCAACTCTGATAAACGAGTATTTAAACAAACATAATTACGAACTAGCATAGTGGTGCAGCTTTTAGCAATACTGCCTTTCAGCTCTAGGGACCTGGGTTGTGTCAGTGTGGACATCTCATATGAGTTACCCCCTTAAAACATGCCTGTAAATGTGTGCATCGCGCCCTGCAGTGGACTGATGTGTATTTTCAGGGTGCATTTCAACCTGGTTGCATGGCGGCTTAGTGTTTAGCACTCTCGGCTGGCACCTCCAAGGTTCAGGTTCAGTTCCCACCTCGGGGTCTGTGTGCATGGAGTTTGCATGTTCACCCTTTGCTTGGTGGGTTTCCTCCCACAGTCCAAAGACATGCAGAGTAGGCTAATTGGCTAATTGGTGTTCCCAAATTGCCCCACACTGTGTGAATGAGTGTGTGTATGTGTGTACCTGCGATAGACTGGCACCATGTTCAGGGTGTACCCCATCACCTGGGATATCCTTTACACAGGATCAAGTGGTATACAATAAGTGAGTGAGAGTATTCCAACCTCATGCCCAGTAATGAAGGACTAATAAATGAATTCTGCACAGTGTATTCTGTTTACATTTTAAATATGCGCATCATTTTTGTACAGAATAAAATAATTACATAATAATTTAATAATTAAATAATTAAAATGTTACCGCAGATGAAGAATCTGAAGAATGATCATGAAGAATCATGTGATTTACGAATTAATTCATTTACAACAGCGATTTCCTTCACAACATGGAATTACCGCCACAAAAAAAACACAATACTGTGTTGCTTTAACATACGAATGTCTTGTATTTTTGTCCTAGAAAGACAAAAATATAGCAACTCATGTCCTGCTTGTGTAAAAATATGAGCATACAATGTACTGTATATATTCTTTATCAAATTCATTAATTTCCAAGAATAACATTTTCCAAAGAATATTCTTCTTCTTACTGTATGCCACAGCAATGCTAACAGTTTATTCATAAAATATTGATCAAATCAAGTAGTCAAGTCAAGTAGGCTTTTATTACAGTTGACATACAGTATACAGTAAAACGAAACAACGTCTCTCCAGGACCAAGATGCTACATATAGTACAACATAAATTAACAACATGAATTAGCAAAAAAAAAAAAAAAAACTAACTAGCTAACTTAGAAACCTAATTAGCTGACTAGCTGAGACAAGACAGATTACTCACTCACTCACTCATCATCTATACCGCTTAATCCTGTATTCAGGGTCACAGGGGCCTGGAGCCTATCCCAGGAGAGTTAGGGCACATGGTCAGGACAGGGTGCCAATCCATCACAGGGCACAGACACACACACATACACTCACTCATTCACACACTACGGGCAATTTGGGAACGCCAATTTGCCTAACCTACATGTCTTTGGACTGCGGGAGGAAACCGGAGTACCCGGAGGAAACCCACCAAGCACAGGGAGAACATGCAAACTCCATGCACATAGAGCCGGGCGGTGCAAGGCGACAGTGCTAACCACTACACCACCATGCCGCCCAAAACAGATTAACATTTTAAAATTAACAGAAAGTCCTAGAAGATAGAAAAGAGTTTTGTGCAAATAACAAATTTGGTTGGTACTGTACTGTATGTACAATTGTTACGGTAGATGGTTGTTTAACAGTGTGTTTGTGCGTTTGTGATTATCAGTTCAGTCCCAATGTTTTGAGGTGGTTGAGTTTATTTGAGTGATTGTGTGTGTGTGTGTGTGTGTGTGTGTGTGTGTGTGAGACGGATGGCTTGTGGAAATGTGGTTAAATGGTTGTTTTAATAATTATGTAGAGACATTTAATGTTGTGGAAAGTCTGTGAAACATAATAAAATTTTGCGTTCTAACAGCTATAAGCAGGCATGTATTTGACTAGGTTGCTTTTTTCTCTCAAGTTAATTAAATGAGAAATAAATAAAAAAATTATAACATAGATATAAAATCTATGCAGTGGCACAGTGGCCTCTCACCTCCAGGGTTGAGGGTTCGATTCCTGCCTGGGGTCTGTGACCTACTGTAGCATAGTGGGTTTCCTCTGGGTAATCCAGTTTCCTCCCAAAGTCCAAAGAGAGGCGAACTATGCCAATTGGGATTTCCAAATTGTTAGTAGTGGGCGGAGTCCTCCAGGATGTACCCCACCTAGTGCCCGAGTAACTGTACAGGATAAACCGTATAGAGAATGAGTGTATGAGATGGTTACTAAGTAAACACAATGCTCTGAGCTCTACATCCTGAAGATCTGCCCATGCCATCTTCACTTTTGGCACTGGGGATTCCCTCCAAAATTCCTAAATATAGAATAAAGCTTAAGTATCTTTATTAAGTGACTACAATGTTGTCAAAATATCAGTACAACTCCATCTGTAAGCTATACAAAATATATGGCAACTTTTATTAAAATACCTGAACCCTTATTTAAAAAACAAAAAACAAAAAAAAACAATTTCCCAATAAGCCAAGCACTTCATGGTAATTCAATGCATAAAATGATGCAGCTGAATCTGAATCCGGAATCTGAATCTGAACAAATGGAGATTGAGGCGATGTGTTTCCAATCTTCAGCTGTTAAATTTTTGTTGAGTTTCTGGCTTCCGAACTGACACTCAACCTGTCCAAACTCTAACAGCTAATGTGGAAATCTCAGCAGTTTCTAAAATACTCAAACCAGTTCATTTTGGACAGAAATCATTGGGATCACAATTGTCTCCATTTTTTCTTCTTCCTAAAGGTCTTGTATCTGCATGCTTTTGTAATCTGGACTGCTGCCACATGATTGGCTGATATCACAACAACATGATGGAGCAGGTACAAAGGTTTATATAGGTCTTGCAGCCTGCATCACTGTTTGAGTCATGCTGTTACGGCAATGAATGCTATGTGTTATTTAATACAATCTATACGATGGTGAGCATACATATATTGTTAATGACTTTTATTGGACAGGACTGAATGACTGCAATCCTGTGGCTCTGACATCTGTGGTCATGAAGTTCTTCAAACGACTCGTATTGGCCCACATGCAGAGCACCACAGGACAGCAACACTGTCGGATCCCCTTCAGTTTGCTTACCAGCCAACAGTGGATGACACTGTAAACAAGGTTGTGCACTACATTCTGCAATGCCTTGACTGTCCAGAGACATATAGTACTGTGCAAACGTCTTTAGCCACCCCTTTTTATCTTCAAATCAAATCAAATAAAAATGACATTAAATCAAATCCACTTGTGGGAGGAAACCAGAGTACGTGGAGGAAACCCCTCAAGCACAGGAGGCGGGAATCGAACCTGGATTCTGGAGGTGCACAGCTGCAATGCTAACCACTAAGCCACAAAAACATACGCCAGAAAAGTCCTCTAGGAAGCCTGGAGCACTATTCCCCAGGATTACATTAAAGACACAGGAAAGTCTGGCTCTTCGGAAGAAATATATAAAGAAATAAGGGGTGGCTCATGACTTTTGCGCACAATATTATACGTGACACTCATTCCTGCAGTTTGAGCTATTACACACATGCACACTTGATTTATATTGTCCATCTGTTTATGTATTCTGTACTGTATATTGTTTTTATATAATGTATAGGGATTGTACGTTGTTTATTTCCTGTGTACTGCAGGTTGTCTTTAAATAACATCTATCTCATTTGTATTTACAGTATGTCTGTATTTAGTAGGAGTCACAGCCAGAACTAAATTTATTGTGTCTGTTCACATACTTGGCCAATAAATCTGATTCTGATCATTCAGATTACCCTCCCGCCCCTCTTATTTTTAGAGGTCGTTTCTTTGAATAATCAAAATTTGCCTGTCTCTCTGTTTTTTTCTTTACAAGACGATCTGCTTTTCGATTTGTGGAGGTGTGGGCTAATTTTGTTACCTTTAAACATGCAAACAGCTAATATGCTCTTTAATAAGGCAGATTTAGTGGAGGTGGCTCATATATGCTGTACTTCTGTCTTAGTGAAGTAATTGGATATATGAGTTGTACAGTATATGCTTTAGGATAGATTACCCTGACTAGAATAATGAATTATAGCAAATATAATGAAGTGGAAAGACATGATTATACCTTTATGATCATTAATATTTAATAATTCGTTGAAATCCCAATGGCAAAAATGGGATTAAGGTCTTTGGTATGATCATTTTACAGACAATGGTGTGTGTGTGTGTGTGTGTGTGTGTGTCACAGGTTCTGCTTACAAACTGCATTATTACAAGTATAAAATTATTTGGTTGGTGAAAATGTTAGAGTAAAATTACTGCAAAGAAAAAAAAAAAAACTAAACAAGTTAATTTTATTTCTTGTAGGACAGAGTTAAGAAAAAAGCCCTATATACATTGAAAACAACAAGTTACCTATTGGCATCTGCACACCTTACCATAATGCCTTTCTTATATGCATCCCACTGGCAATAATTAAATTAAAAATAAATAAATAAATAAGTTGATCGCATGATGATAAAAGGCAGTTTAGTTCCACATAATTGGCATCTTTTAGTTAAATGCATGTTTACTTTTTAATTAGCATGTTTTAAATTTTTTTAAAATGGTAAAACCCCCAGATTTAAGGGTTAATATTTGAAACCCAGCTTTAGTACAGAGGACAGTTAGAGGCCGTAGACTCATGGCTCCTCCTTCAGCGTTTAGGAAAACATTCCAGCGAGAGGAGAGAGCCAGAGAATTTGAAACCCCAGCAGTCGTTCCTGTTCATGGTCACTTCTTTGATCACATTTTCCGAAGACACATCTCCGGGTTTGTGCCCAAGGCAGACTGCTTGAGTAGAGCGCAGACGTTTTTTTCAGTGTCCTGGTGCAGCTTGAAGAAGAGTTCAAAGTGGCCGACATCTGAACTCACCATGAAAGCAGGCTACTTCTTTTCTATTCTCCTCAGCGTGCTTGCTCAGCTCTCTCAGGCCCAGTACCACTACCAGAACCTGATGAACTACCTGGAAAGCCGAATGGCTGTTTTGGAGGTAAGAATATACAGTATTTGCTAGATCCTACCGGATTAGACTCAAATATCAAAATGAAGCTTTTGTCTTTACCATATATAGTGATGGCATTAATCTTTCAGCCAAGTTCATGTTCCTAAAATCCATTTGGTTTGCAGTGGCTCGGATTTATATTTTCTATTCTTTCACAAGCTATCGGCGAGGCGGTGAGCAAAATGACTACAGCGCGTCAAAAAGAGTAGCCAAGAATAATCAGGATGACGACTCTAGCATTTCCTTAAATCATCATGCCAGCTTTACGTGTTCAGGATAAAATTATAAAATATGAGGGTTGTTCGAGTCAAACCAGGACTTTTGATTGTGTAGAATAACAGAACACAGTAAAAAAAAAAAAAAGAAGAAGCATTTTTTTTATATATAATTCCCTGCTACATTAATAAACTAGGTAGAAAGATGTCTTAGTATGCTGGGACCCTGATTACACCGCCTGCTTCAGGTCTGAATCGCTGGCCTCCCTGGAACTCCTTTAATGTCCCAAACATGTAAAAATGGCTTGAAGCAAGGTATGGCCTTCTTTAAAACGTTCACACCATTTAAATGTTTTACTGTGGATAAGCGCTTCATCACTGTACTGTTCTTGAAGTCTTCGGTCAATGTGAATCAGTTTTCCGCCTTCATTCAACATAAATTTCTTCACAAGTTCTTGATTGTTCATGAATGATTCTCCTCATGAGTGCAATACATACATTCCAGATCCACTGGTTTAACCAAAACTTTTTGTAAATCATTCTTGCCTTTATTTATACTACATTTGTATTTAACACCGATCTCAAACACAATCATTTAGTATCTAAAGTAAGGTAGTATATTTAATTATTTAATGCATATATTTAAATATTCAGATTCTTTAATTTTTTTTTTTCGATTTTTCCCCGATTTTCTCCCTAATTTAGTCGTGTCCAATTCCTCCCCGTCACTAGGGGGCTCCCACATTAAGGCTACTACTACCACTCAGCCGGGAGGGTCGAAGACTATCACGTGTTTCCCCCGAACACACTCGGAGGACAGCGCTATCCACTCCCTCCGTTGCGCGAGCTCACAGACGCCCCTGATTGGCTGTGATTAATGTGGGAGCACTAAGTACCTCTCATCCTAAGTACCTCACACTAAGTACCTCTCATCCCTCCCCTCTGAGAGAGCTCGGCCAATCAGCTCTCTCTAGACCTCCGGCTGCGAGAGGTTACAGCACCACCGGGGATTCGAACTAGCGATCTCCGGATGATAGGGCGAGCGCTTTAACCACTGCGCCACTCGGAGGCCCAAGATTCTTTAATTTTTATACTAAATGCTGTATCGTTTCTTGAAAAGTAAATGAATACTTCATGTTTAGGAACACACTGAGTAGCTAAAAAATAAAATATTCTACTTGCTTTTAAAAAAGATTAACATCTAGTTGGAAAATTACTGTAACAACAGGTTTTATATGGAAATTAGTTGGAGATATATTCCAAAGACATTGGTTATGGCAAACATTATGAAGAGTAACATAACAATGCTTTATGTTAAATAAGAATAATGGCGAAAGTAAAAGTGATTTATGCGTCTGACACGCAAGTGATGGCATGAAAGCGTGAAAAGACTGGTTTACAACCTTATAACCACTTCGAAAACCATCTAATTGGGAGCTCTAAACAATAGCAATTTAACAATATGTCATTGACCAACGGTGCTGCGCAGTGCTGCATAGACACACAAAATCCCATTACGCACCAGACACATGTGCGAACCTCAGCACATATCAGTGGAATTGAGCGTACTCAACCTTCTTATGCATTATTTATACCCCAACCTTGCAAATTATAGCATGCACATCATAACTGCACATACTGTACTATAAATGGTACTGACTCTTGGATATCAATATCGGTTTATATACGCCAACAGAAACCTGATGTTATTTGCTGTACAGTTATATCGCTTTAATACGAAGCTTTATCTTCTGATGTGCCAATATCAAGGACTATAATCACTGACTGACTGAAAAGATTAAGCATCCTTTCTCTGGTATTTGCTTAACTGCGTGTCTCTGCCTCAGAGGATGCAATATTACCTGTTTATTTCTTTCAAACTGATTTAACTGATTAAAAAAAAACAATAAATCGCAAAGATACTGTGCGTCAAATGATTTAAGAGTTTAATGGGCATGATTATATTCTACAAAAACAACATTGTGTTGAGCAATTCTCTGTATTATTTATATTTATATTTGCACCATGGTGTAAATGGAACCAATCGTAAAATCGAGGAATTATGTTCAAAATCGGCGATAGCTGGTTGTGCATTTAGCTGGGAGGTTTAAATGCACTTTTTGTGATCCTGTACAGCAGAAAAGGTTACACGTTCAGGTTGAAAGGCTTTATTTGTAAAAGTGGCAGACAGATCCGAAATGCAAGGTGAAGTTGTATTTTTAACTGGTAAGGTTCAGGTGAACAAACAGATTACAGCAGACAAGGACCATAATCAGGAACCAGGAAAGGAGACAAAGATTAAACCCAGGAAAGCAATCACTATAACAAGGCAAGGTTCAAGTGAGCAAGCTAGTTTACTGTGTTTCTACGAGATTGAGCCAAAGTGTGTGTGATTAATAATTAAGCACCTTGAGCATGACAATGGATGTGTGAACAAACAATTTTGAAATTATATGGATGATACGTTTTTTAGGTGGTAAACTAACCAATAGTAAAACTAAAAAAAGCACTCAGCAAAGATAGAGAAAATATAATGCTAATTTTGATTGAAAGAGTTACATGTTAGCATATCAAAGGCGTTCTCGTCTAAACAAATGCTATTTAAGTACAGTTTCAAATGAAGTCAAAGTAGAAAAGTGTAACATTTGTTTACATCTGAAAGGAATAGGACAAGAATGAATCACGAATAAAATGACATTCACCCCGACTATCACATTGATGTTAGATAGTGATGGGAAATCGTACAAAATCAGACATCAGAAGACTACAAAGGACGATTCAGACTGATGAAAGGATTATCCGTGCTCTGCTGCTCACCCTTCAAGAATCGTATATAGTCAGAGTTAAGACAAATAACTTTGAGAAAAATCTCAAATCCAAGCCATCTTCTTCCTGAACTGTTGCCGTCTGGTCGTCACTACAGAGCATCGAACCCCAGGACAGCCAAACACAAGAACGGTTTGTTGCCCCAGGCAATCCACCCCATGAACAGTTAAATGATACAATAAAAATCAACCATCTTATTCCATTTCTTGTTAATTGTATTCTCACTCACTCACTCACTCACTCATCGTCTATACCACTATGCCAGGAGACTTAGGGCACGAGGCGGGGTACACCCTGGACAGGGTGCCAATCCATCACAGGACACACTCACACGCTCATTCATTAATTTGCATGTCTTTGGATTGTGGGAGGAAACCGGAGTACCCGGAGGAAACCCACCAAGCACGTGGAGAACATGCAAACTCCATGCACACAGACCCCGAGACGGGAATCAAACCCAGAACATGGAGGTGCAAGGTGATAGTGCTAATCACTAATGCTATGTGCTGCCTAATTGTTTATTTTATTTTATTTATTTATTTATTTATTTATTCGAAGCTTCTGTCACCAAAACAAATTCCTGGTATGTACAAACGTCCTTGGCAATAAAGCTTTCTGATTTTTACTTTCTGAAATTTAACAAGACACCTATGTGAAAAACATCATGTAAACGAACAACAGTTTTAATCCTAATCTCTCACAATGTTAGCCAGCATGTGTCACAGTATACGTCAATGATGGGCATGCGGCGTCAATCTGATATTGCTCTTGGCTCACTCCGTAGGCTCACTAAGTAGGCGGCCTCCGCTTCTAGAGGTGTGCAAAGGGGCGGGGCTACTGGAAACGGGCATGGCTGTGAAGTCATCAGTGTTAATCATCGCTATCAAGACGGGGACTGACTGTAGCTTGGGGTCTGGACTGGCGCTGGAGATCCAAAATGGGGTTGTATGAGTATGTAATGCAGACTCTACAAATGTGGAAGAGTGGCATGTGAGCAGGGTGACGTAATGCGCCCCAGGGAATTCAAAGAAACGAAGTGCAGTTTGATCGCAGCGTGAAGGACAGCCGTGAAGGACAGAACCAGCTTTTGGGATCCTGCTGGATCCCAGGTCAGTGGGAAAAAGAGTGTTCATGGAGCTGCTGCTGCCCACACGGACCCACTCTGCTCACCGCCATCACTCGCCAGCCTGTTCCCGCCATCACTCGCCAGCCTGGGCCTGGGCACTGCCACCAGTCCTGCACTTGCACACACCTCCTTTACTACTTTCCTTCCCTTTCTTTCCATACTACCTCCTTAAACTTTTTTCATTCCCCTATTTCCTTAAGACCTCGCCTCATATCTGTGTTTGTGGTGCCGACCATGCGCCAAACCCTTTACACATGATAATCGCTTTGATACTAACTGGAAAGTAGCTTAATTTTGCATAGTAGCAGCTGGTACAGGTGGTGACTGAAAATGTAGAACGGACGTTACGAGCAGTTGCAGGTATGTGCCGGATTACATCACAGTCTCCAGCTCTGTAGGCATTTTCGACAAATATAGCGCTATGTGTGTGTGTGTAAGGATGTGTATGAATCAATAGTCGTCCTAAAGTAACTCACTCTCTCATCGTCTATACCGCTTAATCCTGTATTCAGGGTCACGGAGGGACTAGAGCCTATCGAAGGAGACTTAGGGCACAAGGTGGGGTCCACCCTGGACAGGATGCCAATCCATCTCAGGGCACACACACACACGCACACACACACACACACACACACACACACACACACACACACTACGGCCAATTTGGGAACACCCACGTCTTTGGATTGTGGGAGGAAACCGGAGCACACGGAGGAAACCCACCAAGCACGGGGAGAACATGCATATATTCCATGCACACAGAGACGGGAATCGAGCCTGGCCGGGAATCGAACCCGGACCCTGCCGAACCGGGAGTGTACTGAAAACTAAAGAAGCAGAGCTTAACGTAAACAAGGCGTAAGATACTCAAAAAGTACAGAAAGACGTGACGCTCGTTCATAAATTAAAGACTAGACATACAGTAATATTTGTGCTAAGAATAGGTCACATGTTGTGACTAAGATGTCTTTTGTAATCATAAAATCCAACAACATTTCATGTTTATTTGTGTCCAGGAACGTATCACATTATGGCAAGAGCAGAACAACCGTTACAACACTGACCTGAAGAATTTTAGGCATCAGGCTGCAGATCTGCTGGAGAAACTGGGCAAGGAGCATGAGAGTATCCGGGAAGACCTGGAGGGAGCTGGGGTGCGGGTGGACCGAGTGGAGCGTGAAATGGACTACATCGAGTCCAAAAACCCACCCAAACCTTGTGTTAAAGCAGCGGACAAAATGGTCGAACAAAAGCCGGTGACAAAGGAGAGGAAGAAGAAAGATGAGTTCTTTGAAGTTTCAGGTGAGCCACTGAAAATATCAGGGGGTTAAGGAGGTCCTTTGATCGTGTCCCCTGTACCTCAGTCCTAATGGTGTCTTGGAACAAAAACCTTCATGATAATTAGCTACTCATTAAATGATGCACTGGTGTTGACTGAATTCTCTGCACAAAAACACTATACAGTATTGAAAAGCCAGGAGTTTCCTTATTGGAATTAAAGTCATATGTTGTACATTTATTATTATTATTATTTTAAATAAATTTTTACTTCCTTTTTTTGCATTACATACTCATACCACCCCATTCAGATGATCATATAACTGGTCATCAATGTAATCATGAAAATAATGAAAAATCATAAAAATTAAAAAAAAAAAAAAAAAAGTGCTTCATTCAACTCAAATGTGTGACAATGAAGCTGCATACAATTTCTGTGTTTCCCTTCATAATCTTTGTATTTATTAATTTTTAACCTACATTGATCAGATTCTGCTACAGTATGTCCAAGTTTTTCTTTCAATCTGCTGAAGTACTTTGCTGGGCCTGCATCCAGCCCAGTATTCACCAGGTGACAAGCCCTGATTTAGGGAAACTGAAAGTCTAAAAAAATCTTCTTAGTTCATATGGTTTCCTCATTTCGCCATAAATCCAATATACAAAGTTTATTTATTTTTTAATCCAATTGGGATCAAACCAGACCATTATTTCATATCAGGAGATACATCATATGTTTAAAATGTTCCACTTTACATTACTTACTAAGGCAAGGTTGATGGTTTGATACATAGAGGAATATTCTTCAGTTTCCATATGTTTGCATTCTGGATACTTTGACATCAACAACTTTCCAACAGTTCTCTCGTTCAAAATTTTGAAATAGAGAACCAAAGAACAAATCCAGGCCCATTCTGGTATTTCCTGTACTAATTATTATTCATTACCCAATTTCATAAAGCCTGGTGTCCATTTGTATCTGTGTGTGTTTGTTTGTTCTGGCATGTTGGTTATTTTGAGGAACTCGATCATGGCTTGGAGTGCCGCTGGCTGGTGTACAGGTTCAGATGAGGTTTCGCTCAAACTCAGCACATATTAACAAAGTCCATCATCATGCCCTGAGGACTGAACCATTCTAGCTGCTGATGGATGTTATGTTCCTCTAGACTGCAAAGTCTTATCGATTTTAGGACAAAACAGAGAGGATTACCTGCAGTTGAGCCTGACTTAAAATGTGCCTTACTTTTTTTGCTCATAACTGTCACAAATCACCTTAAGTATGAAATCTTTGTAACAGCTGAAGCCTTTATAATTTTTTTGGAAGTGTAGAAGCTGTTCTCTGAAGTGACCTTTTCTTATCTTGCAATCTTACGTTTTATATCTGTGAGCAAAGTACAGTACGGTGGAGAAGTCTTGCCATTGAATAGTGGATACAGTCCTATTATGATAATTTCAGGGCTTCATCTAGGCCACTTTCATCTTGGCCTCATTTCCATTCAGTGAACATCTTGTTCTTTCTCAGTAGCTCCGAGTAAAATAGTTTCAGGAAGTAAAGTTTTATTTTTTTGTGTGTTTTATTGATTCTGGCTGCAAGTTTCATTTCCTCGGGCTAAATGTGTGCCACTGGTGCCTTAAAAGAAAAAAAAATATATAGATAGATTAAAATATTAAATAGGCTTTTTTTCCCAGGTAGGCTCAGGCCTAGACTGTAGTGGTCTAAATTTCTCTAGGTAAATGTTAGCATTGTACAGGTGTAAGAGAACTATTTTTCTGGTAAAATTATGGATCTGTATACACTGACTGGCCAAAAAAAAAAAAAGAAAAAAAAAAGTTGCCTTTTCAAAAGGGTCAAATTATTGGGCTGTAACAAGCAAAAAAAACAACTAAGGAGATTAGAAATGACTGGAACTGGGTTAAGAAAACTTCATCACATTATCAAAACCTGGAAGGACCGCGCTGAACCACCAACATTATTGAAATGTATAATTTGGTGATAAAACAACACGTAGTGAATAATTTTTTTTACATGAACTGGCAACCACATTGAGTGCTGTAATCAAAGCTAATGATGATTCAGTGAAATTTTAGAGTGTGGGAGTGTTTTTTTTTTTTTTTTTTTTTGGCTATGCAGTAAAGTACTATACCAAAATGTTATAAAACCTTGTATAATGTTACAGAAGAAATATAAATTATAAAAGATAAAAACGAAAGGTTCTGTTTGTTCATTGGTCAGAACTTGCTCTTTCATCGTTATGTTTCATATACTGGAGGACCTGAAACCAGTCTCTTATCCAGTCTCTTATGAATGCGTTTCATTACATTTGGTATCCTGTTAAGCCTGCCCCATAAATTAAATAATGTAGAAGTTAAAAGTGAAGTTATGAGCAGTTATGTGCCACATCACAAACCGGACGTTTTGACAGCGTACTGCGCTAAGATACTGTGGGCGTATCTTAAATCGACCGCTGAACAGAATTTTTTCGAAACTTGCAAAATCGTAATATTTTCACTGGGATTACTTAATATTTTCACCGCTAAAATAACACCACTGAATCTACTTTTTTGATTTCTCATGTTTCTGGTGTAAATTTGCAACACTTTGGGGATTAAAAAGAATCCATGCCTACTATAATAAACTGAAACATTTTAAATTAGGTTATTAATCCTTCTGTTTTTTAATCAATAATGAAACAATCTCACTTTGCCCTTAACCGCTGCAATTCTTTTATTGATTAAATAACAAATGTTTAAAATGAATTTATACTTACAATACTTTTACTAGAGGAATGAGGAGTATATGTAAAGCAAGTTGGCTCTAGTTGTAAAGCTGATTTCATTGTGTAGTTTTACACAATCATTCGCAAAAAAGTTTATCAATATGAAAATTAAATGTTAATTGCATTTATATATGATCACAGTTTTCTATAATTGTATAAATTGGTACTGCAAGTGTGGCACTGAACATTGATGATGATGAATTTATTTCCCCGCAGTTTGCACCGACATTGTGTCACATATCCGAGCTATGAAGATCCTGAAAAGACTGGGCAGCACCAAAGGGGTCTGGACTAAAGATGCCAGGACAGCAAAAGTCTACATCTTTAATGGAACGTCTGAGGACACTCTGTATGAGTTCAAGTCCGTGAAAGAGCTCTCTGCATCATCTGGCTTGTCCAAAGGCAAGCAGATAATCCTCCCTTCTGCATGGAATGGTACTGGCCATGCTGTCTATGATGGCTTCCTTTATTATGTAACTGAAAGATCTGAGTTGCAGGTGTTTAAGTTTCACCTGGAGAATAGCACATTGGTGGATAGTGCTGTCCTTCCAGTACAGGACCAGTTGTCAGTGTTCAGCTTCAATCCTGAGACCATGGTGGACCTTATTGCAGATGACGAAGGACTCTGGGCATTATACGCTGTTGGGGACACCATCAACCTGGCCAAGATGGATGCCGACACACTGGACATCGAGCAGATGTGGGACACAGCATGCACCAGAAACAACGCTGAAGCAGCATTTTTGCTTTGTGGCACCCTCTATGTCGTCTACAACACTAGACCCCCCAGCCGCTCCAAAGTCCAGTGTGTATTTGATGTTAATGACATGGTGACCCCTGAAGAATCTCCACTTATCTACTTCCCTAGGCGCTTCGCTGCTCACTCCAGTCTGAAGTACAATCCTGTTGAGAAGCAGGTGTATGCTTGGGATGATGGTTACCAGATTCTCTACAGGATGTCCCTGAAGAAGAAGCTGTGGACCATAATGCCACCTCCGGAGGAATAACGGACCATGCAAAGAGACTACAAAAAAAAAAAAAAAAAGAAAAAACCCTGACTGAAAAGATTGTACATTATTATTAACACACACTCAGAACCTTTAAATGACTCACACATTTTTATAAAGTTGAATATAAAAGAACACTGCATTATTATGAGGCAAAATGTAATTGACCAAAGGTCATTATTGTGTTACAGTCAGTTTTTGAAGCATTTCCTCAAGTATGTTAAATCATATGAAAATATATAGCAAAAACATGATTTCTTACTATAAAATCCAGGAAAGTATTCACGAGATCAGATCAGCTGCTAAAACAATAAATCGAGAAAACCATTCTTATCGGCTTTGGTGCCACTTTATAATGATGTGACTTTTCGTTCTCCTCTCTGAGGATTAATCTGTGATGAAAAACAATGAAGCAGAAGAAATGAAACGACTCATTTGACAACTTTATTTCTGCTTGTTTGAAATACAAGTACAGTTGTTCAACAGTTTTCTTACAAGTACAAATTAGCAATATAAAATTGGAAAGTCGTTAAATTCACAAAGGAGAGGAAAAAAGGTTCTTCAGTTACACAGAACAAAGTTACTCGAAGTCGTTTTACAGATCCCACCTACACCAGAAACAGACTGTGTCTATAGTGTCGGGGCCTGAGGACATCAGAAACAAGGTTGGTACAGGTAGGAGTCAAAGCAGTACATCAGGTTGTCAAGTCATCAGATGGTTACCTGCAGTTATTCACCAAAATATTGAATCTATTTAATTACATAGAAACATGTAAACCTCAACAAGTGTAGTGTAGTGTACTGCATGATCTTCTATTGAGTATCTACTTTCGAATGGCGGTATCCGGTTTTCAGGAACTGCAGTGAAAAGTCAGGGAATGAGAGTAATGCTCATTATTTCTCGGGAGTTGCACAGTCCGTGTGCGTTTATCACTAGCAGCTCTTTCGCAGATGTTAAGTCCACCATAATCCTCCTCGAGTGACTCTTGATTTGAAACACACCGCAGCACTGCGATGTCTGCACGATGACATCCAAGAGGAAGTGTCTAATCCAATCTAATGCTGTTCCCATGTGTTCTACACTCTAATGTTAAAGCAAATAAGAATGTCTAGAGCGACTTGTGTTCACACAGAGCACTGAACTTCATGTGACTCCATGTTATAGTGTACAACAGAAATGTGGCAGCCTGGAAGAAAGAAAAAAAAACTAATAATTTCAACTTAATTTCTAATGGACAATCTTCTCACAGTTGGCATGTTCAGTATATTATATACTCTCATACATAAATATATAAATTAACTGTTTTTGGCCTCACAACATTGAAGAGTGGGGTTTGCAGGCAGGGATGGATGTGATGGCACCTTGAAACGTTTTTATTTTTTAATTAAACTGTTTAAGGTACAAATGGTGTACAGTAGTAGCAAGTTTGCTGCTCGTTTGTATGAATGGGATTTTCATGTTCTTTCTGAGCTTAATGTGTTCCCTTTGGGCACTCTAGTTTCCTCCCACAATCCAAAGTCTAGGTGTATGCTGATTGGCATTTCCAAGTTGCCCATATGCTGTATGCCTATATACCAAGTGACTTGGTGTGTGGTTGTGTGCGCTCATGGCCTGCAGTGAACTCGAATTCCACTCTGGAATACAGTAGGCTCCAGGACACCCATGACCCTACACAGGACAAGCGGTATAGATAATAAATGACTTCATTACTATGTTAAGCTGTATACGTTTGCTGCTCTGAATACTTCCATATGAGATTTGCACTTCAGAAAAACTATGTTATCCCACCTTGTTTAACTAAGTAATCTCACTGGGATGCTGCAGGTTTGTACTAAAGAGCTGCTGCTGTAACTACGATCATTAATTCCTGTGCTCTTAGTCTGCTTGTACTATCCATAGTTTCAGTGAACTTTGCACTGTCTATACTAACCTACTACTTAGTAGATTTTCCTTTCCAGTCAGATTTTGGTGCCCCTTGGGGTAGGCACTAGGCTTCCCATGAGCCTACACATTGTTGAAGTTATAGACAATGGATATACAGCATACGGTAAAACTGTACTTGTTCTGGGTTGCCTTCAGACCTGCCTTACTCCTTCGTGGCATAGATTCGACAAGGTGTTGGAAACATTCATTAGAGATTTTGGTCCATATTAACATGATAGCATCACACAGAGTTGCTGGCTGCACATCCATGATGCAAATCTCCTGTTCCACTACTGTACATCCCAAAGGTGCTCTACTGGATTGAGATCTGGTGACTGTGGAGGCCATTTTTGTTCAGTCCACTGTTCAAGAAACCAGTTTGAGATGATTGTAGTTTTGTGCTACGGCACGCTATCCTTTGGTCAGAATGGGATGCACATGGTCAGCAGCAACGCACAGTTAGGCTAAGAGGCAGTACCCTAGAAACAGCTGTGCGTGAAAATCCCAGTAGATCAGCAGTTTCAGGAAAAACTCAACACGGCTATCTGATTGGCTGATTGAATATTCAAATCAGGTGAACAGGTGTGCATAATGAAGTGATTGGCGAGTAGAGCGTATATACCCAAATGCATGCATGCTCTGATCATGGTGCATGGGTTTAAACTACTTTTACATTTTCATAATATTAAAATGACTTCTAATGTACTACATTTGGCAGTTATTAAGTAATCATTATATGATGAAGTAAAATTTTCCTGAAAACATGGTGGTTTTGGTGCATTTTTAAAGTACGAAAAACAACTAAGATTAGACAAGTGGAAGCAAAAACTGAAGACTGACCTTTTGGAGTATTTTTGAGTGAAAACTTGTCTCATTGTAATCCAATGTTAAAATGGGAAGGTCCTAGGGCAAAATCTGCAAAAGTCAGCAGGGCTGACTTCCAGAATTTGGCTGCAATAATAATTCTGATGGATTTTCCAGACTGCCACACAAAGAGCATCATAACATTCACAAAGCAAGAACATCAGGTATAGCATCAAAATATGAAAACCTCAAATCACCACATCACAAAGGACAAACGTAAGATTGTTCATGTTGTTAGGTTAAACAATTAGGAAAATTACTAGATGAAAGAAAAAATGTACAAAAGATTTTTGGCCCCTCCCCATTAGATGGTTTTGTCTTTATTGCCCGTTTTAAAGTCCTATTTATATCATTTTAAATCACTTTGTGCTCTTATCTGATATGACATTTGTCACGAGTTAACATGAAATGTCATCGGACATCTATTTCATGGTTTTAATCACCCTCGGAGAATCATATAACAGCTTTGAATTGAATTACTTGTGTTAAGTGGTGTGCGCTAGATGGTGTGTGTGACGGAGAAGAACTGCAAATCGCCTTCTTAACAAAATGAAACAAAAAGTATTTCATTTTGCCTTTGTCTTCATGCAGCTTTTTCATTCTTCTCTTCCATCTTCCCCAGTGGCCAAATACATAGAAACTGCTGTGCTTTGCATTTTTACCAAGAAAGGAATCATGAAAGGGACTCCGCAGTATATAAAAATGTGTTTGTGTATGCATGACGAATACAGTCAACAGCCAAGTTATTACAGCAGTAATGAATAAATCCCTCATACGTAGAGCACTTGTTGGTGAATTGCTGGAGTGCACAGTGCTTTCTGAGGAGGCTAAATAGCCTCTAAAGTTTTATCATAAGTGTTATGGGAGTAATTCAGAGCACTCAGGATTCAAAACATCCTAATTCATACTTAATGCATCATTGCGATTTGATAGTTTGTCATCTAAAGATCTTCATCGGGTGAAAAATTCGGACTGAGACTCCGTATGTTAATCATATAACTGTGCAGGAATTTTGGTGCTTCTTTTTTTTTTTTGCACCTAATTGGTGAACCTTAAGAAAGGTTTCATGTGTGATCTTAATATCTACGTATAAAATCCACTTCCATCACTGCATTTCGAACAAACTGATGAACACAAATGTTGAATAATTGACAGCAAAAACAGTTGGACATGAGCATCAACTGCAAAAATACAGTACACCTTTAGCAGAAAGTTTAGACGCAGTTACTAAGTTAAATGGAGACTACTAAGAAAATGAGTACTAACGTACTGACTAACACTTTTTTTTTTAACTAAATGTGTTAATTTACTAGAGATATATGTATAGTCGTCTATTCTATCATCCACCAAGAACACCAAGCCAATCTTTAAATATCTCTTTGTGGAGGACAGTAAGGAAAGCACTTGAGATCATTGTGCTCTGCTGAAATTGCCAATCGCCATCTCTTTCTTTTTCTTTCTTTTTTTTTTTTTAATGACATAAATGACAATTCTTTTTACGACATTAATAAAGCTCAGGACGACTATTGTAAAAGTCCGAAGAACATCCGTGTTAAATCTGCTTTTCCCTTCCAAAAGAATCTGGAGAGGTTTATTCATGTATAACAGCCGACGATCCATTTGTCCTCCTCTACTGTTATCAGCTCTCATTGCCTTAGACTGAGTCCTTGTTCCGTTTTGGCTTGAATCATCCCTCCTCAACTGCTCAGGCACTCGGCTCTCGGAGATAAGCTCATCCTTTTTTTTTTTTTTTTTTTTTTTAAGCAATGAGTGCAGAGAAATGCGATCGTCTTGCAAGGAAAACCTCAAACTCTCAAGTGATTCTTCTGATAATGCCACGGTCAGATTTCATACACCTTTTGAAGGTAGGAAAATAATACTTCTGCTGTACCGAAAAGGTGTCGCAATTCATGAAAGATTTGTGCACAAGGCCTCCAAAGAACTGACTGCAAAACATAGTTCGGACTCCAGGGATATCAGGTAAATACTGCGAGAATTGGTGCTTAAAAGCCCTGGAGAAACCGAGGAGACCTGGAAATGGCAGGGATTTGTATGTTCTCGTTTCATTTTTGTTGCTTTTGTTTCCTTGGGCACACAGACAAACAGCAGGAAAGGGAGCCAGGCCTTCTGGGTCACATGTGGTTCCATTCAAGGGCTGGCGGGTGCTTTGGGGGAAGGGCACGAGCCTTGACTGTCAAAACTAGCCGTCCTGGTTTTCCACTGGAAAACAGAAGATGTGGGGGAGAAAAGCAGTTAATTATACTACTCTCTTTCTCAAAAAAAAAAGAAGAAAAAAAAGCAAGATCATTATGATAAATCTTTTTTTTTTTTTTTTACAGGATAGATTGTGTTTCTATATAAATATAGAGTATAATAGAACACTGGACATATTCACAACATTTCTGTCAACAGCCCAGGCACGGACTGAGTCATAACGATTCAGGGTGTGGTGGAACCTTCCAAGGTTCCATTATAATGAAATAAACCTACAGGGTTTTTCATGGAGGAAAGTAGAAAGAAGCCAAACCTCTTTTTCTGATTTCTTGGGCTCCAGCAAGGGGTGCCAGTGTGCAATGGGTTTGCGCGGGTATGCCAGCATCTCATTCCAGTGGTCTCTGCCGAGGCCCTCGGCTTCACACCCGACACGGTTCACGCCGATGATCTCATTATGACCCACTCTGGACAAGGAAGTAAAGGACACACACGTACAAACCATGCCTAATACTGTATGTATACCAAAGAATTGGCTTTAATTACTGAACATTACCCTGTCAAGCGCTTGGATTTGGCCTGAACGTTTTCAGATTAGTAGCTCTGGCAAAAGTACTGGCTGTAAGGTTTATATCAATGCACCCATTCGGAACATATAAATGTGGATATTGTAACGCCGTGTAAGGCAAGCGTCACATGCAAACGTTTATTCATCGGTCTTCATAGGTGTAATTATAATCTATTATGTTTCTATCTTTTGCTTACTAGAGCCAAAATATCATGCAAACCGCACGTAAGGTTTCAATGTCTGTATAAACAGAAGCTTCCTGGTGACTACAATTACCGTCTCCTGACCTTTTCCTCCGAGCTTTAATATGAGTGTAAGTGTCACTTTCTATTTTTCTCTCTGGTGCATGTCCTCCTATGGAATGAGATGCTGGGACTAAAGACAAAAGCTCACTTCTGATGAAAACAAGATAAAAGGTCAGAGCACATGTTAAGTCCATGTTTTTGTATCCTAAACAGAAATTGTACAGCTTATACACCATGAGTGTAACATTTTTATCGAGTTCTCAGTGTGGAAAAAAAAACAAAAAGAAAAACAAGATCGATCCAGCACCATACAGTACATTTGACTTTGTTTAGGGAACTTCCCTAAATGTTTCATTGTGATACGGTCTAATCGGTCATCTGTTCACATTTATTAATAGTAAAATTAAAATGTATTTTTCTCTGTTTTTTTTTTTAAGGCTAACCTGACCTGCAAGAACCACACTCATTCGCCGCAAAAAAACATTTGTAACCTGCCTCAATTCCTCTTTTTATTTATTTATTGTTTTGCTACAGCCCAGCATTATCGATAATGTTAAATGTTATAAAATGTATTATCGAGTGCTTAAATTTATTCGACCGATTGACCCGACACTTCAACTTAATGGGTTTAATCAAACCTCTGTCTCCGATAACTGATATCAATTTGGATTTAATGTGTTTTGTCACCTTATTACAGAATTTATGGATGGCTCAGGAACAGGAGTCTCTATGGCTTTAATAAATATTACAGGTAAAAAAAAGATTGTCATACACATTTAAATAATATTTATGAAATAAAAACCCGAGGGTGTCAGAAAAATTTACATTTAGTTATTTGGCAGACGCTCTAATCCAAAGCAACTTACATAATTGATTAAAATTTTTTATTTGAAGTCAATGGGTGCATGGGTCCTGTCCAGGGTGTACAGTACCCTGCCTTCTTCCCTGCCTACTCGGATAGGCTCCAAGCCTCAATGTCTTTTTCACACAGCATAAGCAGTATAGAAGCAAAAATGATGTGTGCCTGTTTGTAAAAATAAACGAATAAATGAGAAATTGTAGTCTAGTGAGCAAACTAATGGACATTTTATGAAAATACCATTAAATATATAATAATATTTCTTTAAACAAGTACTCGCCGTCCTTTTACCTCACAAGCTACGCTACTGAGGTGTGATGTAATTGGAAATTGCAAAGTAATGTGACGTCTAACACAAAGCGGATTAATGGTTACACCCTGCAGTGGATTCATGTTTAATAATTGTTTAATCAATGTTCAATGTTTAATTTTACTTCTATCACAATGTATGGGACCGTTCAAGCCAAACCAGGACTGAGTCGCAATGACAGACCATAGTTATAAGTAAAAACTACATTTTCTTTTTTTCTCTATATAATCCCCTGCTACAATTTATAACAATTGTTATAACAGATATTAAGATACACACAAAACTAAACCTAGAGTTGTACATACAGGTCGTAGTCCATGACGGAGATGTGCAGACAGACTTGGTCCATGTTCTCTGGAGGGATGTCGAAAATGATGGCTTCATTGTAGGTGGGGTTGAGTGTATTCTTTTTGATGGTGGTCTTCTTCTTTTTCAAACGCTTCCCATCACAAATAAGAGACACTTTGACGTAGGGGTCTGTGCAAACAGAGGGATATGTTACTCTGATTTTGCACATTAAAAAACAATAAGCAAATCATTTTCTGTGCCATGTTCTTTGCTAGTGAGCCCCTAAAGGCATATAAGACATAATAGGAGAAAAATACGCCGACAAAAAAAAACCCACTTTTTTTTTTTGAGATGGGTGAAAGTATACTCGGGTCAATGTAGACAAGTATGCTAGGTTTTTCTTTATTTCTTTGTAAATAATTCACATAAAAAGCAAAACTGTCAGCAACCCTTCATGTGAGGCTAAACAAATCCCACCTTCCATGTCTGGTTGGTTACAAGGATTCTGTCTCATCTATGATTGGCTAGAAATCAAGTGCGCAATATTTGCAGTTTAGCTCAATATTTGTTTGATTTATTTTATTATTAAATCTCAGTTTATTATTAAACTATATTTTTATACAAGTTATCGCCAGCCAAGTAATCTGATATGACGAGAGGCTTTCCACAAGTGGTGTTAATAGATGGTAACTACACTGGGATATTTAACTATATGTATCATTCTGTGTATAAGGTTTTCTTTTTTTTTTTTTTTGGATTTTTCCCCGATTTTCTCCCTAATTTAGTCGTGTCCAATTCCTCCCCGTCACTAGGGGGCTCCCACATTAAGGCTACTACTACCACTCAGCCGGGAGGGCCGAAGACTATCACGTGTTTCCTCCGAACCACGTGACGCCAGCCGACCGCATCTTTTCGAACTGCTCGCTCGCGCACCGTTGGGGGCGGCGTAACACACTCGGAGGACAGCGCTATCCACTCCCTCCGTTGCGCGAGCTCACAGACGCCCCTGACTGGCTGTAGAGCCGTGATTAATGTGGGAGCACTAAGTACCTCTCATCCCTCCCCTCTGAGAGAGCTCGGCCAATCAGCTCTCTCTAGACCTCCGGCTGCGAGAGGTTACAGCACCACCCGGGATTCGAACTAGCGATCTCCGGATGATAGGGCGAGCGCTTTAACCACTGCGCCACTCGGAGGCCTGTGTATAAGGTTTTCTAACAATAACTAATTATGTTGTCTGTCAAAGCATGGATGAAAGTAGGTCAGAATGGTCTGCAGTACTTAAAAGAGGAGAGAGCAACTGCCTGCTAAAAGCCACATTCAAACCCAGTCATGGAAACACTTTCTACAAGAAAACACATCTGAATCCTTCTCTAACCCCTGATCAAGGTCACTACTTGGTGTGTGGAACAAGGGATTCTAGCTTTCCATATACAGTAGCGCTATTTGGGATTCAACTGTGGAAACCAGGAAGTTATCTGATATTCTAAAGTTCCACTAGTTCCACCAGTCATGGAAGGATATGTGTTGGTGGAGCAAGATAATTGATTAAATGAACAAAATCATAATCTGTTGACAATACAGTAAATGCCAATTGTACTGTAGAACTGTTGTATAAAAGCATTATTACACTCAAAGGTATGCTGTTGTACTCAATATTAGCATGACTATGATACCCTCGTGCCTATGAACACATCACAGCTATGCTGATATTCAATACAACAGCACAACCTTAAGTTGGTCTTTTGGCTACAGCGGTAGGCCACAGCGGACCATGCGGTCCACACATACAAGCTTGGCACAGGTTTTACAAAGGGTGCCCTTTCTAACGCAACCCTCCCATTTTACCTGGGCTTGGGACCGGCACTGCATCCAGTGGGTCGGGTTTGGGCACTGGCTGGGAATTGAACCCAATTTGGGCACTGGCTGGGAATCGAACAAGGCCTTCCACATGGCAAGTGAAACACCTACCACTGAGCCACCAGTGCCCACTATATTGCTTAATTAAGTTTTTTTTTTTTTTTTGGTGCTCTCTGAATCCACAAATCTGATTTCTTTCAGATCAGATCTAATGTGTTTGGTAAGTCGTCCTAGACTGAATATACTGTACATCCAATACATGGTCATACACTTGGATGAGAACAGTAAGATCGGAATTCATGTGACTAACTGCTTGCTGTCATTCAGAGTAAAATTGAATGAGTGATCAAACAAATATGACATGTTTGAACCCAGATAGCATGAGCAGAGCGACATCAATGTGCGCAAAAATTCAAAAACATTGCTTATTACTACAGTATGATGACGAACCTACAGCTCGACATTTTGGCAGACTAGTATATAATATAACAACACAACACAAAATAATGCATATTATTTTTCCTTGTTTAAAAATGTCCAAAAATCTGTAATTTTTTTTTTATTAATTAGTCCCAGGCCCTGAACTTCTGACCTCTTTTGTATTGCCACCACTGGCTTCAGGATCCTAAGTAGACACACTTCCATGCACCATGTTTAAAATATCCAACCTCAGCAGGATAATTCAACTCAAAACTTAATGATGATTGATCAAAAAGAGCAGGAGTGGTAGGATTAGTTTAAACCATGTGGGGCAGGAGGTCCCAAGGACTGGAATCTTTCTCTCCAACTTTGATTTGTTAGGCCGCGGATAAATGAACTTAGTATTCAGAGCGAGTCACAGAATTTAAGCACGTTATTGAACCGAGTGGTATAATACAGTCCACTATGATTACCGCATACTAATTTCCAACTTTACCTTTCAGTGAGAGATATGTATGATTTATTGTTTTTGTACTTTAGTCAGACATAAAACTACTTCCAGCTCAAGCGGAACTAATTGGATGGGGACGTTTGACTCAGACACCAAATGTGCTTTGGGCACATTTTAATAGCCTGGGTTTATTCTGTAATTCTGTATTAAATTTGCTAGTGACTTGAAACATTTATAATTTTTTCAGCTGTCAAATATTGCTCCCTTTTTAAACCATTATATAATGAGACTCTTAGGGTTTATATTCATTGCTGTGAGCTCATACTGATGACCATGTTATATGAAAATATTTTTAAAAAATGGAACTTGAAAAGTATATCATGGAGCATTTAGATTACATTAGTCAAAGACAGTATTAATATATATATATATATATATATATGAAACATCGAAAAGACAACTTTAAGATGACTGTTTTAAAGACACTTACCTGAATATCCTGTGATGTCCATGGCCTTGAGATTCCTGCATTTGATAACAGTGAGTGTAAGCCTGCCAGCTGTAGGCAGGTAGCATAGTGAGAACATGATCTCCCCAAGGTCCACGCTCTCCTGTCTCACACACAAACATTATGTCAGTGCACTAAAAATCAACCTGTGGAAATACTGAATGAGCAGGAAAAGAGAGAGCGACTGTAGTTCCAGGACGAATACTGAATTTTAAACCTTTCCAACAACAACCAAAACAAGCTCGCAGGAAATATCACTCACTAACTCATCGTCTATACTGCTTTATTCTGTATACAGGGTCGCAGAGGGGCTGAAGCCAATCCTAGGAGACCCAGGGCATGAGGAGAGGTACACCAAGGATGGGATGCCACTCCATCTCAGGGCACACACACTCACACACAACAAGCAATCTGGGAACGCCAATTTGGGAACTGCAGATCCTGGAGAAAAACCTCCAAGCACAAGGAGGACATGCAAATTACATGCACACAGACCCTAGGTGGGAATTGAACCCAGACCCTGGAGGCATAAGGCAACAGTGCTAACCACTAAGCCAACATGTCACCTGAGCAAAAACAGAGTCAGTTTTATTTATATAGAGTTTTTGACAATGGACTTCATTGCAAAGCAGCTCAACAGAAATAGAAATTCTGGATATGTACTGAAAAATGTACACTGTAAAAAAGCCAACTTGTGGAAAGTTATCTAAATAAAGTATAAAAAGGAAACTGAACTAAGATATTTTAATTTGAAATGTTCAGAAATGATACCTAGTTTATTCAACAAATATGCTGCTTCAATGTTAAAAACTGTATAATACTAAAAATGTTTTGTAGAACTTACATGAAAATGTTAGTTTTGTGTTAAAGCGTGCGTTTCTTGTTGGCGCATGCGCATATGGAGCACGTATGGAGCGTGATAATTTGTAACTAGACCTTCAGTCGTATGGAAATTATTCGGGTTCGCAACTTTACACATTGAACAAGCCAAAGCCCGGTGTAAAATTTGTGGCAACTAAAAGAAGCTAATTTACTCGAGCACGACTAATTTATTTCCTCGTGCACCTCAAACAGAGCCACACCGTTGAATCGGCGTCGTGTTTGGCGCTGCGAGCGAAACAAGACAAGCGGCAGCGCGAAAACACCGGCTAAAAGCCAGGAGAAAACAGTGAGCACATTTCCCCACTGTAGCACATATGATAAGAGCGGCCTCGATGGAAAGATATTACTGATGTTGTGTCATGTTATAGCGCTAAAGACATTGTGCCCATATACACAGTTAATATATATATATATATATATATATATATATATATATATATATATATATATATATATATATATGCTTATAATCCAAATAAGAAGTTCATGTTTGGTTATATAGTTTTGCTTAAATAAATAAATAATAATAATAAACCCTATACTGTCTAGGATTCATTTTTATTTTTAATTTTTATTTATTTTAAGCAAAACAATAAAATCATATTAAAATCAAAAAATCGAATATGGTCTGAAAAAAAATTGTGACAGACTGTATTGTAATGTGTACGGACAAACTATTTAAAAGTTGCTGCTGTTGGGCCCTTGAGCAACGCCCTTAACCCTGTCTGCTCCAGGGGTGCCATAAAAATGGCTGACCCTGCGCTCTGACCCCTGCCTTAATAGGACAAGAAGCTGGGATATGTGAAGATATAAAGAATTTCACTGTGCAGTAATGTATGTGTGACCAATAAAGGCTGACTTAACTGACTTTAAAAAAAAGAGACATTTGTTTTGTGGTTTATTACATTTTAATTATGAAAATAATCATGAATACATAATGGATCAATCTGTCATAATTGCCTTTAGCAAACAATTTTTTTTGTTTTGTTATTTGTTAGGTAAACAAATATATTTATTTTGTGAGAACTAAGGATTTTAACAAAATACTTTGAGTTGCTTTGTCTTCAGACCCTGTTTGTTCAGTTAACTCATAAAAGTGCTTGTGATAGGTTGCCTTATTATTTTAAGTTAACTCAACTTTTTTTTTTTTTTACAGTGTATACATTTATAGCTTTACCAGTTTGTCTCTAATATTGTCTTGCTTTATCCTGTATACAGGGTTGCAGGGGGCCCTGAAGCTTATCCTAGGAGACTTAGGGCACGAGGCGGGGTACATCCTGGAGCATCGCAGAGCGCACATACAGTACACACACACACACACACGCTTATTCTACACACTATTGAAAATTTGGGAATGTCAATCAACCTAATCTTCATGTCTTTGAACTGTGGGAGAAAACCGGAGAATCTGGAGGAAACTCACCAAGCACGGGGAGAACATGCAAACTCCATGCACACAGACCTGAGGAGGGAATCAAACATGGAGCCTGGAGGTTCAAGGCGTTCAACAGTGTTAATCATTAAGCCACTGTTCCGTCGCCAGAGGCACCAGACTCATAAGGGAACACATTTCATCTGGGTGATACTAGATACTGTACCATCACTACTGTAAATTAATCCTTTGTATAACTTGTGTTATGAGGTCAGAAGTGCAATTTCATGACAGCAAATACATTTTAATTAAAATTAAGTAAATTTCTTGAGGTTACTAACTGTTCACTGGTGGATACTTGGGTACAAGTCTGTTCATCCATTCATAAAAATGTTAGAGTACAATTAAGAATTTAAAGGATTGAGAAATTATTAGAAGTTCACAGGTGCCTTAACTACCTGTAGTATTATAGACACCATTAGGTAACATTATGAATGCATGACTAAAGTAGAAGGAAGACGTTCAAGTCAAACTGGGATTTGTGATGACATTTTTAGTGGATGAAGACATAAAACTGATTGGCATTTACAAAAGACTTCAAGCACAGTATGGTGATTATACTCAGAATGATGCAAAGGTGTTAAAGAAGGCCGTACATCCATGAATTACTATCCTGCGCAAGGTGTCTTAAGACCACTGCAGAGTGGAACATGGTGTACAGTGGAACCTTGGATTACGAGCATAATTTGGAATTAGCCCCTTGCCTCGTCTTAAACAGTCAAAACCCCTCCACCCTCCCCACACCTCGCTTTTTAAGTTTCACAGCTAACATACACAATGCAAACACTGTTTTAAGGGAAAAAAAGAAATCTCTCTAATGATACTCGCATGAGCATACTAACGGAATCACTGCTGTAAAGTAAAAAATAAAAAATAACAAATGCACCTTACCTTTGAAAAGAATCGCGACAGAGCTGAGTTTTTCTGTGTAAATAAAGCGCGTCTGCAGCCGGGGAGATCTGTGTGTGTGTGTGTGTCTGTGTTGTCGGTGTCAAATTACGCGTGTACGCACACACAAAGTAAGTGTGTGTGTGTGTATGTGTGTCGGTGTGTGTGGGGCACAGTGTCAAATTAAGCGCGCGCACGCAGAAGAGAGAGGGAGATGTTGATTATAAGAGACGAGCACTAAGACGCAGCAGGGGACTCTTATTTTGACACAGCAGGGGAGACGATTACCCATAATTCCCAAAAATTCGAGAAAAATCATTGGCTCAGTTGTGATCACTTGCCGCTCGGTGTCAAAATAAGAGTCGCATGCGTGATACATGATACTCGGCGCTCGTAAACTAATACTTGCTCTGTTTCCGATTAAAAATGTATTAAAAATCTTTGCTCGGTTTGCCGGACACTTGTAAACCACGTTACTCGCAATCCGAGGTTCCACTGTACATGATCTCTAGTGTCCTGAGAAACCTTTCTTCCTTGATGGAATTCAAGCATTAGGGAAACACCGGGATAAGTCCATTAGTGTAGCAGGGGCTTATATTAGAGAAATAAAGGGTGTTTTTATTCTCTTGAGCGCCCCTCAAAATTTACATTGTGACATTTTCTAGTACATGTACTGGAATTCTGGTGAAATTATAAAAGATTTTTTCAAATCAGCGTAACACCGAGCATAAAAAGGAAAAACTTTGCACTGTGATTGTGGCACAGAAACTTACAAAGTGAATTGATTAGGTTTATGTCCATTTCACTAGTACATTGTCCAGGTGTAAACCTCAGTCTACTACACAATACAATACAATTTCTTTTCTTAAGTTTAAATTACGATCTGTTATATGATATGAGACGATTCATGTGAAATGTGCAATATTTTGCTATTTGACAATAATACTGAATGTGCTATGTAATAATATGACATTCATTTGATTCTTATGGCCAATGCACTTACTAGTGCTTGGATACCATTAAGGTAGAAAGTTCTTGCAGAATGCTGGAGCCATGATCAGACTGCCTGCTTCACATCTGAAACGCTGGCCTCCCAGGAACTCTTTAATGGCCCAAAAGGACAGATGAGTCCATCAATTCAATTCAATTCAATTTTACATGTATAGTGCTTTCAACAATTGACATTGTCACAAAGCAGCTTGACACAATCAAAAGAATTAAGTTTGTATGAAATGTGAATGTGTATGAATCAAAATGATAAGATTGTCCCTGATGAGCAAGCCGAGGGGCGACGGTGGCAAGGAAAAACTCCCTGAGAAACCTTGAGAGGAACCGGACTCAACAGGGAACCCATCCTCATTTGGGTGAAAACGAATAGCCATCACTACTGCTGAACATTTCTGACTTTTTGTCACTACACTGCTTTGGCAGGTTTCCCTTGACTTCTTCAAAGCGATTCGTTGATTCTCAAGCATCTGGTGTTTCACTTGCTGGGAGGGAAACAACTCGCTGGGACTCACAGGAACGACTGCAGTGGGCTCCGAGCCACCACGACTGGGATCATGTTTCACAGACATAAGGCCTTCCTTAAAACGCTTGCACAATCAAATGTTTTACTGCAACCAAGAGTCTCATCACGGTGCTGTGCTTGAAGTCTTCTATACATGTCAATCAGTTGTACTCATCTCATCATCTGCTTGTTCCACCCTCTGACATGACAATCACTGTGTTGATAAATCACAATCAGCAAGAAGGCTTTGGACAGGTTGAAGACGGCTGTCTTGTTTCTACCGCTGTATTTGCATAATTCATAGCCAGTGTAACTCTGGATGAACATACCATAGGCATAATTAAAACATTATTGTTTTTGTAAGTGTACAGTATATTTAATGATATCTTATTAAACATGATTTTTTTTAGCAGCTTGGTCTATTCCAGGGAGATCTGGATGAGGCTTTAGTTTTTCAGTAATTAACAAATGTTAGTTTTTTGGGGCAAAATTTATGTTAAAGTTCAACAACTGCTTTTTTTCTCGACACATTACTCTTTAAATATTTGAACACCAAGCTAAAGTGTTATTAACATTTTTTCTTTTTTTTCATGACTCACACTTTGTACCCGGCAAAACCTCTGTCTCTTTCGCATCCTCAAAGCAACAGTACCTTTACTCTCTCTTTTTTTTTTTTTTGTAGCATACTGTTTATGTTTCTTTGCCAGTTTCTCTCAAACTGACTGGGAATAATTTGTCAATCAGACTTAAGTATAACAATTCTGGGGCTCATATGTATGTGATTAGGCCCTGGGAAACGTTTTAAGTGGATATCTGCTGCTACAGCTTGGCATGTCTGTCTGTGACTGCCAGGTGGACTTTAATAGGCCTGTGACTCACTGCTGGAGTCTGAGTGGTGGGCTGTTTGGACAGATCCCGCCACCCTGGCCAATTAGCTCTGATACGACTCTAAGAAAAGACGCCATCCCAACTGGGTGCTAATTATCCATCACTACTGCTGAACATCTCTGACTTTTTGTCATTGCGCATCTTCGGCAGGTCACCCTTGACTTCTTCAAAGCTATTCCCAAGTTCGAGCCAGGTCAATAAAGAGCCAAAAAACATGCTTTCGACGCCGAGCTCACTCAAGCCTGTTAGGATGCTAAGCATGCAAGATGAACAGGAAGGGCTGTTAGCCAAAGTGCCTGAGTCAGTCTCATCCTGTCCACAGCATTAAGACTGGCGGAAGGTCTAATCACTTTAAATGAGCCGGTTAAGCCGCTCAGGGATGGACAGGGTCCCCGATTCTTCTCCCGCTGTGGCTTAACGTCTGTCTGCACACAAAGTTCATTTGCACAAGCACTAATGTGTGTGCAAGGATGCTATTAAAAGCTGCTTGAGGGACGCACCAGTATAATCACTTTTAAGGTTAAAAGTGTAGAAAGTAACACTAAGTTCACGTTACTTTGATAGAATAGAAGTATAACAGAAGCTGATATTACAGTTGACTGCTACTATTACAGTACTGCTGATTTATCACAAGGGTCGAAGGCTAAAGACGTGTTACTCCCCATTTAAGAACTTCCTGGAAGTTTCCATGGAGTCAATTCCATGTTAAAAAAAAACAAAAACTAAACAAAGCATAGTATTAATACAAGTAAATTTGATTTCTTTAGAAGGTCCTGAATAGTTTTCCATTTCCAGACTGTTGTTCTGGCTACCACATCAAATTCACATCTTTATATTACTGCACTCGTATTTTTTGCTCACGTTTCTATACTAGCAGATTCTTCTAAAAAAAAGACACTAAAAGATGATATTTAACAAACAACTAACAAACAAAAAAAGGTCAGAGGTCAAGCTGTTCCTTTAAGTTTTCGTCTATGTTTCGATTGCAGACGGCTTTCCCCCTTTGCATCTTCTCTCCAAGATGGCAAACGGTATTATTTGTGCCTTGGTAACTTACAGGAGAAATAAAGAGATGCTGGTGAGCAGGGGTGAAAGTAGCTTTAAATTCTTTGTCGATACTAATACCGCCACTTCTTTTCTTTTCAAGCATACTTGAAAAAGCGTCCCAGAATAATAAATCAAGCGCACACTTTCACAGGAGCGCAAAAAGGACGCGTACTGTATGTGCGGTACACAGAGAATCTTTAGAGAATCCCTGATCATCACCTCACAAACATCTTGCCTCAGCTGCTGTCGATGTTGCTGGAATAAAACAGAATATTATAAACCATAACAAACTTATTCTGCTGCATATTTTACTTGGGAGATCTTGCAACACAACTTGGCCTGACTGCCAAAACCCCACAGGATTCTAGTTAATAAGGAGACAAAGTGTTGTTTAAGATGAGATAACATTAGCATTTAAGCCATTTAAGTACTCAGTTATTTAGTTATATTTTCAATAATGGAATCCGTTATTCAGACAATTTATGTAATCCGTGATCCAGACAGCAGTGATTCCATTAGTGTGTGTGTGTGTGTGTGTGAGAGACAGTCGTCCTACAAGCCCCGCCCCCGCCCCCGATAACCCGCCCTCCTCTGTTATAGCTGCTCTTAGTAGGTAACAGATTATGGGCCAAGCTTCACTGAGTGATGATGGTAGAATAATTACTGTATAAAGGTCTTGACTAAAACAACATGCATGAGGAAACACAAAGGAGTTTTCATTTTCTGCAATGGAAAAGTACTCGAACTAGTTACTTTTATCAGAAGGTAATGCTGTAATGTAACTGATTACTCTTTAATGACAGTAATTGTGTAATGGAATTAGTTACTTTAAAAATTAACGTCCCACAACACTGACCATGACTGGTTTTGAATGTGGGTTTTGGCAGGCTGACGACCGATGATGTCAGCCCCCTATGCATGCATAGAGGCAAAAAGTTGCATGATTTCTAATCTGGTCATTCTTATTCAAGTCACATGACCACGTATTGGATATGTATCCTATCTAGGACCACATCTCTGAAAGTGACTCAGATCTGATCTGAAAACATCAGATTTGTGCGTTCAGACAGCCTAAAAAACTCAGATCTGTGTCACATTAGGTTGAGTCACTGAGTCACTTCAGGTTGGAAATGTGAACGTACCTAGGTCTGTGTTGCACTTTTACATAAAAACCATACTGGCATCTGTCACAAACATATTTGTTCTGTGCAAAAAATTTTATTCTGTTAGACGACCAAAAAACAACAACAGTGCAGTCAGGTTTTTGAGGCCTTCAGTTCCTGCTGCTTACATGTATGATGGAAAGTGACAACTGTTGTTTTTTTTTTTTCTACTGTTTTGTTTGTGTTGACAGAAAATGCCCTGAATGCAGTGCCATAAGAGATGTGTCCTTTGAGCCTTTCTAAGGGGCTAAAATGCCAAATACATTACGCTTCCCTGCTTGTCAATGAGCTAATTCGTGATGAAACAGTCACTGTAATGAACATGAAGCCATATCAAAGCTGTCTAATCCCAGCTTTCTGCTGGACTCCGGGTCTCGTTTCATCTCTCGCATCACCGCTGCTTCTATAATTGAATGTAGCAAAGTAGTTTTTTTTCCCCCCTTCCTACACTTCTAGCATCAGTTACTATGCATGAAAAACACTGGAACAATTAGTGCCACCACAACAGAAGGACGTTTATTTCATATGTCTTTTAGAAATTAAGTTGTTGTTGTTTGTTTGTTTTTTCAGAAAATCAGTTTAAAAGACATTTTTTTTCATGTTAATTCTCACTGTGCTTTTCCTCAATCCATTTATCACTGAGGAACTCGTGATGGCTGTGACTTTCCTTCATTTGTCCTTGAGGTTGTCCCATTAAGCACCTAACTGAGTGTAAAACAGCACGTTGTCTTAAAAACCAACAAGAGCAATCTTCAAGATAAATGTTAGCTACACTGTTAGCAGTCAGTGAATGACTACTAAAGAAACTTTCTGTCATTGACAGGTTTTATTAATTAAGTCACAGGTGGGATTATTTATGACTGCTTTCAAAAGGTTTTTCAAGAAATGACCTTTTAGAACATATTTCTGTATACAGTATGATGTATATTTATCTTATATACTTCATTTAAAGTTTAAATAAAGTATGTGCAGGATGGAAATTGCATACACTTCTATTTAGACTATAAAGCTAACGCAATGTGCTGGATTAAATGCTATTTTGCACGGCCTTGCCAAAAAAAAAAAAGTCACACACATTCACATTTCATTCAACATGTGTCCTTGTCTAGCTTTGATTAGTGTCCTGGAATACGCCTGTGCCATTAGGGAACAAAAACTCTATAGATCTACTTAGTAAGTCCATTCAGGTCGTTACTGTATGTTATTGCTCCTAGACCAGACCAATTGAAGCAACCCCATATCACAAACTGCCTCCAGAGGCTTGTACAGTGGCCATGTGAGTGGCACGTCCCCTCTTGCACCCCCCTGATGCACTCATGGTTCTGGAATAGGATCTGGAATATCCGTTGCTCCAAACTTCATTCTTTTTTTGCTTTCTAACACATTTTCCCCCTGATTATTCTCACGAAAAAGTGGTTTTGTTATGGCCAGAAACCTGTGAGTTTTCATAGCATATAGAAATGCTCTTACCTTTACTATTAGACATAGATATGATTTTTACAGTTGATTGTTTTATGATGCAACTTCACCAAGCGTTGAAATGATCTCCAATAATTTTTTTTCCCTAAAACTTTTTTTTTTCTGTGAAGTTGGCAGTTTAAGAAAAATGTATTAATTTGTCACATGTACCTTTAAGCAATATTTTCTCATATTCTAGTAAGGAAGCTGGGGTCAGAGCTCAGGGTCAGCCAGGATATAAGATCAGTACACAAAAGCCTTAACCATTTGAGCCCCATACTGCCCTTAACTATATCCTTCCAGGTAGTAATAATGAGTTGGAGGGTTCTTAATGCAGTTCCAGTCATTTCAACTCTCCTTGGATGTTTGCTTATTTATTTATTTATTTATTGATTGATTGATGCGAGTCAATAAATTAACCCTTATGAAACCAGGTATGGCTTCCAAATAATTAAAGTAGAAGCCATATTGTTAAATTGGCAGCACGGTGGCTTAGTTGTTGATTCTGGCCTCAAGATCTGTGTGCATGGAGTTTGCATGTCCTTCCCGTGCTTGGTGGGTTTCCTCCAGGTACTCTGGTTTCCTTCCTCTGGTTCAGGCTAACTGGTGTTTCCAAATTGCCCGTCGTTAGTGAATGCGCGTGAAACATGAATAAATATTATGGCTGCCACATTTCCTAATTAGACTATAGAGGTTCCTAGATGGATGGAGTTGATTTTGTTAAATTAAACATGTACTGTAATTTAATACGGCGGCACGGTGGTGTAGTGGTTAGCACTGTGGCCTTGCACCGCCAGGGTCTGGGTTCGATCCCCTGGCCAGGCTCGATTCCCGTCTCTGTGTGCATGGAGTGCATGGAGTGTTCTCCCCGTGCTTGGTGGGTTTCCCCTGGGTACTCCAAAGACATGTAGGTTAGGCTAATTGGCGTCCCCAAATTGCCCGTAGTGTGTGAATGTGTGTGTGTCTGTGCCCTGCGATGGATTGGCACCCTGTCCAGGGTATACCCTGCCATGTGCCCCAAGTCTCCTGGGATAGGCTCCAGGCCCCCCGTGACCCTAAATACGGGATTAAGCGGTATAGATGATGAGTGAGTGAGTGTAATTTAATACATGTTTTTCATACTTTTCATATTGTATGAAAAAAAAATCTAAATTTCTTTTTATACAGTGTATCAGCATATTGTCTCTACTTTTATATGTTACACTAAAATATAAATTTTTACAGTAAAGGAGAACAATATATATTTTTCCATCCTTGTTTATTTCCATGGATGTAATTAAAAGCAAAGCCTGTATTTAAAGATGCTGGTATTGGATGGTATCGGAAAAACCGGTCTGTTTGGCTTTAATTCAAAATCTGTCAATAATAATGTCATTTCTTATTGCATCACCAGCATGGAACAGTAGGTACATATTACTTATATGTAAAGGCTTATATAATTTATATCTAAAAGCTAATTAAGATATTATCTGTAAATTTCCAGGTGAAAGATTTGTCGAAACATACGTGATCAGTTTATGTGTTTGGTGAGTTCTGCATTACCCGTAGACTGGATTGCTTGAAATGCCAGACCTAGAGTGTACCTCTAATGAAGCCAGATGATAATGAGGTGTCTGACTTGACATTAATTAGGCTTGTGATCCAGGCTAAAGCCTTAGAAGGAAAAAATGCTGAAGAAGAGAGTATAAGGTCATTCGAACCTGAGTGATAGATATAAATCATAGACTTTTCTTATCTTAACAAAACACATCTGCACTGTCGAGTAAGATCAATAGGGGAGTATTTTTGTTTGTTTTTTTTCGATTAAGGGATTCTGTTTCTACCATAAACCCTGCATTTCTCTCTCTCTTTTTTAAACAGACTGCATTGAACAAACTGTCAACGTGCAGTAAATACTGCATATTGCTTGGGATTGGATCGTTTGCTCAAACTGCTGCACAAATACAAAGTGTCTCCTTATCTTTGGTCTCATTACCTGAACATCATAATTTCCGAGTGAATTTGTCCAGTTGTAATTAACTTCACTGATGACCTTTATTGATGCACATTTTACACTACAGTATGTGCTAAGGTTTAGAAGCGGATATTCATTTAAGTGTGTGCTGAAGGTACTACTTTGATCTATTAAAATGGTGCTGATATTATCAATATTTAATTATTAAGATGATGTGAAAATGTATGCGTGCTGGAACCAGATGGAAGGGGGAAAAAAAAATTATATATATATATATATATATATATATATATATATATATATATATATATATTCTCACAGTGGTGGAGTACTGGATGTCCTTCCAGATGGAAGTCTCCCTGGAGAGATCGGACACCTCGAACAGGTTTTCCACTTCGACTTCACCGATCATGTCATGCCGGGAGAAGCGGTCAAAGTCGAACACACTGAGGTGGAGCTTCCTGCCATGCAGCTCATCGTAGGGTACTGGGAACTGAAAGATCTCATCAAACGTAGGGTTGAGTGTCTTGCGGTGGACACGTGTCTGGAACTTCTTACGGTCAGGCAGCAGGTAGACCTTGACGTAGGGGTCTGAACTGCCGCAGAGGTCTTTAGCCGGCAGGTCAAAGGCTTTGAGGACGTGGACCATCAGTGTCTCATTTTCGTAGTCGTAACGCAGCGAGAAGTTGATCTTACCACAAGTCTTGGCACTCCCCTTCTTGGCCGACTCTTCACTCTCGGGCATGCTCTGTTTGTAAAGCTCTGGATTGATGCGGCCGATGCTTGTGGATTGCTCGTCCACGTCCACATAACTGTCCCCCAGGTCCAGGCTTCCCACCTGCATCTGACGGGGCAGGTGACGTTTGAAGGAGCTGTGTCTTAGAATGAGAATGACAGAGAAAGAAAGAAAGAGAGAAAAAAGAGAGAGAATTTCAGGCTTAGAGATAGGATTTCACAGACAGGCATATTGGATGTGAGGTTGAAATAGTTTTCTGTAACTCACCAATTGTTCTGAATCCTAGGGCTTTATTTAATCATATTAATATTTATGCGTGATATGCAATTCCTTTATTCAAAATGCAACAGTTGTTCTTAACACGCTGTTGCGTGGTCGTGAAAGTAATTTTGCCTCAAGTGCTTCGTATTACTTTCACAGCAAAACACATTCATAACAAGCATAATGGGAGATGGTCTCTGAGAGGAGCACTGCATGTCAAAATGCTAATTAATGACTGCAAAGACTTTTTGCATTCTGTGAAGTTGATTGATCTCCCAGGTAATGGAATATGGATTAACCATCAACCAATTTACTGAATAAATGTGAAGCAGGGATGTGTCCTAATTATATGGCAGAAGGTTTACTAATTACTTACAGATTAAAAGTGTACAAAGTGTTTTGGGTTGTTGCTTTTGTTTTAGAAACTTAAAGAGAAAGAAAGGGAGGCTGGCGAGGTACAGTAACTACCTCTGCTATTACTGCTGACTCACAATTTTTGTGGATGCTCCAGAACAATAATAATCGTTACGATCAATGGAGTTTTTACTCTCATAATTGTGTTCTGTTATCCTGCATAATCAAGTCCCAGATTGACTTGAACATCCCATGTATAAATGGGAAGATGCAATGCTTTAATTAAAAATCAGTGGAAAATATTTGTAGTATAAGATTAATATAACACTCTTGGTCATGCTGTTATTGGGAAATAAACTTTTTTTGGAACAGGTAACAGTGCTGTAAGTCTGTTATCACTCTGAGATGAGCTACTGATTACTTTCCTACAGCAGCACATCCTTCTGTGTTTTATTCTTCATTTACTGTATTTAGCGTCCACCACTGAAATTAAGTCACTCATAGGGGTGTAGAAAGCAATTTTGCTTAAAGATAATAAAAAAAAAAACTCAAAATACAAAAAAATTTAAATAAAATACAGACATATACTCAACTGTTCATACTAAACCAATAGATGAATTCTAGTGAAATAAGGGAGATGGGAATAAATGCAAAGGTCACCAGTGGCTTTCACAGACCCTAGTTGGACTACAGAGGTTACTAGATGGATAGATGGAAGTGATCAAAGGTAAGACTTGACGTGATCAAAGGTATCAGACTGGGTTTAAACACAACTACAGAAGTTGTTAATAAAAACAAACAAACAAACAAACAAACAAACAAACAAACAAAAAAAAACCACCCAGAAAGGCTTGCTCTCCAGACTCATTACAAGAACGCTAGGTGCAAAGACTCTATGGCTGGATTATTTATGGAGAGTGCACTAATCAGTAACAGGTGGCTGTGATTAGAAATCTGAGGAAGTCGATTGAGGTAGTAGTTTATGTGATTGTGCTTGCAGTTTGTTTTGTTGCTGAGGATTTTGGGAAATGTAGTTCCTGTTGGTTAGATGCATGTTGTAAAGGATTTTAGGTTTGAACCCCTTAAAAAGAATTGTTTAAAATAACTGTTTGTTTATTGAGGTACAGTCATACAGCACAGCTAATTATCTGTGTATATGGCAAATGCCCTCACCCTCCACTAAAATGAATTTGTTAAAAATACTTAATACATGGAATAGTATCATAAGGACCCCAGTATAAAGTTATATTTCTTTTTTTTCCCCCCTTTTTTTCTCCCTAATTTAGTCCTGGCCAATTCCTCCCCGTCACTAGGGGGCTCCCACATTAAGGCTACTACTACCACTCAGCCGGGAGGGCCGAATCTATCACGTGTTTCCTCCGAACCATGTGACGCCAGCCGACCGCATCTTTTCGAACTGCTCGCTCGCGCACCGTTGGGGGCGGCGTAACACACTCGGAGGACAGCGCTATCCGCTCCTTCTGTTGCGCGAGCTCACAGACGCCCCTGACTGGCTGTAGAGCCGTGATTAATGTGGGAGCACTAAGTACCTCTCATCCCTCCCCTCTGAGAGAGCTCGGCCAATCAGCTCTCTCTAGACCTCCGGCTGCGAGAGGTTACAGCATCACCCGGAATTCGAACTGGCGATCTCCGGATGATAGGGCGAGCGCTTTATCACTGGATAACTCGGAGGCCTATAAAGTTATATTTATGTCCTGCTTCATAGGATTGTCAACATCTACTGTAACTAACATCTAACATACTTCTACATGTATTGTATGCACATTGGAAGGTCTGTTCTCACGTAGCTGATGTCTTCAAAGACGTTGCCACTGTGGCGCATGCTATCCTTAGTAAGAATGTTTTACCAGTGATCTTTGATGCTTTATTCATCAAGAAGTTAAACAATAGAGTAAGACGTTTTTTGAAGAAGAGTTTAATTGATATACTCTGATTTATTAAAGGGAATATGTTTTAGCCTCGCACCATCAGGGTTAGCGGTTTGAATCTCGTCTTTGGTCTGTGTGCTTGTAGTTTGCACGTTTTCAATCAGATAATCCAGGTTGACTGGTGTTTTCAAATGGCCCGTAGTGTATTATTGGATGAGAGAGTGTGTTTGCACTGCAATGGATTGGCATCCCATCCAGAGTGAACCCTCCAGGCAACCCATGACATTTACATTTACAACATTTGGTACACACCTTTATTCAGGGCAACTTCCATTTTTATCTCATTATACAGCTTAGCATTTGAGAGATAAAGGCCCTGGTCAAGGGCTCAATAGTGGCAATTTGCTGCTGCTGGGATTTGATGTTTTTTGTTTTTGGTTGCTGGATGTAATTTCGTTTTTTCATACACTAATACATAACGAGATCACTGCCTTTTAAAAAATTGTTTGACACTTTGTCAAAGTCATTTTGGACAAGTCGGGAAATATATATATATATATATATATATATATATATATATATATATATATATATATATACACTCACCTAAAGGATTATTAAGAACACCTGTTCAATTTCTCATTAATGCAATTATCTAATCAACCAATCACATGGCAGTTGCTTCAATGCATTTAGGGGTGTGGTCCTGATCAAGACAATCTCCTGAACTCCAAACTGAATGTCAGAATGGGAAAGAAAAGTGATTTAAGCTATTTTGAGCGTGGCATGGTTGTTGGTGCCAGACGGGCCGGTCTGAGTGTTTCACAATCTGCTCAGTTACTGGGATTTTCACGCACAACCATTTCTAGGGTTTACAAAGAATGGTGTGAAAAGGGAAAAACATCCAGTATGCGGCAGTCCTGTGGGCGAAAATGCCTTGTTGATGCTAGAGGTCAGAGGAGAATGGGCCGACTGATTCAAGCTGATAGAAGAGCAACTTTGTCTGAAATAACCACTCGTTACAACCGAGGTATGCAGCAAAGCGTTTGTGAAGCCACAACACGCACAACCTTGAGGCGGATGGGCTACAACAGCAGAAGACCCCACCGGGTACCACTCATCTCCAAATAGGAAAAAGAGGCTACAAAAGAGCTCACCAAAATCTCCATCAACTGCAAGATGCTATCCTATCAATATGGGCCAACATTTCTAAAGAATGCTTTCAGCACCTTGTTGAATCAATGCCACGTAGAATTAAGGCAGTTCTGAAGGCGAAAGGGGATCAAACAGCGTATTAGTATGGTGTTCCTAATAATCCATTAGGTGAGTGTATATATTGTGCTGCATCATGCAAAGAAAACAACTAAGGAGATTTGAAATGGCTGTATCTGGTTTAAGAACCCTTCAGTACATTATCAAAAAATGGAAGTATAGTGATGAACTGTTAACTGTGTAAGCAATGTTTCTGGGGGAAAAAAATGGATGGAGATCACTTGGTTGCATGATAAAAAAACAAACAAACAAAATCAACTATGTTTAACAGTGAACGTAAGGGCATTTCCATATGCACAGAATGTGATATGAATTCACAGGATTGGGACTAAACAGCAGTGTGTCCATAAGAAAACCACTTGTCAGTGAGAGTAACCAGAAAAGAGGCTTGAATTTGCACTGGAGCATAAAGATTGGACTTTGGAGCAATTGTAAAAGGTCAGATGACCCAATTTCAGAGAAACATCCATTGAATGAAATTTTGTGTGCTTTTCTTTCCCCCTGTGGTGCTGGTGGTTTGAACTATGGACCTTCCTATCAGTAGGCCAACACATTAAGCCCAGAGCTACTCCCCACCCGTGACCCTACACAGGATGAGTTAAATGGATGATTTAATTACTATATCCATGAGTACCACTGAAGTATGTTTGAGCTCTGGATGCTCCCACATACATAAACTTTGCACTTGCAAAAACATGCCTGACCCTTTTTTTTTTTTTTAACTAAAATAATCTCACTGAGATGCTGTAGATTTGTATATTAGAGCTCCTGCTGTAATCATCAACTCCTGTGCTCTTACTGAAATCATCGTACTAAACATCATTTCAGTACACTTTATTAATCTACACCTGTATACTGTCATTTTTTCCATTTTTATTTAAAGAAGAGTTTCCTTTCTAGCCAGGTTTGTTTCTCGGGGAGTCTTACTGGCGTGCTCGTTAGGGATCTACATAAATCTACATGTTTATTGCAGTGAAGCTGCTCTGTTACAGCGTTTATGCAAATAAAATAGAAAATTGAAAAATTATTTATGGTGTTGTCTTTTTTCATCTGATACCCTGCATCTGCTTCCCTTAGCAAAGACAGACAGGTTAGCTGATGTTAACAAATTAGCATGAGAAAGCACTGCTCTTTATCAGAGCACATGCAGAAAATCAATGGTGGCAACAGAGACAATTTTGTCTGGCTCTGGTGGACAACTGCTACATGACACCACCCTTTCCCATCTGCCCAGAGTTTCTCTCTCTCTCTCTCTCTCTCTCTCTCTCTCTCTCTCTCTCTCTCTGTCTCTCTCTTTCTGTCTTTCTCTCCCTGTTTCTCTCTCAGTCTGTATAATCCGCTCCTACACTAATGCACTTATCCCATTGTGTCACTAGTGCTTGGATTCCATCAAAGTTGAAAGATTGCCATGATTGGACTGCCTGGTTCACGACTAAAACTCTGGCCCCCCAGGAACTCTTTTAATGGCCCAAACATATAGAAATGTTTTGCAGTGAGGTCAGGACAGTACGGGGGACGTGGCAGTAACTCCAAGCCAAGTTCCTGTAATGTGCAAGTGGTGTTGGTGAATGATTGTGTGTCCAGTTCCCACAGACAGATGCATCTCTTCTGGTACCCACTGATTTTCAAAGATCAGGAATTCCCCCCGCTGAATGTCCATGGGAACAACTGCAGCGGTCTCTGAGACACCTCGGCTGGGATGCACTGCTTTCTTTAAATTGTTAACACCATTCAGATGTTTTACTGCAGCTAAGAGTTTATTCACTGTACTGTTCTTTAAGTATTTTGTAAATGTCAGTCATTGTCTTCACATGTCTTCATTCATGAGAAATTTCGTCCCAAGTCCTGGTTTGACTTGAACACCCCTTCTTAATAAGTGGAAATATAAATAAAAAAAAATTGGCTACATACTGTAGTACTGGTAAGAATCTACACCAGTTAATTACACTGTCTGTCGATCACCAGCTCTTCCAGCTGCGGTTAGTTAATTCTGATAGTCACAAAAGGATACGGTATGTGTTGACGAATCAAAATGAAACAAATCATAATCGCTGGATCAGTTGAAGGTTTAATGTCATTATTTAGAAAACATACTGTATATAATCCCATCTGTAACATCCAGCATCAGAAACTTCCTTAGAATTACTGGGACTTCTTGTTAGCAGGAGAACTGTAACCATGGTTACCCGGATGTTATTGTCATCTGTCTGCAATTTGCACTTATTACCACTAGGCATGTTGACCCTGTTATTTCTCAGCCTGCCTTTGTTACCTTCTCTGGGTGTTATTATGACACGAGCCTGTCTATTGTATACACCTCTATATTGGATAATTGAATATTTGAAGCTCTGTTTTTTTTCACTCCGGGTTGTTGTTCAGTAAATTCGGTACATGGATCCATCAAAATTGTCATGGAAAAGTAGGCTATATGAATAAACATTCTGTAAGCCATAGCAACAGTGTCTATAATATTTTCTGGTTTCTGAACAAATATAATACATTATATGGAATAAACAAATACAGCTACATTATCGTATCTGGTTGAGACTAAAGATCTGCACTGATAGTGAAATCCTGCAGAAATATTTCCACACCATGTGAAGAGAACTCGCAGGATTTTGCCTAAACAGCTGTGTGTCTATAAGAAAACCACTTGTTAGTGAAGCTTTCAGAAAAAAAAAAGGCATAAAGATTGAAGCAGTGGAAGGAGGACATGTGGTCTGATGAGTTGTATGGAGGGAGTGTTATGATCTGGGGCTGTTTCTGTTTCAAATGAACGAGCTGACAATCTGAATGTACTGAATGACCAGGGTATCATATCTACAGTATGGAATTGTTTCTTCCTTGATGATGGTATGATGATGGTATATGGTATATGATATATTCCAGCACTTTAAATGGAGAAAAAGTGGTACTGTGGGCATGAGAAAACATTTTCACACAGGAACTGGTGATTAATGTGTACTACCTGGTGGATGAGGCTGGTTCCGTGGTCTGTCTCTGCATGCGCTGTGTGCGCCGCAGGAAGTGCTCCTTCATGGAGAGCTGCACTTCTGCTGGAATGTCAGGTGATGTGTGGCTGATCTTCACAGCTGCCTCTAGGAAGCCCATGGGTGTGAGCGACTCCTTCACTTTCTCCATAGCCATGCCAACCAGGGGCTGCTGGGGACTGGGCACGCGCGACAGCGGCTGTAGAGACGGGTAGCTGTCTGCGGTTAGGGCGACGGAACTGGAGGACGTCACTGCCTTATTGCGCCAAGGTATCCAGCACAGTTTCCAGGAAGCCAACGCCAGCAGCAGCAGCAATGCCAAACTGCACGCAACCAGCACACCAACAGGGATGCCAACAGTGATGTCTGCAGCCAGGAGGACGGAGGCCAAGAGAAGGTAGTGCCACAATATGGGAAAACAGATGGCGGGGACAGTGAGAGAAACAGAAACATGCATGTTTAGAATTAGTCATATGTTTTCCCACGTCGTCGACAAAGTGTACACACATCATCATCATCACTGACATTGAGTTTACTGAAACTGACTTCACCCAGCAGCAAAGGAAACCTGTAACTGTCAGTTAGCAAAACAAAGGCTACTGAAAAGTCATAATCATAACACTCCCACACGAAGACACTGCAATGTAATTAATCACTCATACATACAGCATCGCTATAGGCCTGTAATCTACTTTCAAAGAAACAATGCCAGTGGAAGATGCTGCAGTGCTGCCATCTGTGAAATGCCCATGAGTGGGTGTGGGAGGAAACGCGTGTACATTTTCTCCTATATAGAGAACACTTGGACATGAGCTAGAATGGCATAAAGCTGGAGCCACTCCCAGAATGCTGACAAGCACGATGCAAACATTGATTTAAAAAGAAAAGGCGGAATGGATGTGGTGACATATCTGTCATCCGGCATGCCACCGGGAGCTCTAAAGTTGTTTTTTTTTTTTTCATCTTTTTTTTATTATTTTTATATTCTCAAGACAGGATGATTACAATTTTCTCTCCTTGAGATGTGTGGGATGAGCAAAAAAAGATTGACTTTGTTTGTTTTTACTGAAGCCAAGGTTCTCTTTTACCCAACGGCTTTGATTGCCTTGATTTATCTGCAGTTATGCACACGGAGGGATCGCTGAGCTTGTTGAATAGGTAAAAGACACAAATCTCTAGACACTCATGAATGTCTGCTGCCAAGTCAAATTGACTGTTTTCGGTTTGTTTGTTTTTTTTCTTTTAACTTTACTCATTTTTACTCATATATATATATATAATATACTGTAAAACAATATATTAAAAAATATAAAATATAAAACTATCAAATTTATATATATATATATTTTTTTTTTCTTTTTTTTTTTCTTTTTAAGCAACTGAAACAGTGAAGACATTGATCCTTGTGGAGTGTGGAGTGCTAATTCACATGAGAACAGCAGAATGAATGTGAGGTCATATCTAGATTTTATCTGTGTACCTCAAATGCAAAAAACCAAGACAAAAACCTAATCATACCTGAATATATAAATAAGACCATACTGTACTGAAAGCCTGTTAAGCAAGAACAGAGGAAGGTCTTGGATGATGATTTGAAATTGCAATACAGAATTTGCCTGTCTGACTTGTTATCTTTCTATTCCTTCTTGCTGACATGCACAGCTGGGGCCTTTACACCAGTGTAACAGTTAGTGCTTACTGTACTGTAAGTGCTTATTTAACACTGTGCTTTATAAAATGAAAGAACCAATTCTTTTAAAAACAAACCAAAAAAGGTTAATGCACATCATTTTCAGGTTTAAAAGCACCTCTTTGGAAACATGCAAATGTCTTTTGTAACACAAAAATAGAAATGAATCATGTTAGATTTCATACTATAGAGGCCCTAAAACAAGCTATCAAATTCATAGCATTTTACAGCTGTACTTACAGTATACTAATTGTTTTTAATTGTTTTAACTCTGACAGTGATTCTTGCTGCAATTTAAATCCGATGGTGAGCAATGTACACAATTTCTGTACTTGAATAAAAGTAGAGATCACCTAGGTCAAATATTTCTCAAGTAGAAGTCCTCTATTTTACATGCCTAAAAGTACAATACTGTAGGTTCAAATTTCAATTTAACCGTTAAAAGTACTAAAAAAGTACTGAGATTGTATTAGGTCACAGTAGTTCACATTTAGGTCATACAGTAGCAAAAATCTCTCTCTCTCTCTGCTTCCTAATTGTGAACGTCACTGTCTGTAATCAGTCCCGCATCTGAAAAAAGCTACAAACTGTTATGTGATTAAGCGTGTCACAAAGGAAACACAATTACTGAACATATAATGATCAGCAGGTGATGACATTCCCACTTCAAATACTACACACCTTTGTGGTTATACTGTATAACTCAATGTTATACAGAAATGTAGTGAAGTAAAAGTACAGATATTTCCTGTACAATGTAGTGGAGTAAAAGTAAAGAATTAACTTCTAATAAAACCACTTAAATAAAGTTCACATACGTTGAATATTTGTTTAAGTACAGTAAAAAATAAATGTACTTAATTACTTCTAGGTTTGGGTTTAGCACATAAATTGATTATTAGAATGTGCATTTTCAGATGGAGACTCCAGACAGACAGATAGATAGATAGATAGATAGATAGATAGATAGATAGATAGATAGATAGATAGATAGATAGATAGATAGATAGATATTAATTTGGTAAAAATGTCATTCATCAGGTGCACCAGCAAGTTTGTAATATTAACAAAAGGTGCAAAAAAAAGAAGTAAATGCTGGAATGACTATTTATACTGTAGCTTCTATAACTAATTTCCACAACATAAATTAAAAATAGATTTAAAAAATTATATACGTCATTCTTCAAGAATTAAAATGGTAGTAGTTGCAGTAGTAGGTATTTACTATAGTAGAAATGGAACAACACTTTGTCATATAAAAGATAATGATGTTCTATGTGAAATAATCAACTTGGCAATGGGCTGCAAACATAGCACGCCATTACTGCTGTATATTACTATTGTCACAGATTATTTCCCTTAAGCAGTTTTTTTTTTTTAAACCCAAACCTGTCTTTGAATTTACTGAAGATATTTGCACTGGCGGACCATAGGGGGTGATAAAGAAAAGTGAAGACTGACATTGCATGTCCTTGTCCTAATAGCCAATCTGTCATAATTAAAATAATCAGTCTTCACGCTCCATTATTATCACAAATAGTTGTAGCATTCTGGAATAATAATAATGGCTATTTTAATTATGCTTCATAATATTCACATCAGGATGGCACTGCAGCGAGAAGTGTTTCCATCGCACAGCTCTAGGGCCCCTGATTCCCTACAGTTCCTCTGGCATCTTGTGTTTTCTTAAACTTCAGGTAGATAGGACCAAATTGCCCCCAGTTCCTCTTATAATACCGCAATTTGCCAACAATTACAGTTTTTCATAAAAAATAAAAATTACATCATATTATTGGACAAAACTGTAAAATGTGTTGTTGTAAATTCTGAATTATAACACAGTGTCGTATAAATGAACAAAGCACCTTTCAAATCTGGTATTTGTTTCGAAACTGCCACTTGGAAGAGTCTCCTCGTCAAACCAGATCCTTGTGGAATAAACAAAAAAACATGTCTATTTATCTGAGAGACTTCATATCTGGTAAGAGGAAGTCTGACTGTTTCCATTTCTCAATAGATATGATTGTGGATATGAGCAACAAGGAAACAAGAAGAACAACAAAAAAATAATAAAAATTGCACATTGGCCGCTTACTGTAATTACTGTAGGTACACCTGTTCAACTGCTTCTTAACGCATGGCAGCAACTCACTGCATTTAGGCATGTAGACAGAGGCATGTAAAAAAGGTGATTTAAGTGACTTTGAACATTGTATGGTTGTTGGTGCCAGACTGTCCGATCTGACTATTTCCAAAACTGCTGATCTACTGGGATTTTCACACACAACCATCTTTAGGGTTTACAAAGGATGGTCTAAGAAAGAGGGGAAAAAAATCCAGTGAGTGGATAATGCGAAAAATGCCTTGTTGATTCCAGACATCAGAGGTTCGAGCTGATGAAAAGGCAATAATAACTCAAATAACATCTCGTTACAACCAACGTATGCTTAAGAGCATCTCTGAATGCACAACAATTTGAACTTTGAAGCAGATGTTCTACAGCAGCAAATGACGTGCCACTCCTGTCAACTAAGAACTAAAGAAACTGAGGCTACAGTTCACCAAACACCAAAAACAAAAATGGAAACACCAAAATTGGACAATAGATTTTTTGGAAATAGATTTTTTTTTTTTTTTTTTTTTTGCAAAAGCATTTAAGCAAAGTACAACAACGAGTTATCTGCGTAAAGATCTGTATATATGAGCTGTTTCTGAAGGAAAATTTAGGTAAAGTTAGTGTTGCTCCAACACATTAAAAGTGATACAGAGTTTGTTCAGAGTTTTAGTGCACTAATTACAACTCAATTAGTTTAATTTCGCAACCTGGCAATAACAATTCTAATGATAATGGGGAAAAAAATATCTAGCTTTTCAAGGCTATTTAATTTCTAAGAGCATGATTATACGGATTAAATTAGGTGAATGCAATCATATTGTCATGTTGGTAAATCTTTTCCCCAGCATGTCATCCAGTTCCAAATTATAAGCTAGTGGATAACAAGGTTGTTTGCATTTGATGCACTAACACAATTTAGCACAGTCACACTACATATATTTGTATTATTTGGAATTTGCATGCTCTCCATTATACCGTTATTTATTCACATGTTAAATGGAAATGACGAAAGAAATTAAACACAATGGGACTTGCATATTATAGGAAAATGAATCAGCAAGGGATGACTTTATGCCCTCCTAAATATAGTAGAGTCACAGTGGATAAGATTATTTATTATATTATATTGTATATTATTATATTATTATATTGTTTTATTATTATTATTTGCTTTTATAATACAGCAAATTTGCCTTAAGTTATAATAATTTTTTATGACCCATAGAACATGTTGCATTTTTTCCCCATTTATACAGAGGGCCCCAAAAGATGTATACAACAGCTGATCTACTGAATGCCTTCGAATTGAATTGGGGCAGCGAGGTGTAGTAATATTTTTCCTCTAAAGATGTCAGTAGTCGCACCATTGTTGATGGTATCGTGTGACATATGCATTTGTATGCATATATTTTTCATGTTGAAATGTGTATACATTATTTGGGGCCCTCTCTGTAGTTGTAGAATATCAATGAACAAAATAATTTCTAATGTTGTACTGCAAAAAAAAAAAACTTCCTCAGCATGTGTTAAGGATTTTTCTGACACTTCTCCTAGACTGTGAAATTTTCCCAGGCTTTTCTTGTTTTGTTCACCCTCTGTTAGTGCATTCTCACATCTCCCCTAGACTGTATCAAATTGTTTCCTTATACGATAATAATTCCTATTGATCTTTTGCACACTAGATAATTATGTTTGTGGGATATTTTGTAGCCAAAGAGATAACAAAGATTAGCTGATGATTACCCAGATTACCTACCAGATTACCCGATTCATTGTCACACATTAATCTAGCAATTGATAGCTTCTGTTCTGCAGATTATTTTCATATGCAGTATGTTTAGGTGGACTTTTTTTTTTTTTTTACTTGATAAAAATGAAAAAAGCCTGTAAAACTGGATGTAGAAGGTAATACGGATATTAATTAGCAAAAGTTTGATTTGTTACAGCATCATACCAGTTTGCTAGGTGCTTGAGTTGCAGGTGAGACAATGCTATGGAATATGCTGTGCTTTACGCTTCATAAAGTGATGTCCATGTAACCTTAACTAATGCTTACACTTTCTAATTACTAGCTTACTAAATGTCCTGGGGTTGAATCCCAAATAGTGTTAGCTAGTGCCCTATGTAGGGTATACTCTAGTATGTCAACCTTACCAAGTAGTGTCCTTGATCAGGGGTTAGAGAGGGATTTGGGATTCAGTTGTGTGTTAGATGTTAGTTAGCGTTATGGATTGTTCAGAGGCAATATAGGACGACTTTGGGGAAATTAATAAGGTGACAAAGTGTTGTTTAAGATGATGTAACATTATCAATGAGTTTTTTTTTACAGAAAGCGCTGGTTTTGAATGTGGGTTTCAGCACTGGTATCCGGTAAGTGAGGTCACTTTCGCTGTCCAGAAGCTGGCAGGATTATGACAGACGGACATCATGACATCAACTGAGAAAAATCTATATCCTATAGTCTGTGCCTGGATGGATGTTCACGCAACTTTCTCTATCTTTGTTCTCCCTGGACTACGTTAGTTGCCTTTACTCTTTGATGAAACAGATATATGTGACACTCACTTACAAACTAAAAAATCTCTTTACATTTAATAAACGTAGAACTTTGACACTCCTTGTGTTTGTGTGACTGGGTCTCTCCGCAACGAAGCACAGCAGACAGATTGAGTGACTCACTCCTTACCTTTATTTAAAAAATGAATAGCATGTTAGTGAGAAACTGGAAAGTGACAGTCCTCTTACCTGTAGAACAGCTTTACCTCTGACTGTAACAAACCTCCTTTACATAAATATCTATATGAGTAGTTAACGAAAATCCGATCTATTGTATTAGATCGAGTGCATTAACAGAACCTTGACTTACTGGCTGAGGTGCTGATATAAAAAATGTCTTAAGATGTCTTAAAATTAAGAACTGAACAGCTTAAAAAGTCCAAACATAGAAGTGTTAGCATTGTCCAGTCAATTATAGGCGTCACGGTGGCATTGCACCAATGTTTAGGTTCGATTTTGGATGTTCTCCCCATGTCTGGTGTGTTTCCTCCGGGTACTCCGGTTTCTTCCCACAGTTCAAAGATATACAGATTAGGCTAATTGGCATTCCCAAATTTCCCGTAGTGTGTGAATGTGTGTGTAAATGTTGACTAGAGATACCTACAGTACCTACAGTAGTGTTAGATTTAGGCTTAGGGTTAGATGGATGGATCGAGTCGCATTATATTAATCTTGCAAGGTAGATAAGATAAACTATCGGTTTAATAATTATGGGACATGTATAATACTCAAAGAACCTTAAAAAATACAAATAAAAAGCCTTGCTATAACAGTAGTTGCTATACATATGAAACAGATTGTCTTACATGTTTCACTTCAGCTGTCTTTTACAGCTGAAATGTACGATCTATCAAAAGGCACAGAGCATGGCGAGTGGATGAGAGGGAAGCCTGGTTTAATCTACTACCCAGGAGACATGACTAATGAACCAGAAATGTGTGGGAGTGCGGGACCAGCAGGTCTGATCGTCCCAACAATTAGCACTTCTTTAATGAGCCACTTGTTTGTTGATTGCAGGTTTGAAATCAAACACTTGTCCTAAGTACAAAGATAGACATGTAAACAAATATTTTATTAAGAATGAACAGATATGAAGTAGGTAACACACACACAACACACACACACATAATAATAATAATAATAATAATAATAATAATAATAATAATTATTATTATTATTATTATTATTATTATTATTATAAATACGTAGGAACTATGTTGTATTAAATGTAGGTATCTAAATGTATTTATTACAAAATATTGCGAAATTAATAATAGGAGAAAGAAACCGTGATAACTGAGATTGAGGATCAGTCAGAGCCAAAATTTACACCCCATTCTCATAGTGCTAATTTTATAATAGTGTTGTTTTTTTCTATATTGCTTTCTAGTGGTTCTAAAGTCATAGTTGTATTGTTTTTTTGTTTTTGTTTTTAATTAAAAAAAGTTGTGCTTGTCACTTTGTTCTCATGGAATTTAATTGCACACTCATAAGAGCATTTAAAAGAAATGTACACCTGTGAAAACCGCATTAAAATTTGTTTAGTTGTTTTTATGTGATGCATGCACAAACAAACAGACAAACAGACAAAAATTCCAAAAATCATCTTGATGTGTTGTATTACTCATCTTACACAGCACCCCCCCCCCCCCCCCCCCCCCCCCCCGCACCCCCCCGCAGCATCCCTCACCCAAATATTTTTTGGACAAACATCTTTATTTTACAGTTTTATTAATTGTATAGAAAAAAACTCAGATACTGGTATAAATGATCCCATGCTTTACACCTCTTGCAGATTCGTAAGAGGAATTTTTTTTCTTTTTGAATATGAATTCTGAATACTTGTGTGGTTTGGCCATAATAAATTCACACTGTAAGCTTCAAAACCAAGTTTTGAAAATTTCAGCCCATGTCCATGTTATTTTAAGACATTTGTGTGGTATATCTCATTTTAAAGCCTACGCTGTTCTGCCAGACACAGATCTTGTATTAGAAGTGAAAATGAGATCACCGCTCTGAATATAGCAAAGACACTGCTCTATTTTAATAATTAAATAAACCCAGACCTCATTAAGTCACTCTAAGATAATAATATGTATTAATCACTTTTGCTTCTGTCCAGACTGCAGTTGGAATCGCACAAATTTGAATTTGATAACCCAGATGGCGTGAGCAAAAACGTATCGATGTGCGCACGCTTACCGTTTCAGAGGACGTCCACAGATGCGTCCACATTACAAATACAAATAAAAGTCACTTGTACTGTAATTATGAATGTGAACTCTTATGATAAGACAACATTGGTTTCAAACAATGTGGCCTGTAAAGACTTAAACAACACTTTTTTTCATCCTTTGCCATTTTCTCCTGGCTATTTGCACTAGTAGAAAATAAGAAAAAAAATAATTATTGCACCTAAATATAGAAAATGACATAAATATTACTACAGAGACATATACGTCATAGTATTATTAACAAGAAGTGATTTACACCAGCTAATTAGCTTAAACAAAATAAATGCTTCATGCTACACCTGGTCATCAATGCTTTTTTTTTTCAGAAACATCTTAAGCCCCAATTATCATCTTCACTTTATTGCTTGAGAAAGTCGATGAAATCTGAGAGCGATCAATTTCCTCCCCGGTTCTCTTTAGGCACAAGCTTCACCCAGGATGTGTACGGATATGGTGCACTGAGGCCATTTGGACCTGCGGACCCCCCAATTCAATTTGGCTTTGTTTGAAAGACGAGTCAGAGAGCAAACCGTAGCCTGGGGGTGTTTTGTTCCAAGTGTCTTCGAATGTAACCTGGCTTCCATGGAAACAGGGTCATTAGACACCAAGTGCACCCTGGTCACCTGCGTGCTTGTGAATCTCTGCTAAGCAAAGAAATTCTCACAAAGGGAGAACTCTGTGGAGTAACAAGCTAACACATGTGACTTGCCCAACTAATCACTAATAAAGGTGATAATTTAAGAATATAATAATATGGTGAGGTGTAATTACAGAGCTGTGCAAAATGTGGGATGCAAAGATACAAATATTCAATAAAAATAATGAGATACAGATTAATATTTCTAAATAAGTTACCTATAAATTCTCCATCACTATTGCACGCTTTTATAGGAAAAGTGCCTGGTAAGGTTTTTTTCCTCACCCAGCAGATTGCAGATGTTGCAAAACATCAAAACAGGATTATGTTTGTATTTGAAAATAGGCCATTTATATATATATATAAAATATATATATATATAATATATAATATAATATAATATATATATATAAAAGATTATATGATATGAATATATGATTGTATCTAACTGAGTTCCCATAGGACGCAACTTTTTATTTTCACGCAGGCAAGCTACAGTACAGTATAAACCTCATCAGCATGATTGAAAGGTCAGATATGATGCTCATTAGATGAATAATGATAACATTTATAAATGTGAAGGTAGGTCACTTCATTAAACAGGCATTAGGCACTGTGAACCGCCGCGAGTGACCGCCCGACGTTCCATGAAGTTCTGCAAGGTCCCAGGCGAGCTTTCTCGAGGACTGGCAAAAAACAAAACATGTTTAATTTCCCGCGTGGAAAGATGGAAACGTAATCATAGCGCCAAAACATAATGAATCATCATGAACTGTACTTACGGCCACTGTGCGAAACCGCGTAGGTGAGATGGGGGTATTAGTGATGACCTGATCAGGGTTTATTTCTAGTCAATTATAGTAAATTAGTTTTTTTTAAATTACTAACTTTGATAGAGAATAGCATATACACGCAATATTAATAATAATAATAATAATAATAATAATAATAATAATAATAATAATAATATCATCTCTACATGCACTGGAGTGATGAGTGATGTAGCTGAGGTCGAGGAACTGGGGATCACAGCCATAGCATTAACAACAAAACTGGTCTTCACTCAGAAAAGGATCATGCCCTACAGGTCTTTTTCATTCAATATTAACGGATTTTCTGCAAAATGACAGTAGCCAGCATGAAATAGAAAAATAATGTGTTTTCAATCACCTGCCAGATGAGAAAAAGGCTGAACACAACTTGCATTCCGCTTATTGGTGACAAGACTTTCGAAGCACTGGGATACATAATTCTTTTTGTTTGTTTTCTGCTCTAAAAACAAGCTTAGTAGGCATGAACAGTTTTTCTAAAGCTGTACATAAGTTCCTAAAAGCCTTATGTTATTTTTGTGCATTACATTCTAGATTGCTTTTTAACTGCAATGTGAAAAAAAAAAAAAAAAAAAAAACACAACCAAAAAGTACAAATCTCAGGAGAATTGAGTGCAGATAGCTGATGGAAATGGACACAGAAATGGTTTGGAAACGAGCCTTGGAGGGAGTGTCATACTTGTTCAGAGTGGTGGTGGGGCAGCACATTTTGCCGCAAGAAACCCCAGGCAACACAGAAGGAGTATTTACTACGGCTCTCCACGGAGGCACATATCAGCACTGCCAGGGAAATCTCCACGCCACACCTGGACCACTTTTAGATTGCAGTATTTCGTGGCTGTGTTTTCACTGCGGTCTCAAATCCCCTAATCCCCCCAGATCCCAGAATGCTTGAGGTGCACAGCATGCTCCCCCTGAGTGAGTGAAAAAAAAAACAGTGTATGCAACTGTCACTAATATCAAAAGGAATAGAGTCCTTTATAGCATTTATTGATACACACCTAAATTATATGTAGCTAATATACTGTAGATAATATTGATATTTTGTATAAAGTTTTTATATGTATTTGTGCCTACAGTAGATCAAAGCTGCTGTGTTTCAGGGTGGGCTAAAGGGGAAATAAGTGAGACCTTTAAGAATGGATGCCGTGGTTCCTATTTCAACTTGAAATATTAACCATAACAGTTAAGCATATGGTCATGGTCATTGTAACGTTGTTAGCCAAATCAGTTTTTACACGACAGCACAAACGGTCTCCAATGAGAATACATTATTATCTAGTTCTGTGCAATAATCAAATATAAAAGGTACTCACTTAAACTGTGTCTGCCTAGAGAACAATCGTTAAACAAACAGTGGACCAAGATGAACAATTTTTCTCTTTTTTCATTACCACGCCAAGTTAAATAGATATTTCTATTGATATCAATCAATAGTTTAAGGGTAAGCCTCTTTAGACACAAGCAATCAGCGTTTTTTTTTTTCTTCTTCTTTTTTTTCCGGGATCCACAGCCTGAAACAGTCAAAAAGAATTTCGCCCCAGCTTAAACCAGGTGATGGATCAGATGATGTAACGATCGGGTCTGGAATAAAAACAAAGCCAGGCATTGATTTTCTTGTAAACAACTACTCTTTCTTTTATTTCACACTTTGAGACGTGTAGATCTGCAAAAAAAAAAAAAAAAGGCAATACAAATAATTGCTTAAATTAGCATTGTTTTTAATAATCCATGGGCAAGACAACAAATAATTGTTTCCTCATATAATTTTCCTGTAATACTTCGTCATCTATGGAGGAATTAAATGTTATAATAGCTTCTGGATATCAGTAATTAATTAGTCACCATTAATCTTACAGGATCTGTTTGACTAGTACGTTCAGTGTAAACATTAAACATTAAAATATGACATTCGCATATAGTGTTTTACACTTTTGATATATTCTAATGATTAAACAAAATCTGCATCTCTTCGGTGCTCAAAATATCAAAATACCTTTCTGACCATCTTAAAAAAAAGGATAGCAGGCTTTCTATTTTTAGCTATATTTACATTTCTTTTAGAACACTAAATCTGTTCAGCTGTTTTAATTAAATCCTCGATATAATTGGCATTGCTAAATATAACTACACTAGAAAATTGAGCTTTGCTTTAAAACCAGCTCATCAATTTTGTAGCTCTTAAAACCCAGAGCATATTAGCTTTTTTTTTTTTTTTTTTTTTTTTTTGCTGTTTTTTAATAAACATATAGGGCTCATGGTTGTGCAGCATAGAGTGACATAGAGTGATCCTTTTTTTTAAAGCACAACATACTGTACTGTAGGTAACATGATACATTTTATTTATTGAATTTTATTTTATTTTAAACAATTATACAAAAATGACAGAACAAAAAATATTTTCACATGGGCAAAGAAATAGTACAGATACCCATGATAACATATTTTTCTGGTTGTTTCTATAACCAAATTTTTTTTGTTTGAGAGTTCTATATTTTTGCGCTGTCATTCCCATATTCTGGGAGTGGTCAAATTTGCATGTTATAAAAGTAACAACTTTTGTTCTACCTGATATATATACAGTACAAAAACCCAAATGTACAGTTTAATAACTGAATCCCGTGTTAATGGTTCATTGACCTTTGCTGTGCTGCTTGAGTTTAATTGGTTAATCACTCAAAGCATACAGTATACTGTATACTGGTGTCTCTTTCATGGTGCATTTCCATCTTGTGTCTGTTATTCCCAGGATACACTGGATAGTCTGGATACATAGACTGCAAAGACCCCAAAGTGGTTTCTAAAGATAGCAATAAGTAATAATAATAATAATAATAATAATAATAATAATAATAATAATAATAACTGCTAGAAATCACACGCTTCAAGGCTAAAACTAAATAAATGTCACTTAATGACAATCCTAGAGTCACATTATGTTCAACAGTAGCCAAAAGACTGGGAGATGGCTAAGTGCTAATGAGCCATCTGACTCCCAAATATCCCCTTTGGGGTCAGTGACAGCCACTAATTAGAGCTACAATATTATCCGCGCTGGGAGATATCGATGTGTTTTTCTTTTTTCCTCGGGACATGGAGAGAAAACAATTTACTTGGGGATATTAGTGATAATGTAACAATCTATGAATAACATGTAATCAGGATTATTATTATTTTTTTTAAATACAGACATTCTCTACATTTGGAAAATAATGATATTATTTTCATTTTCGGTTTGACTTCCAGTCCCACATACCATAAGTGTAAATGTAATCACATATTAAGTTGCACAGGTTAGTTTTGTGCACTAGGGGAAATGTAATAAATTTTCTCCAAAAGTCAGTTGATAAATTCTTTATCTTCTGATCCTTGAACACAACCGAAGACTAACCATTATTTTTAAAGCACTTTAATAAACACTATGCTAATCAACACGTAGCTGGTTACTTTAGTTACTCCAGTTATTCCAGTTGTCATTGAAATCTTTTTTGAGATAAAAACCATGCTTTTGGCAAAATTATTTTTAGTGGTAACAGGGAAATCCTCTTTCTTTATACATCACAGAATCATCATTTAAATATTCTAAAAAATATTGTACGGATTTTGTTTTTGTTGTTTCGTTTCCTGAGGTCCTCGTCGTAAACTGAAAGTGGAGCAACTGAAAATCTGAACATTGAACATCACCCAAAATCACCCAAAATGGTCCTAAATCATACCTAATTTAATGTGACAGGTCGCAAATAATGATTATTACTTTTCTTGGCTAAAGGTTTCCCTGAGCTACAGAGTGGATATTCATGTCACATGGAAATACCATGGTGGTCTGTCTAATCAGGTCATTAAAGCCAGTTAGATGAACTAACCTAATTTTCCCTGCCATTTCCCATTGACTTTCCAAATTATTGGGCTCCACACTCATAACACCAAACGAACACCAAAATGAGGGATGTTTGGGAAACTGGAACATGCTTTGTTCTGACGCCTTTTGTGTGCGTAAAAACCTAAAATTACAGATGTGCACTTGACTGTTTCAAAAATAGAGACTCATTACAAAAATGTTTCCAGGCAAACATTCATCCATCCATCCATCCATCCAACCATCCCTCCATCAAATCCATGCATGCATTTAAAGCCAGCATTGCTAACAATGGTCGGGTACAATGACCTACAGTAAACATTACATCCGCTGTCATTGCTGCAGGGGAGGTCACTGCAGACCCTAACTTCTGGCAAACAAGAGGCATATAGCAATCACACACCCAGTCGTATGCTACAGGCAATTTCGATATGCCAATCAGCTTACACTGTCTCTGCACTGTGAAACCAACTGAAGTGTTGCACACATTTCTAAAAAAAAAAAAAAAATTATGGAGAGCATCCGTCATACAACCCCGTGAGTAAGCTGTTAGTATAGAAATGATAACATATTTAAATGAGGGCATTCATGCAAAGATGCCATTCTCTATGTTGTTGGAATGACAGCCAGGTTTATATGTTACATAAAATAAATAAAGACTTTGTAATTGTAATGCTACTAATAAACTAGTGCACTAAACTAATTGTAATCCCTAATATAATGGCTTTGCTAATTAATTTTTCAAGATAAAACATTAACAGATGTTCTCTTATCTTGCAAATCCATTGAAAATAAATTATGTTAAGCTTCAGCTTGTTGAATTAAATTATTCCAATTCCACACTGATGAAAAGCAGAAAAAAAGCATGATTGTACTCCCTGGAGCTTTATTGTGGTACCAAAGTATCTTAGCATGTTATAGTCTGTGCTGTTGTTTTAAAGGTTATACGTTGAAATATCAAGGGACAAAATAATTCATCTAAACTTCTTAAACACGCTCTTAAATGCAACAGGTCTCTTAAATATACTAGTAAAGTAATTCCGATGTTTTCACCAAGTGGTATTAACTGTATGCTTGAAATTGAGGATGATCACATTTTTTTAAATCAGGTATTGAGTCACATTTAACTTGTGCATATTTTTAGATACCTGGTTGAATAAGCTCCATTTTGTTACCAAATGTGTTTTACTTGTTGTCCAATTACTGAGATATGGCCAGTGAGAGTTTGTTTAGGATTAAAACTTAAAACTTTTTTTAAAAAACTGTTTGACTAGTTTTTAGAGTTAAAGATTTTTGTTTTCTTTGTTTCACTTACTGAACTCTATTTTGCATAGTTTGACTTATAGTAATAGCTGACTTTATATGACAAGTCACAATTTTATTTTGCATTGTTAATCACTGTCTATTTTGGTTCAATCATAAACCATTTTTATTGGCGTACTTTTTTTTGACTTATGACATATCTTTAAACAAAAACGTAAAAATAACTATACTTACATTACCGTTACTCATCTTCTGCAATAATAATAATTCATAATAATGGCTAGAAATGACAGCTTTCAAGCATGAAACTATAAAAATGTCACTTAATAACCAACCCGGAGTTGTGTTATGCTTAACAGTAGCCGAAAGACAGGGAGATGGCTAGGTGTTAATGAGCCATCTGATGCTCAAATATCCCCTTTGGGGTCAGTAACAGCAGCTAATTAGAACTACAGTGTTATACACTCTGGGAGATATTTATAATGTTTTTTCTCGGGCCATGGAGAGAAAAACATTTACTTGAGTAATAATGTAGAAAGTCCATATAGTCAAGCAGTCAAGTTTTGCAAATATAGACATTCCCTTGTCTCATACATGGCAAATAACAATAATATTGTTCAAACATGCAAAAATAATGATTATTACTTTTCTCAGCTAAAGGTTGGCCTGAGCAACACAATCAATATTCCTGTGGAAATATCATTGTGCTTTGTCCAAACAGGTCATTAAATCTAGTGACATGAGTCAACCTAATTCTCCCTGTCACTTGTCTTGTCGAATTATTGAGCTCCACAATCCAGCACACAAAAAACTTAACGGTCATGGAATGCGACATACTGTATCACAGTTCAGTTTCCAAATGGGATTGTAGTCCATCGATTGCAGATTGGAGCCCCAGATGTCCTCCATTTTTTATAGAGGCAGCAAGCATTAGCAAGTCTGTATAGAGTCCAAGTTCTGTTTAGTTCAGATAAAGCTCACAATTATTCAGAGACACTCAACTAACATCATGATTATTATTATTTATTTTATTTTTTTTTACATTTATTTATTTATTTATTTATTTATTTATTGCCCATAAATTAACATACTGAGATCTTGAGTTGAGCTTGGTATGATCTATTTTGTTCATGGAAATTAACTGAATTAGACCAGTTTGGTAACAGAAACCTACTGTATAAGTTAATCTTGAAATTATTGTGACCGGGGATTTTGAATTACCACCAGGAACACATGGAGCGGTTCTACATCTTTTGTAGTTTATTCCGTTGGTTCCAAAATAAATTATTTTAGTGCAAATTTCTTAAAAACATATGGAAACAGTGCCGCTCAAAGCTTTCACTGTTACAGGTGAAAAAAAAAGAAAGAAAGAAACTAATAAGAAAAATTAAATATTAGTCAATGACAAATATTTGCTCAGAGAGCTGATAGCACAACTCCAATTTTCACAGCTCCATCTCACTGTTTATCCCTTTAAAACAGCACACTCCAAAACATCAGCACACGGCAATAAACATACAGCCGTCATGAAAATAGAACAAGGGAAAATTTACATTACAGAAAACCACCATGAAAAGAAATTGATTACTATTTAGTACAATACGGCAGTGGGAACAATAACCATGAACCTCTATTTTTCATCACTTTACAAAGGCTGCAACCTTCCCCAGTATATTAATACACGCACGCCGGATGGCCTCCACTATGACGTGATTTTACTCAGAGCATGCAGCACCTCCTGCTCACTGCACGTCACACAAGATGTCTGACACAAGAACACATGTGCATTCTCCTACATGTGACACCCACAGCACCACCTTTTGGCCACTTAACACACTAGAATTCACTGTTTCTCTTTATGGCATAAATCTTAAACAACAAAACCATAAATCAGAAAATTTCCCCATGCAAAGGAAGAAATAAAACGTTTATTTACCACCCGGTTACATTATGCATAAAGATTAGAGTCATTGATGTTGTGACTTATAAAGTATATACCATTAGGATGTGTGAGTTATGTGTGTGTCATTTTTTCATTACGTGCAGTCTACAGGTTGGCAACATAATAAGTCCTTTTCTTCTACATTAATTTGCATCACCTTATGATTAAAAAAAAGATTAACAGCATGTCACCATGGAAGTTCCTCAGAATTATACATCTGACTTGAGTGTACAAACCAAACAACCCCTACATTTCAGCACTGTTTCATCAACTGTCCCTCATGTGCCTGAATTATACATCACCTGAGGGCCCCTTTACAGCACAAGGGGAAGAGACTGCCAGAATAGGTTGTCCTGACGCCGAGAGAAGTGTAGATAAATATATTCCCTAGTTTCATGTACTGTACAATTATCATGGTGAGCTTATTAACAGACACACTAGCTTGTCAGCTAGCTAGCAGAATTACGCACTAGTTCCTACTGGAATTAGGTTAAGAACCCTTCAGCACATTATCAAAACCTGGAAGGATAGTGCTGAACTGTCAACTTTGTGGAAAAAAAAAAAAAACTGGTCAGAAGAAAATCATAACTGGAGATCACTTAAACACTTGGTGTATTTGCATGCCGAAAAACATCATCAGTTAAAACCATAGCTATGTTTAATAGTGGAAGTAAGAGCATTTTCATACATACACAATTTAATGAAGACTCAAAGGATTGGGAGTAAACAGTTGTGTGCTCATGAGAAAGCCACTTGTTAGTGAGACTAATGAGAAGAAAAGTCTTCAATTTGCTAGGAGGCAAAAAAGAACTTAGAGTTCGGAGCAATGAAAAATGGTCATGTGGTCTATGAGGTCAGACTGACCCTATTCCAGGCGATGGGTACATCAGGGTAAGAAGGGAAGCACATGAAATGATGCACCCGTAATGCATAGTGGCCACTGTGTTTTGATCTGGAGTTGCTTCAGTTGGTCAGGTCTAGGCTCAGCAACAGTCTGTGGCAATAAAATTAAGTCAGTTGATGACCTGAATGTACTGAATAGCCAGGGTATCACATCAATGGAGTTTTTCTCTCTGAGAGCCCAGACATTGTGTGCTCTAATCAAATCTAAAGGTGCTTGAATGAAATCTTAGAGGGTGTGATTTTTATTTTTGCCAGATAGTGCATACTGTATAAAGTACAAAAGGCATCCAGATGTGAAAATGAGCCAGCCCTCATTTCCTTATATTGAATCAAATAAAATATAATTAAATGATGTAAATTAAATAAATGGGAACATTTTTTTTTTTTACTATGACACGCAGCAAAGTTCCTAAGGAATTTAAATGCATTATACAATATAATGCATGATTGGTTGGTTCAGCAGCAACAACATTTCCCCTCTTGTCAGTTCCAACTACACAGCATCATCAGTACACTAATCACTGGCCTTTCACCATCTGCACCTGTTCTTCACTGGTTCATACTTTAGTTTGGACTGATTTATTAGATTTATGCTCAAATGATTCACACAGTAGGACACTGTGAGTCTTAACAAACAAAAGACATTCCTACATGTCCCAGGTACAGGGACTGGACTACTATCTACTGTAGTTTAATAAAAGTGGAAACTTGGAAACTGCTTTTGATTTTTGGATTTGTGCATCCATGTTTGTCACTTTATTGAATTTACTATTCCAGCCCGTTATATGGAGACTGTGCTTCTTTCAATAGTGAGGGAGGAAACTCGATAAGGGAAAGAGCACTGGAGCATTGTCGTAATACACACACACACTCAAAGGAGTAAATAATACAGGTTTGATTAAGAAATAAAACCCTGGGTAGCTCATTAGCCCTTTTACCAAGTTTACATTTGCTGCAATAAACCCACTGCGGGGATGTAACTCTGTCAAAAATGTAGATTTGCTTTTGAAGTTGATTGTGGCGTGTTGCGCATTCATAATGTAGAAAGGTCATGCTTATTATGTGTAAACCTTCAGATACACATCCAGTCCTAACGTATTACACTGCCCTTAATAATAATATAATAAGCTCATTTACTGTAAGTAATTGTACAGTATGTACAACTAAGCTACAGTGCCAGCTATTTTATTAATCAAATGACATCTTAGAAGGTCTCAACTGGAACTAATTTGATAATTATTGGTAATTTCTTATAATAATAATAATAATAATACATTTTATTTATAATGCACTTTATATTTGAGGCAAATCTCAAAGTGCTACAAATTATTTCTGCTCAAAAGCTCTAATAAAAAGGTAAGTTTTAAGAACAGATTTAAAATCATCAACAGTCTGTGGCATCCTCAGATACTCAGGGAGAGCATTCCACAGTCTAGGTGCCGCCAAGCAAAAAGCCCGATCTCCCATAGTATGAAGCTTGGTCTTCGGAGGTTTCAGACGATGACCTGAGACAGATTTCTTGAAATGATTAAACCTGAACTTGCTGAATTTACTAAAAAAAAAAATAAAAAAAAATAAACCTGCTGAGCATGACATTTTAGACATTTCAACCAACATACTGGTATCATCCAATTTCACATCTGACTATGTAGTTATGATATAACACTTCCACACGTTTCCATTATGCTGTCTGTTTAATATGGCAAGATTGGCTGGAAAAAGAAGATAGCATTCTTCTTCTGTTTGCTCTTTTCTTCAATTTCTCTTGCCTGTCATTATGCACTAATGTGAGATCCATACAATTTTCATTTCCTTTTGATTTTGCACTAACCCTGTGGGTTTAATAGAACCCTGTAGTGTTTATTGATCTGTCTCCATCACTGTGTGTGCAAACTCCATCACCAGACTTTCTTACTGCACAAGGTGTTACAAATTTTGGATAACACAAGTGCGAAAAGACATGTTGAGGCAATAGATCTTTTTTTCTTTTTTTATATCTGATTACCATTTGAGATTTTTTTTTTTTTTTTAGTGTGAGTGAATGATGATTAGATGCAGTCATGATGACCAGCTGTAGGCTTGGTGGTAGAAAGTTCATTTGTTTTGGTTTGTTTAGCAGGGGACTTGTTTAACATGGAGTCTGTTCCTTGAGAGAAGCCAATCTACAGAAGGAACAATATGGAACATGGCTACACAGCCCTGTTCCTGCAGAGTTTTTGGCTATTTGAATGTAAACATTAGAAATGCAGGTTGTTGGATCTGAACTCTGTGAGTGTTAACTCTTCAGGAACACTGTTCCTCTAAACCGGTTCATTGTATTTAATTAAACAGGCACCAGGATCCTGAACTTCTCATTTCCTTCTCATTTTATTGTTTATTGTAGTATGAATTCAATTAAATTGTATTTTTATGGATTGTTTTAACAATGGATATTGACATAAAGTAGCTTTACAGGAATAAAAATTCTGGATATGTTTAAGAAATGAGCAAGCTGAAGGCAATGGTGGTGAAAAAAATGCGGAGGAAACCTTGAGAGGAACCAGACTCAAAAAGGAACCCATCCTTTTTTTGACAGATAGTAAACCTCCGATTAGAGCCGCTATGAAGTTTTATTAAGAGTATAAGAAACAGAAACATCTCAATATCAATGGTTCAAAGGAGATTATTGCATATTTTGTATGTAGAAAGAAATAAAAATCAGGAACAGCCTTTGCGTTACGAGGTGTGTCCAAACTTTTGACACACACACACACACGCACACCTATAAGGATGGGTCAAAAATTATCCACACATGCATATGCACAGCTCTCTAAAGGTCCCGCCACAGCATTTTAATTGGGTATTTGAGGTCTGGACTGTGACTTGGCCATTCCACAACCTTGGTTCTTTTCTTTTTCAACCATTTTGATGTAGAATTACAGATCATGTGCTTCAGATCATTGTCCTGTTGCATGGCCAAATTTTGACTAAGCTTTAGCTGTTGCACAGATGGTCTCAAATTTGCCTCTAGAATACTCTGGTATATAGAGGAGCTCATGGTCGACTCAATGACTGCAAGGGGTCCAGGTCCTGTGGCTGCAAAACAAGCCCATACCATCACCCCTCTATCACCGGCTTTCTTCCGGCAACCAAAACAAAACATAATTGTTCAGTCTTCTTCTAATTATGCTGTCATGAACTTTAAGATCTAACATGCTCAGTGAGACCTGTAGTGGCTGAGATGTATCTCTGGTGTTTCTCTGAGCGCTGTATAGTCTGACCTAGGGGTGAATTTGCTGAAGGTCCACTCCTGGAAAGATTAGCATCTGTCTTAAATGTTTTCCACTAATCTAATTTATAAGGGTTTTCTTTCTCTGAGACCATCGCTTATGTCTTTCTGACTTGGCATTGTATTAACAAACATGCTCAATGCTTCAAACCAGCAAACTGCCAAAACTTCTGCTTTTATATAGAGGTCTGAACACCTACAGTACTGATGATCAAATGGCTCCAATTTACCTGGAAAGACCATGGAATTACAAGCTGTGTCCAAACGTTTGATTAGTAGTTTATATGTGTGCGTACAGTATGTGTGTGTGTGTCATACCCTTCCCCTAGGGACGAGTCTTCTCCCCACCACAAATGATCGCTTGTTATAAATGCCTATATATAACTTGCTTTAAGAATTCTGAGGAATGACTCACAGTACATTGAGTGCTAACTCTCTGGGATTATCGATCACATGTATCTGTATATCTGTATACGGTAATCTTCAGCATTGTACTAGGTTATTGTATGTTTAGGATAAACTGTACTTCTTGTATTTCGTACTTGTGATACCTATTTCAAAGATAGTTTGTGATACAAAGCTTGCTCTAAAACCTTGTACAAACAGTATCCTGACTCTTTCCATACAGAATTCTTCGTCCTTTCGAACCAGTACAAACTTGATGAGAAGGTTCTCAGCTGGCAGTTCTCATCCCTGGTCCTGGAAGACCCCCTGCACAACTTACTGTCTTCCTAGCTCCCACTACACCATATTTAATTAAACAGATAAGTAACAGCCTCTTTTGAAAAGATCGAGGAAGAAAAACACATATGCAGAAGAGGCAATCCTTCAGGATCAGGGTTATGAATCTCTGTTCTAAGGTGTGATTGCGATATGAGAGCAGTATTCATTGCAAGTACTGAGCCACTCATAAATTTTTGACCTTGTTGAAAGTTCTTGGCGTCTATGCACATTTTCTCTCTCTCTATCTCTCTCTCTCTCGCCCGCTCACACACACACACACACACACACACATTGGCTCTTATCCTGGGTTCAGAGACTCTGTCAAGTATTGAAGTATGGAAGAAAATCAATGGAGGGGAAAAGTGTACCAATGTATCCCCATCCTTGAAATCTCATAGGTCTCACTCGTAGCTCATATTAATTGGTTTTAATACTATTCACTAAGAAAATGAAAAAGGGAAAGATTTCCATGTTCACTTATGCTACATTTGCAGTCTCCTAAATCATGGTTTGTTTATTCCTTTCACTTGTTAAATCTGTGAAACTCTCATGTACATTTTAATTACTTTCTCACAATTAAATAGTCTCATGTCATAGAACTTGTCAAACACCTCTTGAGTCTGTTTGAAAAGGCTCAGGTATAGCAGGTTAGTCAGAGAAGGGAGAGCATGAGCTTTACCATATTCCATCTGTCTGTCTACCAAAGCATCTGGAGCTACTGCAAAAAAAAAAAAAAAACTCCTATAATTTAAATTCCCATCTAAAGCCACTCTGTAGCTGTGGCAATAATGGCAAGGCTATTTACACATATCTTATTTACCAAAGAGGAAAGTGACTTGCAGGGCACTAGGAAAGACTGACTGGCAGCTCTTATTAGCTGAAGGATGGGGATGTGAGGAAGAATGCATTTATGAACAGGAGAGGCGGACATTTATAGGTTTTCTGCTCATGCATATTTCACCAGTTTATGATTGCCTTAAAGGGACCGCTCAGATTCTTTCAAGTCTGACTTAAATCACAATTGAGGTGCAAATAAGTACATTACCATATGTCTTGGTCTTGATAAATTTTCTTGCTCTGCACACCGACCGTGAGTACAGTGTAAGAAATCAGAGCCAAATCTTCATGTACAACCCTCGTTCCATGCAAAAATGCGTTCAGAAGTTCACTCTTATCTTATCTTACTGCACCTCTAGTTTGTACTATATACAACATAACCTTCAAAAATGACAACTCATTATAGCTAAGCGAGACAGCAGAAGTTTCATATGAATCTCAGCTGAACTTTGAATGGGTTTTTGCATGGAACGTGGGGTGTGGAATTTGACCCCAAATTACTTACCTGGTACTCGCCTTCCTGGTGGCAAGCCTCATTGTTAGTGTGCAGAGCAGGAATGAACCCAGACCTACAGTATTGTAATGTACTTTACAAAAAAAATTTAAATCCAAACTATCACTTTAATTTTGAAAGGTATGGCAATAAATTTCTACATGAAAGCACATTAATGAGCATATTTAATGTTTCATTAGCATTTATTGCTAGAGTATGCCCCGACTGTGATCTGATGATTGAGCAAATATGGGTGGATTTCCGTGGGAGTTAAAAACGTGTATGCAGCTTGAATACTTGTTTTTTGTGGTCATTACTGGCTACCTACACTAATGCTTATTCCCACACTACATAGTATGTTACTGTATGTTATAATACTTATCCATTTATCATATTTATGGAGAAGGGGTAGCAGCTTTTTAGATTTTTTTCAGATCGCATCTAAAAGTCGGTGTGCACGTTACTGGAAATTAAGCCTGCTGTGATGCTAACAATTAGTGTGGTAATAACATTTTATTTTTTATTAGATACCTCACAGCAATGATTAAGACCTCTAGTGTACTTTTAAGATTGGGGAAAGTGTAGTTTGTTGTAAGGTCTGGATCAATAGATCTTTAATGTGTTTCCAGGGTTTGGATCATTAAAGTTTAATCAGAATTCTCTGAGATAAAAGATGAGAGAACGTAAACGGAAGACTGTATTTACCTGTGACTTTTTTTTTTACTCTGCCCACTGTAGACAGTGAAAATATTCAGCTCTTAGTTATTTAAGTCCTCCATACTGTACATTTAATTCCTGTTTCATCCTAATACTAATTTATGCACACCTGTAGCTCTCATTAATGAAACAGCAAGCAGCTCTGTCTGCATTAATTAAATTATTCCTGAGCAAGCTTAAGCAGCATGCATACTGTATCTACAGCCCTCAGAATACCTGGAGCAAATGGATGGTTTTGCAATGTAGCTTTAATATCAGAAGTAATTAAGAGTCATAATTTATTTAACTAGCAGCAGAATAGATAGGAAAAGAATTAATAGTGTAAAGTATTGCATGTTTTTTTTTTCTTTTCTTCTTCACACTGAAGGTTCTGTAAATGATATTTCGTAGAAATATAAGTAATGCATTTTTCATTACTACCTCTCTGTGAGTTCACTCAACAAAGTTGGTACGTTTCTGGAACCCGAAAAAACAACAACAACAACTTAAAATAGGTCGATGACTAAAAGATGGGCTCTGAAAGAAGCTGACAATCTTTTGAAGTCTCGACCATCCCTAATGTCCACAGACCCTTGACAAACTGTAATTTGCAAATCCTGCTGCTTTTCAGGGCTTCCAGCGTTTCTCGATATCATGCCTCTGGCTTTACTTATGCAGCATTTGTCCATGCAAATAGTTTAAATTCTGCAACGTTAGTGCAAAATTCTGTAATGAAACTTCAGGTCAGAGCGCAGAGAAGCTAAAGAATATCTGATATTCTTGTTATAGTCTGTAAATCAATATGCAGTTCCCTGAATGGGAAGTTATGCAACGCAGGCTGCAGGAGCGGGGGGGGGGGGGGGGGGGAGGGGGGGAGATAACTGCAATGTATACCTAGATTATTAATACACAGCTACAGTACATCTGCACCTGTTGTGGTGCAACAGCAGATTGTGTAAAGCCACAGCAAAACCAAAACGCATGAATAGAAAAATCTAAAAGAATGAGTTGATGAAAAAAAAAGAAGAGTTAAATAATGTATTTCTTTTTTTTCTTATTGATCTACCCTCTTTTTTCTGATCATGTTGTTGCATTTGTTACCTTGGTTTTTTTTTATTCGTTAAAGTGTTTTACACTTTACACTTTATGTACAAGTAAACAGTAATAGGAAAACCCTTATAGGATTTATTTAAAATTTCCTCCCTTTAATATGCACATTGTACAGTCGTGGCCAAAAGTTTTGAGAATGACACAAATATTAGTTTTTACAAAGTTTTCTGCTAAACTGCTTTTAGATCTTTGTTTCAGTTGTTTCTGTGATGTGCTGAAATATAATTACAAGCACTTCATATGTTTCAAAGGCTTTCATCCAGAATTACATGACATTTATGCAAAGGGTCAGTATTTGCAGTGTTGGCGCTTCTTTTTCAGAACCTCTGCAATTCGACTGGGCTGCTCTCAATCAACTTCTGGGCCAAATCCTGACTGATAGCAACCCATTCTTTCATAATCACTTCTTGGAGTTTGTCAGAATTAGTGGGTTTTTGTTTGTCCACTCTCCTCTTGAGGATTGACCACAAGTTCTCAATGGGATTAAGATCTGGGGAGTTTCCAGGCCATGGACCCAAAATTTCAACGTTTTGTTCCCCGAGCCACTTAGTTATCACTTTTGCCTTATGGCACGGTGCTCCATCGTGCTGGAAAATGCATTGTTCTTCACCAAACTGTTGTTGGATTTTGGAGGAAGTTGCTGTTGGAGGGTGTTTTGGTACCATTCTTTATTCATGGGTGTGTTTTTGGGCAATATTGTGAGTGAGCCCACTCTCTTGGATGAGAAGCAACCGCACACATTAATGGTCTCAGGATGCTTTACTGTTGGCATGACACAGGACTTATGGTAGCGCTCACCTTTTCTTCTCCGGACAAGCCTTTTTCCAGATGCCCCAAACAATCGGAAAGAGGCTTCATTCGAGAATATGACTTTGCCCCAGTCCTCAGCAGTCCATTCACCATACTTTTTGCAGAAGATCAATCTGTCCCTGATGTTTTTTTTTTTGGAGAGAAGTGGCTTCTTTGCTGCCCTTCTTGACACCAGGCCATCTTCCAAAAGCCTTCACCTCACTGTGCGTGCAGATGCGCTCACACCTGCCTGCTGCCATTCCTGAGCAAGCTCTGCACTGGTGGCACTCCGATCCCACAGCTGAATCCTCTTTAGGAGACGATCCTGGCGCTTGCTGGACTCTCTTGGACGCCCTGAAGCCTTCTTAACAAGAATTGAACCTCTTTCCTTGAAGTTCTTGATGATCCTATAAATTGTTGATTTAGGTGCAATCTTAGTAGCCACAATATCCTTGCCTGTGAAGCCATTTTTATGCAACGCAATGATGGCTGCACGTGTTTCTTTGCAGGTCACCATGGTTAACAATGAAAGAACAATGATTTCAAGCATCACCCTCCTTTTAACATGTCAAGTCTGCCATTCTAACCCAATCAGCCTGTCATAATGATCTCCAGCCTTGTGCTCGTCAACATTCTCACCTGAGTTAACAAGACGATTACTGAAATGATCTCAGCAGGTCCTTTAATGACAGCAATGAAATGCAGTGGAAAGTTTTTTTTTTTCGGAATTAAGTTAATTTTCATGGCAAAGAAGGACTATGCAATTCATCTGATCACTCTTCATAACATTCTGGAGTATATGCAAATTGCTATTATAAAAACTTAAGCAGCAACTTTTCCAATTTCCAATATTTATGTAATTCTCAAAACCTTTGGCCACGACTGTACAGTGTAGCTGAGCACTTTTTCATACTTTTACTCAAGGTGGCATGTAAATGGAGAACTTCTACTTTTACTTAAGTAATAGTTGACCTGGCAGCACCTTGACCAGTGGTTGCCTTGCACCTCCACTGTCAGGGTTCGCTGGTTTCTGGTCTGTGTGCATGGAGCTTACATGTTCCTGCATTGTACTGTATGTCCTCATACTTGGTGGGTTTCTGCCTGGTACTCCAGTTCCCTCCCACAGTCCAAAGACAATGGGGCATCAAGACCTGCCTTAAATAACTCCCATAGAAACAACATATACAGTATATCTCCTGAGTGGGGAGTATCTGTCGGCCCATGGCACGGGTTCAGACCAAAATACCAGAACCAATATTTACTTATTTTTAATCAAGTACAGGATTTGTGTACTTTCCTCAGAAGTGATAATCTCAGGAAAAAGAAATGCAAACATTGACAATTAAAAGTCACCTTTGGATAGGATCTAAAAGAGATTAGCAGGATGGAAATGACCCAGGACTTACTCAGCCCTGTCTTACTGTAGGAAAGTTATTCAAAAATTGATTATAAAAGATTCCGATCCTTCAGATTCCTGCATACCGTACCAATTTAAAGACAAAGTTTATATTCACAGCTGAAATACATTTCAAAAGAACCTCTCCCGTGTCGTACTCAGCTTAATACATGTTGTGTTAAATGGTATGCATTTGTCACGTTTAGATTCACTTTGTGATTTCTTCCTCTCAACACGCTTGGTGTCGGTTCTGTCAAATCCGGTGTGTCAAGCTGTCACAGCTTGCTATACTCTACTGAGGACATGCGGAAATCTGCATAATTGCATTGTCCTTCAGAAGCAACCACAGCCCATTAAAGATTGATTAATCTGCATCGATCAGGGATGCAGGGGAATTTGGAGCAGCCCATTGGTACCCTGTTCACATGTTCTTCTGGGTGTTCAGTTTAGCGCATGCTGCGGTAATGTAGAATGTTTCAGCTCTCTCTGGATAAATGACCGACTGCCACTTTAACTCCTGATTTATGTAGTACGGCACAGATGTATTCTGACAAGCTGCGTCGTCGCAGCAGTGTTGGTGGTGTAAAAATCATCCGGTCTGGGATAATCCTCTGTCTGTTTGCTTCCACTTAGCGGAATTTGTTGCCAGCGTGAGTTAAGACTAATTCCCCACTACTCTATGTACGAGATTGATTTTGCTATATATCGAACAGCGTTGAAATGAACACCACTTTTAAAAGTACACCAGGGAGCATGCAGACGTCTCATACGGATCTCTAAGCTGGCAGTATGAACTGCCGGCTAAGGCTTTACAAGAGATGCACGAGTCCACTGTTCAATCATGTGTTTGCGCATCGCGCTGGCTGCCGCATGGGATCCCTGCGAAGCTCGGTCTGCTCGGATGGCATTTTAACGAGAGCCCAAGAAGCTCACTGCAGCGCTGGAGCTACCTGTGAGAATTGCTCGCTTTTCTCCCATCTTCCGGCTTGTCCGGTCTCGAAATCGTAGCGCATGATGTGTGAAAGAGTGGAACAAAGGCAGGCATGCGGAAAAGTTTATTCAAATCAAGAGAAAAATCCAAATAGAAAAGGAAGAACAAAAGAAAGAAAGTCAGTAGATGAAAGGAGGAAATCCAGAAATGCAATATATGTACAATGTAATAAAAGTACACGATGTGATACAGAAACCTAAATAAAGGTAAAAGATACTGTACGAAGCTATAAACTGGAAAAATGAAAGAAAATGGATACCTTGGTGCAAAGATAAAGATCGAGAGAGCGAGAGCGAGAGAGATTATGACCTCATGGTCGGGCTGCCCAACCTCATCATGTCAGCCATGATCGTATTCTGCCCCCTGCACCCACCAAACCATGATCATGGCACTGTGCCCACATGTGGTCCAGCAGACGGAGGCTGGTTACATTTAGGATGTGTTTCCATGCAGCAGGTGAAAATCACTTACACACTCGCGCTCGATCTCACTCAGCGCTTTATAGACCTGCAATACACAGAGCTGCAGTGTATCATCCAGCACAGAGCACCGAGTACCATACATTATTCAACGTAATCAATTCTCTTGGTTGTACTGAGATACAGAAGGGAAAAAAAGTGCAATTTGCAGGTTTCTTTGGGTTCCATGAGTCGAAATCATAATCCGATTCATTGGAAAAGTTATGCTTTAGCCCATGCTTTTGTTAAAGCATGGCCTCGGTGTTCCATACCCAGGGTTCATTTTTTTGTGTTTTCATTGTTGCACTTGAAAAGTGGCTCCATGTAGCAAAATTGAACTCTCCAGGTATGTATGTAAAGGGGACTAGAGCTTTCTGTGCCGATAAGTGGTGCCTGTGTGTGTGTGTGTGTGTGTGTGTGTGTGTGTGTGTGTGTGTGTGTGTGTGTGTGTGTGTGTGTGTGTGTGTGTGTGTGTGCGATGCTCTGTGGGACACAAGAGCTGTGAAGCAACTCTCAACACACCGCAGGTAAAACCACATGCCAAAGAGATACAGCACACACCCTGAGGACCTGACTGCTCGCTTCAGGCAAACACAGGCGCGTACACGCATCAGGTCCATCATATGTCTAGTGGCATATCTGGCACGCAAAAGTCCGAGATCAATCGATGTACATTCACCAGCTGAGTGGAATCGATGAGCATAATGGAAGGTAAGAAAGGAAAGAGAAGCGTGCGCATTTGATTTCGTGTATACATGCCACCACAAACTGTGAAGTACCATCTCCCTTTGATGAAATATTGACAAACACACTTTAAAGGCCAAAGGGGGAAAGAAAAAAGAAATAAAACGTTATGGCTGCAAACGAGTCATATAATCCTCACCGGTCAGTTGTAAAGTGACTAAGATGGAGCCGTTGATAAAACACAAGCGAAAAAATGAGACACAACACTGACACTAATCATACTCTTTGATGTTCTGCACACATGTGCACATGAAAGGAAATTTACAAAGAAAAAGAAACAAACAAAGTACATCAATTAGTTAGAAAAATGTAAGCATCCCGTGTGAATCAAGTGCATGTTTGTCTTTCAGGATGCTATCAAAAGCTCCAGGTCTTACTTTTTTCTTTGTTTCGGTTCCAACCAGACCAAACAGAGAAAATAAAATACACACACACACACACACACACACACATATATAAACAGACATACACTTCAACAAATGCCATCCAAACGCCTGTCCATCACTTGCATTTGAATAAGGTGTGATGGATGATCTGTACTCACCGGCACTTGCCTTTCCTCTGTTCACACTTTTCACACTTCCTCTGTCTCTCTCTCTCTCTCTCTCTGACTCTTTCCCTCTTTCTGTCTCTTTCTGTCCCGCGTTCCTCGCGATGCTCACCCTCGCCAGTGCCTAGACTGAATGAGCCTGCGCTCCTGAAAGCCGTTTCTATGGCAGTGAGAGGCAGCCAGTCAGCATGATCCTGGGGGGCAGATCGTACACACACACACACACACACACACACACACACCACCAATAACTGCCTCATAATCCCCAGGGTGCAAGCACAAGCACACACACACACACACACACACACCAACATGGACCTGTTACACATGAGATAAACAATAAAGCAACAGCTCTAAAGCAAGTCTGTTGTTGCAAGAGAAGATAAAAAAGACACACATGCATATTCAGTTGAAAATTGAAACATCCTCATGAATAACAAGCACGTGCATGAATAGCCACGGACACCAAAGGGATCGATGGCCGTCGTGTTTATTTAAAGACTGAGAACGAGATTAAGCAAGTGTGCAAGCACATGAAAGAACAGAGAAAAGGAGCCACGTGCGCTCCGCGGGCTTTGTGCGCTCGCCGACTGTTTAAGGATGTGTTGCGCCGCATGCGACACAAGGACCGGACGAGCCTGTGAGAAGAGGCTTCGAAGGCTGCACAGATTCAATATTCCAGCCTGAGCATTCTGGCTTGGTCTACAGCCCTGAGAGTGAGTCAGAACATACTGCAGTGCCTTCCGCTTCCCGTCCACACCACAGCCTGCTTCCTCTGTGATTGCCATCTTTCCATCTACTGCATTCATCCGAGCATACGAGAAGAGAAGCCTAAAGATCATTCTCTCTCTACCCCCTCCACCCCCCCCCCCCCTCTTTCTTCTTCCAACACCCCCCCCCCCCTCACACCCCCCTCTCTCTGTTATCAGCTGCACCAGCATTATACAGTATCTCCTGCACCCTGCTCTGGAGTTACACTGCGGAACGCAAGCTGTGATGATGTAAATGAAATGCACAGTGATGCACATGCATGGCAAATGATCTGAACAGAGAGTAAAAATAAATTGCTTTTCCGTACAGGTAATGGAATGACCGAATTCGCGTTCAAAATTTAGTTTTTCTTTCGAAAGATGCTTATACAGAACAGTATGTGCGATCTCAAACGGCTTCCTAGACAAATAAGCAATGCTTTGTCTCATGGACTTTTATTACCATGTAGCCTTGGAGTCTGCACAGGGTGCACATTGCGCCATGTTTGCGTTATGTATTCCTGCCTATTAAGGAGCAGCACGAGAGACTCTTCCTCATCAAATTAACATTTGCTGTATATAACATCAAAGCAACTATGATGTTCGCGTACATACTGTACACTATCTACAGTACAGTACAATTGGACCAAAGTACAGGATGTGAGCCTACAAATTCATTCATACGGTAGGTTCATTCATCTTCATAATGAATCAATTTCCTGTTTTGATTTTGACAAACTCAGGCAACGTAACAACATTTTTGGCAGCGATCTTGTATTGATGGCACGAGAGTCAGTACTCCCAGTACACTCCAGTACACCAACGATTACATGGTTGCCAGTTAATGTGTGAAAATGATTCCTCATGCTCCAAATAACGCTCTATCCCAGTTTCTATTGTCCTGGAATGTGCCTGTGCCATTGTGGGAACTATATTGTAGATGTGATACCCTGGTATATACTGAAAGGATATTCAGATCTTTCATTGCATTCATATTATTGCCATGTAACGTTGCTGAGTCCAGAACCTGAGCTACTGAAGCAACCACTGCCCCCAGAGGCTTGTATAAGGGGCACGATGCACGGTAGAGTAGGTGCACCACTTCCCTCAATGTGATTCCCTTCTTACTCAGACGCACCCATCGCCCTAAAAAAGGTTCAGCCTAGACCCATCAGACCACATGACCTTTTTCCATCGCTCCAAAGTCCAGTCTTTATGCCCCCTAGCAAACTGAGGCCTTTTTCTGATTAGTCTCGCTAACAATTGTACACCTGTTTAGTTCAAATCCTGTGAGTTCTTGGCGCATGTGGAAATGCTGTTGCTTTATATAAATACTTAAATATACACAGTAATTCTGCTTTTTTTTAATGAAAGGTCGGCTTCAAAAGGCAAAGCACATATTTTTCACAACGACATGATCTGACTTGGAAAATGAAATGAAAAAGGTTTTAAGAAGTGAGAACCAGAGTATTATTAAACACATATTATTAAACACTTCAGAATTATCCAGTCAAAGGCTCTTAAGCATTCACACCTTATTTGAATCTAAACACTATACTGGAGAAAACAAAAAGAGACACTGATGAGGGAATGTCCTTCCTGTACAGTTCTTAGAACAGAAACTGATTTTTGTACAGTAGATGTAAAATGGTGTAAAACTGTACAGACTGTATAAAACACTTCTGCATGCAAAGGTAGGAAAATATAATGATTAACCAAGAACAACCAGGAAAATGCTTTATATTGGGCCACGTCACTTCAACCTGGCCGCTTTATCCTGTATTCAGGGTCACGGGGGGCCTGGAGCCTATGCCAGGAGACTTAGGGCACAAGGCGGCTTACACCCTTGGACAGGGTTCCAATCCATCACAGAGTGCACACACACTCACACACTACAGAGCATTTTAGAAACGCCAATTAGTCTAATCTGCACGACTTTGGACTGTGGAAGGAAACTCCCCCTAAAGTATGGGGGGGAACATGCAAACTCAATGCACACGGAGGCGGGAATCAAACCTGACCCTGGAGGCGACAGTGCTAACCAATAAGCCACCATGCTGCCACTTACTCAGGCATGATTTTAAAATTTCTCACTACTAAACAATACATCGCTAACATAATCTCAGGTTTAAAAGAGGTAAGGACAAATAATTGTCTTCATTCTTACTTATTGTCTGTTGTCAGGTGAGAAGACAATAAAAGGACAAGGCAAATATCAAAATGAGAAAACCCGAACAGAGACACAAAAAAACTGAAGAAAGAAAAAACGACAAGACACAAAGCATGAACAACAAGAACGTAAATACACACACTCATTAAGAGGCAAATTGCCAACAGGCGAAAGTGACACACTAGGACAATGAGACAATACAAAGACATGGGAGGACAAAAAGCGCATGCGGCCGAGACTGACGTACTATATTTGTCTTCCCCTTTCAGCCACCGTAGTTCTTCTACTTGACCACGCCTCTGGTAGTACACGAAGGGATAACTATTTCATTAACAGATGCTCTATTGTTTCAATAATGGCTGCTCCATCGTCACACCAACCTAGACAAACACTAGAGCTGAGGTGTATCTAAAGCACTTTTCGAGAGAAAAGAGAAAATATGTCATTTATAGAAGGAATACTATAATTTATTTAAAGAATGAAATAATGTTCTTTAATTACATCAAAACATTAGATACAAAGACGTGTAATAAGAAACTAGTTTCAATAAGAAGTTATCAGTAAGATCATCAGAGTGAGAATACAATACAGTGTAGTCCTATATGTACTGTATTGTCATTAACAGGCAGAGTCCAGCATGGAAATGTGTAGAAACGATGTACTGTACTGTAAGCGAGCGTAGGCAATGCAGACGTTAGTCAGTTTCTCCGGCCTGTGGGTACAAAGCTATTTTTGAGACGAGTGATGTGGGAAACTATGCCAAAGGGAAGAAGCGAAAACAGAGTGTGAACTGGATGAGAAGCATGAAGGGTGATGGTCTTGCACTTCTAGGTGCAAAAATGCATTAGAGTATTAACTGAGTAAAAGTTGCATTTGTTTTCGATGACCCTACTGTTTACTACTATAACATAAAGGTCGGTTCATGTTTTTTTGTATGAAAGGAAAAAATAAAATGGTTTATGTTGCGAGAGGTTGCTCATAGGAGTTGGGAACTTTAACATTTTTCATCCCTAATATTGCTTTAAATAATTTAGGTTCAGTATTTCAGAATTCCACTGAGACCAGACTTTGTGCCACAGAAGAGCTATGATGTGCCTAGAAATGGTGTATGATTAAGAATGAGTCACTACATGTGATGAAATTTCTGGTAAATCAAGGTGTAAAACCCGATTGACATTTACAGAGGACTTCAAAAACAGTAACGTGATGAGACTCTTAGCCACGGTAAAACATGTGAATGGTGCAAATGTTTTAAACAAAGGCCGTACGCAAGTGGAACGATCACATTCAGCAAGTGAAACGCTTGCAGGCAAAATGGCCCGGTTTGTTTTTGCAGGACAATCCATGGGCTCATACTGCCCACCTCACTTGTACTTTACAAGAACCTGGCTGGGAGTTATTGCCACATTGCCAAAACATTTCCACATGGCATTCTTGGGAATTTCAGATGTGAAGCACACTCATCGTCTATACTGTACCGCTTTATCCTGTGTTCAGGGGGCCTGGAGTCTAATCCCAGGAGACTTAGGGCATGAGGTGAGGTACAACCTGGACAGGGTGCCAATCCATCGCAGGGCACACACACACACATACACACAATACGGGCAATTTGGAAACGCCAGTTAGCCTAATCTGAGTACCCAGAGGAAACCCACCAAGCATGAGGAGAACATGCAAACTCCACGCACACAGAGAAAGGAATCGAACCAAGCACCCTGGAGGTGCAAGGCGAAAGTGCTAACCACTACACCACCGTGCCGCCTGATGTGTAGCATAACTGTCAAATTTTATTCTGCACAATCAAATGTCCCGGTTTGACTTGAATGCTGCTCATAATCAAGTGAAGCCTCCCTGAGCAATGAACCAAGATGGATTCAAAACAGAGAGAGAAAAAAAGTAAAATCATAATTCGTATTCAAAAAAATGCATAAAGGTCTAAGTCTCTTGCTGCCCACAAAATAAACTCTTACTACTAATATAAGACAATTCTAATCTATTTTCAACAGAAGGAACCCAAAATCGTGCGTGTGAAAGCCCACCTAAAGGGAATTCAATATGTTGACAACAAGTGAACCCATGCAAAGTGGTGATGTGAATAAATATCAGGTGTTCCAGCTCATTTCGGTGTAAGGCATCACGTCATACATGCCTGAGCATCTTCTGTTGCTCTTCTTAATGAATCATGTATCAGCGCCCCTGTCACCTTGGGCACTGAAGCAGCTCTTTCAACAACTAAAGAATCTTAAAGAGGTTCAAAGAAAGAGAGAGAGAGAAAGAGCGAGAGAGTAAGAAAGAGGTTTTTGTTCTACAGGGATTGGAGAGAATTTCAATTGCATTTAACACAGTTATTCAAATAGACGTTTGTGCAGAAGGGTCTGCAGACATCCGTCATAAGAAAGGGTGGGAAGTAATGAACTACATGATCTCTCATTACTGTACATGAGTGCATGGATCACTGTAACTGTGGGAATCCGAGTCTTTATACCATTACTTTTTATATAAATATGAAATATTTAATGTGGCTACATTTGTTTTGATTCCTGTTACAAAGTAATAGGTATGCATTTGACCCCAGAAGACTGTAATGCTAATAATAAAAACCAAATATTAAATAATTCAATTTCATGACCCAATCAAAATAAAGCAATTACCTGCCTATTCTCCACGTCACGCACTAAATGCTTAATCAGCAGCAGCAATGTCCACGACAATGGAGACAGATGAGCTATCCCTGGTTCAATTTATTAATTCAGTTTTAAATTAAACAGTATGACCATATGCAAATGAAGTGAGCTAAAACTGCAGAGATATCAGCATTTTCACAGCTTAACATCCAACCTGTGTAAACAATTAGCAAGCCCACTGAGTTTGCCTAGCTAGCCAGATCTTTTAAGGTTTTACCTTTATGAAAGCTTGGGATTAAACTCGAGTTAAATACAGTACTGTGCAAAAGTCTTGAGCTCTGCATCATTTCCTCATATTTCACTTCCAAAGACCCAGAATTTCCTGGACTTTTAATAAAGTCTCAAGAAATAGTTCTCCAGGCTTCCTGCAGGACTTTTTTGGCTCTCATTTTCAGTCCAGTCCATTATGCAAGCATAAAAAAAAAATCTAACTTAAGTCATGAACCAGTGAGAAACCAGTGCAGATGTTGACAGATGAGCAGACCAGTAATTACTGTAATATGCTGGTGATGCTGAAAGCTGAGTGGTTGGAACAGAAGAGCGGGGAAACGAGGTTGCTGCTGATGTTGTTACGTAAACAAGCAATTCTTAAAATTATATCTTCAGGCACTTTGCAGCCTGTCACAGGAAAAAAAAGGTAAGCAAATGACAATTAACCCTGCTGCAGCCTATATGTAACACACTTACGATAAAGCGTAAGAGACATCTTCACTAGATATTTACATTTGTAGCTTTAAGCAGATTCGCTTATCAAGGCCGACTTACATCTATCTCATTATTCTGTACATCTGAGCAGGTGGGGGTTAAGACCTTCTGATGACCTTCTGATCCATAGTCCCACATTCAGCTAGGTCTGCCCAAATAGACGTCTAACTATATAGCTAGAAATGGCTAGCTATTGACTGAAACTGTGGTTGCCATCTGTCTTGTTTTTTTCCATAATTGTCCTTTTGTTCATGATCTGTCATGCATTTTACATTGCTTGTACGTTGCATTTTATTCGCATTGTATTTGACTGAGTATATACAGTACATTACAGTGACATTTTATATATCTATACTGTATTGCATAATGTTCATATACAACATCCAAAATGGTCCCCTGCAATATTCTAGCAGGTCAGTAACTCATAATGTATGTTCATAATCACAAATCTCTTTACTATCTAACTTAACTTAGTTCTTTATTTAAAATATTAATTATTTAGTCATTTTGGCTAGCTGCATGAAAATATCAAGTTAAATAATTCACAAATGCTTGTTGAACAATATAAAATGTAGAAATGGGAAGTGAGTCCTTATTGAGAGTACCAGGTCTATCAAAAGGAATGTTTTACTTTGTTTATCGACTCTTTAAAAAAACAAACAAACAAACAAAAAAACATATATTGACTGGTTGCAACCAAAAAGAACCAACGCCTACTTTGATCTATATGCTAAACAAAGTCAAATTTTTTTTTTTTTACTTTAATAAAAATTGACTGTATAAAATTGCTGTAACTGAACTGACTTCTGTACACCAATCTCGTTTGGTTAACGTGACTGCTAACATAACCTGTGTTTCTATAATATTGATAATGGAGTTGGCGAATAGCTTAGTTAATAACTTCCTTAGTTCAAAGAAATAAATATAAAATACATTTTTATTTCGATTGCGCGATTGTCGCAAAGCAGCTTTACACAATCAAACAAAATTCTGTGAATTTCTATATTGAATTCTTTAAAATTCTATAAATATGATGCATTTTTTCCCTAGGTAATAGACACAATTTAAAATGGTACTTTATAAATTAACTGTTGAAATAGGTTACTTTTACTTGTAAAAACACCAAGATTTCCTTGTACTTTGTGTTTTCTTAAACACTATCTTTACTTATACTTACTTTAAGTATATTATTACATAGCCTTTAAAACTCTAAGCATTTCAGCCATTATTTTTTTATTATTATTATATATATATATATATTTTTTTTAATAAACATATATAGGGCTCAGGATTGTGCAGTATAGAGTGACATCCTTTTTTTCAGCACATAATAGGCAATATGATGAACTGATTTCTTCTTTTCATTTTAGTCAACGATACAAACATAACCGAGCAAAAGAAATGTAAAAAAAGAAAAAAGGGTGAAATAGGAAAAGTGCCACAGAGACGCATGATCACATGTTTTTATGGTTGTTTTTGGTTGTTAGTATGATAAAAAAAAGCAAATTTTTAAATGTTCTACATATATAATGTGTACATATTTACACATATATTTACACGTTATAATAAGGAAATGGTAATGATAACTTTAATTCTAAACCCAAATGTACAGTGTGATGTCTGAAGCCTCCCCGTTAACACACACACCAGCAAGGATTCCATATACTGTAGGCAAATACATGTTGTTGTTGTTTATCGTCATTGACCTAATGTATGTTTTAGGGGATTATTAAGCATCAGCTTTGCCCCACTCAGTGTGTCATGTTGACCCCATCACTGATCATTACACAGCCAATCCAGACATACTGTAAGTGCAAAGATTACAGAAAACAGAATTGCCGAGTGAATTGCACCGATCCGTCAACATCACAGAATCCTGAAGTATTTAGTTCCAAGTCATCCCGAGTCATCCAGCATTAACAGACAGGATAGCACTCCCTTCTGCCCTCCTCCTACTCAAGTTGCCTGATATGATATCACTATCAGCCGTTAACTCTGCTTGTTCATCTTGCTAAAAAAAAAAAAAAAAGCAAAGCTCTACGGCTGCAAAGATTAGTACTGTGATGACAGAAAATCAAAATCTGCTAATCTCCCCTGACACTAAAACTGTGATGTTGTAATTCTCTCTGCAGTTTCACTCCCTTTCCACTGAGTATCTTTTTTTTTTCTTCTTTCTTTTCTGTCAGCTTAAACTGTTGTGCCTGTTATTTAGGTCTTTGTATTTTTTTTTTAACAAGCATAAAGTCACAAACAGCCACAGAAATGATAAAATAATGACGCTTTGTCCCAGCTGGCACAGATGAATAATTAATGCTAGCACACTGATCTAATGTTTATCTAAGCCCTTTGGCAGCAGTCGAATTTCCAATGATAGCTCCTCATTCAAGCTCTACACACGTTTTTTCACACTTTTCAGCTTCTAATAAAGACTCAGTGTAATCTAAAGAGGATTGTTTGTCTTCTACACCAGTTTGCTTTCGGTTCTCGGTGTATTCTTGCCTTGCACTCCTGTGAACCTTAATATTTCAGGGCTTGTACTTTTAATTTTTTGCCGACGCAGCTGATTCTAACCTCACCCGATTTACAGTGATTTTTTTTTTCTTCCAATAAAGAGAAGGTGATAGTCAGCATAAAGCCGCTATTTTTAACCATATTTACTTAAAATAGCCCTATAGCAGACAAATATTTGAATACATCATATTGCTGGAGAACTTTGAGAAACTTTACACTATGAAGGAAAAGCAAAAAGGTTTTGCACTATTTAACGCAATTTTTATTCATTTGTTTTTATATCAAAAATTTTTTAATCTGTTTGACACTAAAAGACACTCCCTCATTGTCTATATTTACTCCTACTGTATATACAGAGTCACAGGGGACTGGAGTCTATCCCAGGAGACTTAGGGCACAAGGTGAGGTACACTCTGGATGGGGTGCCAATCCATGGTAGGGCACACACACACACACACACACACACACAAACTGTGGGAGGAAACCAGAGCACCCGGAGGAAACCCACCAAGCACGGAGAGAACATGCAAACTCCATGGACACGGTCCCCGAGGCGGGAATCGAACCCAGACCCTGGAGGTGCAAGGCAACAGTGCCAACCTCTAAGCCACAGTGCCACCTACTAAAAGACAATCTACTGAAAATATTTTTAGACTACATTATTTTTTAACATGAAACCCATAGGTACACTAGCCTTCTCACTGTATCTCTAGTAAAGCATGAAATTAAAATCTATTAATAGTATTAGGAGTCATAGTGGGAGGAGGAGGAGACGTAGGAGGATCATTATTGCAAAATGATGATTATGATGATGATGATGATGATTATTATTATTATTATTATAAACACACTGTTTCATGTAGCCTGGTCACTGAAAACAAAAAGCCATTACAGGCAACCGGCCTATTTGTCCGCAAAATTGGACCTTCATGTTACGCAGAGTCAAATAGAATAGGTTTAGGCAGGCAATTACAGGACAGGATTTTCTGTTTGTTTTGCCCTGGAAAACATTCATATCAGGCAGACAACAGGAGCAAATCTCACCGTTCAAACCTGTTTAATATTCAACACATGACCCCTGTGCTCACTTGCTTCAGCGCAGTGGTTTTAATAGACTGAGCATTCACTCTAATTTCCTCGCTGTCATTAAACATTTTCCAATTATGTGCTTTTGCATGTTGATCTTAGATGGGCAGGAGTACTGTAGTAATCTGTAGTAATCTCGATTCAGTCCTCATCTCAGAGTGATTCCATGCAATTAAGCACAGGGAGAACATTTTGTTCAAATGTTGCTCGTTGTCTTTTAGTTAAAAAAAAAAAAAAAAAGGAAAAAAAAAGCAGTATGCCGGCATGCAAGCAAATGTGAAAGGAGCTTCTTCTTCACTTTGTTTCAATTAATGCGTTATGCTTATGCGTGCAGTCTTTGCCCGGGCCATGATAAGATACAGTGATGAAAACACTTGATATTTTGTATCTAATAATACACGATTTTATACAGAGAATCTGAAATGAGATGTGTTTCTCATTTTCTGAATCTTCAATTGTGTTTATTTATTTATTTATTTATTTATATATTACAACTTATATCTGATAGTCACATAAAGTCGGTGTTTCCACCACTCAAAGGCTTCAGCTGATTCGCCACTACTATGGCTACAGAACCAAATATGAAACGATCTACCTAAAAATATAAAAACGCTTTTTTGGCTACACATCCAAACGTACTGAAGCGGAAGATCAGAGTGTACAGAAATTCAGAAAAGCTAATTCATCTGCTGGTATCATTTTGATAGGAAACCAGATACCCTACAGGAAAGCCACGGGAGCTTAGGGAAACATGAGAAACTCCACACACACACACACACACACACACACACACACGCATTGATGTAGCGATGGTTCCCAGGATGATGCTATGGATTCTGTATTAATTTCCAGTGATATAACAATATTAGCACCCTCCCAGTTCTTTACTCTACCCTTGTCTCACAAGAGAATCAAATTAAAACCATTGAGATACTAAGAGTATATTTGACAACACACCAATACTGATGGAAGTGTCAGTTAAGGACAAAATTATGAATATATCAATATTTGGATCTTCTTTTTTTCTCTCTTTACATTAAAGACAGGCTTTAATGTGACTCAAAAGAAATAAAAGTAATATATTGTCTATTTAATATACTGTACTATTCTCTACTGAGCCAAGATTCAAATTCTGTCCAAACCAACAGCACACACACAAAGACATGAGTGCCCTTACCGTTTTTTTCCACTTCAAAATTAAAGGCAGTTAGCATCAGCTTAAACAGATTACAGACCGGAAACACTACAGCACCCAGCTGAATTGAGGGTCGAACCTCTCGAGATAATTACATACGGCTTATCAAGCAATTTGAGCTTGCATTGTGAATTTTGCAGTATGAGTGTGTGGTCCGTCTGATTAGGAGCGGGATTGCAGACCGTATCATCTCTAAAACAATATGAAGTGCTTCCTGTAACCCAGACAATGAAAGTAAATTCGCGGAGCATGACGTACATTTAGTTGCTGTCACGAACTGAGTAATGGCTGCGCTTACCACAGAAATGCAATATAGGTCTAAAATATGTAGTGTACATTCTGCAATGAAATATTTAAACACGTTCAATTTTATATTATTTAACAATGAGTGAGTGAATGAACAATGTTCACTCACTCACCCATCGTCTATACCGCTTTATCCTGTATTCAGGGTCGCAGGGACCTGGAGCCTATCCCAGAAGTCTTAGGGCACAAGGCGGGGTAGACCCTGGACAGGGTGCCAATCCATCACAGGGCACACACACATACACTCATTCACATTCAAACATTACGGGAAATTTGGGAACGTCACTTAGCTTAATCTGCATGTCTTTGGACTGTGGGAGGAAACCAGAGTACCCAGAGGAAACCCACCAAGCACACAGAGACGGAACTCAAACCCAGACCCTGGAGGTGCAAGGCAACAGTGCTAACCACTACACCACCGTGCTGCCTATGCTGAAGTATGCTGAAGTATGCTGAAATTTTTTTTTAAGTGCTATGTCATTATTTTAAGTATTTTTTTCTGTATGTAAACTTAAAAAAAAAACTGAGTTTCCCCAGGTAGTAAGATCGCTAGTTCGAATCCCGGGTGGTGCTGTAACCTCTCGCAGCCGGAGGTCTAGAGAGAGCTGATTGGCCGAGCTCTCTCAGAGGGGAGGGATGAGAGGTACATAGTGCTCCTACATTAATCACGGCTCTACAGCCAGTCAGGGGCGTCTGTGAGCTCGCGCAACGGAGGGAGCGGATAGCGCTGTCCTCCGAGTGTGTTACACCGCCCCCAACGGTGCGCGAGCGAGCAGTTCGAAAAGATGCGGTCGGCTGGCGTCACGTGGTTCGGAGGAAACACGTGATAGTCTTCGGCCCTCCCGGCTGAGTGGTAGTAGTAGCCTTAATGTGGGAGCCCCCTAGTGACGGGGAGGAATTGGACACGACTAAATTAGGGAGAAAATCGGGGAAAAATCCAAAAAAAAAAAAAAAGTAAAATTGGCTTAAGCTCAGGAATTCTGAACTGACCTACGAACTTCTGTCCCAAAATTCTGTACGTGATCTTTAGAAAGTTAACAAGCAGGCAAGGATCGAGTGAGTTACACCAGAGTACTGAAGACATCTTTTTGACTCTATGCCCAGCCAGATCCAGGAGGTTTTGAAGGATAAAGGACTTCATGATAAATTAATTGTTGTTGAGCAATTTCATTGCATAAAATAACAAATTACTCTTAATGTCTTTTGTTCTATTGTTATTCTGTAAGGACTTTGAGAATATCATTCAACCTTTAAATTTCACTTTTCTCTCAATACTTTTGGGAATAATTGTAGTTAACCAACTTAGTTTGTGATTCCTAAAGCTCTTAAATGCATTCTGGTCATGGGTTTGACTTGTAACACTTAAATTAATGGAATTCCAATAGAAGGTAAATGCAATCATGGTTGGTTTGACTTTTTTATGTACGTTTTTATACAAAAATACAATAACCTGACTTATTGTGTTTTGGTAACACCATTAATTGAACCGAAAAGAAAAAAATACACTAAAACTGGTAAACATTTATAAATGTTGGAATGATTAATTAATTTTTTTTTTAAGTCCAAGTAACTTTTTACAGAAAAAAAAAAAATATGCCTGATATGGGAGCTCAAAAAAGGTTGCCCAGAGAATGCATAAATCATTAGAGTTTCTGCTGATTCAGCAGTGCATTCATTTCACATTAAGAAACTGCTGACCTATACACAATTACATACAAAATAAGCAAAATAAAATATATTAAATCATAAAGATCTGGCTTAATATTTTAACCAGCGATATTGTAAAGAAAAAAAATTATTTCCTTGATCCAGTAGATTCCAGGAAATCATTTCTACCTTAAAGTTTCTATCTTAAAGTCAGTGGGCTTGTGGCATCCTATCTTCAGATTTTCTGTCCTTTGTGATGTTTACAGTGGTCCTAAGATCTAACTTACTCTACTTTATTGCATCACTTTACAACTTAACATTGCATATGCTATAAACTACAATTTGTGAAATATAAAACACCTGGGGTCATGCTGGTATTGCAAAATAATTAACTTTAGCTTGTTTCGTGGTGGCACCGTGGCTGAGTGGTTAACATTGTCGCCTTGCACCTCCAGTGTCCGGGTTCGATTCCCGACCGGGTTCGATTCCTGCCTTTGTGTGCATGGAGGGATTTCCTCCCGCAGTCCAAAGACATGCAGATTAGGCTAATTGTCATTCCCAGATTACCCGTACTGTGTGTACAGTATGTGTGTATGTGCCCTGGGATGGATTGACATCCTGTCCAGGATATAGCTTTCCTGGCATCCTTAACGCTGTATATAGGTTTAAGTGGTATAGACGATGAGTAAGTGAGTGAATAAGCTTGCTTCATAGCATGTTACAGAGGACTTATTATTAATATTTACTTTTTTTTCAGTCTTAGGTCTCTAATGTTCATGCAGAAAATATGAGAAAAACACACCCTGCCCCTTTTTTCCTCAAAAATGATTTTTTGAGACAGATTTTCTGTCCTTTGTGATGTTTACAGTGGTCCTAAGAAAAAAAAAAGATGGCAATACACTCCTCCAGCTCAGGTCCCAGTTCTGCACAGGAGGTTCTATTTTATTTGCCCAGAAGAGACACAAAAGAGAAAGCATAGAGTACATATATGTTTTGAATTAGATCATTGAAAGTGTTGCTGCAGTGTTCACATCAGAATGCTTTCTCAACAAGGGACATGTACTAACTCTCTGTGATGCACGTGAGGTACATAAATAAGTTCCTTGAGATCACCTTAGGAAATCAAAATAAAATGAGGTGTTATATTTGTCTGTGATACTCGGATCAAGAGATACTGTAGATGTGAGTACTGTAGCAGCAGCGCGCAAAAGCTTAACACTTTAGATTAAAAGAAAAAGCACTAGTGTTAAAATAAGGTAACTGCGTAAATACGATAGCTAATAGCATACATGCATTGGTGCATTAGTCTTTTTTTTTGTACAATATTCACTGTTGCTTTTTGCACAAGAACTTCTTCTTTGCTGCTATTCCAACACGAAATGTTTACTGTATTTACCATCTCATGGACAAAATAATAGCACAATCTCAATTCAGCTCTGTGTACTGGTCGGCGCTTCACTGTCACAGTGTATCGTATTGTGTCGTGTTTGTTTGCACACATCTGTTGACTTTTTGTCCTTTTGTACAGTTCTTAGCTTGTTTTGTTAATTCATGTTGTATGTACTGTAGCACCTTGGTCCAGGAGGAACGTTTTTTCATCTCACTGTGTACTGAACTGCATATGGTAGAAATGACAATAAAAGTCAACTTAACTCGACTTGAAGTGTACATACAGTACAGTAGTTATTTTTAAAATGAGGTCTTTTTCCATGGGTGTTGACCTTTCGTCAACGCAAACTCAATTTGTGTCACTGGACCTTTTGGAGAATGTCTTCCATGGTGAAGATATTTAAAAACTCATGACCAAGAAAAATGCTGTTGTTGCCATGGCACCGTATCCCCTGATTTTCTCCCTATTTTAATCGTAGCTAGTTCCCACCCATCTTTCTGTTAGGACACGCCCTCATCAAGGAGACAACTACTAACAAAGGACACGTGAAGAGACTTGTAACAACAGATGAGCGCATCTTTTCAAACTACTGCTCAGTCAAGTTTGGGGACGGCATAAAACATCACACAGTAGACTTGTAGCTTCACCTGGGAATCGAACTCATGACCCTCTGGTTGATACAGCAGACGGGTTTCCGTCACACCACTCATGAGCCCGTATCTCCTGTGTTTGACATCAGAGTACTCTTTGAGAACTTTTTTTTTCAGCTTCTGGTTTTCCAACATGGCTTTACAGTTAGGGCTGTTTTGTCATCAGCTGATTTGGTATGTTTTTGAAAGTGTTCTCTGTGGTTACATGTGGACAGATCAAAATTTAATGAACAAAATTTAACGACAAAAATGAAATCAGTATCGGTAATAATTTGGGTCCGTTCACATGCCAAATCGGGCGACTGATTCTGTCCACCCTGGGGATATACAGTACAGACCAAAAGTTTGGACACACCTTCTCATTCAAAGAGGTTGAATTTGTATTATGGCAAGAAAAAAGCAGCTAAGTGAAGAAAAACGAGTGGCCATCACTACTTTAAGAAATGAAGGTCAGTCAGTCTGAAAAATTGGAAAAACTTTGAAAGTGTCCCCAAGTGCAGTCACAAAAACCATCAAACGCTACAAAGAAACTGGCTCACATGTGGACCGCCCCAGGAAAGGAAGACCGAGAGTCGCCTCTGCTGCGGAGGATAAGTTCATCCGAGTCACCGGCCTCAGAAATCGCAGGTTAACAGCAGCTCAGATCAGAGAGCAGGTCAATGCCACACAGAGTTCTAGCAGCAGACACATCTCTAGAACAACTGTTAAGAGGAGACTGTGTGACTCAGGACTTCATGGTAGAATATCTGCTAGGAAACCACTGCTAAGGACAGGCAACAAGCAGAAGAGACGCGTTTGGGCTAAAGAACACAATAAAGAAAACTCTTTGAATGAGAAGGTGTGTCCAAACTTTTGGTCTGTAGTGTATCTGTCGTTTCTATGGCAGTTTCTTAAGGGGTTTGGATTGCCAGCTCAACGCACATCGGTAATAATATGATCTACATACAACAGAAACTAAACCAGATAACTGTAAACAAAGTACCAGTGTAACAATGAATGAAATCAAGGCTTGGTCCAGACTCCGAGGTGGCTGACACAGAACTGATATATCTCAATGTGCATGAGTGTTGAGAGTCATTCAGTAGTAATGTGTGTATCATGTTAACGAAACCAGCTGTGTTCAGTCTGTAATCTGGTGAGCCGGTGCTTGAGTTTTGGTAGATGATTGCTAGCAGTCTTCAGCAGTACAGGTTTTATACAGTGTTGCATCTTCTACTTAGGCAGAGAATTTTTCATGTGCGTGATTGTTTTAAAATAAGGGAATTACATGGAAAATGATGAGAAGATATTAAATGATGGTAGTATCACTTTAATTGAACTTGATTTGATTGCTCCCTGAAAATTAAACGTTTTCTATGCTTGCAATTAAATGAAATGGCCTTTTTCATCCCTCGTTAACAACGGTTAATGAGGTCTTTGACTGTTTCAGCAATTTTAAATCATTGTCAGGAACACCCTCGTTCCCTGTAGGACATTTAAGGAATATCACAAAATAAGACTTAAAAAAAATAAAAATGAAATAAAAATTCATGTCAGCTTTCCGACCACACCCTCCTGTGAGCGTAGCGATTAATTCCAGAGCCACCTCCTGTCTGCTGAAGCCCTGATCCATCCTGACGTAGCATCCATTTGTTCTCATCTCGTGTGTGCTGCCGTCTCGGTTGTGCTCGTTTGAAAGACATATCCCCTAAGGGGACTCCAAATGGCACTTTCATAGAAAACACAGCTTCCCGAACACAACAGATTCCAGGAAATTGGAGTGATAACGTCTCTAACAATGTTAAATTGCCACTGGGGCAGATGCATTCTCCATGGTGTAAAACCCAACATTTTAACCTTACAGAAGCCAAGGGGGAGTGAAAGAAATGCATAGCAGAACATTGGATCTCATTCGCATTATGGTGTTTCTGAATATATTATATTAAACATATAAAATCTATAAGCATTATTGAAAGAATGCCTGACATTTTTTTTTTTTTTTTTGCCTGTGATTTATAGTGACCGTCTGCTTGGACATAAAATTATTGGGTGATATTAAGGATAGGGTAAGAGGTTTTAAAATTCAGTCTGCCTTATGGATTGATGGTTTGCAGGTTTCTTTCATATAATTAACCTGACTGAGCAAATTATTGCAGTCATTTTATTAACGTATATTACATTTTATGAAATATGGGACATGTGACATGGGAGCAGGAAAAGCTTGAGCTTCAGTGAATCTTGACTAAATGACTAAATATGAACAGCAGTATTACTGTATGCACATAAATTATTTTAGCAAAGATTGAGCCGTAAGGTGACTTTGAGTGAATTGTTGTCAAGAGTTTCATCAGCGCTTTTCGCCTCCTTGGTCACCTCCCTGAATAAAGCCATTATACCTTATCTGCTCAGTTCAAATAGATGGCCTGCTAACAGAAGACTCTCTGTGGTTCTGAACTTTGTCAATTTAAAACTGATTGAAGAAACTGCCTTGGCCTTCTTACCTGCAGCCATTTTCCAGCCTTTTCCCTCAAACTCGGAACAAAACCCTGACTGGCACGTCTCTTTACCCCAACGGCTTGATTTTTGTTCAGTCAGCATTACAACCTCTTTTAACAAATCCAAATCATCAGGCACAATCATAGTCAAGCAGACAATGATCAAAACCTGACCAGTCAGGACAATGCAAAAAATAAATAAATAAATAAATAAATAGATAAAAAGCCTAATGAGAAACCTGGGGAAATCATCAAAGAAACCACTCAAAACTGGATTTGTAAAAAGATGAACCCTCCAGATGTGAAAGTAACCTGCTTAAATACACTGGGGTAATGATTAAAAACAGCAAACATGTGTGTTATTGACTAGGTGAATGAGATAAACGTGATGTTTTTCCAGAGCATATTGAGGAGACAGGAACCGCTGCAGTGGTTTGATTTCCAAATCATGGCTAATTAACTGTAAATGTACAAAACAGGCAAATTATGGAAATGTGACAATTCCATTTTGCATTTTTTTTTTATACAGTTACAAAACTGTGTGAGAGCCTTTCTTGATTTTAGTAAAGGAATATGAACATTTATAAAACATTCAGTGTGACTAAATTAATATAAGTAATAGATACTGTAGATTTGTAACAAACATTTTTAAAGGTGTTTGCACAAGCCCTACCAATAGTGTAAGTGCTGACTGGTGTATAAATGTCTGCCCTGTGCATGGCCTTAGGTTGCAGCCGTGTTTGCCGCTAATTTGATTGCAATGCTATTAGCCGATCAGTGCAGAAGGTGTTTCTAATGCCACCAACTCCTTCATAGCCCCAGTTATCCTCAAGCTTTTGTAGACCTCTGAGCTGTGCAGTAGAGAGCACTGAATTGGCACAGGAGGCATAATGTGTTTTTTCAATTGCATTGTACAGCGCTTTCCTAGAAGTAACCAGTGGTGTGCTTGGTTTCTGAACTCTTAATGGCATTCTCGGGAAATAAGTCCTTTATAATGCTTGACGTGAGAGCATTTTGTTGTTCATGCAACCTCTCTTCAACTTAAGCCCTCTAAAAATGTAAACGTTGCGTAATGTTGTCTCTTTATGGGTTTAATTCTCTGGGGGGAGATACAGTACAATTCCAGTGAAACCAACAAGCTAGAGCTCTGGGAGAATCGCCTTGACAAAGAACGTCATGTTATTCCCTTGCTGAAGCATAGGCTGGGGAAATGAGCAAGATGTTATGGACTAGCAAGCCAAGGGACAATTTAGACCTGGTTCCGCTGACAAGGCTGACGAGATTATCACAGGCATGCTTTGCGTGATTGTGTATTTTCTAATTCTTTACAGGCTTCATGCAAAGCCGATTAAACAGAGCTTGTGTCCTTTGATAGATCCCTTTTGGCTGACCACCAACTCTGCTTTCACGCGATCCGCAACACACTAGAAGAACGCATCAATCCACAGCTTACCTAACACGATGATCTGCATGTGGCATAGCTCCACAGCTAAATTATTTATACTGCCTAAATGTTATTTCCAGGGCTGGCTGAGATAAATGCCCTAGCAGGACTAAGCTTTTCCTGTCATCAAAATAAGACATCAAAATAAGGCTTTATTTTTGGCATCCACATCAGTTCCCTCCATCCATTATCAATGCTGCTTGTGCTGTGTAGGGTCATGGGGGGCCTGGAGCCTATCCCAGGGAACTAAAGGCACAAAGTGGGGTACACTCTGGATGGGGTGCCAATCCATCTCGCACACATCCAGTCATACACTACAGGCAATTGAAATGCCAACTAGGCTTCACAGCATGTCTTTGAACTGATGGATGAAACCGGAGTTGGCAGTAGAAACCCACCGAGCACGGGGAGAACGTGCGAAACCCACACACACCTGAGGTGAGATTTGGACCTTCAACACTGGTTGTGCACACATGACCGTGCTAACTGCTATCCCACTGCACGGTGCCACCCCCACATCAGCTTTGTTGATTATTTATCTTGAAGGAAAATTATGAAGGACATTTCTGAAAGCACCTAGTGGTGGTAAGAAGACTAAACAGAACAGCAGCAAGGCTGGAGATGATTTCCTCCTTCCACGGACTGTAGATTTATGTGGCTTATCAGTTATACTGTAGTTGTGATTACTTGGAGTGAACCGTCTGCTAGAGATAACGCTCTACTGGGACGCAGCCCATGCCCAACCCCTATCATCATTACCAATTACCCGAACCACAATTTTTTTTTCTTTTTTTCTGGAATATTTACTGCATGTGAGAAATGTTGTATGGAATGTGTTATATGAACGTCTCTTTTTCTTAGGCCAGCATTACTGCATTACAGCATTACAGCATTATGGCAGTTCCACTGCCGTTCTGCTGCTAAAATTACTGGTAAACAGATATATTCGATATATTATGATACAGTGCCTTGCAAAAGTATTCATACCCCTTGAGCTTTTCCACATTTTTTTTTACACTACAACCATAAACATGAATGTATTTTATTGGGATTTTATGTGATAGAGCAACGCAAAATGGAAGTGGAAGGAAAATGATAAATGGTTTGTCAATTTTATTTACAAATAAAAATCTGAAAAGTGGCGCGCGCATTCGTATTCAGCCCCCTTTACTCCGATAACCCTTACTAACATCCACATAGAGACCACCTGTGTGTAATTTAATCTCAGTATAAATATAGCAGTTTGGCGATGACCTCATAGGTTTGTTAGAGAACATTAGTGAACAAACAGCATCATGAAACCCAGGAAACGAAGCAGGCAGCTCAGGAATAAAGTTCCTGGGGAACTTTAAAGCAGAGTTAGTTTATAAAAAACATATCCCAAGCTTTGAACATCTCACAGATCGCTGTTTAATCCATCATCCAAAAATGGAAAGAATATGGCACAATTGCAAACCTACCAAGACATGGCCATCCACTCAAACTGACAGGCCGGGCAAGGAGAGCATTAATCAGAGAAGCAGCCCAGAGGAACATGGCAACTCTGGAGGAGCTGCAGAGATCCACAGCTCAGGATTGGTGAGAATCTGCCCACAGGACAACTATTAGTCGTGTACTCCACAAATCTGGCCTTTATGCAAGAGTGGCAAGAAGAAAGCAATTGTTGAAAGAGTGCCATATGAAGTGCCGTTTGCAGGTCCACGTGGCTTGTCGATGACTTCTGGTGTAAAAGTCATACGCTGCAATAATTACAAAACCTTGTTTATTGTACTGTAGGTGTCCGGACCTACGTAGATCAGAAAGGTGCATTTTAGGGTCAACTGCATTGCTTTGACATTGCCTGTGATTGGATAAAAAACAAAAATTGGACATATTGGATTAGAAAAGGAAAACCAAGCATTCCAGTTATTATCAATATAAATGAATCCGTGGAGATAAATCCGTCGTTTCTTTGGCAGTTACTTAAGGGGCCGGGTTGCCAGCTCGATGCCCACCAAAGAACGGGGCTTGTTAAAACACGAATGGGAAATTTTATTGGGGGACAGCTGCTTAATACTGGGCCATGTGCCCCAGCAAAAAGGATATAGTAAGACTCATGGACTTTACGTCTGCCATTTAAAATCACAACCAGCCATTACTGGTTATTTCCCCTTAGTAGATTTAGTTTGTACTGAACAGATGTGAGTGCAGGTGCAAAAGAAGACACGCTAAATAGATAAGACCTTTTACCGGACCCAATTGGATATGTGCCTTCGGTTTCATTGTCAACAAATCTGATTACACAATCGAACTACAATAGCCTCTAAATCAGCAACAATCTAATTTGAGTTGCATAAATAAACACATTAATGGAAGGAATCCAAATTAAATAATTACAAAATGCTTTATTTGGATCTCTATAATGAGCTGGTGATTACTTAAAAATGTAATCAGTATCTAATTATTTAACTTCTATGAAACATTACAAGTTGTTAAGGTTACTCTAATGATACTGTATCATTTGCAGCTTTTCTTTACAATTTTATGTAAACCTGAAACAAAAAAACAACAATTATTTTGTTTATGTCTGCATGGATTTTAAGCCAGATTAGATTCAGAAATGCACTATTTGTTCTGAGCGACCATTAAAAGATCCTTGTAAAATGCATTGATGGAGCACTGAGTATGCTGTGCTAGTGCTGAGACTGGGTTCACATGGACAGATCATCATGATCTATTCATGGAGCCATATTCACATTCATTGTACCACAAATTTGCCAAGAAATGACCCTGTAATATTTAACAGGAGGAAATGATGAAATAATGACAGCCAGTAATGGTGGCCTGAGTGGTCTGATCAACACGATTAGACTGCAAAAAAAAAAAAAAGTCATGTAAAACCGTGAAATTGTGTCAGGTCGCATACAATGTTGTATAATGTCTAATCGCATACAATATGGTGTGCCACTTTATTTTGCATAAGATAAGACATTAAGTGCTAGAGACTACTCCAAGAGCAAAGAAAGTAAAAAATATATATACATCCCATAATAAAGTCAAATGAAATATGATATTGCTCACATGATCATCGTCTCATTGTCTAAACCACTCTGTCCTGTATACAGGGTCGTGGTGGACCTGGAAACATAGAGCACGTGGCGGGTGGTGTACACCATGGTCCATCACAGGGCACACACACATACACACTCATTCACACACATGACTACAGGCAATTTGGGAACACCAATTAGCCTACTCTACATGTCGTTGGAGTTTGGGAGGAAACCAGAGCACCCAAAGCACCTGGAGCACCAAGCATGAGGAGAACATGCAAACTCTGATCTTTCTTATACTGCGCATCAGGGTCAGATCTTTTTCTTACAAATCCGCAAAGTTATGGAATAATCTTCCAATTAGTGTTCGGGACTCAGACACAGTCTCAGTGTTTAAGTCTAGGCTAAAAAGATATTTATTCAGCCAAGCATTTTCTAAATAGATTTGCTTTAGATAAAGGAGCAGATCTGGGGGATTCATGGATGTAGAGTATTATGGTGAATTGGTATTGTGGAGGTGATTGGTTGCTTTACATCTCAGGGAGCCCTCATGTCTGTGTTTCCTTCTGGCTCTCCCATTGAGTTATGCTGTCATACTGTAGTTAGTCCTGCCAGAGTTCCTGCTTGCACTCTGCACTAAATACACATTCACCTTATACATTACGTGACTGTGACCATATCTAACTGTTTTCTCTCTTCTGCTCTCTTCTCTTCGCTCTCTCTTTCCCTCTCCTTGTCTTTCTGTTGAACTACACATGTCGCTCCTGAGCCGCCAGAGATCCAGACCCCCCCTGCCCTCCGGACCTGTCTGACTCATCCTGATTGGAGATCTTGTCGCATGGATATGCCCCGTGTGGTCTGTTTGGAAAGCGTGTGGTGACTGGGAACGGTTCCACTTTACCATGAAGACGGTCCTGACCTCGGCTGATGCAGACAGCTGGTCTCTAAGGACTTGTGACGGCAGTCTCTCAATAGTTCAGGAATGGAGTTTCCTACAGTCTACATGATCCTCCAATAACAAACTGGACTCTATATGAAGTCAAAGACGTCAACTGTTATACTGAACTTCCAGCCTCCTAACACACAGTTTGACTGCAGGTCAGTCCCTGCTATCCGTTATCACCCAGATGAGGATGGGTTCCCTGTTGAGTCTGGTTCCTCTCAAGGTTTCTTCCTATTGCCATCTCAGAGTTTTCGCCCTCTGCTTGCTCATTAGGGACAATCTGACCATTTTGATTCATACACATTTACATTTCATACAAACGTCCATAATTCTTTTGATTATGTAAAGCGGCTTTGAGACAATGACAATTGTTAAAAGCACTATACAAATACATTTTTTTTATTGAATTGAATTAGTGGTTTTAGACCCATCTAGCTTAATGTCTACGAGTACACCGAGGTACTTATAGCTTTTCACAATCTCCACCTCAGTCCCAGAGATGTTGATTAGATTAGTAGATAATTAGATTCCACTTCCTAAAGTCCCAAACCATTTCTTTTATCATTGAAATATTGAGGTGTACAGTAGGTGGTTTTGTCCATACCAGTTAACCACAATGGCACTATATATGTATAATTCAGTATGTGTAACTCATCCTTTCTGTTGAATATTTATTAGATTGTGTAACACATGTTAGACATGTCATTGTAGATTGGTCAATTCTTATAGTACCAGACGTACCAAAAGTTTGGACACAGGTTTGGATTTATTTTCTAAATTCTAGAACAATACTGGATTTGTTCAAAACTAAAAATAATAATAATAATAAAAAAAAAACGATATGGAATTAGGTAATTAAGTAACAACTGCAGTCCATTGTTATTTTAAAACACCACAAAGGTCAGCTTTTCTGAAACAGCTCTTGCAAGAACTGTATTGTGTCAAGAGCATTTGCAAAAACTCATCAAGCACCATGATGAAACTGGCGCTCATCAAGACCATACCAGGAAAACAAGATGAAAGCTCCTGTTCTGGAGGGGAGAAGTTCATTCAATTTACCAGCCTCAAAAATCACCAATTAATAGCACCTTATATCGACCTTGAGTCGTTATGAAGGCTTTACAGAGTTTATGTGCAGACACATCTCAATATCAGCTGTTCAAAAGAGATTATTGTATATTGTTTTACAATGTATAAAGGAAATAAAAATCAGAAGAGAACCTTGGAATTAGAAGGTGTGTTCAAAGTTTTGCCTGGTATTGTACACCTCTTACACTTGTCACACTTGTCTTATTATTCACCTTATCCACATTATCCGAATTCTTCATTGGCATGGATTACACAAAGTGTTGGAAATGATCCTTTGAGATTCTGGTTCATGTCGACTTGATGGCATCACAAAATTTTCACAAAAAGATTGCATACGGATTTTACAGCTGGCAATGTTTAACCATATCTCAAGAGCGTTCAATTGGACTCATATTTGGAGACTGGGAAAGCCACTGAAGTACAGTAAACTGAACTCATTGTCCTGTTCATAGAATCATTTTGTGATGGCTTGTGGTTTGCGGCATGTTGCATGGAATAAGGTATAAAGGAAAATACCTGGCCAGTGTTCCAAAGCACATTGCCCATATTGATACACCACCTGCACAAACCCAGCTTTTGAAACAGGTGGGTTGGGTCCTTGGGTTTATGTCACTGACATAAAATTATGACCCAACAGTACCATCTCAGAAGTCATTTCAGAAATTCGAGATTCCTCTGATTATGATGGGAGTAAAGCCAAATGTTGGTAGCCCAGCTACCTCCTCGAAATTTGTTAACTTCTTTCTTCTGAGATGCTTTTCTGCTGACTGTGGAGAATAGTGTAGCCTTCATGTCATTTCAAACCAGTCTGGTGATTCTCTTCCAGTATACACTGAAGACATGCACGTAAAAAAGAGATCAAGAGATTCTGAAATTTCTTGGAAACATCCCAGCCCCAGTCTGATATCAACAACTATGACTCTGAGATTACATTTTTTTTTTACTCTGATGTTTAACATGGACATGCTAAATCTCCAGTTAGCTGCGTAACTATCTACATTGTACTACTGCCAAATGATTATATACAGTACAGTACCTGCGCGAATGAGCAAGTGGCCAGAAAGCTGCATGCTCAGTAGACCTGTCTTCAGAACCTACAGTACATGGTACTATGTCTTTATGTATCACCCCACTGATAGGTCAGAAAACACATTTCCATGAAGGATGTGTTTCACTTTAAGGGCTATTATTTGCGCCCTTTGTTCACAAAGCGGAATGACCCTTTTGTCCGCCTCTGCTTTTTTTTAATCTGCCACTTCATACTGGACTACTCTTGGCCACAGAACTCTCATGACGGATTTAGGTTCATGGAGGCAGCCATTCGTATGCACGCAGCGTACAGTATGCTTCAATTCCAGTCGGCTAACATGTTCTCGATCAAGTGTAGCATGCACTTAAATTGTTCAAATTGGTTCTCAGCCATCTCTCTCCTGACAGAGCTCTGCTGCGTCCCGCCTTGTTCTCCCGGGCATACCAGAGTAACAATTACACCGGTGTCACAAAGACACGTAATAATCATGCAAATTAGCTGCTGAATTCGGTTTGTCCTCACCGCTGCCAGACCCACAACTGGATGCCAGTTCCTGGACATATTTGTAAAGAAGAAAGCTCTGAGGATGTTTGCATTATAGACACCTTTTTAAAAAAAATTTTATTTGGGACATCGAGCGGAGCGTGATTAATTTGATGTCCTCCTTGTTCTGTTTTTGATGTTTACCTGCAATGCGCAGCTGCTTGCTGTCCACTTGTTATCCAGTGTTATGCAAAAGCAGCGGGCACCAAGAGTCTAATGAATGATCTAGAGATGCTAATGTCCTCCAGCAGGAAAAAAAAAATTGGTCGTAATAAAATCTGACATGGGCCACAGAGCATGAGATACAGCCTAATAGGCGCTCGTGTTGTAAGCATGAGCTTCACTTGCAATTAGCCATCAATCACTTTATGGATTAGTGTTTCTTACCCCTAAAAGATTAGAGGTTGCCTGTGTGAAAATGATCTTCCAGGTTTAGTGATGAAAGGCATCCTGTATCTCCATCGCAAGTGCATAGTTTGTGTATACTGTATCTATAGCCAATTAATGGGCATGTTTGTCACGCTTCATAAATCATTCCCAGCATTGCTGGAAGGTGAGGTCTGTCACACAGTCGCAGGGAAGCGTCACACTTTTCCACTTGACAGTCTCAGGCTTTACATGTACCAAACCGTTCCTGAGATGATCGACAGATGGAGTTTTAGAACACTCAGATTGCTTATTGTTTATTTCCGCAATCTGTCTTACTTTTAAAAGCTAGATTGAGAATATTGACAGCTGCCAGGAGAAAAAGACAGCAGGATATGTCGTTTTTGTAATGTATAGATAAAAAAGCACTGCATATCCTGGTCCTGTTTTGGACCAGAAACCCCAGAAAGCATTCTCAACCCGAAAAGGGAACACTACTATTGTAAACAAATCGTCTGTAAAATGGGCAGTTGACACATTTTAAATTGATATTTTTCTTGCTTTTTTTTTGTTTGTTTGTTTTGTTTTTTTGCTAAGCACTGAATCCAACTGTTCAGAACAATGTACACAGCCCTCCTTGCAGCTCGAGTGCTATGACATTTCTTTCAGGTTCGGCAGGTTGCAATCTGCTCATATGCAGGAAATCTAAAACAAAACATTGTGCACCTTGAGTTCCTTCGAAAGGCCTAGGTTTGGTTGAAATAAGTGACACCAGATTTTAGCACAGCAAATCTACACATGAGCACATGGTCAGGTATGAAGCTGAGTTCGTTTAGACGATGTTTAGACATGTAGGAAATAGAACAAATTAAATTCATCGTAAAATATGACAGTCAAGTACAAATAGAAATAATACATACAGTATAAATTATAGCTGCACAACCCGGACTAAAGAGAGTCCCATGTGCATCTCTAGTTGACACCAATTACTGTATGAAGGAACTGATGTAGCTGAGTTCGAGAAACTTTCAGGCCCAGAATACACATATCATCATGACAGTCGTGGCATTTCTAATGTTTTACAGTGTTCCTGTAAAACATTTAAAAAAAAATCTTTTACAGTGTTCCTGTAAGTCATTTAACAAATCATCCAGTGCTCCAAATGTGGATATACATACTTAAAACATTAAACCATTAAAATCCAAGCAGCACAGATAAATGCAGCAACACAGCATAGGTCAGTGACAATCTAAAAAAAAATTGCCTGCATGGAAGCGTTGACGGTGTGAGTTAACGGGGAGGCTTCAGACATCAAACTGTGCATTTGGGTTTTCTGATATGTCAGATAGAACGAATCATTACTTTTATTAAGGTCTTTTAATTTGACAACTAGCATAATATAGAAATGATGTGACAAAAATGTATGAGTAAAAAATGTTTTACACATAGTTATAAAGAATATATATAAAAGATATATTTTTTTATAAGAATAAATAAAAAAATGTAAATCTGCCAGATCCGAGCTAGTCAGCTAATTAGATCTCGTAGTTAGCTAGCTGGTTCTGGTAAAGTGTGTTGTTAATTTATGTTGTTCATGTATGTAGCACCTTGGTCCTGGAGGAATGTTGTTTTGTTTCACTGTTTACTGCACTGTATATGGTTGGAATGATAATAAAAGCCTACTTGACTTGACTTGAATGAGCATAGTATTATTATTATTTTGGTTATAGAAATAACCGCCACAGGGATAAAAACATGTGTATGAACGTAAGTTGCATTCATGCCCAGGGGACCGTTCAAGACTCATTTGCGTCAGTGCGTCATTCAGGTATGTGCGTCATTTTTGCACAACGTGTGAAAGCCATGCGAAGCGAGTTCACATTTTTTTTATGGCTCTTTTTTGCATTTTGTACCATGATATAGCACAATGGGTCCCAAGAATGTTATCAAGAACAGTAGCAAGAAGAGCAGGGAGCCTGCTTTCAGTTTTGTTATTTAGTATAGAGAAATCATAAATTAAGGTTACGTGAGGTTTAATGTCTATTTATTTCATGGTACTTCATATACTGTACATGTCTTTCTAAATGGTTTGATTGTTTTTCTATGCAAAAGTATAATTATAGTGTTGGAAATTAGAATTTTGATAATAGTTTTGGATGGCTGGAACGGATTATCTGCATTTACATTATTTTCTATGGGAAAAAACGTTTCACAATACGAAATTTCACCTTAAGAGCATGCCTCTTAGATCTGTAGTAGATACATTGCTCCAATATTTTTTCAATATTAGCTTCCATCAGAGGCACTGACATTATAATGTGTATGCACATGCGTAAAAGTACTCTTTCGCCTCTGTAACAGACCATGAGGGGAAAAAACTGCAAACAGAAGTTATGATATATTTTTTTTATTTCAGGCTGCTGAATAAAATCCCAACTGAAGTGCTACAATCCTAATTATTTAGAAAAAACTGGGTGCTACCAATCATATACAGTACAAAGCAAAGTCAGCTTGTTCCATACTACTCTGGGCTTGGAAAACAAAAACTCATTAAAGTTTCCACACATGTAAAAAAAAAAAAAAAAAAAAAAAAATGTCTGATCACAACTTGGGCCAAGAGTACAGGACATTCACAACACAACAAAGTCCAAAACGGCTGCTTAAAAACCATGACTCTAGAGCTGTGTTCACGTCCTTAGCAACGTAATGTCCCTAAAAAGCCTCATAATTTTAAGAGGATTAACACTTTAAAAAAGTTAGTTTATTACATAGAAGCATGTCTATTTTCCTTGGCTCATAGTAATACAGCAGCTATTCCATGTGTGACAGGAAGGCAAGAGAAGCTCAGATCTGTCAGATGTGTGTTTAGGCATTTTCGTCAAATATAAGCACAGCTGACACAGACGGTTAGTCACACTGCCTGGAGCAATGGAAAAGTTCAGGACTGTGGGATAAAATGTGTCACGCCACTGTGCTCCAGTGTGTGGTCACTGAATAACACAGGTGTCTTCCTCGGTTAGGCCGTTATATTGAGCTAAAAAAAAAAAACATGAACACACTTGATTTTAAGAAAATTTTTTATGAAAGTGTACCAAGGTTTAAAGTTGCTTTTTGCATAAAAAATAAAATCATAGCCCTACTACATATTAAAAAAACACACAAAAAGACCTGAAACTTGGCCAAAAATGAATGATTAAAAAATGGAGACATACTATACAGTATTTCTCTTCATCTTTTTCCTCAGTCTTTGCATGAAGAACAAGGTCCCTGTGGTGCGTACATATTTCTGATTTTCTGCCCATGCCAACAGACCTGACCAACTGAAGCGACCCCAGATCATAAAATTGCCTCCAGAGTTTTGCAGTATGCATGATAGGTGCATCGCTTCATGTTCTTTCCTCCGTACCCTGACACGCCCATCGCTCTGGAATAGGGTCAGTCTTGACTCGCATGACCTTTTTCCATCGCTCCAAAGTCCAATCTTTATGGTTCCTAGCAAACTGAAGCCTTTTTTCACTTAGTTTCACAAACAAGTGGTTGTCTTGCAGTATCAGTTTCAGTGCTTTATGTTATTGTCACATTGTGTATGGAAATGTTATTACTTTGACTATTACACATCATTTCTACTGTTGATTACTTATGATGGAACTTTACTAAAGTTTATGTGATGATCTCTTTCCACACTAAATTTACTCGATGAAGTTGGCAGTTTAGTACTACCCTACCATGTTTGAATAGTTCTTTCAGTTTCACATTCAACTAATTTGACTTATACACATTTCCTCATACATTTCATACTCCTTTCCCTAATTTCCTTTTGATTGAACAGAAGAAGAAACATCTTAATGAAGAAACAAAGGTCCCACATAACATCATAAAGTGTTCTTTGGTTTGTTCCATTGGGAACCATTAAAGTAGGAGTCACTCACTCATCATCATCTATACCGCTTAATCCTGTATTCAGGGTCGCAGGGGACCTGGAGCCTAACCCAGGAGACCCTGCACAGGGCGCCAGTCCATCACAGCGCACACACACATACACACACTCATTCACACACTACAGCCAATTTGGGAACACCAAATAACCTAACCTACATGTCTTTGGACTGTGAGAGGAAACCCACCAAGCAAGGGGAGAACATGCAAACTTCATGCACACAGAGACGGAACTCGAACCCAGACCCTGGAGGTACAAAGCGACAGTGCTAACCACCTCACCACCGTGCCGGAGGAGTAGGAGTGTTTAACCAAAAGTTGTGAAGATTGACTTCCATAAAACTCAAAATGGTCCAAATGAATCACAATTACTAAAAAAGATCAAACACATAGGTCTTGAACATACTGTAAAGAGGAAAATAAACTCAAAAGTCTCTTTCTAGTCATCCTTAAACATTATGTTTTCTTCATTAACTTTTTTTGCACAAGCCAGATCAGAGAGTTCAATGAAAAGAAAAGAAAATTGATGAAAGCCCTTTGAAAAAAAAATAGAATAATGATGAACAATTTTCAAAAACTTGAATGGATAAGCCGTGTCTCAAGTGTGGAATCTGAGTATATTCACTTTTTAAAATAATTTATTTACATTTATTATTAAAAGTTTATTTAAATATTCGGCTTCAGTATTCTTTTCTGTCGAGTTTAGTCAGTTACAATACTTTGCTCAATCTGCATCCAGACCAGAGTCAGCCAGTTAACACATAAGTTAAAAGAATCCACTGAAAGGACTGTAAAATACAACGCAATAATAGATACAGTAGATTTATTTTTTTAGGAAAAGTTCCTCGAGTATTGGTTTGGTTCAAAATGTAATCGTTTATTAAAAAGACTTGGGTCCCTGGTCTGCTCTTTAGCTTAGCTTAGGCTACTCTATGTGTGGAGTTTCACAGGTTCTCCTTGTGTCCTCACACCTCCCAGAAAACGTATCTGCATGGTGTCCTGTGGTAGACCAGAGTGTGAAACTTCATCCATTCATTCATTCATACATTCATTTATTTCCTATACCACTTATCCTGTACAGGGTCACGGGAAGCCTGGAGGACTTTCCCAGGGGACTTCGGGCACGAGTGGGGTACACCCTGGACAGGGTGCCGATCCATTGCTGGGTACACACACTCTCTCATATAATCATTCACAATATTATCTGCATGTCTCCGGACAATGTAAGGAAACTAGAGTGCCTGGAGGAAACCCACCAAGCACGGGGAAAACATTCAAACTTGCAAACTCCCTACACACAGCCCAAAGCAGGAATCAAACGCTTGGCCACTGGAGGTGCAAAGCCACAAAGCTACCCAGTGAATGGAATGTATCCATTCAAAGTGCAGGGCTTCTGTAAATAACCTTCACAGCATGTTACACTATGATTAATGCTATAGTGTACAGTATGTGTGTATGTTGAGTAGTGGAACAAAGGAAAGCTGGGGAACATAAGAAAGTTTGCAGAGTGTATAGGAATTATAACTGCAGGCACGACAGTACTGTCTTTTAAATAACTGACCTGCACAGATTGAAACACTTTGGCGTCTAGAGGAAAGCATGTTCAATAACTTTCTATAGGCAAAGCTTAAAAATCTGTTAAACCCATTAAAAATTCTGAAATTTATATTAAAATCTTAACCACAGAAAATGTTTAAATGAATGCCATTTAATTCTTTGTCATCTGCACTGTACGAATATAATAATGTCATGGAAGAAACTGTATATTCTAAATTACAATATTCAAATACATTTTTTTTTTTAAAAAGCAGTTTACCAGGTTGATTGAGGCTGAAGTCCTGGTTTGTAATCAGGAAGAGAAACTCCTCGCAGGTCTTGTGTTCTAACAGGGGGCTCTCCTGCATGCAGAGGTCAGTTATGAGGGCCACCGCCTTCTCACACACCATGTCATGCTCCTTCCCGATGGCGCTCATGCTCCTAGATGCATCCTCAGTGTAACGGGGTGACAGGCTCCTCCGGAGGGATCGGCGCGCACACGCTTGCCGAGCTGCACCCTCGTGTCCACATGAAAGCTGTGCTGTCTCTCAAGTGTATGTCTCTGGGTGTGTGCGCCAGAACATCTGCAGCGCAGAGGTATGTGTGTCACTGGCTGTGTGCATATAAACAGCGTGCACTGTGAGGATGTGTGTGTGTGTGTGTGTGTGTGTGTGAGAGAGAGTGAGTGAACACAATAAGTGTTTGTGCGCAAATGCGTAGGCTTAATGATTCATTTGTGCCCTCGGGTGTCCCAGAAGCAAGGATTGTTGCATCACATTAAAATCTGAAGCTCTGCAATGGGAACGCAACAGATAAGCCCAGCGGTGCACTGAAGTCATGTGGAGTTCAGTGTGTGCTGCTGTCGTTCTCTCCTTCCTTTGCTATATAATGAAAAACTCTTGTCTCTGAGCTCCTTCTCACCGGCGGGTCTGTTTTTCTCAGGTCGACCTGCCCCGCTGGTGCTCGCGTTTCTCCTGGCACTTGTTCCCCGGAGCTCTGCCACTCGGCTGCTTTATGAAATTGTATATGTGCGTGTTTGTGTGTGTGTATGTCATGTAATGTAATTGCTATTATCTGAAGACTATTTGCCACTAAGCAGCTGTGACTGTTTTTATACGGTTCAAGTGGCTGCTGTTAAACAGAACAGTAATAGAAAACGCACATCTGTTTGCAAATTTACTGTGTATGTGATTTAAGGGTGTGATTTGGCTTTTTTTGACATAGATTTTCTAAACAAATTGTGCAAAAAGAAAAATCTATTAATTACATTATTATTATTATTAATAATAATAATCATAATAATAATCATAATAATAATCATAATAATAATCATAATAATAATAATAATTTTAATCATAATCATAATAATGATGATACTAATAATCACTTAATAATTACTATTATTAAAAATTAATACATTTGTATATGATTAATAATTTTACTTAATAATTTATAATTTTACATCTTTTTTTTTTTTTTTTTTTTTTACAAAAACAGGAGAAGCACATACTAGCACGGGAGAACCTACATTCAGAAATCAGCAGAAATCAGCAGCTTACTGGAAGCCGAAGCTTGGGAATACAAGATAACTGACATTAAGACTTCGCAGCGAGATAAAGAAACAGTAGAGCAGAAACAGACAAGCTAATCCAAGTGAAACACAGAACAGCTGAACACATTATGGTAATAAATCAATGATAAGACGGGACAGAGACAGGACCGAAAACCAAAACAAAGGCACAGCGCCTTGATTTACACAAAAGCAAATGACGTGAACTCAAAAACCAAACAAAGCAGCACGGCAACCTGATATCCGTTTAGACATAAAACTAATGGCGTGTCTCCTCCCGCGGTTTCAGTAGCAGCTAAAGGATGGCTGTAACTGGTTTAGAAGGGTCAAATTCTTGGCCTGCATCAAGCGAAGAAAACATTAAATGACTGGAATTGGGTTTCAAAACTATCCAGTGCATTGTTAAAACCTGGAATGATAATACTGAACTGTCAAGTTTGCAGTAATCAATAAAATGACGGTAATCAGAGATCATTTAAATGCTTGGTTTAGTTGCATCATACTAAATGGCCTGTAGAAATTACAGCTATGATTGAAACTAAACAGCTGTCTCACCATAAGGAACTGTTATAAAATTGTTATAATGAGACTCATCAGATCATCAAAAAATGCTTCAGTTTGCTAGTGGGATTAAATATTAGACTTTCAAGCAATGGAAATAGGTCATGTGATCTGCTCAGGCCAGATTGACTATTCCTGAGCAATGGGTTCGTCAAGAAAATAATGCTCCCACTGCTGAGGAATAGAGTCAATCTGGCCTAATCAGATCACATGACCAGAACACATGCCCAATGTACAAGCCTCTGGAGACAGTGTTATGATCAGGCTTTGCTTCAGTTGGTCAGGTCTCGGCTCAGCAACATTACGTGACAATGACATGAATTCAGCCTACGACCTTAACGTACTGTATGACCAGGTAATTCTGTCTTGAGACTTGATGAAATTGGGAATTGTAATTATGCACACTACAAGCCTCCAGCATGTAATATGTACCACATCTGTAACATAAGTATGATATGTATATGTAATACTGTATGTATAAGCATTCCAGCATACTAAGAAATAGAGAGATAAAACGCATTCATTAATTTTCTATGGCTTATCCCATACAGAGTCACTGGGAGCCCGGAGCATATCCCAGTATACTTTAGGCAAGAGGCAGACTCCCGGAGTACCCAGAGGTGGAAATCGAACACTCGACCCTGGAGGTGAGAGGACACACTGAAACTGAAGTACCCGGAGGATCACTATGCCACCACGGAGAAGCCACTCACTCATAGTCTATACCGCTTTATCCTGTATTCAGGGCCGCGGGGGGGGCCTAGAGCTTATCCCAGGAGACTTAGGGCAGGGTGCCCCCTGGACAGGGTGCCAATTCATCGCAGGGCGTACATACTCATACACTCATTCACACACTACGGGTAATTTAGGAACACCAATTAGCCTAATCTGCATGCCTTTGGACTGTGGGAGAAAACCGGAGTACCCGGAGGAAACCCACCAAGCACAGGGAGAACATGCAAACTCTATATGCACACAGAGACGGGAATCGAGCCTGGCCGGGAATCGAACCCGGATCCTGGCCGCGCAAGGCAACAGTGCTAACCTCTACACCACCGTGCCGTTCCACAGAGAAGCCAATGCAGCACAAATCACCAAAAAAGGCATTTGCTCGCCATAATGTACAGCCCAATCCTAATGAGCACCCATGGGATGCACCAGACAAACAAGCCTGATCCACAGGGGCCACATCCCACAGCCCACAGCACCCAAATGATCCGCTGCCAATGCCCTGGTACCAGACACCACAGCAGCACCAACACCCCCCCCCCCCCACCCCCCCCTTTGCAGAGCCCTGCCGTAAATGGCCCAAGCCACACAGGGAAACACGAAACTTAGGTTGTTTTAATGTTATGCCTGACCGGTTTTTTATAATTATTTGTAAAACCTTATGGTGTAAAAGCATGCCCATTTGTGTTTTATTCCTTACAAGCCCTTGTAGTAAAACATTTGAGTTCGTTTTTGGCCTCAGGTTGATACCGTCTCATTTGTTATGACTCATATTCTGTCTTCATTTAGTTCTTTAAACCCCACTGGGAGTTTTGGATGAAATACTAGAGAATAGAATTAGTGCATATAAGCACCACACTCCCAGCCTAATCAAGATTTTTTTTTTTGCATGGTTAATTTAATATGGCAGTTCTTCATAACTGTCTGTGAGCTCTATTAGATGTGTGAAACAGTAAAAGTTTGTCGCTGACTAGTCCAGAGTTCGCCAGTTTTCATTACTCAGTGGTTTTTTGAGGGTTTTTTTCTGTTTTTTATTTCATGTGCACCAAATCGGCTTAGGCGCGCAGTGAAGTGTGTTGGCTGCTTTTCTCTTCTGCTACTCTGGATGACCCCTACTGACCACCTGCTTGTTTGTGCACCACAGCTGCCAATGGTTCTGCCACATATGCTATTACATGCAGGTAGAGAGTCAGGGAACAGTTTGGAATAGCATCTTTTCACATCCTGCAGATAAAGAAGTGTAGAATCCTTTTTTTCTTGATTAATTCTATTCGATGCTCCTCACTCTTTGTCTGAAGCAACAGTGTGAAGGCTTGACCTTATGCTCTCTTTGTCACTTTTCATTTAAAACATTATAGCTTAGCTTCAAGGTTGCTTTGACTCTATGAGCTTGTTTTTTTTTTTTTTTTTTTGCCCAGTTGGTTTTTATTTCTAAGCTGTATTTAATATTCAGTCAAACACATTCTTGGCTCCAGGGGTCCCATTTATCAATGCAATATATAGACCAAAACATGCATAGTTTGTATTTTGGTGCGTGATTTGTGCATAATTTCTACATGCAAAAAAATCAGCATTTATCAGGCGTACTGCTTGCACACAGATGTATGTATTTGCATGTTGATAATGCTGCATTCAAGCTCCCTTAGATGGAGAAAATAATTAGAGCATAGAATAATGGCATTTTTAACCCCTGGTATTCCAGCAACAGTGTGAAAAGAACAGTGGAAACTCTGTTGATCACTCACTCATCGTCTCTACCGCTTTATACTGTATACAGGGTGGTAACTGCTGCTATCTTGATGTCTAATTACTTTTTGCATAGGATCATATTACTGCCCACAGCAGGGAAACCAAAATCAAAGAGTATCGAAGCCGTGGGATTGAACATCTACATTCTTTGCAAATGCTACGTTTTTGCTATGTTACGGTGATCACCGTGTGCGTGACCTTTTAACACAGCCAAGTTGGTTAACATAAAAACTTTGTCCTGACTGGTGTGAATTGATTTTGAGAAGACAGAGGTGACAGGCATTAAGGGCGCTGCCAGAGAGATACAGCATGGTGACACTTCAGTTATTCATGCTCTCTTGAACGTCTGACGATTTTCTCCACTTCGCCAACTATCTTTGTCAGTTTCCATTTCAATCTTGTGCCTGCCTGCTTCAACTATGTCTTATATTATGTTAGAAATAGATTTTATAGGGTTTATTTCATCTTGGTTGGGGGTAGAAGACAGGTGTGATTTTATATATATATATATATATATATATAAAGTAGTGTCCAAATTTCTTGAGTAAGCCTTTAGTTGCTTTGAAAGAGCCGGCCTTTCTTGAGTTTTTTATGTAGTTCTTGACGAATAGTTCTCCAGGCTTCCCTCCAGGCTTTCCTTTTTGGCAAGTTTTAGCTCTCATTTTCAGGCCAGTCGCTGCTTTTTATTTGTTAAGCTTCACAGTGACCCCTGAATTATTCAAGCATTAACAATAAAAAAAAACACATAACTTACGGTATGAACCAGTGAGAAACAGGTGCAGATAATGATAGATGATCAGTCCAGTGATTAGTATACTGGTGATGCAGAATGCTGATCAGCTAGAGTGCTATTACAATCACTGCAAATTATTTAGCAGTAATTACAGTATATATGCCGAACTACAGTATGCAAGAACATTCAGACGACACCTACAACATATCTTTAGAAAATATCCAAACCCACAACCTGGAGAATAGAACTTGATTAGGACATTGCGACTATTCCTCAAAATTACTATCCTGTATTCGTCATGCAATATCAAGATATCACTGGAGCCACGTTTAAGTTCACTGAACAAACAAGCAGTGAAATCAGTTTAAAATAGCACCAGTTACAGCCTCATGATCTGATGTTGAGTTACAGACAGTCAGAATCAATCCACTCTTGAGGTTCAGTCTCAAAACAAATGTAACCTTTACCATCCATGGTTGAAAGAGCATTCTGATGTGAAACGGTTAGCACACATACAGTATACGGGACTTTCGATACTGTATATCTGTCTAAACCTTTCCACCACAAAAAGGAAATGATATTTGTCCTATGAGGATGGGAGGGAGCAAAAAGAGTATTATGTGTTCTTTTCCGCAAAATAAAAATCAGAGTATTGACTGTGCATTGCTCTGAGTCGGAATTCAGAATGGTGCACAACAATTTATAAAATTGTTCTGGGCAAAGCTGAGATTAAGGATGCCAGTGCATACCCAAATTTACAAATGATATATACAGTATGTTTTGTTGTTGTTGTTGTTGTTTCCATGGAAAACAATTGTCCTAGGGTTTGAATAGGCCTTTGCTTTCATTAGTATGAAAATGTATGCATTAATATACAGTAAGAAAATCCAGAGGATATCTAACTGCAGATTTCACGGCAGGTAATCAATTATTCTCGGTATGAAAAACAATCTTGCTTTATACAGTATACTTTTTAACCATCTCAACCACAAGATATATATCGAGAATCGCATAGCGGTTCTGTAACCTGTACTGTAGCTTTTTTTTTTTTTAAGAGCTTTCTGAGGGTATCAGATCTAATCTTAACCCAACAAAACCCTGTCAAGCTGTTGTCACTTTGAAGACTGAAAGGACTCTGAAAAAGCGTGCGGCACAATCCTTGTATCACACTGCTCTCTTAACCTCTAAGAACTTACATTATCTCGAGGGGATCTTTCCCAGGGTTCACCAGGGCTCTAAGAGCATTTGAAAACAGTGAGGCTGGAAAAGAAGAAAAAAAACACAGTATCTCTACACTGTCAAGTCAAACTTGGGAATTTGGAAATTTGTCTGCAATCATGAATTTGCAAAGCTAGATAGAAAATAAAAGGACAACGAGATTGGACAGGATGCATGCAGTGTGAATGATCTGTCTTACTAAGATACACATAAAGTTACAATGCACAGTAACATGCTGTTCCTGCTCAGCGGTGTCTAATTGTTAACATAACTTACAAATGGCAGTATGAATGGCATGCGTGAATCGTTTGTTAAAGCTTTAGCCCTACTTTAAAAAAGTGGTCACCCAGTAAAAATAAAAATACATCAATGTGCATGAAGAATCATCAATTTTATAATTGCATTATGTCACAATGAGCTGAAACAACACTGTCATTGGCTACCTCAAGAGACGAACCTGTGCAAGAACCGTTTGCTCAAACTACCATGTCGCCTTTGGTCTGTTAAAACTTTATTATGCCTGAGAAAGTAGTGAGGATTACAATACATCATGGCAACATCTACCCACCATTGGCACATCATTTACTAAATCAGGAAGATTTCTGCATGGTTACGTTTTCTGATCATTATTAAACCCTTGTCGTTTTCAAAGAAGTTGAAATAATTACTTCATTGCAAATTGTAGTCAGTCACGTGTTACCAGATCGATTGAACAGGAGACAAAAGCTCCCCTCATGTAATGAGTGTGAGGAGATGTGATGAAGCCAACAAGAAGAAATAATGCTAAAATTCACTGATAAATCTAAAACTATATTAAAGAAGCAGAGACCAGATGATACATAGCTGACGCATAAACTGTGTAGTTGTGCACTTTATAATTAAGTCTTGCCTTCACGTTCAGTTCACCATATTTCCACTGGGAATTAAGGTTTACATTATATCCCCAAATGGCAACGTTTGTACACTTAGTGATAATTGGTATTGTTTGTGTAATTGCCCAGTGGCCTGGAAGAAAAAGAAGAAAAAAGAAAAAAAAAACATGTAGAAATTAAGTTTCCCATTTCTGAGAATACTTTCAGCGTTATGCAATTTAGGAATTAACTTCCCAATTAGAGCGCGATCCGGCTGCAGGTGTTTCGCGCTATAAAAATAGGCTTTGCCGTTTGTCATTAGGGTGGATTTCCTGCTTTCATGTAGAAATGAGCATTGTGCGTGAGAAATCTCTGTGAAGTGACAAGGCCGAGGCTGCAGGTGTTTAATCGAGCAGACCCATGGTCAGTTATTCAAAGCCATGCTAATCAACATTAGTCTTTCAAACATGCCCAAAGGCGCAGATGTGTGTGTGTGGGCGAGGGAACAGAAATATTGAAATATATGTGCGCTTGTTTAAATTAGACAGCAGAGTCCTGTCGGAGGTGTGTCTATTTTAAAAGACTTTTAAAGGCATGTTAATTAAAAGGAGAAGCTGGGGAGTTCATATATAATCTGAAGAGCTATCAAATGTATCATACATCAGAGAGAGCTTATGAATATCAGCAACATAAAAAAGATGTAAAGTATACGGCCGTTTTTTTTTTTTCTTCACATTTTGCACTGCCTGGCTTTTTTTTTTTTTTTTTACATTTAAAAGTAAGATGGATAAATGAGGAATACTTATAAAAATGGCATGCAGTGGTTTTGATTCAAACATTAAACACATTAAAAAGAAAAAAGAAAGAAAGAAAGAAAGAAGGAAAGAACGGATCCCGGACCTTCGTGTGGTGAATGAGTGAAATTAATTATTAATGTGCAATATGAACATCCATATCGTAAACAACATAAGCAGTATCACAGAAAAAATGTGTTATCATAATGCTTACACAAAATCAACAAATGATATATTTTAAACAGATTAATTTCATTAGCACTAAAGTTAATGTTTATCTCATAGCCTGTGTGTGTGTGTGTGTGTGTGTGTGTGTGTGTGTGTGTGTGTGTGTGTGTGTGTGTGTGTGTGTGTGTGTGTGTGTGTGTGTGTTTTCATGGTGAAGTGATACATCTCGATGCTGTCACTGTAGTAACAATAACAAAAAAGCCAACACGGATGACATATACTGATGAATGCTGATCAATATAAGTGCAAAGCTGTCGTACAATTCACCTTTTATCATGACCATGCAGTTTAACATATTAAGAGAATGATGAACAATCTGCTACTGTACATAATCATAAACTATAATTTCCTTTGCTATGATTTCATACAAGGAACCGTATTTATTATTATTATTATTATTATTATTATTATTATTATTACATCTTATTTCTCATGTGTACAAGGGAATTCAAGTCAAACCGGGACTTTTGTTTGCGCAGAATAACAGAACGCCGTTATGAGAGTAAAAACTGCCTTTATTTCTCTATATAATCCCCAGCTACGCTAATGCACTTATCCCAGTGCTTCACTAGTGCTTGGACACCATCAAGGTAGAATGTTTTCTCTCCACACTGGAGCCATGATCGGACTGCCTGCTTCATGTCTGAAACATTGGCCTCCTAGGAACTCTTTTACTGGCCCGGTGATGTGGAAATGACTTGGAGTGAGGTCAGGACTGCAATCCCAGCCAAATTCCTGATTCGTAATGTGCAAGCGTTATGGCGAGCAGTGTGAGGCTGTGTATGTCCCGCAGTGCATGCCCATGAACACCTTAGGAGATCAAACCGGGCCATTTTTTTCCATTAAAGGAAAGTGCCATTAAAGGAGATCCTGGACAGGCAGCATTTCAGAAGTGAAGCAGGCAGTCCAAATCATAGCTCTGGCATGCTGAGAAAACTTTCAACCTTGATGGTGTCCAAGCACTAGTGAAACTGGGATTGGTGTAGCAGTGGGTTATACAGGGAACTAAAGGGAGTTTGTACTGTCTTAACTGTGTTCTGTTATCCTGCGCAATCAAAGATCCCGATTTGACTCGGACACACTCCCTTGCGTCACAGCACAGTGAATTTTTTTGGTGTTGTTTTTGCATATCCTAACTTGATAGAAAGCTTGAGTCAGCCATAATACAGCACCCCTGGAGCAGAGGCGGTTAATGGACTTCACTCCCAACCTTCCAAACAGTAACCCAGAGCTTTACGTACTGTATTGAGCCATCACTGTCCCATAACTAATGGCAAACAGGATATAAGAACAAGATGAGGAAATCTGCTCCATATACCACCATGCCAAAGTGTTATAAAGAAGGCACTAATACAATGGGCTAAAAGTAAAAACAAATATAGAAATACAGAAGGTAAACCTGCATTACTAAATCCTCTTCGCTCTCAAGATCTCTTCGTTATAAAGTCTGTTTGTGTGTTGTGATCTAACAGCTGTAATTATAATTGCAAAACCGTTCACATAAAATGATAGTGCGGGTCAGTGAACAGCCGATATATTTGTGCTCATTTTGTTTCCCCATGAGATGCGTAGCTTTTAACAGCAATTTTTGCTATGCAATTACACAATCATTACTTCTGTGTGGCTCGTCGTGATTTTAATTTAAGTGCACAGCACAGCATACAGAAAGTGTGGCTTTTAGATATCTGTGGATTTCTGTGGAGTTTATGCTTTACCCATAAAAAAAGGCGGCTTGAACAGACTTTTGATGCAGCCGGAGTGGATTAAACTGCTTGTTAAAGTGAAATTTAACGAGATCGCGATGCGACATACTGTATGATGAGGTCTTGATGTGACACCTTTGGTGCAAGTTGGCCTTTGGGCTGGATTAACACAAATAAATCGCTAACTAGCTCAGTATATATTATATTATTATAGTTTTTTTTTTTGTTTTTTTTTCCCAGCCAATTAGGTGTCCTGGCAACCCAAACATGGGACTGGACAAGCTCTGCTTCTGTCTCGCCCTAATTTCTCTTCTTCATAAATGTTTATTGGCAAAAGCTTTTGTAGTTGTTAATTTTAATTTCGGCAACTTCTTTAAAAGAAGTTAATTAAAAGAAGAACTTACAGATTGCATGGTCTTGCATAACTATAATTTGCTATCCTGATATAATATGGCCGTTTGAGATTAATGCTGAAGACGGCTTATCTTATATATTCTTATGATCAAAACGATCCTGTTCTATTCAATCCATCATTAACAGCCATGGCTAGCAGGATTTTTTTTTCTTTCTCGATTCGTTGAAATGGAAGTGGCTTAGATCAGCAACAGCTTGTGCAAAAATAAATCCATTTCATACCTGCACATTTGCACAGACTGACACGGTAATCTTGATTTATGGCAGTGTTTTGCTCAATCCCTCAACGAAATGATTTATTCTGCTGCTCACCTGAAACATAGAGGGGCAAATCATGATCACCCTTTTGATAGGAGAGAAATGAAACTAAGCAGATGATACCCAAGGCTGACTGATTTAATCGAAAAAGAGATCAGAGGCAGTGAGAATGTAAATGCTAATGATGTCCTGTTCTTCAAGCAAAGATATCATTACCAACAGCAGTGTGCAACCTAAATCCAGGATGTTCCTCTTTTTTTCCCCCAGTAATTCACATGGATTTGTATATTTCGTAGCTACCTATAGTATGTACAGATGAAATGTTGGTTTTAAACAAATACAAGTCAGTCTTCTTAATTTATATTATTTGTGGACAAATGCCGAAAAAACATGTATGTCACCGACATTTCCAGGTTTGAACCATGTACTTAAAACTTGAAACATAATAGACCAATCAGATCTGATCAAATCAGAATTGTGTAAAGTTTATAATAGGTACAGGGCCTAACATGGCATAGAACATGAAACAACATGGTGCAATGACTGAGCGATAAAAATAATATTATCTGCATTTATTTCTGTATTATTGGAACCATTTCACTTTATATAATCCTACTGTTATTATGAAGTATGTTACAGTGTAACAGAATTAATATTTGGCCATAGTTATTTATTTAATTTTGTGATTTATGACAAATCAAAAGGAGTTATTTTTATTTTACTTTGCAATTTTGCAAAATGTAGGTAATAGAAGCTGAAACTGACTTACTGTAGAATACCATTTTTATTCAGCTTTGAAATCTTCCCGCATCTTTAATAGCCACAAAAGAAATCAAGAAAATCGCCTTCACTGCAGTGAAAGTGAAAGGAAACGTATGCAGTCATGAGAGTGATGAATGTCCGCGGTGTCTAAAGGACTAACTTCTATTAAAATGCGCATTATGCTTACCAAGCTCTGTTCCATGTAGCTATTGACTTACTACTGATAACTTTTCTGCATGTTCGCCACTCGGTCAAACCTTCCTGTACATTCAGTTCGACCCGTCAGTCTTACGTCTCCTTCAGTCTGCCTTCAGCACTGAAACATGCTGTGTAAGCATGCAGCCAAGTTTCTATCTCTTAAGCCATTGATTGCCAACTCTGATCCCCTCCAGCACCTGCAACCTCGTGTCAGGTTTAACACCATCATTTATTTCAGTTGAGGTTTTTTCCCCCCTTCCAGTATCACTGCTTTTAATTTACAAGAGTGGGAATAATCAGATATGTAGCAGATCCCAGTGTGCTGAATTAAACTAAAGATGTCATAGTTCAGCCTCACTGCGGGTGGAATAGGTCAGGACGCTGGAATCATGTGGTTCGAGCACGAGTACTTGCCCTAAATGCCAGCTCATTAGGGACAAATGAAAAAGTCTTCTATTCGCTGCACATTAACATTTTATTTTCACCCTAATGGATAACTCCGGGCTTCTGGGAGGCAAGACGTTACTGTGTGAATAATTTTTCATTAGAATAAAGGATAGCTGGTGTTTTTTTTTTTTTTTTACTGTTGAGAAACAAGATTGGGGAAAATAAAATAAATGATAGATGTTAGCGAAGAATGCTCAAATCAGCCATTTTACATGAGCTTTGGCTGGTATTTTTTCTGGTATTGTTCCTCACCCGTCTAGGGTAATATATTTTTTTTACTGCCATTGGCACTTGTAAGTTATCAAATGTGGTTCTTTGCACAATTACTGGTAAAGTTGTAAAAAAAAAAATTATATATACAGTAAATATACAGTGGGCTCCAAAAGTCTAAAGCTACATTGAAAATGTCATTTTGTTCTACATTATTTTCCAAATTGGAAATAAATTAAAACTTACATATTTACAAATAAATGTTTAATACACATTTTTACTAGTCAATATTCTGCACAATTTCTAGGGCCCTAAGCCCATTTGTGATATTGACATTGTCGACTGCTTTTCACAAAAAGTCAAGCTTCCCTTGACTCTTATCCAATCCATTAAAGCATTCAGGTGTTCAGATGACAGTCTGATGAATTTGACAACTTGAATCACTTGCACACTGTAATTAAAACATTATAACTACTACTACTAATAAAAAATTCTCACTCAGTTGTAATTAAAAGTTGTGTATGAAATTAGAAAAGAACATAAGATAGAAATATTTTCATCAATGGTCTCAGATTTTGGAGCTCACATCTGTGCAATAGTCCATTACAAAGCAAAATACACATACCTTCAAATGTTCAGTAACACATAGGTGCAACCAGGTAGCAAGAAACTACAAACTGCTAAAAAAAATAAAGAGAACACTAAAATAACACATCCTAGAAATATTCTTATTAAATACTTTGCTGTTTTCACAGTTGAATGTGCTGACAACAAAATCTCACAAAAAATGATCAATGGAAATCAAATTTATTAACCCATGGAGGTCTGGATTTGGAGTCACACTCAAAAGTGAAGTGGAAAAACACACTACAGGCTGATCCAACTTTGATGTAATGTCCTTAAAACAAGTCAAAATGTGGCTCAGTAGTGTGTGTGTGCTCCACATGCCTGTATGACCGCCCTACAACGCCCAGGCATGCTCCTGATGAGGTGGCGGATGGTCTCCTGAGGGATCTCCTCCCAGACCTGGACTAAAGCTGTGGTGCAGCATGGCATTGGTGGATGGAGCGAAACATGATGTCTCAGATGTGCTCACTTGGATTCAGGTCTGGGGAAATGGTGGGTCAGTCCATAACATCAATGCCTTCGTCTTACAGGAACTGCTGACGCACTCCAGCCACATGAGGTCTAACATTGTCTTGCATTAGAAGGAACTCAAGGATAACCGCACCGGTATATGGTCTCACAAGGGGTCTGAGGGTCTCATCTCGGTACCTAATGGCTGTCAGGTTACCTCTGGCGAGCACATGGTGGGCTGTGCGGCCCTCCAAAGAAATGCCACCCCCACACCATTATTGTTGGAGGATGTTGCAGGCAACAGAAGGTTCTCCAGGGCGTCTCCAGACTCTGTCATGTCTCTAACATGTGCTCAGTGTTTTCAGGTGAAAGCTCACCTGCTTTCATCTGTGAAGAGCACAGGGCGCCAATCTTGGTGTTCTCTGGCAAATGCCAAATGTCCTGCACGGTCTTGGGCTGTAAGCACAACCCCCACCTGTGGACCTTGAGCCCTCATACCACCCTCAAGTTTCTGACCGTTTGAGCAGATACATGCCAATTTGTGGCCTGCTGGAGGTCATTTTGCAGGGCTCTGGCAGTGCTCCTCCTGTTACTCCTTGCACAAAGGCAGAGGTACAGTAGCGGTCCTGCTGCTGGGTTGTTGCCCTCCTACGGCCTCCTCCACGTCTCCTGATGTACTGGCCAGTCTCCTGGTAGAGCCTCCATGCTCTGGACACTACGCTGACAGACACAGCTCCCATTGATGTGCCATCCTGGATGAGCCACTTGTGTGGGTTTACCTGAGCCACTTGTGTGGGTTGTAGACTCCGTCTCATGCTACCACTGGAGTCAAAGCACCGCCAGCATTCAAAAGTGACCAAAACATCAGTCAGAAAGCATAGGAACTGAGAAGTCATCTGTGGTCACCACCTGCAGAACCACTCCTTTATTGGGGGTGTCTTGCTAATTGCCTATAATTTCCACCTGCACAACAGCATGTGAAATTGATTGTCAATCAATCAGTGTTGCTTCCTAAGTGGGCAATTTGATTTCACAGAAGTGTGATTGACTTGGAGTTACATTGTGTTGTTTATGTGTTCCCTTTATTTTCTTGAGCAGTGTAGAAAACACAGAGCAAAAAGGTTCCACATAGTGAGAAGCTGCAACTAAAGACTAACTTGAACTGGAGACTGTGAAGCTGTGAAAGAGCAACATTTAAAAGTAAAAGAAATAAAAATGTCATCCAACAATGCTTAATTAAGAATATATTTATTAATTTTATGTATTTTTTTAATGAAAAGGTTATGATTAGCATTTATGTTTAATTCACTCTTTTTTTACTGACCTGTGACGAGATTTGGGAAAAGGATTCAGCTCCACCCACTTCACCATCATTTTTCTTGTCATAATTCATTGGGAAGCTGTTTCCTCATGTACTGTACAATGCATCTCAAAATCTTTTCACTTCAAATATAATTGAAAAGTTGCTCATTTATTCTAGCTTCATGTCTGTTACGGTTACTGTTTGCAGGACGAAGGAATGGCATAATAGCAGAGGTAATGTGGGAAAACGTATTTTAATGAACACAAGAAACAATGGGAACAAAAGGAACAGAACATGAACTTAAACCCAGGATAAACTAAACATGGAGCTACACAGACTAGACATTACCAACAGACAGAGACAGACAGGCTAGGAGACAGACAGACAGACTAGGAGACAGACAAACCAGGAAAACACAGGGCCAGGAGAACACACAGAACTAGATGAGAACACACAGAACTAGATGAGAACACACAGAACTAGATGAGAACACAGAGCTGAACCACAAACCAGAACAAACAGTAACCCTAGACGAACAGATGCAAGACAAGGACAAACTGAACACAAGAACATTTATAACCAAACTAATTAGCAAACTCGGTTCAGGTGAGCGCCACATCACCTGACCGAGGTGCACTCTGGGGAATTGAGTCCACCAAAACTACAAATGAAAACAAAACACAAAATGGAGTATGTGGGCGCTTTGGCGCCCTCTGGTGGTATCCCCTGACATTACCCCCCTCCCCACGGCGCGACAACGGAGCGCCCAACGGAGGTCGAGGACAGCCCCCCCCAATGTCCTATGTCGGCTCTGCCAACCGTGAGGCTGCGACACCCATCCTTTGGGCAAGGTGGAAGGGTGGGTAGGGGTGGGTTGCCACCGAGGTCGGGCGGCGGAGGAAGCACGGCGTCCACGAACCCGTGCGGAGGCGGCGGGAGCACGGCGTCCACGAACCCGTGCGGTGGCGGCGGGAGCACGGCGTCCACGAACCCGTGCGGTGGCGGCGGGAGCACGGCGTCCACGAACCCGTGCGGTGGCGGCGGGAGCACGGCGTCCACGAACCCGTGCGGTGGCGGCGGGAGCACGGCGTCCACGAACCCGTGCGGTGGCGGCGGGAGCACGGCGTCCACGAACCCGTGCGGTGGCGGCGGGAGCACGGCGTCCACGAACCCGTGCGGTGGTGGCGGCGGCAGCTCGCTGTCCTCCTCGATGCAGGGCGGCGGCGGCGGCAGCTCGCTGTCCTCCTCGATGCAGGGCGGCGGCGGCGGCAGCTCGCTGTCCACCTCGAAGCTGGGCGGCGGCGGCGGCGGAGGCAGCTCGCTGTCCACTTCGCGGAACCCTGGAGGGTCTGGGCCTCCACTGAGGCTGGCTGGATGGTCTGGGCCTCCACTGAGGCTGGCTGGAGGGTCTGGGCCTCCACTGAGGCTGGCTGGAGGGTCTGGGCCTCCACTGAGGCTGGCTGGAGGGTCTGGGCCTCCACTGAGGCTGGCTGAATGGTCTGGGCCTCCACTGAGGCTGGCTGGAGACTGGGTGCTGGCCTTGACGTCAGCTGCCTCTTTGTTGACCTTGGCCAGCTGTTCCTGCACCAATGCCCCCAGCTCCAGCAGGGTTTGCATTTGCCCCCGATCTCCCGTCAAGCGACAACTGTTTATCTGCTGGATCAGCACCCCGGCTAGTTGGTGGAGCCCCAGCCTCCGCTGTTGAAGCTTCACGTGATCAACCCTCTGAACACCAGCAGACACATGTTCGCCCTCTCCAGCTTCTCTCTGAGGCACTCCACCGGCAGTCGCTCCGGCGCGCCCCAAGTTGTTCCGCCGGATGGCAAGCTGACTCCCCAACAAGGTCGCTTGCCCCGGCGTCACAGTCACAGCCCCCCCAAAAAATTTTCCCGGGGAGGCACCTCTGCTATACACTTTTTTGGGTCTTGCATTCTGTTACGGGTACTGTTTGCAGGACGAAGGAATGGCATAATAGCAGAGGTAATGTGAGAAAACGTATTTTAATGAACACGAGAAACAATGGGAACAAAAGGAACAGAACATGAACTTAACATGGAGCTACACAGACTAGACATTACCAACAGAGACAGACAGGCTAGGAGACAGACAGACAGACTAGGAGACAGACAAACCAGGAGAACACAGAACCAGGAGAACACAGGGCCAAGAGAACACACAGAACTAGATGAGAACACAGAACTTGGAGAACACAGAGCTGAACCACAAACCAGAACAAACAGTAACCCTAGACGAACAGATGCAAGACAAGGACAAACTGAACACCAGAACATTTATAACCAAACTAATTAGCAAACTAGGTTCAGGTGAGCGCCACATCACCTGACCGAGGTGCATTCTGGGGAATTGAGTCCACCAAAACTACAAATTAAAACAAAACACAAAATGGAGTCTGTGGGCGCTTTGGCGCCCTCTGGTGGTATCCCCTGACAATGCCAGGTCAAATATTTATTTATATTGTATTGTTTTAATTTTGATTATTATAGCTTACAGCTCATGAAAATCAAAGTCTTGCGAAATATCCAGTATTGCAAAATATTAAAGTTTCATTTCATTCAAAATATTTCTAAATTCCATTTAGAGTTTGGGTAAGTTATCATAACTATTCATAAAACGATAAATAGTATAGTGCCATACATGCAACCACAATTATGGCCGCAGTCATCAAAATTTTAATTAATAAAAGGCTGGAAATATTTCACCTTAATATTTTTTTTATTTTTGTGCTGTATATATAGTGCCACTTAATGTGTCAATGGGATTAACATGTCAAGTTCTTTTATAACCATTATAAACCATCCAATCTAGAGTGAACATTCATTAAAACACCAAACACACATTGGTGTTTCTTTTCTTTATTCAGAACCTAAATTCTCAGATGACGTGCATGCATTATATTTTCCTTTCTCATTCCTGTCCAGGTTATATCAATTATGTCTTGAAACATCACCATGGAAATCCAACCAGTCTTTATTGGAATATTTTCCATGAAATCATATTCCTAAAATTAAAAATGAATTCTAATCAAAGCTACCTGTTTTTATTCATTTACATACGTTTTGCCCACTGTCCAGAAGATTCATTACCTACTGTCCACATAAAGAGTTTTTCCATGTTACTCACCATCTAGTTGTGCTCCTATTATGACCATGGCAATATCGAATGAAGGTTATATTTATCTTATGGCATTTCCATCCCCCATGTTTACTCTTACTTTGAAGGTCAGTATATCAGCAGCAGAGTATGACTGCACCTAAGGCCATCTGAGACCTTCATATCAGAATCCACCTGACTTATAATTCTAACTCAGCATAGAATGGCATACAGGACTTTATTTTAATATAATATAATACCAGCTACGCGGCACGGTGGTGTAGTGGTTAGCACTGTCGCCTTGCACCGCCAGGGTCCGGGTTCGATCCCCGGCCAGGCTCGATTCCCGTCTCTGTGTTTGCATGTTCTCCCTGTGCTTGGTGGGTTTTCTCCAGGTACTCCGGTTTCCTCCCACGGTCCAAAGACATGTAGGTTAGGCTAATTGGTGTTCGCAGTGAATGAGTGAGTGTGTGTGTGTGTCTGTGCCCTGTGATGGATTGGCACCCTGTCCAGGGTGTGCCCTAAGTCTCCTGGGATAGGCTCCAGGCCCCCGTGACCCTGAATACAGGATTAAGCGGTATAGATGATGATTGAGTGAGTGATAATACCAGCTCTTCTGTTTGAATTCAAACAGGTCCTATTTACTGATGGTATGGTGAGATGGTGCCTTGTGGGTGATGTATAATGTGTGTGGAATCATGGTAATCCTATCAGGAACTTTTGCAGGAAATTCTACGAGTTCTAAGTTCTAAAAATAAATTTTAGTTTTCTGAATATTATGCTTCTAGGAACTGTAACACAGGAGACACATAAGTAGAATAAGGAAGCCTTTACAGGAGATTTAATTAAAACTGAATCCAACATACTGAAATCGTAAAACAATAAGGCACATGGTGGTCAAAATGCAAACAATTGGGTTTAATACTGTCAGAGAGTAATCCAAGGCATGTCTGATAAATAAGGTCAAGTTCAATGTGCATAAATGCAAAAAGTAATAACTAGGTGTAGCACTCATGCAAGCACAAGGATGGGCAGGACTTCTCGCTGATTCACTGTCTATAAAGTGCTTAAACAATCTAACTTACCTGGAAATGATTGCACTAGTAAACTGATTAGTGTGACCTATGCAGGTGGGAAAGTCAATTTGTCACGTTACAAGTTTTTTAGGCACTTGTGGTTTCAAGTTCCACTGCAAATGTTAGATTTGGGTATCAAGGAACCAAAAAACTTTTTTTTTTTTTTTTTTATTTAGTCTAACCTTTATTTTTTATTATTTGAATCTTTCATATTTTCAAAACTTAACATGCTATTTTAGTTGTTACCATAGCAAATTTACAAAATTAAAAAGTGAATTGGAACAACTGAGAGAGATTTAATTTACTTTGATTTAAGCTGCAGCTGATCAATGCTAAACTGACATTTAGTAACTAGCATCAGTTTTAACTTTGAAAAGTAACTACAACTTCATAAAATTAGCTTTAGAAACTTGAGCCCATGTTTGGGGAGTCATTTAGCTTTTCCTACATTGATCTCCTGCTACACTGATGAAATCATCCCAGAGTTTCACAACTTCTTACAGTAGATACCATCCAGGTAGAACGTTTTCTCAGTCTGCCGGACCCTTCACTGCGCTTGAAATCTTCTGCAAAGGTTTTTCTGCTTTCATTCATGGGGAATTTCGTCACAAGTCCTGGATTGACTCGAACAACGTTCATAATTGATCCTCTTAGAATTTTTTTTTACCACGGAATCAAACAATCTGAGGCAACAATATAAATTATATACCAGTTTCTTTGTTGAAAATGGCTAAATTTCTGTATTAAATTAGACACACAAAACAAGGTTAACTAGCATTTATTGTAATGGCATTTGACCACTGTTAAAAGCATTTTATGAATATTTAAAATATCTTTTTTTATCTTCACATTTAAATTTGGAAATGTAAAATGTAATAGAAATGACACAAATATCATCCCAATCACTGTAAAGTACCTACTGGGAGATAAAATATCTACTTATCCATTCACCATAACGCAACATTGCATGATTATGTGAATGATGTTTTTCAATTAGTCAGATGACCCCAATGCTAACGAAGGTCATCATAAATACTTTACTTTTTCCATTAAGCTGTTTCCAATGACAGAAACCATTAGAGACTTGAAGAATTCTGATGTTTGTTGAAGTTCCTCATTTACTCATTTTGCTTGAGTAATTGAAGTTCTATCTTTATAAGATTAGTAAGTATCCTGCTGCTTGATTCATTAGGCAGTAAAAGAAACACGTTTCTATTTATATCCAAAGAAACTCTCCATGACGCTCCTACTTCATTCAGCGTAGCTTGTGTAATCCGAGCAATGATGACTTGAAGTTATTCAGATGATTCTCTAAGTTAATGCAATGGTTAAACGGAATCTAATTTACACAAATCTCCACTTCCACCAAATGGAGTCAATCATTCATGGAATGGGTTTGTTGAAATCAACAAACAAATGAACCAGTGAACAAAACAAGGTTCATAAAAGGGTTCTAGCAATGCTCAGAAATGACATAATTAACTAAGATATGTTTAAAAGGTTCCTTATTTAAACCCCTGTCACACTGAGCCACATTCATGCTACATCCTAAAAATACTGGGTGAACACAGTAAGAAAAATGGTTAAGGATATAGTATTAATGATTAGATGCAAAATGGGAAAGAGTGGATTGTATTCTGACTGAGTCGACCCTATCATATTGTGTTGTTGCTATCTCAATGGGGTTTTCGCAACAACTTCTTCAGCCTTGTGTTAGGACCACATGTTGTAGAGGACCACTTTAAGTTCATATTATTTTCTTCTCGTGCTTACTGTGGCGATGGTGCACATGCAGAAGGGGATAAATCCTGGAACCAATTCCACACACACCATCATTTCGTAATGAAAAAACCCTGCATTTATTGCTGTATTTCAGTACCAACATAGTAAGCAGGTGATAAGCACCTGATAAGTGAGAAGTGAGATCTGATCAGATATCATAATAACTCAGTTCGATTTCAGTGGATTTGTTGAGTGGGTGATTATGTGTGTGACAACATGATAGATACATTAAGAACCTTACAGGGAAATGTTTTTCTATATTTTTAGGACGCAATCAGAACTTTATTGGGGTGTAACCGGGACCTTAGTTTTGCATAATAGTTTAATTGTATGTAACAAGTAAGATATATTTATAGCTTCCAAATTCTTTCTGGTTATTTAGACATTCAATAAAATATTCTTGTTCATGTGGTGTTTGATTGTGCTTGAGGCCTTTTTATTTATTTTTGAAAAGCAGTTATAGAAGTATATTATTAAAAGTATATATTAAAACCATAGTTTATAGTTAATTCTTTACAGATACGAGTTAAATTCACATTCACATTAACGACATGCCCATGGTTCATCTTCTACCTAATGTAGCATTCGACAGCAGAAGCGATGTCTGCAGTTTTCCATCTAGCAGACTTTTGGACACTTGGACTCCACAAATGTTGTCTCAGTTGATTGGCCCCATTTTCAGCAAGGAGAAAATTATGCAAATAGTATTTTGTTCAAATTTTTTTTTTATTTGAACTGTTCATTAAAGTGCCATTCTTGGATGCCACAGAAGTCTATCAGCAATTGAATAGGCATGAGGGAACGATAAAATGCCATACATCTGGATAGAACTTTTACAACCAGAACCGAGGTAATGCCCTAATCTGACATGTGGGGCAAATCAGCAAACAGCAAGACATGCTATAAGAGAGCCTTCTGAAAGGATGAAATTTCAAAGAACAGTTTAAACATCATTTAAAATGAGCCTTAAATGATAATTGGAAATCTTCTTCATGGTCTACATATTAATTTGGCACATGCTTTTTGTTTGATGCCCTTCCTGATGCAACCCTACTGTTTTTTTTTTCTGAGTTAATTTTAAATGATAAATGGAATAAAAAGAAAACAGTAGAAAATCTAGTTGAAGATATTCTATAAAAAAAATGATAATCATTTGTTATGATGCAGAAAACCACGATTTGGTGTTGTACATATAATCACAACATTTATACACTATTACATTTCAGTCTTAACATGATTTAAACTTAGAAACAAGTCAACGGTTTAAATTCAAAGTCAAAAGCATATTAGCCGTTGCGCCCTATAGCAGCATCTGAGTGTCACGGGACAGCTAGCTGGTCACCCATGTAGAGCCAGACTCCAGGCTGAAATCTGTGATTGCCATTTGGTTTATCTCTTGGCACCATTTAGCCAGCTTGCTGGAATCTCAGAAAAGAACAAAAAAGTCCCAGGTGACATCCAGAAAAAGGTCACCCAAAAATAGCCAAAGAAAGGAAGAGGTAAACACAAGCAGCTAAAACAAGGAACAGGAACGAGCTGAAATCGGAAGAAATGTCAGGGTTGGACAGGTCAGAAAGAGGACCGAGCTTACATGGCTAAATTAGGTCCGCTGACAGTTATTTAACAGAAGTTTCTTTTTTCTGCCAGTATTGTTTAGCTTGTTGTACTGTACCTGTAAAAAAAAACCCATGACATTCATCCCTTGGTCATGACCAACCTATAGAACCATCCGAAATAAACAAGTAAGTAGAAAGTGAGATGTCGGATATTCTTCGGGTTTTCATGTTTAATAAAGGCCAAGAAAGAGTGTAGCACCTGGAGAAGAAAATTGGATCCAGCGCCATGACTACAAAAGATGAGAGGGAAAAGAGAAAATAATGTGCTACTGTATGTGTGTGCACTCAAAGAGAGACAGAGACTTTTTGGATCATCAGAATTATATTTAATTAGAGTATATTTTCTGAAAACATGTAAGTAATTTAGTAAAAAGTCATACATTGTAAATCATACATTCATTTGCGGTAATCGTTTTATCTTGATATGAGTCGCAATAGAGCTGAAGTCTGTTTAGCAGAAACCCCAATATTAGATGACTGTTGTAATTTAGCTGTAACCACATTGCAATAATTTTCACCATTGGGACGACATTGTTTTTGAAAGTTAGAATGACTTTAATAAAATTTAATTTAATTTTCTATTGTAAATGCCGAAACAACGGAATTTAACCTTTTCTTGAAGCAGTTAAACTGATAAACAAAAAGTCCAAATTGCATCCCATCTGGTGAATTGTTGTGGTCTAAATGTTATGCACAGTATGTGCATTTACTAGCGTCAACTGCGTATTCCCAAGTGGACAACGTCTTCTTATTGCCATTTCATCAAAGTAATCCTAACTTTGAAAAACACCCTTAAAATAATCCATAACATCTCAAAAATAATGTAACCACAATGTTTGGACAACCACAAATTCCTCCTGGGTATCATAGAAGCACAGTATATGAAGTAGGAATATACCCTGGATGGGACACCATGAGGAAAATGAAAGAGCGTGCACAGATACTTCACACAAATTCAGGTTTCAACCAAGAACCCGTAAGGCAAAGTCACACTCACTCAAACATCATATATATCACTTTATCCTGTATACAGGGTCGCAGGGGACCTGGAGCCAATCCATCGCAGGGCATACACACAGTCATCCACTCATTTAAACACTATGCGATTTGAGAACGTCAATTAGCCTAATCTGCAAGTCTTTGCACTGTGGGAGGAAACCAGAGTGCCCAGAGGAAACTCACCAAGCACCGGGAGAACGTGCGAACTCCACGCACACAGACCGGAGGCAGGAATCGAACCCGGACTGTGGAGGTACAAGGCGACAGTGCTAACCACTAAGTCACCATGCCACCCAGCAAAGTCACAGTTTGTTTAAATTAGCTAGAGCTTTCTGATGCATACTCCATCTTGTTATATGGTGTCATTTCCCATTAGCAGGTTGAGTAAGTGCAAATTGAAATAGTCTACAAAATACATACGACAGGTAAGAAAATATATACTGTATGTAGATAACACATTAAATATACAGTGAAAGTATAAGATCTTTATGCTAGCTGGCTCATTTTAGCGTTGCCTAAGAGTTGCAGGTTGTTCGGTTGGGGCAAGTTCATTGCCCTACAAGTCCTAGTCCTTATAAACTAAAAATGAACTCATGCATGAGAAATGCTTTCCCTCTACAACAGCTGCTTGTTGTTGCTTTCGCTGGCTAACTACAGTTTGCAATCTCACTGCTTTGGGTCACAGTGCTACACAAAGAACATGCGGGAAGTTAATACTTTTACATCAGCGTCTAATGCTGGCACTGGGATCCATCCAGCTGTTTTAATCTGTCAAAAGACATACACTGGGTGAGGAAACAGTGAAACAAAAGACCTCTTGCAGCAAATCATTTTGTAGTCCTATCTAATGTAATGTACGTGTTGGTCCCGCCTTTGTGCTGGGCCTCGATTGAAGGTTTCTCAGAATTGTTAGGGCAAAGCTGTTCCTCCTGACACACTGTGAGGGACAGACGGCTTGGGCAGACACCTGTGGTGTATCATCTCATTTCCTCCCAGCACAACCAGATTGAGCCCATTGGGAGGAGTGAGCAGTCATGCTGTCATTGTCTTATTCCAAACTGATGCAATATTTCTTTCACTTTTCACCACGTCTTTGCGTATTTCAACCAGGCTAAGACGTATCTTGGTTTGAACAGCGCAGCCTGACACGGACCCTTTTTCTACATGACATGAATACATTTCTCGCATTTCTCATTCCTCTGCTCTTCAGGGAAAAAAGAGCATAACCCGAATGTGCTGTCATCTGCTGAATGGAGCACAAAGCCTTTTATGGAAGTACTGCACCAAACTGGCATCTGACCACCACACAACTGACGATACTACAATAGTTGTTTTGTTATTGTTATTTTAGTTACATTACTGTAGTCTCTCTAGCTCACATAATAAATAAATAATTAATAACTTGTTACGAGGGGATATGAAAAAGTTTAGAGGTTAGTTTTGTTTACCCACTCTGTTTCTTCACCCTTGGTCAAGCTGCAGACCTGCCTCAGCTTTTTTCGGTCATGGAGATGATGGACTCTTCCACTGTGAAGACTGTTCCTTAGGCTCAGGGTGAAACCCATACACAGTACCATACCACAGTACCCAAATAATAACAGTATGAAGGTCTTAAATGAGCTGGGACCTGAGCTGCCTACATTGTGCCTTTCCCAGATGTAATCACATTCGTCAATGGCTTCATAAAAAGTCACTACGCTATCATGAGCTTCTGAGTGTTAACAGATTAGCACACATTACTGTACATCAAGAGATCGAGCATAGTTGTATCATCTTACAATGGGAGACCTTTGTCATAGTTTGGTCTCAACCGCCTAAACAATCTCTTCTGTACCCCTGCCAATAACCAATCACTGTTCAGTGACCATTGTTCCCAATTGCCAGTCACTGATCACTTTTTCCCTAACAACCTGTCACTAATCACTATTGTTCCCAAAGACCAGTCACTGGTCACCCTTTTTCCCAACAACCTGTAACTGATCGCCATTGTTTCCAATAACCAATCACTGATCACCATTGTTCCAAACAGCCTGTGCATGATCATCATTGTTCCCAATGACCAATCACTGACCACTATTATTCGAAGACCAGCCAGTGGTTTTCCTTATTGTCTGTAACTGATCACCATTGTTCCCATTGGCCAATCACAGGTCTTCATTGTGTCCAATGACCAATCACTGATCACCATTGTTCCCAACAACCTGTCATGAGATGCAATAAGAGACACGTTTTGACAACTTAATATTTGCTATGTTAAGATTCGTTTTTTTACAGCTAATTTGTTTGATCAGCAAATGTCTATTAAGGAAAAAGTCATTTTTAAACCTGATTCAAATTATTTCTGTAGGCCAAACATGTGGAAATGTTTGATATTACAGACCAGGTCCAGAAAGCATTTAAAGTCCCAACATCGCCTCTACTTTACAATCGTTATAACCTTTACTAATCACTAGCAGTAGTCTGGGTTCAAAGTTCACACTCAAAATGTGCTTTACTGCATCCACATACTCAGTCTTCATCTTATGTTTGCCTCCAGAGCCTTTCCTTGGTGCTGTGCTGTCAGACTCTTTGAGGAAAAAAAAAAAAAAAACAAGAGTGGCAAATGCATCTGGAGACATTGGACAAAAGGGGAAAAGTCTATTCTTAGCTCAAACTGTTGTTGGCTTTCAGTGCATCCTGAATTCATAAAAAGAGAGGAGAAAGCCATAGCAGCCAACACTGATTCTTGACTTTGCTCTTTCAGATGTTTTTCTGCTTGGCCAGAATGGCTTTTCTTCTTTTTTCAACATGTTGTCCATGATGACCATTCATCATTATATCATGACATACATCATCGATATCCAAGTAATACATTAAAATGAAAAAAAAAAAAAAACATTTCTTCTCCATACATTTAAGTATTTATGGACAATTTTAGCAACATTTAGCAGCAGTTGAACATGGATCTACAGGATAACAAACAAATATATTAGTGTAAATAGGAGCAACATGTTCAGTTCCTTTTCAACAGTGTGTATCATGAAATTTACATAAAAAGTTCTTTTTCAATTATGAAAATATATTTCATATATCAATCCACTCATGTATCTATTTGTTTGATTTGAAGTCCTTTTTTTTTTTTTTACCAGATTTTACTTTGAATGCATTATTTTTATATACCTAGGTATAAACATCTATTTGTCATAAGATCTTTTTTATTAAGTTAGTAAAACATTCTGTATTTCCCTCACTCATCATCTTTTCCTCTTTATCCTGTATACAGGGCCGTGGGGGGCCTGGAGCCTAAAGCAGGAGATTTAGGACCACAAGATCTGGACAGTGGACAGTGTGCCAGCCCATCTCGAGGTGCACACACACATACTGTACACACATTATTCATACATTATGCTCAAATTGGGCCAAATTGGGGAAAGGTGGTAATCAAACCCAGACCCTTAAGGAGCATGGTGACATTGTTAACCACTAAGCCACCATGCCACCCACATTGTGTATAGATTGTCAATATAGGGCATTTACAAATTATGTAGTAATAATTGACATTTTGCAAACCTGTTGACCTATTATACAAAATTCTATTTTTAACCTTTCAGTTAAATCTCCAGTGTGCATGTATAATCAACCAAACATGAGAAAAATACATTTCCTTTTTTCATTCCATTTGGCATTTTTTTGTGTCAGTTGAAGATTATACAAACAAATTAGATTTTTCTCCTGATGTGACCTCATATAAAAAATATACTTGTTGCTCAGCTCTGCTGTTATCTGCAGAGAAGTGGCTCAGGAAGCAGCGGCACGGTAACTTAATGGTTAGTGCTGTCGCGTTGCACCTCCATGGTCTGCCTCCTCTACTTTTGGTCCGGAAAATTTCTTTTTCGATTATGTTAGCTTTGATTGCGATATGCATTCACTCTGGCATTGCTTCAAAAAAAACCTATGCAACATAACATTTATTTCTATCCATAATTGATTTCATTTTTGGGCTGAGAGCTTGTATTGATGACAAGAGAGGTGAACCACTCCATAAAGTCTCTTGCAAAGACCTTTAATTAACGTGGCCGAAGGAAATTTTAAAGCACATTTTTTGGCCAGGCAGTGTATATCGATACATATTATTTCACAGTAATGAACTCATTCTCTTTTGACCTTGACAGAACTTAAAGGCACGGATTATCTTTTGATTGGTTAAGTAGATGATGAATCCCATTAAGATGAGAATACAGGGTGATAGGGATAAGTACGTTTGGATAGGGAAAGGAAACCAGTGTGTAGCTGGTCTATATCAGGGAATTTCAAATAAATTACATTCAATCGTTCGTTATTCACATGTTAATCAGCTTATCTGTAGCTACTGAAGGGGAAAAAAGACTGCTGTAGTGATAACTTACTGCATGGTCGTCTGGTGTTAAAACCTAGGGCGCTTAAGCAAAAATTCATGAAGCTTTGTAGTTTTGCGTCACGGCCACTAAATTTTGGTATCAAACTCAAACATGACAGACTACAATAATACTGCAGTATTCATAATTGTAGCCTTGACACACGAAAAAAAAAATTGACACTGCTTTACAAAACGAACCAAAAAAGTCCGAAAGAAAATTCTTCAATTCACTTTTTTGTGTGTTTTTTTTGCAGTGTATTGTTGGCAGGGGATTTTTTTTTACTACCAAGAGCACAAACAATACAAGCAAGACATGAACTGTGCACGTCTCCCTAGGCCTCTTTTCTGACAATAGAAGAAAAAAGAAAAATCTGTACTCAACTAAAAGAGTTCTTTTAGAAGCTAACAACAGCGCAAAAAACAATAGCCATGAGTCAGGAAGCTGTTCGTCAAAGAGAGTTAACTTGGAGTCAGTGCGCACGCTGATCTTTCTCCGTTCGTGTCCTCGGAGCACCCAGAGAGAACCAAACCACAGCCGCATATCTGTATCCTTCTTAGTGACTCACGGAGTGGGATAATGAGTAGGAACGGCTTGTTGTATCCTTCATCGCTCGACGTGGTGATTAAGTGTGTAGGACGAGACAGGAAATGGAAATAAATGGATGGAAACCTGTCAAGTGTTTATCTGCAGCTCATTGTTCTTATTGCTTCGTGTGTAAATGAGAACGCATTGCCAGATAAATGATCACACCAGAGACCAAAAAAAAAAAAAGAAACTCTTTGTTACGTTCAAAACATCTTTTTTTAGTCGAAATGCATTCGGTTGTATTTTAATAGCTACAAAAGGACGAATGATTAAACAGATAACAAAGAGCATGCTAAATAAGGTGACTAGATCAGAACGACACGAGGTGAATAATTAAGTCTACCATAGATCTCTTTTTCCTTTTTCCACCAGATGTGCACAGGAAATGACCAGATGTCACCAGAAGATTGAATATACAGTAGAGCCTGCTCCCTCAGCGGCCCTCAGACATCGTCGCATTCAAAAGTGATTATCATTAATTTTTTCACTCTAACCCTATCAAATCTCACAAAGGGAGTTGGTTAATGAGGAAAAGACCAGCAATTATGAACACAGTGGCCTCATAGACCTCATATTTTAGTTAGCTTGCACAGATCATCCTAGGAACGGTCCAACTTTAATGCTATTGCAGAAAAAAAAAAGAAGAAGAATTTTTAGCTAAGATTATTTAATCTTGATTTGCTGAAATAAGCATGTTTTGAAATTATTTAAAGGAATAGTCAATATCAGATACTGACTGATATTCAGCTCAAATGTTGTAATATTAAACAAATATAAAGCACAAATGACACCATACTTTCACAAAATACCCTTAGAGAAATCCATATGTTACAGCGTGAAATGAAAAAAACTCCCCGTGAAAAACTCGTTAATGGAACCAGCCTCAAAAGAAGAAGGGTTTAAGAAGAAGTCTTGATTTCGTCACATTTACGTACAGTACTTTACAGTACAGTGAAGTTAGTTTCGTCACAGGAATGAAGCTTAAGCTCTGGGGTCAACTATGATACAGCACCACTGGAGCAGACAAGGTTGAGGGCCTTGCTCAAGGGCCCAACAGTGGCAACTTGGTGGAGCCGGGGCTTAAAGAGTCAACTTTCTGATATGTAACCCAGAGCCTTAATTTCCTGAGCTACCACTGCCCTGAAAAAAGGTGTGCACCATTTCTGACAATACCGCAGGCTGATGCATGGAGCAAGCGGAGCAAGCCTAGCTCCATGATCTACAGTAAGCTCTATGTGAAAAGAAATATTGCCCTTATGCGTAATATCTTGTTGTGCCACCCACGAGCGTTTGCGATAACTTGCAATAAATTTTGTCCCACTCTTCTATACAAGACTGTTTTAATTCAGCAACCGTGAAGGGTTTTTGAGCATGACTGGCTTGTTTAAGCATCTCAGTTGGATTTATGTCTGGACTTTGACAAGGCCACTCTAAAACCTGAATTAGATTTTTTTGAGCCATTCAGACATGGACTTGCTGGTTTTGGGTCGTTGTCCTGCTGCATAATCCAGGTGCGCTTGAGCTTGAGGTCACAAACTGATGGCCGGACATTCTCCTTCAGGATTTTCTGATGTTCGTGTTTCCAGCAATTATGGCAAGTCGTTAAGGTCCTGAAGCTGCAAAGAAGCCCCAGACCATCACACTACCACCACCATGCTTGACTGTTGAGGATGTAAATGTAAAAGGAAGCACACCTTCGAAAACTTTTGTCTCATTAGTCCACAGAATATTCGGCCAAAATTCTTAGGGATAACCAAGATGTTTTCTTGCAAATGTACAGTAAGATGAGCCTTTGCGTTCTTTTTAGACAGTAGTGGCTTTCTCCTTGGAACTCTCCCATGGATGGGATTTTTGCCATGGTCTGATTCACTCGAAAGAGGCCCTGAATATTCTTTAATAACTCTCGCTAGGAGGAAGCAATCTGAACGAAACGTCATACAATGAGCGTCTCACTATACACAGCTTCAAACACACAGGGATGCCCCCTGTCAGACTGATAAGATAGGTTCCAGACAGCCATCGCGCCATTTAACACCATACCCACTCGACGTCTTATCAGGATGTTGGTGTACAGTAATGCGCAGAAAAAACAGAGATCACTTCTAGCAATCAATTACACATACTAAGGTATGTATTGTTTTGTTGTTGTTGTTGTTGTTTGGCTCATCATAGCTTTTTCTACAGATACATATACAATCACTCTGTACAGTATATACAGTATATGTATAAAACTTATGAGTTGATTGTGATTTTGCAGTGAATCATGGAGGTCAAAATGTTCTGTTGCACCCATATCCTTTTTGACAATTAAGTTTGTTGAAGATGAGGAGCATTACATTTTTAAAAATTTTTTAAAGCTTACTTTATTATGCATCATCCGCCTTTTATTCCTACCAGTTTAATTTTCACTTCTATTTTTGACAACAGTATGATCAAGTATCAACCAACCGCATATATATACTGAGGTGATTTCGGTTAAAGAAGCATTCAGGAAACTTGTAGTGATCAGACTTGGAGACTAGCAACATGAGCTTCCGGCATGCACCACATGCGTCTCGTGTCTCTTGTACACAAAGCTGCAATTATTAGCGGAAGCAAGGGTGAGAGTTTTTGGGACGTACTGTACATATAGTTAGGGTGTTCATGTGAAACTATCCATGGGAGCAGAAAGTGAGTCACAAATGCAGAATGATCTGTGCAGTATCAGGATGAATCAGACAGTCCCGTAGGGCAACAGGAGTCACAGCGGTAGAAGTGTGTCAAAATCCAGCGTTGGCATCAGATCAGGCAGCAGGAGTGCACTTACATGTTGCCGATTAGATAACAATTCGAAATGCTATCAGATTTGAGTCATATAAGCTCATATATTTATAGCTCTTTCTTTGTGCTATGTTACTGAACAGCTTTGTTCTCTGGTCCCAGATTTCTTCTCTCCTTGTCCCGTTGTACATCCTGATATTTCCTCATTATTATGATGCTGTAGCTGCTGGTATTGATTTTCTTTGACCCATGTTCTCAATTATGACCATGATACCTGAAGCCTGCCTGACCTTACACAGCACTCTCTGAACCCTCACTGATTGCCCAGAGATCCATGAAATCACTGTGTCATCATTTGCCTGGTAATGGATGGCATTGTATTTGAGTTAATGGTTAAAAAAACGGTCCTATTTTAAATTCAGTGATGGATATCGGTGAACAAAACCTCCCTCTGAGCCAAAGTAATTAATGGTGGTAAAGAACGGCAAGAATAATTGAGGAAGTCATTGAAAACACAGGCAAGGTTACCTGTAATTATCGCTAAAGTCTTAGGTTCCTCTGGGTCCTTTGTTGTTTAAAAAAGATTGTATCTGTCAGGCTCGCTATTTTAAAAGGAACACTCTGGAGATAGGTATCTAAAGACAAACACTTCAAGCGAATGCAACTAAGCAGCTGGACAGAGCTTTACAAGGTGATAAAATAGTTCCCAGAGAATTCATTTTTTTTTCTCTTTTATTCTGGATATGTCTGGATAAGTTCAAAAACGAAAATAAGTGCACCTTCGTCTATTTCACTGTAGCAAGTAAATATGCGATTGGTTAAATTGTGAGAGAATCACACTTAGCCAGAAGTGTTTTAGATATTTTAGCGAAGACTTTGGCAACATTTTTTAATTTGCCAGTATTATAGACATTGGGGCACTGTTGGTATTAGATGATTAGATACATAACATTAGAATAACATTCAAAGAATGATACCAATACAATGTTGCAAATACAACTTCAAAACAATGTGTAGTCGGCAACATCTCCCCGGACTTCAACTCCGTAGCATTTCAAATGAATACTGTACCGAACCAACCCCTCATCCCCCCCCTTCCCCCTTCCCCCCCCCCCCACCCCCCCTTCCCCCTTCCCCCCCCCCCCACCCCCCCTTCCCCCCCACCCCCCCAACCCCCCCGCCCCTGCATTTCTTCAAAAAATTTAATTGTCTAAATGATTAAATGAAAGTTTAATTAAATGACAGTTTTACTGTGACACTGCAAAGCGACTAAAGACACAATTTTAAAAAATGGTTGTTTATGTAAATAAAAAAATAAAAAACATTACCAGAAACTTCCATTTCCCCTCTCGTCTGTTCCAACCACTCAACATTCAGCATCACCAGTATACTAATCACCAGCTGCACCTATTTCTCACTGGTTCAAGCCTTTTTTTTAATGATTCATAGGTCACTGTGTGGTGTAACAAACAAAAAACATTCCTCTAAACTGCTCAGATGCAGGCACTGGCCTGAATAAGAGAGCCAAAAGCTTGCCAAAAATGAGAACCAGAAAATTTCCTCAGGAAGCCTGGAGAGCTATTCCTCAAGACTACATTAAAAATGAAAGACGGTCTGACTCTTTGGAAGCAAAATATGATAAATGAGGGGTGGCCCATGACACAGTACTGTACATAAGTGGAATTCTCATCCAATGTTGCTAATTATTAAGCCAGTTTCCTGACCAGGCTATGGCACTGATCCATTAGGGAACCTTCTCTTGAGGCTAGTAAATGCACATATATATTGTCTCATCAAACAACAAAACATAACTTCACCAATTCCAATAATAACTATATTTCTGCTATTTCCAAAATCATTAAATGAGGACACATTAAATCAAAAGGGGGAAACAAACTGTAGAATGATCATGTTGTACAGGTACTGTACTGTATGTGCTGCTTAATATTCGTGAGCTGGTCTCTGAAACCGGACATTATGTACTTTTAAGTATTGTGTGAAGAAATATTAAGCATCATAAATGCTATACATAAAGATCAAATAAATAATCTGTTGGTATATACAACAATACAAAGTTGTTTTTTCCAACATTGTCCTGTTAAGCTAGATAACATTATAGCTTGATTACAACTGTATGACAACATTAAAAAAAAAAAAACATCAGGTTCCCGTTTGACCCCGACATTGACACTGACCCTTAGCACATTACCTAAAACAAAGGCAGACACCATGGTGAAGTTTGATAGTAACCTAAAACATTACCTCAAACCACCATATAAACAGTGGTCGATGTTGAGACAAAAGTGAAATTCAATGTATTATTGACAAAAATAATGACAAGCAAGCTAATAAAAATCAATTGTTATTTTATGCAATGAAACTGCTATACAACAATCAATATTTAGTATGAAATCATTCATTCTGTAAAACCTGCTGGATCCGGCTGGGCATAGAGTCAGAAAGACGTCTGCAGTACTCTAGTGCCACTCGTTCAGTCCATGCTTGCTTCCTGATGATCATGTGCAGAAGACAGTTTCTTGTCTGCTTCATCATTGTCCAGTTCTCTAGAGATGATCCAGACAATAGCTTATCACAACACTTCATCCAGATCGGCTCGAAGAAATTAGTGAGATCACTTGTTTTAAGCACATTAAGAACTACAGTATAATACTTGGCATATGTTGTCTTAATACTTTAGGCCACAAGTGTGCACAATTAACTGAGTACTGATGACAGTACATTAAGCTATTAGGTATAATAATTATATAATAAATTCCATTTTTGACATCAGCCATGTTCTTATGCTGACCTCGATCGCCCGAGACCGGAGGGAAAAAACAGGCAGCTGCAATCCTACTGAGAAAGGCAGCTTGACATTCAGACTTCAAGGTGAAGGGCAGTGGTTTGCTGTCAGCAGGCTTGATGAAAGTGTCAGGGCTGCCTTTTAACTTGCAGACACGCTTTATATGGAGAGATGACTGTCAGATTTATGTTCTCTAGTCGGCAACATCTCCCCGGACTTCAACTCCGTAGCATTTCAACCAGTGCATTTACATTTTCCATTCATGAGAACTGGAACAAATTGGAATCAGGCCTCTGTATTTAATGATGGCCGGGTCGGTGTGCTGGATTTAATCGAGTTTCTAATTTCTCTAGAATGAGGCTGAGGTCTATAAAGCAACTGGGGAAAAAAAAAAAAGGTTGACCAACAGGTTTAAATCAGTCTGGCTGACAAATTAGCTAATCAAATTAGCAAGTGCTGGTCTGGGATCATTACTCTCTTCTGGATCACTTGTGGTACTATATGAGTAACGAGTCCTAATTATAGCTCAGAACCCAGAGTAAAGCATTTAACCATTAATCGTTTAGTTTTATTCTTGAACTGTATTTAACACAAACATCATGGGCTCTATTTTCATAATTATAACACAATCAGCCATTTTTGCTGCAATATATTGAATAGTGTATATTTCCTGAATATGATTGAGCTGTTATCTATATAAATAAAAGAAAGGTTTTGTCTGTACATTGGTCAAAACTCAACCTGTGAGTGTGTGTGTGCAATGTTCATTCATATCCTTATGTTTCATACATTGGAGAACCCGAAACTCATAATTTATTTATGATAATAATGTTGAGTAAAAGCGATGTTATGAAAAGTTATGTGTTGGATTTAATAATCTACTTTAAAATAAGATACGAATAAGCTACTTGCTCAATGTAAACAAACACCTGCAGCAACAGATTTTGACTGGAATACAGTTCACATATTCACCACTGAAATAACAGTTGAACTCTTATAAGTTAATTTAAATGCACTGAAGTTGCTTAAAGATAAAACTTTAAACTTGCATGGATTTTCATTTTATTTTTAGATTTTCATCTGTGATTCACTCTCAGATTACCAAACAGGGAGTGTATTTGGCTGAAGACGAAAGAAACTTAATGTAAACAAGGCATAAGATATTCAAAAATCTTATAAAAATTAATTTTTTGTATAAATAAGTTTGTAAATCATAGATTTACTGTAAATTGTATTTTAATATACAGTGGAACCTCGGATTGCAAGTAACTTGGTTAACGAGTGTTCCGCAAGACGAGCAAAAATTTTAATTTTAAATTTTAATAAATTTTGACTTGAAAAACGAGCATGTCTTGGTTTACGAGTGCCGAGTTTTTTCACACCGACACACACACGCCGACACACACACACTCTTCTCGCCTTTACACCCCCCTCCCCCCCCCCCCCCCCCCCCCCCCCCCCCCCGGCTTCACACAGACACACACACTCTGCTCTACACAGAAACTCTGTCGCGATTCTTTTCAAAGGTAAGGTTCATTTGTTTTTTTGTTTTTTTTTTACTTTACAGCAGTAATTCCGATAGTCTGCGCTCATGTGAGTGTCATTAGAGAGATTTCTTTTTTTCCAGTTAAAACAGTGTTTCCGTTGTGTGTGTGTTTGTTGTGAAACTTAAAAAGCGAGGTGGGGGGAGGGAGGAGGAGTTTTACTGTGTAAGACGAGGCGAGGGAAGGGGCTAATTCCACACACACACACACACAAACACATACACACACAAATACATGGCGCCTGTGCGCACAAATGGAAACACTTATCTGTTGGGATTTATTTTAACCTTTTTTAAAGGTAAAGTGCAGGTTTATTTGTTTTATTTTTACTTTATATATTGTATTAATTATTTTTCTGTATTTATTTTTTTGGGCTGTGGAACAAATTATTTGAGTCTTCATTATTTCTTATGGGAAGATGTGATTTGGTTTACGAGTGTTTTGGAATACGAGCCCGCTTCCGGAACGAATTATGCTCATAATCCAAGGTTCCACTGTAATTCAATATTAGTGCAGATTTTAATTTTTTTTTTTTTAGTATTATTATTGGGCTTTTAGGCCATAAAAATAATTTTACTGCGCGTCATACTGTTTATGGTCACGTTCGAGGAATAACATTTAAATTTGAATTATGATTTTCTGAGCGTAAAGACGCATTTGCTGTCTGATTTCATCTCAGTAGCTACAAGTGACTGTTAGGTCTTATATGTTATTGATTTGTAAAAAGTGTATAGAAACTACTGAGCTTACTAGCAAACTTTTAGCACTATAACACTTCTGGCTTCGACAAATCGTTTGGGGAACAATAAAAGAGGCTTAGATGAAAGATTGATAGCAGAGGTCCTCTGCACACACTGGAGACACTGGACGGGTTTAGATACACTGTATGCACAATGGAAGTAAAGAAATTTCTGAATTCAATGGGAATAAATATACAGAAAGTTATAGATGTATGCATCAGGCTTGAAGGTGAAAAAGAAAATCATCTGAACTCAGAGGTGGGAAGTTGAAACTTGGAACTATTTCACTCTCGACCTTGTCCCATAATGAATATTCATGAGTATTTAAGACAGTGGCTGAAAACAATTGATGATCTAGCAAGGACACAAATCTGCCTTATGGGACAGAGCTTCAGCATTCACTGACTTTAAATAATGCTATATTCTGTTGTATTCGTGGTCCACAGGACATGGTGGGAAGAGACAGTGACACAGTAGTAGTGTCTCTTATGCCTCTTATTCCTGGCCACATATTTGATTCGACTGCCCTCAGCTTTAGTTATGGTGCGTACGATGATGTTCAGTTCATATGTGAAATTAATTCCTTATGCTTCCATAACCACTTTTTCACAAATTGAGTGCTAAAAATCAAATTACATAACATTCAGGTCATCAGCCAACTCCTCTGTGTTGCCACATAACGTTGCTGAGTCTAGACCTGACCAACTGACGCAACCCCAGATCATAACACTGCCTCCAGAGGCTTGGACAGTGGCCACTATGCATGATGGGTGCATCGCTTCATGTGCTTCCCTTCTTACCCTGATGCAACCATTGCTTTGGAATAAGGTCAGTTTGGACTCATCAGACAACATGACCTTTAACAATTGCTCCAAAGTCCAATCTTAATGCTCTCTAGTAAACCGCAGCCTTTTTTCTGATTAGTCTCACTAAGGAGTGGCTTTATTATGGTCACACATCTGTTTAGTCCCAATCCTGTGTGTTCTGTTTGCACTGTGTGTGGAAATGCTCCTACAATTACTACCATCAGTTTAATTATGTAAATTAACTATTCTTTAATAGTTTTTTCCCACAAAGTTGGAAGTTCAGCACTATCCTTACAAGTTTTAATCATGTTTCTGAGAGTCCCTAAACTCAGTAATTTTTACTTCAAGTCATCTAAGTTGTTTTCTCTGCTTGATGCAAACCAGTAATTTGACCTTTCTAAAGTGGTGGCTTTTCTTTTTTGCCAGACAGTGTATTTCAGGAAGAGGAAAACATTTTATACTTTTATTTAAATAAAAGGTGTGCTCAAAAAAATATGTCATTTTTTTTCCTTCTCAGGTAGATTCTGATTATTTAAAGCGTCGTCTTTTTTAAAATGATGCTGAAGTACTGTTTTGGTCTGCATAGGTAAAATAAGGTGAATCAACTGAAAAGCATTATTTATGCAACAAAAATGTTAATAAATATTGTATATCACTTCATCCTGTATATAGTGTCGTGGGGTCCTGGAGCCTATCCCAGGTGACTTAAGGCATGAGGCTGGGTACACTCTGGATGGGGTGCCAATCCATCACAGGGCACAAACACACACACACACACACACACACACACACACACACACTCACACACACGTTCATTCACACACTACAGGCAACACTGGGAACATCAATTTGTCTAATCTGCATATTTTTGGACTGTGGGAGGAAACCGGCATACCCAGAGGAAACCCCACCAAGCACGGGGAGAACATGCAAACTCCACACACACTAATCCAATTTTTTCGCCAATAGAAAGACATTCCCATCTTACCGTCAGAAAAAAATAACACTCAGAGCGGTTATTAACATCATTGACCTTTCATATTAACGTCCTGTTTTCATAGGTGCGACGTTGCCTGTGGCCACGACTCAGGTGTGTATCACAGTCGTGCCGTGTGCTGCCTGTGGCGAAATTTTTTGCACTGGATGAGAAGTCCTTGTTGCCAAGCAATATACCGGCCAATTTCATATCTGAACGACAACGAGGCACTCATGAGTTAACATTCTCAACGGCACATGGAAAAGATGTGGTTTCAAGTTCAATAAATATCTAATTTCCCGGAAAACGTCTGCATTATCATCCCATATGCCCTAATATATCACAGGACTGGCTCCGACTGAACCGAGAGAAAAGATAAACACTTAAGATATGTAATGCTGCTAGCCAGCTAAATGAGAATTCTGCGATTCAGAAGCGAGGCATTCATCATTAGGCAGACCAGCAGGAAGGTTCGGGGACATTCAGCTTCCTCAGAGAACAAAAGTCTTAACATCTGTTATCTGATCATCACTTTTGCTTAGTTTTTTTTTTTTTTTTCTTTTCCCTTCCCAGTTGGTTTTGCTCTCCAGTCAAAGCAGGGAGCTTGTTGGAAACAGTGCTTTGTGGCACAAACGAGCTAAACGACTATATTCAGGAAAGACTGAATCTTTGATTCCAGACCCTTGAGGCGTAGTGGCCGGGTGATGAATGACTCCTCAGAGATGTACTGTAAAGCTGCAGGCTTTAATATATTCCTGTGCTTCTTTTTGCCATGATCCCAGCATGATGTGCTGCCTCACTAATGTAGGAACAGGCAATAAGGTGTTAATTATAAGCCTTTGCTGTATCATTTAGATTTGTTCTTTTTCTCATAATCCGGATTCAGATCATCTGGATTAAAACATCTGGATTTTTTAAAAATTATTATTATTAAGACAAATTTCTTGGTTCTTCTTTTATAGAATGGTCCATTGCCTGAAATATGTTTGCATTGGAGATCTAAGGGATGTTAAATAGCTTTGAAATCAATGCTAATAATTGTATGTATCTGTCTGTCTGTCTTACGGTCTCCTTCCTGTCACCGCTTCCTGTCTCTCAGGACGCACACACACACACACACGCCTGAATAAGGACATCATTGGTATTCGCATCCACACTGCTTTAACACTTGTATCAATAAGTCACATTTTGTCCATGTCCATTGACTTTCCATGGCCGGTCAGGAGAACAGCTCAGTGTCAGGTCTGCTTCAGTGTCAGTTGCAATATTGCGTTTTATCTACATCACAGTAGAACAAACCTGACAGTTACTAAACGGCTTGCTTTCGACAGTTTTATTAATCTCTTTGATTAATGGCCATGTTTTTAGGTTTCTGCCTCGAGGAAACAAAACATATACAGTATCAAGACGAATACAAGCGCGAGGTAGAAGTGAATATGTAATAAACACTTGATTAATGCAGAAAAACAGTACATGCGCGAGTGCTTGCAGAGTGAAGGGCAATGCCGGTTCAAAATAAAATCAAGATGAGAATGTAGAACACTCGTCTGTAAACATTCCCTCCTCTCTGTCATGTTTTAAACATGACCTCCTCTCTAACTGGGCGTTAAACCTGACCTCCGCTCCAACATGTTTTAAACAAAAGCTCCTCTTTAACGGGGCATTGAACATGATCTCCTTTATTAGACGATTTTTTTAACACGACCTCCTTTCCAAAAAGACATTGAACATGATCTGCTTCCTTAGAAGGTTTTCAACATGACTTCATCTTAACAGGGCGTTAAACATGACCTCCACCCTAACAGGGCATTGAACATGACCTCCTTTCTTAAAAGGTTTTAAACATGACCTCTTCTCTAACGTGGCATTAAACATGACCTCCTTTCTTAAATGGTTTCTTAACACCACTTCCTCTCTAACATCGCAAAATGACCTCCTATTGTATATTAAAAGATGTTACACATGGCCTCCTCTCTGACATGGTTTTAAACATGACCTCCTCTCTAAAAGGGCATTAAACATCACCTCCTTCTAACTGTTTTCTAAACATGACCTTCTTTCTATCAGGGTTATTCTTAGAACCTGGCCGATTCGTATTTCTGTACAATATGTCCTACAGTATTCTACAATATGTTCGGATATTGCTCATTAAAATCATTAATTATTAATGAATTATTTTTAAGCCCTTTTAATTGCTTCTTAACTTTAAAAAATTAATTGCTTGCATTCAAACATTTGAGCCAAAAAGGTGAGTCATTGTTCCATCTAGTGACATGTGTTGGTCATTGCAGCTTCCGCTTTGTTCCTCAAACCCTGTTTGCATAATTAAAATAATAATTAAACGTCAATAATGATCTCCTATGACGGGGTCAAGGAATGAATTACATCGATTATTTTGACATTATTTCCTGAGTAGCTGTTTTTATTCAGAGCCTTGTACATGGTGTAATAAATCCAAATAAGCTGCAAGTCTGAAGGATGACTGTGTTTAGTGTATCAGCGTCCCGTGGCTAATCAATGTGCTGCAGAGGCCGTCAGAAAGACTTCGGTAAAAAGAGACGGTCAGCATTTCCTTTGCCAGTCGACTTCTTTCTGTTTTACCCCGCGGTCGGACAGTTTTCTTGACACCACTGAGGTTTCTCTGAGGCGCACCTCCGGGTCCACCTGACACAATAAAGCCAGTTTCTGCCTTACTGTAAATGTGTTGCATTATTGCTTTGGCTTTGGAATGGCTGGTGTAAGCACTGAGCATGAATTAGTCAGGATCCTTGCTGAATAGCATTTCTGCTGCTTCCCCAATATTTGCTAAAGCGCGAGGTAGATACAGCTCCATGTGTACAAACGAGATTGATGCTTGAAGACGGTGACATTTTTGAGAACTAGGTTATTCGGTATGAAAGCTGCTGTTTCAGTCACTGAGTAAATGTCTGCTGACAGGCAGTGCTGCACACTTGCTGCAGACTTACTGTAAACCTGGGGCTACATGATACCTATAAGATGCGTATTTTTGATTAAAGCGTATAATCTCACAGTTTGATAGTGTAGGGCAAAAAGTGCATGCTTTCGGACGTATCATTACCTCCCTTTGTCTGCCACAAGACATAAAGCCAGACTGAGCAGCTTGAGCAAATGTAAGTATATGGCTTCAAATATTATGCTGCAAAATTCTCGAGTCTGATTAATGCCTTTGTTCTTCGAGTTTCTATACTAATCATTCCACAGAATTTAAATTTAAATGTGCCTTTGTTTAAAAAAAAAAAAAAAAGAAGAAGAAGAAGAAGAAGGGCGTTAAAGTCAAATCAGGGCTTTTATTTGTGCAGAAGAACAGAACACAGTTATGAAAGTCAAAACTTTCTTTATTCCTCCATATAATCCCCTGCTACATTAATGCACTTATCCCAGAGTTTCTCTAGTTCACTAGTGGATACCATCAAGGTAGAGAGCTTTCTCGGTACTCCAGAGCCATGATCAGACTGCCTGCTTCGCTTTGAAACGCTGGCCTCCCAGGAACTCCTTTAATGGCTCAAACATGTTGAAATGGCTTGCAGCGAGGTCAGGACTGTACTACGGATGTGTCAATTACTCCTCTAACATGCATGTGGTGTTCGTGAATGATTGTGTGGGCAGTTTCCACAGGCTCTTCCGCAAGTAGGCGACAAGTAATGCGCCAGTTTTCAAGCACCAAGGATTATACTCACAGAATGTCAATCGGTTTTATTTCTTCATTCACATTTATCACCGGTTTGTCCCAGTCTAATTTGAACGCCCCTTATACATTATCTAATCATTGATATGGTGAAGATATCGGCAAGCAAATGTTCCCGGGTGATGCTGTAACCTCTCGCAGCCGGAGGTCTAGAGAGAGCTGATTGGCCGAGCTCTCTCAGAGGGGAGAGATGAGAGGTACTTAGTGCTCCCACATTAATCACGGCTCTACAACCAATCATGGGCGTCTGTGAGCTCGCGCAACGGAGGGAGCGGATAGCGCTGTCCTCCGAGTGTGTTACGCCGCCTCCAACGGTGCGCGAGCGAGCAGTTCGAAAAGATGCGGTCGGCTGGCGTCACGTGGTTCGGAGGAAACACGTGATAGTCTTCGGCCCTCCCGGCTGAGTGGTAGTAGTAGCCTTAATGTGGGAGCCCCCTAGTGACGGGGAGGAATTGGACGCGACTAAATTAGGGAGAAAATCGGGGAAAAATCCAAAAAAAAAAAAAAAAAAAAAAACCGTTATGGAAGGAGTCTCCAGTGTCAGAGCCATAACAGTAAATTTTCTGAAACTGGAAAGTTTTTAGGAGCTTATGCATAAACATTTCATCGAAAAATACATAAATGAAAAAGAAAATACAGGCTGGGAAGGGAAAAGGATTTGTAGTTGCTATAGCAACAGAAATTAGTTGTCTTGCAGAGGTTCATATACCATTTAATGTTTATGCAAGTGGATAAGAAAAACGTACAAATTACATAAAAGGACAGATCGCAGAACCGTGAACTAAACATTAAACTAGTCATCACCAGGTGGATCTTGGTTGAGGCCTGGAGTAAAAAGTTATGATGTTTAAGAACGCAGAAATATAATGCCATGATGATTCAGTCAGACAGATCTTTTTTTAAAAGAATCCTTAAGGCTAATCTTTAACTTTTTTTTTTTTTTTTAGTTTCATTAAAACTCATCTTTCCTTCTGAACTTCTCTCTCTCAGTTTCTTTTGAGTGAATATTCTTCAGCATCCCTTATTATTTTTCTGTGTAAATATCTTCTGGCAGAGCGCACAAGTAATCCCATCAGAAGAGAACAAATACTTCCAAACAGCGTAGAATCTACAGTAGCAAATAACACAACAAATCAGAAGTCAGGAAAGCATGAAACATGGTACGTTCTGCTTCAGAGACAGCTATAAATAGAGGAAAGAGAACATACACAGAATAACAGGAACGTGCATAAATTCGAGCATGAAAGCTCAGGGCAAAATCAAGATATGGATTTTCACTTTGAGCTGAGACTTGAACAGGAGAACTATTTATATTTGGCCGTCTTTTTGTCAGTAGCTTGGGGAAAGCAGATGATTAAATGACCCGATAAGTTTTGGATCCAAATATTAATTGGCCAATGTCTGGACCACTCAAGCATACTAACTGATAGCTCAATACTATAGCTGTGGAGGGGAAAATGTTATATATACTTGGTTGTATAGACACACGTCACACCTCAAAGGTTGGGGGTTCAAATCTCATATCTAATCTTTGCACATCAAGTTTACATGGTCTCCCCGTGCATTGTGGGTTTCCGTCAGGTACTGTACTTCAGCTTTCCTCCTACAGTCCAAAGGTCAGTCAATTAGTGGTTCCAAATTGGCTGTAGTAAATGCTTGGGTTTGCGAGTGTGGGTGCTCATTGGCACACTATCTTGAGTGACCCATGACTTTTGTTCCCCGAGTTCCTGGGATAGGTTCCCCCCCCCCCCCCCCCCAACTTCTACCTCTACCACACCCCTACCTCTACCCTACATGGGATAAGTAGCATGCGAAATAATGAACAAAAGTAAATATTCAGGTACATTTTCTCACTTTGGCTGAGCAGGAGGGAATTGACAAAGAAAATGTCATTCTGTTATCCAAAGCAGGGTGCAGCTAATAATAATAATTTTTAAAAAATGACCATGAAAACCATTTAAACCATTTTCCGTTAAAGTTGAAGCACATAATCTGCCAGTGACGAGTTTAAATGCAATTAATAAAACATTGTTCAGCATTCTTTACTGGAAATTGTTTTGTGATTGGTTTTACATAACAGCCCATCAGAAGTGATTTGTTCCCTTTAAATTACAGTAATTTTAGTAACCTTACATACACTACACTACAAGGCCAAAGATGAAGCATTTCTTTGCGCTTGTAAAAACCTTAATTTCTTCTAAGGAGGCTTTCCTGTAGATTTTCGAGCAGGTTTGTAGGGATTTGTGAAGGCCAATGGTAGGTGTGGATTCCCACCCACTGCCCAGCCACTGGATAAAATGGGAGGTTTGGTCATCTGGTGTAAAACCTGTGCTGGACTGCCTGGTCCGCTATGCCGGCCCCTCAACGGGAGCAGGCGAAATTCCAATTTGTGATCATTCGCCCACAAGAGCATCATTACTGACATCAGGCACTGATGTTGGATGACAAGGCAGACTATGTTTCAGTTTAACTTAATCCTGAGATCAGGACTGTATGGAAGACCTGCAAGCTTTTCCACTTTAACCTGGGCAAACCTGGGATCTTAGTTTGTGCATGGTGCATTGTCATATTTAGACCTCACATTTCCAGTACAGAGGAAATTACAATCCTTTTCAGGGAACTGTGTGCTTCAACCTTTGTGCAAATATTTTAGGAAAGGTACAATGGTCAGGTCTTCACATGGTTTTGGCCATTTAGGGTATTTTTTCCAATCTATATATGTCCTGTTTCCTCCTTGTTTCATATTTACATTTAATGTTTTGGACCATTTGGGAAATAAGACAAAGTCTGTCATGTGGTAGAAATGTACAAATTTACAGTGGTACCTCAGCATACGAACATACCATCTCACTAATTTTTGCCATAAGAAATTAAATTTGGAAAGAAATTTGCCCCGGTGTATGAAGCATTTTACGGCTAAGTTATGCGTAAGTACCAAGGGTCAGAATGTTAGCAAGGACGGTATCAAGAAGAAAACAGAGCAACTTTCAGTTTCGTTTTTAAAGCAGCTGGTCCCAAAAGGTATCATAAATTAAGGTTATGAGAGGTTTAATGACTATTTATTTTAGATTTCACTTAATTTAAATGTCCTTTATATATGTTTTCACTGTTTTATATGCAAAAATATGATTATAGTGTTGGGAATTATTAATATTGGTCATATTTCTGGGTGGCTGGAACGAATTATCTGTATTTACATTATTTCCTATAGGAAAAGGCGTTTCACAATACAACATTTTGCCTTAAGAACTCGTCTCCAGATTGGATTCATTCTGTAGGCCGAGGCACCACTGTACGGAGACTCCTTCCATAAAAGATAAATACGCATCTCTGTTACATAGTGGCACATTTTAAAGTTATGTGGAACATCCACATTCATGGTCCTGTTACTATAGAAACGATAAGGTTAGTACGATAAACTATACAGTATTGTCAGAGCTAATGGTATAAAAAAATTAATCAACACGTTCTGACCAATCAGATTCGAGAATGCCCGTTCAACAAACTGGACTTCAATTTATTACCGCTAGAGGACTGCAGCGAATAAAGCAAATTGTAATTCAACTAAAAACATGGATTGAATGACCAAAACAGTTTCTCGTTGTGATTCTCCAAGGCTGGTAACCAAACGACTCAGTACAGAACACACAAGGCACTAGGTAGTGCGTATACGCCTCCATATTGCTCCCTATGTAGTAACCCTGAACAGGAAGTACAGTTCCGTTAGAGACGGTTACTGCTACGCGTCACGTTGTAAGCCAATGAGCGGCCGTGCATGATCCGGGCGTTTAGGGAAAATATGGCGCCGAGATGAGGGAAGAAAAGACGAACGCTGTGATCAGGTTTTCCGTAAGGAACGAAGGATCCGTGCTGAATAAAGAACAATCTGATCAGGGAGGCGACTGACGAAAAAAGACGCCGTCGTTGTTTCGGTAAGCTGAAGAAAGTGCGCATGCGTTGAATGCGTCGCTTGTCGCGTGCTGGTTTCTCCTTGAGCTGAAACAGCTAACGGTCTGCTTCATTCCTGTCTTTAATCATAACACACACTCACTGAGCACAGGCTGCCACCGTTAAAGGGACACTCCACTCCCAAGCACGTTATACATGTTCTGCTCGGGGTACTTGTGATAGTTTTAATGATTCTGGTGTTAATGTGTCGGGTGCTGTGGTATTCTCGTTATGTATTTGAGAAGTTTGTGGTTGTACTCTGCTGACGTCACCTTTGGGGCGGGTCACACGATCAAGTCTGTTACAGCAAGTTAACCATGATAAATAACACTTCAAGGTTTCACACCTAGTGCTCAAAAACGAAGTGCAAAACATTATTCTCACACTTGATGTTTAATGACCAAATATGGAATGAGATTTGTGCCAAAAAGGATTAAACAAAAGTAAAACATATATATATATATATATCAATTGAAAGTTAATAATAATAATAATAATAATAATAATAATAATACTGGCATTGGCTTGCATTATCCACCTTCGTTTCCTCAACTTTTCAGTTTTGCTGTTGAATTTTTCCCTTTCGCTTCTCAACTTTGAACTTGCTCTGCTGAATTTTTCATTTTTGTTCCTCAACCTTTCAGTTTCACTGCAAAATCTTTTACTTTCAATCCTCAACATTTCAGTTAAACTGACGAATGTCCCTCAACTTTTCAGTTTCGTTGCTTAATTTGATGCAAATGTGCTATAGGGTGGCAGGTATAGGACTGCGTTCTCATTGGCCAGCTTTTTAAAATCTCCACTCCATTCTCAGGACAAGTGTACTGGTGAATTCCATTCAACTTAAATAACTCCATAAAAAGCATTATTATGTTTATATTTCTCATCTGGCTGTTTTTATATTCAAGGTTTATGATCTATAGTTATTGTATCAATGTGCAGCATATGGACTAGGGCTGTAGCTGTTATAATATTTTAGTAATCGAGTATTCTACCAAAAATGTAATCGAGTAATCGGATAAAATGTACTTTTGCTTAATTAAACAGCAATGTAAAATGTATAAGAGAAACAAAGATGAATTGGTTTTCTTTTTAGAAAAATCTACTTTTATTTTTTTAAATGCATACAGGATTTGATCAAAAATAAACATTGTCATTATTCACAATACAAGGAACAGCTTAAAGTTGACTGAGATGAATTAAGGGCATTATAGCCATACATTCTCATTTTAAACCCTTTTCTCAGATGCAAAAAAAAAAAAAGTATTTCAAATGACTTTAAGTATAAAAAAAAAACTAATGCACTCATTAAAATAAATTTTAATATCATTTTTATCGCTCCCTTCCATTTTGCAGGCCGCAACAGAACGCTCCCTCAAATCAATACACAGCTAACTGTTTGCGTCTCCTTCTGCTTTGTGGGTGACGTAAGCGTTTCTTCTTCGTTGGTGTTTACTGTCGGCTTGCATCCGGAAGCGCGCTGTGTCATGCCAATTGCGCAAAAACATAACGCAAGCTTTTAAAATCAATTAAAATAAGCTTCGAGGCAGAAGATTTTGCCTCGATCATTTTTTTGTAATCAAATTACTCGAGGAATCGTTTCAACCCTAATATGGACAAATATACAGTATATATAACATGACGGATATTTTCTTCTTCTTATTATTATTATTCATATTAGTGATATAGTTGTGTACCATTTGTTACTCACTATTTTTTGTATATTTTTTTTACTTTATTAACAATATACAGTACTTATACCACACTTTGGTATAAGTTTTTTAAATATATTATAATAGATGCTATACTGCTGCACTATTCTGCAAATTCTTGTACTACATATCTTTTTATACTATATCGCACATTCTCACACATGTTAATTGTAATGCTGAATTGTATTGGCTAATATGTTCCAGTTCACTATCTCGCTATTTATTTCAGTATTTCAAAGTTCTTAGAGAGAAAGAGGGAAAAAAAAGGTATTTCCACAATGTATTTCTAGTTCTTTACAGCAGTAAATAATTGTTGACCATAGAAATATTTTTTAGTTCATGTAAGCTTATACACACTTCTTCTCTCTTAAGCACCTTGCAGTGATTATAGTTTATTATAAGTATCGGGATTCTGAGTAACTGTACATAAAACTTTTTTTCATTTTATTCATAGATCACAAACTGTCTATGTCTACGTGTTTGTCCTCTTTCTCTACTAAAGTGAAGTGCCTGTGTTTTTGTGCAAAGAAAATCTCGAACGGATTGTAAACATCACTGTGAATTATCACTGTGTTTACTCCGGTCAGACTGCACGGGGCGGCGCGTGATCCTGTGGTGTTCACGTACAGTTTATATTAGCTTCTTGTCTGTGCATTCTCCAAATAGATGAAACTTGTTTTGGTTCTCCATGTCATTTCCATGCAGCAACATAATGACATATGTCTGTCCATATTCTGTTCATTTTATGTGCACTAAATTGTTCTCACCACCAAGTATCAACCCAGACAAATCAGGTGAATCCATGTGTGATAAAAGTAGTTTTAGTTCATGTAATAACCCTACGCTGAGGCACACTTCCCCTGACACACACACACACACACACACACACACACACACACACACACACACCTAGCAGCAATTATACCTCAACTGTCCAGATTCTGAGTAACTGTACTTCATTTTTTTGGTTCTATGAGTAGACACCCTCAAAAACAAAAACAACCTGTTGTGAAATATACTGTAAATGTTATAATGCTTTTTATGAAGAAAAAAAAAAACAGAACTTGACAGTAAACTTGTCCTGAGAATGGATTGGAACTATAGACAACTGGCAAATGAGAATGCAGCCCTGTAACTCAGTCCTGTATTCTGGCCTTGGCTTAGTCTAGGTCACAGATTCCAGTCATGAAGTAACTTAGTAACTGAGTCTTAACTCTCACTTCTGCCAAGATTGATGAGGTTTCTTAGAATTAGCCCCAATGCCATCTTTCTAATCGCAAATTTCAGTAACTGATTCAGCTCCAGATACAGCCCCATCCACAGTAATGTTCAAGTCTGTTCCATAGATCCCACTTCCCAAGGTCTGGCTTATTTTCTAGGTTTGACCTCGACTTGCTTGCTTGGAAGTCACTTTTGTCAGAGATCAGGTTATAGCTAATTATCAGTGCAGTGTAATAGTGCTTTAATAATCTGCATGCTATAAATGGGTCTGATGTTCTAATGAATCATATATCTGTACAAGGAAATGGAATATTATGCTATTATGTATCATCAAGCATATGTGGTTTCTCTGACTCCAAAGCTCTCTTCTCAAGGGTGTTCTGTCTTTCAGGGTTGTGCTGGTTACATAGTTGGATTTCTCTCTGGAATGTGAACTAGGCTCACTGGTAACACACACAGGCCTGCTGGGTATTTCACAACATGGTTTGAAACTCGTCCATCCAGAAAGCAACGAACGTGAATCTGACCTAAAGTTCTAAGCAAATTATAAATAAATGATAAAAAAAAATACATTCAATATATTTATTTGTCAACCAGGTAATTATATATGCTACACGTGTGTGTGTGTGTGTGTGTGTGTGTGTGTGTGTGTGTGTGTGTGTGTGTGTATATATATATACATATATATATATATATGTATATGTATATATATATATATATGTATATATATATATATATATATATATATATAATATTCTTATTGACAAAGAGGGTTAGCATTAGATGCCAACCTTTGGCCAATCAGAATTCTTAGTTTATTTCACGGTTTCCCATATTCAGATTCTCATCTTGAATTTTAGTCCAAACCACAGATTCTGGTCATGGATTTTAGTCTAAACCACAGATTCTGGTCTTGGATTTTAGTCTAAACCACAGATTCTGGTCATGGATTTTAGTCTAAGCCACAGATTCTGGTCATGGATTTTAGTCTAAACCACAGATTCTGGTCTTGGATTTTAGTCTAAACCACAGATTCTGGTCATGGATTTTAGTCTAAGCCACAGATTCTGGTCATGGATTTTAGTCTAAACCACAGATTCTGGTCTTGGATTTTAGTCTAAGCCACAGATTCTCGTCTTGGATTTTAGTCTAAGCCACAGATTCTCGTCTTGGATTTTAGTCTAAGCCACAGATTCTCGTCTTGGATTTTAGTCTAAGCCACAGATTCTGGTCATGGATTTTAGTCTAAGCCACAGACTCTCGTCTTGGATATTAGTCTAAACCACAGATTCTGGTCATGGATTTTAGTCTAAGCCACAGATTCTGGTCATGGATTTTAGTCTAAGCCACAGATTCTGGTCATGGATTTTAGTCTAAGCCACAGATTCTGGTCATGGATTTTAGTCTAAGCCACAGATTCTCGTCTTGGATTTTAGTCTAAGCCACAGATTCTCGTCTTGGATTTTAGTCTAAGCCACAGACTCTCGTCTTGGATATTAGTCTAAACCACAGATTCTGGTCATGGATTTTAGTCTAAGCCACAGATTCTGGTCATGGATTTTATTCTAAGCCACAGATTCTGGTCATGGATATTAGTCTAAACCACAGATTCTGGTCATGGATTTTAGTCTAAACCACAGATTCTGGTCATGGATTTTAGTCTAAGCCACAGATTCTCGTCTTGGATTTTAGTCTAAGCCACAGATTCTCGTCTTGGATTTTAGTCTAAGCCACAGATTCTCATCTTGGATTTTAGTCTAAGCCACAGATTCTGGTCATGGATTTTAGTCTAAGCCACAGATTCTCATCTTGGATTTTAGTCTAAGCCACAGATTCTGGTCATGGATTTTAGTCTAAGCCACAGATTCTGGTCATGGATTTTAGTTTAAACCACAGATTCTGGTCATGGATTTTAGTCTAAACCACAGATTCTGGTCATGGATTTTAGTCTAAGCCACAGATTCTCATCTTGGATTTTAGTCTAAGCCACAGATTCTCATCTTGGATTTTAGTCTAAGCCACAGATTCTCATCTTGGATTTTAGTCTTAAGCCACAGATTCTCATCTTGGATTTTAGTCTTAAGCCACAGATTCTGGTCATGGATTTTAGTCTAAGCCACAGATTCTGGTCATGGATTTTATTCTAAGCCACAGATTCTCGTCTTGGATTTTAGTCTAAACCACAGATTCTGGTCATGGATTTTATTCTAAGCCACAGATTCTCATCTTGGATTTTAGTCTAAACCACAGATTCTGGTCATGGATTTTAGTCTAAGCCACAGATTCTGGTCATGGATTTTAGTCTAAGCCACAGACTCTCGTCTTGGATATTAGTCTAAACCACAGATTCTGGTCATGGATTTTAGTCTAAGCCACAGATTCTGGTCATGGATTTTATTCTAAGCCACAGATTCTGGTCATGGATATTAGTCTAAACCACAGATTCTGGTCATGGATTTTAGTCTAAGCCACAGACTCTCGTCTTGGATATTAGTCTAAACCACAGATTCTGGTCATGGATTTTAGTCTAAGCCACAGATTCTGGTCATGGATTTTATTCTAAGCCACAGATTCTGGTCATGGATATTAGTCTAAACCACAGATTCTGGTCATGGATTTTAGTCTAAGCCACAGATTCTCGTCTTGGATTTTAGTCTAAGCCACAGATTCTCGTCTTGGATTTTAGTCTAAGCCACAGATTCTCATCTTGGATTTTAGTCTAAACCACAGATTCTGGTCATGGATTTTAGTCTAAGCCACAGATTCTCATCTTGGATTTTAGTCTAAGCCACAGATTCTGGTCATGGATTTTAGTCTAAGCCACAGATTCTGGTCATGGATTTTAGTCTAAGCCACAGATTCTGGTCATGGATTTTAGTCTAAGCCACAGATTCTGGTCATGGATTTTAGTCTAAGCCACAGATTCTGGTCATGGATTTTAGTTTAAACCACAGATTCTGGTCATGGATTTTAGTCTAAACCACAGATTCTGGTCATGGATTTTAGTCTAAGCCACAGATTCTCATCTTGGATTTTAGTCTAAGCCACAGATTCTCATCTTGGATTTTAGTCTTAAGCCACAGATTCTCATCTTGGATTTTAGTCTTAAGCCACAGATTCTCATCTTGGATTTTAGTCTTAAGCCACAGATTCTGGTCATGGATTTTAGTCTAAGCCACAGATTCTGGTCATGGATTTTATTCTAAGCCACAGATTCTCGTCTTGGATTTTAGTCTAAACCACAGATTCTGGTCATGGATTTTATTCTAAGCCACAGATTCTCATCTTGGATTTTAGTCTAAACCACAGATTCTGGTCATGGATTTTAGTCTAAGCCACAGATTCTGGTCATGGATTTTAGTCTAAGCCACAGACTCTCGTCTTGGATATTAGTCTAAGCCACAGATTCTGGTCATGGATTTTAGTCTAAGCCACAGATTCTGGTCATGGATTTTATTCTAAGCCACAGATTCTGGTCATGGATATTAGTCTAAACCACAGATTCTGGTCATGGATATTAGTCTAAACCACAGATTCTGGTCATGGATTTTAGTCTAAGCCACAGATTCTCGTCTTGGATTTTAGTCTAAGCCACAGATTCTCGTCTTGGATTTTAGTCTAAGCCACAGATTCTCGTCTTGGATTTTAGTCTAAACCACAGATTCTGGTCATGGATTTTAGTCTAAGCCACAGATTCTCATCTTGGATTTTAGTCTAAGCCACAGATTCTGGTCATGGATTTTAGTTTAAACCACAGATTCTGGTCATGGATTTTAGTCTAAACCACAGATTCTGGTCATGGATTTTAGTCTAAGCCACAGATTCTCATCTTGGATTTTAGTCTAAGCCACAGATTCTCATCTTGGATTTTAGTCTAAGCCACAGATTCTCATCTTGGATTTTAGTCTTAAGCCACAGATTCTCATCTTGGATTTTAGTCTTAAGCCACAGATTCTGGTCATGGATTTTAGTCTAAGCCACAGATTCTGGTCATGGATTTTATTCTAAGCCACAGATTCTCGTCTTGGATTTTAGTCTAAACCACAGATTCTGGTCATGGATTTTATTCTAAGCCACAGATTCTCATCTTGGATTTTAGTCTAAACCACAGATTCTGGTCATGGATTTTAGTCTAAGCCACAGATTCTCATCTTGGATTTTAGTCTAAGCCACAGATTCTGGTCATGGATTTTAGTCTAAGCCACAGATTCTGGTCATGGATTTTAGTTTAAACCACAGATTCTGGTCATGGATTTTAGTCTAAACCACAGATTCTGGTCATGGATTTTAGTCTAAGCCACAGATTCTCATCTTGGATTTTAGTCTAAGCCACAGATTCTCATCTTGGATTTAAGTCTAAGCCACAGATTCTCAACTTGGATTTTAGTCTTAAGCCACAGATTCTGGTCATGGATTTTAGTCTAAGCCACAGATTCTCATCTTGGATTTTAGGCTAAACCACAGATTCTCATCTTGGATTTTAGTCTAAGCCAAAGACAGTAACAGTAATTTTCTTAGACCCCACTTTCCAGGGTCTGGCTTATTTTCTATGTTTGACCTCGGCTTGTTTGTTTGAATAATGAGTAGATTCATTTTATGGGGTCTATCATACTTGATATACGTGGTGATCTTGATTACCTATCAAGGTAATCTTGAGTTATAAAATAGGAATTCACTTTATCAGAGATCAGGTTATAGCTAATTAACAGTGCAATGTAGTAGTGCTTTAATAATGTGAATTCTATAAATAAGTCAGATTTTCTAATTTTTTTTTTCAATAAATTAAATTACATAGCATTCAGAATAGGTAATTTATTTCCCGTTTTGCAATATAGCCACATGCTCTCCACTTTACTTGGAGTTTATGAGTGAAGTTCGTATTTGCCTTTAAAAACACTTCTAAACCTTTAACTCGTGAAGTTTGTTCAGTCCCAGCCAAGCTACAGCAGTTATGAATTATGTGCCTTGTGGATTTATTTACTAGATCTGGCTCTAAGCTGAAATGCCTCCGCCCGTTTATGTCGTGTATTAGAGGTGGTGGGGGGAGGGAGAGGTTTGTGCATGGTGTGTGTGGTGCACTTTCCCCCCTCCTCACCCTGTGGAAATGGACACTGCTGATGTATTTATAGACTCGGTGGACAGTAAAGAGCTGTTTCTCAAGACACAGTTAGTCACATGCGTTCGTCATAACTGATATCAGACTCTAGAAGGTTCTGACACGTCATCTTCCGTTCAGTGCTTTAAGTAGTTTAAGACGTCTACAGAACTTGTACAGGTAGGAGGACGTGTTTTTAAATTCGTACTAGTTTATTAGTGAAAAGGTCAAGGACACCTGTTAGTAAATATGTATGTGTTTGATAAACTTTGTTTACTTTTTATGTTGATCATGAGCACAATAAATCTGTGTTTTCATTCTTCTTTAGTTGATCCTTATCTGTAACTAAGTGCGTATGTGATGTTACCATGTTTGGTTTCTCTCTTCACAGATGACAAGAGTGTTTTGAGTCCACTCCAAACCAGAGACTGTTATCAGGCAAAACCGTGTTGCGATGGAGAAGCCCGTGTTACAGACGCAGCATTCCATGCTGCCTTTCTTCGATACAGCCCATGCTGTCAACCTGCTGCGTGGCATCCACGAGCTCCGTGCTGAGCGCAAGTTCTTCGACGTGACCCTGTGTGTCGAGGGAAAGGAGTTCCACTGCCACCGAACGGTTCTGGCCGCTGCCAGTACCTACTTCCGTGCTATGTTTGCTGGTACGCTCCGTGAGAGCGCCATGGACAGAGTGGCACTACACGAGGTCTCGGCTGAGCTGCTCGGCCTCCTTGTTGACTTCTGCTACACGGGCTGTGTGACCGTCACATGCGACAACGTGGATGTGCTGCTCAAGGCAGCTGACCTCTTTCAGTTCCCCTCAGTCAAGGCGGCGTGCTGCGCTTTCCTCGAGCAGCGCCTCGACGTCTCAAATTGCCTCGAGATCCAGGACTTTGCCGAGGCGTATGCGTGCAGCGAGCTGGCCACCAGTGCCCGCCGCTTTGCGCTCAACAACATTATGGAGCTGGCCAAGGGCCAGGAGTGTGAGCGTCTCCCCTGGAAGCGCTTGCTGGAACTAGTCTCAGACGATGCGTTGCGCGTGGACAAGGAGGAAACGGCGTACCAGATGGCGGCACGCTGGGTTAAAGCTGACCCGCGGAGAAGGCTCCAGTACTGGCCCGAGCTCCTGCAGCAGGTACGCTTGCCTTTCGTCCGACGCTTCTTCCTTCTCGCTCGTGTTGAGAGCGACCCACTTGTCTACCTGAAACCAGAGTGTCTGCGCCTGGTAGGCGAGGCACGCAGCTTCCAGTCGGGAGAGTACGACCGGCACGACCGTCCGTGCCAGCGCATGCGCCCTCGTCCCTCTACCGGTCTCGCAGAGATCCTGGTTGTGGTGGGAGGTTGTGACCAAGACTGTGATGAACTCGTGACCGTTGACTGCTTCAACCCGCAGACGGGCCAGTGGAGATACCTGGCCGAGTTCCCCGACCATCTTGGAGGAGGCTACAGCATAGCAGCACTAGGCAATGACATGTATGTCACAGGTAGGTTTGACCATTGATGATATGACCAAGGCAGCATTTATAATACAAGCTAAGGTCTATCTATATACATCATCCAAGTGCATGTTTTGTTTCCTCATTATATAAATCTATCCTTTAAACAGGAATCCTATAGATCCTATAAATCTATTCCCTAAAACAGGAAGAGGTAGATGACTTTACTGAACATTAAACTTAAATTCAAGTTTGTGTCTTAATTTGATGTTAAAATGTTCATGGCCCTTGGCCTCCGAGTTATCCAGTGATAAAGTACTGGCCCTATCATCCGGAGACCGCAAGTTCGATTCCCAGGTGATTCTGTAAGCTCTCGCAGCCGGAGGTCTAGAGAGAGCTGATTGGCCGAGCTCTCTCAGAGGGGAGGGATGAGAGGTACTTAGTGCTCCCACATTAACCCTTAAGAGTCTGAGGGTGTTTTGGGGCCCTGAAGAAGTTTTGACATGTCTTGACATTTGTATATTTTTCAGTTACTTATGAACATATAAATGTCTAAAGGCTAACTACACTGTTTTTAGCACAAACTGGGCTACAGTAATATGTGAGCAGCATGTATGTACAAATTTGTACTTTGGAGAAAAAAACAGTTATGCGTGATTATTGAAAACAACAAAAAAAAATATCACTGAAATAAGTTCACAAAACACATTCATAACATTTATTTACAAGACTTTTGTTACCTGGATCTTGTAGTCTAGAGTTTTTACTTCAAAATGATGTGATAATCATCTTGATCACTCATTCACAGAAAACAATATATTAATTTACATTTTCTAAGACACTTTTTGTGGCGTGGAGGCGTGAATGATCATGAATAATGCTCTACTTCACACCAGAGAAGACAAAGTCCCGAATAATGAGCTGCATAAATACCCCTTTCAGTCAGGTATGTGACAGAGGGAAGTGCTACAAGAAAATAATTTGAGGACAAAAAACATATTTTTTTGTTTGTAGTTTATTTAGAACAGTTCGAGATAAATAAAATGCATAAAAACAGACATTCAGGGTAAAACTGCAACGAGAACAGAACAAAATAAACTGAAAAAATACATTCGGTGAGAAAAGTGCTCCAAGATAAAGAAAATAACTAAACAACTGAAACAGGCATTCAAAGCAAAATGGTGCAAACAGGAACAGTGCAAGATAAAATGGGTGTATGGTGTCTACAGTCACACATCCCTGTGCCACTCTTGAAAGCAGTTCCTGTTCAACTGAAGACACAGGGGAACGTTACATGCCTGGGATCTCCAAGGTGTTTTTTGCCGCTTGCCATGGACTGCTTTGCAATGCACACACAACCTGCGACCTGCAGTGGCAGCATCTCTGGTGTCTGAGATCAGCACAGCTACTGGAATTGGTACATGGTCAGTACTTGTCCGTTTTGGTGCTACTTCCTGTGAGACACCAGTTCTTTATGCACAATGAAAGCATTGGTGGCAGCAATGTCCAAGAAGTGTAAAAAAAAATCTTCCTGTACCACTTCATTGTTTTGTGCTGGGCGGTGTAGTACTGTAACAGCTGATCAGACAGGTCAACGCCCCCCATGTGCTGGTTGTACGCAGTCACAGGTGCAGGACATGGAAATGTCTTTGTAGTCCATGTACCTTGTAATTTCACCCTCCTCTGCACAGTATCTCCTGTATAAGCAGAATGGATGGTAGAACAAACAGATACTTCTCGGGTGTCCATCCACTACACAAATACAAGAGGTCCATCTCGACTCCACCTGACGGATCCCCTGGCAGACTTTTTAGACAGTGAATTATCTGCATTCCGAGGGCAGTCCTTCCTGTTGTCTCTGTAAGTCCCACATGCACCAAACTTCATGGTAAGCAAGTCTTTTAGGAGCTTTGGACTTGTGTAGAAATTGTCCATGTACACATGGTACCCTGAACCTAAAACAGTCCAAGAGAGACGTCACAGCATCATATGATAGTCCATGGCCTGTGGGAAAGTTGTTCTTTCCTGTGTACACAGAAAAGTCCATAGTGTATCCATTTGAAGAATCAGCAAGAACAAACAACTTGAAGCCCCACCTAGTTGGCTTGGCTTGCATGTACTGCGTCATTCCTGTGTGTGCTTTGCAGGCCACCACTCTCTCATCCACAGCTAAATTTCTTCTGGGATGATAGATAGCTTTGCAAGCATGACGGATAGTGTCCATAAGAGGTCTAACCCTGAACAGACGATCATGTTCGGATGTGCCCCTCTTCCTGTCATTCTCCTTGTCTGCATCTGGGTGACTCATGTGCACATTCCAAGAAATTGGTGAATTGGAAACAGGTGAGGTCCTGGTTCCCGTGCGGGCAGGAATCGCAGAATCTGTGGAACCGTGTCGTCATCAGTCTGTGTTTTCCATGATTTTGTCTGCATCTTGCCTGCTTGTTTGCCTCTGCTTTTTTTGGGGACAGGTGGCTGATCATTTTCACTGTCACAACTATTTTGAAAAAAAAAAGAAAAAAAAAACCTGAGCATGCTGGTAACAATAAAAGAAACTAATGTACATCATCATCATCATCATCATATACACACGTACATATACACACACGTATGTGCACTTACTCAGTATAATTCTCGATTGCCTTCAAAACTGAACGTTGCTTATGTGTCCCGGTGCGAGGTGCTGGTGAAGGCAAGGGTGATGCAGACACATTCCTAAAAAAAATTTTTTAAAAAGTTGTTAGCCTGTATTGTTCCAAGTAAACAAACAAAATTATACAGAGAGGCCCCAAAAATTCATACTGATATCTTTGGAGGAAGCATAACACTACTCTGCTGACATAATTCAATCAAGTTTTAAAAAGAGCATAGATAACAACTGTCAGTGTGTATACACTTTTGTGCCCCTCTGTATGTGTTGATGGGCAATAGGCTGGACAAATATCTGTTGATGGGCCACAGACCATGTAGTGCATCTCAAACATTTACACCCGAGACATTAGCATGATGCCATGCACCAGGCATGTTTTACATACACATTTAACACATTCTAAACATTTACACCTGAGCAGATATTGTAAATATCTGCTAAACTAAAGCTATTGTGAAGATTTACACCACAGAAAATATTCATAAATATATCTTAGCTGCATAAGGCATTATTTTAGCCAGCTGTAACTAACATGCTTGTGCTAAATAACATTACCGATAGCAGTGTCATAAGCTAACCAAAACTGAGCCAAATATATATTAGCAACCATAATCTAAAGCTATCCAAAACGAGGTGAAATACATTGGAACATTTACAAACATCTGTAAACTCCATAAGGCATTAGCTTAGCCACCTGAACTAACATGCTTGTGCTAAGCTACATAAAGCAGCATGTTAGCATGATTACCATGCTGACCTAAACCATGTACGTGACATTGAAAGACAAAGTTTCACATAAGCTAACCGAATAACTTACCCATTGTCATAACAGCTTGTTTGAAAATCCTCTGCTGGATCTATTCTCTCTTCAAAATGATCCCGTTCGTCGACGGAGTTGTAATCTTCTTCTGAGGAAAAGGTAAACTCCTCCCACTGTCCAAAATCATCTGAAGAGCTTCATCGGCTGTGTAGCGCGTGCCATCTTCCAAACGCGCAGAAAACTCACTGAATCTGTGTGGAAACTGTGTGTGTGCTCAAGCCGGGCTGTGCTTTTTCAAGCCGGTGTCCGGGGGGCGTGGCCTCGCCTGTAGATTACCCGGACTGTTTTCCCTGTGAATAGCGTGTGGGCGTGTCCTGCCTCAGCTCATTATCGGATAATGAAGTGCGAGAGAAACTCTGTGCCTCTCCTTGGTTTCACACGGATTACATAAAATGAGAATGTTTGTTGAGAATGTAACTTGCATCATTTAAAAGTAGACCCTTTAAGCTTTAATCTCTCATGTGTGTGCAGTATTCGCGGAGTTTCAGTTCATTTTAACGACGTGTTAATTTTTTTTTTTTCGCGGAGACTGAGACTGCTGAAAGCGCACCCTGTTTATTTTCTTTATTTTACAAAAGCACAACGTTTTGTGGATATTCTGAGTGTTCATCAATAAAAGTAGACCCTTTACAGATTCAAATGATGTAATACACTTATGTGTAGGATAAAAAATGACAGAGCATTTTAAATTCTTTTCACGGTTACCAGAAAAAAATGCAAGTGGACCCGCCGACTCCTAAGGGTTTTAATTAATCACGGCTCTACAGCCCCCCCCCCCCCCCCCCCCCCCCCCCCCCCCCTTATGGTGTGCGCGAGCAGTTCGAAAGGATGCGGTCGACTGGCGTTACGTGGTTCGGAGGAAACGGTGATAGTCTTCGGCCCTCCCGACGGAGTGGTAATAGTAGCCTTAATGTGGGAGCCCCCTAGTGACGGGGAGGAATTAGACACGACTAAATTAGGGAGAAATTGGGGGGGAATGCTTGTAACCACAATGATTGTAAGGCATCTTCTTGAGAAAGAATCTCAAATGTCTTTCTCTGCGAATCATGAAAGCAAGAGGTAGGACTTCCAGCTCCTTTATGTCAGTAAACATTTAAGTGGAACCCATTTAAGATTTACCCCAGTGAGAAGATTGTGGATTTTACTTGGATCGATCTTGATTGCAATGAGAAAGCGCCAATCAATCACACGCTCACTTTCAGCCACCAGTTTATCCTGGTCAGGGTGGCGACACTGGAGCCAGAACCTGTTATACTGTATATACTGGGTATGAGGCTTATAAGTTACTATGGGTAAATAAATATCGTGTGTCAAAACAGCATGTTACTGAAGATTTCTGTGCCAGTAGAAAAAAGCATTCAGGATCAGTCGTGTGAATGCTTAATCCTTGATGGCCTGCATTCTCTCTCACCTTTAGAACTTTCTAGAACACATCTTGTGAAATGGAAGCGTGCACGAGTATAAATAAACCACTAGGTGTTTGGTTATATGCGAGAGGGGTAATGAGACATGGTGTTCTTCCAGAGAAGCCACAGCACTTAATGATTCAGGCGTACAGGACTGGACAGTGTTTGCACCAGAGAAGCATCTCAGGCATTCACAAATCCTTGCATGTGTTTTGAAAGACAATGTTTGGTGCAATGAAGTGCTACCACAGCTGCTGAAAGGATACCATGTGTAACAGTGTTTAACCCCACCCACTTATGACGGCAGGCGGCTCTGACGGTTCACGGCTCTACGACGGCGTCTGGCGCTACAACTCTAGCGTGAACGAATGGACCGAGGTGTCGCCCATGCTCAAGCCACGCGAGTACCACAGCTCCTGCGTGCTGAAAGGCCAGCTTTACGTGGTGGCCTCGGACAGCACAGAGCGCTACGACCACGCGCTGGACTGCTGGGAGACACTGACACCCATGCTGCACCCCATGGATAACTGCTCAACGACAGCATGCGGTGGCCGTCTCTATGCCACCGGCTCGCTCACGGGCGACGACGCCATGGCCATCCAGTGCTACGATGGCGACACCAACCGCTGGAACCTGGTCAACTGCGGCCAGATGCCTCCTTGGTCCTTCGCCCCCAAATCGGTGACTCTCAATGGACTCATCTACTTTGTGAGGTGAGGACGTTAACCCAGAACGTACGCGCTTGAGGTGTTTGACCAGGTAGTTTTCTGGAAAAATTAAAAAGCAGAATTGCCAAAAACCTTTGACTTAAGGTGGAGTAGCGTTTGTATTTATAATAATGTAATAGGTTATAATAATGTAAAGGAACAGATTTCACATAAATAATGTATCTGTATTAATTGTTACTAGGGTTATTAATAGATCTGTGAATCTTACTTAGACCGTTGGTTCAGCTTGATTTTTTTGGGGGGGGCATTTCGATTGTGAATTGCTAAGCTTGAAATTTGACTTGAGATTAGTTTCTAGAGCTGAACTGAGCTTCATGAAATAGGGCACACTGAATATAGGTTCTGAGTACCAGGCTTTTTTTTATCTGAATTTCAGAATATTAAATTAAATGTATATTAAAATCAAGACTTTGAAATTTCGCAGCTTGAAATAAACTGTTGAGATTTTCATGTGAAATTCGGTGCACATAAATTCAGCGATATTGCTTTTTAAAGTAAAATATTTCAGTTTAATAAATTCCGTAGTATTTACATTTAAAAACTAACGATTCAGCAGTGATTTAAATTTCAAAATGTGTTTTTCAAAGGCTGATATAATTAAAAGTATTATGACGCCAGTTTGCTTGCATAATTTCCAATTTGATTGGATTCAATAGCAATATCTGATTTGGTTCAAGTAGTTTTTATTTTTCATAGATTTGAAAGTATTAAAACTACAGGTAGTCCATGAATTACGAACATTCGAGTTAAAAAATTCAAATGGCTCTTCTGTACAGATGTCCTGATTGAAAAATCCTTGAGTTCACAGTCCAATACAGTGGAAAACAGCTCTGAGACAAAATGGCATGCATTCGGGATTCCCCTTGCGATTTAAAGGCGCAGAGACAACACTGTTACAGTTGATGTGCGAGATTTATTCCCTCAGGCGCGGTTATAGTTTTTGGCCATATAATGGCAGTGTTCGGAAAGAGGGACAGAGATTTAGTCAAGTGGATTGGTATGCTTTACATTATTCTACTTAAGAACAAATCCTTTGTGACTCGTGTTCCAGTCCAGTAGGTGGCAGTAATGCACCAACCACCCATAAACTCAAAAAGAGAAGAAGCGAAACGCACGCGGTTTGTTTTTAAGGAATTTGGTATTTCTTTAAGATCGTCTTTTTTTAAGACCGTTTAACAAATCAAAACAAAAACTAACTCAACGATTGAAATAATTTAATTCACCAACAAAAAATTAACTAAATTGCATAACTGATTAAATCACATCTAGCTCTAGTTACTACTGGGTCACAGGACCACTCAGCATGATTGGATGGTCAACTCACAGCTGCCTTATTGCTAATACCAACTGAATGCATTTCCAGCTTCCATATACTGTACATCAGTAGTCGTCAGACTAATATTACTTCAGTCATGTGATCCACAATCAAAACATTCGCTGTTTGACTGGCGATCATGCCTGCCATAGGTAATGCTGCCAAAACAAATAATAATGATGAATTCCTGGCTAAATTTACCCTCTCACAAACTGCTTTTACCAAACACACAACAAGAGACCAGGCAACTCTGTATGTTGAGACAATCCGGTCATCGGATATTACAGAGTTTTAGCAAGCTCCAGCTGTCTCAGTAAAGGCTTTCGAAGACAGCTCCGGCAGATTTACAATATAGTGATATTTACAGCCATCTCATCGATTACAGGTTCGATTCAATGTCAAACTATCATTTAGTAAAATCAAAACAGTATGTGACCATCATAGTTTCTGACGCATTTTCTCTATACCTTGCCGTTCACCTGTTACTTTGCTAGCTGTGCTGTGTGACGAGTGGCCGAGATCGCTCCACGTGTGTTCACGCCGGTGTGTTTAGCTATTTAGTATGTATGACAAAAAAAAAACAGTACGATTGAAAAAAGTGCCGTGTAACAGGGTGGAGGAGTGAGACTGGAAATAATAATCGTTTAACACAAACACACACTCGGGTTGCAAAAAAAGCAATCTTGATAAAAAGCCACAGGTGGAAAGTATTAGGTGTTCACTGCAGGCGCCGCTCGACCTCTGCTGCTGCTGCCACAGTCGGCTAGAAGGAAAAAAACATCGACCTAATTTAAGCTTTTAGAAAACAACAAACGCTAAGTGAATACTAATTGTGTTGAATTTACAGAAAAATTGTCTCATGATCACCAACAGGGGCTCGTCTTTACCCTGGATTTGCCTCGTCTGCCTGCAAGATAGCTATAGCTATTAACTCTCTATGTTTATTTTAGACTCTTGTTTTCTTTTGCACTGACGTGTCATGGTCTGTGTCATCGTTGCTATGTTTTAGGGATGACTCTGCAGAAATCGACACCTATGATCCACAGAAGAACGAATGGGACAAGATCAGCCCGATGAATCAAGTAAGGGATTTTTCTTCGGCGGGTGTGTCTCGATCTCTATGAGAAAATGCCGGATTAGCATGTAAACTGGGTAGCGAGTATTTCTCCAACGTCTGCAGCTTGAATATCTTGGAGATTTTTGTCTGCTCCACAACTAGCCTTCTAAACTTTATAAGATAAGATACTTTCCTGAATATGTTCCTTCCCAGGTCCACGTAGGTGGCAGCGTGGCGGCTCTAGGAGGCCGCCTCTACGTGTCCGGAGGCTATGACAACACGTTCGAGCTGTCCGACGTGGTGGAGGTGTACGACCCCGGCGCTCGCTCGTGGAGCCTAGCCGGCCGCCTCCCTCAGCCCACCTTCTGGCACGGCAGCGTCAGTATCTTCCGGCAGTTCATGCCCCTCGTGCCCAGTACTTTCGAGCCGGTCGACATCCCCGAGGTGGAAGACATCCCCCTGCACCGCCACCATCGCCACCACCAGGCTTTTCAAGAACTCAACAACGAGCTCAACCAGAACCACCGCAACCGCGAAGTGAACCCGGCACGCTGAGGTTATTGTCGAACTCGATTTAAACTTTAAAGTACGCACTTTACCACGTTTTCACCTCAAATGGAGAGCAAGGAAGACGAACGGACCGCTTCCTTAATCTCTCCTAGTTCGCTTCTCTAAATTCCCGTTATGTTAATGGATTTGGTCAGTGTGGGGTTTGTTACACCAGCATCATTCTCACCAGAGTTTTTACAACGAAGTAATTACATAAAAGCTTAAATGTGATGCTTAAAACAAACAAACAAACAAACAAACAAAAAAACAAAACAAGAAATGCACATCTGTATAATAATCTCTTGAGACTTTCGTACAGGATTTTCTTCCATGACTGGCTAAGGTATTAGTTCACTTATCTATGCAACGTAATGCTTAATAATTGGAACTGATTGTACTGAAGTTTGTTTTTTTGCTAACCATCCCATCTGGCCAAATACTATTATGCCAGTAATGCAGAGGTTTATTCCAATGAAGCGCTCAAAGAAAGCAAAGTACGATCAGCTATTAGACCAGATTTTATAAGTATAAACTCCCAACATTTCAGTAAGATGGCTAGATGTAGACGTGACATCTTTGATCATTATAGTCTTGAAAGAAGAATTCTTCTTAATATACAATTGATTGCTATTTACATACAGTACGGTGCAAAAGTCACTCATATCTTCATATTTTCCTCCCAAAGAGCCAGACTTCCTTGTATTTTTAATGTACGACAGAAGAATAGTTCTCCAGGCTTCCTGAAGGACTTTTTTTGGCTCTCATTTTCAGTCCAGTGCCTGTACCCTGTCCCTGTATTCAACTAGACACAGTCAGTATTAAGTGCATCAGTGGTTTCAGGTAGACTTGTAAGCTGGTAAGAGCTCATTTTCTGAGCGTTTATGAGAACCTGACACGAGACCCTGGGAATGTCAGGCCTGTTATACAAAAACAGATGAAATTCATTATTATTATTATTATTATAGGCTGAAAAATGGTGTCTTATGTAATCCGTTGCTACCTTAACTGCCATACAAACATATTCACGTATTGTTTGTTTTATTGCTTTGGAAAAGTAATATTCAGGGATATATATTTTTTTTAAATCAACAGACGTCATAAAATAAACATTTAAGACCGAATTAGAATGCCTAAGATGTTTGCACAGTACTGTGTAAATGTTTTCCAGATTTTGATTAATTTTTTTTTCTCATGGCACGATGGGAATACTATGCAGTTTAAATGATTTAGATCATCAGACTGCCAAGTTTTTTTTTGTTTTTTTTTTTTGCTTTTATACAAGGGTCGTTCGAGTCAAAGCGGTACTTTTAATTGTGCAGAATAATTGTGCTCTTTATTTCTCTATATAATCCCCGGCTTCACTGACGCACCTATCCCAGTGTCTTGGCAGCAATCGGATACCGTCTAGATAGAAACTTTTCTGAGGCATGATCGGATGGCCTGCTTCACGTCTGAAACGGTGGCCTCCCAGAAAGTCCCAAACACGTGGAATCCACTTAGAGCTCCCTTGCAACCCAAAGTGCACCTACAGGACCGCTCGCAAAGACCTTCATTTCTGGAAGGTAGTGTTCCCACAGACAGATGCGTCTCTTCCGCAAGCTGGAGACAAGTCATCTGTCCATTTTCAAGGATCAGGCGTTCTACTGAATGTTGCTGAATGTTGACGGAAACGATCGCAGTCGGCTCCGATCCATCTCAGCCAGGATCGTCATTCACAGAAGCGTTTAAAGCGGGTTTTTTTTCCCCCCACCTTCATAGATACTTTTTTTTTTACCACAAGTCCCGGTTTCACCTGAACGGTCAATTGATCAACATTTTAAATAGATTCGCAGTTTCTTCTTGTTATTAATACTGTTATCGTGGATGACTATCATTTACAAGTGTCTACTGATGCTACTCTTGTAGTAATGCATGTAGGATACAGTAGCCCTGCACCAGACAAAGCTAGGCTAGTATGTTATGATATTGTAATATAATACTGTACTTTAGCACAGCTTATTAAAGTATGCTTGTCTACATGTGTGACTATACAGAACACTGCAGTTGGTTTGTTTTTTTTAATGCTTTACATTTCATATGATGTTATTATTAATAAGGATAAATAGATCAATCTTTACAAAAGAAACAAAATCCATTCCCTGACGTACAAAACCTTACTCTGGTGGGAATCATGCTGGTTGTTTTAACGCTGAGCCAAGCCTCGCTACTGGAGCCGTGTACGTTCGCGTTGCATGTTACTACGACACTAGAAGGAGACGGGCTAGAGACAGGAGTCTCGTTATGAAGTAGTGCCTAGTGATCCATCCCTTGGGAACCGGATAGACGACGGGGTCTGCCGAAAGCAAGCCACAGCTTTTTTTCTTTCAATTTTTTTCTTTCATTAAGAATTTTATTCAATTCTTTGTGACGTACATCATATAACTCCACACTTAACTAAAGAGCAAGGGTTGGATCGCTCGATTAATATTTACAGCGTATGATCGCCAAATATGGATTGCACTGCAGAGAAAATAACATTTACATCTATTTTTCTGATCTTTTTCTCTCCTCCTGCTTTCTCCCTGGACATACCAGACAATCTATTATGCATGAATTGTTCTTTTTTTTTTCATGAATTAATGTCTCAATCACAATATTTTGATAGGAAATTTATTTATGAATGTCTAGACGTGGTGTTTGTTTATTATTTTTATGAAGGTGTGTAACAGCACATGAAGTTGTGTTTGATTTCCTCAACATCTTTCACTACGCTGTTAAATAACTGGAATTCAGTAATCTCTTCTCAAAGCAGACGTTGTGCGTTTCGTGTTTTATTACGAAGAGTTATGATTATAGAAATGGTACTTGTAAACTTTGTGTTACTTTATTTGTTTTTTCTTACAATATTTAGTTTTAGTTTGTGGCCAAAATCCTGTTCACTGTGCAGGCCTTGTGTTTTGATTGGTGTAGTGGTGTCTGTAAGCGTGATGGAGGAATAAACTGCAGGCAGGACTGTGGGGTATTTATTTGCACTGTAACAGGTGCAATCACAGCACATCATATCATATACACAATATGGATATTTTATAATATTTGTGCGAATTGTTTGGGACAAAGCATTGAATGAATACACAGTACCAGTCAAAAGTTTGGAGAAGTTTATTTAGAGTTACCAGCCTCAGAAATCGCCAATTAACCTCAACCAGCACCTCAGATTAGAGCCGTTATGAAGGATTTCCAGAGCATGTGTACTGTAGCAGACACATCTCACTATCAACGGCTCAAAGGAGATTATTGTATATTTTGGACGCCGTCAGGATTGTTTTATGTAAATGTAAAAAAAAAAATCAGGCAAAAATATCACGTTCCAAGGTGTGTCCAAACTTTTGACCGGTAGTACGGTACATATAAATGAAAATACAACATATCATATGTTATCAGCCATAACATTACTATTGATCATTAATTACATACCAGCAAACTGGTGACAGGATCATGGGCTCACCCCTGGGAGACCAAAGGCCAGCACGTCTGGTCAGATCCCCTTCCAAGAAAAGTTAATGCTGGCCATGACAGAAAGGCACCAGAACACCAGTGCATCACAGGCCACAAAGGGGCCAAAGGGGCTAAGAGCCCAAGGTCACCGACCCGGCCTCCACACACCACACTCCAAACAAGCCCCCACTGGATCTGCCAGGCAAACATGTCTGATCCACAGATGCCAAACCCAGAGTGTCTGGTGCACGGACACCACAGCACACCCGTAGAGACCCTGCACAGCCACACCCCGACGGGCAAGAGCCACCCTACACAATACTGAGCTTAATGTTATGGCTGATCAGTTTATGTGGCGATATAGGAAAACCCAACAGGTGTTCGAGTGAAGATTTCATTTCTCCTGTATCAAAAACGAAACATCTGCTCAACTCTTAAGGAACCGTAAACGTATTTCCTCAAAGTGAGAGTCTGTTTTTTATGCAGAAATTTCTAGAAAAACCCATGCTGCATTACATTCTGGCAAAGCAGTCCAGTGCAAAATCCAAGTTTGGTTTAGGTTTAAATTTTCCTACCTACTGTATAACACACACTGACCTAAAATCTTAGCATATGTTGATCAGTGTGCCAAGCAACAGTAAACGAGAAAGAAATGCTTGATGTGCACTACTACCTAAGTAAGTAAAACCAACTCTTCCATTTTTTTTACTGACCAAAAAAAGTCAAAGACAACGGCGCCACCTTCTTGTTGTCTCTTGGCTCCTGAGACAACTCTCTGCGTCACTACCTCGTTCAGCAATTTCCTGTTTCATTTTGCGTCTTGCATTTTGGATTGGCTGAGTGGATATCCCTGTCGGTTCGCACCACCAGAGCTGGGGGTCGAATCCCGTCTCCGGACTATAGCGGTGCAGTTTGCATGTCCTCGTTGTGTTTGGTGGGTTTCCTCTGTGTAAGACATGGTGTAAGCTGACTGGCGTTTTCCAAATTCCCTGTATTGTTTGTACGAGTTGTTAATGCATTGTTGATGAGTGTGGCACATGAGCACATATGCCCTGCAGTGTACCATGAGTTCCATGGGAAAGGCACCAGGTAACCCACCACCCTACACAGGACTCTTATAGATAATGGATGGAAGATTTTTTTGCATTTGGTTCGATATTATCAATAGCCGTAGCTTTCTCAAAGTTTTTATTAATTTCACAGTCTCTACGCTGTCTTCCTGTGTAAAAAGCGAGTTTAATAAAAAAATAAAAATTAAAACAGGTGAAGGGTTTTCCCAGGCTGCCACACAAACAATATCTAATTTGTATATTGTAAAGAGTTTGTAAAAGTACATCCTCTACATGTTCTAAAACCTTAATTCATATATGTATGTACAGTACATTGTTCTAAAAAAGGCGTTCACTCATCTCTGAGAGCCTTCATAGTAAGACGAGAGTAGTCTAGAAGGATAGTAGGAACCTTCACTCTTAACAACATATGTTTCCTTTACATGTGTACTTACTGTTAAGTACTAGTCTGTGTATTTAAGGTGACCTCGTGCATTGTGCACGTCGTCAGAATGAAATGAAGCTGGTCTTAGCATTGCACCTTGCAGCACTCCTGCTCTCTCTCAAGCCTTCCCATCAGCCCCGTTGCCCGGCAGCTCCACCACCAGGCCTCCTGATTGAATGGGGAATGTGTCCGTCACCAGCACCTCCATCACCTCGTCCATGCCGAAGCTTTCCTGCACAGCCTCCTTGACAGCTCCAGAGTCCACGTTTTCTGTCGCGGAAGGTTGGGCCTCCTCGCCGGCCTTGTCTTGTCCTTCCGGGGGCCTAGCTGTAGGTGTAGGCTCTGTGTTCACATCCTCCACGATGAGGTTGCGCAGTTTCCTCTGTCGTGGGTTGTAGTTTTCTACACGGTTGTGGATCTGTGAATGCCGCCGCAGGTGAGCCTGAACACGAAAGGAGAATAATTAACTGACTAAAGCTGCTTCCAAGTAAATAATCAAAGTAAAACTGATGGACAACAACAATAAACAACAATAATAATAATCAGCACTGATGTTATGCATTCCAGCACAATGTGAGGTGAAATACAAGGGCTGTTCAAGTCAAACTGGGACTTGGGTATTTAAAAAAGACAAGCACAGACTCTTAGCCGCAGTAAAACATTTGAATGGTGCAAACGTTTTAATAAAAGCCTGTGTGTCCATGAATGATGATCCAAGCCCAGGTGGCTCAGAGCCCACTGCAGTACTACCTGTGAACATTCAGTGAGTGGAATGCCTGATCCTTGAAAATCGATGGATAACTTGAGGAAAGAGATGCATATGTTTTTGGGAATTGTGTACACAACAGGAACTTGGCTGGGAGATATTGGCATATCCTATGTATATAGTACAGTGGAACCTCGGATTGCGAGTAACTCGGTTTCCGAGTGTTCCGCAAGACGAGCAAAGACTTTTAATAAATTTTGACGAGCATGTCTTGGAGTTTTTTGACACCAACACACACACACACTCTCTCGCCTTTACACCCCCCCCTCCCTGGCTTTACACAGACACACACACTCTGCTCTACACAGAAACTCTGCTCTGTCGCGATTCTTTTCAACGGTAAGGTGCACTTTACAGAAGTCATTCCGTTAGTCTGCGCTTACGCGAGTGTCATTAGAGAGATTTATTTTTTTCCCGTTAAAAGTGTTTCCGTTGTGTGTGCGTTTGTTGTGAAACTTAAAAAGCGAGGTGGGGGGAGGGAGGAGGAGTTTTACTGTGTAAGACGAGGCGAGGGAAGGGGCTAATTCCACACACACACACACACAAATACACGGAGCCTGCGCACACAAACGGAAACACTTATCTGTTGGGGTTTATTTTAACTTTTTTTAAAGGTAAACTACAGGTTAATTTGTTTTATTTTTACTTTATATATTGTATTAATTATTTTTCTGTATTAATTTTTTTGGGCTGTGGAACGAATTATTTGAGTTTTCATTATTTCTTATGGGATTTGGTTTACGAGTGCTTTGGAATACGAGCCCGCTTCCGGAACAAATTATGCTCGTAATCCAAGGTTCCACTGTATATGTTTGGGTCATTAAAGGAGTTCCTGGGAGGCCAGCGTTTCAGACGTTCAGCGGCTGATCATGGCTCAGACGAATTAAAAAAAAAAACTTTCTACCTTGATGGTATCCAAGCACTAATGAAATACTGGGATAAGTGCATCAGTATAACAAGAGATTATATAGAGACATAAACACACTCAAAAAAATAAAAATTAAAAATTGTTTACTGGGCAATCAACAGTCCCGGTTTTACTCGAACACCCCTCGTACATAAGGAATAACATAGTCTGGTATATGCTGTTATAGAAATATTATCAGCAGCAGTAATACCACCGTTCAGGAAATCGGACGCGCTAATCCGCTTTAGTATCCAGACTATCCCTTTGATGTCTGATTTGATCCTCTGACTCTGATGATACCTGTCTGGTGAACTTGTAGCCACACTCACTGCACTCGAACTTCCTCATTCCTTTGTGTCTCCGCACGTGTACCCGAAGCTGCTCAATAGCTGAAGAGGAAACAAGATCTTTTTAATACGGTGCCACAACACACGGGGTAACGATAAGCGCGCTGGCGTCAGGTCATACATCCATAACATCACACAACACAACACAATACAGTCCAGCACAGACCTCTGAAGGACTTGTTACAGATGGGACAGGGGTGCGGCTGGCCTTCTTGGTGCTTGCTGGCTATGTGGCGCTGCAGCGGCCCTTTCTCGGTGAAACGTTGCTGGCAGAACTCGCAGGTGTACGGCCGTTCCCCCGTGTGTGTGCGGCTGTGCTTGTCCAGGCTCGCTACAGTATACACACACACACACACAAAAACGCCTGATATTCATCTCACAAATAGCTTTTATTACAGTGTATAAATAATTTCTGAGAGTCTGTTGATATTTCTTATACCTACCTGTATCAGCTGTACAAACAACATATACAAAACTAATTCCATTAGGTCACGGTATATTACATCAGCATGGTTACATTGTTCTTTGCAGTTATATAAACAACTTGTATGGCTGTTGTTTTTATTATTATTATTTTTAACAAATGATTCATAAAAGATATTTGACATTGTACCCAGGTTATTTATAATCTTTGGCCTGATAAGTGAAATCCTGACGTCTTGTTTTTAAAGTCACTTGGACAGAGATGTATTTACTCTCCATGTCAAATTCAAACAGACCCCTCATCTGTTTTTCTCTAGAGGCATTAGAGATAAAAAAACATCACGTGATGTGGGGGGGGGGGGGGGGGGGGGGGGTTCGAGTCAAACCAGGACTTGTGATGAAATTTTACAAGAAACTCTTGGCCACAGGAGTTCATTTGGAAGGTGTACATGTTTTAAAGAAGGCTGTATGTCCGTGATTGGCGATCCCTGCCGAGGTGTCTCTGAGCTCACTGAATTCTTTCCCATGAACATTTAGAGTAGAACGTCTGATCTTTGAAAATTATTGTAACTTGGAAGAGACGTGTACGGGAGCTGGACACACAATCACTCACCAACATCACTTGCACGTTACAGAGACTCGAGTGAGTTATTGCCACAACCCCCGTACAGTCCTGACCTCGCTCCAAGCCCTTTCCACATGTTTGGGCCATTAAAGAAGTTTTAAAGTGAAGCAGGTAGGCAGTCCAATCATGGCTCTGAGAAAGCTTTCCAGCGTAATGGTATCTAAACACTACTCAAACACTGGGATAAGTGTATTAGTGTAGCAGGGGATGATGTAAAGAAATAAAGGGAGTTTTTCCTTTCATAATTCCATTATTCTGCACAGTCAAAAGTTCTGGTTTGACTCGAACACCCCTGCTGGCTACACCTTAAGTAATTTCATCTGAATGACGCCAGGTTTCTCGTATACCTCTATGTATAACTAATATAAATTACCCTGGGTGCGGAAGGTCTTGCCGCAGAGGTGGCACTGATACGGTTTCTCTCCCGTGTGTGTGCGGAGGTGCATGTTCAGATTGACCTTCTGGGTGAAGGCGTGGTTGCAGATCTCGCACACGAACGGACGCTCCTTCCTGCAGAAGGCGGAACAAACTTATTATTTCTGGACCTCCATTCATTTAACATCCATAAGCATGTGGAGTGGTAGTATTTCCTAAAATAAACTGTTCTGTGTATATTTTAATCAACTCAATCAAATCCAGCCTGGATTTTTTTTCTATGCCATGCTAGAGGAAATACATGGAATTCATAAGGAATGACAAGTTAATGGAAAAAAAAAGGAATGGTAGGAATCTGCTGGTTTGTTTTGAACCAACACCTTGCTAATACACTCTTAACACTTTACGTCGGGTTTCCCTTTCATTTGTCACAGTGTCACATGTCTACAGCAGGCCCTGTATGGATTTCTCATGGCTACGCTGTACCTGTCCAGCGTCCGATACGGAATTGTAAAGAAGACCTGTGAATGGCTTTGATGTGCATCTGTAGGCCGTTGCGGCTGGACGCCCGATGGCCGCACTCCTCACATACGAACAGCTTCTCCCCCCGGTGCTTGACGGCTTCGTGGAGGCTCAGCTCGGTACGTGACAGAAAGCATTTGGTGCACAGCGGGCACTAGAGAAAAAACATGGAATTAAACCCAGAATGGAGGAAAAAAAAAAAACTGGCATTTTTAACATGTCGCATAATTTAACAAAGTGCAACAAACTCTTCAAATATCACTTGAGTAAGTTCTTAAAAGGTTAGCATACTGAATTATCCTTATCCTTTTGGAAATATGCATAAATACACATAGAAAACTTTCCCATGGTTGGTGTGTGATGAATGTAAAACTTATTTACAACTTATTTAAATGTGGTTTAATTATACACACGTGGACAAAATTGTTGGTACCCTTCGGTCAATGAAAGAAAAACCCACAATGGTCACAGAAATAACTTTAATCTGACAAAAGTAATAATAAATAAGAATTCTATGAATGTTAACCAATGAAAGTCAGACATTGCTTTTCAACCATGCTTCAACGGAATTATTTTAAAAAATGAACTCATGGAACAGGCCTGGACAAAATTGATGGTACCCCTAACTTAATAGTTTGTTGCACAACCTTTTGAGGAAATCACTGCAATCAAACGATTCCTGTAACTGTCAATGAGACTTCTGCACCTCTCTGCAGGTATTTTGGCCCACTCCTCATGAGCAAGCTGCTCCAGTTGTTTCCTGTTTGAAGGGCGCCTTTTCCAGACAGCATGTTTCAGCTCCTTCCAAAGATGTTCAATAGGATTGAGGTCAGGGCTCATAGAAGGCCACTTTAGAATAGTCCAATGTTTTCCTCTTAGCCATTCTTGGGTGTTTTTAGCTGTGTGTTTTGGGTCATTGTCCTGTTCCAAGACCCATGACCTGCGACTGAGACCCAGCTTTCTGACACTGGCCAGCACATTTCTCTCTAGAATCCCTTGATAGTCTTGAGATTTCATTGTACCCTGCACAGATTCAAGACACCCTGTGCCAGATGCAGCAAAGCAGCCCCAGAACATAACAGAGCCTCATCCATGTTTCACAGTAGGGACAGTGTTCTTTTCTTGATATGCTTCATTTTTCCGTCTGTGAACATAGAGCTGATGTGCCTTGTCAAAAAGTTCCATTTTTGTCTCATCTGTCCATAGGACATTCTCCCAGAAGCTTTGTGGCTTGTCAACATGTAGTTTGGCATATTCCAGTCTGGCTTTTTTATGATTTGTTTTCAACAATGGTGTCCTCCTTGGTCGTCTCCCATGTAGTCCACTTTGGCTCAAACAACGACGGATGGTGCGATCTGACACTGATGTTCCTTGAGCATGAAGTTCACCTTGGATCTCTTTAGAAGTCTCTCTGGGCTCTTTTGTTACCATTCGGATTATCCGTCTCTTTGATTTGTCATCAATTTTCCTCCTGCGGCCACGTCCAGGGAGGTTGGCTACAGTCCCATGGATCTTAAATTTCTGAATAATATGTGCAACTGTAGTCACAGGAACATCTAGCTGCTTAGAGATGGTCTTATAGCCTTTACCTTTAACATGCTTGTCTATAATTTTCTTTCGAATCTCCTGAGACAACTCTTTCCTTCACTTCCTCTGGTCCATGTTGAGTGTGGTACATACCATGTCACCAAACAACACAGTGACTACCTGGAGCCCTATATATAGGCCCACTGACTGATTACAAGATTGTAATCAGTGATGCTGTGATGCTAATTAGTGGACACACCTTGAATTAACATGTCCCTATAATAATGTCACATTATTTTCAGAATTTTCTAGGGGTACCATCATTTTTGTCCAGGCCTGTTCCATGAGTTAATTTTTTTAAATAATTCTGTTGAAGCATGGTTGAAAAGCAATGTCTGACCTTCATTGGTTAACATTCATAGAATTTTTTAAAATTATTACTTTTGTCAGATTAAAGTTATTTCTGTGACCATTGTGAGTTTTTCTTTCATTGACCGAAGGGTACCAACAATTTTGTCCACGTGTGTAAATTAGAACCCATGATTATTTATAACCAACCCCCTTGATCAGCCCTTGATTCTGCATATACCCAATGGAAAACATTTTTTATACATTTTTTTTTTGTGTTATGATTTATTGTTGTCTTGTGAGTGTCCATAATAATCATAACTGCTGTAAACAGAACTGGGAAGACGAACTCGGGATAAATACCTCTGATGAGTTTTGGGAAGATACAGTATAAGTTCTATTTTTGTCATGTGACCACTTTAGATTGATTTAATCTAAGATGGTTTATTGATTACTTCATTTAAGATCTATTTTAAGTCGATGTTTTTCCCAGACACTATTGATGTCACCTGCCATCCGTACTCACATGTTCTCCACTCGCCCTAAGCTTTCTATTCACTGCTCTCATTTTTATTGCACAATGTCCAAGACATTGGCTGTACATTTACAGCCTTGCCCATTGCTGGCAATTCTTTTTTTAACAGTCAGTAAGACTTTGTTATTGTCACGAGAAGTGTTGGGTGAGAGTACATGGATTACTTTTTTCATGTAACGCCATTTAAATACCCAGTTATTTAGTTATTTTTTCAATAATGTTATTCATTATTCAGACAATTTATGTAATGCATGAGCCAGACAGCAGTGATTCTGTTAGTGTGTGTGTGAAAAAATCATCCTACAAGCCCCGCCCCCTATAACCCCTATAATAATTAATAATAATATTAATTAGTTTCATTTTTAATTAGTTACTTTAAAAACACGAAAAAGCGTCCAACACTGTCTACGAGTAAAAGCAGATGCTTTGGTTTTTGCTTTTCATTGGAGAATCTCTACTCCACCTCATTCGTCTTGGCTGGAAGACCTTATGTCTTTTCTCCATTTGGAAAAATATATAAATTTAACATTAGGGCCTCTGAAGCCTAAACTTTTAACTTTCATGCACCACGTCATTAAATGCTGTTGAGAGCATGCGGTCCACTGACAGTGGTACTGTCTTAGCTTTTCCCGTCTCTTTCCTTGTTAAATCCTTCTGCCTCACTCCTTTGTTCATTGGTTTGTTCTTTGTCTTTGTTCCCTAGTCTTTTTTCTCTTTTTAATGAACCACTTCTTTGGGTATGGATTTTGTATTATCTTATATTAATTTTCGCTCCTTCTGCTTAAACCACATATTTAAATGCGGTTTAGTCCCAAACCCTTTCAGCTCCCTGCTTCTGTCTCACCTGGATTCTGTCGATTTGAACCTGTAGAGCTTCTGGTATAAACACTGACCTCTGCTTATCCCAGGACTCTCTTGACGAAGTCATTACTTAAGATATTAAAATTTTAGGTTTAAGATTTTAATAGAATTCTACATCTGGCTTCTGAACAGCTGCTTTGTGTTACAGAGATAAAATGAAACTGACAATAGTGTGGTGCTGTGACCGGTTCTTACTGAATGTGGTTTAGGAGCTCCGTGGACTTTGATCATGTGTTTTCGGAGTTCTTTCTTCTGCATGAACTGCTGCGGGCAGGACGTGCACTACAAACAGGGACAATGTTTAAACCACATAACCACAGAAGGCTTCCAATAAAAATATAGAAATCGCCTTTGCTTTTGTTGTCGCTGTGATGCCATATATTTCAGTAAAATGAAAAAGAAATACTGACACAAAAGTTGACTGTTATGACTTAAAGACCTATTATGCAAAATTTACTTTAGACATTTTTAGACATAAGATTGGGTCTCTAGTGTGCATATACCATCTAAAAAAAAAGAAAGAAAAAGACTTTAAACAAGCTAATTAGATTCCCCCAATGTGACCTCATATAAGAAGAGCCGCTCTATCGGTTTGTTTCTCAGCTCTGCTGTTCTTTGGAGGGGCGTGGCTCAGCAGTAGCTCATTTACATAGACATTTTGAAATGGTGCATTTGAAGGAGGAGTGAAATAAAGGGTACGAAAGAAAGCATTATCAGATAAACCAGCATGCCTTAAACTGATTCATTCACATACAGAGCTGTATAAAATAAACAAATCTCATTTCTGCCCCACTTGAATGCGCTGTTGGGAAAAATATATATTTTAAATCACCTTATTTGGCATCTCGCCTGTGTGTGTGACCGTGTGCACACGCAGCTCCTGTCTCTTCTTAAAGCTCATGGGACAATTGGGACAGGAAAACATCTAGAACACACCAGATTTTAGCGTTGAGTAAATCACCAGTGCATGCAAACCTTTCACAAAGAATGAATTGTTTTTCCATTTCCTCACCATATCGGTCCTGCTGAGGCAGTTCCTCGACTTGTGCTCCTGCAAATTCTCTTTCCTGTAATAGCACTTCCCGCATTTTTCACACCTGAACGGCTTCTCTCCCGTGTGCCGCCTGTTGTGGACTTTCAGGTAGTATTTGCTGAGGAATGTTTTGTGACACGTGGGACACTGGACAGAGCGATTGTCTGCCTCTTCCGAAGAGCCGCCTCCGTTTTCTTTACCGCTGACGCGTCCTTTAGGTTTACGCTTCCCTCTGGGACCCTTAGAACACGCGATGGGCGAATCGTTAGGCACGTACTCTTCGTCTGTGTCCACTGTGAAAGTCCTCGCACCATCATCATCATCATCATCATCTTCAACGGGATCACTGTTCTGATCGTCACCAGGTCCTTCCTGATCGAGAGAGACAGAGAGAGAGAGAGAGACTCAATGATTAAAACTCACCTATCAATTATTAAGTCACACACAGTTTAAATGAGTCCTTCGAGATCTACAAGAGTCTTATACCTTTTCTGTAAGAGCATACCTTATCATGTCTTATTCATTACTTGTGTTATAAACTCACATAAAGTATATAGTAATTAACTACAGTGCTGTGAAAAAGTATTTGTCCCTTCAGGATGTTTTTATTTTTTGCATATTTGATACAAATTTTAATATTACACAAAGATAACCCCAGTAAAAACAAAATGCGTTTTTTTTGTTGTTTTTTTTTTAAATGATGATTTCATTTATAAAGAGAAAAAAGCTATCCAAATCTACCTGGCCCTATGTGACAAAGTAATTGCCCCCTTATTAAATCATGAATGAACTGAGTTAAATTTCACTTGCCTCACCCAGGCCTGATTAGTACCAGACCTGTTCAATCAAGAAATCACTTAAATCACTTAAACCTGCCTGACAAAGTGAACCACGCTAAAAGACTTCAAAACCCAACTCATAATGCTCAGTGGTTAAGGCATTGGACTACGGTTTGGAAGGTCCCAGGTTCAAATCTCATGACCACCAAGTTGTTCCTGTTGGGCCCTTGAGCAAGGCCCTTAACCCTCAACTGCTCTGATGTATAATGAGATAAAAATGTAAGTCACACTGGATAAGGGCGTCTGCCAAATGCCTAAATGTAAATGTAAATAATGCTACGATCCAAAGAAATATATATATATATATATATATATATATGAATTAATTACCTCAGACTCAACTGGCACAAGTGAACTGCTCTGTTGTCCATCGGTAACAGTGTCACCCTCGTCTTTGGCATCGTGAGCTGCAGTTCTCCTTCTTGTTGTTGCGCTTGTTTTCGGGACTACAGGGATGGCGTTCTCTCTGACCACCCTGCTCACCCTCACCCTCCTGCCAAAACGAGTAACGGTGGCTGAGCTGGTGCTGGGCGACTCCTCCAGCTCTGCAACTGCTGCTTCTGACCTCACTGCGGGTTCTCCGTTGCTTTTTACCTCCTGTTCAGATGGAATAGCAGTCAAATCTGGTTTGGTGTCCACACTTAGTGAGGGGGAAAGTGGCTTCCCGTCAACGTCTTCACTGCCGACCGAAACTTTAACTACGTCCGGAATCTGAGCAGGAATGAGCGAATCAGGAACGGACAACCCATTCGCAGCACGCCGAACGTTCTCCTCGTTGTCGCCGTTTAACTGGAGCTCACCTGTGTAGAAGAAGTGCAGGAGCAGCTCGAGCCCATCTTCAGGACACTCTTGAGGAAGGTTGATCTCCGTGCACGATGTCGAGGAAGTCGAGTCCAGGAACATTTGACTGAAGCAGGCCAGGATGTTGCGGTGGGCCAGGAAGACTTGACCGTTCTGAGTGTGCAGCATCACGTCACAGAACCTTCCAAGGCCCCTCTGCTGGTTGAGCTTGGACAACACCCACTGAGCGTGAGCACCATCTAGTGTGCTTCTCTCCATTACGACTACCTGGGATTGACATGATAGAAATACTGTATTGCATTTGCACTTATCAGCCATAACATTATGATCCAGCCACTTAATACTGAGTAGGTCCCCCCACTTCCCACCAAAACAGTAATGACCTGCGTGTTCTGGCACCTTTCTATCAAAACCAGCAGTAAGCTTTTCCTCAATTTGAAGCCCTTCTAATGAATCAGATTACACGGGCCAGCCTTCACTCCCCATGTGCATCAGTGAGCATTGGCCAGCCATGACCTTGTCGCCAGTTCTCTGGTTTTCCTTCCTTGGATGACTTTTGGTATGTCCTCACCACTGCAGCCTGGGATCAGCCCACAAGAGCTGCAGTTTTGGAGTTGCTCTGACCCAGTTGTCTAGCCATCCCAATTTGGCCCTTAATACAGTAGCTACATTTTCACAGTAGCAACTCTTTACTATGGCGACTGGAAGTGGGTGGAATATATACGTTGATGTGTTGGAAGCAATAAAATGGGCAAGTGTAAGAATCTAAGTGACTTTGACAAGGGCCAGATTGTGATGTTGAGAGGACTGGATCATGGCAACTCCAAAACTGCAAGTCTTGTGGGAAGTTCCTGGTTTGCAGTTTTTTTTTTTTTGAGCCATTTAGAGGTGGACTTACTGGTGTGTTTCGGGTCATTGTTCTGCTCTATAACCCATGTGCGCTCGAGTTGGAGGTCACAAACTGATGGCCGGGCATTCTACTTCAGGATTTTCTGGTAGGGACCAGAATTCATGGTTCCATCAATAATGGCAAGTCATCCTGGCCCTGACGCTGCCCCAGACCGTCACACTACAACCACCACCATGTTCGACTGTTGGTACGATGTTCTTTTTTTATGAAATGCTGAGTTAGTTTTATGCCAGATGTAACAGGACGCACACCTTTCAAAAAAGTTAAACTTTTGTCTTTTGTTCAGTCCTCAGAATATTTGCCCAGTTGTCTAGACGTTACAATTTGGCCCTTTTCACAGTAGCTACATTTTCAATATCTCCTTACAATGGTGGCTGGAAGTAGGTGGGATATTTATCCTCCTGAGACTCGGACTCTACTGTTGTGTACATTGCAATTTCTACTGACAGTTTCTCTTTATTCACAGCTGATAACTATACATTTAATCAGGAAGTCGTTCTGACAGTTAATTATACCCATGAGTCCTCATATGAGGATGGTACAAGGATATATACGTAAATGATGTGTGTGTATATATATATATATATATATACACAGAACTGTGCAAAAGTCTTAGGCGTATTATTATCTGTTTACTATGTCTGCATTATTATGTACAAGACCATTCCCTACAAAGAACCACTAAAATTAATGAATAAATAACATTACAGAAGAATATGTGCATGCCTGTAAAAAAAAAAAGCTACATATTACATGACAGACCAGTTTTCAGATGGGAAAAAAAAATCAATAATGTAGACCAAAGACCAAAGTTACCAAAAGAACTCATATTCTCCAGCATGCTCAGTAAAGCCTACAGTCACAGCTGTTTTACTTAGAATACTGCACACATCTGTATCGAACACTACCGCTTATGTTCAAGCAAAGAGTTTCCACACCAAATACTGACCGTTTATTGCTCATGTTATTACTTAGTGCTTTTTATGGAAGTTTCTTTTAATGTAGAAATGTTTTCAAAAGCATCATTGCATATGGCTTTTGTCTGGATGTTCCCAAGACTTTTGCGCAGTACTGTAAATAAAACAGCTGTTAGGTTTTACTGAGCGTGCTGGAGAATATGAGTTCTTTTGGTAACTTCGTCACATTCGCTCCCTTCTATTTTCATGCAAAACCCAGGAGTCGACATTATTGATTTTTTTCCCCCCATCTGAAAACTGGTCTGTCATGTAATATGTCGCTTTCTTTACAGGGATGCAAATATTCTTCTATAATGTTATTCATTCATTAATTTTAGTGTATCTTTGTAGAGAATGGTCTTGTACATAATAATGCAGACATAATAAACTTACATATATATGTATACAGTACAGACCAAAGGTTTGGACACACCTTCTCATTCAAAGAGTTTTCTTTATTGTTTTCTTTAGCCCAAACGCGTCTCTTCTGCTGGTTGCCTGTCCTTAGCAGTGGTTTCCTAGCAGATATTCTAGCATGAATGCCTGATTCACACAGTCTCCTCTTAACAGTTGTTCTAGAGATGTGTCTGCTGCTAGAACTCTGTGTGGCATTGACCTGCTCTCTGATCTGAGCTGCTGTTAACCTGCGATTTCTGAGGCTGGTGACTCGGATGAACTTCTCCTCCGCAGCAGAGGTGACTCTTGGTCTTCCTTTCCTGGGGCGGTTCGCATGTCAGCCAGTTTTTTGTAGCGCTTGATGGTTTTTGTGACTGCACTTGGGGACACTTTCAAAGTTTTTCCAATTTTTCGGACTGACTGACCTTCATTTCTTAAAGTAATGATGGCCACTCGTTTTTTACTTCACTTAGCTGCTTTTCTCTTGCCATAATACAAATTCAACCTCTTTGAATGAGAAGGTGTGTCCAAACTTTTGGTCTGTACTGTGTATATATATATATATATATATATATATATAGATAGATAGATAGATAGATAGATAGATAGATAGATAGATAGATAGATAATGAAGTCGGGAGGAAATGTCGTGCTCATATGATGACATTTGGGTCTTAGGCAGGATATTAGGCAGCACGTGAACCTTTTTTCCTAATGTTGATCTGTTGGAAGAAGAAAAAATGGGTTTTGGTGACCAGATGGTGATGACTCATGAGGCCTGGGAGGTCCGAGCAATTCCAAACCTGCAGCTCTTGTGGGACGTTCCTGGTCCGCAGTGGTCAGTGATTCAGTGTAGTCCGACCCAATCGGAGCGCTAGTGCAGGTCAGACTGATGAAAAGGTTCTCGCTGGTTGTGGTAGAAAGGTGTCAGAACACATTACTGTGTCATTACTGTTATGGTGGGAAAAAGGGGACCTTCTCAATATTAGGTGGGTGGTCATAATGTTATGGCTGACCATTGTATATGATTTAAATATTAATAGGATATATAAATGTCCTGTAAATAATCTTGCATTTTGTATCGCCTAGTATATTGACTGACCCCAGGTCTGCAGTACAGTGAAATGTATAATCGACTTTTTTGATTAAAAATAAATGAACAGTGTATTAGCACTGAGGCAGTCTGCTGGAAATATCTTATCAGTTAATATCAGCTTCATCATCTCGCCGTCTCCGCATCTTATCCAGCGCCTTAATGGCTGCAGCTGTCAGGTCCGCTACTACACTATGAACTCGACGTTGTGGATGATGTGGGGATTTTAGTGACGCTCCCTAAAGTCCGTTCCCTTAAACCAGCGGTGAAGGACTTACCACAGTGCAGGATCTCTCCGGTGACTACAAACCCGCGCAATGTTGCGTCATATATGGAGATCATTCACATTAAACCTGGTGTGTAGTGAATAGAAAATAATATAACCGCTAAATTATTTTTATTCGAGTAAAAAAAAACAAAGACGCCATGTTGAAGGAAAACCAGGAAGTGACGCTCCCTTGTCAAGACTAACTAAGAGTTGGCCAAACGATATATTACAATGGGATTAGATTTTTCAGCAACATTGTATCAGTGTACTACTTGTATTAACAAACAATACAACATCCCTGTCTTAAATTGTATGAACGATTATTAATTTAATTTATCCTGTAACCATATTTATACACAATCATTTTCATACATATATTAAAAAGTGAAATTAGTCGAATCAAACTCCGGGATAGTTTTGTATTATCCACCCCACCGTACGGTCCATACCGCTGCTCGAGCCTACGCTAGTCAACTGCAGGCTGTAGTGTGGACATTTTCTGTAATACTCTACTAATATTACAATATTTTATATACATATATATTTATATGTCACTGTTTGCACAGAATAGAATAAACAAGCGTTAATGTTCGTTGGTCTTTCACGTACTGCTTGAGCGCTAACGTCACAGGACTCACATGGAGTGAACCTGGCTGGTAATAAATTCTTTGGTTGTCTAGGGAACCATTTGATTTTTTATTTTTTAACCAATATATCAAAAAATATATATATATATTTACTAAATTAAATTATGCATTTGTATTCACGACTGCAGGTTATTGAATGCGCTTTTCCATCAGGTATTCATTCGAGGAGGTAAGTGCTTGCTTGCTAGCTAGCTAGCCAGATAGCTAATTAGCCTGCAATGCTTTAATTGTTTAATTGAATAGATCTTTTAGGAGAATAAATTCATATAATGTAGTCTACTTGGTCTGGTATCAAATCAATACCAGTCCTAAGTGTTGCAAATGGACACCATTATGATAGCACATTCAAAAATGTTATTGCTTTAATTTAATAGTTCATCATTACATGAAAAATAATAAAGTAGTTATAATAATAATAATTATTATTATTAAATTGCTCTTGCCTTGAGTTCATCCAGTTAAATGGTTTCTATCATATACAAGAGCGTGTCGGAATGATCCACACTCTGGCTGTAGAATTTATTTGAATTAACATTTAGAAAAAAACAAATTAATAATTTTTCGACTTGCTTTTCAATACACTTTGTCCACAAGCTTTCCAATTCTTATCCCTCATTAAAAATGTTTACGGTTGAGCTGTGAGCCACGAATCCACGACAGCTGTCTTCACTTCTTCATCAGTAATGGAAGAATCTTCATCCTCATAGGGGCTGCTTTCAGGGAACCGAATAGGTGAAAGTCTGCTGTAGTGAGATCAGGACTATGGGGAGGATATGCTTTAACACCGAAGAGCAGAAGTTTTTGCAGAATGTCGACAGTGTAAGCAGAAGTGTGCAGACGTGTATCGTCATGCAAGATCATAACACCCATGGATATCAGTTCTCTGCATTTAATCAAAAGATTAGGCTACAGCTCTTTAATGATCGTCTCACTGTCACGAGCACTGTTGATTGTTGAACCTTTTTCCTGATAATGTTCCAGTAAGGGAATAGCCGAAAGACAAAGAAGAAGAAGACTGGCCCTTGTGAATCCCAGAAAACTATAACCATCAATTTTCCTGCTGATGGTTGATTTTTGAACTTTTTCTCATTCGGTGATTCAAAGAGTGTTTCCGTTCCATACTCTGCCGTTTACTCTCAGGCTTATAGCGATGAATCCATGACTCGTCACTAGTAATGATTCTTTTTAAGAAACTTTCACCTTCCTTAGAGAATCACTCTAAATTTTGTCTTTGTTTCCAAACGCTTTCTCCATACTGCACACTTTACACAAAATAATAGAGTTGGGGGGCAAAATTTATTCAGTTCCATATCACGATTCTTTTTTGTGGCATTTGATGTATCATAATCATATATTTTTATTATTGTTATTTTAAATTTGATGTTTATAATATGATACATTTTTGCTGTTTCACTATAATCCTGCATGTGGCGAGCTTTAAACTAGTCTCGCAGCACAGCATCCTGGGTAGTAGGGTTCAATTATTTGCTGAGAAAATAAGTTTGATATTGCTTAGAAAATCAGGATATTTCTGAATTTGTTAAACTTTCAAAATTGAACTAAAAATCGAATCACTACCTAGGTACCACGATAATATCGTATCGGGAGATCCCCAAAATAAATTGTATAAGTAATAAAATGTAATGTCGTTTGTGATGCTTCCCTGTTGTCATTATCAGTGGTCCAAGTTGGCTGCCAAAAAAATAAAATTAATATATTTTAATAATATAGTAATACACAAGGAAACAAATCTCAAAGCCACGTCATCTGGAGCTGATATTCTTATGTCTTTTTGTTTTTAATAGGTGTTCTTTCACACCATGAGCCGGTGTCAATGACCTTTCACAAGTAGTGACCATGAAGGTACATAAAGTGTCTCGCTCCAAACACGAGCATCGAAATGCCTCAAAGCGGCACCTGAAAAGCAAGTGGCGCACCCAAGGGAAGAAACTCCGCCTCTCGGATCCCTCCGACCACAGCCCGAAGCCTTCGACTGCAAAGTTCGAGAATGTGCTTGCTAACAGACAACAGAAGCCCAAAGTGAAACGGTTACAGAAGGCGTACACCAAGGCCACGACTGTAACATCCGAAGATGGACATTTATTACAGGCTAAAGCCCAAGCCGTGTCTGCGCCCTTCCCTCACGTCCACACCAACGGAGGCACAGAGCTGGAGATGGAGAGCGACTCGGAGGACTCGCAGGATTGGAGGTCGTACGCCAACAGCATTCTTCAGAATGGTTTGGAGAGAGACGGAGGTGAAGGGAACTCGGTTTCAAATCAGTTACAGGAAGAGGAGGGGATTGAGTACCATGCCCAGTATGACAGCTCCCAGAACCACACAGTGTTAGTCCTGAAGCAAGGCCAGGTAAAAAAAAAAAAATAATAATAATAAATACTAATTATTATGTGTTATTAGTTGTGCTGTTATGCGTTCAGGAAACTAAGAGTGTTTTCCTATTAGGCACTATTGATTTGTACAGGAACACAGATTCGAAATTGCGCATCCATATCTGACTTCCATATCTGATTCGATCAACGTCTGAGTACGTCGTTCCATGCCTGAGACCTCCTCTTCAAGTGGACTCGGGCACGGTTCCCAAGCATGCAACGATTGTGGTGTTTTGGGGTCAAGTGTTCTCAAAATCTCTGTATAGTGCTCGAATCAAATATGAAAGCCAATGTTACCTAAACATGGAGGCGGACCGCTGTTTAAAACATCATCAGGCATCAGTGACGCTGTGTGTCGCCTCTGAAATCGGTGCGTTCGAGAGTTTCTAAACCAAATGGGTGCACACTGCCATCTGCTGTACTGAAGAGTGTAAACATGCAAGTACTTTGATACAAAACAATATTACTAATGTGAAAGCTGGCCAGAGAAGGAGACGTAATTGTATCAGGGCATGGTACAAATCAATCGTGTCTAGTGTGAAAGCAGATGTAAATCCATTCTTCCAAACAGCAATGAATCTGTTAAACACAATATGCTGAAGTTTATACGAGCACGTACTGTATCTGTAATCAGTAACCTGGGCTCCTGTAACATTTTTTTGTTTCCAACTTTAGTTTTCACGTCATAGTAGGTTAAACAGAATAAACAGAAAGGGAAAAAAATCTTCTCCTTTCTTATTTACTTTCAAAGTACTTTCAAAGTAAAAAACATTTTTTAAAGCCTTTGTTGTGCACTTTATGAATTTCTGCTCCGTCTTGTTTTTGCAGTCGTTGTGTTTCCGAGGGAAGTGTCTGCTCACTTGCCTGAGCGGTCGCGTCGAAGTGATGGGCTTCACCATCGAGCAGGGCCAGCAGCCTTATCCGCTCTTCTCGCCGTCGTCCCACTGCCCCCTCACCATCAGGGCCATGGCCGACTGCACAGCTTCATCCAAGAGCAGGAAGGAAAGCCGACTGGAGGCCAAGGCCATCGTTCGCAAATACCTCTTGTCAGGTAACAGCTTGTTCTTTTTTTTTTTTTTCCAAAGATTATAAAAGTTTGTTCAGGATTATTTGGCGTGACTTCGAGTCGATGTTTCAGAGCCTCGGAAGAGACTCCTGAGTGAGGTGGACGCAGACTCGTGCGTGTTGCTGCTTCAGCCGCTGGACACGCCACTCACGCGCGTCTTAGGCGGCTTCAGCGAACTCAGCCACCTCTTTGGGCTCAACTGGGTGAGTTTGGGTGTCTCTGATTGGCTTTCGATTGGTGTGATGTCACTCTGCAACAATCTACTATCACAATACACTACTAGTTATGACACTGAGGTGTCTGAGGTTCATCTACATTCTGCTTCATATCCGGACTTTGGCTGCACGTGATCTAGATCAAGAAACATGTAGTATGTAGATACAGAGGTCACCTACAGAAAGCCTCTAGAGAATATCTCGTCTCTGAAGGTGACATGTATGTTGTGTGTGTGTGTGTGTGTGTGCGTGTGTTTTGCAGAAGGAGCTGTGCTCTCAGGCTGAAGTACATAACCCAGCTCTCTCAAGCGTGGGCGTTACAGAGCTACAGGGTTCCTGTGCACGTGGTTTGGTGGTATCTGACAGCTATAAAGAAGCCCTCAGCAGCCTGCTCAGTGCCTGGGAAGGTACGCCATCATTACACGGTTTTTGCTGTTTTAATTAAAACTTGCAGAATAAACAAGTTTTATATGCCTGAACCTCTTCCACACACTGACATACGCTTTATCTCTTATTACATTTTTGTCATGACCATGTCCTTGACCCATGAGATGGAATACTCTGTGTGTGGGTGTGGGTGTATTTTTATACATATACACCTGTGGAGACCAAAGGCCACCCCGTCCGGTTCAAAGCCCACAAGGCTGCTTTGGGGATTTTTTTTTCCAGTGTGGGCAGAAGCGTGCAGATGTGCATTGTCATGCAAGACCATGACGCCCTCTGCGTTTAATCCAAAGTTTAGACTTCAGCTCTTCAATAAGCGTTTCACTTTAACGAGCGCCGTTGGTTGATAGTTGACTTTTTAACCGTGTCTCGTCACCAGTAATCATTCTCTTCAAGAAGCTTTCACTTTACTTAAGAGCATCGGTCCAAATTTTGTTTGCAGATATCCGAACGCTTTCTCCATACTGCGCACAAAGTCCGATAAATAATGCGAACAAGCGGATCACCGCACCCTGCTCATCTTTTTTACAAATTACTCACATAGCAGTTACAGATGAACTGATGTAACACGTTCACACCTGCACGGCAGTGACTGGGGAGACCGAAAACGCAGTCCAACCAACAGAAGTTTGACTTCACTCTCGTAATTCATGTTGTAGGCACGTTGTATCTGATGTGGTGTTTGTGTCACATCAGAGGTGTGTGTTGAAATGATGATTAAATCGGGTGTATCTGTGAAGTGAAAAAGAAGATTAAAAACAGTTCAGAATGGATTTTGGTGTGAATCCGCTAATCGAGCTTGCTAATGTTCCTATTTAAGTGGCCAGCGAGTGTATACACTTTAAATGTACTTGTCATCTCTTCCATCCACAGGGGATTATGATCGCTGTCCTGTTATTCTTGTGTGTGGAGCCAAAAACTCTGGCAAGTCGACCTTCAACCGACATCTCATCAACAGCCTGCTGAACCTGTAAGTGCTTCAGTAACGGCTAAACCCTGATCGTTTCTCTATTCCATACTGCAGTCAGATTTATTATTTTTAATTTCTTACTTATTCTTACTTATTATTATTACAAAATCTCTGTTCTTTGTTTTGAAAAGGTTTTATTTTAAAAGCATAAACTAAAACTCTATACCCTGTGATTTGGTTGATTTAATTTTTTCTAAAAAAAAAAAAAAAAAAACAATTCTGAAATATCTAATTAAAAATAAATAAATAAATAAATAAAAGGAAATCTAAGAATTAGGGATGGGAATCACCGTGGACCACCTGATACAATGTTATCATGATACCTCGGTGCCGATAACATTTTTATTTGTATTGGTTGATGAATGAAATTTGTATCTCAAATTCCTTTTAATATCTCAAAATAATAACCTGCCGTTTTGATTTTTACTTTTTAAAAATAGATAACTAGGATGATTTAGAAAATATTGCAGAAGGGGATAACAAATTAATCAGAAGTAAGCAATAAATAAATATATGTAAATAATAATTATAAATAATAAAAACACAATGCTTGTTCCATACGTCCATCTAGGACCCTCTGTAGTCCAACTAGGGACCGTGGAGGCCAATGGTGACCAGTGTATTTATTTCCGTTCGTATGATTGTGGTAGCACCTCCGGTCAACATTAACACGCACATTCAGACACTACGGACAATTTGGAAACGTCAATTAGCCCAATTAGCCTTCATGTCTTTGGACTGTGGGAGGAAACCGGAGAACCCGGAGGAAACCCGCAAAGCACGGGGAGACATGAGGACGTGAGAATCAAACCCAGGACATGGAGGTGCAAGAGTGTTAACATTAACTTGAGAATCCATTGGAATAATTATAATAGAGATAATTATAATGACCGAAAATTAACCCAGAACACCAGGAGTGAGCTGGAGTTTTAACACCAGCATAAACAGTGTCAGTGATTATCGGTTTATGGTTTATTACCAGTTTATATCGGTTTATTAAGTGCCGCATGTGTAACATTATGCTGGGTTCAGGGGGATTTAATGCCACTCTGTCCTTGCGTGTATATGTTAAACATATGTGTGTGTGTGTGTGTGTGTTTTCCTGTGCAGCACTGCAAGCGTGGAGTATTTGGAGTGCGATCTTGGTCAGACTGAGTTCACTCCTCCCGGGTGTCTCTCCTTAATCACAGTGACCGAGCCACTGCTTGGTGTGTACAGCACAATATATCTCACAACGCATGAAGCTGGGATGTGTAGCAAGTCTGATGGAGTTTACAAAAAACATTCATAAAGCATTTGTTTCGACTTGTTGTTTTTCTTGTCCCCCTCCCTTTATCTTTCTCTCAGGCCCTCCGTTCACACACCAGCGAGAGCCGGAGCACATGGTGTTTTATGGACAAGCAGACTGCCAGGCTGATCTAGACCGCTACCTGGACTCGCTCAAATCCCTGTGGAGACATTACAGCGGAGAGAACCCCGTCATCATTAACACTATGGGATGGGTCAAAGGTCAGCCAGTGCAATTAAACTATTACAAACGGGGTTAGGTACAGAACTCGCATAGTATAATGTCATTAAAATGTTATTCTAGGAAACCGGCCAAACAGTTATTAGAGCCCAAGCACTCTTGTTTTCCTAAGGATCATTTTCCCACCTTTTTGGGTGTCTTAACATGCTCAGAAACTTGGCAGACAGTTTGGAATTTGTTTCCACTATAAGTCTGTGAGTCACATGAGATTTTGCTGCATATCTCATCTCGTACACACTTGCACGTATGCATACAAAATCCGGTACACATTTAAAGCTCATTGAGCTGAACAACTTTCGCACCGCGAGTCCTGGGCTCAACTCAACAGGAAGTCAGTGATTTTTGGTCGTTCATAAAACACACCCGATGGATTTTGATATACTCCTAGGGGATTTATACGATCGCCACCAAACCGGGCCGATGTGATCTAAAGACATTGAGGACGCAAAATTGTAGAGGGATTTTAGACTTCACAAACGGGTCAGCCGTGACGATGCCGTCAACTTGCGCCGAAAAGTGATTAATAACTTTCTGCGTGACATTATGTTGATAATTAATAATATTTAATATTTCGTAGTATATATACACGTGACATCACATTAAGTAACAACATTTGTGATGTGTACGTGTAGGCGCAGATGCTGGGGAAAAAACATAACACAATGATGACACTCACACACACAACCACACTCATACATCACATACATACAGACACATCACAATGTTAACACTCGCACACAAACACTCATACACACATGCACACGCACAAACACACTCGTATATCACACACACATCCCAAATGATAACACTGATAATTCTCTCTCACACACATGCAGAAACACGCATACATCACACACACATACATCACACACTAACAAGTCACATGTCTCACACACATACTAACACAAACATCACAAATGTCAACAAGACTCTCACACCACACACACGAACATGCACAAACACATTTACTTGAGACACACACACACACACACAAATGCACTCAACAGATATTTAGGGCCCAAACTGACATCAGCCCTATATTGTGTGTGACGTGTGCAAGTTGTGTGGTGGACCCGGGCGGCAGCGACGACTTTTTGTAGGTCATAATACACTCAAATAACACACAGATTGTGAGGTGCACCAGGGAGGCGATAGCACAATGTGCTTGGGCCCGCTTATCGTTTCTTGCATATAATTTATTTTTTATTATTTATTATTATTTTTATCATTCTCTTCCGACAGGTCATGGCTTCCAGGTACTAGTTGACCTCATCCGCCTTTTCTCCGTCACCCACGTGGTGCAACTGAGCTACGGCGACACGCCCCAGTGCCGTACTCTCACCCCCGACTTCATGCGCTCTGCCCGCGGCTGGCACACGCATCCCCCGGCGCAGTCGGCCATGCCAGACGAACCGGCCGATCAGCTCGCAGCGCAGGGTCACGCGCTTCTCGGCATCCACTCCGAGTTTGAAGGAGCCGGGACCTCTGGAGAAATGTAAGCCGTGTTTAGTGCTAACAGTGAACGTTGTATTGGATAGCTTCTCCAAAAGGAGCAGATCACTAGCAGCACACATCAGTGTCTATCCATCATTTTGTTACGCTTACAAGACGATAATAAAGAAGAAAAGGCTCATGCGTTGTAGCAAATACGCTGTAAGCTTTTTTTTTTCTTTCTCCCCAATGCAGGCGTCACCAGCGCAGCAACGAGCTGCGTGACCTGGCGTTGCTGGGTTACTTCAGCCAGCTACAGTCTACAGAACCCGGCCCCGTCCGCCCCCTGCACTGCTTCACCCCATACCAGGTAAACACAACCGTGTCATCAGAACCAGTTCATATTCATATTTACTCCGTCAAATGCAAACAAAATTCTCATTAACATGTATATGGAAGTGCTTCTCCAGTAAGCATGAACTCCTCCCATGCTTTGGCGAGGGAGCTTGAAGGAGTTCTCACTTAAACACATTTTTCACATCAACATCAGCATTAACATCCTCAGCACCAAACAAGTCCGTAATTATTATGGAGGTCAGGCATTTTCGACTCGCACTGTGAATTCAGGGCTTGTATAATTCAAAGCATGAAGGCTTCGAGCCTGTGCAGCGGATTCGAGTGGATTCTTTGAAACTTTGGAGATCTGCAACCAAATCCTCAGATCAGTGTAGAAGGCTCCAGACTCCCCGCAGCAAGATATGCATCAAATACAATCAGCCACTGACAAGGTTAGAAAGAATGAGCAGAGCATTAAAGTAGACCTCATGCCGCAGTGCTGCTGAATTATATTAATGTACTCCGATATGTTATGAGGGATGAATGAGGGATGTGCCATGCTAGCACCTTTTGAGAGAAAGAAAAACTGTTTCTAGCTGCAGTGACATGAGCGATAATATGAACTTGCTCAAAAATTGATTTTTTTAAATTATACAGTACTGTGCAAAAGTTTTTTTTTTTTTTAAACTTTCATAGATTTGTTTTTATGAGATTTTATGACTACAGTACGAAAACATTTCTGATTTTTAAACATCAGAATTCTGCCACAAAATGAAAAGTTACAGAAAAATATCTGCATGCCAGAAAAGAGAGCAGCACGTAATGTAAGCGACCACAAGGCAAAATGGAAGCTGCTGGATTTTGCATGCAAACGAAATAAGCAGGTGCAACAGAAGATCTGCAGGATACTGAGTACTGAGACTTACTGAGTAGCTAATTTCCTTATGAAACTGTACAAATTGTACCCGAGTCTAAAGCATCCCAAAGTGTTGTCGCACCAAATACTGACTGATATTTTTTTTTAATATATTTTTTATTTTCTTTATACATAATTTGTTATATATAAGATATTTTCCCTAACAGTATGTCATTTCATATTTTATGCTTTGTTTAGAGTTTATTAAAATGCATTAATTAACATGTCCAATTATTCTTAGCACTGTCTCAGAAATGGAAACTGTCTTTTCCTGCTGTTTACTTTGTCTTTGCAGTTGTATGTACCCTTTTAATGACTCCTGGCTTGAACAAACTGGAAGAGTGGTCATGAATATATATAGAGATTGTTTGTCTTCTCGCTCGCTTATCTCCTTGTAGGTGCCGCAATCTGCTATAGCTCTCGGAGTTACACATTGTGACGTGGCACCCAACCACATCCTGTACGCCGCCAATGCCAGTTTAGTGGCTCTTTGCTGTCTGAATGAAAAAGTAGCGGGGCGAGGTGGACCCGTGCTGCTGTCTCAAACGCCCATCTGTCAGTGTGTGGGCTTAGGTGAGTACACAGTGTATACATTTTTCTCTCGGAGGAGATCGAGGATGGAAAAGACGACAATTTATACATTAAAAACTTGAGACTTGCTTTCAGTGGTGCATCGAGAGATTCAAGGTTGGCAAGTGGAATCCGCAATTAAGTCATTTTACCACCACGTCTTACTAAAGCAGCATAGCCATTTTCATACTCAGAGTATTAAAAAAGTTTTTAAAAACTTGTAAACAGTATTAAAAACTTGTTTTACAAGTTATTCAATTATTTATTCAAACACAGGTCTGTTTTTGTTGCTCACCCTAAACACACACATTTCACAAACCACAGGTTTGTGGTTTGTCATATGAGTAACACAAACAATCCTTATGTAGCAAATAGCTCTTTGAAAAATCGCCTCCTTTAAGAATATTGGTATATTCTTTCTGCCCCACTATCTTGAAGGTGTCCTCAGAGGGGTGGACATGGCTCGAGGACTCTACTTCCTAGTCACCCCAGTGCCTCCTGCCACCCTGAGGCAGGTCAACTGCCTACTACTAGGGGAGATCACACTGCCTAAAATCCTCCTCACGGTCCAGGTAAAGGTCTGCGCTGTTCTCACTCGGGATGCAATCACAGAACAATGCAAATCATTTCCTTGTGTATTCGTTCGCTATTTATTATATACACTAGTGCACATCTGGGGCGATCCTCTCAGATTCAGACAGAGATGATGAACAAGTTTGGGCCTACATTACATTTTTTTAATTCCTCAATTTAAAGAAAAGGTTTGTTTTTTTTCCCAACAAAAGTTTATGGTTATAATTTTACTTTTAGATGTCAGTTGGTCAGTATCATGTTAAAGTGAGAACTCAGTTTAACAAACACTTCTGACTAAGTGTGATTTCCTTCATCAGGGGACTGTTTTCTTTTCTACCCCTTTATTTGCTCATTCACTATTTCTCACCATTTAGCTAGTTCTAGCCTGAACAGGCAGCGCTTCCTCACAAATGCTTCCTCCAAGACAGATGAAGCCAACCAGCTGCAGCTTTTAAATAACGAGGGATGAGAATAATCCGATCGCTTTCATCCAGAGATCACGGCCAGTTTTGTTGTCTCAGACTCCACATACTGCATGGATGTGGTGATAAGATTGCATAATTTGTTCAATGGGTAAATACGGAATTAGATGTGTGAATTCTTAATCTGATCGTTTCATTATTATTTGAGTAACTATATTCTTTCTGCGCAAATTTGCTCATGTTGAGGTAATGTCAGGTGACCTGACAAGTTTAAAGGATGGGACTGAAGAAGGAACACTGATTGGATCATTGATGAGACTTAATACTAGTGACCAATCATTACACAGAAGGTGGGATTTATCAGGAAAGGTAGAAGGCTTATAAAAAAAAAAATCTAATCCTTCTGCTGTTATATTTCCGGCAGATGAAATGTTTGATTTGCAAATGTCAAAAAATGTCTGTTCTGATAAAAAAAAAAAAAAAAAAAAATTACGCATATCTTACTGGACCAGCATTAGTAAAACTATTATTGTAAATTGATGTAGAATTGACAGATAAGTTTACAGTTCCATGCTTTTGGTCACTAATGCAGAATTAATTATTGCTATTAGCTGTTAGTGTAACACAGGGCATCATGGACTAAAGAGAGTGTGTGAGGTAAAATGAGGTGCTTTATCTGAACAGAAATGTACTCGCTGAACTCACTCCAAAATTAGCACACACAAAGAGGAAGAGACTGTGTTTTGTCGGAGAGGATTTTGAGAGGATGGTATCATGCTATTCACTGGCATCCATTAAGACCCGAGGGTTTGTCACGTTCATGTGCTTTTAAGATGAATTACACAAATGTTATTTAGCATCCGTTATGAGGAAATGTTTGAAGAATATCCATAGTATTGTTGTGTTAAGAAGATTTTAAACATTCACATCTTTGTCTTTGTTCTCTCATATCCCCTGGCTAAAATCATAAGAGTTTTTCATGGTAAAATATCCCACTGTGGAATGTCAAGTATATCATTCTTTCTTTCTCTTTTTTTTTTTTGCTTTCATTTTAGCATGGGGTTGAAACGGAGCTCCCTTATGTCACCACAGATTACAGCTTCGAGATCACCGGCGCAGGAAAAGTCCACGTTTTCAAAGGGCTCAGTAGACCCAGTCTTGTCAAAGCTAAAACAAATAACTAAGCTCTCGTTTATGGACTTCATTTTCAGCGGATGACGTTTGTATCACTGTAATTGTTTTATATACCAAATAAAGAGGCTACAGCTGCCACCGAATGTACAGAACGACAAACGTTTTGCTTCTTGGATCAGTATACCATCTAAAGACATGGTGCATGAAGGGAACAGTAGTTTTTAGAGTCCCGAGCCAGCACCTTGCCATATGGAACAGCGTTACGATAAAACATTGTTGCTTGACGTATTTGTGTTTACTCTTGTCTTCAGTTTTATATTTTCGCATATATTATTTCGTAATATCATTAGTGACAAGTTTGCTTGCATACTGTTCTTTTGTCAGTTGTTTCAGGTAACATTCCCGGACTGTACAGATTGTAAGATATTAAAATGGGTTTAAATTTTTTTTTTGTCAAGAAAATCTGACTTTTTCCACTGACTTTTCCAAGAAACATGCATACTTGAAAATGGAGGGTGTTTTAAACCCCTAGAGAGAAGATAATAACTCATAAAACTATCTTAAATGTCATCTCCATGACGTGGGTGTTGCAAATGGCATTTGTAGATATCATGCAGTAAATACAAAAGAGTGAAAAGTCAAAGAAAAAAAACACACAACAAAGACTGGGTGGAAGACCATGACTTGACATACAGCTGTACTAGAAGGAACAACACTGTTCTTTAGTGTTTACATGGGAGGTTGACGCCCATTTTGGGGGGGAAAGATGTGTGAATTTAAAAACGCCGCAGAAATGTTTTATGATCAATTATTTGCCACATATTGTGCATAAATCATTTTCAAAAAGTTAGTATTAAGTATGAAATCTTTTATTTTTTCATCCCTTGAGAGTTTGTAGAGACAAGAAGACAAATAAAAGAACAAAAAATAACTTCTAATAACTGTAGAAAAGGGTTCAGTCATTTTAAATGCATTTTCCCAAACACCTTTTTACATTTTTTTTTTAACTTAAATTTGTTTCTTTACTTAGGTCATAACATAACATTTTGTGTATATAATTTCTTACTGTACTGTAATTGTTTAAAAAAAAAATTATTATACTTAGTAACTATTTTTCTACAGCACTTACTTACAGTACATCTTGAAATCATTTTCTTTTTAGATTTTATTCAAATAGTGAAACCCATATATTCTAGATTTCTTACACAAAGTGAACGGTTTCATGACGTTTAAGTTTTCATTTTGATTACAGTTTTAATTTGGCTTACAGCTCATGAAAATCCAAAAATCCAATATTTTGAAACTGAGGAACAAATGAAGTGGATGATGTCTGCATCTGAAGACATGCATGAATAATCTTCCCGATTGTGTTTTTTTTTTTTTTTTTCATATGGAGGCTGCTATCATCTCCAGAATATCCACTAAGCTCAAGGACACACGTTCTACAACTAAGTAAAAAAAACAATGTGCACTCATCTCTGCAACAATTGTGATCTGTCTGATGTGGCATGCATAGGATCAGGAGAACTTACCAATTCAGTGTATAATATTGCCAGAATCCAGATATACACCTAATCATTGACTTACATCAAGCATCTGGACACACCCTTAAAAATAAGCACTGCTACCTGATATTTGAACTTTGACCAGGTCTGAGAGGCCTAGTGCTTCTCTGCAATGCATAGGGACTGAAATAATCATTTTAAAACCATTGAAGTATATGGTTGATGGTTGACTTTTGAACTTTTTCAAAAGTCAGTTTCTGATCCATACTCTGTCGTTTACTCTCAGGCTCATAGTGATGAATCCACGTCTCGTCACCAGTAATGCTACTCTCAGGAAGGTGAAAACTTTTTTTTAAAGAGAATCGGTCCAAATTGCGTTCATACTGCGCACAAAGTCTTTGATACATAACAGCACCAGGTACACCCTCAGACAAGAAAAACTACTAATCGCTGCACACTGCTCTTCTTTCGTGCGAATCACAAATAGGGCAACCATTTTTACTCGCACCACACTCAGAAATGAACTGATTTTAACGCGTTCACACCTGTGACCGGAAAGGCCGCAGCCTTGAACGGAAAATGCTGAGAAGACCAACTGACGTCTTAATATAACCAGAGTGCAGAGCATTTTTAAATCCGCTCCCAGGTTTTGGTTAATTTGTGCACAGGAAATATCATTTGTTGCCAGGTTCTGGTTAATGAGTGTACACATAAGATGCGATTTGTGCGCATATCTTGGTTTTAGTAAGACGAGCCAACGAACGAGACGATGACATGAGTATGATGTGACCACTTCAGGGCTCTGTACGCTCACATGTAAAGACTTTCCTTGCATATTTAGGCCACTCAGTAGTCCCGGGCCTCGATGCTCACATGTCAATCGATAGTTTACAATCTCGACTGACCAGCCAGTAAGCTGAGAGCACGAGACAGCGCGCGACACCCGAGATGGTACTTAATCTTTTCTCTATTCATTATTCATCTCTACCGAAGTAATGCTTGTAATCCTCTTGCGCCGCACTCCAGAACTTTAATTAAGTCGACAATGAGTTTTTGAAACGGTTTTCTTTTTTTTGCCTGTAAAAGAGCCTGTTGATTAATTAAGGAAAGCGTGATGCACGCGCGTGCCTCGTGCGCTTTTTTTTTGGGGGGGGGGGGTTTGGTTCCTCCGTGGGAGGCGTTAGGACCGCGCGGACGCCGCTTAAACGCTCGGCCGAGCGGCACCTGTTGCATTCAAAGGGAAACCGGGAGGACGATGTCTTCTAGTGCGCGCTGTCTTCGTGCTCGGAGAGAACTTTACAACGAACCGACTTCGGATACATCACTGAGCCCGCTACGTTACACACGCTCACACACACACACAAACACACACGCGGGCGAGCGGGCGCGCGCGCCAGAGAGAGAGAGACACACACAGACGAGAAATAACGAGGTTATCGGTCACGCGCGCTCCAGGTAAGTCTAAGCTTTGAAGATTGAATGATTTAGTCATGTGTCCTCATGTCCTTCAGCAATTTATTTCGAATTTCCTTTCATTCAAACACTTTCCGAGTCGTACAGAAGAAAAAATCCTAGAGCGTAAGCGTTATATGTGAATATATCTATTATATATTTAATATATCATCATAAACTCTTCAGCTGTACTTCCTTAAAGTATCAACCTTCTCACATGTTCAGTATCACTGAAAGATCTATAGGGCTGACAAGTAAAGACTTCATTTCTAAATGACTCGGATTTCCTGTTCAGTCTTACACACTATTCAGTCCATGAGGAAGTGCCTAGCTTGACACATGTCTATAAAAACAAAAGTTAAAAAAAAAACAAATAAACCCCACCAGTAATAACAACCCCGAGTGAGTGTTGGGTTTCACGACCAGCATGAAATATTTAGCATTGCAAAACATTCTGGAGGTGTTTTCTGGTCAAACAGGTTGGAGGGACATGAAGAAATGACACGTATGTCTCAATGACTTACCTTGTCTCAGTTTGTTAAGTAATAAAAAAAGAAATGCACGGTGAACCTGTTTTTTGTGAGGGATTGTCTGTGTCAGCGAAGCAGTACAGTTCCTGCTACACGTTTGACGCCCATGTTTGTTTAGTCATTAGTCTAAAAAAAAAAACTGATAGTGTTAGAGTAATAACTGTAGGACAGGTAAGACCGGTAATTAACTTCCTGCTTTTCGAAGAAATGGAGGATAAACTAAAATGTTACAGCTTCAATTCCAAAACCATGTCCAAGAACCTCATCAGAAAAATGAAGTGGTTTAATCTGTTACCCGTGATGACTAACTAACTAACTGACTGACTGACTGACCCACAGATGGAACTTTACTTAACTTTAGGGGGGATAAAGTGTGTTGATGGACTGGCGGTCCTGTCCAGAGTGTATTCCTGCCCCTCACAGCAAATGTTCTCCTGATTACACGATGACTGATCAGGATAAAAACTCCTTACAAAAGATGAATGAATTTAAAAAAAGAACAATTTTTATAGTAAGCTTGGGATTCTTTGGTTTTCTTTAATTTGTTTATGGATTTGTAGAAATTTGCTCTCACTAAAAGTCCACTTTTTAATCACTGTTTCTGTTTTCAAATCAAGACTTTTGACTGTGCGGAATGACAGAACACCGTTATGAGAGTTAAAACTTAAAACTTTGTCTGTTTGATCCCCTGCTACACTAATGACTTATTCCAGCGTTTCACTAGTGCTTGGATAACATCAAGGTAGTAAGTCTTCTCAGTACGCCAGAGCCATGATCGGACTGCCTGAAACGCTGGTCTCCCAGGAACTCCTTTAATATTAATATTTAACATTTTTTTTCTTTTCATTCATTCATTCATTCATTCACTTATTCATTCATCTTAAGCAAGTGTGTTATCCTGGTCAGGGTTGCCAGGAATCTGGAGCTTATTCCAAGAAAACTTGATGCAAGGTTGAAAGTCCACCACAGGGATACCATTCACACACTTGTTCAAACCACTTAGCAGTTGTAGATGGTGTAAGGAAGCACATGATCCTGAAGAAAACCCAGACTCGCAGAGAACGTATGAACCTATTATCCTAACATTGTTGCTTCCTCTGAGACATTTCTGTATAATAATAATAATAATAATAATAATAATATTGCGTCCATTGGAGCGTATGTATAAAGGACAGCTGTGGTCGTGTTGTGAAGGTTCTTGATAAAAGTTGGGACCGAAAAAAAAGAAATGGATTCAAAAGCTATTTGTGTCCTGATCTGCAATTACTACAAGAGAAAAAATACTCTTAAATGTAGTTATTACTAATTTCTTTGGCGAACTAAATTAAACTGATTCGTTTAAAAAATCACAAAACATATCCATGGAATTATTTATTTATTTTGGAATTTCTCTTAATAATTCATTGTATACAGTGAGATTTCCAGCATCTGAATAGGTCACAATCAACAGTCAGAAAAGTGCCGCCTTACATGTATGCGTTAAATATTGTGTATTATTATTTTAAAATAAAGTTGAATGTTCGGCAATGTTTTAAATTGTCCATAGAGCAAACGTGTTTGGAGATTTGTAACCTGGGACACATCGGGTTCTTGTCCGGTGTTTAAGTGATGATATGTGTTGCTTGGAACAATGGTACAATGGACAGCTGAAAAGAGAGCCTGGTACTACTTGTGTGTTTTGTGTCTTTGTGCGCTCACACAAATGTGTGGTTGGTCCCAGTGGCTGGTACATTTCACTTCAGTCACTTCATTTGATAATAAGACGTGCTGAACCGCCTCCAGCTATTAAAATTAGTTTAAAACAGCAGTTTTATTCGAACCTTGTATTCCATGGAAGAATCTCCATGTTATTCCATGCGCCTCCTGTTTTCCAGCCTTTAGGATGCGCCTGAAACGCCGTGTCTCTGTACTGAAGCTGGCCATTCTGGGTGGTGTGCTCTTCATGCTGGTCCTGGTGGTGCTCCAGAAGGATGTGGGTGGTGGCAGTCAGGATCCCTGGTTCCCGGATTTATCCAACCGTAAGGAACAAGTGCTGGAATTCGTCCGCGGCGCCGTCAACAACCTGCCCTTTCAGATTCCAGGCCAACCAGGGACTCCGCAGCTGCCTTCCGGAGGGAACGTGGATAAAAACTGCCCGTCCGGCTTCTACACCGAGGCTGAGCTCCGGCCATGGTTCGAGAGACCGTCGGAGGATCCGCAGAGCCAGGGCGCTGGAGGGGACGGCTTCCGGGAGGACAACCTCAGTCCGGATGAAGTCAAGGAGAAGGATGAGGGCATGACCAGGCAGTGCTTTAATCAGTTCGCTAGCGATCGGATATCTCTGCACCGCAGCCTTGGAGATGACACCCGGCCTCCAGAGTAAGAACATTTGTGTTTAACTTTTTGAGTCCGAGATCTGATCACAGAACTGTCTTGGGTACTTTTTTATTTATTTATTTTTTTTTTATACCAGTGCTCGAGTGCAAGTGTTCACATTTCATGTGAGATATATTGACACACTTTCTCTTAGCTGAGCAGTATTGTGTTGACTCAGGGTCTGAACCTGAGGACTTATCATTGTTAGCCAAACACTCATTGTTGATAGTGTTATGTACCTTAGTGTTTTCACTAAGGACCTGCTAATCAGGCTTTCGAACTACTCTCGATGGTTTCTCAGGAAGCTGTGTATTTTGTTTTGGTAAATTTAGTCCAGTTACAAGAAATGAGACGGGGGTCAAAACTTTAGGTGTGAAGTGGTAACTGAAACTTGTTTTAAGGTAAATGTAACTTGAATGTAAATGTGACTTTTGTTATTTCGAAGTTACGAATACGCCGTTTATTTCTATCCCTCAGGTGCGTGGAGCGGAAATTCCCCCGGTGTCCCCCTCTTCCCACGACCAGCGTGATCATCGTGTTCCACAACGAGGCCTGGTCGACACTTCTGCGCACCGTCTACAGTGTGCTGCACACCGCCCCGGCCATCATGCTGAAGGAGATCATACTGGTAGATGACGCAAGCACAGCAGGTGGGTGCAGTGTTTGTCCAGAGAGTTGATAACACTTTAGCACAAGATTAGGCCTTTGTTCAGTTTTATTGCTGCAGCTCTGCCCAAAGTGCAAACAAGTCACCACTCTGGTACCAAAAACCTATTTGTACAATGCGGCACGGTCCCCGAGCCACTCTCAACGTAAACGGTGCACAAAACACGCTTTATGAAAAGGAACGTCTAAAAATGAATGCGTCTGGTGTGTAAGACTTGAGATGCAGTATAAGAAGTATGGGTTAATTTTCAAAGAAAGGAAGTTTTGTAAAAAGAGGAACTCTGAGGCTGGAAAAAAAGAGCTGCATGCATATAGTTATCTGATTCATGCAGAGTCTGCAGTTAACTTCTAGTTACGTGTTTGAGTTAATACTTAAACTATAAAAGGCACGTCCGTGTATATTTTTCTCTTTTTCTTTGCTGAATCTTTTCTGTACTTTTTGCTTTTCGTGCTTTATTGTTAAATTTAAGAATGTATGTTTGTCTTTCTCCAGTACTTTAAGTGGTAAAAGTTTCACTCAAAGTGTAGATGAGTTCTTTTTCGATGAGGTGCACTATTGCTGAATAATGATTAGGGGACTTTTACCACCTCTGCATAAAAGTTAACGCACGGACCATGTATACTCATTCAGTGACTCACTCAGTCCCATTCAATCTTTATACCGCGTATCTTGTACAGGGTCACAGAGGGCCTGGAGCCTATTAAAGGGGAGTTGGGGCATAAATCGGGGTTACACCCTGAGGAAACCCACCAAGCGCAGGGAGGACATGCAAACTCCACGCGGGCGACCCTGGAGGTTTAAGGCGACAGTGCTAATCACTACGCCACCGAGCTTGATGAATATTACTATATACACTATATGGATAAAAGTTTGTCCTCTTCTGACTGTCCTTGCGGGACATCCGCTATTAGCTTTAGTTCATTGTTCTAATGACCTCCACACATCTGGAAAGGCTACTCTGTAAGTTTTGAAGTGCTTCTGTGGGGACGTTTGTGCTCCTTCATCTACAACAGCATCTGGCACTGTTGTGTGAGGAGGACTGGTTTGAGATTCAGATTCCATTCCAGTTCATTCTAAAGGTGTTCAGTAGGACACTCGAATTCTTCCACTCCAACCTTGCACCTTCATGGTCCGTTGCTGTATGCATAGGGGCGTCATCATGCTGAACATGTTCGGGAAAAGGACTTTTAGTTCCAGCAAAGGAAAATCGTAATACAGAGACATTTGTTGGATTCTACCTTTGTGTGAACAGTTTGGAGAACATCTACATATGGGTTTGACAATCAGGTGTCCACATACTTTCACCATATTGTAGTAGAGTGAGGACAGCGCTACACAAGTCATAGCTGAACTCTGTTGAGGCAGGCGGTTAACACAATGTGCTACAGTTGATTAGTAACCGTTAGAACTCACCGGCCACTTCATTAGGTACACGTGGCCACGGCTCTGTGCCATGTGATTGATTTGCTGATTAGACATTTGCATTAACAAGCAGTTGATCATTTAAACCTAATGACGTAGATGTGAGTGTATATACTAGTTTCTTGTCCTTAGTCCATACTATACAATTAACTACTGTAACTACAGTAGCTCACCAATACATTACTGCATTACATTACATCATATCACCTTACATTTAAACATTTACTATGTTACATTTAAACATCATATTTTTACCCTTCTTTTTTTTTTTTCTTTTTTTTACCCATTCAGCAAACAAAACATGGTCCTGGGCAAACAAATGTCTAATGAGTCTCCTGCACTGGTAGCACGATGCATTAGTTTCTCCTGGTTGCCATTTCCTGTAAAGCTGCCTAGGTACATTTTAATTGCATTTTCCATGCTGACGTCAATCGGATAGTCTTGACTGTTTTATTCCGTATTATCACTCATCATTTTTTTTTGTTTTGTTTTTCTCCGTGAACTCATCGTTTTATTTTGGCATGCATGTTTGCCTTTTTTTTAATTTTTATAAATATTCCATCTGCTTGGACTGTGCTGCAGGTCACCTGCAGTCTCACCTGGACGAGTATGTGAAGATGCTGAAGGTGGTGAAAGTGGTGCGTCAGGTGGAGAGGAAGGGACTCATCACAGCCCGAATGCTGGGAGCCAGTCATGCTCAGGGCGACGTCCTCACCTTCCTCGATTCTCACTGTAGGATTCCTTTCTCAATTTTACTTAACTGTGATTAGTAAGGAGGCCACTAGGTGTGGCTGATCACGGTACCTAGGTGCTGATTCGATCTGTATTGCGATTCTCTTAGTGGCGTGATTTTATAAGTATCTCAATTTGGTTTTTTTTGTTCTTTTCTGATTTATTATTTTATTTATATATATATATATATATATATATATATATATATATATATATATATATATATATATATATATATATATATATATATATATAATTATGTGTGATTATGTGTGGAATGGCCACATTGGAGTCATCCTAATTCAGTAATGAATTGCCCCACAAAAGAATTGCAATATGCAAGAGAATCCATGTTTCTCCCCTCCCTCCCATCTCTAGTAATTAAACTAATAATTATAATATGAAACACATGAATTTCATTCATTTTGATCTGTTACACTTGATTATGCCTACTTTCTCTTTAACTGAAAATGCTACATTACTTATACAGGCATGCCTTAAAACGTTTGGAAGTGTAAGGAAATGAGGGGAAAACAATTTTTTTAAGCAGTTCTCCTGTGAGAGAGTGTTGTGTTCAGGTGTGTTAGATTTGGATGATGTTAAAACGATAGAGATGTTTGCAGCTATTTCTATTCTTATCCTATGATAAAGAATCATAGCAGTTGCAAAAAAAAAGAGAAAAAAAAAACTAAGAGTTTGTGAAAATGTGTAGCGCTATTGGGCACATCCATGGTTGTGTATTGCATTCTTGTGAAAATAATGCATTATGTTGACGCAACTGTTTAAGTGTTTTTTTTTTTTTTCTCTCTCTCAAGGTGAGTGTTTCCATGGCTGGCTTGAGCCACTCTTGGCTCGAATCGTCGAAGAGCCCACAGCCGTTGTGAGCCCGGAAATCAACACCATCGACTTGAACACGTTTAAATTTATGAAGCCTGTGGCCACTGCACGCGCTCACAACCGCGGGAACTTCGACTGGAGCCTGACATTCGGCTGGGAGCCCATCCCTCACTACGAACAGGCAAAACGCAAAGATGAGACCTACCCTGTCAAGTGAGTCTCTCTCTCTCTCTCTGTCTCTCTCTTTGTGTTTTCGCCTCCCCCGCTTTACTCTTTCTCTGTCTGTGTCTCTGTCACTCTCTTTGTCTTGTATCTCTTTTTGCCTCCCGATGTCTCTTACATAGTATCTATTTCTCACGCTTTCTTTGTGTCGTTCTGTGTCTCTTTCTTGCTTTTTTTTTTCTTTCTTTAGGTCTCTCTCACCTTTGCTCTCTGTTTTCGTAGCTCGATGTGACAGAGATAAGGTTGCAGTGTCTACAGGTTTTCAAAGCTCTTCTTTCCGATACAGGCTCAAGGCTGTGTTTTACTGCAGTACTCCATTTCCAGTGACCTGAAATAGATAGATGGGAAGGAGTATGTACTTTAAACATTTGATTATCTAAAAATTTACTCAGCGAATGTTTTCATGTGTTTTTTTTTTTTTTTGTAGTGGCGATGACCGTAGCTCAGCAGTCCAGTGTATAATCATAGGAGGACATGTGGACATAAACAATTTAAACCTTTTCCTTTTTACAGGCATAAATCATGCAATCAGGGATTGGGAGATACTGGCAGATCTAAAATACTGGAAATGGGTTACGAGTAGGATGTGGTAAAGAAATTGTTTAAGAATTGTTTGGATAATCTGCAGGATTTAGGAGTTTTAACTGATGAAATGAAAAAGTCCAGCATTATGTCAAGCATGATTATAAGAGACAAAGAGAATCCCCGTAGCCTGACAAATATCTTAATAAGACGACTGAATCCGTGACGGTTTGAACAGTGCGTGATACAAGGTGAACACAAGGTGCGATTTTAAACAAATGGAAATGTTTGCAATAGTCAGGTGTTCTCGTACTTTCGCCTACAGTATAGTGTAAGTCCTGGGTGCTTGTGATCTGATGTATCCAGAAGACACTAGTCAGCAGTTTCATCTCGTTGTGATGGTTCAAAGACTGTTTTGGAGCAAGACTTGTTTATGGGTTGGTAGATCATTAAAGACGAGTTGGCAATGGACCAAATTGAGAGAGAAATTTTTGTTCAGTGAGTTGTTGCTGTTGTTGGTTGGGGAAACCAAGCTCCCCAACCTCGACACACTTTATACTAGCCGTCTATACGAGAGAGCTAGCAACATCATTAAGGATCCGACCCATCCAGGACACGGACTGTTTGTGCCAAAAGATACAGGACAATTAGGACACACTCTAACAGACTGAGGAGCAGCTTTAGTCCCAAGACAAACACCCACCCTTCTTTATTGCACTTTATTTGCGCTTATACAATTTAGTGCGATTACCTTGTGTTTATTCTTTATTCATTATCCTTCATTTATTCTTTAGCTTATTCTTAGGTTTATTATTGCTGCTGGTCTCTGAGAGCTACCAATCTAATTTCATTGTATCACTACAATGACAAAATCTCTTTATCTTTCTTAGAAAAAGAAAGAAAAAAAACAATAAAATTAGGGGAATTCCCTGAATCAGACATTTTCCCCACAGCATAGTAGTTAGCACTGTTGTCTCACACGTCCGTGGTTGCGGTTTGAGTAGACAATATAAACTGTCAGGCCAAAAAATAAAAGTCACAAAAAGTCAGAAGATTTCATTCAGTCCGCTTTTAATTACAGCAATGTGGGGGGCAGTTCATGTGTGAAAATGATTCCTCATGCTCCCAGAAGCACTCTTTCACTATATGAATCCTGGATGATACCCATACCATAAGGGAAGGTAAACTCCATAGATGTGATAATCTGGTCATTCAATACATTCAGGTCGTCAGCTGACTTCATTTTATTGCCATATAATGTAGCTGAGTCTAGACCTGCGCAACTAAAGCAACCCAAGATCATAACACTGCCTCCAGAGGTTTGTACAATGGACACTATACATGTCCAGTACATGATGGGTGCATCACTTCATGCGCTTCCCTTGTTAACCTGATGCGCCCACCGCTCTGGTATAGTGTTAATCGGAACTCATTAAATCACATGACCTTTTTCCGATCGTTATGCTCCCTAGCAAATAGAAGAATCCTTTTGGTACAGTACAGTATGTCTCAATAACATGTGGTTTAGTCTCAATTACGTGAGTTCTCATCACATTGTGTGCCTATTGTGAAATTAAATTTTATATATAGAGAGAGCTTAACAATAGTCATAATCACAAAGCAGCTGTACAGAACAAAAAAAATGGAAATGGTATGAACGATGTGTAACTTGTAATTATCATTTTGTCCTTGATGAGCAAGCCAAGAGAGACGGTGGCAAGGAGAAACTCCCTGGGATGACTCAACAGGAAACGCATCCTCATTCGGGTGATATCAGATAGATATAGTAGGGCTTGATTGACGATCATACTGTCTGCTGTGGAAGTTCAGTATAATAGTAAAGTTGAAGATGGATGGATTAACGTTCCCCCTGTCCCCTCCATTTTCATTAGGAAAAGTTTGTTTTTAGCCCCATTAACATTTCTCTCTCTTCCCTTCAGGACACCAGCTTTTGCCGGTGGTTTGTTCTCCATTTCCAAAGCCTACTTTGAGGAAATCGGGACCTATGATGACCAAATGGAGATCTGGGGTGGCGAGAACGTGGAGATGTCCTTCAGGGTTTGTTTAAATCTCTCAAATTTTGCCTCATTACGTTTCTCCTACTTTTATTTATTGGTGCTAATTGGAAATAAATGCACAGGTATGGCAGTGTGGAGGGCAGCTGGAGATCATCCCATGCTCCGTGGTCGGTCACGTCTTCCGCACAAAGAGTCCGCACACTTTCCCCAAAGGAACTGAAGTCATTGTGCGCAACCAGGTCCGCTTGGCCGAGGTGTGGATGGATAACTACAAGCAGATTTTTTACCGCCGCAACCCGAACGCAGCCAAGATGGCCAGAGAGGTAAATCACTATCTGATTAATACATAATACGTTAATACATAAATTTAATACATACATTTGCCATGAATTAGAAAATATGAAACTTAGAAAAGAACTAGTAGTTTGAAGATGACTAATTCTGGCATGATCTCAATTTTTTCCGTGACACTTCTAGAATGATTACAACTACTGTATTTTTAGCGTCACATTTTAATTTAATCAGTCATGGTTTAGGTTTAGCGTTTTATACAGGGGAGTGTGTACTGTACTTTTTGACTATGCTTACACAAGAGCATTTACCATTCACTTGCAGTTTTTACAATGAAGCAGCAGTCACACCAAAGACAAATAACTCGGCATAAAAGTGAATTCATTGAAAGCACATGAAAGACCAGATTTGCTAGGTTACGTTTGCCTTGTTCTACCTTTGTTTGGCTGAACACTTTGACTTGTGAATTTAAATGCCTCAGATTTGTGTGTCGGAAGAAAAGAAGGCAGAACTGTAATCTCTTCGTTTAATAAGAAAAAAAATGTGGATAAGCTGCTTGGTATTAACACAGAACTTTTACCTTTTTATTTCCTTACTGTTGCTTTGTGGTCATCTGGGATGAAAATGCCATTTTGTTTACTGACACAGGCAGGGTTTTTGTGGTGAGATGCAATATCACATATGCTAATGTTTCTTTTGTTAGCAGTGTGGGTAACTGTAAGAGAGGATTTATGTATTCCTTAGTTCCTTTTACATAGTCTGGAATACATAAGCTGGGCATTGGACTCTATAAGCAGTCCCGTTGAACCCATATATTGACCACATATATCCTTGATCCATATAAACACATGGACAAAATTGTTGGTACCTTTCGGTCAATGAATGAAAAACTCACAATGGTCACAGAAATAACTTTAATCTGACAAAAGTAATAATTTAAAAAAATTCTATGAATGTTAACCAATGAAAGTCAGACATTGCTTTTCAACCATGCTTCAACAGAATTATTTAAAAAAATAAACTCATGGAACAGGCCTGGACAAAAATGATGGTACCCCTAGAAAATACTGAAAATAATGTGACCAAAGGGACATGTTAATTAGCATCACAGGTGTCTACAATCTTGTAATCAGTCAGTGGGCCTATATATAGGGCTCCAGGTAGTCACTGTGTTGTTTCAACATGGACCAGAGGAAGCGAAGGAAAGAGTTGTCTCAGGAGAGTCGAAAGAAAATTATAGACAAGCATGTTAAAGGTAAAGGCTATAAGACCATTTCCAAGCAGCTAGCTGTTCCTGTGACTACAGTTGCACATATTATTCAGAAATTTAAGATCCATGGGTCTCAGTCGCAGGTCATGGGTCTTGGAACAGGACAATGACCCAAAACACACAGCTAAAAACACCCAAGAATGGCTAAGAGGAAAACATTGGACTATTCTAAAGTGGCCTTCTATGAGCCCTGACCTCAATCCTATTGAGCATCTTTGGAAGGAGCTGAAACATGCCGTCTGGAAAAGGCACCCTTCAAACCGGAAACAACTGGAGCCGCTTGCTCATGAGGAGTGGGCCAAAATACCTGCAGAGAGGTGCAGAAGTCTCATTGACAGTTACAGGAATCGTTTGATTGCAGTGATTGCCTCAAAAGGTTGTGCAACAAACTATTAAGTTAGGGGTACCATCATTTTTGTTCAGGTCTGTTCCATGAGTTCATTATTTTTATTTTTTTTATATATAATTCTGTTGAAGCATGGTTGAAAAGCAATGTCTGACTTTCACTGGTTAATATTCATAGAATTCTTATTTATTATTACTTTTGTCAGATTAAAGTTATTTCTGTGACCATTGTGAGTTTTTCTTTCATTGACCGAAGGGTACCAACAATTTTGTCCACGTGTGTATCTTACTTTTATTATTCCATGCTTGCAAGGGTACTTCTGCAATTTGGGGCCTAGGGTAGTCCGTTTTAGTGTACAGGGTGGGGCTGGAGCCATTTTGCTTCTTTGCGGAGTCTGTAAATTATAAAATCTAACCTATGTGAAACAATCATTCCCAGATTGCTTGTGTTTATTAGCAGATATTTGTGTAGAACAAGCTAATATTTTGGTATTGTAGGTTAATAAAAATCTGGTGTTTTTCATGTTTATTGTAGAGGGACCACATCATATGTGAAACTTTTGTTTATTATAATGTCTCTCTATTCATGGCCTTCAGATGGAACAAAGTCATTAACACTGGATTACACAACCCACACATCCCAAATAGATGTTCAAGCTGAGACCAAGTTGCAAGCAATAATAAGACTGAAATTCTCTCATTTCTGTCCCTCTGTTCCTACTAATAGATAAGTAAAATTATGCTGATCTTTCCGATTTAACCAATACGGTTATATTTTGGCTTCTGCAGATGAACTATGGTGATATCACACAGAGACTACAACTCCGGGAACGTTTACGCTGCAAGAACTTTACCTGGTTTTTAAACCACATCTACCCAGAAGCTTTTGTTCCTGATCTTAATCCTGTTAGATTTGGAGCAGTAAGTCTTCATTTCAACCTACCAAGAAACATGTACAGATTTTGTGTGTGTGTGTTGACTTTGTGTTCTTTGATCTCGCTATGTAGATCAAAAACTTGGGGTCTCAGAAATGTCTGGATGTTGGGGAGCAAAATAACGGGGGAAAGCCAATGATTATGTACGTGTGCCATAACATGGGAGGAAACCAGGTATGACCAACATCTTTATTGTTTTTGTGACTGGAACAAAATGGGGTTGTAGGTTTATTCTCTTATTCTCTCAATGACTTGGGAATGTTTTTTTTTTTTTTTTGTTTGTTTTTTTTCCTCCAGTACTTCGAGTACACATCGCACAAGGAGCTGAGACATAACTTGGGCAAACAGCTGTGCCTGCATGCCACCACCTACCCACAGCAGGTAAAGATAGAGCTGTGCCAACTGAAGGGTCGCGGTACCACCATCGACCCTCAGCAAGAGTGGATCTTAACTGAGGTAATTTATTTCTTTTTTACTAAAAATGTTAAAGTAATATAGAATAATAATTGTTAAAGGGAAAAGATAGTTGTTGTTTTTTTTTAAGCCTTTCTAACTTTTAGATTAATCAAACATTTCCTGCCTGTTTAACACGAATGAATTAATTCATGTTACACTATTTAAACTTCTTTCTGTTGCTGTTTGTAGGACCAGTTATTTAAAAATCCTTCCTCAGATAAGTGCCTACACCTAAAGAACAATAAGGTAGTCATGAGCCCCTGTGACTCCAGAGACCTGCATCAACGCTGGATATTCAGCTGATCTCGATCTCTATTTGAACGAGTTTGAGAAGCCAGCCAGATGGACAGAAATAACTTTATGGGCTTTGAAGTACAACCAGAGCTCGCTCCTGGCCCATCTATGTGAACTGATGGTGTATTAATCATTTTATATTCATGCAAATGGACCAACAAAAAAAAAAACTTTGAACATTATGAGACTCAGGAATGCACTTGGAGGAACTGTCCCTGAAACTGAAGGCCCGTGGGACCGAAGAACCTGACAGCAGTATTGTTTACATATGCTCACCAAACATGTGCTTTCAATGTTTGAGTTTCCGCCTTCACACTGCTGTTTTTAAAAATTTTATTTATGGTTTAAAAAGAGTGTAATAAGTTTTTATTTTTCAAGATTTTATTTGAAGACAGTCTTATTTTGCCAATAAGACATTGTATGTATTGTTGTCCATAAAATCATTCCGTTGTCCTGCTGCAAGCCAAATTTCAGGGGGTGTTTTATTAAGATATTTTTTAAGTCAAGTCAGAAATCATCCATCTTTTATTAGAATGTTCAGTTAGACTAAGTAAGAGTGCAATTTGGCGTGCATCATGAAGTCGACAGTCATGGTCGTGAGGCGGCTCTGGGGCCGAATATTTTTTGTGCTTTTCTTGGAACTTTTCATTCCTCTCCATGATTGTGTGGCCACAAGATTTTCTCAGGTTGGGGGGATATTTATAGAAATGCACATGTATTGTAATAAATGCCAAGCATTTGTCACCAAGCAGGTTGTACTACTTCTTCATACCTGCATTGTTTCATTTAATAACCTGCATGAATAGCAAAGGGGGTGTCTGGGGTCAGAAGTCACAGCAGGGTTACTTTGGATGTTTTATAATGAACCAAATCAATGAGCAGATGTACTAGTTATGCTTTAATTCAGGGTCAGTGATCTGAATACCAAATATATACAGTACAGTACATTATGACCATCCTCCTAATACTGAGAAAGTCCTCCCCTTCTGCAACCAAAACACTGATGCACTGTGTGTTCTGATGCCTTATAAATTGATATCTAGCCATTTAGGCTACGTATCAGTTCTATTGGATCGGACTACATGGGCCAGCCTTGGCACTCCATGTGCATCAGTGAGCCTTGGCCGTCTGTGACTCAGTCACTGGTTCACTGGTTTTCCTTGCTTGGATTATTTTTGGTATGTCCTGACCACTGCAGAAAGGCAACTTCTTACAAGAGCTGCATTTTTTGAGTTGTTCTGACCCTGTTGATTAGTCATCACAGGCAAAAAGGTTGATGCTGGTTTCAACAGAAGATGGCAGGGTTTTAAAAATAAAAATTGTGGCGGGGTGGACCTCGATATTATGCAGATGGTCTTACTGTTATGGCTGAACAGGGAGACACCAAAAATGTAAACATGCTTCAATATGAAAAATGTATTCCTCTCTTCTGACGGACATATGATCGCATCAACGAAGGTGGGATTAGTGACATCTTTGGAGGAAATGTGATGCTACACATTGTTTGGAGAATTCAATTAGAGTTATAAAAAGGTGCAGAGAACTGTTGTGACGTGTATACATTTTTGGGCCCTTGTGTGATTTTATATATATATATATATATATATATATATATATATATATATTATTCGTGTTTATTTGGTTCTATTTCTGATGTGATTGTTTTCATGAATTGAAAAGCATGTTTACAAACCGTCTTGCAGTCTTTTATTAAATATCATGCTATATTTTTCTTGTGCTGGTTTTGCCTGCATGCTTTTTGAAATGACGTACCCCACGTTGCTCGCTACGGCGTATCCTATTGGTTGGCTCGTCACCACGCGACAAATCCTATTGGCCGGAAGCTCGTATTGACTGCACGCGGAATGTTCCGCGTGCGCCGCGCGTGCGGATGCAAACCAGTTTTACTTGTTTACGGGGTTATTAACGCAAACTAATTTAGCGTAAGGATAAAACGTAATTTTCGGTCACAGTTTGTAGCCCGGTGCTAGCCTGCTAACACTTACTAATCTCACAAGCGGGCCTCGGGTTATATCCGCCGGCGCTGCAGGGATTCTACCGGTCCGTTTGTCCAGTAAAGTGGCCGAGATATACTTAAAAAAACTTTCCTATACACAATTTTCGTATACACAAAATTCCTGCTTGTTAGCTATGAGCTCGTCGTCAGCGCGCGCTCAGTCCGCGGTGCTGGGGGAGATCCGGAAGCAGCTCCATGGTGACCGGGAATTCCGACAGATTTCTCACGTCTTCGTCATCATGGGCGCCTCGGTGAGTAGTTTATAAATGTGACGAACAGCTCTGGCGCTGGAGATCTGTTCACCTCTATAGTTCACTTCCAGCTCTAATCCCACACACCTGCTCCGACTATCTCTGGTAACTCGGTGATTATCTTGAGGCTGGTGTGTCGGATTAGGGTCAGAACTGGATTGTGCACAATGCCACAGTCACAGGAATGAATCCCTGGATACGTCGATGACTTTTAACAGAAACGTATCCAAAAATGTATGACCTGCATTAGAAAACATGCCCCCAAATCGCAAATACCATTAGCGACCTTAATACACCTGCTAACACATTAGCTCTAACCACATGCCTAATATGGAGTAGTTCCCTTTTTTGTCACCATAACAGTGTGCACATGCACTATCACAACCAGCATTAACCTTCTCATCAGTCTGATCTACACTCTATTGGATCAGACTAAGCAGGCCCTTAGACCTTCGACTTCACTCCCAGTGTGCATCAGTGAGCCTTGGCCACTGCAGCCTGAGAACATCCTACAAGAGCTGCGGTTTTGGAGTTGCTCTGATCAGGTCCTCTCGTCGTCACAATCTGGCTTGTCAGCGTCACTCAAATCCTTATTCGTAGCCCTTTTTTTTGTGCTTCCAACACATTAACTTCAGGAAAAGAAAAAAAAAGTTTCCTCGCTGCCTAATCTATCCCACTCACTTACAGCCGCCATTGTAATGAGATATTGAAAATGTAGCTTCTGTGAGAAGGGCCAAATTGCTACAGCTCTTGTGGATCTGCAGTGGTCAGGACATACCAAAAGTGATCCAATGAAGGAAAACTGGTGAACCGGCGACACGGCAATGGATGGTCAAAGCTTACTGATGCACATGGGGAGCGAAGGCTGGCCCATGTAGTCAGATCCAATAGAAGCTATGGTGTAGATTAAATTGATTAAAAGGTTAATTCTGGTTCTGGTATAAAGGTGTCAGAAGAAACGGGTCATTGGCGTTTTGGTGGCAAAAGGTGGAGGACCTACTCAATATTAGGAGGGTGGTCATAATGTTATGGCTGATCAGTGTACATCAGAGATGGGAATCGTCAATCACCACCCGATATATTATTATCCTAACACCCAGGTTTCAATTTGATTAAACTTGCACTTCTATAAGTATTGTTTGTTTGTTTTTTCAAACAAATATTCCAATTGGATATAAAATATTTCCCTAATTTTGTTACAATTTTTATACCTTCAAATAAGGTAAAGATTAATTAAATGGAGCCCATTTCTCACTGAAAAACCAAGCACAGCATTTAAACAATACAAACCAACTTGAAATATAAGAGTTTAATACTTAACTGAGCATCACATGTCTCGGTCGATTGCAATAATTATTATTTCTAAACAAACTTCACAGAAAATAATTCACTCCTACCACATGGGATGAAAATTCACAAATAATTCAGTGTACAACTTGTAGGATTATAAAGAAAAGGTGACATTTTCCCACATCCGATGCCCCCAAAGTCTCAAATTTCAACCTGACATTGAGCGCATGGGCATATGCGGCTTCTAACTAACATGCGATTTTCGACTAATTTGAGGATGGTGTAATCATGTGTAATGAGTGGGGTTAAGACTAATTCCGTCACTAATTTCGATAATGTAACAGTATAATAAAATGGGTTTCTGTTGCTCCACTTGGAATCAGCACTGAGTTGTTTATATCTGAGGCTGATCGATCAAGCATGACCAATCAAACTGAAAACCAGCCAATTCTGGTTCATCTCTATTATAAACGTAGTGCATCGATCACACACCAGATTCAGCTAGGGATTGAGACAGGCAGGAGGAAAATAAACAAGAAAAAAATACTTGTTTTAACAATTTTATTATTATTTTAATGATTACAGTTCACTGCTCTTAAAAATAAAAAATCCAGTATCTCAAAATATTAGGATTTTTATTTTGTTTGAGGAAATTACTATTCATACAGTTTAATTACCTTTTGTCTCCCAGTCTAGTACAATACACACATGGGGAAGATTTCTGCCTTGACAGTTGTCCAGAAGACAATCATCAACCGCAGACAAAAGGAGGTTTATTCATAGAAAGTGTCATATCGGAGCATATTTATAGAAAGTTGACTGGAAGGAAAAGTAGTACAAGCAACAGGGAAGACTATAGTCTTAAGGAGATTATCAAGCAAAACCGATTCAAGAGCTTGGGAGAGCTTCACAAGGGGAGGAGTGAGGCTGGAGTCAGTGTATCAAGAGCCACCACACATAGACATCTACAGTAAGTGGGATTCAGCTGTTGTGTTCTTAGAATCAAACCACTCCTGAACCCGAGACGACAGCAGAAGCATCTTGCCTGGGTTAAGGAAACAAGGAACAGAAGGATTGTCCAGTGGTCCAAATTCCTTTTCATTTAATTTGTAAATCAAGGTCTCAGAGTCTGGAGGAAGAGTGTTGAGGCACAAAATCCAACTATGAAGCTTTCACAGTCAGTGATGATTTGGGTGCCGTGTCATCTGCTGGTGTTGGACCACTGTATCAATTCAACGCAGCCATCTACCAACAGATTTTATCATTATCACACATCATGCTTTCATCTGCTGATGATGGTGGTTTCCTTTTCCATCAGGACCTGGCACCTGCCCACAATGCCAAAACTTCCACGTACTGGTTTGCTGGCCATGATATTACCGTGCTTGATTGGCCAGCCAACTCACCAGACCTGAACTGCATAATCTATGGAGTGTGGGCAGGAGAACAATGAGAGACATCCGACCCAACAATAGAGACAAGGTGAAGGCTGCTATCAAAGCAAGCTGAGAAAAGTGCAACAGTGTAGCAGGGGGTTATATAGAGAAATAAATGTAGTTTTTAAACTCTGATAAATGTGGTCTGTTTGACTTGAACTCCATTTATAGTACTAAGGTGAACTTTGTAACCTCCTCATGTAAAATGGTTGTGAGACACAGCTACATATTTACATTTCCATGGTTGTAAATCAGGTTTTGTGAAGGACAGAAGTTCCTTTATGGTGTACTCGCAGCATGTTGACTGTGTCACTAAGTTTGGTAGAATGATCAATAGCCCGTCATTCACATTTGATTAGTGCAAAGTGTCAGACTTTCCACTGTTGTAGCACTTACAAGCTAAAGGAAGTAAAACTACTTAGCTTTTAAATTACCTTTTTATTCTCTCTCTCTCTCTCTCTCTCTCTGAAAGGGAGATCTGGCTAAGAAGAAGATTTACCCAACACTTTGGTGAGTGTCCGGACACATGTTAATGTGTGTGTGTGTGTGCATGCAGTTTTTCAACTGATCTTTTATTTATTTTAAATTTTATTTAAGGTGGCTCTTTAAGGATGGACTCCTACCAGAGGAGACCTACTTTGTTGGGTTTGCTCGCTCCCACTTGACCATGGATGACATCCGCTCTGCGTCTTTACCGTACATGAAGGTGAAGGTCAAATGTGGGGTTGCTCTTATTATTATTAATGGGATTCAGAGTTTTATAACTAAAGAAGTAATGACTAAAGCAGAACGAGGCATGCTATAGGAAAATGTGATGCGGACTGAGATGTGAAATCAGTGTTACTGTTGCAACTCTATAGCTCACTATTTTTCTATTACACTACATTATGCTATGCTATTATATTACGCTACAAGTTATGCTTTAACACTTTTTACACTTAGTCTTGTTACTGAAAAACCACAAAGCACAGCCTGGTTAGTCTCTGAAGACTTTCCTGTTACTAAAAACTGAACACCGTCACTGGAGACTCCTTCTAAAATTCATTTAAAATAAATTCCTTCCTTCCTTCCTTCCTTCCAAAAAAAAAAAAAACACTCATTAAAGATATATACTGCTAAATTAAGGAAAAGAAAAGTCCCGGTTTGACTTGAACACCCATTGTACTGTATATATGATGGGTGTTCAGGTTAATCTGTGACGTTTTGTTAGTTTATTTATTTATTGAGCAGTATATAAACCAATCAGCCATAATGTTATGATCAATCAAGAGTATTTCCCCTCTTTCACCAACAAGACAGTGATCCCCTGTGTTCTGACTCCTTTCTACAAGAACCAGCATTAACCTTTTAGCAGTTTCAGCTACAGTCGCTCTTCTATTGGATCGAACTACACAAGCCAGCGTTCACCTTCCATATGCATCAGTGAGCCTTGGCCGCCCATGACCCCTGTCGCTGGCTGGTCTAACTATTAACAATTTGTCCCTTGTCAAACTTGCTCAAATCTTTTAGCTTGCCCATTTTTCTGCATCCATACCATCAACTTCAGGAAACAAATGTTCAGTGGCAGCCTAATGTGTTCATGTGCACTTATTTCCATGTGCCACAGGAACAAGATATTGTAATTTTCCAGGATTTACCAAAAGTTTTCCAAGGAAGGAAAACCGGTGAAAAGCTCATTGGTGCATGTTGGGAGTAAAGGCAGTGGTCATAATGTTATGGCTGATCAGTGCATGGTGTTCTTGTTTTGTATTTAGATCATCATTAGTTTAAGAATATGAGGTACATTTGCCTTATAAATCTCTACAAAAATAACAAATATAACACTAAAATGGTATCATCATTTTTTGTACCAGGTTCAAGACACAGATAATGAGCGCCTTTCAGCATTTTTCCAGAGGAACTCTTACCTGGCCGGTCGCTACACAGAGGGCGAGGCTTTCTCACAGCTGCAGTCCCATCTGAACTCTCTGTGCCATGGTTCAGGTGCCAACTACATCTTCTACCTGGCCCTGCCACCCAGCGTCTACCACAGCGTCACCACCAACATTCACCAGCACTGCACGAGCAACAAGTCAGTGACTCGCAGCATATCATGCATATTTCACTTTCCCCTGCAGCTGCACCCTGTCCAGTAACATGATAATATCCTGTGATTAAGAGGGCGCTAAGATGAACAGTCGTCTTGTTTTGGTGAACACCGTTGTTCCCTCTGTCTTCCTCTCACTTTCTCTCTCTCTCTCTTTCTGTCTGTCCATCTTTCAGTGGGTTTCTATTTCTTGCCCTGGATGTGACAGTCCCCACCTATACTACTACTACTAATAATAAAATTATAATAATCAATAACAATAATGATTATTATTATTAATAAGAAATACATAGAAATATGAAATAAGGATATAGTATCCTTAAGTTAGTTAAAGTTAAGCCTTTATTTGTCACATATACATTACAGCACAGTGAAATTCCTTCTTCGCATATCCCAGTGTAACTGGGGTCAGAGCGCAGGGTCAGCCATGATACAGTGCCCCTGGAGCAGTTAGGGTTAAGGGCCTTGCTCAAGGGCCCAACAACTGGGAATCGAACCGCCAGTCCTCCGATCAGTAACTCAGTGCCTTAACCCTCTGAGCCACCACTGCGGAGTTGGATTAAAAGGGATTTTTTTTTTAACTGTGTACAGTGTCGAATGTGTTATTGGTGAGTGTTTAGCATGTTTGCTGAAGAATTGTGTTGCTATATTTGGGGTTTGGGGCAGGGGTCGGCAACCTGCGGCTCCGGAGAAAACTACATGTTGCTCTTTCATCCCTCTGCTACAGCTCCGTACGCCTTTGTAAAATAAATAATGAGTATTTAAATTAAATTTATTTTACTATTACTTTTTTAAATCGAATTTTAAATTTAAATATTATGATGATCGTGTAACATTAAAATAAAAACTTTTTTTGTTGCTCAAAATATGCGCCGATTTTTCGACCCCCAGTTTTTAGTCAGATTGACAGCTGATTGCACTCTCCAGTACACACGATAAAATAATGACGACACACAAAAGCAGACAGCATTTTTGGCTTGCTGCAGGTGGATAATTTAAGTTAGTGGTTAGTAAGGAATGCTCTGTACTTTAGGGACTTGAGGATGGAGTGGTTTTAAGTAGAACCAGAATTTTACTGCTTTGTATTTTATCGTGAAAATTGAGGCAGAACTTCAGGGTGAACTTGAATTTGTTGAATTTGGGTTTTAGTACATAGATGGCACTGCATGCTTGATTGTGCACCAAATTCCTATCCTGTACAAGATTATATTTATTTGATGCTTTCTGAAATGAATACAAGGTCAAATACAGATGTACGTCACACACAAAACACATGTACCACATCTAATTCTTGGGGTTTTGGTTAATTAAAAAAAAGATGTACTTTATGCTGTACAGGCATTCGTCCTATTTTTGAGCAATGTACAGTGGAACATTGGAAACCGAGCAAATATTAGTTTACGAGTACCGAGTATCATGTATCACGCATGCGACTCTTATTTTGACACCGAGCGGCAAGTGATCACAAATGATTTCTCTCTCTCTTGCGCTGCGGAATTATGAGTAATCGTCTCCCCTGCTGCGTCTTAGTGCTCGTCTCTTACTGGTATAATCAAAATCTCCCTCTCTCTTCTGTGTGCGTGCGTGCATAATTTGACACTGTCCCCCCCACACACACACTTTATTTTTGACACCGACACACACTCTCCACGGCTGCACACACGCTTTATTTACACAGAAAACTCAGCTCTGTCGCGATTCTTTTCAAAGGTAAGGTGCTGGTTCACTTATCTGTCTGGATTTATTTTTACTTTTTTTAAATGTTAATTGCAGGTTAATTTATATTTTTACTTTATATATTGTATTAATTGTTTTTATGTATTTATTGTTTTGGGCTGTAGAACGAAAAATTTGAGTTTTCATTATTTCTTATGGGAAAGTTATATTTGGTTTACGAGTATTTTTGGAATACGAGCCCGCTTCCGGAACGAATTATGCTCGTAATCCAAGGTTCCACTGTATTTGTTTATATTTGTAGTTGTATTTACCGCAGTCCTCTTCTAGGATAGAATGTTTCTCATGTAGACCCCCTGGTTTAGGAGAGCACAGAAATAATCATCAGAATGGAGCAGAAACTTAAGATTAAGATTCAATAATTTGTCACATGTACCTTACAGCATAGTGAAAAGTTTTTTTGCTTAGTTTTTTCCCCTACATATCCCAGTTAGGACGCTGGATAGGGTTAAGGGCAGAGGCAACTTGCCAGTCCTGGGGCGAACAGTAATCCAGAGTCTCAACCAATTGAGCCACCACTGCGACTGTATAAAGCAACATTCCCATTCCGGAAGCTGAACTCGTGCCCTTTGGGCACTTGACCCTAGTGTCATGTAGTGTGGGGCCTGGATCTGTAGAGTTTTTCAGCATTGCAGTGAACTTAGTTGTCAGAGTTATGCTCTCTCACTTCATACTTTTTTGAAGAATACAGTTCTTTTTCTGTGCAGTTTGTACATTATATTAATTTCCCTGGTACACTGATTTAATGATTTAGACTTTTCTTAGTGAACAAGGCTTTTGAAAATAGTTTCTGACACAGTTTTGCCCTTTTTTGTTTTTAAAAGTAGTATTTTGTTATCTCTTTTTTCTCCCTGTACTGTATCTCTGGCTCTGAATATCTCTCTATGCCTCTCTGTGTGTGTGTCTCTCTCTCTCGCCCCTTCTAGAGGATGGAGCAGGCTGATTGTGGAGAAACCGTTTGGTCGGGATCTGCGGAGCTCAGAGGAATTATCAGCACACCTCTCTTCGCTCTTCAGTGAGGATCAGATCTACCGCATAGACCATTATCTGGGCAAGGAGATGGTGCAGAACCTCATGGTACTCAGGTGACGCGGACAAGTTTCTGAATGCAGTTTATATTTAATCATGTGAATTATTCGGAATTATCCTCATTTTAACTTTACTAAAAGAACAGACACGTCATCAAGGCTTTTCTGAGGATTTAAGTGGCTCTTTAAGCTACTGTAAAAATACAAAAGGGGCTTTCAATCAAACAAATGTAATTGTAAAAACAATTGATATTTACAGAAGACTTCAAGCACAGTATGGTGATGAGACTCTGGGCTGCAGTGGAACATTTGAGGTCCATGAATAACGATCCTGGCTGAGATAGCTCGAAACCCACTGCGGTCGTTCCTCTGAACATTCAGCTCGTGGAACGTTTGATCCTTTGAAATTGACGAATAACTTGTCGCCAACATGCAGGAGAGACGCATCTGTCTTTGGGAACTGTACACACTATCATTAATTGAACACCTTTCTTACAGACCTCTTTCCATTGAGAAACCAGACAATCTGATCATGTCTGGCTAATTGTTAAAGAACTGGATTCCAACTGGATTTACACAAGCAATTTTTAAACAATACAATATTATTGAAAGTTTTTTTTCCCCAGGTTTGGCAATAGAATTTTCGGCCCTATCTGGAATAGAGACAGCATCGCCTGCGTCGTTCTCACGTTTAAAGAACCCTTTGGAACGTATGGGAGAGGAGGATACTTCAACGACTTTGGTATTATCCGGTAAGAAAGCCTTGTATTGATTTTAAAATGTTTTGAGGATTGAGAAATGACCAAAAATCTGCATTTCACTTTAGTTTCTCCTTTATGTAGGAAGTAGGATTTCTTTCACTTCCTTTTCAATCTTCCTCTTCTCAGTGACGTCATGCAAAACCATCTTCTCCAGATGCTCACCTTGGTTGCCATGGAGAAGCCTGCCTCTACCAACTCGGACGATGTGAGAGATGAGAAGGTATCGCAAGAACGTCAGACTAAACACCAAAACGGATTTCCAAAACCAAATCCGTGCAGTGCAGGACCGTGGCTGTGTCTGAGATTCTCTCGTGTCCTGATTCTGCCCCACAGGTAAAGGTGTTGAAGTGTATAGCACCAGTGACTCCCCGTGATGTTGTCCTGGGGCAGTATGAGGGAAACCCTGATGGGGAAGGAGAAGCTAAACTGGGTTACCTGGACGACCCCAGCGTTCCCAAAGGCTCGCACACGGCCACTTTCGCCACCGCGGTGCTCTACGTCCATAACGAGCGCTGGGAAGGTTCTAACTCAAGTTCTGTTTCTCTTTGGACAGCAAGGAAATAATCCACTGCTGTTCTTCCTGTTCTGTGGCGATTGTCCCTTTTTGTGTTCATTTGCTTCATTCTTCTTTGTGACAGGTGTTCCTTTCATCCTGCGGTGCGGAAAAGCCTTGAACGAGCGCAAGGCTGAGGTGAGGCTGCAGTTCACTGATGTGCCCGGCGACATCTTTAACTCACAGTGTCAGCGGAACGAGCTGGTGGTGCGCGTGCAGCCTGACGAGGCTATTTATGCCAAAATGATGAGCAAAAAACCCGGCGTGTACTTTAACCCTGAGGAGACGGAGCTGGACCTGACCTACCGTAGCAGATACAAGGCAAAAAAAAATATTATTTCATGTCTCTCACAGTGGAACTGTAACGTAGAGGTAACGATCACCAGATTACACAATCGTATATGCTTTGAGTAAACCTGTACGCACACTGCCTCCTTATACAGGACGTGAAGCTTCCTGATGCATACGAGCGTCTGATCCTGGATGTGTTCAGCGGAAGTCAGATGCACTTTGTACGCAGGTGAGTCTCGATTCCAATACTTCTATATCGCGTCAGCTGTAAAACAGTAGCAGGTGGATTTGATTCTAAATTACAGCTTGACGTCTGTGTGTTTCAGTGATGAGCTCAGGGAAGCCTGGAGAATCCTCACCCCTCTCCTCCACCAGATCGAAGCAGAAAAGACGCAACCGGCCCCTTACACATACGGAAGGTAGGACGCCTCTTCAGTAATGACGAGACAGTTCTTAGCTGAATACCTGTAACGCTATCCTCTGTTTCATCCCTAGCCGTGGACCTAAAGAGGCGGATGAGCTGATGAAGAGGGTGGGATTCCACTATGGAGGAAAGTACAAGTGGGTGAACCCTCATCCTGTGCAACACTCCAATCTCTGAGCGATGACTGCTCAGACATAAATCACCAAATCCAAATTGAGGACATGAGCCTACCGTAATCAATCTCATTACTTGAGATTTGCTTTCTTAACATGAATCTCTTTCCCTCTGAGAATGTTTTTTTTTTTTTTAATTTTTTTTTTTATACAACTGGGAATGTTTACAGCTACCTTGTTTTCCCCAAATCATGATGGTAAAAGTATTACACTCCTTTACCTCTTCATTTGACCATAATGTTTCTCTTGATAATTTTTTTTTTTCCTGTGTGAAATTTTGAATGTGATTTGCAAGCTCTTATCCTTATCCTTCTTTTCATCTCTGATCAAATCAAAATGCAGTACATTTTAGGTCATTTTTCTTTGCTGTAAACTTTACCGTACTTATTTTTCACCACATTGAGTGAGGGGAACAGCATTACACAGTATAAGCACATTGCTACATGTGGTGGTTGAGGAGATGAAAAGCACTAAGTTCAGTATTATAGATAACTTTTCAGTGTTACATTTTAGTTTTTTTGTTAGAATGACATTTTCAAAGCTTTTGAGCGCTTTATCTATTTTTGATAAACATTCAAGTCAGTACAGGGTCTTTCCCTAAATCTGAGAATGCACGTTTAGTTTCAGACATGTGGGTGTGTGACTCAGCTCAACAGACTGCCACACACACACACACACACACACACCGAGTCAGCATATGATGACATTGCAGTACATCAATCAGATTCAGCTCTGTGTAAACCGTTTTAAGCCTGGCCCGATCCGGTCCGGACACATTCCAATCAGTTCTCGAGTCTTAAAGTAAGTTTGAGTCTTTGTGACGTGTGATTACTGACCCGGCTGGTTATGACTCACTCTCTCAGGTACGTGGCTTAGCCAGGGGGCATGTTGTCACTCAGAGTGAAGGATAGACCAGTGGTTTGGTATAAATTGGAATGTGTTAAGTGGATATAAACAGTGTTAACAAGCTGGAATGTGCTGCAGTCAACTGACTTGTATGTCTACCTATACTTATACCTTCAGTCTTAAATTTATTCTTAAAAAAAAAAGGCACTTCAGTTAACATCCAAATGTTTTATGTTAACTGTAAAACATTTCTTAATAAAAAGAAAAAATGTTGGACCATCAAATGTTTTAAAAATTCTTTATTGCAATATTCTGCTGTTGTTTATAATTTAAATAAGATTTTTCTAATTTATAGAGTTTCTGTGGTTGGGTACATTAGTTGTGTAAAAAGCATCGTTTGCAATTTCTGTTTCCATCACTGTATTTCCGGGAGACCATGTCCTCCTCGATGCCCCGGGCAAACAAGCGCACCAGCTGACCATGTACTCTGGGAATAAAAAAAAAAGAAAGAAGAAAAAGATGTATACTTCTGACTGACTGGGAATGTGATGGAAGAAATAAAAGGTCAGAATAATAGAGAGATTTATTTGACATTTCACATTCCTAAAACAATAAGTAGTGATCCTAACTGACCTGAAATGTTTCATAGGATTAAATGTTTACATTGTGAAGTTTAAATATATTCATCTGTAAACATTTGACTTGTTTTTAACTGTGTAATAATTATAGCTATACCAATGTTTTTAAACTTAAGCCTGGGACCACAAAAGGAGCTCATGAGTCAACATAGGGTCATGGATATGTTAACGTCATGTAAAATATAAAATGGAGCGCGTTAATACACTGCATTTAAAACTGTAACCCTCCAAATCCAAAATGTCTTGGCAATGTAGTACAAACTAATAAAAGCTGGACCAGCTGCTTCTTTCTGCATTAAATATGCATAGTTTTAGGAAACTTAAGCTCGACGGGTCATAATAGTTTAATGTTTTAAGAAACTATCATTTCAATTTAGTTGAATTATTTTTTTTTTTTTTTAACTTTTGGATAAATAGCTCTTCTGACTGATCACCTTCATCCTATGATGGAACATTTCTATCCGCATTAGCGCAGTCTCCCCACCGCTCCCCGCAGGATACAGCCTCAATCTAAATTACATGACAAGTGTGAAAATTAAAAGCTATGTCCATGCAGTCACCAGATCTCTGCCTAAGAGATTCTTGGGTAACATGTTAGCCAGCACTTTTCTCCACCATCATCAACACACCAACTTGAGGGAATGTCTTGTATTTTGTGCTTCAATGTAATCTAAAAAAATTCTGGCTGCTCGTGGCGGCCTAAAACATTAAAGTGTCACAAACAAAAACTAGACAGTCTAGTATGTTACAAGGATGATATTTGAATGTTTTAAGAAACTAGAATTTCATTTTAGTTAAAAAAAATCTTTTCTTAATAGATATTTTTTAAGCTACCATTACCGTGTATATTAATAAAGTGGGAGCGTTTACCTGCACAAGATTTCGGTATACGGTAGAATCTCTCCATCACAGTTCCACACAGATGCAGCAGACCGCTTACTGGAGCACAGCCCACACAGATCATTTCTCTTCTTCCTTCCATCATCCTTTATCCCTTGTTCCTTCTGCTTTCCTGCAAGGCATTGCTGGGAGCCTAGCCTGCCAGACTCGAGGTCTCCTTCACACACACTCCCAGGATCCCCCATTATCCCTGCTGTGATTTTTCGCATTTCTTTCGGTTTGTCCTCCTCTTCCTCCTCCTCCTCCTCACTGGGAATAAAGGAAAAGCGCGCTGCCTTGACCCGGTGCACCTCGACAAAGGGCAGATCAAACTAAAACCCACAAAGAATTGCGAATGGGTTACTAAACAAACATTTCTTTCCTGATTAATGTTCAGTCCAAAATCCAAAAAAATCTTGCTTTTAATGCATCATAAATGGGTTTAAACTGAATGTATAGAGTTGCTTTTCTTTAATTAACCTGAGCACACAGCCTGAAAATCCTACTTTTTAAATTTATGCATTAAACGGATAATTATTTGTTGCTTATATCCCCTTTGGTCTGGCCATGTATGGTTCCACACTTTTCCACACATCTTAACTGTTGTACAATATGTTCTAGTTTATGAAAGATAAGCATTTTGGCTTAATAAACAAGGAAAGAAATGAACAGAAAGTATCAGTGCGTTGAAGCCTGAAAATGCTGGTCAGAAATGATCAGCACTATTCATTTGAGGTTCCAAACTATAGATGGGAAACACACAACACATTCGTCCTCACCTGATCCTGTGTGGTGGTGTGTCTGTGCAGGTACGTGAGGAAACCCAGGGGGTTGGCGTTCCTCACCAGGATGAGGTCACCCGTCCCGTCGGCCAGGTGTGCTGAAGGCGAGAGACCTTTGGGGCTCCGTGGGCACGAGCTGGACATGCAGGTGAGGGAGACGCACCTGAATCTGCCCTCAACACTCAACCACTCATCTGAGGGCGAACAATGAGAAAACACGACTGAATCTTAAAATCTTGGAACAGCGCATCTAAAATAATGAGTGCTACGCATCTTAATGCAAACTCATAACTAGTTCTTCTGACTGATCACCTTCATCCTATGGAACTTTCCTATCCATATGTCCCCAGCGCTACCCAAAGGGCACAGGGCCATTATACTGTAAATTACAGAAGTGTGAAAATGACATGCTATGCACATGCAGTCACCAGATCTCAGGACTGACTGGACAGAATTTATTCAAACTTTTGGAGTACTTACATATCTGCCTTAAGTTTAACATGCACCATAAGTGAAATAAAAACGTTAAGAAAAGCAGGGTTCGTGGATTTAATAAATAATCTACTTTAAAATAAGCTACTAATAATTGCTTGCTCAATGTAAACAAACACCTGCAGCAATAGATTTTCATAGCTGAAATAACAGCGCTCAAGCGGTACAAGTGAATTTTAATGCGCTGGAGTTGTTTTAAGTTAAAAAAAAAACCTAATTCTTTATCCAATCTACTTTTTCAATTTCTCATCTGTGATTTGCCCTCAGACTACCGAACAGGGAGTGTATTTGGCTAAGAAGTACAACTTGGCCTAAACAAGGCGCAAGATACTCAACCTTACAACATTTTATTTCTTTGCATTAATACATTAGACAGAGAGTTCTGCAGTACAGAAGGACAGGGATGTACGTACGAGGGCTTCAACCGGAAATAATAATAATAATATCACTGATTACATTAAAGCTGATCAGCTTATTTTTAGCTTTAACCTTTTAACTATCTCTAAAGACTCTCTTCCCATCAATGATGGGTTCTAACGCTAGTCGTGTACTGTACGCATATTGTGCTCCGATGTGATCTGAAGAGGTTCTGGCTGCTTGTCGTGGCCCAAAACATTCAAGTGTCACCGCTTTGTACAGAGAAAAACTAGGGATTTTGAGTCGTTCCTCTTGCAGAATAGTGGCCAGGTCACTACATGATGCTGGTGGAGAAAAACGTTTCCTGACTCGCTCCTCCAAAACACTCCAAAGTGGCTCAATAATATTTAGATCTGGTGACTGTGCAGGCCACGCGAGATGTTCAACTCCACTTTCATGTTCATCAATCCACTCCGTCACCAGTCTTGCTGTGTGTATTGGTGCATTATCATCCCGATACACGTCACCGCCTTCAGGATACAATGTTTGAACCATTGGGTGCACATGGTCCTCCAGGATGGTTCAGTAGTCCTTGGCAGTGACGCACCCATCTAACACAAGTATTAGGCCTCGGGAATGCCATGATATTACAGCCCAAACCATCACTGATCCACCCCCATGCTTCACTCTGGGCAGGCAACTGTCTGGGTGGTACGCTTCTTTGGGGCTTCTGCACACCGTAACTCCCCTGGATGTGGGAAAGACAGTGAAGGTGGACTCATCAGAGAACAATATGTTTCATATCGTCCATAGTCGAAGATTTTCGCTGCTGGCACCGTTGATACTGATTGGAATTGGAATTAATTCTGCAGTGAGTTGGGCAGCTGTGGTTTTATGTTTTTTGGATACAATGCGGTGTAGCACCCGGACATCCCTTTCAGACGGCTTCCTCTTGTGTCCACAGTTACTCCTGTTGGATGTGGTTTGTTCTTGGAGGTATGCTGACATTACCCTGGATACCGTGGCTCTTGATACATAATAAAGACTTGCTGTCTTGGTCACAGATGCACCAGCGATGCGCACCAACAATTTGTCCTCTTTTGAACTCCGATATGTCACCCATAATGTTGTGTGCACTGCAATATGTAATGTGCCATTACTGATAATTAAAACTTTCACACTCTGCTCTTACTGGTGGAATGTGCGATCAATGAAGATCGGCCACCAGGCTGCTGAAATTTAGCCATGAAACCTGCAACACTAAATTGCCCAGTGTTTCAGTTTTATTGCCCAGCCCCTGTATATGCAAAATTGCATTCCAAAGTTCAGCCAAGACTCATAGGAAACCTCCGTCACTCCACACACATTTATTGTGTATTCAGTACAAATATCACTCTTTTCTTTCCCCTAAGCTAGCTGTTTAGTTCTGGTTTTCCATACATTAGCTATCGGCAACCCGTGGCTCTGGAGCCGCATGTGGCTCTTTTATTCCTCTGCTGAGGCTCCCTGTGGCTTTGGAAAATAAATAAAGAATATTTCATTTAAAAGAGTATTTCATTTCATTTTAATTTAATCTAATTCTAAACTTGAAAATTATGATCTTTAACATTAAAATAAAAACGTGTAAAAAAATTTTGTTGCTCAAAATATGCGTCACGACCGCCCATGTGCGACACCTGCTGGCACGCGATTTATGGAGCTTTCGACCTTCGGTTTTTATTTAGATTGACAGCTGCCTGCACGGTCCAGTACATGCAATAAAATGATGACGACACTCAAAAGCAGACGGCATTTTCGGTTTGTTGCAGGTGGATAATTTAAGTTCGGCTTGTTATTTTATAAATACGAGGAGGACTCAAAGACAATTGAATATTTTATTTGAAAGTAAGCTTCAACACGGTATCTTTTTTTTCGGAGTTGAAAATGTTTTTGCTGCCTGCAGAATTTTTTTTTGCAGTTTTTTCTGTAGTAGTTTGTTGATTTCATAAATGCAAAATACTTTTTATTATTATTCATAGCATAAAGGTATAAACGATATACACAGTGTCATCTTCATTTTAGATATCAAAAGGGGTTGTGGCTCACGATGTTTCCCTTTCTGTGGGAAACGGGTCCAAAGGGCTCTTTAAGGTTGCCGACCCCTGGACTAGGCCTTGTTTTTACATTTCTAGTGGAACGATGCCCTAAGCTGTTTATTACGTGACCTTGGTTCAGTTCTTCGGCTTGCACGGTGACGTGTCTTACCCTCGGACTCGATGCTGTCCTGTCTGAGCTGCCTGCTGTACAGAGAGCTGCAGCTGTCCGAGTGAGGGAACAGTCTCTCTGTGCTCTCCGAGCACACTCTGCACCTACAACACACAGCACATGCATGGTTAGATTTGATAGGCAGATATACAGGTGTAACAGGTTGTCACAAAACCTAGGTGGCGTGAATTGAGCAATAGAAGTCTGAATGAGTGTGCCATTATGCAAACAAGGCCTGCTGGAAAAGGCTTATCACATGTTAAATAACAGGGCATTTCTACTTGTGCACATTTCAGCTTTCTGACACGAATACGTGTAATCGTGCTCAGGCTTACTTCAGCAAGTGACTAATGCATGGACTGCTCTTGTTTCCCCAGGGATCACGTTACCTGAGGACAGAGAAGTCATGGACACAGCTCCCGTCAAGTAGCAACAGCTTGCAGGATGCTTTGGCCACGAGAGGTATACTGATGCGGCACGCGATATAGTAGGACCTTCTTTTAGCCTCCTGCGCATCCTTGTACATTTTAATGGTATCTCTAGTGGATTAGCATCTCTAACAAAATTCTTGAGCTTCTCACAGTTATCTTTTTCTAGTAGTAATCCTTTTCTTACGACATAATTTCTTAGTACCTTTTGAGAATGCAGACATGTTCTCTATCAAGTAGCGTATCGTCTCTAATGTAAAAATAATTATAGAAAAAAAAATGTTTTAACCTTCATAACCTAAAGTCTGTGATTTCAGGAAGCAAGTACAGTTCCTTGTTCTGATTGCTTGAGGCTCTGCAGAGACCAGAGAACCTCCTCTTAAAATATAACTTAAAGCTCCCATCTATATGATAATTTTTTATTTTTTATTTTTCTTTATAAAACCCTGCCTTTACCCTGACAGGCAGCGACTGTTGTCTCTGGGGCTGGAGATCTGGGAGTCCGCAGGTAGATACTGCACTATTCCCTGATAGCTCCTGTTGCACAGGTACACTAAACAACCTAAACACAGAGAGGACACACAGGGATGGAGAGAGTAACAGAAATGATGATGTTTTGGAATTGCATTAACGTCATTTGTTTTTTTTGTTTGTTTTTTTTAACATTGGTGTTTGGCTGCTGGAAACAAAGTCCACCAACATCAAGGTCATTTCCCAACGCGACAATTAACAAAGTATAGTTTAATCATTAAGTCCATTAGAGAACACCTTAAGAATGTACAAACTACAGTATTTGAAGGACAAACGTGTGCATGAATCCTGCGTTTATGTTATGTTATAAAAATTACCCGAGTAGTCGTATCGGAGAGGTCCCATCCAGCGGTGCCTCTCGCTCTCAACCAAGACGTCACCATAGAAACCGTAGCCCACCAGCGAGACAGAATAACGCGCCAGTGTGGAATGATGATGGACAGAACACACGTCCAGAGGCTGAGAGTCTCCTGGAAACAAACATTTGCATCATTCAATAAATAAGGGCACTCCTCTGTTATCAGAACAGACTTTTTTAATTTTAATATAAAAACCTGTAATAAACTGTATTGCGTGCAGTACACTCCTATTATAAATAATATAACATATTTAAAAAGGTACACTGTGCAATACTTTCATGATTATTGTGTCCCTAACTGGTTGGAGTAATTTCTTTTCTTTTTTTTCTAAAACCAGAATCTACAGGTTCATTACTTTCATAATCCAAGTATCTTCCATGCTGCTTGAACAAATAAGTAGAATACTTGGAATAAAAAGGTGCAGGGTTTTTTGTTTGTTTTGCATTATGACATGTTCCTCATTTCAGAAGTCTTACCAATAATGATGTGCAGTGCTGATGTAACCGGATCGTTCACACCTACTGTAGCAAAACAAACACAATCTGTGGAGCCTGTGGAGAAAAAATTGAAAATCCATCTAATAATCCAGCACGATTCAATCTCCTTTTCCTGTATCCCCATGCTTAACATGATACACGTTTTAATAATGTTACACCAGTGATACTGAATTCTTAATTTGATAGTTAATTACGTGACAGTGCTGTTGATTAATATTCTATTCACTGAGAAGAGTGTGAGGAAAATCCCCGTTTTATATTACTATATTGTTCTAATGTGGTATCGTATAACCCTGTACACAAGGACCTGTATAAAGCATGTTCCGCATAAACAGATGAGGACAAAAAAAACAAGCTATAGTTGATGCGGTGAAGTTTTCTGTGAGGAGGTGTTTAGCGTTTTTGACGAGCATAATCATGCTTTTCTTTCCCATTGTCCTCAAGACAGAAAAGAGAGAGCATGGTGAGAGATCAACTGCTTAAACACCGGTGGAACACAAGTTTTTTTTTTTCTGATTGTTTTATGGATATTCCAAAACATTTAATGAGAAAATAGTACGTTGTTCAAAATAATAATAATAAAAAAAGGCAGATTAATGTGGTACAAGAGGAATAAAACGTTTAAGACATATTTTTATTGGAATGTTATTCTGATTATTCGAATCTGCTTTGCATCTACAGTAGTTACGCTACATTGATTCATTTCCATTAAAACAGCCATCATTTTTATCGTGACTTCATCATAACCCGTTACAAACCTGCTGGAATGATGCCGATGTGGAGGTCACACGGCTGCAGCATCACAGACGGGTCGTGTTCTGAAACACCCGCCTCCTGCTGGGTTCGTCCAATCACACCATGCAGCAGCTCACTGAACATTCCATCTCCTCCTACACAAATCACGCTGTACAGGAAGGAAATAAGCAAACAATGTTGACTTAAGCACCAAATTATACAGTGGAAATTAAATTATATATCGTCCGGAAGATTTAATCTTTGTTGTGATGTCCTGGGACGGTAAAGTTACCTGCTCAACAAACAACAGATGCCAGTTAATGTCTAATTTTATGTGGCACGGCACGATATGGTAATACCTACCCATCAAACCCAGTCAGATCTTTCTTCAGGATGTGGTCTCTTGCCTGATTGGCTCGCTCGGTCACTAAAACAAATATGTTATTTTAAAAGGTAAGTACAGTATTTCAACCTTAATTTCAAGTTAATTAACGTCTCCGTTCGTCTGCATATCTTTTTACTAATAAGGAACCAATACAGCCTCGGTTTCTACCGTCATTCGGTCAGCTTAATAATTGATCCAGCTTTCTCTTGCTTTCTCTTTTCACCTGGCTCCATTTCCTTCCCACTTCTTGATAAAGACCTACAGCGTGTCACTTGAGATCCAGGCTCAGTGAGACTCGATAACGCTGAAGATACCGGAGCGGTGTTGCATGCGGCTTACCCACAACATGAGAGCTGATGCCAGCCAGCTCAAATAGAGGAGCCACTGAAGAGTGATAGATCTGCTTCGCTTTTTTCTTCCCTCCGTACGGGTTAATGAACACCAACAGCCTGTGAGGGCGAGAGGGACCTGGTAGAGAGAGGATGGGTTGAAAAACAAAAGATGTAAACATGACTTAGACTTACATCATGTGACTTAAAGAGAGAATCATTTAAATTATTTTTTTTTCATTTAAAATATCAATTTATATTTTTACCAGCTTAAAATAATAATAATAATAATAATCAATATTATATATAAATAACCCATAGAAAAATGCAATGTGGAAAAAAATTATACTTTTTTTTTTTTTTTTCAAATTTTTTTTTTCCTCGGAAAAGGGAAAAAGTTAAATAAACAATAGTCAAATCAACCTTACACTAGGGAAAAATAAAATAAGCATCATTCGCCGGGTTGCCACCAAACTCTTGAAATACTACATGTGCTTATACTGACTAACTTTTTACTTGTAAAATAAACAGTCCAGTGCTAAGCAACGTAGAAAACTACAACAAAAAGGGGAGGAAAATACTGGAAAAAAAAAAAAATCAAGAATAATTTCTGATTCAATGGTCTCAGATTTTTTTCTCTTAATCACCATCTCAAATATTTCACTACATTAACATACTGTGTAACAAAAAAAGTCACATCCATAATGCCAGATTGTGCTAAACCGTTTATCTCAAGAACAATGACAAAATAATTTTTACATCTATACCTTTTCTCTTTCAAGGTACAAGTACTGTATAACTCATAGATTGTAGAAAACCTGTCCTCTCTCATAAAAGCTTAAAAGTCTTAATATTCAAAATGCTGACAAGATCCTAGATATTTTCAGGATATAAATGTTTATATGAATTTTAATGATTTGTTTGATTTTAAGCGATTACATTAGAAAATATGCAAATGATTTCACTCATACCAAGCTTGTCTATGCGCTAGAAGTTTAAAGAGGAGTCCAAACGTCACATCCATAATGCTGGAAGCGCTCTTTTGACGCTACTGTCAGCCAGTGAAAATAACACCTGTAATCGTGTACGTTTTTGACCCCTGACAACAAGGCATTCCATCACAACAAAAACAAAATATGTGCTTTGCTTATGGCTGTACAGTGTCACATTTCTAAAGTGAAACAAAACACATGTTACTGCAACCCTGCTTGAGCTGAGGTAGCTAATGTGCTTTGTTTAAAGCTTGCTACCATGCAATAAAAAAACAAGTCTAGCAGCCTGAGCCCATAAACATCAACCTGCTTCTGAGAAAAATGTACACAGTACATTCAGCCTAGGTAGTCTAACTGAGAAAACCATAAAAGTGTCTGCAATAGGCAAATTCATTGACGTTCTGTAATTTAGTCCCCCATTTACTAACATAACTGTGTATAATCTGAATCAGTCATCTTCATTTATAATACTTTTAAAACACATGAAATCCAGGAATTTAAAAAAGGGACGGGAGGATGAACGGGTTTGTGGTGCTGTTTGGCTCACAGTGAGTTTTGAGTGCGATACGGAGTTGTGTCACCCACTGATCCCTGAGGTCACGGCTGGGGCAACAGAACTGAGACCTGCCCAGGCTCCACAATGGCCCCTTCCCACCACTGGTGCTACTGCGCTTTACATAGAACACTAGGGCAAAGACAAGTCAAGAAGAAACCAGTTAAGCTGAGTATTTGAATCCAGCTCAGTGACATGGGCCACACCACTAGCTTGGACCTTACATGTGAAGTCTCGGTCAGTGTTCTCCACTTTCTTCTGGGGATGGATCTCCACCTGGCCCTCCATTACTGCAACCACCTCAGAGACGGGCACTGAAACTGAGACACAAACGCACACTTGATAGATGATACACTAGTTGGTTGAGTCATGAGGTCTCTCTCAGGCTTCTACTTTCTTCATCACAACAACTCAAGATTTTTACATTAACTTAGTTCATACAGTATGCAGGCAAATGTATTGTTTGTGCAGAACAACAAAAAAAGTTGAGTAAAAAAAAACAAATACTGTACAATGTGACTGTATTTAGACGCAAGGAAATCTTCAAAGATAACTAGCTGAACACAAATTGCTCTGTAACCCTTAATCAAGGGTACTACTTGATTAGTACCCTTGTGTGGGATAAGTGGGAGAAGTGGACACCTTTTATAGCACACTAGCTTTCCATTTAATGCTATTTGGGATTCAATGTCAGAACCTAAAGTTAACAGAGCTGATATTCGGATAAGTGGAAAAATTTGGGATTACAATATAAAGGAAAAATTACGACATTTACAGGACTGTCCACCACTTCCATGGTTTATTCTCCTCACCTTTTGACTACAATGTAAGAAGAATTTAAAGCTGCTTTCACCCCTGTTAATTATACTAACTCTCGGTCACCAGTTTTACCAGTCGCAATTAGTTCCATCAGTCGTAAACAAAATTGTTTAAATGAACAAACAAGTCATAATCTGGTAATAATAATACTGGTGTTTGTGGAACTGTTGTACAAAACTAATATGTCATGCTGGATCATCATAGCTTCAATAACTCAAAGTATTAACTCCTGTATGACTATCAGTTTCACATTATTATGGAGGAATTTTTGACGAACAACATTGCTTGAGTTTATTGAAGTTTTTGGACATGCTTGACTTATGCACAGCTTTCTGAAGGTCCCCCTACAGTATTTCAATTGGGTTGAGGTCTGGACTTTCACTAGGCCACTCAAAAAAATTCTCTCGCTCGCTCTCTCTCTATTGTTCCAACCATTCTGATGTAGATTTACTGGTGACCAGTAACATTTTCAGGTCATTGTCCTGTTCAACCCAACAGCGACCAAGCTTTAGCTGTCAAACAGGTGGCTTCAAAAGGTCCCGTGCTCAGGTCCCCCCCCACTTCACTTCCAGATTGATGTGCAGCAACAATTGCTTCTCCTAGACCACTGACTATGTATTTTCCTCTTGGCATTGTGTTGACACACCTAAATGTTCCAGACCAGCAAACTGCCAAAACCTCTGCTTTTATAGAGGTCTGCACACTTGCTGACTATTAATTAAATCAAGGGTAGATGGCTGCAACTTACTGTCTTAATCCCCTGGAAGCATTAAGGAGGGTGTACTTAATATTGTCCACAGGTTTTTTATTATTATTATTTTTTTTAAAGTTAATGGTGTTAGACCCTCTACAATCAGAGTATTTTAGTTGTTTTTACACAAAACAAATAGAATTAGAAGAAAGTGTACTAACATTTACATCACTGTATACTGTGATACGTTTTAATTATATCATATTTTTGTCACATCACCCAACCCTATGTCAAGCTGCATCCAGAAAATCCTGCCTTCTCTGTAGACAGTTTCCTTACTCTCCAAAAAAAACAAGAACAAAAAAATTTTAAAGTATTAAACATTTAATATTCTTACATGGAACTTTGCCAGGGTACTCACGGTTGGCTTTTTAAAAATTATTATTATTTTTAATTTTGACTTCTTACTGAGATTATCACTGACAACGGCCAAGATTTCATGTAATTCAAACCATACAATAGCTATTGTACGTGTTCATTATGCACAAATAATAGCAGGGCTGGACAAATGTAGAGCAAGCACCTGTAATGTTCGGGCTGTTCATTTGAGATTTATATGAAACTAGTGGACAACTTATTATGAACATTTTGCACTACAAAGTGTGACTTGGTAAGAGTGTTTAAATAATAACTTACTTCATATACTTTGTGAATGGATATTTAGTTAGATAATTAATCATTTACATAAATGTGAACATTCTTGAAAAGCATTCCAATTTACAAAACAGGAAGAAAAAAAAAATCAATCAACCAAAGTTTTATTGGGATATCTCACTCACTCACAGTCTATACCGCATTATTCTGTATACAGGGTCGTGGGGGACTTGGAGCCTATCCCAGGAGACGGAGCTCAAGGCACAGTACACGCTGAACAGGGTGCCAATCCATCACAGCGCACAAACACACACACTCATTAACACACTATGTGCAATTTGGGAATGCCAATTAGCCTAATGTGCTTGTCTTTGGACTGCAGGAGGAACCGGAGGAAATCATTCAAGCACAGGAAGTAGATGTAAACTTCATGCACACAGACCTGAGGTGGGAATTAAACCCAAACCCTGGAAGTGCAAGGCAACAATGCCAACACTGTGCCACCTATTGGGATATCTATTGTATTTTTAAAAAATGACCGCTGCATTTAATTAAAAAAAAAAACTTGTCACATGATCACTATGAGATCACGTGAACATTGTCAGAAAATAGGACCTACGCTATATGGACAAAGGTATTTGGCGAAACCTGCAATGACGATAAATACAAATACATATACTTCATTTCAATATGGAGCCGGTCCCCCGTTTGAAGCTAAAACAGCTTCCACTGTTCTTTGAAGTCTGTCCACAAGATTTTGGAGTGTTTCTGTGGGAATTTGTGCCCATTCAATATGTAGAGCATTTATGAGGTCAGGCACTAATGTTGGATGAAAAGGCACGGCTCACAATATTCGTTCCAGTTCATTCCAAAGGTGCTCGAAGGGGTTGAAGTCAGGGCTCTGTGTTAGGGCCAGTCAAGTTCTTCTACACTAAACTCATTAAACCATGTCTTTACAGTCCATGTTGGAATAGAAAAGGGCCTTCAACAAACTGTTGTCACAAAGTTGGAAGCATGGCATTGTCCAAGATATCTTGGTATGCTGAAACTTTAAGATTGCCCTTCACTGGGGATAAGAGGCCTGATTGAAACACCTGAATTCAATAATTAACAGGTTTGGTCAATACTTTTGTCCATGTAGTGCATGTTTAAAACATAAGGGCCGTGATGGCTCGAACGGTTAAGGCTGTGGGTTACTGATCGAAAGGTTGGGGGTTCAAGACCCGGCGCCTCCAACTTGCCACTGCTGAGCCCTGAACGCGGTCTGTTCCAGGGGCGCTGTATCCTGACTGACCCTGCGCTCTGACCCCTGCTTCCTAACTGGGATATGCGAAAAAGTAATTTTTGTAAGGGACATGCGATAAATAATTGGATTATAATCATAAGCTAATGCATGACCTGCCTAAAATCCACATGTATATTAGAAGTAGGTGTAAAATTTTATTTAAAAAAAAAATTTTTAAGGTGTAAAAAAAAAAAAAAAAAAAAAGCATTTGTATTCAAAGGTGGTGCATGATATGACATCAGCCATATAGATCTGAAAGGTAAGGAAGACGTATACGTGAGGAGAAGGTTGAAGACTCACCGGAGTTCTTGTCTCGGTTCTTCTTGTCCAGCTCGGTCCAGCTGAAGCGCCATCCGCCGAGCAGCGCGCGGTGCCGCTTATTCCCGAGCCACACACTCGACTCCAGCCTCACCGAGTCGGTCTCCATCACCTCGGAAACCTCCAAGACTTCACACACTTCACGGAATAACTCACACACCTCTTACACCTCGCTTTAACGGTGACATTTTGTCCTCTACACTTTGCGCGAGCTAACCAGCATTTCGCTCCATGGATTTCATATTAACACCGGTCTCGTGAGAGAGAGAGAGAGAAAACAAACGAACCCACGTGACCTACTCGCTATAAACTAAATATACCACTATATATATATATATATATATATATATATTTTTTTTTTTTAATTACAGATACTATAATCGATAATGTTCTTCCTCTTCTTCGTTTTTGTTTCTTTTTCCTGTTACTGAACTCTTGCGATTAGGGTCTAAAAAAACTTCCTCGTGCGTACCTGACTCTGCACACCTGTATACCTGTAGTGTGTAATTACCATACAGCGTTCTGATTGGATAGAGGACTGGTGACAATTTGCATATACATGAGATTGTGGATTGAAGGGCGGGGCTACCTGATAGTCGCTCAGCAGTGTGCTTCAGTGTCATATTAAATGACTCACGGTAAGTAAATTAATACAATTTAGTAATGTTATACGTGCCCTGACTAAATTACTCACAAAAGTATAGTTTATTCAACGTAATTATAAAAATAAATAAATTAAAAAAAAACATACTGTGAAAAAGTCTTTGCCCCCTTCCTGTTTTTGGATCATTCACTCACACTATGGGTATTTCGGCAATGCTTAGCCTAATCGGCATGTCTTTTGACTGTGGAAGAAAACCTGAGGACTCAGAGGAAACCCACCAAGCACAGGGAGAACATGCAAATTCCATGCACACAGAACAGAGGCAAAAATCAAATCAGGACCCTGGGGGGTTGTAGGGCGAGAGTGCTAACCACTATGACACTGTGCCACCTATTTTCAGATGATAAAACAAATTTTAACATTACACAAAGATAACCCAATTTTTAAAAAATCTATTTTTAATTGATGATTTATTTCATTTATTATGGGGAAAAAGCTGTCCAACCCTGTCTGGCCCCATGTGAAGCAAAGAATAAGGAAGCTTACACAAGGCCAGGTAGGTTTGGAGAGATTTTTCCCTTGATACATGAAATAAATAAAACTAATTAAAACCTCACTTTTTATTACTTGGGTTATGTTTGTGTACACATTTAATTTCTTTAATGATCTGAATCATTTAAGTGTCACAAATAGTAAAAAAAAAAAAATCAGGAAGGGGCAAATACTTTTTCATGGCGCTACGCAATTATTTTTTTGCATGCTAAACTTAGACTAAGTAATAGATTTAAATGCAGAAATGTATTTTGGATGCAAAGTACAGAAGAAAAGCACCTTCTCTGCTTCAATCCTTCATAATTTTGCTTGTGTTCTCTGTAAACAGTCTCAAGTACTGGATTAACAAGGCTGACTTTTCTTAAAATACTCTCGGTACAACCAGATTTTCTTGATCACCTTGTGGTCCCCTACATGCCTTTATTTCTTGCTTCAACGAAGCTGCCTTATTCTTTGCTTGTTTTCCTGTAAACTTCCCATTAAATTATTCAGAATAAATCCTGTTAAAGTGGACACAGAACAGCCTCAGTGCTTTAGGATTTACAAAAAAGGTCTCAATTACCTTTCAGGATATATTTTTTAAACCAATAAGCTTTTAGCACCCTTGTTTATACCACAATTGCTTTATTACTGTATAGTAGCTGCCTAAACCTGAATTATAGATAGAGTAAATCAGAGAAGGTGAACTGTGAGAGAGAGAGAGAGAGAGAGAGAGAGAGAGAACAGGAATTGCAATAAATACCAAAAGCATTTTAAAGGAAGAAAAAAGTATTTCGGATACAGATGTAGCAAAAACAACAAATGCATAAACGTCTAAGGAATGTAATCTGTTTTAAATAGAGTTCATTCTACTATATATAGTAGTTAACTACTATTATTTTAATTACATATGTGAGTACCACAGATGATAGGAGATCGATGTTATAGAAAAACATTGCCTGACCTTCTTCTACTGTCCAGTTTTTGTGATTTTGGGCACATTGCAGCCTCAGATTACTGTTCTTGGCTTGCAGGAGTAGAACCAAATATGTTCTTCTGCCTTTGTATCCTAACCCCCTCAAAGTTCAGTAAACTAGTAATTCTGAGATGCTTTTCTGCTCATCACCATTGTAAAGAGATATTTGAGTTTCTGTAGACACCCGTCTGCTCCCATCAGGCTGGCTGCTCATTCTTCTCTGAGCTTTCTATTCAACAAGTAGTTTCTGTCCGCAGAACTGCAGCTCACTTGTTTTTTTTCTTTTCTACACTATTATGTATAAATTCTAAAAAAACTTTTTTTCCTTTAAAATAAATAAATAAATAAAAATAACCAGAAAACACATCCTGAAAAAAAAACACAAACCATCCTGTTTCAATTAAATTCGATTTTATTTGTATAGCGCTTTTAACAATTGACATTGTCACAAAGCAGCTTTACACAATTAGAAGAATTATTTTTGTCAATCAAAAGAACTAGTTTGTATGAGATGTGATCGTGTATGAATCAAAATTATAAGACTGTCCCTGATGAGCAAGCCGAGGATGAGGGCGACGGTGGCAAGGAAAAACTCCCTGAGATGGTAATAGGAAGAAACCTTGAGAGGAACCAGACTCAACAGGGAACCCCTCCTCATTTGGGTAAAATGGATAGAAAAGGATTGATCAGCATCATACTGTGTGAGATTGGAAGTTCAGTATAACAGGAGATGTGTTTAAGTTTCATCTACAATAATGCAACAGTCAAAGTCACAATGATGACATTTTTATTTGCAGTCTAATGTTAGATTTGGACATTAACTGAAGCTTTTAACCTGTATCTGCATGATTTTATGCATCTGTGTGACTGGATTATTTATGTATATATACAACCAGATAACAATTCTATTTATAATAATAATAATAATAATTGTTCTTATTATTATATCTATTACATTTATATGCATATAATAGTTGAGTAATATATGTATACATTTTTTCCAGAGATTTTGTAATTTATTCATTAATTAATTCATTTATTAATTCAAACTAAAATAAAAACTCTAATCCATGATGCTGCAATAACAGATTTGTCCACTGGATGTCACTGTTATCGCATAAGTAAGAGTTTTGATCCTCGGATGATTATTGTCCAAAATCGTGGAACAAAAACAGTCAAAGTTTAATGCAGTGTATTCCCCTACAATGAATGAGAATCTAAAAGGAGATAATATATATTCATGAATTTACTTTCAAATAATAATAAAAAAAAGATCAGTTTGATCCTGAGCATTTATTACTGTCTGTGAGGAGTTTCTCCTGTGTCTTTGTGGGTTTCTTCTGGGTTTCTTCCCTACTCTAAAGAAATAACTGTGAATAGTAAACTGGGTACACTAATTTAGCGCTAGGTTTGAGGGAGGGTGTGAATCAGTGTATGCATGCTGCTCTGTGATGGACCACTGTTCCATTGAGGGTGTGTTCCCATCTCATACCCAGGTGACCTTTTGCAAACCTGAGCATAAAATAGGTATTATAGATGGATAAATGAAGTGTTCTTAATCATTATAAGCAAACAACCCAAAACGGACTCCATGAATATTCTGTTACTTCAAACCTTGAACACATTACATAATGCCTAAAGTCTAGATTTACAATATTACTAATGACATACTTGGATATTTAATAAAATTTTCAACATTGTGAAATGTAAGTGACTAAAAACTAAAGGAATCTTTCTTGCTCTTTCTAAGTCTACTGGGAAATACTGTTCTACAAAACACGTATAGACACAGGATTTTACATGTGCACATGTGCAGCACTGGTCACACCCTGCCTGCATATCTTATGTACATCTGGAAAATGTAAAATCGACATCCACAAGATAAGAACATCAGAGTTATCCCCGTCCATCAGGTTTTCAATCAAACTCAATTTTAAGCAATTTTATGTACAGGGATGTTAAGCTTGAAAAATACTTTCTGCTGTCATTGTGATGGTTGTCATAACCAGTGATGCAACAACAAAAAAAGAAATCTGAATTTACTTTTAAAAGTATTAACTAATCTTGTCAGGATGGAAAAGTGGTGTAGTGGTCACCACTGTGGTCTCGCATCTCTAGGGTCGAGGGCTCAATTCCTGCCTCAGGTCTGTGCGCGTAGAGAGTCTCCTCCAGGTAATCCAGTCTCATCCTACAGTCCAAAGACATGCAGATTAGGCTAACTGGTTTTCCCAAATTGTCTGCAGTGTGAATGTGTGAGCCTTTCAATAGACTGACCTTGAGCCCCAAATTTCCTGGGATTCCAGACGCCCTCACGACCCACCAACAAGATAGGCGGTATAGAAGAATGAATGAATGAATGAATTAACTAATCTAGTCCAGAAGATTGGTATGCTAAATAAATTTGGATGGTTTTTAAAGTTAAATGAGAAGTTTGTATATAAACAAGACTAAAATATCCATTTAAACATAGCTTGTCTAAATGTGGCTCCCAATAGCATTTTATTATACTGTACAAAATGTTATTGCAGACACAACATTTTGTCTTTTATATTGCTAATATATTTTTTTAGGGTTAACGGCACCCTGTTTTTTTTTTTTTTTTTTTTAGGAGACTAAAAATTCATTTTGCTTCATTTTCTTAGTGACTTAATGAACAGAAGAGGGCGACAACAAGAACCGTAACTAACTGAATACGGTATTTCTGTATATAAACCCTCACTACTTTTCTGTGGCAGATATTGTCATTGATGTAATAATTTTAAAATCACATTTAAACAAAACGATGTTTTCATCTTGTATTGCAGCAGTAACATTGTTTCCAAAAGTAATGTTCAGAAAGGTTAAGATTTATGGTTGCCAGATTTACTCTAAACACGTTCACTGGTGATTAAATGAGACTTTAATTGTTAATACCGAAATGCGATTTGGGATTGTAAGTACAATTAAAAATACAAATAAAAATAAAGAATTCTCAATACGACAGGGTATTTCTATACGTTTTGTTTGCGTCGCAGTAAACTTTTAAAATTTCATATATCTGGCAACCCACATTTTCTGTAGCCCTAGGTGGCGTTTCTTCTGTGCGTTTCTGTAGTGCTTTCTTCGCTCCGCTTCTGCACATCAGACAGCGTTGCCCAACTTTTCGGCTCCGTAGAATAACACGGATATCGAGACCCCCGGCAGGTTTGGGAAAAGCTCCCGCCGCACACGCTCACGGCTCGGCTCGGCTCGGCTCGGTGGATGAGCGCGGCACGGAGACACGGCACCGCTTTTCCACGCAACTTATTAAAAAGAAAGACAAACTTCCTCGCAGGCGGCTCGTGTTGAGAACTTCTCGGTCCCTTTTCCGCCTGGGGGGAAAAAAAAATGGGGACTCGAACCGGAGCGCGAGAGCTTTCTGTTTTGATCCTCATGGTCATCGGGTCGCATCTCATTAACGTAAGTGCGCTATAATGTTTTAGTGACTTAGTGAGCTGCTTTGATTCATACACCTTGTGTGTGTATAAAGTGCAAAACCACTCCTTTGAGTAGGTTATCTCACACAAAGTGCACGCGCAGCACCACTCAGTGATCCTTGCCTTTCTTTAGCTGGTGCATTCTTAGAAAATAAAAGGGTGCCAAAACTTTGTTACATTGTAACGTTGTAAGAGTTTCAATGCAGCTTTCTAGCTAAGATGCAGCCTTCACCATATAACCCCAGTTGTAATCCTGATTAGTGCCACCCACACACACACACACACACACACACAGTGGTTCAGGTTTACACATACACACTGATTTGACACTGATTATTGTGCGCCTTCTGCAGCGTCCTTCTCCTGATCTAATCTCGTCCATAGGAACCCGGCTATTCATAGACGTTGTGCATGCCTGTAAACTTTCCCAGCTTTATTTCCATGCACACACACACTCGGGCATGAACACCTTGACTCCCGGGTGTTGGTCGTAAACCCTTTTTTTGCCACCTTGCACAGAAAAGGGCTTTCACAGTTTAATAGGAATGCAAAAGGACCTAATGTAGAACCTTGAGGCACTCCGCTTTGTTATATTACTTAGGTGGTTAACTCAGTCAAGCGAGCAATTAGCTTTAATGATACCTAGCTGTGTTCTGTCCTGTTTGTCAATGCGGTCACTTTAGAATTTATAGAAACACATTTTTACAATTTTTAAGCAAGTAATCCAACAGGAAGGGCAGGAGCGCCTTTTTGTTTAATTTTGATTTACTAAAGAACAACATGTCTTAAATATTTTTAGATAAACAATTTGAATATAATTTATTGTTGTCCAGGAAAATATTTATTGTTAAAGAAAAAAACAAAAAACAAGCCTATTGTGATGCACTTCGAACCTAATCATGAGCTACTCGTTTCAGATCCCACCACCTGCTGTAGTATATACAGTACCATTGGCCAAGATTCTAAATAAATTCCTATTCAAAGCTATTATTAGTTTTTACAGTAACCTACTGTAGCTAGGTACAGCTACACGATTTGGTCCAGAATTAACATCACAATTATTTAAACACATATTGAGGTTGTGATTTCAACTGTTCTATATACAACTATTAAATTTACCGTTTTGTATTTAAGCATATTAATCTAGGTTCAAATAATGACAAAAAGCTATACTGTAGCTATGATATTTGCTATTAATATGCTATTCATATTTTTATTTGCAGTGCCCAGACAAAACCTTAGAGCTTACAGTCGAAATATCAATCAACAAATTTTTTGTCGATTATGCAAATGCAACTTTTGCTACCTTTATTTTGTATTTCGCCGCTTAACTAGCTCAACATGAATATTTTTAGTATTATGTTCGCTGTCTCTTTTTTTAGCTTAGTCAATGAAGTTTGGGGGAAAAGACAATTTCAGACTGTTCAGCACATTGGTGCATTCATTCGCTTGAGGGAGTAAGTCATACATTTACACAGGTTATTTTATCAGCACTTATCCTTCTGTCTAGATAAAGGGCTGATTATTGACGTGAATGTGCCTTAAGTGCAGAAAACAAGAATTGATTTCCGAGATTTGGATTAAAAAATAAAAAAAAGAGAGAGACAAAAAGGCCAGTAGGTCAGACATGGCGATATAAATGAATGGAAATCTTAATATAAAATTTAATAACTGTTTATCATGAGTTTGCCTCAAGACAACCAGATATATTGGAAATTTCTACCATGAAATGTTTATTTAGTGTTTAAGGCCTTCTTGTTATAATTGATTGAAGTGCAAACATCATTGAACACCAAAAGGACTTTACACATCCTTTTTTCTTTTCTTTTCTTTTTTTTGTTTACAGAAAGCTATTGGTCACACAGTGGTTCTATCACTGCATTATCCAGGATAGGGACATCATTATTTTCACTGTAGCTCAACTTTACTACTTATTACATGACTTATTGGATTCAATTGAGCTAGTTTCTAAAAGCAACCCAGCTGCGCAGTTGGAATTTCAGTGGGTCGTAAATATCCACCAGCTCCGACAAAACGGCAGTAAATGCTTTTTATTATCTTTTAGTTTACTAGCACATCCAAGTCTTCCCCGCCTCTCTGTTAGCAATCAGGTGGTTGGTAATTGCTACTGGATTCTTTGCTGTGCTTGGCCGTGCCGGTGATTTCGCTGCGGTGGAGCTGTAAAAAGATCCTGATGGAGAGAGACATGTTAAAATGGGATGAATAAGCAAAGAATGTAAACGTGCTGAACTTAAACTGATGATATTTATTTCTATATAATATACAGTGGAACCTTGGATTGTGAGTAACGTGGTTTACGAGTGTTCTGCAAACCGAGCAAAGATTTTAAATAATTTTCTATTCGGAAACCGAGCAAGTATTAGTTTACGAGCGCCGAGTATCATGCTTCACACATGCGACTCTTATTTTGACACCGAGCGTCACTCTCTCACCTAATGCATACACGTGTGCTCTCTTTTAATGGCACTCTTTAATTGCATAGAGAATAAAGATATTGCGTAATAACTGTTGGCTTGGTCAAATATAGTAACTTCCTCAAATAAAATGTGTATCCATGCTAGATCTATATTTGTGTAGTGCCCCAAGGATTCCGATCTCTTTGTGCATTCAGATTTAAGTGGAAAGTGGGCGTGGTCCAACAACAATTTAGAATTGCATGACACTTATCGACTCGTGCATCGTGGACTTCAGGTTAAAATCTTGGTCTTAATGCACAACCTTGTACAGTAGCCTAATGGGGTCTTGTTTGTGCTTATAGAACCTGAATGGCTTGCGTTGTTCCTACCAAAACTGCATTGCTAAGTTTTATGATGAGTGAGTTAGAGTACCGTCTAGAACAGGGCATAATTTGGTGCTTTTGTATTTGGCATGTTCCAGTCTGTTTAGGTCTGAGCTAAATTTATCCTGTTGCTTCATGTGCTTTTTGGGTTGGTTTTGGTTTCACAGTGCACAAATTATTAAATCAACCAAAAGCCAAAAAAAAGGATGCTCAAAAAGATACATAAAGGTTATCAGAAAATCTTAAAAATCACCCAAACCTTCTACTGGAAAACGTAGAACAGCTTGGTTTAAATGGTCTAACTGATGCGTAAGTGGTGACGGCTGCCGCTTCAGCTGAATCCCACTTGCCATGTCAACTTTCCGTGTTGACACGCGTGCACTCTGGTGGTGTCTCGCACCCTCATTATGACCATCAGCCGCTATTATGGTCCACATTCACTCCCGGGTTACAACGCTGCAGGCCTTCGTGCCAGGATGTTGTGACAGATCGTTTTCTATTTTACCGCATATCATCCTTTCGGCCGCCACCTTGTATTATCAAGATACAGTATAGATCCGAGATCCCGGATACCTCGGCAGAGTTGTGTGCGGAGGCTGAAGAATATAGGACTTCTTCCAAACGTAAATCTGCTTTGCAAATTTCGTGTCAACTTTGAGTGGTTTATGGTTTATGGTTTACAGTCAGGGAGAACACTTGGGGATTTTTTTGATCAAAAGAAAAAAAGCTGCATTTTTGAAATTCTGTCCTGACTGTCCATGACATTCCTAAACCATCCCCACCCGCCAGCATTCCCACCAGATGCCCACAGGCCGTATCTCACACTCGGCACATACTTTGCACTGAAAAGAAATTGATTGTAAGAACAATCCATTACCTTGGCAGAAAATACAAGACATTTTGCTTAATGGTTTATATTGTACCTCATTATTTATATTATTCACTCACTCTCACCCATCACCATAACCGCTTAATCCTGTATTCAGGGTCACGGGAGACTTGGGGCACAAGGCATGGTGCCAATCCATCGCAGGGCACACACATACACACACACACACACACACACACACACACTCATTCACACACTACGGCCAATTTGGGAACGCCAGTTAATCTAACCTACATGTCTTTGTACTGTGGGAGGAAACCAGAGTACCTGGAGGAAACCAACCAAGCACGGGGAGAACATGCAAGCTTCATGCACACAGAGACAGGAATCGAACCCCGACCCTGGAGGTGCAAGGTGACGGTGCTAACCACTACACCACCGTGCCGCCATTGCCTTACATGATGAAAATGACACCATTATAAAATTCGGCATGTTGTCAAACACAAAGAAAATGTCAGAGAACTTCAAGGTTTGTAAATTTTTAAATACTAGTGTGACGAAAATTCAAATTCAGTTTGTGAAATTTCTTGAAATTCTAGCATTGACTGAGATTTTTACATATTTTTTTTTTCAGTTGTTTTAAAACTATTAATTGGTATTTGAAAAAAAAAATCAATCAATCAAAATCTATGCCTAATGATTCTAAAAATTAACCTGCAACCTTGCACCTACATATAAGCCATTGAATAACATTAAAATTTTGAACTAAATTTAACAGATTTTAAATATACAACATGGACAACAAAATATCCAACATACAAATTTCAAAATATACAACACAAAAAAGTGGGGGAAAAAAAAAACACTACCTGCTTTATTCCCCTTTATTCAGTTTTGTATTGTCTGGGGTTTAAACAAACACATTACATTTTCCCCCTAATGGGACCTCATATAAGAAGCCCCGTCCCCTCTTCTCACCCCTCCTCCCCGACTTATTGCTCGGCCCTGCTGTTCAGTGGAGGGGTGTGGCCTGGCAGTAGCTCATTTACATAGACACTGAAACGGTTCATTCGAAGGAGGAGTGAAATAAAAGGAGTTTTATATGTAAAAGAATGCATTATCTGAGGTTTTTTTTTTTTTTTTTTAGCTGGAGCTTTAACACACCCACACACACACACACACACACACACACACACACACACACTGGTTGAGCTCTGAGGCCTGTGTTAACTTGTTACAAAAATAGAAAAATATGAGACCTTTAAGGCATGTCAGTCTGCTAAAGGTCATTTAATTCTCTGTTATGCAAACAATAACAAAAGGATTTCTTCAAGACTGACTACATTTACAGTTGGCACCATCGCTGCTCAAAGTCAGTGCGATGTAAATAGTTGTTTAAAGGCAACTCAAATTTGAAATCTTTGAAGATTTGCATAAATATTAATAACGTGCAAGTCTAATGTACAGCTTGTATACTGTTACGCTACTGCACTTAATGTAAAAGTGTATAAATATGAACAGGAGTCTTACACAAGGACAAACCTCAGTGTGGGAAATGAAATTTGTCATGGTTGATTAGAGTGAATTCTTTCCAGACGTGTTTATTTGCACTCGCTCCACTCTAACCCCTGGTGTCCGCCTCAAAGCACCTCCGTTGTTCAAAGCGTAAGCCGTAAGTCGTTCGTGAGTAAAGTAGAGGTACATTAAACCCTTTTAGTTATTTAATTACTTAGTAATTTCTTCGAATAAATTTCTCTTCAGTAAAAACCGCATGTCGTGCGTTTGTACACGGTGTGTTCAAGTCAAACTGGGACTTGGGATGAAATTTCTGGTGAACAAAGACGTGAATCCGGTGATGATTCTCATAGCCGCAGTAAAACATTTAAATGATGCGGACGTTTTAAATAATGAGCCCACTGCAGTCATTCCCATGAACATTCGGCGGATAATTTGTCGCCAGCTTGTGAAAGAGACACATCTGTCCGTACACATGGTCATCCTCCAGCACCACTTGCACATTACAGGAACTCAGCTGGGAATTCGTGCCACATCCCTGTACAGTCCTGAGCCATTTCCACATGCTTGGGCCATTTAAGGAGTTCCTGGGAGGCCGGCGTCTCAGTGTACAGTTTAATATTGGGCTTATATGTTAAGTACTTTTATAAGCATTACTGCAATATTGACACACATTGTGTAACTGTTGGAGTTGTAATGTAGTTGTCTAGCCCAGTATTGATGATGATTGGCTTATATATAATGTTTTGTAATTTTCAGTTTTCAGCGCTTGTGCTCGTAGCAGAGCTGTAATATTTTAGAATTTAAAAAAAAATAAAAATACATGACCCAAAGTAAACATTCCAGGACACATGCAAAGCTTGAAAGCTCTGCATTTGTTTATCCTGAACTGAGGTGCGTCTGTGGTTTAGATTGAGGTTGACGAGGTTAACAACTCACTATCAGACCCCACAGCTTGTGAGAATATCCACATACCACACTTTTTGATTACAGTATATTCAGCCAAACTATTTACTCAAACCTGCGCTCTCACATCTGCATCTCTGTCTGGTGTGATCAGATCAGCTCGACTCTAATCTGTGATGCGTGGTTGCGGGATCCTCAGGCTTTCATCTGTGAGCCGCTCAGAGTTACGGGACAGACTGCAAACACAGCTGGCACGTCGCTCCTTGCAAGTGCGGACACGAGTTAGCGCTAACTCACGTCAGCGCCCGATGCAGAAGAAGACCTCACACCATCGTCTCTCCTCCAACACACACATACTACAACACCCCCAGCAGCACCGCCACGAACCACCTGCTGTCAGACCCCCTTTACGTCACACTGAGACATTCTGTCACGGCGTCAGACGGCAAAGGTCTCGGCGTGTGGCTGGAGGTCTCTGTGATTGAATCAAAGGCAAAACTGCCACCCAAGACTTTATTGCGGGTGGCTAATAAATCTGCGCTCGACATAATGTACATACAGTCTGTCTGATGCTGCAAAGCCAAATCAAATCCTTTGGCTGAGAAAGAAATACTTATTATCTTGGAGATAGTTGACAGTGTTTCAAAAAAAATTCTAAAACTTAAAAAAAAAAAAAAAAAAATTATGATATTTGTATTGACTTTGTCTATTGAATTCGTTATCAGTCAAAAATCGATTAGGCCCCTTTTTTTTTTCTAATTAGTCATGTGAGACAAATTAATAAGGCCCAAATAACTTAAGCAAACAAAGTAAATCATTTTAAAAGAAAATCATCTGTAACAATGGTGTAAAGCACCACGTTTGATTCTTCAGCTCTCATGTGGTTTAATTGTGAAGATTAATCATCATAGTGCGAAATACCATTTTATTGCCGCTTTATATGGATAAATTTGAAATGAGTGAGAACTGTTTTTCTGCTCGTGCACAAATTAAATTTTCGCTCGCTCAAACTCTGTGTGCTTGTCAGAGCTGCCAGGTCACAATGTTTAAAAAAAAAAAAAAGCTAATAAAACACACCCAACTAATATCAGTTCTACAACTCGTACTAAAGCTCAACTATTTACATAAGTACATTCTTCCACTGAATTTGGCCTAATGTTGATTTCCAGCTCAAAACTCATTTTTCAGCCAAAAGTAATAAAAGTAGCTACAGGAAAACCACCCAATCTGGGATCAGTGCTCGCACAACATTTCACAGCCTGACAAGGCCAGAACATCAATACCTTCTTTCTATCAACAATACTGATTGGAAATTTTGGATCCGTTATCCTGCTAAGCTGTTGGAAATACCACTGATGTCTCCATCGAGTCTGCTGGGGGGAAGAAAAAAAAAATTCCAATATTGCTTATTACTCTACCTTAAATGCAAGTGAACCCTCTAATAAATGTATAAGCTACGGAGCATTATTATGCAAAACAAAGGTTATCTGTTAATAATGTTTTAACTGAGCAAATTAGTCGATTAATGATTAATTTATTAACATCCCTAGTCATGCATAGCAGCATGTAGTGATCCTTTGACCCAGGATTCTGAAAGTCATGGAACGGATTTGATATAAAACTGAAGCTTTAACTCTATAGAATAAAACTTGTATAATGCAAAGAAATGAATTGTTGCTATCGAGGGGCCTGGAGCGTATACCATGGATATCCTATAATTAATATATTAATAATTGGATACTATAATTAATATAGCGGCATGGTTTGCCTTGCACTTTCGACTTACGGAAAAGAAATCAACCCCTTCTGAATAAACCGAATCTAGAATTCAACAACAATTTCTAGCCGACACTTTGCACATTCCGTTATTCAACAACCCTGAGTAAGCACTGCAGCAGTAATACTAATAATGAAGGTTCCTGCTAATTCTGGCTGGGATCAGGATCAAGCTAAACACCACCTCCGTCATGTGTGCTCGTCTTGTAAAAGCCGTTTGCAAACCGAGCTGCCGGCACACAGTTCTGTTTCCCTTAATCAAAGACAAGCCTTTACCTGTCCTGAAATGAAATGCACTACCAAGCTGAGGTTCTTGCATTGTGGTTGGGTAAATTGTTCTCCTGGTGGAGAAACATGCAAGCTTATCAGATCTAGCAGTGGAAGGTAAGTCTGTAACATTTGAGTCAGGATATTTCGTAGAAGTGCTATTTCAGTAATGTCACCACTGCTTGTGTCACGTACTATACATGCATGGTTGCTGAATACCGATGTACTGTAATGCAGGGTTTGGATGGTTAAAAACTGAATCTAGTCTATCATTGCTACTGTTTCATGTCCGCCCGCGTTAGCCATAACAAGCCACATGCGAACTTTGTAATTTACCATAGAGCTGGATTCTTTTAAACCGAGCTGGTCGGGGTTCGCCTTGTGACTCCACAATGCTCTCGTCCTGCTGAGACTCACTCAAGAGGCTTTAGATAAAGCGACAAAGCAGACCCGCAGTCTGGGATACATTAGCATGTCAACACCCCATGTTTGACAAGTGACCACTTCGTCACTGCCTCGCTTTTTGAGGCAGCGCCATCTAACAGAATGTGGTCAGGTCAAGGTCGGGATTGAGTGTCTTGTATACTAGAGCTGAGTGATGTGGCCACATATGTTAGCAAGCATGATCAATAGAATTATTAGGATGTACACCGTGTCCCCAAAACAGTTTATGCCTCTAAATAACAGACATATAGGCATGTAGATATACCAAGTCTTCATTACTGTATTCAGTTTTAAAATCCCAATTTTTGCTGCTTTCCTACTTCAACTGCTTCAGATAAATTCCCATCAGAAGAGCAATTTTGTTAAAGAAGCATGCCACCGAGACCCTGTAGCCATGACAACCATAACTGGCATGCACGGTCGAGCAACCATTCTCGTCCATCAGTCTCTGCCCCACTTTGAACTCCACTCCTGCTTGTACTGCTTGAGTTCACTATTATGGTTTTCTTGAGACTTTGAAGATTTCGGGCGCTTTCACACCAGTCACAATTGATTTGTACCGTGCCCAGGAATGATTGCTAAGCCCTCCCCACCTCCCCCGGGCAGCGTTCATGTCATAATTCTTCGTACTCTGGTACACTTGCGTATTTCCACCCTCCGATACAACAGGTGGCAGTATGCACAAGTCGGTTTGCAAGCCGGTGTTAAACACAGAGTCCATCTTTGCCCTGTGCCTTATAATATTGATAATTCAGGAAAAATGTCGAGAGCAACCCTGTCATGTGCCGTCCTACTTTATCAGCTGTGTTTGTGTAGGTTCAGAGGATTTCAGAGGAGACGGACTGCACTGATAACGTCGCGTTTTAAACAGTGGTTCACTTCCATGTACAGGTATGGTTGGCTGTCTGATTCGAGCCGTTCCCGAGCATGGAACAGTTGTGTTTACACTGATCAAAATTAACCAGACTTTGGGTTTAAGTGTTCTCGGAAATAATCGTTGGCCTCTATTTGAAAAAAAAAAAAGTTAAAACACTATGTACAAAAATCTGGCTTGGAGGACGCCTCTTACGGCAGTGGAAGCTCACTGGGCTCAGGGCTCTGGGTTACTGATGAGAAGGTCAGAGGTTCAGTTCCCATCTCTGTCAAGCTGCCACTGTTGGGCTCTTGAGCAAGGCTCTTCTGTTGTAATATATAAGACAGCTTTTTCTATAGGATATACAGCATCATAATACATGATTCAGGATGTCCTGATGCCCATGTATGGGGTAAGGGTACTTGTACGCACTTTTACAGTCATGTGTATTCGATTAGTATAATAAATGGGTAGTATTTATAGACTTTACCAGAAAGTCTAATCTGAACCAGAACCAGAATGTGGTGCCAGCTTTCTCTGGAGCAATGGCGTGAAGTGCAGATAACACATCACTTTAGCTCTCAGTGCTCTCTCTCTCTCTCTCTGCACTTGCCGTTCTGCCATAGCTTGCCACTCTTGTTGTTTAAACGTTATTCTGTCAAGTCAGTGAAAATCAATTCTACATGACTTATGTATGTTTGCATATAAACAGGCAGCCTCTGTTAACTATTTCAGCAAGTTGGATTACTCTCAGCTTGTCAACTACTGTATATAAAGGAAAAGTTTGATTGAAATCGAGAACGTTTTATCGGCCAGCACTGTTGTAGACCGTTTATATTCAACATGACCATCACCGCTAATGTGAAGATGAGGTAGTCCTCGCGGAAAAAGATTACTTAGTAAGATATTTTGGTCAGACAGTTTGTGATGAAAAAGGAGCGTGATCCTTTTGTTGTAATTCATTTAGTGCTCGTAATTGAAAATTGAACTGGGCAGCTTGGAAGTACTCGGATTTGATCTCAAAATCCTCAGATTTTGGAATAGAATATTATAAAAATCAGCTCCTTGTGACTGGTCATAGAGTATTTGAAAAAACAAGTATTTAGCGTAGATTGTCAAATCCTACAATTGTCACAGGAAATTGGATTTGTGACAGATTGGGTCAGTGCCCACTTTGAAGGGTGTGTGTGTGTGTGTGTGTATGTATGTGTGTATATATATATATATATATATATATGGGTGGGATGTTCCCATGAGGTAAGGCTTATTTTTGGCATTTTGCCCCGCTTGGACTGCTTTCCCCCACCCTACCGGTCTTTACTGTCTGCATCCTCCCTGTGCCTTAATTAGGGAGGAAGTCTGACCAAACACTTTGCTCCAAATTCAGCTTTTTTTTTTTTTTACCCCAGGGTCAACCATGTCGCTTTGATGTCCACCCGTCAAGCAGATATTGTTTTGCCGTAGAGCTTCACCTGATCAGGAAACCAAAAGGCATAACCTGCTGATTCATCATCCTGTTTGGGAAATGCCATCTAGAATAATATATGGGAGGGGGAAGCCCAAATTCCCTGCAGCAAGTTTAATCAGGCTTTCCTGTGGAACTTCTAAGACAGATGTATATAAAAACACTGGCGTCTTATTTCTTTTCCATTTCCCCCCCCCTTCCATTTTTTTTTTCACGAACATGTCCTGTTCAAAGGCAAGCCGTTACAGAACACCTATACCCAGCACTTTGCCTTAAAGCAGACATGTTTGAACTGGAAATGATTCATTCGCTTAAGAGCCACCTGCTTTTCGAGCTGCCAAAACCACATCCCACAGTACATTCATCCCAATGCCTCATATTTATATTTCCATGAGAGAAAAGGACTCATTTCTATACAAATGCAATATTTTCCGTGCTTTTTTTTTTTTGCCGATGCTAAACGCAGGATTCGTTGCTCAATCCGAATTTTCTCATGGAAATAAATTCTCAATGAAGGCCTACTGAATGCAGCCACTGTTGAAGTGTATGATCTTGGTAATCCTATGGTAACACATTTGACTATTTTTCTTTATGTACACAAGGATTGGGCTTGTATTTAAATCTGTGAATATGAATGTGTGGGGTTTTTTATGCTGCTTTTATGCTTTTGGAAGAAAAATTTGGCAATGAACTTAATATTAATCCTAAAGTGTTTTTCAGGGCAGCCATTTTCTGCATGTTGCCGGTTCTTGGTCATGTTTATTAAAGAACATAGAGTATTATCTAGTGACCTCAGGAAGTCTTGACAGATTTACATTAGCATTTCTGGCATTTGGTAGATGCTTTTATCCAGACCGACTTACATTTAATTCATTATACACTCTTGTGTCCCAACCCGCCTCACATTTTTTTCAGAGAAAATTTGCTTCAAAGTATATAGATTAAAAGAAAGGAATGGGAACAAATGTTTTACTGTGAGAGACTGCAAAGTGCCGAAAGATACAATTGAAAAAAATTGGTTGTTTGTGTGTTTCCCCTCTCGTCTGTTCCAAGCACTCAGAATTCGGCATCACCGGTCCTCCTAGTGGCGACGGTGGTAAAGTGCTCGCCCTAACGTCCGGAGATCGCGAGTTCGATTCCCGGGTGATGCTGTAACCTCTCGCAGTCGGAGGTCTAGAGAGAGCTGATTGGCCGAGCTCTCTCAGAGGGGAGGGATGAGAGGGACTTGGTGCTCCCACATTAATCACGGCTCTACAGCCAGTCAGGGGCGTCTGTGAGTTCACGCAAGCAGAAGGAGCGGATAGCGCTGTCCTCCGAGTGTGTTACGCCACCCCCAACGGCGGTTTCGAGCAGTTCGAAAAGATGTAGTCGTTTGGCTTCACGTGGTTCACGTGGTTCAGAGGAAACACGTGATAGTCTTCGGCCCTCCCGGCTGAGTGGTAGTAGTAGCGTAATGTGGGAGCCCCCTAGTGACGGGGAGGAATTGGACACGACTAAATTAGGGAGAAAATCAGTGAAAAAAAAAAAAAAAAGAATTCGCCATCACCAGTATAATAATCTCCGGCTGGATCATCTTTTGCTTGAATGACTTATAGGTCCCTGTGTGGCTTTACAAACAAACATTCAATGAAACTGGTCAGTTACAGGAACTGGATTGAACATGATTAGTCCTCAAGACTACTTTAAAATATAAGAAAGATTGTGTCTTTGGGAGCAAAATATGAAGAAACAACGGTTGGTTAAGGGTCTAGTGGTAGCTTGATGATCCTGAAGTTTAAACCCATGACCTTTCAATGCATGAACCTGTCCATGCAGGTTCATTCAGATTGCCTTTAATACAGCATCAAAATTATACAAAACATGTATGTTTTATGAGCTCTAGCCCTGGGCAAAATCTAGAACTATTCTTCCTTGTTTGGTTTATTTAAGAAAGCTGAGAAAACATTGTCTAAATACCTCAATCAAGGCCCAAAGTAGTTAAAACAGATGTTATAGTGTACAAGTGTATGGGTGTCTCCGATTGAAAGATGAGTGCTGACACGAACACCAGGAGAGAAAGCTCGATCTATGGCCCTGATAAGGAAAGAATGCGAATCATAAATGTGTTCCTTGGCATCTCCAAATCACATCAGCTGCTGTCTATTAAATGTCCTCCAGGCACCGTGTCAAATCCGTCCTCGAGCGAGCGGTTCCAGGTCAATGCTACTCCGAGAAACTCGTCCTGGATATGACTTTGAAGATATCTGAAGAGAGAAGGTAGTTAATTCAGACAAATTTAAGAGTAGCAACATATCGTGCATGTGAATATGGTCACGTCATGCGGAAAATAGAGCAGATATTATGCAATAGGAAGAACGATGAGGAGTGAAATACCCAGGGGCTTACAGCTGTAGCGTTTAAACAAATGGTATCAATAATACTTCCTTATCATGAGCAGAGGCAGACCAGCTGTTTCAGAGTTGCATAAATGTCAATAAGCATCTGCCAGATCTCGCATTAGAACTGAAAATTAAAAATGAGGATGTGATTTACAGATTTTCTGGGTGGGTTTTTCTTGAAAAATACTAAGGGTCCCATAATTTCATCTCGTTTTGGGAAATACATCAGAACATGGTCATTAACCCTGTAAAACAATAGTAGTAGTAAAAAAAAAGCCCTATAAATAAAATGCCATTAAAATGTTCCAGTGCACGATTCTCAGATTTGCCCTGAAATATTTGTGGCTTTCATACAAGTGCTTTTATACAGTTTCGCCTCCGCTCACACCTCGTATTGACTTGTTGGTGTCTCTCAAAACGGGCAAGTCTCTGGCTGCTCATCCACACCAGGCGCCATTAGGCGAACGATTTGGATGCTCAGAAATCACCCTGCGATGGAGTGGCACTCTGTCCAGGGTGTTCCTCCCCCCCTTGTGCCCCAAGTCTCCTGGCATTTGCTCCAGGCCTCCCGTGACCCAGAATACAAAATAAAGCGTTATAGAGTGGTACATGAAGAAAAATTAAATTATCTTGTTTGTATTAATTGTTCAACATTTTTCCGCAGGTGGCAGTGTGTGGTTAGTACTGTCGCCTTGCACCGCCAGGGTCCGGGTTCGATCCCCGGCCAGGCTCGATTCCCGTCTCTGTGTGCATGGAGTTTGCATGTTCTCCCCGTGGTGGGTTTCCTCCGTGTACTCCGGTTTCCTCCCACAGTCCAAAGACATGTAGGTCAGGTTAATTGGCGTTCCCAAATTGTCCGTAGTGTGTGAATGAGTGAGTGTATGTGTGTGCGTCTGTGCCCTGCGATGGATTGGCACCCTGTCCAGGGTGTACCCTGCCATGTGCCCCAAGTCTCCTGGAATAGGCTCCAGGCCCCCCGTGACCCTGAATACAGGATTAAGTGGTATAGATGATGAGTGAGTGAGTAAGTGAGTTCGACATTTTTCCTAAATAGTCAGAAAAACCTTGGGCCTAAAGCCGTGGTTATTCTGCTTTTGTCTAGGCTTCGACTCGTTCTCCTTAAGTAAAAGTGGATTTCAAATGTAAACTTTTGTAACTTCAAAGTAAACACATCGAGTTGGAACGCACCCATTCCCAGCCTGCAGTGAAACAATTGCCCAGTACTAGGCTTTATCACCACCTAAACCGAACCAAATTCGAGCAGTTATCCTTTTAAAGCGCCTAATTAAACAGCCGTTTCAGCACTGATTTATGACTAGTTGGAAGCCCCACCGGTTTTTAGGAGCGTGAGGATCTTTTCAACTCCATGGCCTTCTCTTAGGATGTCCTTCTGGGGCGGATTTGTGGCCTTGATATGACCATGAAGGACGTTTTCAAGGGCGCACCATTGGCGCAGGGACAAGACCCGGTCCTGGCCAGATGTCTCAACATGGGCAGCCTGTTGTGGTATGAGTGTGGGTGTGAGTGTATGTGCGGGGGTTTTCTACTACTCGAGAACTTTTGGGATGGAGACTTAGTATATGATTACAGAAGAATGGGCATAAAAATCATAAAAAATGGTTGTTGTTTGTTCTATGAGACTGAGAGACGGGGCTAAAGTTTTCATAGCCTCATCATCCTCGTCTGAATGGCTAGTCAGAACAATTTCTCATCATTTCAACATGTGGAATCCGTGGAATCTCCTGACTGGATGCAGTGTGCTGTCATCGCTTTGGCCAAAAGATGGGCAACTAAAATCTGTGAAAGTGGAGCTGGTGGTGAAGTGATGGTGTGCTTTTATAGTAATGGATCACTAAAATTACCCATTTTAATGTTGATTTAAAAAAAGGGCATTGAGTTCCTCAGATCTACATCGGCCTGCTTGAGGGACAGAAATGTTTAAAAGAACAAGTTGTTAATTTGTCTCCAGATCACCCAAGCTTGGCTGAGAGCTCCCATTTGGCAAGTTTTTGCATATAGACTGACCTGGTATCTTGTGTGCACTTGTAGTTACCATGGAGGAAGTAAAGCCCTTTACATCTGCTTCTAATGAATGGGCAGATCGGGCCCCTCGCTTTCTTGTACCCTTGGCTGGGATGCAGATGTTATGACCTAGAGGTTTTCCAGGTTTGTTTTTTTAAAGCCACTTTTTAAATGATACCTCGAGCACCCAGATGAAATCTTGGACATGGTGCAACTTGAGGAATTGCCAAAAGATAGTGAAGCTATCACCGCAGTTATCTTATCTTAACGACCACAGGCTAATCTGCTTTCCTTTTCGGAGTTTTATCTCTTTCAGACATTTATAAGCTGTAAACATCTGCACCGTGGAATTGTACCTCTTCAGGTTTCCTCTTAATGTTACATGTTGTTTACTTAACGAAGAACAGCTGTTTGTGCGTTCATAGCAGTTATTGTTCCGTGCTGCGTTTTTAAGCGGTTGTTTATTTTAGACTGGCGAGGAAGGAAGGCTAAGTAAGACATGGGTAATGTTTAATTTTAGTCTGGTTTTTCTCAGGATTTCAGAACACTTGAGTAGGTGTGGTGCACCAGGGCTGAACTTGATCTTAATCGTTGTCTGGAGCTGCATGACAAAATTATAATTTATGGTGTTAGGAGTAAAAGAAGTCGGAGTAACTTGTAGATTCACGTGTTGCTTTGATTAAAGATGCTCAGTGTTCTTCCAAAGTGCAAATTATAAAATAAAAATCCTGTTGCTCTGAAACTGTTATTTGTCATGCTTTGAAAATAATGATTAAAATGTGAGCTATTGCATTCTATTCTATTAAGATTTGTTCAAAAAGAGTACCATTCTTATTCATTCATTCGCTAATTTAACGACATTTGAGATCATATTTCAAGAAACTTTACTATAAGACTTAATTTGACCTGGAGCAATTTGGCCAATCTTCAAACAGCATCTTTTAAACCATCCTATATGGTTAAATCCACTCCTGACTCTTTCAACCCTTTATTAAATTTACCTAGATAAAAAAAAAAAAAAAAAAAAAAGAGTTGCCCCAGGATACAAACATGAATCACTGTTTGTCTATCATAGAAATGCCTTGGATATGCAATATGAGTCTTTTTTTCCCCCACAAAAGAAGTACCCATGTGAAGGAACTCTATTGACAATGTAACTGTCCCATGTGATCCTGAAGCACATTCCTGTTGGATTTCAGCCACACGAAATGACACACAGCGTAAGAAACATCCCTTATGAAAATCCCCTGTTGACCTTGGACAAGTGCTAGGTATGAGTCAGTGTTTATCTCTCGACTTGCAGCTTTTTCCCGCTTTTCATTTACTACCTGACCCTTATCCAACACTCCGAGCCTCTTGCCTGCCCCGAAGGTGTGACCTAAATTACTGTGTGTGTTTCATAGCCATGGATTTTATTTAATGTTACAGTCATGAGATATTAAAGTTGTAGGTATGAATTGTGTAATTTGGTTAAATTGGTGTCAGAACCTAAGACTGTGCCTCAAGTTGGCATAACTACAGTACCACTAAGGCAAGAATTCTTAAAGTAAGTATTTATACTTAGTAGTAAATTCACCATTGACTCCATTATGCTTTCCATATTTAGTATAACCTTTAAATGTAGCCACAATGGTCTAATTTAATAGTTTTCTGCATCTTAATACTTGAAATACCGCAGTTGCCATGAGTTGGGTTCCATGTGGAAGGAGGTTCTCTGGTCAGATGTGACCAAAATTGAACGTTTAGGCCAAAACGCTATGTGTGGCAGAAACCTAACACTCCACATCACCCTGAATACACCATCCCCACTGTGAAACATGGTGGCGGTAGCATCATGTTGTGGGGATTCTTTACTTCAGCAAGGACAGGGAAGCTGATCAGAGTTGATGGGAAGATTGATGGAGCCGAATACAGGGCAATCTTAGAAGAAAACCTGCATAGGTTTACCTTCCAGCAGGACAACGTGCAAAACGTGCAGAAAGGTGGTCCTACAAAATACCGACACAGGGGGGCTGAATACAAATGCATGCCACACTTTTCAGAAATTTTTGTAAAAAATTTTGTAAACCATTTCTCATTTTCCTTCCGCTTCACAATTACTGCACGTGCCACTTTGTGTTGGTCTGTCGCAAAAAATCCCAATAAAATACTTTCATGTTTGTGGTTGTAACGTGACAAATGTGGAAACGTTTAAGGGGTATGAATACTTTAGCAAGGCACCGTAGAGCTCGAGATCTCTGTAAAACATCATTCTTGACTTTCTGCAACTGTAGAAGCATGCACCTGGTGGAACGTTACCCCAAGAGCTTAGGGATTCTACTGCTCGTCCCAGCCAGAATAGAGATAATCCGGCAGATCGTCAGTGCCCGACCCCTTGATCCTTTGTCGGTGGATGCCTGAAAGCTTAAAGTCAAGGATTAAAACCACAGAATACGCCAATCAGGATAAAGACCACTTGAGGCATACGACGAGGGCACCTTCCCACATTCTGACTAGCATTTAAAATGTCCCCGTTTGTGCAGGCGGGAGGCTAGTGTTTTGGTGGTATATTACAGAGCGGGTCAGTTTACACTCAAAGCCTGGGAAATGTCTTGAAGGTATAATCTCCTCAGAACAAGGACTGCCCCAGCTGTTGGGGGAGATTTTCCTGATTAGGTACGGCTTTACAGGGCTACTTACCATATGCAGGCGGCTCTCTGACATGTCCCAACTGTCTCAGTGGTTTCGAGAAATTTGGGAAGTTTTACTGTTGCAACACTGCCTTAGTTGAACAAGCCAGGATATTTATGCGAATGTAACGCTGTGGTCAACTTTAAAGGGACCATGTGGCATTTTATAGTCAGGGAGATTTTTCACTTCTTCTCTTTGAAGTGGTGACATGAAGCAGCAGAAATTTCCTGGCTCATCTTGAAATTGATGATCCATGCTCATGACTAGTCTTGGGTGTTGGATGGATGGATGCACCCCAAACCACTCATATTGCACAGCAACCTGTGTGGTACAAGTTTGTTTAGAATTGTAACAAACTGTAAAATAAATGAATAAATAAAAAATGTAATATTTGGCATAGTTATAAAGCGGTGGCGCTTACAGAATCACAATACAAATCGGACCGTCACCTCCAGTAGGTATATCATATCAGATGGTCCCTCGTGATTCCCGTCTCTAACTGATAAGACGACAAACTGCATTTTTTATATTCCTAACTTACTAAAATACTACAGTACGTGCAAATATTTTTGCCAGCAAATTGCTGGGGTATTATAGCAAGACTGCTTATTCAAAATATTTTAGAATATCATTTTATTACATCAAATGCAAACATAAACCTCAACATCCCTTTGTCCTGTTTCAGAAAACCTCTTTGCAACATGTTATCTTTGGTTATTACAAAGCAGACACTGACACAGTCCAAAAACCTGCAGATTAGGCTAATTGGCGTTCCCAAATTGCCCATAGTGTGTGTGTGAGTGAGTGTACTGTGTGTATGTGTGTGTACCATGCGATGGGTTGGCACCCTGTCCAACAGGGTGTACCCCGCCTCGTTCCCTAAGCCTTCTGGGATAGGCTCCAGGTCCCTCGTGACCCTGAATACAGGATTAACCTTCTGACCAATCAGAATTGAGAAATGAAGGGGCTGTTCGTATATGAGGTCACTTTAGAGGGAAAATCTAACTGGCTTGTTTAAAACCTGATGAATGGAAAAAGGACAAAAAGCATTAATCATGTTTTTTGTTCCTACACTGACTCTGGAGACCACAACAAGAAGAAGGTGTAAAAGTTCTTTCTACAGTGCAGTCACTATAAAGGCATGTCAATAGCTTCAGCTCAGGGGGCTGCGCGGCATAAATCGCCGGCTCCGAGGCTTAACAAAAGAGGCTTTGAATACATTCAGAAGCCCACGCTTTGCTCCAGTGCTCTCTGTCCTCTCGTAAAAAGCCGAAGAGCTGATATTCCATATGCTCCGAGGGTTGTGAAAGAATAGATGTACAATAAAGGTGTGTTTTTCTGAACGCTGAACCTATAAAATGAAGTCAAGGCATTTTTTCCCCCCTCCCCTCCCCTGACTCATATGCACATCAAGCAGTGCTATAGGTCAGTTGTCAAAAATTGCTTAATATGGACTGAGAATGCGAAGAGGCAGTTTCTGTTGATGCGGAAAGCAAGCTCTCAGGCATCGCCTGGTGGACGCTTAACCATTGATTTGTGAACAGCCTGCTGGTGGATTTCTGTGTGAACGGGCTAGATTTTAACTGACATGGCTGTGCTTGTTCGCTGAACCCAGAGGTGGGTCATTTCTTTATGGAATTGCAAGAATTCCACCCTTGGCTAATAGTTTTAGCAATAATATCAAAAGGGCCGGGCCAGATCAATATTATGATAAACATTCCATTAAGGTCTAAAGAGACCGTAATGGCGCACGTATCCAAGATGCTACTTTGCACCTCACTCTTTTAAAGTTTTCTCTCGCACACACCCACTTTACACAAGGAGCCTCGAGCGAAGGGTGAAATTTCACCTGCAGCCATGTGGTTTTAGTGGTATTTTTACCTTCCATTGGAATTTCACCTCTCTCCCCAGAGACGTACCTCAGTCTGGGCAAGAATGGGGGCAACGGAGCTGGACGTCTTCAGGTCCTTATCGGTCACCTGCCAGGACACATTTCAGTCATGCCTGATCATCTCACCATACCAGAGCTTCATTCATTTTTGCACTCTTGAGCAGCTAATAATAGTCTTTGTTTGCCTTTTGGCAAATCTGCACTGCTTACTATCATAGGGCTGTTTCCAAAATGATAACGCCGGTATGTATGTGGGGAAAGATGGTTTAGGTTTTGTTTTTCACTTTGGTTATGTTACTGCTTAAGATTTTTCAGGGTTCCATATATTCAGACTTTTCATATTTCATATTCCGGAGTGTAGTTTATGCCTCTGAGATTGTTAGAGAATTTTCTGAAGTAGAAAGAACAAAATAAAAAAATCTGGGACAGATGCTTTTTGATGTACCATACGAACAGAATTAAAGACAAATATGATGAGATTGAAATGAGAAGATGGCAAGCACTAAAACATCGGATACCAGAACTTATTAATATTACTAATACAGTACTTACTAATATTGCTGTGTAGTCTTGGTAGTCTTGGTTTCAACTAGACAAGTGGTGAACAACTCCTCAGGGGTCTGTGTGCATGAGGTTTGCATGTTCTCCCTGTGCTTGGTAGGTTTCCTCCAGGTTTCCTCTTACAGTCCAAAGCAATCAGATTAGGCTAATTGGCATTAATGTTGACTGGAGGTCCTTCCATGCGGATAAACATGGTAATAATTACCATGGTCACCATTGGGTTCCACGGTCCCTACTTGGACTACAGAAGTTCCTGGATGGATGGATGGATGGAGTAATCTTCTCTAACATATTGTACATGTTGTGATATTTGGTTTAATTTAACAATATGGCTTCCACTCTGAATATTTGAGAAAAATAAATAAAATGGCACTTATTATTATCCAGTACATACTATTATTCACATTATATTTGACCAAGAAAGATGAATGTAATGTGTGCATTTAAATACTTTAAAACTCCCATATTTTACTATTTCTGTAACAACAGGACTCAGAGCTTCCTTCCAAATGCCTTTAAGGGCCATGAACATAACACTACACATTCATATTCTAAGAGGAAACATCTGACAAAATATGATCTTCAATGTCTGGACAGAATTTAATCACTCCGTTGTGTTTACTGTCTTGATTTGCCATTTAAAACATTTCATTTCAAAGTCAGACAAGTACGCACTGATTTTTCCCTTGTTCCAGAGAAAGCAGGTGAGGGACATCAACTTGATGAACAAGTCCAGTAAAAAGGATGATTTAGGAACTTAAAAGGGATTAAAAACACTTTTATCTTTCTCCAAGTTTGAGATCCCTGCCAGCAAAATGTTCTACAGTGTATGAGATCTAGTCTTTGCTTTATTAAAATGGATGGTCTGTAACATCGGGTCGGTTTCTAATCGTCTCCATCCACATGTTTACAGATTACTATACAGCACATTGGTGGCCTTAACATTTTTTCTTTTTTTTTTTTTTTTTCAAATCACAAAGACTTCCAGCTCAATCCCAGTTAATTATGATCTTAGCCCTGAATAGATCTTGGTATTTTGACCATGAGCTTGGGAACGGGCAGCAGGTGGTTACACACAGTAAAATCTCTCACCAGGCTGGAATTGTATCCAAAGCCAACACAGAAGAATGCACTGTTTGGTTGGAGTTTTTAAGGATTTCTGTTTCTGAATAACCGGACACTAAGGGCAAGAGAACAATGTGTAATGGAGAAACGATTGCAGGGATTTACACAGGAATTCATGGTAGTAATTGACATCACTTGGGTTATTATCTCGGCTTGGATTGTTATGTCAGTCTGGATTGTTATGTCAGCTGAACTGTGTCAGTGTTAATAAATAGAACTTTTCAAGTATGCTTATATAAAAAAGAAAAATGGCAATGCTTTAATAAAAAATAAATCGTCGACAAGGTGGTGCAGTTCAAACGCAAGATTGATTGCTTACCCATTACAGCATGTCGCAATCTTAATGAAACTGCTTTTGACCCTGGTACAGTTGGTCCCGTGCCAAGGCAACAGGTGGTGGTAGATTATCTGGTCCTAGTGTGAGTATGTAGCGTGAAACACTGCAGTGGGGAATCCATGAGCCTGTGCGGCCCTGGACATTCATCACAGAGTACTTTGGGGAAACTTTTGTTTACATTGTCGAGCGCTGTCACGCAGTTCATACCAAAGGTGTGAATCAACCTTCTTAAAGCGAATCGGCTTAAAATACCCAGTGATCTCATTCAAGACCAGACTGACCCCCCTCGATTAAGGCTCTATTGTCTTGTCATTATTTTTTGTTTTTTGTCTTTACGTCAGGCATTATTCCGTCGTTGCGTCCATCCTGTGCTCCGTAGGACGGTGGCGTCGCCGGTTGGCGTGTCTGCCAATGCATGCAGCCAAAGTTCCCTTAACAAGCGGGCGCAGCCCATTCCTGAATGGTAGCGAGCGCCGCTGTAGCGGCCTGTCCCGTTATAAATAAACACTAGCAGTCCTTTCTCTCTGCCTGTCACCTCTCGTCCCAGCCTCCTCAGGACCTCAGCTGTCGTCTGGGGAAACCGGAGATACCCGATCTCTCCAGCCGCGGGTCACAGTTAGACGCCATTACCGGAAATAACGCTGTATTTTTAGACTCTCAAAATACTCTTCCATGATTGTTTACTCATCCTTGTTGTAGAGAGAAGTGTGTCCTTACAACGCTTTGCAAACTCAAGATGTTTTAGAATCGGTCAACGTCTGAAGTCGACCTGTTCATTCATTCACCCACACATTTAATATCAGCGTCAACGTTTGTACTATGTGTCGAAATCTAAACTAATGAGGTGGCGGATAAGCACGAAAAAACTATCATCACAGCACAGGAATTCTTTCCACTGGCCGCAGACTTAAGATAACACTATATAAGGTGTGATTAAAAGGCAGGAGGAAATGAGCTCCGTTGAGCTGTGCAGTCTTTCCAGTCGCGTCTTGCCAGATTATCCTGCTGGCCTAACGCACATTTCTCTTCACGCTTGTCGCACTGATATTTCAGGTGTATGATTTAAAGGAATTCCCCTTAAAGTGTGTTCCGATGGGTTTGTTTCAGTTGATTCAGTAAAGTTTCCTGATTCATATGCCTTCTAGTCCATTTTTCCAGTTGCCTCAAATTATTATTAAATGCTGTCCAGCCATCAATACAAAATGAAATGTGTGTGTCTGTTTGTGTGCATGTATTAGGAGGTGATGTGACCTACATGCTGGATTACATTACCTGCTTTCATACCGTACGCTAACAAGAGCACAAATCACTCAAAAGCCTTTTATTTCCAGTTTACCTGGATACAATTGGCCCAAATCTACTCTTCTCCATGTTTCTCTGATTTTTACTGATTTAAGTATAGATTGCTGCAGACATTATTGCGGATATAATCTCCTATAATACACTCCTATTATTTAAAGTGGTCCAAGCAATGGAATATAAGCTCATGCAAGTGTCATGTCCAACAAAAATATGTATAAACAAAGACTAGGTAAGTCATGTAACAGGCATATTACCACCCATTATGCTTTAAGCTTTTAAGCTAATACTGTATATACTGTATAGTAATGTGTGAACGTCTTGAACCGTCCCTTGAACCGTATATAAAATGAAATGAAACGGGAATAAATGTTTTACTGCGACAGGCTGAAAAGTTCCTAAAGGTACAATTTTACATATATATATATATATATATATCTATGTGTGTGTATTTATGTAATAACCTCATTTCCCATCTCATCTGTTCCAACCATTCAGCATCACCACTATACTAATCAGCGGCCTGATCATCTTTCATCATCTGCACGTGTTTCTCACTGGTTCATGCCTTTAAGTTAGAGTTTTTTTCTGCTTGAATGATCCACAGGTCACTGTGTGGCTTAAGGAACAAAAACATTCCTCTGAAAGAGTTCAGGTACAGGGACTGGACAGAAAATGATTGACAAAAAAAAAGACTTTCCGGAAGCCTAGAGGACTATTCTTTAGTACTACATTAAAAAAGTCCGGCTCTTTAGTAGCAAAATATAAAGAAAGGAGGGGATTTCTCAAGACTTTTGCACATAACAGTATTATGCAGGCTGCTTGTGATCCGTCACTAAGTGTTGGCTTTAAGCCAAATTTTTAAGAACAAGTCGGAATAAGTACCTGTGCTTCATATTTAGCGATAGATCTCAAATGTTTGTCCGAGTACAGTATATGCTATAGGATTTACCTACATTACTGTATATACTGTACTGTAAACATTCCAAATTCACTAAAGCATCTTAAACAAAATAATACAATAAGAATAATAATAGTAGTAGTAATAATAATAATAAAGTCACAAAGTAGGGTGTATGTTGGTTATTATGAACCAGTGTATTTAATTCAAATGTGTAATATAATAGGCTTTATGGCAGTCTGTTTGTAAGTACGAGTTGTCCATAATACATTCTTAATCCAGGAAAGTAAATATTGAGTATTTGCACTCAATTGCAAATTCAGTGACAAATCCCACCACATAAACAATCATATAGAAAGTATATAAAGATGTGCTACCATTGGGCCTCCGAGTGGCGCAGTGGTTAAAGCGCTCGCCCTATCATCCGGAGATCGCTAGTTCGAATCCCGGGTGGTGCTGTAACCTCTCGCAGCCGGAGGTCTAGAGAGAGCTGATTGGCCGAGCTCTCTCAGAGGGGAGGGATAAAAATCGGGGAAAAATCTAAAAAAAAAAAAAAAAAAGATGTCCTACCAAATTAATAAAAGTTGTTTTTAATTAGGCCTAAACTGAAAGTTTATTAAATGAATGCAGTAATCATACCAACCAACGGTTGTTTGCACATATTTTATATTTGCATTGCAATTGGAAAAAGCCATCCAAGTGTTCAGAATCTGAATGAGGGATTGTGCAGGGCTGGTGGGCAAAAATGGTCTAGCAAGGCTTCTTTAAAGGGAAAAAAACATGCATAACACTTAAGGGTCATTTTTGGTATCTACATCTTGTTTAACCAGGAAGCTGTTAAAAAAAAAAAAAAGTCTTATTATTTTTTTTTTACTTTTGTGTCATCATGAGCAATGGAACCACAAACTGTAGGTAAAATGCACAGAATGGTTCAAGACACAGTATATGCCGAGATGATTTTATTCTAGCCGTGACTGTAGATATTTAACATTTCGACAAACGCACCGTAGATTTGGAGTACAGGGTCTAGGTGTAGCCTCCGGTTCTGAAAAATGAGTTTGTGCAGTTCCTCGAAAAACCACTATGTTCCAAAAGTGAGTCAATCCCCATGGACCCCCTTTTTAAAATGTCTAACTTTACAACAGAAATAAACATGTTGGCAGCCTGGTACAAAAACCTGTTTTGGGTTCCATAGCTAGATTTTCCATTCCAACTTTGAGCGCGGCTAATTTGAGCGAAAGCTACTCGGGACATCATGTAGGACATGGATGATGGCGTTCCCTTAAATTTAAAGTAACATTAATATATATTTAAATGTTAGGCACCTTAGCATTTTAACTAAGATAAAGATAAACTAGCTGAGATCATGACAAGGTGGCAACATCTAGAGCTCCAACAGTTGAGCTTCATAACTGATCTTCAGAAAACCTCTGGGTGACATGATGGCGGATTTCTCCATGATAATACAGTCTATGATTGGGGTCACATTTGATCAAAAAGCTTCTTCGGTAATCCTCAACACTTTCTTAGACATCCCTGGTTACGACAACTTGTAACCTGGCTATAAGTCAGTCCGAAACAGCAGATCAAATGTACCAGTCCCAGACTATTTTGAAGGAGTGTGAAACTGAGGTGGTCTGTTTGAAGAAGGTTTTGAAGGCTATCCTGCTGGTTTGGTAATTAATGGGAGGACTCTTCCCTATGGGCCACCTGGACTCTAGCAAGCAGTGAAAGTGCCTTCTACTGGAATGCTCTGCTCGTTCATCTCACCCGCTGACTTCGGTTGGAGAAAAACACACATCGTGTTGCGTTTGATTAAGGGCTTGTTCTTCAGGCACTTCTGAAAGCCGTTGTGTTGATCTCGCACTTTGTGTGGCTAATTTCTTGTTTAGCATTAGTCCTTTGGTCAAGTCTAATACGTGGCGTCTAAACGGGCATCTCTAATCCCTTACTGCTCAAAATCATATGATTATGAAACATATAAAAAAAGATTTACAGGTCAGTCGAGCTACTGACCTGCCCATGATTCTGCCGCCACCAGAGCTGGATTTGGGTTATGACTTCAGACCCATTATGGGATCTCAGACATGTAATGCTCAGCTCTTCTTTCATGACTGGGTGTTGCTCATGCCTGGTCCTGAATGCTGAAATGCTGCAAACACACTTAGCCCCTTGTCACATTGTCCTTCTGATTCATGGTTATAAAAGTAACTCTGACGGGAGTGGTGGCAAATTAATAATTAGCTTTTAAAAGCATGTGACATTTGGTTATTTCTATATGCCCTAGGGTTAGAGGTCGAGTTACTGTTGTAATGATTCAGGCTTCTGAGCAGTCTCCCTAGATAGAAGCATTACGGGAAGTCTGCTTTACCACAGCGCTCTTCTTACTGAACCACAGGGTGCGCTTAGATTTAGCACTAAACAAAACAAGCCCATCTTCCAGTCACAATTTTCCTTAATCTTGAACATCCAGCAGCTGCATGGCTAACACCAACTCTCGGGCACAGGCTGGCACATGGCACAGGCTGGCTGGCTGGCTGACCTGTCTGGCATCCCTCCCTGGCACCAAATGGAATCTGGATGTTCTCACTGAAGAACTGTACAGTTCCATTTATCTTAGCATGTACTATGCTTTCCCAGGAACCCTGGATGTCAAACAGGAATCCAAACTGGATAGGATGCCAGTCCATTACAACCACCATGCATACGCACTCCTTGGCAAACTCCTTTACATCTCAGTGTAGCAAGTCAACATATGGGAGAAACTACCTGGCCGTCAGTTTTCAGTTGTTACTTAGAAGTTATCTCCTATCGGTATGGTTACATGATGCTGTGTTAATCCATTTAAAACCAGACCTTTAACCTGGTTGGGAGTCGAGCTTCTCCTGAATTTCAGTCGGACACAAATCGGCCTGCACATGCTCCACAGTTATCCTAGAAGTCAAGTAGAACGCGTAACAGGAGAAGAAGGCGCTGACAATACGGTTGTGTTGGCTGCCTTTCAATAATACCATCACCACAAGGGATCGCGTGCATCTCATTTGCACAAAAAGCAAGGCATACAGCATGAGGTGTGCTTGTCTGTGATGTAATAGGTCAACTGGAAAGGCAAGCTGAAAAGGTGCACATCACCACCTACGGTGGCAGTCAGGCATATTTTGGTCGATAAATCTATTTCCTTGCTCTGCTTGTATGTTGGGACAAGGACATTAGCCCAGTTAAGGACCTTTTCACATAAGGGCTCGGGGATCGTTTCCAAGAACACCTGACCCCAAAGTCTGGTTCATTTTGATTGGTGAGGGTACAATCACTGCAAGATCTTGAACTTTTTTTTCCCCGGAACATTACTAATACTGTATTAGGCACAGTGCGAAAGTCCTGAGTGTTGGAGAGTGTAAATCCACAACTGTACCCGAGAATGGAGAACAAAAAAAAAAAAAAGCCCAATGCTTTTTGGGGAGTCGGGGAGGTAGAGCAGTCGTTCCTACAGTATGTATGGTACAAATCTATCGTGCCTGGTCTAAAAGTGCCCTAAATGGCTCATTCAAGATGTTCCCGTACCACGACTTAACTGTGCATGTAAACATGCTGAATGTCTTTAGTTGGCTGACCTTGTTAGCAAATTGTACTAGACTTCATCACATAATCAGTTCTTAATTCTGTCCGTGGAAGGTTGCAGGGGTAAAAAACTAAGCGAAATGCTTTGTTTGTCATTGCTATGTGAAGACTGCAGATTTTACATATTGATAGAAGTTTAATGAACCTACGGTTTTGCGCCATCTAGCCCTGGGAGCTCACAGTTTATATTTCAGGATGGGGAAACAGCTGTGAAGTGCAGGATGCATCAGGTGGCTGTACACAGTGGAATGCCCGTGGGAGTCGTCGCTAACTCGTAGCACGATCCACATGTGTGAGAGAGCAGTCTGACGCAGGAGAAGATTTATAGTTTCCATGAGAGTTCCGAATATCCCAACCCTCCGTCCAGCTCTTATTTTCCTTCCCCACCCACACAGGCTCCTTACAACTTGTCGAAGCTTGTTCGAGCTAGCATCTGCGATGCTACATGCTCATGGTGGAAAGCAATGCGTAGAATAGCGAGTTGCTGACAGATGGCATGCTTCCTTCCTGGTTGCTTTAGGCTTTAGTGTACGGTGTGCTGCTATCTCGCACTAAGAGGCTTCATTCATCACGTTCGCTATGCCCGAGGGAGTTATGGGAATTGTCAAAAATAATACAGATTGTCAGTTTCCTATAGTCTCTCTTCAGGAAAGGAGATTTTCTTTCCGCTCATTCCGTTCTGTCATACAACATGTGGTCTTAGAAACCTGCCTGTCATCTTGCCTCTCAAAGTGTCCGCATTGCACAGCTTTTCATTCCATGTCACTGTTTGTAATGGGGCAAAAAAAGTTGTTTAATCTCGCCACGGCGCCCGTCCATACTCGTCAGGCGTGCTCAGAAATGTGGCAGAGTTGTGGAAGTGCACTCGCTGTATCCTAAACAACTGCTCCATGGAACACCAGCCTGTGCCAGCGTATCCTAAGGAGGTCCAGCTCCGAAGTTAGGCCTCACTTAATGCTCCATTAGCGTTTAGAAACACATCACCTCTAACATCAACTACCCCGCTCTAACGCCTCTTATGTAATCACAGTGTAGTATGAATTTTTATTTTTTTTCGTGCCTGTAGCTCTTAAGGCCGCTTGTTAGATTAGATCACCAGAGTCATCTTTGAAAGCTCTTGATGATAATGGATAGCATTTCTCATCCAACGCTTCTTTTATCCCAGACGTCAAACTGTCACACCAGGCAATTTTCATGCATCTTCATGCTGGTGGAACGTTCCGACGTCAGAGTGCCAGAGGGTCATTTCTAACATCTGTTGTGTATAGGTGTACACTGCAATTGGCTAATTTACTGGTAATTTGATATTATCTTCGGTCACACTCTTTTGCAGCTGTGCTGTTACGTGAACGGAAGCCTAAACACCCAGAGTTCTCACGCTGTTCTTGTTGGACTTTTCCAGTTGGCTGTTTAAGCAGGGGTTAGGATTGCCGTAGATGGGAGCGTGTATGGGAAAGAAAAGAAAATTCCAATGAAACCATCCACATTTGTCCAGTTGTTCTTACTCTAAAGGGACTTTTGTTTGAGTGTGTCCTCAGCAGATGTGTTCTGCACCAACTTCCTCTTGGCTGTTCTCGTCATGTATTGATTGACTATGGACGCCCATTGGACATGGGAATTTGGTCTAGGCCAGTAAACAACAGCTGGGCCAACCCAAGAACAGCGCTGACGTTTCGATGGTTTCATGTATCATCATGTCAACTTTGGGCCATGAATTTTCTTGTCGTCTTTTTTATCTTTTTTTTCCCTTTCAACAGGATAAACTCTATTGTTAAACGGCACATTTGGAAGATAAACAGTGGCATTCCTAAAGAGATGACTGCTGCGCATATGTATGTTTGCACTTCCTATCATTTCCTTTGTTAAATGGGCCCCAGCCAGGTGTGGTTACTAGATGTTTATATAGTAGGTCTAGGTGTGACTTCAGATACTGTATGTCTTCTGTCGCAACCTAAAGAGACGTTAATGGCTCTGAACTTATTGACCTTTACATTCATGTGCCATATTCCGTTCATGGTTTCCACGCGACAACCCTAACCCCGACCCTTGACAAAAATCCTTCTACCCCTCTAGTACTCCAATTATAATGAAAATAGTGATTTTATTGAGTCATATTTTATAGATGGAAGAATTTTAGGTGTTCATATCATATTTAATATATTATGTAGCTTCTAGCTTGTGGGAACTTTGTTAGAAATTCTTTTTTTTTTTTTTTGTGCACCAAGCTTTTGGACAGGCTCCATCCCAGAGGCATGGTAAAGCAGGAGCTGATCATGTAGACGGCTCACTGAGCGGCTTTGCTGAAAAGAATTTTGCCAGTCAGCGGTTTTCTTTTGAAAAACGCCCGTGGCTGTTGGTATAGGGTGCTCAGTGAGGAGAGAAAGGATTTGGGTGGGAGATCAAGTTATTTATTAGCTGGAGCCACTTAAATGGGGCAGCAGACCTGATGGAGAGGCTGGGAAATGGGAACTGGCATGGCATGCACGTATACAAAGATAAAAATTTAATCTGAGGTCGAGCTACCAGGCGAAATGTGGGCACATTGGTATAGATATTAAACAAAATTAAGCAAAAAATCAGGCAAATTATTTAATGTTTCTTTTTTTTGTTTAAAGTCAAACTATTTTAAGTCAAGGTCTAAGGTTTAAATGTCAATACCAGGAAACTGCTCAGAACAAGATCCTCCATCCTGAAGATATGTCTAAAAATATATATCCTTGTACAAAACTTACAATCAATGTGTAATAAAAGTGAATTCATGCGAAATAAACAGCAATGCTTTTAAATAAGGGCATGAATATAAACCTGTGGTTTGCCATGAAGTCATCATTGTCAGAGGTTTGAGTCACAGTAAAGCAAACCTTCTTCTGTCGTTCCAGGTGGCTGAGAGCTCAAAGGTATGGGATGAGGTTCAAGTTCCAGAGGATCTCGAGGCAGCAAGCGTGCTGAGACCCCAACGCTACCTTGAAGACGATGAAGATTTTGCTGCCGATGAAGGTTCAGGAGGTGTGACTGCTCAATCATATCACACCCTAATAAATAACAAGGGTTATACAGAAATAATGAATTGATTCATGTACAACGATCAGCCATAACATCGACACCACCACAAGGTTTCACAACACTGATAAAAAATAAAAAAAATCGTACCCCAGAAAACTGGTGACCAGATCATGAGCACCCAAGTCACACCTCCGGTGGCACAAGGGGAACCCAAGTCCTAGGTGGTTTTAATGTTACAGCTGATTGGTGTGTGTTTATGATGAGATACTCAGCAACTACTTTGAGATGCTTGGCAATGTAATGAATGAAACTTGTAGCCGAATAAGAACTATTGAATAATTTTATTAAACGCTCATTTGTTTTTTACATTCTGTGCAGGTTTAATCAGTGGAGATGAATCAGTGGAAGGAAGCGGCATTTTTCCAACTGAACCCTCTACAACAAGTGAGGACATGCTCTTTTGATTTTTCTCAGTTTAAAAGCATAGATTCTCCAAAAGTTTTATTCTCTGACTCTGAGATCATGTTGATGATAGTCCCGGCGTATAAGAAATTTTTTTTTTATCAGTTTTCAGTTAATCAAGTAAGTTGGCAAGTAATTACATAAAAAATGCAAAATGTAAATCTTAATGTAAATAAGAAAAGATGTAACAAAGTAATGAATTTAAGATGTAAAGTAAGTAAAATAGTTAATGCATTTAGTAAGTAAATATGTAACTACACTATGCATGTAAGTAAAGATGTAAATTAAATATGCAAATATGTAAAGTAACTCATCAAGTAAAGTTGTAAAATCCTAAAGTCAATATGCAAGTACATGAAGTAAGTAAAGATGTAAAATAGGCTAATAAGTAAAGTCAGTAAATTAGTAAAACCTTTATGTAAGTAAGTAAAGTTATATAGTAAACATGTTAAGTAAATATGCAAATACATTCATTAAGCAGAAAAAGTCTTAAAGTAAGTTAACATGTAAAGTAAGTAAATATGGAACAAAAATTTAGGCTATAAATATGCAAGACCATGTAAATACATCGAGTAAAGTCATAAAGTAAATACGCAAGGAAGTAAAAACGAAGTAAAAATAAGTTATTTTTATATATATATATATAATATTTTATAATTAAGTAAAATAAGTTGGTGAGAAAAGTAAGTAAATGTGTAAAACCTTTATGTAAGCAAGTACATATGTAAATACATAAAGTAGGAAAGCGGTTATGATAAGTTAATATGTAAAGTAAGTAAATATTTAAATAAGTAACTGCAAAGTGAAATAGCAAATTTCTGTAAATTTATGTAAGAAAAAAATTTAAGAATCAAGTAAATATTCAAATATGAACATAGAAGATTATCAAATCATAGCAGATTATAAAATACATTAAGTAAGGAAAAATGGAAAGTACAGTAAGTGTAGATAAAGTCAAGATACTAAGGTAAGGTGTAAAGTAAAATTGTAAAGTCATTATGTAAGTAAATGCACAAAGTAAAATGTATTTTTTAAAAAATGTACAAGTGAAGACAAAGTAAGTAAACCAAAGTGTAAAGTAAAAACAAGTAATATTTACTTATAATAAGCTGTAACGTAAACAACTTAAATATAATAAGCTGTAAAGTAAAAATGGACTAAATGTTTTAGGTGTGGCATGTCTATTTAAAGATGCTAGAAATGAATTTAGTGTAAGGTCATCTGACTTCTGCAACAAAGTTATTTAATTATGTTCTTTGTGAATTATTGGCGTTCCAGTGCATTGTGTTAATTCATGTGCTTTTTTTTTTTTATTACTCCTTACAACTCTGATCCTTTTGCTACCATAAAGCAATGATCACCAGTTGATCTCTTGTGGCTACAGACTTTCATTGCAGCCAGATAGAAATCATAGCCAATAGTCAACCAAAGCCCAAAGATGAGCAGATTAAACAAGTTGGACCAGCATTATTGTGGATGAGATTAAAGACTTCCACCATGAACAAGCTTTGCTTTTGCTCAGTTATCATAAGCAGATTTTTCACATCAGCCCACTCTTCCTTTTAAACATGTTTTATTCCCTCATCCTCTCCATCTAAGTGGAGTACAGTATGTGTCGGGTCATGAATGTTGTCTTGTCTGGTGCACATCCTGATGTTCACCGCTTTACACGGTGGCCTCGCCATAACACAGAGCGCCGGGTTTGTGTCTGAGGTCCAAACAATCCTCACGCTTGCTTTCATCAGATAAGAGGCCGAGGTGGAAGTCGAACAGCGTACTTGAAAGGCAGGAGTAAACAATGGATACATGGGCAGACAGCGTGAAGGCTTGTTAAGATTGTTTTACTATGCTGCTCTTTACATAAAGGGAAGACCCTAATGTCTCGTGTCTTAGTCGAGGAAATGAGCGCACCGGTTTCTCGGCATAACGGATCATCCAGGTGAAATATCATATCGCTGTTAGTACTCATGTCTTATTATATTTTCCAGGTGTAGTCACTTTTCTTAATGCCATCTTGGTATGGAATTTACAGTGCATTACATTACATTATGTGGTTATCTAGTTTAAACATCGTCTGCAAGGCATTAATGCCGGCAAAGCTGTAAATATCATTCGGACATGATGACACTGTATATGCTGCTGTGATTCATAATATACTATACATGCCATATACCTTAGCTCATAAAAATAGCCAGCAGCTGTGTCTGAGCACCCATAGGAAAGTAATGATGTGATAATTATTGTGTTTGCGTTTGGTTGCCCTCAGGAGCATGCATGGGATTGATGATCTCTGTGCTTAAGTATTCCACATGCGGTTAAAGTAAATATTACCAGCAGGTTGGGGAGACAGTTTGGAGATGCCTTCTGATCCGTAGACAAATGCCCTCAAAGGGATGACCTGATTAGTTCCAGCATCGTAGATTACTTGAGATATCCTTCTTTCGGGCTGAATAACATATTGGGTGATGGATGGAGTGGTGAAGACGTTTGTATGCTCTTCCCTGTTTATGTCAAGCTTAACATGTCCATCATCTTCGGGACTCGTTCCTGTTAAACAGCTCCCCTGAAGCTTGTCTTTAACAGCCATTTATAGATCGCTGCTTGCGCCGGCTCGGGAAGAGACGTACGGCTTTTCCGGTAATGAAGTGATGACTGGTTTTTTCCTGTAAGTGATGAAAAAGATAGCTGTCTACTATGATCACTGTGACTTTCCTGTTTTGATGTATTCTGTTTCCTGAGGGTGCAACTTCACATTAAACATCGGCTCTAGTTGGAGTTGGCTTTTTTAAGAGTTTATTTTTTATTTTTAAAGTAATATAATGTGAGAAGGTAAAATTAACCGGTTTATAAAAGGAATTCCTTATTGTATAGCCATGGCCAAAAGTTTTGAGAATGACACAAATGTATTAATTTTCACAATGTCTGCTGCTTCAGTGTTTTAAGATCTTTTTGTCAGATGTACTTACAAGGTATACCATATACTTACATACATATATACCTTGTAATTATGGTATAATTACAAGGCTTTTATTGACAATTCCATTAAGTTTATGCAAAGAGTCAATATTGGGCGTGTTTTTCAATTGACCTTGGCATGCTGTCAATCAACTTCTGGGCCACATCCTGACTGATGGCAGCACATTCTTGCATAATCAATGCTTGTGTGTGTGTGTGTCAAAATTTGTGGGTTTGTCCACCCGCCTCATGAGGATTGACCACAAGTTCTCAATGGGATTAAGTTCTGGGAAATTTCCTGACCATGGACTCATGTTTTATTCCCCAAGTCACTTAGTTATTACTTTTTCCTTATGGCAAGGTGCTCCATCATTCTGGAAAAGGCATAGTACGTCAACAAACTGTTGTTGGATGGTTGGGAGAAGTCCTCAGAAGATGTTTTTGTACCATTCCTTATTCATTCGGTGTGGTGTGGCAAAGTTGTGAGTGAGCCCACTCCCTTGGCTGAGAATCAATGCCAAACATGAATGGTTTCAGGATGCTTTACTGTTGGCATGACACAGGACTGATGGCAGCACTGTAATGGTTAGCACTGTCGCCTTGCCCCTCCAGGGTCCGGGTGCGATTCCCGGCCAGGCTCGATTTCCGTCTCTGTGTGCATGGAGTTTGCATGTTCTCCCCGTGCTTGATGGGTTTCATCTGTGTGCTCCGGTTTCCTCCCACAGTCCAAAGACATGCAGATTAGGGTGTGCGCGCGCGCGTGTGCGTGCGCGTGTGTGTGTGCCCTGCGATGGATTGGCACCTTTTCCAGGGTGTACCCTGCCTCATGCCCTAAGTCTCCTGGGATAGGGTCCAGGCCCTCCGTGACCCTGAATACAGGGTAAAGCAGTATAGAAGATGAGTGAATGAGTGAGCAAAAGGTCCAGTGACTGAGGTAAAGTAATTTTTCCTGATGAATCCTCTTTTTGATTGTTCGGGCATCTGGAACAAAGCTTGTCCGGAGAAGCAAAGGTGAGCGCTACGTTCAGTTCTGTGTCTTGCCAACAGTAAAGCATCCTGTAAATTAGCTGAGGAAAACTAACTAATACTCTACATAGGTACAGTATCTTGCTAAGATAAATTTTTAGCTTGTAGTCACCTTTCTAGCTCGGCCTTATTGTTATAATAATCAACTGAAGATAACTACGTAGCTGCACTGTTACTGTCTCGCTGAGATAGATAGTAAGTCAGGGGCAATTCCGCCTCCAAATAACCACCAAGAAAGTGGCAACACTTGGAAATTTCCAAGCAACAATGGGCTTTGTGACTTTTCTCAGTTTCCAAACCTGGAAATTACATTCAAACGTATAAGCTTTCAAGATGTGAGTCATAGGTAGACTGTCGATTTGTTTCTATTTTATTTTTGTGCTTCTTTATTCTTATTTATTTGATTCAACAGCACTAATGCTCAGTGTCTGATTTGTCTCGATCAGTTATATTTCTTACATTACAAGTTTAAATCAAAGTTTTTTTTATCAACATTGAAATTCTTTAAAACTTGTGTAAACATCATATCTCATACAAAGCAATCGTTTTTATTTCCTGCCAATGTTCAGCTCCATGCTCCATTCCAGTAGGTGAACCAAACACTGATAAACTCAAAAGAGAAAGAAGTGATACTCTTGCAAAATTTGAGTAGCAAACAATTTGTATTTAAAAAAATCTGTTAATTGTTGACCCTTTAACGTTTGTATGTTTACCCAATTCTGAATTGATCCTGAATTCAAAACTGACCTGATGATTCGGTTAATTAAATTGACCAATAAAATATTGATTAACTTGCTACGAATGGTTTACATTTAAATTTATTTACCAACTTGGATGGTCCAAAATATTACTTTGCAAAACAGTTTTTTTTTTTTTTTTTTTTTTTTTCTAACAGGAAAAACTAGTTTGTGGTGATGATCACTTCCATAGTAGCGATATACAGAGAATTTTCCTTACGATAAAAAAAAACACACACAAAATTTGGGTTTCTTAGAAGAATATTTTCATTTTTACACAAGTCCTAATTAATCCACTCCTCCATCTCTGTTTTTTTTTTTTTATCCCAGAACTTATCTTGCTCCTGTAAGATAGGAGACATCGCCCCACTTATCTGACTCATCTTCAGCTACTCATGAATTTCAGAGGCCTCCATGCAGCCCAAGAGCATGAGGTCATCCCAGTACTCACAACCACAGAAATAAGGCTTACTATTCTGAGCGAGCGGAGAACCGTGGAGTTCGGTGAGCTTGGGCTTCGTTCCAGTTCAAGGCCAAGAGAAGCCACATCTGTAGGCCTTGGAGTTGTTTGGATGGTGTTGACTTGTACTCGGACCAGAAGATGGTTTCCAGTTAACATTTAGAATACAAAGTATGCTTCTCAAGTTGGAAAACTTTTAGTCATTGCAGCCATTTTCTCTGCTATGTAATTTTTGATCAATTTATAATAACACCACCATGCCGATGTATTCTCAGTTCTGATTGGTCAGAAGGTATGGATTCTTATTTCGCAATCTCAGATTGGCAGGCTGTAATTCAGAGGTGATTAATTTCGTGTATAATCTATAGAATTTAAGACGGGAAAAAAACGAGATTTGAAAAGAAGAAGAGGAACATTTAGTGAAGGAGTCTCCGCTTTCAGTGCTTTGTGATAGAAAGTACGTTTATAGTGATTGCAACAACTTGTTTTGTGGATCTTTTACCATGTTTAATAACTAATAAATGCATACGCATATGCAAGTAATTGTTGGCAAATCAGACCACCTTGTCCGGGGTTTGTATTATAACAGCCCCACTCATTCAAAATGATTGGAGGGTTTTAAGGTTTCCAGACCCCATCTGGTCCAAGATGTTTCACGTTGACCAAGACCGCCCCTCACCATATGCCCGATGTCGCCTACAATAGTCGTCTGATGGTGAACAGATGTCAAGGCACCTGATGGAGATAGAGAAGAGTCATTAAACACTTTCAAGAAGAGCAAAGGGCCACCCAGCTCTCCATTTTCTCCTCTTACTTCTTTTCTTAGTTGGGACAGTTGGTCTATTGGATGAGGTAGCAGGAGAAATATTGCTGGCAGCTGCGGTTATTTTAGTTCCGTAGTTGTTATGATCGTGGTCACATGGACGCGGCCCTATGCATTCTGTGAACGCCCAGCGAAGCTGAATTGAGACCATCACTTTAGATTTTTAGTCCAGAAGATGTTTTCTACAGTATGTTTTGCTTCAGGAAGTTATCAGCATGTCTCCTGTTGTCTGAGCAGAGGTCGCTCCGTACACACGGCTGTCCAAACAACAGCTCCTCATGAACTTCGGCTTTCAGGCCCAGATATCGTTGCCCGCTGTTGAGACAGCAGAGACGGCGAGTCTGGGCAGCCGCTGTTGCCTTGGAGAGCTGCATTTTCTTCCTGCACTGTAGGAAACATTGTCTCACCGCCTTACTTCATGTGTCCCTCTGTGGTCACAAGTCATTAGTGGACTTAGCTTGTGTTACAAAAGGGACGTTCTTGTCCTCACAGCTTGAGACAAAGAGCTAACAATCTTGAGTATTTCATCTTGATGGCTTGACTTGATCTCGTGCATACCAGAGGAAACGTTGCCTTGTGCTTCATTGTGATTGACGCATAAATGAATAAACTATGTTTAGTAATTTATAGAACTATTTGCAGCCTTATTTCCGGCAGCCAGTCGAAAAAGCGTCAAGCTGTTGAAGCAATTTTTTTTTTTTAATGGCTGGAGCAAGATAACATGAAATTTCTAAAGATCCAAGTCTCCCTTGCTTTCTTATCTGTAAAACAGTTGCGAAGGCAGGCTTTGTTGGTCTGCCTGATAGCACATGGAAGGCTTTGTTGGATGGAAATATCAACCTTTTTTTTTTTTTTTTTCCAGTTGGCAATTTGTGCAAGATAATGGATCACAGCATTACAGCCCCCTTTGAAGTTTAATCACTTCTAATTAGAGCAGGTTAGCATGGAAGCTCTACAAAGCGCGTGTTCCTAAAAAAAGATCCCTGACGTCATTTAAAAATAAACGCATTTTGGTTTCAGGAAGAAATAATGTCATTGTTGAATGGAACTTTGATTCGAAGTGTTAATTCTGGAAACTTGCTCAGTCACTCATCGTCTATACGATAAGCTTGGAGCCTATCCCAGGAGAACTAGGGAACGAGGCGGGGTACACCGTGGAGGGGTTACCAATCCATCGCAGGGCACACACACACACGCACACACACACACGCACACACACACACACACACACACACGCACACACACACACACACACTCACATGCTCATTCACACATTACATGTCTAAGGACTGTGGGAGGAAACCGGAGTTCCTGGAGGAAACCGCAGAGACCATACAAGATCCATGCACACAGACCTAAGGGGGGAATCTGTGTTAACCACTAAGCCATCGTGCCACTTACTGGAAACTCTTTGGATAAATTAAAAACCTCACTATCATCCACCACCATACTATCAAGTCCACCATACAAAAGCTGCCCCCATGTCACTTTACATTGAAAGGAAAATGTAACTCTGTAAATGTAAGTCAGCTGATGTCAGCACACTGTTTCTCCTAAGAGATAGGAACCCTTCGACCCAATTATTCCAGTCACAAGACGACCAATTATGGGAATTTATTTTGCAAAACAGGAAGCTCTGACACTGAAGCTGCTCGCTCCGAGGGGGGGGATCTCAAATAAAGATGATACGGAGAGCAGAAAGTTGAACCGAGCTCACAAATAAAGGATATCCTGCTGGCTGCAGTGACCCAGTAAGAAAACCTCCGAGACAGATGACTACACAGTTTTCCCCCCTCGGGGTACCGTGTCACCACCAAGTCCATCCGCCATCTGCGTCTCTTCAGCTTAGCGCTAAGCCGAACGTGACCGCTGGCCTGTTGACAATGCGCCATAGGAGCAGAGGAACGCGAGTTTATGCTGAACTCCGTGCGGAAATCCATTCTACATGGTTTGCAACCATTCCATTATAAAATGAAGCAAGTCGATATTGGAAATGCATTCTTTGTTTTCTTCCTGGTAGTTTATTTACAAGAATGAATGAAGGCTTGTGTTCCTTTGAGAACCTTGGTCACTCATCCATTCCAACCCAAATATTTCAGCCTACTAACCCTCAAGCACTTGTGCCCCCTACAGAAGCACCATCTCTGGTGGCGATTTGTGAATACTCGTACTTTCTCTCTCGCACCATCTCGGCTCAAGTCTCTAGACATGGATATCTGTAATTTTTTTTTGGTTTCTGGGATCTGTCATACTTTCACATACTTTGAGCAGCGTTTTCTTTATCCTTGCTGTGAATTCTTGGCTAATGGTTTTTCCATAAACTGAAAATGGTTGATTGTATAAAATTGGATTGAAGCTGTCGTGCTCAACACAGTAATTAAGGTCCAAATGATGGTTTGCGAAAATCCCTCTGTGGCCACTCGGAGGATTTGTTCAAGGTTTAACTTGAAATCTCAGTAAGTTTTTCGTTGTTATTTTTGTCCTGTGGTCATGGGCAAGTATTGTCCTGTCCAATATTCGCTTTTAGTAGAGGTTGATTGTTTTGGACATCATGCAGTACTGTGCAAAATTCTTAGTTTAGAACAAATTTTGTTATGTATTGTACTGTATATGCATCATGACGGCATTACTAGGTACAAAATCATTTGCTAATTTTAAACATTGTAACTTTTTATACAATTAAATTTTATTCATATAGCGCTTTTAACAATGTTCATTGTCTCAAAGCAGCTTAACAAAAAAGGAAAAAGTGTGTATGTGTGGGAAAAAAAGTGTCTAGATAATAATGAGATGCATGAGTGAATGATGAATAAAATGTCTCTGACATTTTATGATGGCTCCAGCCATCATAAAGCAGAATCCAGCTGGAGCTGGTCCTTCTCTGGATGTCTCAGGAACCTCGCAGGGTTAGCCTCTGTCTACCGAAGCTCCAGATGCCTCGGGATGAGTAGAAGAATACAGAACAGATAAATAACACTACAAAAGAATATTTGCATGCCTGTAAAGAAAGCAAACATATTACACGACAGAACAGTTTTCAGATGAAAAAAAAAAAAAGTAGGCTCCTGGCATGAAAATTACCAGAAGACCTCTGCATTTTCTCCAGCACACTCAGTAAAACCTAACGGCTGTTTTAGTTACAGTGCTATGCATAAAGTCTTGGGCGCATAAAAAAAAAAAAAATCCCATAAACAAAGATGACTTCTACATTAAGAAAGCTTCTGTAAAGAACAATAAATAAACACAGTCAATGTTTGGTGTGAAAACAATTTGCGTGAAAATAATCAGTAGTGTTAGAAACAGATTTGTGCAGTTTTATAAGTAAAACAGCTGTTAGGTTTTATTGAGCATGCTGGAGGGTTTGCCAGAGTTCTTCTGGCAACTTTGTCACACTCGCTCCTTTTGATTTTTATGCAAAAAACCCATATAAATATATTTTGCATATATATATAAAAGCCAGGAATCTCTGAGGTAACCAGGAACATCTGATGAAAAGGAATTGCTGAAAAATAAAGTCATCAACTTGGCAGATGAATGGTTTTGATCTCACTCTTCCTTGCCTAGTTCTCTCACTCGTTCTTTCTCTGTGCCTTTTAAATTGGTGTGAACTTGGTGTGAAGGGTGTGCGCCAAGAAACGGAGGAGTTACTCTGAAGGTTGAGTTGAAAGCAGCATGCTGGAAAAGGCTTGAGCAGCCGTGTGCCTGAATCACTCCTTTGTCTGGCAAACAGGCCTTCATGTGTTCCACTCAGTCCATAAAGCCTCCACAGTTCTACTACGCTGCTCTAACACCCAAAACATTTCAGAATCAAGAGTTCGGAATGCTTTTTTTTTTTTTCTTTTTCCCCCCCTCTACGTTTTTGCCCTAGTTTGCTCTCTTGGCGTTCGAGGCCACTTGACTGGGGATTTCCCACATGGAAAAAGTGAGCAGAGCCGGGCTGGAGAAAGAGAGGAAAGGGTATCGCCTGCACTGATGATTTAAGCAGTGGATGGGCTACTGTCTGGGGCGTGTTCATTCAAGAGATTAAGACCTTTTGGTGCTCATATATTTGATCCTAATACAGCCCAGCAGGCATCGATTGTTCACAGGCTTTGCATTTTCTGCTGTTGTTTTGTTGTGGAGCACATTTGCAATGGTTTAACAGTAATATAAACCGCTCCTGAGTGGCAGGGAGGAGAACGATGTCCTCGTCTGTCAGTGTAGGGTGGAATTTCAACAAAGTCACTCAACAATAGTCCTTGTTACAGAAATCTGGAAGTTGATTTTTAGAGCCCTAATGAGCAAGCCAGCAGACAGAGCAGTAAGATAAAAACATCCTGAAATGACTAAATTAGCGAGCCCATCATCTTCGGACATGAGATAGTAGGGATGGGAATCACCAGCGAACACCTGATACCATATTATCACGATACCCAGGAGTCGATTTGATTTGCATTGCGATATCACGTTTTTAAAAATGTCCTGATTTTATATTACTTTTTTTTTCCCTTTGGATTATATTACAATTCTAAACAAACTTTAGATTCTAGCCCAACTCCTGCTGTGCTGCCTATCAAATGTGAGACTCATTCAGAGCGCACCACCTATATCCACCTATTTCTTTTCCCCATCTCTCTCTGTCAGTGTACAGGTGTAAAAAGTAGTTAAGGCAGTTAAGTAGTTTCGTACTGTATATGCAGTGCCCATTTGTTTTGAAACCTCATGGTTTCTTTTTCTTTGTTGTGGTCCTCAGATGTGAGTGGGGAGTTTAATGAGGACTGCGTCGACTTTCATTCAAACCCTAGCACTGCTCAATTGCAGCGATGAAAAGTTTCAACTCCAAATCGACCCCATGGCAGTTACTGAGCCAAACTACAATTTTGGGGATGGAGGCAGCATTTGCGTTGCAGATGTGTACCTTTAAACCCATGCTACGCCACCGAAATTTAGTATGCTTTTTATTTATTTTGTGAAACCAAACCATAGGCATTTACTGCTCTGGTTCAGATTAATTGGGTTATGACGCGCACGTTCAGAGTCCAAGGGTAATAAAGGGCTGGTCTTTCAAATGCAAAATGAAAGCTTAGCAAATGAAAAATATGTGTGAAAAATGTCTTCATTCTGTCTACCTAGAATGAAGCTGAATAATTTAGAAAGGCCAGATTAAGATGGTTTGGAAATGTTTAGAGGAGGGATGAGGGGTATGTCGAGAGGAGAATGGTGGAGATGGAACTGCCGGTCAGGAGGAAAAAAAGGAAGACGCAAGAGGGGGTTTCTGGATGTGGTGAGGGAGGGCAAGACAAAGTTAGATGGAGACAAATAGTCCTCTGTGGCGACCCCTAACGGGAGCAGCCAAATAAGAGAAGAATTTCTTATTTGGTTTGGAGCATTGGTGGCTCAGTGGTAGGTTTCTCACCTGCCATGGAGAAGGCCCAGGAATTCCCTCTCAATGCCCAAACCCCAGCCACTAGATGCAGTGCTGGTCCCAAGCCCAGATAAAATGGGTGGTCTGCATCAGGAAGGCCATCCGGTGTAAAACCTGTGCCAAGTTGTGTGTGGATCGGATGGTCCACTGTGGCGACCCCATTGAAGGGAGCAGCTGAAACACCAACAACAATCATCTTTTATTTGGTTTGTTGTGATCTTATTTTAAGAAATTATAGGTTGGTAAATTCAAGAAAATGTTATTTTGTAAGATGCTAAGATTTTTTTGTACTGAATACGAATAGTGTAGTATCCAGGTGAGATTGTTCATGAGGCTGAGAATGCTGTTTGGGAAATTTGTATCAGTTGTGATGCAAAAGTGTTGAAAGCTCCAAACAGCTTTAGAGCATTTGAAGAAACTGAGCTGTGTTTGAAAAGCTGTTTTTTGTCACTAATCCCGTCAGATGCAGGCTTAGCTCAGCATCACATTGTGTGAACAGAGCAAATGACCATATGGTGACTAAATCATGTGTTCTATCAGCAAACAATAGGTATGCCAGGGAACGTAAGAGAAGAAGACAATCAATTACGTCCGGGTGAATGGACTTGCCTTGTGCATTTGAGTGTGTGGATATGTGACATCATGCACATCGGCACCGTAAGACCTTCTGAACTGTCGACGCAAAATAGGGCTCCTAAAGCCAACCAAGGGAAGTAGCAGTAAGCTGTAAGAAATACCTCAAATATTGACTTCCTTGCTTAATCTGGAATGACAGACTGAAACCAGACTCACGTAAAGGCCACCCATGAGAGGTGCTGGCATGTGTGTGAGAGTGGAAGCTGGGAGCTATTTAAAGATCGACTGCGATAACCTCTGTGAGAAGGAATGCCTGTTTCTGTTGAGCAACGTGACCAGTCGATCATTTGATCACATTTTGGCACGGCATCTACCTGTTTAGATGAATAGATTGTTGCACCATTTAATGAGAAAAATAATACGAGGGTGTCCAAGTCAAATGCACTTCCATCCCAGCGTTTCACTAGTGCTTGGATACCATCAAGGTGGAAAGTTTTCTCAATGCGCCAGAGCCATGATCAAATGCTGGCCTCCCAGGAATTCCTTTACTGGCCCAAACATGTGTAAATGGCTTGGAGTGAGATCAAGCCTGTATGGGGTTGATTTGCTCTTACACCTATTCATCACAAGAAATTTCATCGCAACTTCTGGTTTGACTTGAACGCCCTTTCTTTCTTTGTATTTTCTATACTCTCATTACAATCAATACCTGCATATGCTAGGAAACTAGTATGCTGATGATATCTGCTGAAAAGTTCAGGGGGCATTCTTAAGGCATCCCAGCTAATAATCTATTGTTATTAGAACATTTCATAGAATTTTATGGTTTTTGGTTCCTAGACTGTTAAATTGTCCAGTTTTAAGAAAGTTCTGGAAACATTTTGGAAAACGTTTTATGAATGTTCCAACAAGGTTTGTATAAAGATTTAAGGATTATATTTGATGATGTCCGAGTTTAACATGACACGGTAGGCTTTTGGAACGTTTCAACAAGGTTTGTTTAACTTGATTAAGATTTATATGAAATTTATTAAAATAGATTTGACCATAGGTTTTTGTACTATACCTCAGTACCATGGTCAGTGCTTTTTTTTAAATGAGATTTTTGGCTGGTTTTGAGTAGCAAAATGTAAATTATATTGTCAGTCAAAAAAGAAAAAAAAATCGTTATCTTTGGCCTGGGCTAAAACTGTTACTTTTTTGTTTGTGGCTTGATATATAAACAGAGCTTACTTGCTTTTGGTTTTACTTACTTGGAATTGGCTTGGTGTTCATATAATTTGTCATGGTATTAAAAATTCCTGAGAAATTCCTTACGTGGATTTGGTTAATATTTTGTTGAAAATTTGAGATGACTTCATAAGTTGCGTTTGTGTTTTTTAAAAATTCTTATATTTTACTTAAATGTATTTATTTATTTTTATTTATTACTTTCCATACAGTTTTTTTTATATTGCTTGCTATAAAAACATTTATTACATTCTCATTGTCACGGTGTATAAATTTGTCTTTTTGTAACTCGCTTGTTTTTTTGTTTTTTTTTGTCAGTGACTTGGTATAAAAGTAAGTCTTACTTATTACTGACTTAGTGTAAAAGTCACTTGTCTTTACCTTGTTATAACACTTAAACGTTTGGTGTAAAGATTGCACTTGTAAAATTTAAGATAATTTTTCTTTCATATTGAGTAAATTTCATATGGTATCCTCTTTGGATTTGGCTTGGTGTGGGAATTGAGGCTAGTATGTTATTGACTTGGAGTGTGAATAGAGATTTTTTAAAATTTTAAAATTTTATTTAATTTTTTTTTTTTTTTTTTTCCCCGATTTTCTCCCTAATTTAGTCGTGTCCAATTCCTCCCCGTCACTAGGGGGCTCCCACATTAAGGCTACTACTACCACTCAGCCGGGAGGGCCGAAGACTATCACGTGTTTCCTCCGAACCACGTGACGCCAGCCGACCGCATCTTTTCGAACTGCTTGCTCACGCACCGTTGGGGGCGGCGTAACACACTCGGAGGACAGCGCTATCCGCTCCCTCCGTTGCGCGAGCTCACAGACGCCCCTGACTGGCTGTAGAGCCGTGATTAATGTGGGAGCACTAAGTACCTCTCATCCCTCCCCTCTGAGAGAGCTCGGCCAATCAGCTCATTCTAGACCTCCGGCTGCGAGAGGTTACAGCACCACCCGGGATTCGAACTAGCGATCTCCGGAGAGATTTGTTTTTTGACATGTTATAAAAATATAAAAATACTGTACCTTGTTTTTGTGGAATTTTCTTTTTACTTTTTTTGTCTTAATGTTTAAAGGGGGGGGGGGGGGGGGGGGGTGGTCAAAATCCTATTTGTGTCTTTCTTAGTGTAAAACTTGAACTTATTTGCCTCAACCTTGGTGTACAAATGAATTGTATCTCTTTGTCCTGGTGAAAAATGATGTCTTTCTATCTTGGTATAAAAATTACGCTTACAAGTTTTTGGTTTGGTATAAAAAGTTTACTTTTGTTGTCCTAAAAATGTAGCTTATTTGTCTTTTACATAGAGTATAAAAATTCTTATTTGTTTCTGTCTTACAGTAAAATCGATCTCCATTTGACGCTCTTCTTTCTTCTTTTCCTCCAGTTTACTATCGCGCCCTGGTGAACTTCACGGACTCGTTCACTTACGGGCCTGAGCTTGACGACATCGAGTCCGCCGCCTTCCAGGAAATCTCCGCTGCCATTGTTGACACGGTGCGTATCATCACTTAACAATTTCAAACCATCCTACATGCCTCATACATCTCAGTCTGTTTACACAGTAGGACTGGGTTCATGTTAAACTCGGGCATCTTTAGACTTACTGCTTCTAATCTAAGCTGCATGTGTTTGCATGTAACTGACGATGTTTGTTTCTCCCGCAGCTCGAATCGGACTACTTCAAGATACCAGGAACCCAGACAGTCAATGTGGTCCTCATCAAGTATGACTGTTTTCGGATTTTGAAATGCAGCAATAAAACATATGCAGGGATGCTGTTATAGGAAAATAATCCCCTAAAGGGCGTCTCAGAAGTGTTTCTCACACGATGCCTATCTTGTATTTTAAGGCAAATTGGCAAGGATGTGTTTGTGGAACTGGACGTGGGCTCGGAAGACAACGCCGACGAGTCTCAGCTCCGGCACGTCCTTTACTCTGTGGTTGAGGAGGGATCCATTTCATCCTACTTGATCTCTCCCAATGGCTTCGAGTTTAGACGTCTAGGAGAACGTAAGGACCCTCAGTGCTGTCACATTAATGCGGTTATACATAAAAAAAAAATAAAAAAAATTTAAGTCAACTAGTTATGCATTTCCAAAGTTGAAGCAAAAACAGCATTAAACAGTACGCATCAAATAAAATAGTCTTTTATACACAACACCCAGATCCTTAAAATTTGATCATATTTAGTCACTAAAACTAGTCATCCATTTAAAGTCATAGATTCTAATACTGCGTTAAAGATTCGCAACCCGTGGCTGAAATTTTGCAAGAACAGATTTTGCAAACCGGTTGCGCGTACATCCGCGAGCCATTCAATTTTTTTTTTTTCATTTTTTTTTTTTTTTTTGCATTCCGTGCAGGATTTCGTGAAGACATAGCACCCTGGGTCCCAGGAATGTTAACAAGGACAGTAGCAAGAAGAAAAGGGAGCCACTTTCAGTTTCGTTGTTTTTTTGTTTTTTTTTTTCGTTTTTTTTTTTAAGCAGACGGATTTAAGAGGAATCATAAATTAATGTTAAGTGAGGTTTGATCTCATATCTATTTATTTCATATTTCACTTTATTCTAAATGTTTTGATTTGATTGTTTTTATATGCAAAAATAACATTATAGTGTTGGAAATTGGTAATAATGGTAAATTGTTTGGGTGGCTGGAACGAATTATTATTATTATAATTATTATTATTACTTCCTGCGTTTCACAATACAAACTTTTACACATTAAGGACTCGTCTCCAGAACGGATTAAATTTGCATGCCGACGAATGAAATCCTTAATAAATCAAATAAACCCCAAAGCAGCAACTAGTGACCGTATGACTATTCAGTATAGTGAATGTGGATGTTCGATCTACTTCATGTTAAATCTCCGAGGTTCGGCACATCTCTGCTCCGTTACTCCTGCTGACGATCTGACTCAGGCCTGTTCTATTCACCTTCCGATATTTGTACGTGTTCATCATGGTTTTGCGAGACAACCAGCGCACGATGATAAAGATCGTTCTTATGTCTGGTTCATAGCTGACGCCACCCCCGTGGAGCCGCTACCCTCTTCAGGTTTGTACGGCACCGTGCCTGCTGTAGTGTAGTGGTTTTTTCACCACTGTGAGAAATGGACCAGATGTTCTCGTGCATGGATGTCCAAAACACACACTGAAGGAGAAGAATGAGATGCTTTGCATGATGACGAATGCAACACATGCGACAGTGATGGTGGATAACCTGTACGGAGAGTGCATGTCTAAAGATCGAGTGTTTCTGAATGAACAGAGTTTAAAAAATGGTTTTTTTTTTTTTGAGATGTTGCTTTGTGTTTGCATGACAATATGGATTGAGTTTGCGTCCCGGGTCTGGTCCGCTCTCACTGACGTTTTACTGTTCTTAGTGAAGCCCAGTGCAGTTGAGTCCTGTTCCAGTGACAAGTTCAGCTGTAGAAGCGGAGAGTGTATACCTCAGAGTTATGTCTGTGACAACAGACCAGACTGTCGAGACATGAGCGATGAGGATAATTGTGGTGAGTAAGAACAAATGCTCTCTTAGGATTTATTCCTAGCTGTATTCTTAGCTGTATTCCTAGGTGGCACGGTGGCGTAGTGGTTAGCACTGTCGCCTTGCATCTCCGGGATCCAGGTTCAATTCCCACCTCGGGTCTGTGTGCATGGAGTTTGCATGTTCTCATGGGTTTCCTCCGGGTACTCCGGTTTCCTCCTACAATCCAAAGACATGTAGGCTAAGTGGTGTTCCCAAATTCCCCTTAGTGTGTGATTGAGCGTGTGTACAGTATGTGCCCTGCAGTGGACCTCATCCAACTCTCCTGGGATAGGCTCTAGGCCCCCGTATACAGTTTAATAAAGGGGTAATAAAGTAATTAAAAGTAATAATAGGGAGGTCATTTTTTAAATTGCATGTAGATCTTAATGTGTAGGGATTTTCCAGGTTGGATGTAAAGTTCAATTTTCAATTCAATTTCATTTGTATGGCGCTTTTAACTATTGACATTGTCGCAAAGCAGCTTTACACAATCAAAAGAATTATTGAAGCTTTAACGTGAACAGCGACAACCCCATACTCTCAGCCAGTCAATGAACCACTGCTGACCTGGAATCTGACGCAAAATTATGACCTTACATTTTATCGTGTTTCATAGAAAAATCTGTGACTCTTCCACCCATTCAAATACCATTCATCACACCCGAGACTAAAATCCCTCCACGCCCCGGGCCGTGCCGCTCCGATCAGTCCACCTGTCAGAACGGACAGTGCATCTCCCGGGACTACCTGTGCGACGGAGAGTCCGACTGCAGCGATGGAAGCGATGAGCTCAAGTGCGGTAGGAGTCTGATCAAACATTTTGCTGTTGTAGAAGTTTGGCAAGAGTGGAAAGATTTGTTTTCGTTTCGTTTCGTTTCTTTTCTTTTCTTTTTTTGAGCTTGAGCTCAGGCTGAAATTTACTCCATGTATACAGTAGGTATTTACAAATACAGTAAAGCAAGCATGTGTTCGTCCTCCAGGAACCCCGTCGCCTTGCGAGCCTAACGAGTTTAAGTGCCAGAACGGCCGGTGTGCTCTCAAGCTGTGGCGCTGCGACGGAGACAACGACTGCCATGACAACTCCGACGAGATCGATTGTCGTAAGCTGCGTCTCCGTCACATCCTCATCCACTTACTGTATCTCACTGCTCAGGATTTTACGCAATTCACATCAACTTATATTTTTATAACACCTGCTCTCTGCCATGTGTGTAGCGGCTAAAAGACCCGGGGATGTGTGCGCTCCGGAGCAGTTCACGTGTCTGAGTGACCAGACCTGCATTCCAGCCAGCTACCAGTGTGATGAGGAGGCGGACTGTCCTGACCGCTCCGATGAATACGGCTGTGGTTAGGCATTCTTCACTTCTTACGAAGGCGACTTTGTAGCCGTCGTCGACCTCAGTGGCTTTGTGTTCCTCTTTACTGCATGTTCTCTTCCATTCGGTCATTTCTGGTTCTTTCTGTTTTTATACCTTTTAAGAACGTCCTCTATTAAAGAGAAGTAAGGAATTGGATTAAATTATTTTCTATTAGGAAATATAATCGTTTTTGTAAATGTAATTTTCTCATAACGACTTTTTTCTTATGTAAATATATCTATCGATCTATTATCTTTGATCCTAATGTCATGTATAAGGCGGCGGCACGGTGGCGTAGCGATTAGCTCCGTCATCTTCCACCTCCTGGGTCCGGGTTCGATTCCCGCCTTTGGAATCGAACCCGGTCTTAATCACTTTAGGTAACTAGTTTACTTTTCACCGAGATCTCGGTCAGTCTCTCGTAAACCTAATTCGTTCACCTGTTCCTGCATCCGATCATCTTTCAGTCAGTGCAGTAAAATGATTAGCTTTCTGATCTGATCCCAGCGCTTCCACTAAATGAGCTCGCCAAATAGATCTTGTCACATGCCACTGATTTGGGATGAGAGAGTGTGTATGTGCGTGTGTGTGCGTGTGTGTATGTGTGCGTGCGTGCGTGTATGTGTGCGTGTGTGTGTGCGTGTATGTGTATGTGCGTGTGTGTATGTGTGTGTGCGTGTGCGTCTGTGTATGTATATGTGTGTGCGTGTGTGTGTATGCCTGCGTGCGTGCGTGTGTGTGTGTGTGTGTGTGTATGTGCGTGTGCGTGTGTGTGTATGCGTGCGTGCGTGTGTGTGTGTGTGTGCGTGCGTGTGTGTGCGTGTATATGTGTGTGTGTGTGTGTACATGGTTTAGAGTTTCCACAAGTGTACAGGAGGGAGACACAGTGACAGCGAGTGTTAGTTGGATTGTTAGGAGGAAAATAACCCGAAAGTGTTGTTGTTTTCCTTCTCACGGTTAAGCTCCACCCACTGTAACCAGCCCTCCGGAGGAGTCCATTACAGCAGCGCGGGGCCAGACGGTGACCTTCAGGTGCATAGCCATCGGCGTGCCCGTCCCCATCATAACCTGGAGGCTTAACTGGGGGCACATTCCAACCAGTAACAGGTACGACTAAATCCCTGAGGATTTCCATAAGGATTCAGGGTTTCGATTGGTCAGAAGCTGTTGAATATTTCGCTATAAAAATCAGCTTTAAAAGTTTCCTGGCTGCAAAGCAAAGCACTTTATGGTCATGTAAAGCATTCTCTGACGGTTGAATAATTCTAAAGACATAAAATAAACTTTATAGGCTATTAAAACAAAACATTAGAAGAGTTACAGTATTGAACTCTCTGCCTCATTGTATTGTATATAAAAGGAGGCTTTTTTTTTTTTTTATTATCATAAAACACGCACAAAAACGCCAGTGGATCACAGGATCCTTTAACGAGTAAATAAAAACATTTCACAAGCTCCAAAACAGACTCGAGGGAATGCTCTCTGACTCATGTGGATAATTGGAAGCAGACCGGAGGGTATTTTAGGTCTCTGGGATTGTCATTCGGTCCGTCGTGTCATCCCGCGAGAGAATAAGCTCTTCATAATGGTTATGTATTAACAGTATCGGTCATTATTTTTAGTCGAGATCTTAAAATGTCAGCGGTGGTCGTCTGAAACCGCAGGGAGAAAAAGACGGCATTGTTCGTTGTGCTTTATTGGATTTGGACCTGCCTTATAATGTCAAACCGTTCAGCTTGGAGAAAACAGGCCAAGTTAATAAGATGTAACTCTCACTGTCTCTCTCCCTCTCTCTCCCTCTCTCTCCCTCTCTCTCTCTCTCTCTCTCTCTGTCTCTCTCTCACTAGGATTACAATGACCAGCGAAAACGGCCACGGGATGCTGACCATCCGTGACGTGAAGGAAGGCGATCAGGGCGCGTACACGTGTGAAGCCATAAACGCTAAAGGCTTGGTGTTTGCCATTCCAGATGGAGTTTTAACCCTGACTCGAGTACCAAGTAAGCTCAGCTCAGTGCAACGCTTACGCTGATGAATTACATCGCGAACAAGCCTGAAATCAAATTCTATCCATCCATACATTCAACTTACAAGTCTATCTAATGATTGTCCATTAATTTTGTACACACCATTGTGCATCACACCGTGTTTATATAGATGATTATGGATCATCATGGCAATTTATGGAGAAGTAGGATATTTGGCATAATTGCGTCAGGTTTTGGTTTTTGTTCATTAGTGGCATAGAGGTTACAGTAGCACTGTAGTATCGCACCTCCATGGTGCCTCGAGTCCCACCTTCTGTACAGGTTAAGCGGTATAGAGAATGAGTGATTGTGTATTAGAAGTGTCTCGATTGTCCCACACCCCTGTGTTGCTTCCCAGGTAACTGTCCTGAAGGACACTTCAGCATCGCCAGTCGCTGCGTGCCCTGCTTCTGCGCCGGCATCAGCAAGAACTGCCACAGCACCCGGCGCTACCGCAGCCAGATCGCACTGCGCTTCACTGAGGAGGAGAACTTCAAAGGTAGGAGACGGCCTGGTGTTCTCGAAGGCAGGGTACGACAAGAAAAGGATCCTGAATACTTTAATCTGAAACACGTACAGTACAGTCCATCATTGCTTTTTTCAGAGCTTTTATTCCAGAGATAAACTTCTGTGGATTCTTCGGTCACGCACTTTCTCATTCTCTATAGTTCCCATTCGACAATGACTTCTCTTTTCCGCTCCACTTGTTTGTCCCTCTCCCCCCCCCAACCTGTCTCTCAGGAGTCAACGTGTCCTTCCCGTCTCGGCCCAGCTCTCCTCCGCCTCTCTCCTCCACACAGATGATGGTTAATCCGGAGGTGGAGGAGTTCCAGCTGGTGGATTTATCTCGCCGTTTCCTGGATCTGGAATCGTACTGGACTCTACCACGCCAGTTTCTTGGCAGCAAGGTCATTTTACAGTCCAACAGAGAAAACGCAAGCGATACAAGTTGTGTACAGATATAACAGATCTGTAAGATGGCAGATGTTACCTTGTGCAACCGGAATGGAATAAAACATGATGGGGGGTGGTACCTGCATAAAGAGGACCCGTGAAACGCCCTTATATGTTCTGAATGTGCTTTGTGCTCGTTTCCATTTTCAGGTGGACTCCTACGGCGGTTACCTGAAGTATAAGGTGAGCTACTTGCTGCAGAGGGATGGCTCCGAGCCAGTGGACAAGCCTGACGTGGTGCTGAGGGGTAACGGCCACAGACTGGTCTACCGCCGCGGCCCTACCACCCTCCCCGACGTAAAAAACCAGAGAGAGATCAAGTTTACTGAGGTCAGTCGCTACGCTCAGATGTGCCGTATGTAAATGCTGACAAGATTTTTATTATAAGTTACTGTAAATACAACAAAGCACCATTAGGCTTTCTAGGAATTAAGCGTGTACAGTCTGTTACTATCATTTTGTGGTTCATTTCAGGAAAACTGGCAGCACTCGTCCGGGCAGCCGGTGAGTCGCGAGGATCTCCTGATGACGCTGGCGAACCTGGAGAGCATCAGCATCCGCACCATCTATAACAACCGCATGGCCAGCGTGGGTCTGAGTGACATAATCATGGACACCACCAGTACAGTGTTCAGCCTTCAGGGCCAGCCTAAAGACGTGGAGGAGTGCAGGTCTCGCTTTTTATCTCTCTCTCTCTCTCTCTCTTTCTCTGTGTATGAAATACTATCACTATATTATCACCGCGCTGTCATGCTTCCCCTGACTGAGAATGCACGTGTCCCGTCTTCTAAAGGTGCCCACCCGGTTACTCCGGCCTCTCCTGCGAGTCGTGTTCGTCCGGGTTCGAGCGGGTACCCGGGGGCCCTTATCTGGGCACTTGCGCTGGCTGTAATTGCCACGGCCATGCCAGTGCCTGTGACCCCATCAGCGGACACTGCCTGGTAAATACTTTGGGCAGTTTTTATACTTCATTTAAAAAATGTTTTTTGTTTTTTTTTACGTATAGAATTCTCCCCGTTCTCTTTCTCCCTCCGTGCCGCTTTCTCTCTCTCAGAGTTGTCAGCACAACACAGAGGGGCCGCAGTGTGACAAATGCCGTCCCGGCTACTTCGGCGATCCCAGTCGGGGTCGACCGGACGACTGCAAGCCCTGTCCGTGTCCTTACACGGTGACATCTCGCAGGTTCGAGCTTCATACTGATCCCAAACATGGACATTCACAGGAAAACACTTTCACGGGAATAAAACACTGTGGGACAATTCGGTTAGGATAAATGATTAATCGTGTCTCTGTTAACGTGCAGGTTTTCAGACACTTGTTTCCTGGATGTGGACGGTCAGGCCACGTGCGATGCGTGTGAACCAGGCTACACTGGACGCCGCTGTGAGAGGTGATGCCGTTTTCTTTTCTTTTTTTCTTCAATGTCACCTTAAGTACACGTGCTGGTCAAAAGAGGAAAACTGATCTTGTGGTTTTGTTCGTAGGTGTGCGGCCAGGTATGTTGGAAATCCTCTGCAACCCAACGGGAGATGCATTCCATACAATGAAGGTAGAGCGTACCTCCATAAAAAAAAATAAAAAAAAACATTTTATGGTTATCGCAAACTTCATACTAATTTCACATTATTGCGAATCCTAGAACTTACCCGCTGTGACAACAGAGGAACCATCAGTTCCAGCAGCAGACCGTGCAACTGCAAGGTAACGTTTTGTCTGATCCAAACCTGCATTTGGTTTTATCTCCGATTGAGCGATTTATCTCATCTGGCTTTTGTTTGCGCGACGGTTTGATCTGCAGGCCAACGTCGCTGGAGCTTTGTGCGACCAGTGTAAGCCAGGATCCTTCCATCTTTCCAGTGGAAATCCTGACGGCTGTTTGCAGTGTTTCTGCATGGGAGTGACCAAGGAGTGTGCCAGCTCCACCTGGACCAGAGATCAGGTCAGCTAGCTCAAACCTGCATGCTGTGACTAGCATCTTATTTTAAGATCTTTAAAGAGTTGAGATGGTTTTAAAGTCCAAGTCGGTTCGTCCTTTAATGGAACCAATCCGCTCGTGTCTGCAGGTGCGCGGTGGTGTCAACGGGCAGCTGTTTTCTCTCGCAAACGAAGGCAATACTCGTTCCGTCACCGAGGGCATCACGCAGAGAGGCGGAGCCGAGGTCGTCTATCGCTCGTTCTCCAGCATCCCTAAAGACATCTACTACTGGGTCCTGCCCCGGAGCTTCCAAGGAGACAAGGTGCGTGTGTTTCCTGTTCTCCACAGGGTGCCGGGACGAGACCTCTCACAGGGCGGAGTATATTGATTGAAGAAGAAGGTCTATCTGTAATTAGGTCCTGTTTTGCAGCAGCACCAGACCTAGATTGAGATACAGAGTGGTGTTCGGGTCAAACCGGGACTTAAATAAAGGATTGTCGTACACAGTATAGAAGACTTCAGGCACAGAGCGGTGATGAGACCAACGTTTTAGACCGAGCTGGCTCAGAGCCTACTGGGACGGGAACTCGGAGGGGAATTATCGCCGCATCCCCAGTACAGTCCTAACATTTTCACATGTTCGGGCCATTAAAGGAGTTCCTGGGAGGCTAGAGTATTAGATATGAAGCAGCCGATCTGAACATGACTCCGGACTACTAAAAAAACGTTCAACCTTGATGTTATCCCAGCACTAGTGTAATGTAGGAATGCGTGCATTAGTGTAGCAGATGATTATATAGAGTCTTTACTTGCATAACTGTGTTGTTGTTCTGCACAATCAAAGGTCCCAGTTTGACTTGAACATCCCTCAGCAGTATCGGTACATTTAAAAAAAGAAATTTATATATATATTATGTTATTACTGGTATTACTGTTCAGAAAATTAACAAACGTCTTGTGACCAATCAGAATGAAGAAATCAAAAGCACCGAGTAGTTTTGACATTTTGGCTCAGTAAGAGTTTCGCAGTGTCTTAGCGGAAGCAAATGAAAACATAACATCTAGTCAAGAATAACATTCTTAAAACCAAGAAGCATTTGTAATATATATATATATATATATATATATATATATATATATATATATATATATATATATATTTTATTTTTTTTTTTCCTTTTCTCCATCGCACGAAGGTGACTGCGTATGGAGGAGAGCTGCGTTACAAAGTCCGCTATGAGCCCGGCCCGCGCAGCCTGGTGATCGAAAACAAGCCTGATGTGGTTCTCCAGGGCAACGGCATCTTCCTGGAGCACTACTCGCTCACCAAGACGCTGCCCCGCGTCCCCACCACCTTCGCAGTGACCTTCCGAGCGGTGTGTTATCGCGCGGATTATAGAATTGCACCCTTTTCTCTATGTTGTTTTTCCAGAATCTCAAACTCTCATACAGTGGCTGCTTTTGATTTTGAAGTGGTGTGAGTGAAGTAGTAATGCTTTCTTCTAGTCTGCATGGAGGAGAGCTGATGGACAGCCGTGCACTAGAGAGCACCTGCTGATGGCGCTGGCTGACGTCTCCGTCTTCATGATCAGAGCCACCTACGCGGACGACATGGCCGAGAGCAGGTGCCCGTTCTGTGTCCTCTGTCTGCATCTGTTTCGCTACAGACTGGTACTATAGTAATGATAACATCGATCAAATCATCGGTTTAAAGCCGCTTTGACCAGTCAGATACGAGAGCTTGAAAGAACCAGGATTCCACCATGACGACTAAATCTGTGTTCTGGATTATTTCCGTCTCCTGATTGCTGGTGTTCACTTCCTGGTTGTGTGTTCCGCGCAGTCTCGCTGACATCCAGATGGACATCGCGGTGCCGCACTCCACCGGGAACGAACAGGCCCTGGAGGTAGAGGAGTGCGCCTGTCCTCAAGGATACAGAGGCCCATCGTGCCAGGTACAGTAAAACACACCGCCTTCGTGAGCTCATTAAACCAGCGCACCTGGCAGGATCAGGATTACACATTAATCATAAATACACAACCTAGTTGCTTTTGACGCTGCTTTGGACTGTACCTAAGGTGGAGGTTCACAGTATCTCTGAATCATCGGCGTCTCACAGTAAATCTGCGCTGCCGAGCAGACAAAAGCTATCAACGCTGTCGATGAACTCTGACTGCTGCTTTGTTTGCAGGATTGCGATGAGGGATACACACGTACAGGATCAGGCCTCTACCTTGGCACCTGTGAGAAGTGCGAGTGCCACGGGCACGCTGGTGGCTGTGACTCAGAGACGGGTGCATGCTTGGTATGTGAGCAAGCCTTTACACACACACACACACACACACACACACACACACACACAGTCAAACAAAAGTGCGTATTCAAAGTATATCCTCGTATCACTTTTTAATGTCCTTTTAGTGAAATAAACAAAATCTTGCGCATCCAGCCAGTGAGAGCTCCTAACCCGACAGGACTTCTGCTAATGTTTCTGCTATTTTTCTCACTTGTGAAGCCGATTGGATTGTGGATCCAGACATGACTCACTGTCTCAGATTTTGTCTTTTGGTACAGACCTGCCCATGACCTCAGGAAACATGTTAAGTACGAAATATAACACGATATATTGTATTTGTAGGAAAAAGTATATCATTACAACCGCAAAGTTGATTAATTTCCCCAAACAGGTACATCAAGAAATGTTGTTGTTTTTTTTTAAGCAACAATTTCTACTTGTACAGTACTGTGCAAAAGTCTTGAGCCAACCCTCCTTTCTTCATATTTTGCTTCCAAAGAGCCAGAAGTTCTTGTTTTTGTAATGTAATCTTGAGGAACAAGCTCCCTGAAGGACGTTTTTGGCTCTCATTTTTGGCAAATTCAGTCCAGTCCCTGAACATGACCAGTTCCAGAGGAAAGATTTTGTTTGTTTGGTCGACCTATAAATAATTCGAGCATAAGAATAACATTTAACTTGAGGCATGTACCAGTGAGAAACATGTGCAGATGAAGACTGATGATCAGGTGATGCTGAATGCTGAGGGGTGGGAACTGACGAGAGGGGAGATGAGGTCGATGTAGGGCTTGTTATGTAAACAACTTCTAAATGAGGAGTTCATTTCGACTTGCCAGCCTCAGAAATCGCCAACGGACAACCAGCACCTCAGATTGGAGCCGTCGTGAAGGATTTACAGAGCATGCGTACTATAGCAGACACATCTCAGTAACAACTGCTCAAAGGAGATTATTGTATATTTTGGATGCTTTCAGCATTGTTTCACAATGTAGAGAACTAAAAAATTAGGAATTTGGATAATTTCATTGAATTTTATTTCATAATCCATGTTGTTGAGAATAAAACTCGAGGGTTCACATTTGTCCAGCATCGTGAGTGGAGACGGTTTTCTTACAATTAAACAGTAAAACCAACAACAACAACAACAAAAAAAAAACACTTACTTTCTTACAATTATAGCAATGCCAGCACAACACAGCAGGACCCAGATGTGAAAGCTGTCGTGTCGGTTTCTACGGTGATCCAGTGACCGGCGGTGTACACGCCTGCCGACAGTGCCCTTGTTTCGGACCCGCCTCTGCGAACAGGTCCGTGGTTACAACTTGGTTGTATCATCAATCACAACATAAGAACTATGTTGTCCTGTGTCAGATTTCATATCTATATAAAATCCCTCCTCCACAGCGAGATGAAAGCTTGCTACTTGGACACAGATGGACAGCCTACTTGCAGTAGCTGTCCTCCTGGTTATACCGGAAGGCGCTGTGAGAGGTAAGCTCTCCATTCCTCGTCCTAGTCTGACATTTAGTTAGGTGGCGAAACTGTTTTTTCCCAATTTGAATGGTTAAGGGATTCTGGATTGGCCAAGCTCCTCACAAGCACCATGCTGTGCTGACCTTTAGCATCTCTCTCTCTCTCTCTCTCTCTCTCTCTCTCTCGCTCTCCTTCCTACAGTCATGATTGTATAAACTCTACAGAGCCAAATATAGAAAAAATGTCTTTGTGTGGGCTTTTGGGATATCTCATAATAATTATATTTTACAAAATAAGCTTTAAATAATAAGACTAAGTTCCATGGATTTAGACTCACATCATGAATCTAAGCTTTCTATTTAAAAAAAAAAAACTTCTGAAGATCTGAAGGGGTCGTGGGTTAGTAAGGTTGCATGTCCAAATCTTTAACCATTTGTCAGCATGGATAAATTGTCAAAAATTTCGAATTCTCCCTTAGATGTATGTTTAGCGTCAGAGGTTGTAGATGAAGTGAAGTGTAGATGAAGAAACCCGGTGTGAAATGCCTCTCTCTGATTACGGCTGTCAACGTCTCCGACGTTGTTGAGAGTGCTGACAACTCTGGAGGTTTCTATCCAGAAGCACAGCTGGATAGAGTCTTCGCTGAGGAATGCGGTCATGTAGTTTCTGCCGTTGCTGATAAAAGGCAGGTGTTGGACGGAAGCCAATCTGGGAACGCTCTCAACCAAAGAGAAGATGCTCTTTTATGGCCTAAAACTGCACAGTGAAAGAAAAGAAAAAAAAAAAAAAAAGAAGAAAAAATTCCCCAAAGAATCTTAAAAGGCCGCTCCTCTGGAGTGCACGGTCAGAGACAACATAACCCTTGGCAAGACTCGAGGGTTTTCTTTTGTAAACCTTCCACCCTCGGACTTAACATGAGCGCTTCAAAAGAACACGATCTGTTTTGGTAACTGCTCGAGCATACCGTAGAACAACACACCAGACATGAAGAGGCAGAGGATAGTATTCGGAAGCAGAAAAAAATAACCAGACAGAATGGCTGAGAAGAATAACAAGAAGGATCAGCCTGAGACATCTTACTGTAAGGGTCGACCTGAGATCTTGAGAGCTCAAGTGGGAAATTACTCTCGGAGCCCCAGCATGGCCGCTACCAAGCCGTCTAAAAAATCAGCAGTCAAAACAATTTCCAAAACTGGTACTATGTATCACACGTCTCAATAAGACAATGTTATATTAGAATTTACAGCTTAAAAACGCTGGCCGGTTAAGCGAATAGATGAACAGCATGTACTGTTCATGAACAAAACTGCAAGTGCTCCTCTTACGTCATGAGAAAGTATTCAAAAACAGTGTCACTCAAAGTAAGGGCTTAAATAATACACTGAACAGTTCTGCATTTTAAAGGGAACCTTTAAGGAACCCAAATTCATAAATCAACTGGGAATAAATTAGCAGCGTGAAAGGAGTGGAAAATGCTTGATGAGGTCCCAAACATGGACGTTTGGGACAGCATTTCTGACCAAATACACTTCGTTAAAGGGTCGACATTCAGGGAAAGTTTATTTGAGGCTTAAAAGCTACAGACACTGAAACGGTGCATTTGGAAGTTAAAAATTTAAACTGACACAATCAGAGGTGGGCAAAGTATACAAATCCTATACTTGAGTAAAAGTAGATGTTCCCAAATCCTAAGGCACATATTACTTAAGTAAAAGTAAAAGTCCTTCATTTACTTTTGTACTTGAGTAAAAGTTCAAAAGTACCCACCTTTAAATTCAAAATTGTTGGGCTTTTATTAGTTAACTGTAGATTTTTCATTATAAAAATCTCTCTCTCTTTTTCTCTACTTCTCGATTTTGAACGCGTTATATTTCTGTCCATGTCTGCAACTACCTCCGCTTCTGATTTTAAACACCCGTTATGTTATCAGGCGTGTCCCGTAGGAAAGGCAAGTCATGCAATTACGTATAATAGTCAGCAGGTGGCAACGTTCCTGCTTTCTAATGCTACCCACCACTATTGTTGGTTATGCCATGCAGAAATGAAGTTAAGTAAAAGTGCACGCATTTGCTGTGGAGTAAAAGTAAAAAGTATCCTCTAATGAAACTACTCAAGCTAAATAAAAGCACGTGAAATATATACTTAAGCGCAGTACCAAAGTAAATGTACTCGGTTACGTCCCACCTCTAGCCAGAGTGCAGGATCCGAGTTGTATTTCAGTTGGAACACGGACTCGTTTTGGAGACCTCGCTGTCTTATCTACAGTAAATTTGACATATAAAAAGAGGAGAATAATTTGTCATCTTTCCATGTTTTAGGCCTCGTTAGTTAGTCTTATAATAATTGCCGTCCGTGATTCACTGTGATGTTTCTCGCTCTAGATGTGCTCCTGGATACACCGGCAATCCTGAACATGGACAGAGCTGCACTAAAGGAAACGGTACATGTTGCCTGAGCATGTAGTTTATATTTCGGTTGTTGGATGCTGTTTCATGAAATCACTGGATGCATGCGCGTTAAAATAAACATTAAAATTTATAATGATTTGCGTTTAAAGCAGCTTTGTTTGATTTCCTGCTTCAAGACTTTCTCTTCCTGTGGTTTATTTATTTTTGACTCATCTCATCTCAGTGTTTAAAGATGAGCCAAATGTTAATCAGCACCGTAAAACTCTGCATATTTGTTTTTATATTGTTGCTCAGACTGAACAGAGCTTTCCTGTTTGCAGGGAATTGCCAAAACTGCGACCAGCGAGGAAGCGAAGACTGCAGTTCAAACGGGATCTGCCGCTGCAAGGCATGCACACGAAATTATACAAACACCTTTATGTCCGCGTTTATGTGCAGCCAGGAGGTGGAGAAGGATTTTGCTCAGTATATCGTTGTGTGTCCTCAATGTGCAGATGAACGTCGAGGGTCCGTCCTGCTCCAGCTGCAAGCCTGGCACCTTTAGCCTCAGCACTGCCAACAAAGATGGCTGCCTGGCGTGCTTCTGCATGGGCGTCACTCAGCAGTGCTCCAGCTCATCTTTGTTCAGAAATGTTGTAAGGCCTGAAAACATGCTGTCAGCTTTCATGCTTTTAAAACTAGCGAAGATCTGATCGCTGTTAAGATTTCTCCCTTTTTGATCACTCGTCCTCAGATCACCACCGCGTTCGCACCCGGAAATGTCCAAGGCTTCGCTCTGGTGAACCGGCAGCGCACCAACCGCATCACTACCGGCTTCTCGGTGGAATTGTCCACGGAAGGAACGCAGCTGTCATTCACCAACTTCGACCAGCACAGCCACGAACCTCACTTCTGGCAGCTGCCTTCCAATTTCCAGGGGGATAAGGTACAGTCTAGTGGTTTTACTCTTTACGACTGTTTATTCACGCCAGTCGATCTCGTCGCTTGCTTTGCCAGCATTCCCTTTCCCAATGCTGGGTGCTTTGAGTTCCTTCCCTCTTTTGTTCAGCATTGCTGACGATAACGAAGATTATTTTGGGCTTTTATGGAAACAAGTGCTAAATTCCCCATTTTAGACCAATGATGGATTTGAAATAAAAACCCTAGGCGAAGTGTAAACGAAATAGTGATCTGAATTTTGTTAGTACATAAGGTGGATGACGATTCCACGCCTGTGCGGAAAAAAAAACCTCTATGGCAAAAACCTCTTTAATCTCAGTTAACCACTTGGTTTCTTATACTTACAATAAATATCCATTTTTGCGCTTCCTAGAAGCAGACTCACTTTAAACGATTGAAACGCTCACACAAGGTAAAGCATAATGAGTGGATTGATGGAATGAATGGAAAATAATTTTGCACTGCCAAACAATTGTGGTGTAACTTTTTTTTTTTTTTTTTAAATAACAAAGCTTTAATGCTTGACCTTTCAATGATTATATAATGTACTCCTGCATGAAACAAATATAACTGTAATAACTGTAATTTCAACTTCAAAAGGTGCAGCAGTTTTTTTATTAATCAGGCTAACACTAGTTAAATCCAAAGTCATTTCAGTATTAAAGGTCCCATATTTTACTATTTCTTTCTATGTTAAAGTGTCTATTAATGCACCAGCTGAAATATTCCGAGCACATGGAGCAGAGCTGAGTAACTGGTCGGGGGGGTGGGGGGGGGGATGGTTCAGTTATCTTCGTATATGAGGTAACAATAGGGGAAATTTGAATTGGCATGTTCGTACGGGGAAAAAAAAAAAATTTTTTTTTTTGGTACGTACACCAGAGAGGCATCTTGAATTTAAAAATGACTAAAAAGTAAATCTTGTACAACAGGTTCCCCTTAAATAAGCTCATCATTTACATGGCTTATGGAACATTAAACAGCAACCTTTACTCATTTACACATGAGCTCTGCATTTTAATATTCGGATAAGCTGAGGTGGTCAAAAATATCAAATAAGAACTTGTGTAAGGAGGAGTTCTTTTTTTTCCCCTTCCTTTCTTTTTGTTCCCCCCAATAAAAATGGCAGATATGTGGCTCTGCAATGATTGACAGTTGCCCCATTATCCCTACATTTTTGGCCAATGATATTATCTTTCTCATTTGAAAAATGCAAAAAAAAATTTTTTTTTTCTGGTTCAAAACTAAATCAACCCAGCCACCCTAAGGCCCACCCACCCTTTACAGTGGTGTTGAGCACACGCTTTTCCTTTCTCATCCAAGCTTTGGGACTGATGACGCCCAACAAACCAAAAGTGGCAAACTGGTGGGGGGTGAGGCTCAAGCCCGACCCGCCAATCAGCCAGATACATAGATAAAGTACTAAATTAATCCCAAAGGGATATTGTAAAATATAAATAAACCAATAAATACTGAAAAGAATGATGAACAGGAGCCACTGCAACAGCCTGGCACTAGTGCGGTGCCAGGAGCACGAAATATAATTAGAATAAAAAAGAATCAGCTAATTTCAACAATTCTATAGTTTCCATTGGTGCAAGAAAAAAGAAACTTGAAGGAGCGAAATCCAGCGAGTTTTAGTTTGACCTTGTTGCTTTGCTCGACTGAGTAGTATGCAGTGTCGTATGTTCATGAATGAAAATTCTTTGCATGAACACGTTTTTACGTCCAGTACTAGATTGAGTCATTAATTATGAGCATGACGGGTCCCTGTATGACATACAGATCTACCCCTGAGCACTTTGGTGTGTCGATGCATCTCTTGAGTGTACGTCCAGTTCTGCATGACTTTATGCTGCACGCCATTAGAAGTCCTTGGTTTTCTTACTTTCCTCCACCCGACTTTCCGAAGTTGTCCGGCGACGATGTGCGTAAACTCGACGATGAAATCTGGAAGCTCATCAGCAACTTCTCGCAGGGACCTCCTGCCTCCTTCTTCTCCTCCTCATCTTCATCTTCCTCTTCCAGTTCTACTTCCTCCATTCCAGTCAGAACCCCTGATTCGGCAGGGCGTTTGCCAGGCCGTGTCCCCGTTCCTCCTTTACCCCCATTACCTTTACAAGCCTCTATGATGGCCTCTGCGCCCTACCCTGGTGCCCCAGGCAGCTCCCCACACCGTACCACACTCAAGGTATTTTAATTGGTCTTTCAAAAATGGTTTACATTTGGTGTAATTGGGCGCAGCCTTGGTCTGACATTGGTTTAACGCTGGTTTGGGATATTGGTCTTACTGACAGGATAAGGTCAGAAAAAACACAGTGGAACCATCCAACGCTGCTCCGCCTGGCTCCTCCAACAAGGTAGTCCTTCATGACATCATCAAATCCTATTTACACAAAGTAACCACCCTATGAAGGAACAGTTGACCTGAACATTTGCAAGTGCAGTCGTTTTGATCATTAAGCCATTCTGTCAATTGGTAACAAAATGTGTAGTTAATCAGTCATCCGATTGTGCCTACAGACTGTGAGAAGGTATGCAATGGTTAATTAGTCCTCCACCTTGGGGTGGTTCTTGTCTGTAGATTCTTTTTAAACCGGGTGTAACTTTTGTAATGATATTTTATCAAATGGTATTCCGAAACCACTACTAAACATCTCAGATATGACAGTTTAACTCGGCCGTTGGGGAAACTGAACCCCTTTTCCTTTTTTTTACCCGTTTGCCTTGCTGTCGTGCTGTGCTTTTGTCTTTCTTTCTATCATCTTACATTCTAGCACCTTTTATTCTTCATGCGCTCTAGTACTCTCTGGTCTACAAAGGGTCTAGCTTGCACTCGGAGGATGTGCTCTTCTGGAAGCTCCCCGAGAAGTACCGTGGGGACAAGGTAACTAGCAATGAGAAGACGGTGGCAAGAGCGCTGATTTATGTTCCTCCCTTGGTTAATTGGTTGAAATGATACAGTAGCTGATGCAGCCATGCAGTAGAAATAAAACTTATTTAGAATGTAGCTTATTCAGAATGTAGCTCCGAATTATTATTTATGAGCCTTTCTAGGAGGTTAAAGTTTTTTCTGAACTAAGTGGATTTTCATGAGAAACGCATATATCTTCAAATAATTTGAGTTCGTAAATGAGGACAAATTAGCACAAGTGATATTTTATCCTTGATGTACAGCTGCTAAAACTTCCAACTAGGAATAACTGATGACTGCGTTCTATATTTTATAGCGCTTGAGTCATACCGCTGTAAATTTACTGAGGACAATGATAAACCCAGCTGTCCTCTTGATAATATTTCATTGTGAACGTTTTCTCCCACAGGTTACCTCCTACGGAGGAAAGCTCAAGTACACCGTCTCGTACGTAATCGGTCCGAGGGGCGCGCCGATAGAGGACGTAGACGTTCAGATCATTGTGAGTAATATTTCAAATGGGACACCAGTGAATGAAAGAGTCAACGTCAATGACCTCACCGTTATGATCTTGATTCCAGGGCAATGACATCACCCTGGTGGCACGACAGGATTGGAGAATGGGCCCAGGGACAAGACAGACCCGTACCTTCGAGTTCATCTTCCGAGAGGTACTGTAAGATTAAACTAAAGAGATTTTCTACTTCGTCTTTATCCCATAGCATGCTTCCTTAGGACATCTGATTAGATAAGATGACATAACTGGTGGGGTTTGGTCTTATGTTATCTGTAGGAGTACTGGCAGCGTCCTGATGGCATGCCCGCCACGCGAGAACACCTGCTCATGGTGCTAGCCGACCTGGATGACATCCTGATCCGAGCTTCTTACCACACAGTCGAGCGCTCGTCCAGCATCTCGGGGGTCAGCATGGAGGTCGCCGTGCCTCTAAACACCGGTCTGGAGCAGGCTCTGGAGGTGGAGCAGTGCCGCTGCCCATCTGGGTATCAGGGCCTGTCTTGTCAGGTATGAATGGTTGTGCAGGGTTTTAACTTTTTTGTTTCTCGGTTAGGATTTAATAACAAAACTGGTCACGTCAAACCCGAGAAGTTTTGTCGAAAAGCCGCCATGTCTCAGATTTAACCTGGGGTGTATTTTAGGACTGCGCTTTAGGCTACACCCGGACAGGCGGAGGCCTCTACCTGGGCCACTGTGAGCCGTGTGAATGCAACAGTCATTCTGACTCCTGCCACCCAGAGACTGGCACCTGCACGGTACAGCATATTCATACTAAGCTATTTTTATGTTTTTATGTTTTGGAGTTAACTTGCCTTTGTAGTGGCTTAAAAAGTGTTTGTGCTTTCTGTAAGCTGTAGCTTTCCATTGAGGGTGTTTTTTTTTTTTTTGTTTGTTTCATTCTGTGTGTTGACAGTACTGCCAGCATAACACCATGGGTGAGCTGTGTGAACAGTGTGCTGCTGGGTTCTTCGGAGACGCCAGTGCGGGAACCCCAGAAGACTGTCAGCCCTGCGCCTGTCCCCATACCGATTCGGAGCACCAGTTAGTCTGATCAATAAACCAATGTTATCTTATTGTCTTATGCAACAGTTCAGACTGAGTAATCTGATGGGACAAGAAGCGTTCCCTTAGTGGAATATCGAGCATAACAAGATTGGGATGTTTAACTATTTGTATTACGCCGTGTTCCAGGTGTTCTAACAATCGTTAATTACACTTACTGTCAGTCAGTGCCTGACAGAGGTGTACTGAGTACTGAGGAGAGAGTAACTGCCTGCCAAAGGCACATTCAAACCCAGTCACAGAAGCCCTTTCAGCGAGAGAAAAAAAAAAAAGTCTGGCAACGTTGTGACCTTAAACAACACATTATCTCATTAGTATTCACTTACACACAGTACTCGATTTGCGTCTGAATCGCCCGTGTTGTTATATTTATGGACAATGCGAGCTACAAAGCTAATTTAACTTCTAACACAATGCTGCCTGGGATGCAGTACAGCAGCACTCCCTCTCGTGATGCTGCTTAATTGATATATTTGTAGGACTAGACCATCATAATGCTCCATGATGCCCTAAAAATGTTACTTTTTTGCACTTTCTGAATTACCTCACACTTAGAAATTAAATATTTTCATTTCGTTTAGATTCTCGCCCACTTGTGAGAGTCTGGGTAACGGAGACTACCAGTGTACTGCCTGTCAGCCGGGATACACGGGCCAGTACTGTGAGCGGTAAGATTACACTCATTATCCTGAACTGTGTCTGTGTGTGTGTGTACTGTTTGTGTGTGTGTGTGTACTGTTTGTGTGTGTGTGTGTACTGTTTGTGTGTGTGTGTGTGTACTGTTTGTGTGTGTGTGTACTGTCTGTGTGTACTGTTTGTGTCTGTGTGTGTGTGTACTGTTTGTGTGTGTCTGTGTGTGGGTGTACTGTTTGTGTGTGTGTGTGTGTGTGTGTGTGGGTGTACTGTTTGTGTGTGTGTGTGTGTGTGTGTACTGTTTGTGTGTGTGTGTGTACTGTTTGTGTGTGTGTGTGTACTGTTTGTGTGTGTGTGTGTACTGTTTGTGTGTGTGTACTGTTTGTGTGTGTGTACTGTTTGTGTGTGTGTGTACTGTCTGTGTGTGTGTGTGTGTGTGTGTACTGTTTGTGTGTGTGTGTGTGTACTGTTTGTGTGTGTGTGTGTGTACTGTTTGTGTGTGTGTGTGTGTGTGTGTGTGTGTACTGTTTGTGTGTGTGTGTGTACTGTTTGTGTGTGTGTGTGTACTGTTTGTGTGTGTGTACTGTTTGTGTGTGTGTGTACTGTCTGTGTGTGTGTGTGTGTGTGTACTGTTTGTGTGTGTGTACTGTTTGTGTGTGTGTGTACTGTTTGTGTGTGTGTGTACTGTTTGTGTGTGTGTGTACTGTTTGTGTGTGTCTGTGTGTGTGTGTGTACTGTTTGTGTGTGTACTGTTTGTGTGTGTCTGTGTGTGTGTGTCTGTGTGTGTGTGTACTGTTTGTGTGTGTCTGTGTGTGTGTACTGTTTGTGTGTGTCTGTGTGTGTGTGTACTGTTTGTGTGTGTCTGTGTGTGTGTGTACTGTTTGTGTCTGTGTGTGTGTGTGTACTGTTTGTGTGTGTGTGTGTGTGTGTACTGTTTGTGTGTGTGTGTGTGTGTGTGTGTGTGTGTGTGTGTGTGTGTGTGTGTGTGTGTGTACTGTTTGTGTGTGTGTGTATGTGTACTGTGTGTGTGTGTGTGTGTGTAGTATAATATATGGGTGGGTGAGTATATGTACAGATATAGAGTATATGTATATATATACTGTACATACGAGTGTGCGTGTGGGTGGGTTTGTTTGGCTGTAAGTCATCTGTTTTTTTTTGTTTTTGTTTTTGTTTTTTAACAGATGTGCCCCTGGATATTTCGGAAACCCACAACAGAGGGTCAAATGCCGGCCGCACAATGGTGAGTGTATTCTTTGGATTATCATTGGCTTCCTGAAACATAGTTTTAAGGTGAACAACATGAAAGGGCTTTAATTCAGAAAATAATTAAGAAGGTTTTTGGTTTCATGCAGAAATTTTTAGTACCACTTTAAAAAAGCTGAAAGATTTTAAGTTTTGCAAGTAGTTGTACATTTGATCTTACTTAGAATCTCAGCAGGCTTGGTATAAGGACACTACCATTTAGTATAAGTACGGTTTATGGAGACGGTGTGTTTGTTTGTGAACAGGAGGTGGCTCTTTAGTGGTGAAGGTGTACCCCGAGAGGGTGCAGGTGTCTCCTGGTCACTCGGTCACCCTCAGGTGTCAGGCATCCGGACCTCCGCCACACTATTTCTACTGGACACGTGATGATGGCCGTCCCATCTCCAGCTCAGCCGAGAGACGCAGACAAGGTAATGCGGTCATGATGAGCAGAGGAAGTCAGTTCTGCTGAGCCAGATGATTACGATCACTAATTCCTTCTGGGTAACCTTTGCACTAATGGGGTGTTGAACCTTTTTGGTTTGCAGGAGAAGAGTTGCATTTCTCCAGCGTGCAGCCTTCTGATGCAGGCGTGTACACGTGCACCTGCCGAAACCAGCTCCTCACCAACCGCAGCCGGGCTGAGATCATCATCACAAGTAAGATTGAAAGATATAGCTAATCTGACATTAAACACTGCTAAGGTACGCTATACCACTTTATTTTATGTATACATTTATGTATTGTATGTCTTTAATTCAGGTGAGCACAGTTTGTTAGTTAGTTAGTTATTTTTTAAATCCCGTGTCTGCATTTATTTTTGTTTCCATCTTATATTTTGACACCTAGGTCTGTTCTTTCTCACCAGCTTCTGCATCTATTAGAGTAAAATTGCTTTCTCTTGCCTCCACAAGAGTAAACAAAATGCCTTCATGAGAGTAAAAATTACCACTCTAACCCCCAAGGGAGAGTCAAATATCATCACTTCCATGAGGGAAAAAAATCACCCACTCTTTCTCATATGAGAGTAAAAATCACCCACTCTTGCTTGTGTGAGAGTAAAAATCACCCACTCTTGCCCGTGTGAGAGTAAAAATCACCCACTCTAGCCCATATGAGAGTAAAAATCACCCACTCTTGCTTGTGAGAGTAAAAATCATCCACTCTTGCTTGTGTGAGAGTAAAAATCACTCACTCTTGCTTGTGTGAGAGTAAAAATCACCTACTCTTGCCTGTGTGAAAGTAAAAATTATCCACTCTTGCCCATGTGAGAGTAAAAGGACCCACTCTTGCTTGTGTGAGAGTAAAAATCACCCACTCTTGCCCGTGTGAGAGTAAAAATCACCCACTCTTGCCCGTGTGAGAGTAAAAATCACCCACTCTAGCCCATATGAGAGTAAAAATCACCCACTCTTGCTTGTGAGAGTAAAAATCATCCACTCTTGCTTGTGTGAGAGTAAAAATCACCCACTCTTGCTTGTGTGAGAGTAAAAATCACCCACTCTTGCCCGTGTGAGAGTAAAAATCACCCACTCTTGCCCGTGTGAGAGTAAAAATCACCCACTCTTGCTTGTGTGAGAGTAAAAATCACCCACTCTAACCCATATGAGAGTAAAAATCACCCACTCTAGCCCATATGAGAGTAAAAATCACCCACTCTTGCTTGTGTGAGAGTAAAAATCACCCACTCTTGCCCGTATGAGAGTAAAAATCACCCACTCTTGCTTGTGTGAGAGTAAAAATCACCCACTCTTGCCCGTGTGAGAGTAAAAATCACCCACTCTTGCCCGTGTGAGAGTAAAAATCACCCACTCTTGCCCGTGTGAGAGTAAAAATCATCCACTCTTGCTTGTGTGAGAGTAAAAATCACTCACTCTTGCTTGTGTGAGAGTAAAAATCACCCACTCTTGCCCGTGTGAGAGTAAAAATCACCCACTCTTGCTTGTGTGAGAGTAAAAATCACCCACTCTTGCCCGTGTGAGAGTAAAAATCACCCACTCTTGCCCGTGTGAGAGTAAAAATCATCCACTCTTGCCCGTGTGAGAGTAAAAATCACCCACTCTTGCTCGTGTGAGAGTAAAAATCACCCACTCTTGCTCGTGTGAGAGTAAAAATCACCCACTCTTGCTCGTGTGAGAGTAAAAATCACCCACTCTTGCCCGTGTGAGAGTAAAAATCACCCACTCTTGCTCGTGTGAGAGTAAAAATCACCCACTCTTGCTTGTGTGAGAGTAAAAATCACCCACTCTTGCTCGTGTGAGAGTAAAAATCACCCACTCTTGCTCGTGTGAGAGTAAAAATCACCCACTCTTGCTTGTGTGAGAGTAAAAATCACCCACTCTTGCCCGTGTGAGAGTAAAAAATCACCTACTCTCACCCAACACAGATTTCCCCATGACAGGTTCCTTATGAATAGAATATATATTATTACTTTAATTTAAGAACATTATTAATAATAATATACATTCTGTTCATAAGGAACCTGTGATGGGGAAATCTGTGTTGTGTGAATCAAGCCCTGTTTCAATACTTTAATTAAGCGGATGTGAAATTAACGATGACTAAAAGCACCTTCTCACATCATTCATCTTCACTCCTTTCTAGGTACCTTGAGACCTATTGAGGTGTTTATTGAGGAGCCTAAATCGCAGCGTGTGTTCCCAGGAAGTACAGTGAACTTCATCTGCACAGCCAAGAGCATAGTAGGGCTTCCATCTTTCCTGCTTTAGACTCCACTTGTAACGTTTTTGCATTTCATACTTTCATACTATGCTGTGCTTGAACCTTGTTCACTCAGGTCCCAGCGTACACGCTCGTGTGGACTCGTCAGGGCAGCGGCAAGCTTCCCGAGCGTGCCATGGACTTCAACGGCATCCTCACGATCAGGAACGTTCGGCCCGAAGACGCCGGGGTCTACGTGTGCACCGGCTCCAATATGCTCGCCATGCACGAGGGCACTGCTGTCCTTTACGTCCCAGGTTCGTGACTGGCGTCGCTCTCTTAAGTCATCGTTCTCTGAGATCCATCAAACGCCACCTGTCAGTTCATCCTCCTGTGCATGACGGCTGCATGTCCTCGCTCGATCTTCTTTGTAGTTGTGGTCGTCTTTTTTGTTGTTTGTTTTCCTTACAAGACTCAGCTGTCTGTGAAACAGCATGGCTAATTTTTCCATTTCTCCTTTTTGACCAGTGTTCTTCAGGAATTGACTTCAGTTTGCCTTTCTGCTTCGGTCCGTATTTTGTCTGTATGTTTGCTTACTAATCTAATCCTAAACTGCTTCGGCTTCCCGGTACTTCATGCGCAAAACGTCACGCTAGAAACTAATACAGCTTGTGAAAGATTGAGGAAATAAAATGGGTTTTCAGATCAATTCATTAGACACATGGGGTCTCTCAGCAGCAATGATTGCTTTCTCATTTTTTAGACATTTAAATTAAAGCTTCCCATGTAAAGACAGACATTCGCTTGAACTGAATCCTTGAACAAGCAGGAATTTAATGCTTTGTAATGTTTTAATTGCAGACATTCTTGTCACTAGAATAATGCTGTTTTTTTTTTTTTTTTAAGACATTAAAGTAGATTTAACCAAATCTGCAAATCTGTCTTGTTTAGATTGTTCACACAGATACTGTTCTTATAGCATTTTCTACAAATCATATAATTATTTTAAGGATTTTGAGAAAAAGTGTTGCTTAGGATTCATCTATGAGGTATCTTCATCCGGAAGATCTTTGGGATGTATTCAGAGTGGAGTTAAGCACATGTACAGTAATGAGGAGTGAAGACTGACATGGGTATCGTAACAACACTCATCTGGCTTACCGTCACTTTTCAGTGTGCGTAGTGTATAATTCATAGCCTGGACATTTTTCTTTCATAAGGAACAACATTATGTCTAAACTTTTACACTTCAATGTATTTTTTTTTTTTTACAGTACTTTGAAAAAGTCTTGAGCCGCACCTCATTCATATTAAACTCAATTCAGTGAGGAGGTTAAATGAAAGAAATAGTAACAAATGTTTTAGCGCAACAGGCTGCAAGGTGCATTAAGATACAATTAAACAATGAGGTCGCTGCCGAGGTTATTACGTAACAACCCATTTTTAAATTGTATCATTATACACTGTGCAGCTTGTAACAATAATCCATTTGTCCCTATTTCTTTAAATAAATCTGAATGCGTGGCTGGAGACTTTTGCACAGTGTTACCCGACACATGGACTTTCCGCGCATAAACACAAATGTAACTTTCTTAATGGTGAAATAACCATGGTGTCTGGTTCCTTGCTGCTACAGTGGTTCTTTTGTGGTGGTGGTGGTAGTAGTAGTAGTGGTGGTGGTGGTGGTGTTGTTTCTTGTACATCGTGATGGTGTTTTCACAAGCCGGTGTTCGCATCGGGCCTTTGGGGTGGCATTGCCAGCTGTCATGTACCTTGAGGAGGCTTATCGAGGATAGTTCTGGACAATCAGTGTTGACAATCAATCTACTGTTCAGGAGGACTGCAATGGTTTGAATTCTCACCACTGGAAACCATGTGATCTGTTTTTGTTTTGTTTGTTTGTTGTTTTTTTGTACAAATTGGAATGAATGTTTCTTTTTTCAATGGTGCTACGGTTAATGCAGCAGAATGAGCATTTCATCCATTAGGGACATAAATATTGTTTGAGTATCATACAATGTAATTCGTGTCATAATGCTTTTTTTTTTTTTTTTTTTTGTATTGTAATATTTTCAGAATGTTTTTTACAGTTTTTTTTTTTTTTGTCATTTCAATATTATTACTATGATTTTTATCATATTGTCATGAGACAGAGATTCTAATCTTATAGTTATTATATGTATGTATGGATGGATGGATAGATAGGAAGATCGATAAGGAAGTAAATCTGTTATGATTATTTTTTATACCATACATTATCCGTGCCCTAGTTATATTTTGGCCTGTATTTATTCTGATGTTACGTTGATCCACAATGTTTTTATATTCATTAAAAAACAGTAATGATTTTTTTTTTTTTTTTTTTTTTATATGTATACTTTTTCCTCCCTCTGTTTTTATGTTTGTCTGGTGCTTCTAGTTAATATCCCTTCAGCATTGCTTTATATTTTATCACACTAAATTGTATATTTAATTTTGTACGAAAAATGTCCTGGTGCTTTAATTTAGGAAAGGGAAAAAAAAAAAATCAAATCTCATCTTCTGCTGTGTTTTATTTATCCAATCTCAATCTGTGAAATAAATGTATAAATAATTCAATAATGCCAGATTAGCACACTCGATTAAAACTAAACTTAAACGGACACTCAGTTGTTTGTATCTTGAATAGCTATAGATCGGTCACAAGCTGTATTAAGGGAAAAGACGTGTACCGTATGTGTGTGTGTGTGTGTGTGAGTGTGTGCACGTGTGTGGAATTCAAGCCTTACTGTGTGTGTAACTTCATACTAACTTGCATGTTTCTTTATTGCCAAATATTGAATGTGAGCTTTTTCTCTACTTTCATTATATCCATTCAGCCAAATTTACTCTTACTGTGAACTATAAATGTATTTTTTTGTTCTTGTTCTTTAAATCTAATTCTAATTTGAATCCACAGGGCTTTTTTGTTTTTGGTTTAATTTCAAAAACTGAATACAAGTTAGCCCACCATGTTTAAATAACCATCATATTTTAAGGATGCCACTGTTTCAATCACAAGATTAGGAACTTCATAAGTATTCATTGTTCTTGCTGAAATTAATCTCATAATTCCTATCAGCAGAGGAAGACAGATGGGAGAAAAAAAAACAATTCCAGTTCAAACTCTAACAATATCTAACAGTTGCATTATTGTTGTTCATCTTAACTTTTATATGTGTTTCTTTGTTCGTCATATATATATTTGTTAACTGGATAATAAATATATATGCATATGTGTGTGTTTATATATGCATATAGAGCATATATAAATTACTCGCTAACTATAAGTTAGCAGTAAGATGTATTAATAGACTTAAATACTAGACCTGTACTTGTGTGACCTCTGGTTTCCGCTAAATCTTCATCGTCATCCAAGTGAACCAAGGTTTGGTTAGTTACTCTTGAACACACTGTAGTAACATTGTAATTCAAACCTTACTAGACTGGCGATAGTACCAACTACAGATGACAAAATGTTTTTCAGGCTGTGTAATATTTAACATATGGATGATGCTAGAAAGAAGATGCCGTTTCTATGCAGAACAAAATGCACGTACTGGAAATCCAGGGCATCAATGCACAGAACTGTATACACATGTGTGTAATTGGCTCACACTGTTTAACCCTCTCTAATCCTGGCATACGCTGATCAGCCATGACATTACATGACCACCTGCCTAATACTGAGAAGGTATCCCCCCTTTTGTCACCATAACAGTGAGGTGTTCTGACATTTTCTATCACAACCTGTTCCACAATTGAATCAAAACTAGTACTTCTATTGGATCAGACTACACGGGCCAGCCTTCACTCCCCATGTGCATCAGTGAGCCTTGGCCGCCCATGACCCTGTCACCAGTTCACTGGTTTACTTTCCTTGGATTACTTTCGGTATGTCCTGGTTTTGCAGACCAGGAACATCTCACAAGAGCTTTAGTTTTGGAGGTCCTCCTTCCAACACATCAACTTCAGGAACAAAGGTTCACCTGCTGATTAATATATCCCACCCACTTCCAGCCGCCATTGTAACTTTATATTGAAAATGTAGCTATTGTGATGGCTAGACAATTGAGTTTTCAGAACTCCAAAACTGCAGCTCTTGTGGGATGTTCCCAGGCTGCAGTGGTCAGGACATACCAAAAGTAATCCAAGGAAGGAAAACCGACGAATTGGCGATAGGGCAATGGGTGAGTGTAGGCTGGCCTGTCTAGTCTGCTTTAATAAAAGAGCCACTGTCGCTCTAATTGAGGAAAAGGTAAGGGCTGGTTCCAATAGAAAGCAGCCCTAGAACACACAGGTCATAACTGATTTGGTAACGAAGAGGTTGACCTACTAAATATTAGGCAGGTGGTCATAATGTTAATGCTATTCAGTGTACACACCCTGACAAACGTCTTGTCGCCTATCCGAGTTGTACAGTAGGAACAACAAATAATATCTTGACTTCTAGTTGATCATTTGGCTTATATGAAAGGCAAAGGCCTCTAGAGCACACTTATTTTACCAAAATAAAATCTTATCATGCTGTGATCTTTAATTATTTAATTACGACAGAAAGGTTAGACATTGCTTAGACAAAAGTCTTGTCACATCTTTAAAGGATTCAACCAATCACAGATTAGAGCATCACCTGTGACACAAATTAACACATTTCCAGGTGTGTAGAAGAAGAACCCCAGCACACTCAACCTTCACTTGAAATGCATCCTGACCTGACAGCATGCCAAAGATTCAACAACAGACCAAAGTGCTGATCATCAAGAGCCTGAAGACCAAGTCTCCTGCTGAGGCGGCAGACTTCTTTAATATATCTAAACGTCAAGTGGAGAGGATAAGAAAAAGGTTTGAAGAAATTGGTGAAGTTCATGACGGGCCCAGGTCAGGCAAACTCCCCCTTGAGACAATTGTTCAAGAGGACTGTTGTTGGTTCGACAGTCCAGGGCAAGCCCTTTTTCAACTGCAGCAGAGCTACATAACAGCTGGTCACCAGAAACCCCTCTATCTACAAGAACAGTTTGTCGAATTCTCTCACGCAGTGGTCTCAATGGCCGAATTAGTGCTCAGAAACCAGTATTAAACAGAAGACAACTAAAAAATCGTGTTGCATTTGCCAAGGCCCACAGCTTGCCAGAAGGATGGACTGTGGAAAAGTGGCAGAAGGTTGGTTGATTTTTCTGATTAGTCATCTATCGAACTGCATCCCAATCATCGCAAATATTGCAGAAGACCTATTGGAACCCGCATGGATCCAAGATTCATACAGAAAACAGTCAAGTTTTACGCCTCCGAGTGGCGCAGTGGTAAAAGCGCTCGCCCTATCATCCGGAGATCGCCAGTTCGAATCCCGGGTGGTGCTGTAACCTCTCGCAGCCGGAGGTCTAGTCTCTCGATTGGCCGAGCTCTCTCAGAGGGGAGGGATGAGAGGTACATCGTGCTCCCACATTAACCGCGGCTCTACAGCCAGTCAGGGGCGTCTGTGAGCTTGTGCAACGGAGGGAGCAGAGGGAGCGATAGCGCTGTCCTCCGAGTGTGTTACGGCGCCCCCAATGGTGCGCGAGCGAAAAGATGCGGTCGGCTGGCGTCACGTGGTTCGGAGGAAACACGTGATAGTCTTCGGCCCTCCTGGCTGAGTGGTAGTAGTAGTAGCCTTAATGTGGGAGCCCCCTAGTGACGGGGAGGAATTGGACACCACTAAATTAGGGGGAAAAATCGGGGGAAAATCAAAAAAAAAAAAAAACAGTCAAGTTTGGTGGAGGAAAAAATCATAGTTTCGGATAACATTCAGTATGGCGGTGTGCGAGAGATCTGCAGAGTGCAACATCAACAGCCTCAGGTAGCCTTGCTGCCCATTACATTCCAAGCCACAGGAGAGGGCATGCCGCTCCTTCTCATACTTCAGCTTCCACATCAAAATTCCTGAAAGCAAAGAAGTTCAAGGTGCTCCGGTATTGGCCAGCCCAGTCACCAGACATGAACATTATTGAGAATGCCTGGAGTAAGATGAAGGAGGGGGCATTGAAGATGAAACTAAAGAATCTTGATGAACTCCGGGAGTCCTGCAAGAATGTTTTCTTTTCTTTAGCCATTCCAGATTACTTTATTAATAAGTTATTTTGCTCATGGGAGTCGTACACAATATTTAAAAAAAAAATTTCCCACTGCACCCTGACTTTATGTTCTGTACTATACATTATTTCTGTTAAGTGATGAGACTTTTGTCTAAACAAAGTCTGACCTAATTAAGTAATCAAAAATCACGGCATGATGAGATTTTATTTTAGAAAATAAGCGTAATCTAGAGGCCTTTGCCTTTCGTATAAGCCTCTTCTGATTCCAAATGATCAACTAGAAGTCAAGTTATTACTTATTGTTCCTACAACTTGGATAGGCGACAAGACTTTTGTCAGGGTGTGTATTTTAATCAGTCCTTATGTTTGTAAATAGTATAAGTAAATACTATTTAAGTGGACCCCAAATGGTACAAGTAATGAAAAAAAAAGTACCACTCTCATTTAATAGGTGCGTGTAATTTACTAATACCGTAGAACGTGGGGCACATGGTGGGGTACACCCTAGATGGGGTCCCAAACCCATTGCAGGGCATCAGCACAAACTCACTACAGGAAATTTGGAAACTCCAATCAACCTAGAGTCTTTGGGCTGTGGACTATGGACGTACTGACATAATGTTTAGATTTAATTCATCATCTCTGAATGCAGTCCATAGTTATTGCCTGGTGGAGTATAGTTAAGTTAGAGGTAATACCAATCTGTGTGAGAACCAATTAGATCCATCCAAACACATCAATGAATTTCTGACAAATCAAGAAACGTCTCCAAACCAAGAAGAAGACAGAGGGCTGAAAACGGGGCTAATCCATCCAAAAATAATGTTTTTGGGTATCTGGATGATACGCTGGAAATTAGGTAGCTGAAAGGAGTCGTAGATATGTTTTTACTCATATATAATATTTTATTGCTATAAAAATCCAGTGTCATTTGTTTCATTTACAGCAGACAGGTTTTCTTGTTGATTGCACAAGTATTAGCTTAAAAATCGATTTCAAATATAACGCAGTACAATTGAGATTTTGCTGGTGAGCAGGACAGTCCGTTTCGAAAGTTCTTGGATGACTTGGGACGAGACTAGAGCCCATTTTAGTTTCTTCCTTCTTGCTCTGGAGACTTACCTTTCGGTCTTTTACGTGTCCACCATTTACAGAAGGATCTAAGGCTGAGATGTTTTACACAGCCTATGAAATGTTTGAAGGACATAGACAGCGTAAGTCCCCATGCTGATCTCCAGCCCGGTGGTGGGCGTTCTCTCTGTATCTCTCTTGCATGTAACATTCACCATTAGTTTGAACTGACTAGCTCAAGTAATGCTCATGCAAGTTTATTGTGATAAGCAAGTCCGTTAGAGCATTAAAATACATCTGTGATTTGCCTCACAACCTACAGTAGTGCCAGAGGTGCGGTAACAGAAACATCAGAAAAAGACACCCTCGGACCAATCAGATTAAAGAATCGACAGCGATCTGGTATACATGGTTTTTAAATGGTTCGGCTCAAAATGATGGACTTGTTGACTTGCAGATGTTGTAATTACTTGACCTTGTTAAGCATGGCTGTTTTAGGACCAGTATGGTTGCATGATTCTGCCACTGAGAGATTCCTCTCTACTGTGATGTGAAGTGTTTAACATATACAGCATATAGAATAGAATATGTTATTGTAGGTTTAGGGCCTTCACCATCTGATGGCTTGCAGATGGTGAATGCCCTGAAACCTACAATAACTCTTTACAAATGGTTTCTCAGAGATTCTTTGGATAGTTGGATAGTCTTGACTGGTTAAAAAAGGAGAGGAGTCTCTCATGCACTTTGCACTTGCTTGACAATGCTTCACACTTGCAGGATGCAAAAATGGCACATCAACCATCATGCTTCAAGCATCATTTCATTGCCGTCTCAATCCACAATCCACTATTATCTATATCTATAACACATTGTGTACACAGACATCACTCTGTGTACTCAAATATTAAATCTCTTTATTAACAAGTTATTGAAAATTGCCTTTTTAAAATGTATAATTGGGATATGTTGAGTGCTTATGCGAGTCACTAAAAAACTGGATTACCTTACAATAAAATGAAAAGAACATGATTTTTGTACATTAAAGTGACAAAAGTCTTCTGTAGTATAAGTGTCCTAATCAAGCCCCTAGCTGTCACAAAGAGTAAACAGGCCCAGAATCCTCTACCTCTGTAGTTATCAGAATCTCAGGAGATGGAGTTCAGGGCCTGCTGCCCAGCCATCTTTGCACAGATGGCGAGCCTGGCAGCAATTCCCTTACTGTACCTATGTCACCACATCTGGGTCCGTTCAGACTTGCCGGTCAGCCAAAAATAATTCAAACAATTTCAATTGTCTACCAAGCATGGAAATAGACATCATATCAAAGATTTACATTCAATAGAAGGCGTGACTCAGTATGTCCTCCCCATCATCCAATAGTCTTAGTTGAGTTTAGTCCGTTTAAATTTTAGAGAGTGCTTGCAGTTAGCCATCTTGTAAGGATTAAAAAAGTCAGAATAAGGAAAAAACATTTGGAAGCTCAAGAAGAATTACATCCCAAAGCTTTCTAACAGTGCTTAGGCCCAAGTGCAAATTATGACATTTCTACCATTCTTGCATGAGATTAACTGGTTTTTGCTCGCTATAGCTGGGGAAGTAACAAAGCCGACAGTCACGATCAACCCAGCTGTCCTCACCGTCCAGCAGGGCCAACGCGTTGAGGTCCGCTGCACCGCCACTGGCAGCCCAGCACCTACAATTGAGTGGACAGGTAAGATGAAGCCTAACCTTATAATATAAGGTTATAAGAGATATTGTAAGGGCAACATCAGTGTCTAGACATCACCATTAATTTTTAGACCCTCAAAGACCAGAGAATAATGCTCAGCTGAGCAAGCGACAGAAATTCCATAGGTTATGTCTGTAGGGGTGCAGAGAGGGTGACTTCTTTGAGAAAGCAATAGAGGGCATTGAGGGTAAAGCGAAAGTGTCTTCTACCACAGGAACCAGAATGGTAAAGCACAGAGGTCTTAGTTTGGAAGTATAAATATTAGAAGAGGACTTGCCAGGTGCTCTGAAGATGAAGAATTGGTGTGGAAACCTAGAACCAGCATACATAGATAACATGGTGCAGAACCTATTAAGACCTACAGTATAAGACCTACATTTTTACTGCATCAGGATCCAGAGGAGCGATCTCTGGAGGCAGGGACAGCTGAGTGAATTTTAGGATGTTATCAACTAGGTGGGCAACTGCCTTCTGAATGCTCTTTAGAAGAGAGTCAGTATGGGAAGGGAGATGAGTAGGTGGAAGGTGGAAAATAACTGATGTAATTGGTTTTGAGATATTGAGCCAATCATTTAAAATTTCACCAAAATTATTATTTGTGAGTGCCATTAGTGGGATTAAAAGTTTGCAAGCAAAAGTTGGGAGCAATTCTTGGCAAGGTTGAGGGACAGATGGTCTCCACACACAGTCAAAGTCTTGTGTCTTCAGGGAGGATGCATTGTTGCCAGTGAAGTGGTGATAAGACAAGCTATGAGATCTGATCACTCAGCCCAGGAATAAGAGTGGACCAAAAACTCCCCCTTGCTGATCTCCTTTTGCGAGACTTTTAGTTGTACTGAAATATTCTACAATTCTGTGGAGAGATTATAGTGTAGCTTTAGTATAGAAAAGCAATAATGGAGGTAAAGTTCTGGTGATTCACGGAATCAATGTTATTGATGGGTTGGGACTAATGAGGACTGAGGACAGAGGTTTTGCTTTTTTAATTCCCAACGCTGGTCGTAACCATGGATAACCCCTTGTCTTGGATAGTTTAGTGTTTTTGCTGTGTCTGTTCAAGCAGAGTTCAGAAAGACCTGATTAGTTGAGTTTGTAATAGAAGCAGGGGTTCTCCGAGACCAGGGTTGGTAACCTGTAGTGTAGAACATCAATGGCTAAACGAAGGAGAGTTTTTTTTTAGAACAGTTAGAAAATTGTCATGTCGGGAACAACAAGGATTATGGTTTCATCAAGGCCTTTGTATGGCAGTAAAGGGCAGTGGTCTATCAGTGGAGATCAAAAGTTAATTTTGAGTTACCAGCCTTTTAACGTCTTACGAAGGCTTTACGGATAAGTATCTCAATATTTACTGTCCATTTTGGAAGTGTATTTTGGAAGCCGTCAGCTTACAATGTAGAAAGAAATCATGGAATTAGAAGGCTTGTTCAAACTTTTGACAGGTATAGGTCACTTAGGTAAAGGTGTGTGTGCAAAAGATAAATGGAACTTGACAGTAATGCTTTGATTATACACTGCTGCTACTACTACTACCCATTTAAATGAAGTGAGTGAATGGAAAACCTTCATAGCCCATTAACCAAAAAGAACCCTAATGTACAGGGAATGTATTGGAACAGTCATGTTTTAATAAATGTTATAAATTGACTTACATTGGATGCACATTGAAGGCAAGCTTCAGGCTACAAAGTCTCAAGTTATTAGCGAAATTGTCATTGACTGAAAGAAAATAAAAACATAAAGTTGTTTATGTTAAGTCACACAAAAATATTAAAAATGGTTTTTAGTATGCAGTCAACATTTTGGATGACTAAGAAGTGACTGTAACTTTCAGGAGGTCTGGGCAACCGCATTAGCAGCAGAGCCATCATCCGAGGCGGAGTACTCACTTTCCCTTCTGTGCAGCGCTCTGATGAGGGCGAATACACCTGCAGAGCCTTCAACATACACGGGGAACATGCAGCCCGGACTGTCCTCTACGTCTCCGGTTCTACTGGTGCAAATTAATTTCTAAATGACAAATTATGTTATGTGTTGAAATATATAATGTGTAAATAATATAATCATCATATTTTGCAGTAGTTGATGAGGGCGTGAAGCCTACAGTCACGATTCAGCCATCTTTACTCAGAGTCCAACAGGGCAGACGTGCTGAATTCCATTGCACTGCAACTGGCAACCCAGCTCCTTCCATCGAATGGACAAGTAAGTTGTCAAAGTAGCACTAAAAATTGAGGAATCTTTAATTAAATTTGTTTCAAGAAACTTCTTAAAAGTGACAACGTACACTGTATTTTAATTCACAGGAGGCCCAGGTAACAGTATCAGGGGCAGCATCATCATCAGGAACGGTGTTCTCACCTTCCCATCTGTTGAGCGCTCCGACGAGGGCGACTACATCTGCAGGGCCCTCAACACCCATGGAGAACATGCAGCCCGGGCGGTCCTCGTCGTTCAGGGCTCTTCTGGTACGAGTCCCAAATAAATCTCAGGCACTGGTTTCAGTCCCTGCATTTCAGATGGTCCACCAGTTTGATTTATTATAGGAGAGCTAAAACCATAGACAATGTATATACTGTAGGTTTCACTGATTTGATCTGTGCTAATATGAAACCTGAAACCTAGCGTTCATTTCTTCACTTGATGAAACCTTAAGCCAGAGCATGAACATTAGAGATTGGTGTTTCACGGCTTACCATGTTGACCAATTTTATTTGAATTGAATACTAAAGAAAAAGAAACTCTTTGTGTTGGAGAAGGCAGCATGCAATGTTTCCAAATAAAGTCAAGGCTTTCAGGTTAAATATAGCTCAACCAGCATGAAATTATTCACTTCACAGTCATTCCAAAGACAAGTTTGGCACCAGTTTTTTACCGCACTAACAGATGGAAACATGATTCAAGCAAATCACAGTACATTAGTGTTAAACAAATCATGCTAGTATTAGCTCTAGCTCGGTTGTGCTTTCATGGAACTACTGTAGGTAACTAGGCTAAAAGCATTCCTTTCTTTCTTGCATGTTACTAACTGCTTTATGTTCTTTGTAGTTGTTGATGTAACGAAGCCTACGGTCGTGATCGACTCGCCAGTGGTCACCGTCCAACAGGGCCAACGTGCTGAGTTACGCTGCACCGCTACTGGCAACCCGGCTCCTTCTTTCGAGTGGACAGGTGAAGTAATGGAAAATCCAACAGTTGATCAGTTCCAAAATCTAAATTTATACTTCTTGAACAAGATCTAATTATATTTTCTAATTCTGTTCATCAGGAAGGCTGTAAAACATTACATTATAAACATGAGAAATTAACTGTAACACCTCGAGGTATAATTTGCTGACATGTTTTTTGAAACTAGGTGGTCCAGGCAACCGTATCAGCAGCAGTGCCATCATCCGTGGCGGAGTTCTCATTTTCCCCTCGGTGCAGCTCTCTGACATGGGCGAATACACTTGCCGAGCCTTCAACACAAACGGGGAACATGCAGCCCGGCTGGTCCTCTATGTTCAGAGTTCATCTGGTACAAGTCAAGACTAGATCATCAGCATTGATTCTACAGACCTCAGATGTTTATGAATCTGATCTCATACATGGTGTTATTTTGGAGCGTTCTTCAAACTGTTCTTTGTCTGCTACAGCTGCCATTGTGACGAGGCCCACTGTGACCATCCACCCGCCCGTGGTTACCATCCAGCAGGGCCAACGTGCAGAGTTCCGCTGCACTGCCACCGGCAACCCGGCTCCTACAGTGGAATGGACGGGTATAAAGGAGAAGCTATCTCTGCAAACGCTTTGCTACATAATTAGTGTCAGATTTACATAATAGTATGCAGAAAATTCCGATTTGTATTAAAAAAAATAAAATAATTAAAAACACTAGTATTGGATCATGGAGGAAAAAACTATTCTTGATGGTAGATTGCCATGGTCTATTGAACTAATAAACATGTAACTCTCCAGGAGGTCCAGGTGGTAACCGTATCAGTAGCAGAGCCATCATCCAAGGTGGAGTTCTCACCTTCCCTTCTGTGCAGCGCTCTGAGGAGGGTGACTACACCTGCAGAGCCGTAAACGCACACGGAGAACACACAGCGCGGGCGGTCCTCTATGTGCACAGTATGTTTATTAGAAACCCCCAATTAGATTATGAGTTGGCTGTTGAAGTATTTTTTAGTTGTTATATAGGGAATTTAAAAGAAAAATCACCCTGACTTGATTTCAGGTGCCAGTCTACCTCACGTTCAGGTGAGCCCTCAGCGGGTGGAGATTCACGAGGGCGAGACTTTACGCCTCTACTGCAGAGCTGGAGGCTCGCCCAGTCCTGGTCTTACCTGGAAAAAGAGAGGTGGAGCTCTTCCTCCTCAGGTTAGACAATAATTTCCTGCATAGTGGCTCCTGTTCTAATGTTTGCCCCTTTTCTCTAGCATCTGCATCAACTCTGTTTGTTCGGATATGCTGTTCGTCTTGCTCTGGGTTTTGACAATCTCATTTCTTTCCCTGTTTCTTTGTGGGTTTCCTTGTTTTGTTTTGTTCCATCCCTTGTCTTGACATCTGTTCAGGCCATTCCTTCTCACGGTTTCCATCAGTTTAAGTCCAACAGTCTCGATGCCTTGCAGAAACGTATTGACGAGATGCAGGTCTGTCCATCTGTCTGGTGTCTGTCTCACACCAATCCATCCTCCATGTCTCACTTTGCTCACCTTGCTAGCTGTATACTGACTGCATGCATTAACAAATTGTCCAAAAACAATCACTGATTTGTCAATCACATACTAACCAGAAGCGAATGTTTAGGTACATGTACGGTTCTTTGCATAGGGATATATACCCCTTTGACCCTTTCCACATTTTCTAGTGTTAGAATCTGGAACTAAATATTTGATAAAGTCTTATGGATCTGCATAAACTTTCTCATAATACAACCCATAAGTCTATTGGCCAAAAAGAATATTGGCCTTCTTCCTTTCTTATTGGAAGTGGTGCTGTGCAGGGGGTTTTAAGATTTATTTATTTATTTTTGGTTACAACTAAACTACAGAACTTTGTCCCAGTCTTTGTCTTGCTTCGGTATGTTCTCTAACTCCTTCCAAAACTGGTATATTTATATCTATCCATCCATCCCTCCATCTAGCAACCTCTGTAGTCCAACTAGGGACTATGAAGGCCAGTGGTGATTACCATTGTATTTATTTCCCATTGTGACTGTGGTGAGATCTCCGGTCAACCTTCACACATTCATTACTCACAGGCAATTTCGGAATGCCAGTTAGCCTAATCTGCATGTCTTTGGACTGTGGAAGGTAACTGGAGTACCCTATGGAAACCCACCAATCGTGGGGAGAACATGCAAATGCCATACAAACAGACCGTGCTAACGGGTGATGGTGCTAACCGTTAAGCCACTACGCTGCCTGCATTATAATGAGATGCTTTAATTGTATATAAATGGTCCCTATTTAACAAATTATTTAATTTATAATGTTAACCACTTGCTCCAGAATTAATCTTGGGCCATTTTGCACTGTAGATTCATGACGTTTTGTGTAACTGATATTAATGAAATTAAGCCTGTTTTAAGCGAAAGGTACTGTATGAGTGGAGGCAGTGTTTATATCCTATTAGACCACTCCGTTAGGATCCAGGAAGCTTTTTATAGTGTCTTGGCTTTTGCACAGTGTTTGGTTTTTATAGAATTTGGGTGCATCTCATGTGTGATCAGGCTGCTTTGAGAAGCTGTGAATGCATCCAGATGCTTATTAAGTTGAGCTTCTGCAATTTATGTTTTAGTTAAGCACATCAAAATGGTAAAATAATAATAATAAAAAAAGGTATTAGCTGAAGCAGGAAAAAACTGACAGCTTGTTTATTCAGGAATTACAAAATTACAGGTGTGATGTTCTCATCTGTCAAATTATTGTGAAATAAATTATTGTAAAAATAAGCAGAGGATAGAGAAGAAAAGGACGTTGTATTTCTATTAGCTCTAACCTTGCACAGCTCTAATGATCACAAATGTCACATTGTGAAATGTCTCATCAACCCAATTAATAACGCTATTAATAATCGCAATTAGTCACTCTTAATGTTTAATCAAGGACTACAGGCTAACATTCATGTTTTATGTAATTTAAAAAAAAACATCATGCAAATTAATAATGTAGGTGCTTTTACAGCTCTCACACTAATCAGTTTATTGAACAATTACATTATGTCTTGTACTGTAAATGTGTGTATTCCTGATCACAGGGTACAAGGTAAGGATGAGAACCAATGTACATTTAAATTTGTAATACAGAATGGATCGATCTGTTTAATAGTAAAAATAAGATATTTAAATGATTGTTGTGTTGTAATGGATTTTTTCCCCCTGCTACACCTGACCAGGCTCGAACGGAGCGCACTGACTACGGTACTCTGCTCGTCCCCGACGTGAAGATTTCCGACGCCGGCACGTATCTGTGTATCGGCACGAATGCCATCGGATCCTCGGAGGCTGTAATTGACGTCACTGTGATTAAAAGTAAACCTCAACAATCCCTTTATGAGCAATATGACAATTAACGAATTAAATAAATGAGTATAAATGAATAGAAAAGGCTATAACACTTGCAGCGGGTGATATTTTTAAGTAAATGTCAAATATACAGTACAAGCTAAAATATACAGTACAAATTTGTGAAACCGAGCATAAATTAGACAGACTTGACTGTTGTAGTTACAGTGGAACCTTGGATTACGAGCATAATTCGTTCCGGAAGCGGGCTCGTATTCCAAAAACACTCGTAAACCAAATAGACTTTTCCCATAAGAAATAATGAAAACTCAAATTATTCGTTCTACAGTCCAAAACAACAAATACATAAAAATAATTACAAATACATAAAATAAATACAACATATAAATAAAAAATAAAACAAATTAACCTGCACTTAACATTTAAAAAAAAAAAGTAAAAATAAATCCAGGCGCCGTGTATTTGTATGTGTGTGTGTGTGTGGCCCCTCGCCTCGTCTTAAACAGTAAAATTCCTTCTCCCTACACCTCACTTCTTAAGTTTCACAACTAACATACTGAATGCAAACACTGTTTTAACGAGAAAAAAAGAATTCTCTCTAATGATACTCGCATGAGCATACTAACGGAATCACTGCTGTAAAGTAAAAAATTAAAAATAACAAATGAAGCAGCACCTTACCTTTGAAAAGAATCGCGACAGAGCTGAGTTTTCTGTGTAATTAAAGCGCGTGTGTGCAGCCGGGGAGATCTGTGTGTGTGTGTCTGTGTCGGTGTCAAATTATGCGCGCGCGCACACGCACACAGAAACTGTGTGTGTGTGTAAAAAAGTGTGTGTCGGTGTGTGTGGGGCACAGTGTCAAATTATGCGCACGCGCACACAGAAGAGAGAGGGAGATGTTGATTATAAGAGACGAGCACTAAGATGCAGAAGGGGACTCTTATTTTGACACAGGGAACGCAGCACGGGCGACGATTACCCATAATTCCCGCAGCGCAAGAGAGAGACAAATCATTGGCTCAGTTGTGATCACTTGCCGCTCGTTCTCAAAATAAGAGGCGCATGCGTGATCCATGATACTCGGCGCTCGTAAACTAATACTTGCTCGGTTTCCGATTAAAAAATTATTATAAATCTTTGCTCGGTTTGCGGAACACTCGTAAACCACGTTACTCGCAATCCGAGGTTCCACTGTATATAAAACCAGGCCTGTTTGTGCCAATCAACTCAGAATGATGCAGATGTTCTAGATTAACACCAATACATGTTTATTTCATATATATTAGTTTATCAGGCAGGTTTCCATCATGTGTGGTAAAATAATAAAACTTTATTAGTCAAAAATTATATCCTTCTTAGTTTATAGTGGTATTTCTCACTTTAATGTGTTCCGGATAGATACAACAGTGCTTCGACTGATTTAGGCCAATAATGTGTTTGTAATCTGCCTCCGTCTCAAAGTTATCTCAACTGGTGCATTATAGTAGTTCCTATTCACATAAAAGGTTTTAATTATAATATACAGTATGGAATATCTCAAAGGATGAAATATCGCCTTCCAGGTGAGACTGTCCCTTCTGACGTCACCATCCAAAGTACCAGTAGCTCTGTGGTGCAGGGAGAGATGCTGGAACTGAACTGCATCGTCCAAGGAAACCCTCCACCTTCAGTTATATGGAGCAGAGCCAATGGCTTAGGCTTGTCCTCTAACCACCAGGTTTGTTTTTTTCCCCTCTGATTTTAACCGCAAGCCAGTCATCAGTATTGATGTGAACAATATGAGGAGAAAATAATATAACAAGAGCATTAAAGTTAATAAGTTAAAAGCCTTTATTCAGACTTGAGTGTGTGTCTTAGGTTGTAGGATCGAAGCTGCGTATTCTTCAGGCGTCACCGGACGACTCGGGAGAGTACATCTGCAGGGTGTATGGCGGCCCAAGCACTCGCCAAGCAACCATCCACATCTCCGTCACCTCCGAGGCAGTCCGTAAGAGCTCTCAATTTCCGGCTCAAAAAATACACATTTTCTCCAAAGCTAACACCTCCGGTAATGTTCTCAGCTAGTCATCGGAATGTTATGAACTTTCAGGCAGCCACTCTAGGAGAGTCGTACAAGACCTCAGTGTTAAAGTAGATTTTTCATTCATTCTAACTATTTTTAGATTCTAAAGGCATTTAGAAAGCATTTCGGGGAGAATTGACAGAATGACGCGACACTTTCTTACCGATGAGGACGTGTCAGCAACATGTGCTGCAAAATGAAATCTGTAAGCTGCTTGGATTTACAGTTTGTGCTGGAAAGAAATGACCGCCAGCAGGAGCAGGAACACAAAGAACCATAGCACGTTCTCCAAGATGCTTGATGAAGAAAATTCTTACCAGCATTCTTACCGATATGCAATTTCCTTACAAAACTGCACAGAAGTATAACCTGCATGAAGCAAAGAGTGCTTCCACTGCGGCACCTCCAGGTTCTGGCACGGAGTTTGCATGTTCTCCCCATGTTTGTTGGGTTTCCTCCGGGTACTCCGGTTTCCTCCCACAGTCCTCTGACTTGCAGTTTAGGCTAATTGGTAGAGTGTGAATGACAGTGTTTGTACAGTATGTATGTGTGTGCTCTGCATTGGATTGGCACCCTGTCCAGGGTGTACCCCGCCTCATGTCCTAAGTCTCCTGGAAGAGGCTCCAGGCCCCGCCACCCTGTATACAGGATAAAACGGTACAGACGACGATGATGATGATGATAATGATGAGTGCTCAAATGAAATATTTTAGTTTATTTTAGTATGTTAGCCATCATGTACTGTAGTTTGTAGAAGCTTGCTATTCCATTACTTTTGTAGGCATCTGGAATTTATGAAATTTCTTAACATGTTGTGTAATGATTCCTGTTCCCTGCCTGTGGAAAAGGTCACCAGAGCCCGATCATCTCTATCGAGCCCCACAGTATAGTAGTGAACAAAGGAGAGCCAGCCAGCTTCTGGTGCCGGTTACACACCGGAGCGCAGCCCATCCGTCTGGAGTGGAAACTCTCTACTAACCAGCCTTTAGCAGGTGCAGTAAACCATATTTCTTGTTATGTTACCCTACTCCCCAATACTGCTATACGGTTATACATGTTGCTAGTTAAATATCACTGTTTTACTGTAGATAATGTGAAGCTCAATGCAGATGGTTCAGTGCTCACCATCTCCAGTGCTCAGCCAGTAAACCACGGTGCTTACCGTTGTGTAGCCAGCAACCCATATGGAGTCACGCACAGCATTGCATCTCTGATTGTCAAAGGTATGATAATCTAATAATATTTCAAGCTTTTAGAGGTCCTGAATCCTTCCCTGAATCCTAAATTTTCTTTCCAATCAATGCCTTGTTTTGTTGTTTTAATAATTTCCAGTGGGAGGGATTGATAGAGTCTATCTGTCATCCATCCTACCAGCTTTCCAACTTCATTCATCTGTCCATCCAACTATCCATCCAGCCAACCATCTACCAGCCATCAAGCCCTTCCTTCCTTCCAACCATCCATCAATCAAAACATGACTCAGTCCAGTCATCTATCCATTCATGCCGCAATCTTTTTAATGCCGTTAATATTTATATCAAACTCATTCTTTCATTCAATCATCCTGACATTCATCAATCCATTTAGCCATCCCCCTGAACACCCATCCATTCATCTTTTTATTCATTCATCCAATCATAAGTCAATGCATCAATCCACCCAGCCAATCAACCATCCCGATCAACCATCCTTTCAGCCCATTCATACGTACATCTTTTAGTTTATTTATTTATCCAATCATCTATCAATGCATCAATCTACCAGGCTATTTTCCTGACCAACCATCCATTCACATATTCATACCTACATTATATCCGTCCATCCATCCATCTAGTCATGCATTTATCCACCCATCCATCTAAGCATTACTCCACCCAGCCAACCCCTCAACCAACCAATCTTTTATCCATTCATATCTATATCCATCCATGTATCTATCTATCCATTTATCAATTTATTAATTTATTCAATTATTCAGCCATGGCTTTTTTCCTTTCAGGCTGACTGTTGACACCCAACTGACCACCCATTTATCCCGTCCATCCAGCCACCTGTCTATCCATTCAACCATCTACTAATCATTAATCCCTCCATCCATCAACCGCTATCTACCAACCGACTATCCATTCATCTATACTTACATCCTGTATATTCATTCATAAATTCATAAATTCACCCAATTGTCCATCCATCTATCCAGCAATCCTATCAGCGGTTCATGCACTTGAACATCCACCCAATCAGCTCCATCTGCTTTTTCCAACCAACATTCTCCATTCTCCCACCCCACCATCTCTTCACCCAGTCATCCACCCGGACATTCATCATCCATTAATCCATTGTATTTGTCATTCGGTTTTTATTTCTCTTGTACATGTTGTTTGTCTATGGCTGTCTTTTAAGCACATATATCTAATTCTTTCTCAATAAACAAGCTGATCAATCACAAAAAATTATCTACTCAGTTGAAATATAAATGTTTGTGATGTTTACCTCCTCAGAACCTCCCACTGCTACCGTGACTCCCACTGGACCTTTGAGGGTGCAAGTGGGTGACCCTATTATCCTGGAGTGCCGGGCAGCTGGAGAGCCACGCCCCTCCGTCACCTGGCACAGACTGGACAACAACCGCAGGACAATCATGAGCAGCCCTGTGCCCATGGAGTCCAGAGCTGTCATGCAGGTTCATATGGATATACTCTTTATTGTCTCTGGGTGCTAATGTCTGTGCCTTATTGCAGACATCTTGACATGGTTTACTATTGTTATTGTTTTTTTTCTCCTTGAAGATTTTGGTTGCTCGACCTGAGGACAGTGGCACATACATTTGTACAGTTCAGAACAGCCAGGGCAGATCAGAGACTCGGGTGGAGGTGATTATAGAAGGTGGAACCCAGGTGCCAAGTGCACCCCGTGCCATCGTGCGTGATCCTCTGCTGGTTGTAGAGGAGGGGACAACTGCAGTTCTACACTGCGATGCCCACGGTAAATATGGATATTATATTAGATGGATAATGTGGACATTATGAAGGTTTCATTCATTGCATGGATTCTGATGCTGCTATACAAATTAAATAAAATTTTGTCAAATTGCCTTAATTCTACATGCCATACAGTACATACTATATACTGTACAGCTAGAAGTGTGTAGCTGTATACCAAGTATCCACAATAAAACAAAACATTAACTAATTTCCATATGTACAAATAAGAAGACAATATGAAAGATGTGTTTGTGTGCTGATCATGTTCGTTGTTCCCAGGATTTCCGAAACCCACAATCACCTATTCGAAGCTTCGTTCACCTCTTCCAAGAAGACATGAGATAGTCAATAACAGTCTGATCTTGCCCAGCGTGGGACGACAGGACTCTGGGCAGTACATCTGCAACGCCACCAACGACCTGGGTACCAGCGAAGTCACCATTATGGTGGATGTAGAAAGTGAGTTGATTACTAGCCAATCGAAGATTTTTAGTCATATTGAAATGGCCTGTAGAAGCAAGTCAATGAGACTAGACTTATGTAATCTTGTGATTTCCTACAAATCTACCTGAGCCTCCAACAACCAACTGGACCCTTACATGCTTTCATGTGTGGTTCTTTTTTAGCACCGCCATACACCACTACTGTTCATGATGATGTAGCGGTGCGGGTCGGTGAGGTCATCAGACTGCAGTGTCTGGCACATGGAACACCACCAATGCGTTTCGAATGGAGCAAGGTGGACGGCAGGCTGCCCCCCCGGGCTGAGGTGCAGGGAGGAAACCTACAGATCAACCTGGCTGACCCAAGCGATGCTGGAACCTACAAGTGTATAGCTAGCAACAAAGTGGGCAGGAGCGAGGCTGTAGCTAAAGTGTCTGTACGATGTGAGTACTTTGGGTTGGGTTTTTTCCTGTCTGATATATCTGTCTTTAGAATGATATGATGTGTGTAGAAGGTAAAGTGTCTTATTTAATCTGTGTGTGTGTGTGTGTGTGTGTGTGTGTGTGTGTGTTTGTATGTGTTTGTAGCGCCACTGTCGGTCCGTGTCTCTCCCAAGGTGGAGGTGAGGGCTCTGGGCAGTGCAGTGGAATTCACCTGCTCAGCCAGTGGAGGACCGGAGGTCACCTTGCAGTGGATGAAGGAGGGAGGAACACTTCCACACAATCATCACATTAAAGATGGAGTTCTGAGGTGCGCTCTTTACGCATGTCACGTCCATGAAGCGAGATGTTTCCCTACACGCATACAACCTAGTTTTCAACGTTGCACATTTATCCAGTACACGTACAGTATGAACCCGACATAGCTGTTAACCTGTGAAGCACGTGATGATAAAATATTCCATAAATATCCATAGATTTTCAGAATCCTGAGCATTCCAGTCTGTATGATTCCAGATGTACAGCAGCTGTCGAGCATTTACTTGCTGTTATTCGAAATGCTGACGTGTTAGCTCATACTGCATGGTCTGTCCTTCTAACCCATAAAAAAGAGTTGATTATCAAAGCCGATCATTTCAGTTGACAGACAACTGAGCAGAAAGTACGTTAGGAGATAATTACGTTTTTGCTGCTGAAAATATATTTTGAGAAAAGTAGAAAACTGTAGAAATACAAAAGGACACAAAAAAGTCCTTTAATAAATATTTCATATTATATGTTACATATTTATGCGTTTAATACATTTTTCTACTACTACTACTGAAAATAATAATATTAATAATAATAAATAAATAAATCTGAAACTACAATAAATAAATAAAAACACTTTTATTATTATTAGTAGTAGTGGTAGTAGTATAACCTAATAGTATTGATATAAAAATACTACTACTAATCATCATCATCATAATAATAAATGAATCTGAAACTAAAAGACAAAAGTGATTTTATTATTATTAGTCGTAGTAGTATAATCTAATAAATAATAAACATCATCATCCTAATAATAAATGAATCTGAAACTAAAAGAAAAAAGTGATTTTATTATTATTATTGGTCGTAGTTGTAGTAGTATAATCTAATAATAATAATAATAATAATAATAATAATTAATAAATCCTGAACTAAAATGAATTTTTAAAAAACTTACTTTTATTATTAGTAGTAGTAGTGGTAGTAGTATAACCTAATAGTATTGATACAAAAATACTACTGCTAATCATCATCATCATCATAATAATAAATGAATCTGAAACTAAAAGACAAAAGTGATTTTATTATTATTAGTCGTAGTAGTATAATCTAATAAATAATAAACATCATCATCCTAATAATAAATGAATCTGAAACTAAAAGAAAAAAGTGATTTTATTATTATTATTGGTCGTAGTTGTAGTAGTATAATCTAATAATAATAATAATAATAATAATAATAATAATTAATAAATCCTGAACTAAAATGAATTTTTAAAAAACTTACTTTTATTATTATTAGTAGTAGTGGTAGTAGTATAACCTAATAGTATTGATATAAAAATACTACTACTAATCATCATCATCATAATAATAAATGAATCTGAAACTAAAAGACAAAAGTGATTTTATTATTATTAGTCGTAGTAGTATAATCTAATAAATAATAAACATCATCATCCTAATAATAAATGAATCTGAAACTAAAAGAAAAAAGTGATTTTATTATTATTATTGGTCGTAGTTGTAGTAGTATAATCTAATAATAATAATAATAATAATAATAATAATTAATAAATCCTGAACTAAAATGAATTTTTAAAAAACTTACTTTTATTATTATTAGTAGTAGTGGTAGTAGTATAACCTAATAGTATTGATACAAAAATACTACTGCTAATCATCATCATCATCATCATAATAAATGAATCTGAAACTAAAAGACAAAAGTGATTTTATTATTATTATTGGTCGTAGTTGTAGTAGTATAATCTAATAATAATAATAATAATAATAATAATTAATAAATCCTGAACTAAAATGAATTTTTAAAAAACTTACTTTTATTATTAGTAGTAGTAGTGGTAGTAGTATAACCTAATAGTATTGATATAAAAATACTACTACTAATCATCATCATCCTAATAATAAATGAATCTGAAACTAAAAGAAAAAAGTGATTTTATTATTATTATTGGTCGTAGTTGTAGTAGTATAATCTAATAATAATAATAATAATAATAATAATTAATAAATCCTGAACTAAAATGAATTTTTAAAAAACTTACTTTTATTATTAGTAGTAGTAGTGGTAGTAGTATAACCTAATAGTATTGATATAAAAATACTACTACTAATCATCATCATCATAATAATAAATGAATCTGAAACTAAAAGACAAAAGTGATTTTATTATTATTAGTCGTAGTAGTATAATCTAATAAATAATAAACATCATCATCCTAATAATAAATGAATCTGAAACTAAAAGAAAAAAGTGATTTTATTATTATTATTGGTCGTAGTTGTAGTAGTATAATCTAATAATAATAATAATAATAATAATAATAATTAATAAATCCTGAACTAAAATGAATTTTTAAAAAACTTACTTTTATTATTATTAGTAGTAGTGGTAGTAGTATAACCTAATAGTATTGATACAAAAATACTACTGCTAATCATCATCATCATCATAATAATAAATGAATCTGAAACTAAAAGACAAAAGTGATTTTATTATTATTAGTCGTAGTAGTATAATCTAATAAATAATAAACATCATCATCCTAATAATAAATGAATCTGAAACTAAAAGAAAAAAGTGATTTTATTATTATTATTGGTCGTAGTTGTAGTAGTATAATCTAATAATAATAATAATAATAATAATAATAATTAATAAATCCTGAACTAAAATGAATTTTTAAAAAACTTACTTTTATTATTATTAGTAGTAGTGGTAGTAGTATAACCTAATAGTATTGATACAAAAATACTACTACTAATCATCATCATCATCATCATCATAATAAATGAATCTGAAACTAAAAGACAAAAGTGATTTTATTATTATTATTGGTCGTAGTTGTAGTAGTATAATCTAATAATAATAATAATAATAATAATAATAATAATAATTAATAAATCCTGAACTAAAATGAATTTTTAAAAAACTTACTTTTATTATTAGTAGTAGTAGTGGTAGTAGTATAACCTAATAGTATTGATATAAAAATACTACTACTAATCATCATCATCCTAATAATAAATGAATCTGAAACTAAAAGAAAAAAGTGATTTTATTATTATTATTATTGGTCGTAGTTGTAGTAGTATAATCTAATAATAATAATAATAATAATAATAATAATAATAATAATTAATAAATCCTGAACTAAAATGAATTTTTAAAAAACTTACTTTTATTATTATTAGTAGTAGTGGTAGTAGTATAACCTAATAGTATTGATATAAAAATACTACTACTAATCATCATCATCATCATAATAAATGAATCTGAAACTAAAAGACAAAAGTGATTTTATTATTATTAGTCGTAGTAGTATAATCTAATAAATAATAAACATCATCATCCTAATAATAAATGAATCTGAAACTAAAAGAAAAAAGTGATTTTATTATTATTATTGGTCGTAGTTGTAGTAGTATAATCTAATAATAATAATAATAATAATAATAATAATTAATAAATCCTGAACTAAAATGAATTTTTTAAAAACTTACTTTTATTATTATTAGTAGTAGTGGTAGTAGTATAACCTAATAGTATTGATATAAAAATACTACTGCTAATCATCATCATCATCATCATAATAAATGAATCTGAAACTAAAAGACAAAAGTGATTTTATTATTATTATTGGTAGTAGTTGTAGTAGTATAATCTAATAATAATAATAATAATAATAATAATAATCCATGAATCCTAAATACTAAATACAATTTTATTATATTTTTTATTATTACTTTTTTTATTAATACTATAAGGTTATGCTATTTTTACTACTACTACTACTAATAATAATAATAAAAATAATAATAAAATCACTTTTTTGTGATTTCATTCCAGTGCACCATTACACATTTCCCATCACTTTGCTCAAGCAGCTAATACTAAATCAGCATGTTCTGATGTTCTACTAGATTTTGGCCACAGGGTCGTTTTTTCGCTGTAGTTTTAAAAAGGATAAGCTTACACACATTCTGACACTCTTTATCAATTAACTGAGGTTTACAAATCTGCTTCTCATCTCCGCGCCTCTTTTGGCAGGATTAAGAACTTGGAAAAGAGCAACGAGGGAATGTACATCTGCAGAGCAACCACGCTGTTTGGCCAGGCGCAGGATACTGCTGAGCTCACCATTCGAGGTCTGTCCACGTCATACCTAGTCCTGTGGACACACTAACAGCGGTTTAAATTTTTCTAAGCACCGTATGCCCTGGTACACTAGTACCAGTAACTATCAGCTTATGCATAGTGATCCTGCATTAGACTGCAGATTGACAGTGAATCCTGCCTAAACTGTTGTCTGGTGTGTCTCTCAGTTGAAGTATAAATGTTTGTGATGTTTACCTCCTCAGAACCCCCCACTGCTACCGTGACACCCACTGGACCTTTGAGGGTGCAAGTGGGTGAACCTATTAACCTGGAGTGCCAGTCAGCTGGAGAGCCACGCCCCTCCGTCACCTGGCACAGACTGGACAACAACCGCAGGTCAATCATGATCAGCCCTGTGCCCATGGAGTCCAATGCTGTCATGCAGGTTCATATGGATATACTCTTTATTGTTTCTGTGTGATAATGTCTGTGCCTTATTGCAGACATCTTGACATGGTTTACTATTGTTATTGTTTTCTCCTTGAAGATTTTGGTTGCACGACCTGAGGACAGTGGCACATACATTTGTACAGCTCAGAACAGCCTGGGCAGATCAGAGACTCGGGTGGAGGTGATTATAGAAGGTGGAACCCAGGTGCCCAGTGCACCCCGTGCCATCGTGCGTGATCCTCTGCTGGTTGTAGAGGAGGGGACAACTGCAGTTCTACACTGCGATGCCCACGGTAAATATGGATATGTACAAATTAATGTGCAAAAAGAATACATATGTAAAGTTAGCTGTGTTGTATGCTGATCATGTTCGTTGTTCCCAGGATTTCCGAAACCCACGATCACCTGGTCGAAGCTTCGTTCACCTCTTCCATGGAGACATAAGATAGTCAATAACAGTCTGATATTGCCCAGCGTGGGACGACAGGACTCTGGGCAGTACATCTGCAACGCCACCAACGACCTGGGTACCAGCGAAGTCACCATTATGGTGGATGTAGAAAGTGAGTTGAGAATGTTGTTTGATTATTAGCCAATCAAAGATGTTTAGTCCTTTTGAAATGACTTGTAGTAGTAAGTCAAGGAGTCTAGACTTGTGTAACTCTGTAATGGATCACTATGTGGATTGACCCTCTGTATTGACCCTTATTTTTCTGGATCGGTTTTGGATTCACAGAGACCTTTACCTGGATACTGTTCAATGCCTTTTTAGAATGAATGAATGAATGAATAAATCCTTTTTCATGCTCTTATCTTATTTTTCATGCTTTCATGTGTGGTTCTTTTTTAGCACCGCCATATACCACTACTCTTCCTGATGATGTAGCGGTGCGAGTCGGTGAGGTCATCAGACTGCAGTGTCTGGCACATGGAACACCACCAATGCGTTTCGAATGGAGCAAGGTGGACGGCAGCCTGCCCCCCCGGGCTGAGGTGCAGGGAGCAGACCTACAGATCAACCTGGCTGACCCAAGCGATGCTGGAACCTACAAGTGTATAGCTAGCAACAAAGTGGGCAGGAGCGAGGCTGTAGCTAAAGTGTCTGTACGATGTGAGTACTTTGTCTATTGAAGACGCAGCCTTGGAAAGATGTATTTTTTTCCTGTCTGATACAGTATATCTGGCTTTAGGATTATATGATGTGTGTAGATTTATTTAAGGTGTGTGTGTGTGTGTATGTGTGTGTATGTGTGTGTAGCGCCACTGTCGGTCCGTGTCTCTCCCCAAGTAGAGGTGAAGGCTCTGGGCAGTGCAGTGGAATTCACCTGCTCAGCCAGTGGAGGACCGGAGGTCACCTTGGAGTGGTTGAAGGAGGGAGGAACACTTCCACACAATCATCACATTAAAGATGGAGTTCTGAGGTGCGCTCTTTACGCATGTCACGTCCATGATGTGCAAACAACCCATTTTTCCACTTTGTTTGCACATTTCACATTACACATGCTCAGTATGAACCCGACATACCTGTATTTATTAACCTGTAAGGCATGTAATGATAAAATATTCCATAAATATCCTTAGATTTTCAGAATCCTGAGCATTCCAGGCATTATGATATGACGTGTTAGCTCATAGTGCATGATCTGTTTCTCTAACCCATGAAAAAGAGGTTATTAATGCAGCTACTGTAATCATTTTTGTTTAGAGGAAACTGAGCAGGAAGTTAGAAGATAATTACATTTTGGGTGCTGAAAACATATTTTAAGTTTTTGGGAGAAAAAGTTAAAAACTGTGAATACAAAAGAATACAAAAAAGCCCTTTTACTAAATATTTCATATTATATGTAACATATGCATGCATGAAATATAAATGACTACTACTACAGATAATAATAATAATAAATAGTAACAAACTGTGTAAATGTGACCCAAAAAATCATTCAATAATTATTTCATATTATGTTACATATTTATGCATTTAATATATTTTACTACTACTACTGATAATAATAATAATAATAATAATAATAAATGAATCTGAAACTAAAAGACAAAAAGGAATTTTTTTTTTTTATATCATCACTATTAGGCTATACTACTTCTACTACTGCTAATAATAATAATAATAATAATAATAATAATACTAATAATAATAATTGCAATACAGTGCAACCTCGGATTGCGAGTAATGCGGTTTGCGAGTGTTCCGCAAGACGAGCAAAGATTTTTAATAAATTTTGACTTGAAAAACGAGCAAGTCTTGGTTTACGAGTGCCGAGTATCATTTATCATGCATGCATATTATTATTATTATTATTATTATTATTATTATTATTACTTGTTTTTCCCCGAGCGTCACGTGATCACAACTGAGCCAATGATTTTTCTCCCCTCTTGCGCTGTAGAATTGTGGGTAATCGTCTCCCCTGCTGGGTCTTAGTGCTTATCCTTTACTGGTATAATCGACGTCTCCCTTTCTGTTTCAGCGTGTCTATGTGTGTGCGTGCGCATAATTTGACACCGACACACACACCGACACACACACACTCTCTCCCCGGCTTCACACACACATATAGACACAGGAACTCTGCTCTGAAATTCTGCTCTGTCGCGATTCTTTTCAAAGGTAAAGTGCTGGTACATTTGTTTTGTTTTGTTTTGTTTTACTTTACAGCAGTGATTCCGTTAGTATGCGCTCACGTGAGTGTCATTAGAGAGATTTATTTTTTTCATATTAAAACAGTGTTTCAGTTTCACCTTTGTAATCCAAGGTGCCACTGTAATAGTAACAATAATAATAATAATAATAATAATAATAATACAAAAGCGATTTTTATTAGTAGTAGTAGTAATAGTAGTAATACTAGTAGTATAACCTAATAGTACAGATACTACAATCAAATATAATAATAATAATAATAATAATAATACATGAATCTGTAACTAATATACAAAAGTAAATTTTTAGGATTAGTAGTAGAGGTACTAGTATATCATAATAGTACAATAATCAATAATAATGATGATCATAACAACAACAATAATAATAATAACAATAATAATAAAGTGATGATGATAATAATGATGATGATGATGATGATGATGATGATGATGATGATTATTATTATTATTATTATTTTAGTTTTGATTTCATTCCAGTGCACCATTGTACATTTTCCATCACTTTGCTCAAGCAGCTAATACTAAATCAGCATGTTCTGATATTCTAATAGATTTTGGCCACAGGGTCGTTTTTTTTGCTATAGTTTAAAAAGGATAAGCTTACACACATTCTGACACTCTTTATCAATTAACTGAGGTTTCCAAATCTGCTTCTCATCTCCGCGTCTCTTTTGGCAGGATTGAGAACTTGGAAAAGAGCAACGAGGGAATGTACATCTGCAGAGCAACCACGCTGTTTGGCCAGGCACAGGATACTGCCAAGCTCACCATTCAAGGTCTGTCCACATCATACCTAGTCCTGTGGACACACTAACAGCGGTTTAAATCTGAGATATCTGCTGAGGGACTGCATTAGACTGCATATTGACAGTGTACAGTAACTTGCCTAAACTGTTGTCTGGTGTGTCTCTGTGCCCTACAGCACTGCCTAAAGTGATGATCAACGTGCGCACCTCGGTGCAGACGGTCACCGTGGGCACCTCAGTGGAGTTTGAGTGCCATGCCGAGGGCGACCCGGTTCCTAGCCTGCACTGGAGTAAAGTGGGAGCTCCGCTGCCTGATCATGTGCAAGTGAAAGGGGCCGTGCTGAGGATCGATCATGTGACCGAGTCTGACGGCGGGCAGTACCGCTGCACTGCAACCAACAACGTGGGCTCCGTACAATCTCAAGTGGTCCTCAACATTCAGTGTATGTAAACTTATTATCAGGATTATTTTGCCTTATATCCTTCTTCATTTCCAATATAATGCCTTAGATTACAGTGCACACAGATCTACAACTAATTATAAATACGTACTTATATTATGTAGAAATGTACACTCCCGTAAAAGAAGGGTCACATCTTGCTACGTTTTTATTTTTAAAGCTTTGCCCCAAATTGTCGCTCAGCCTGATTCAAAAGAAGTGACCGTCGGCTCGGCCGCGATTTTCCCCTGCATTGCTACCGGATACCCCGTACCAAACATCACATGGTCAAAGGTGAACCTCAAGTCTCAAACCTTAAGCACTTTCAGGAGCACTATTATAATAGCTTTATTTCGCCTAAATAGTACACAATTTGAAAGTGATATGAATCATCATGTGCATACATTTTTGGGGCCAAAAGTTTTTATTTTATCACTTGTAAACTTAAATCCATATCTGCTTTAGGAAGAGAACAAACTCCCACCGAAGTGCGTGCAGGATGGCCATGTGCTCACCGTCCCAGACGTCACCCATGAGGATTCTGGCACCTACGTCTGTATGGCATCGAACAAGCAGGGCAAAGTGCAAGCCTTTACTAAACTCATTGTGCACGGTGAGTCACTTATACACAATGCAAAGTAACAGGATTTCTGACTCTTTCGACTCTAGTGTGCGATCCGCTGCATGTTTTCAGTTGCATTACTGACAGCGCATTTCAATCTCATCTTAATGTTTTGCCTAAAAGTCTAGTACTGGATTACTTTTTAGTACACACCAGCATAGTACTGTACACTGCCTGGGGGAACAAAATTGGTACAGTATTAAGTTGCAAACAGTCTTGCAAAGATTTTCTTTCGACCACCTTCAGCTTCCAATGTGGAGGTCAGCTCATGTATGAAAATGATTCCTCATGCTCCCAGAAACACTCTTTCACAGTTTGAGTCCTGAAATATGTCCATGCCATCAAAGAAGAAAAACATAATTTTTTTTCCCCATACATTAAGGTCGTCAGGTGGCTTCATTTTATTGCCACATTGCGTTGCTGATCCTAGACCTGACCAACACAAGCAACCCTAGATCAGAACACTTCCTCCAGAGGCTTGTACACTGGAGGATTTGAAGTCGTCAGACCACATGACCTTGTTCGACAGTCATGTGCACTAAGAACTTAATGTCATTTTTGATTCTGTAAAGTTGCTTTCCATTGGTTTTCAAGTGCTCTGTACTGTAAATAAAACTAGCAGCTGGTTTTCTTTATGGGCTCTTGTTGCATTGTGTGTGTGGTAATGATCTTGCATGAGTAGAACAGTGGTTAAGGCATTGGACTACGGTCGGGAAGATCCCAGGTTCAGGCCCCAACCCTCACCTGCTTAGATGTATAATGAGTTAAAAAAAATGTAAGTCGCTTTAGATACAGTAATTGCAATTATTTACAGTACTGCTTCACTTTTTTTTTCTTTTTTCTTTTTTTTTGCATCATGCAGGCCAATAATTTGACGATTCGGAATCTTAACTCTTTTGCTGGCCAGGCAGTGTAATGTACGGTATATGCATAGCTAAAGTATAGTATGCGAGAGTTGTCATGAATTTATTTGAAATTGAGAGTAACTTGTATTTCTGAATCCAAAAAATTTATGAATGCACGATAGAATGAATGAACTGTCGTATTCATCAGTTACAAGCTCCTGATGCTCGAGTCTTATTCTTTCATGTGGTGTTTTTTTTTTTTTTTTTTGTAGAGCGAGTGATGCCATATTTCACTCAGGAGCCTCTGTCCTACCTCATGCTTCCCACCATCAAAAACTCCTACAAAGCATTTAAGATTCAAATCACCTTTAGACCAGACAACGTAGACGGTAAGCAAAAACTGTTCAGAATCAACTCATGGCCTCATTTGAGTTGAAATGTATGTCCGATATTTTAAACATTCTGTTTGTAAACTCAACATTTCTTCTGTTTCTCCCTGCCTCTTATCGTTGGTATGAAGGTCTCATTTTGTATTCCGGTGAGTCTTAGTGCTTGATTGTGAGCATATGAACAAAATTCCAATACAGTGTTTCCTTTTACGATCCCGTACTGTGCGCTTCTAAGTGTGCAAATCAACATGCTCAGTGTGTTAGTAACACAGCACAGTGCAGAGGGTGCATGAGTTTGTTTGCAGGCTTGTTCAGCTGCACTTGTTCCCCTACAGGCATGACGGCAGTGTTCGAGTGCATCCATGCTTTTTACGCTTCAGTGCACTGAAACGTAGGATTCTGCATGTTTTTCCAAGATGAAGTGCAAAAGAGCATTTAAGCTTTCTGCTACATTCTCTGTCATTTAATATAGTTCATTAAATACAGATTAATGTACTGAAGGCTTATAAAGTGCATTCTTGTTTCGTTTTTGATACACGATGGTGGAAAATAATATTTATCAAAAATAGAATCAACACAATAACAATCAATTTATTAATTAAATGACAGTTGCATGTCATGAATGTTATAAGACATCTGCAACGCAAGATTAACCATGTTATCACTTGCATGATATCTGGTATATATGATACAGTATGCATCAGTAGATGGATGAATGGGTGGATAGATAAGTACAGTAGGTAGATAAGTACAGTACATTGATGGATAGATATTGTCACGTGCCGGGGTATAGCGGCAGAAAGTTAAAGGTGAGGATTCAACATCAGAGACAATGATAATGTGCACTTACAGTCTCTGTGAAGATGCAGAGAAGCTCCAGATGCTTTCGAGGGTGAAAGCCAGTAATCCGAACGTGCAATAGATCCACACATGCAGTAAATCCAAAAACGCTAGACAGTCTCGTAGTCAGTGTGCAACGCGGAAGTCAAATGGCAAAACAAATACGGGAATATTGGCATGAACAGGCAACAGGTGTGCTTAGGGCGTTGGCTGAGGAAGTGAAAGATAAGACTCGGACTGGAGCTTGGAAAGGAAGGAGCCAGGCTCATCTATGGTGTAGATGTGGCTTGGCATGTTGTGACAGCATCCCCTCTCCTACGGACACCAGCGGGCGCTCTAGATGGTGCCTCAGGGTGGAGTTTGTAAAATTTCCTCATCAAGGATGAGTCCACGATGAATCTAGCAGGCACCCAACTTGACACCCATAACCCTCCCAGTCCACAAAATATTGCAGGCCTCGGCTTCAGCGACAGGATTTGAAGAGCCTGCGGACGGTAAAGGCTTCTCTCCCATCAATGAGGCGAGAGGGGGAGAAGGGCAGGGGAAGGGGACAGAGGACAGGCGACCAGCTGTCAGATTTAAGAGACATGGAATGTAGGGTTGATACGACGCATAGATAATGGTAGAGACAGTCTTACAGAACATGGCGTGATAACTCGGGCAATGGTGAATGGGCCAATATATCTAGGGGACATTTTACGAGAAGTGGTCGTGATTGGCATGTCATGAGTGGAAAGCATTACCCTCTGGCCAACATGGTACCTGGGAGCTGCAGAATGATGGCAAGCTTAACGACCAGCAATGCATGGTCTCCAATGTCGTAGTTGCGTTTAGTCAGAGAATGGCGATTGGCTTTTTGTTCGAAGCGCTCACTGCGAGCAGCAGCGGAGGACAAAGGCTTGGGCCGCCAGAACTAAAGCTTCCTCCTCTTCTGCCGGGAACAATGGTGGTATCCTAGACAGCTCTGGAAGGGTGACATACCAGTAGAGCAGGTCCAGATGCATGTGTGCTACAAAATCTCTCACATCATCTTTGATGGTTGGCCACCAGAAACGTTGATGTACAATGGATAAGGTTTGGATTGAGTGGTTTGGTCAGGGAGAAAACTGGCGGGAGAAGTTGTCAGGCTTGGCGTTCTTGGACCCTGGACGGTAAGAGAGCGTTAAGTTAAATCTTGACCAACGAGCCTGACGTGAGTTGAGTCTTTTGGCTGACCTCAAGTACTCGAGGTTCCTATGATCTGTCCAGACCAGAAAGGGGTGTACCGCTCCCTCCAGCCAATGCTGTCATTCCTCCTGGGCAAGCTTAACGTCCAGCAATTCATGGTCTCCAATGTCATAGATGTGTTTAGTCGGAGAGAGGCGTCGAGAGAAGAAGGAGCAAGGATGGAGTTTATTGTCCTTGTGGGACCTTTGAGAGAGGACAGCTACTCCGGTTTCAGATGCGTCCACTCCCCCCCCCCCCCCCCCCCCCCCCCAAGTTGGAGGGAGGTGTCACGGAACGTGAGGATGGGGACAGAGGTGAAGCAGCATTTGAGATCCGAAAAGGCTTTGTCAGCTAGAAGGTTCCACTGAACAGGGAGTTTTATAGAGGTGAGGGTAGTGAGGGGTGCTGCTACAATGCTTTAATTTCTAATGAATCGCCGGTAAAAGTTGGCAAACCCCAGGAAACATGGGAGCTCCTGTCGGCACATTGGTTAATCCAAATGGAACCATGAGGTACTCATAATGACTGGACGGTGTGTTAAAAGCAGTCTTCCACTCGTCCCTCTCCCTGATCCTGACCAAATGATATTTCTTAGGTCCAGCTTGGTGAAGAATCGGGCGTCTTGCAGAAGTTCGAAGGCAGAGGTCATGAGTGACAGTGGATAACGATTCTTGATCGTGATCTCATTCAGTCCCCTGTAATCTATACAAGGTCTGAGGGACTTGTCCTTCTTCTCCACAAAGAAGAAACCGGCACCCGCAGGGGAGGAGGAGGGGGCGGATTACTCCAGCAGAAAGAGACTCGGAGATATACTGATCCATGGTTTCTCTCTCAGGGCGAGAGAAAGAATAGAGTTGTCCTTGGGTCAGGTTGAGCCAGGAACAAGATCAATTGTGTAGTCGTATGGTCGGTGAGGTGGAAGCGAGGTTGCACTTGACTTGCTGAAACCGAGCTTGAGGTCATGCTATTCGGCTTGGACATTAGATAGGTAGGGAAACTCCTCCTTAGAGAGGGGGTCGGGGTCTTAATAGGAGCAACATGGATACACGACGAGAGAAAGGACGTGCTTCAGTCTAAGACTCAGTCTAAGCCCAGTCAATATGTGGATTATGAAGGGCTAGCTAGGGAAGGCCTTCCCACCGGAGTGGTTCCCAGAGAACTGAAGAATGACTAGAGCAGTTTGATGAGTTATTGAGGCTAGGTTGCTTCCGTCTAGGGCTTGGATGTAGAATGTGAGCCCAGGGGTAGAGAAGGGATCTTAAGGAGGTTAACTATGGATGAACAGGTTAACAGGTTAACAGGTTTTGGTCTACCGTTCCCCATTCTCTCACCTTTCCAGAAAGGGCGGTTATTATGTATGGCCCCTTAGACTGTTTGGAAGAAATGACGAGGCTTGTGGTTCAAGAACAAGAGAACACTGGGATAAAAAGAAGCGGCAGACGTTAGGGTCAACCATCATAAGGAGGTGGGGCGGGAAGGCGTGGCTCACGAGGTGAGGATGGAGAAGCAACAGAAACAGGAGCGACCGGAAGTGGGGTCTGTGAGGCTTGCATCTGCTGAATCTGAAACGTTAGGGAGGCGAGTGTATCAGTGACGGTTCTGAGGGTTTCAGTAACCTGTTGAATGTCTTGCTGATGTGTGCCAAGAAGAGCCCCCTGGTTTTCTAGTGCAGATCTCAGAACTCTGCTGGATCCATAATTGGTCATATTATACTGTCACACGCTGGGGTATAGCGGCAGAAAGTTAAAAGGAGAATCCAAGAGCAGAAACAATGATAATGTGCACTTACAGTCTTTGTGAAGATGCAGAGAAGCTCCAGATGGTTTTGAGTGTGAAAGCCAGTAATCCGAACATGCAATAGATCCACACGTGCAGGAAAATCGAAAAACGCAAGACAGTCTCGTAGTCAGTGTGCAACACGGAAGTCAAAGCTGGTAATCAAGTCATGTAGTAAATCCAAAAACGATAGGCAAGAACGAGGTCGATAACCAAACGTGGTCGATTACACGGTAAGCAAACGGCAAAACAAGCGTGGGAATATTGGCACAATCATCTGGCGAGGTGTTGATGTTTCTGAGTTCCTAAAATAGAAGAAATAATGAGGGCAAACAGGCAACAGGTGTGCTCAGAGCGGTGAATGAGGCAGTGAAAGGCAAGACGCGGACTGGAGCATGGATGGGAAGGAGCCAGGCTCATCTATGGTGTAGATGTAGCTTGCCGGGTTGTGACAGATATTGCTTGTCCTTTTGTACATGATATTATGATTTATGCAGTAATGTTTAGGGTTAAATTATTAATAACTGTTATCATATAATAATAAGTAGGAATTTACTATTAGTAGGGGGCATATGATTTCAGAATGTAATAATTATATTTAGTGTAGTCTTAACCTGTAATTAGCACGTTAACAATCAATAATCGATTAATCATTATAACTAATAGTGATGGGACGATATGATTTTGTCTCAATACAATACGGTGTTCACGATTCCATACAAACGCAATAATTATAAAGTACTATAGTAACATTATATGACTGCAGAATACTTTATTATTTATTATTTATTCCCTTTTTTCATTACTTACAATGAATTCCTCCCTCTTCCGACAAAGCATGCAGTGTGAAAGTAAGTAAATTTTCAGCATCCTTGCTGAACAAGGCCAGAGCAGTATCTTCAACTATAAATCTAAATACTTCATTTACTTGTCTTAAATAACTAATTAGTTGCAATTAGGCTGATAGAACTGTGAAACTGTGAAAGCATGAGCATGTTTTATCATTACTTAGTAGGGATGACAAAATTTAACCAAATTCGACATATGGTGATACAAAAATGACAGAAAACATAATGTTTGGTCTTACGGTATGTATTGAGGTCGTCATTAGGGCGTCAATGTCCAATATTGTGCGCCTTCTTGTGGTTGTACAACATAATAGATATGTAAGCGCCGGCGATATATTACGCAAAACAAACATTAACTTAACAGATTAAATTCTTAATGGCAATGAACCGATAAATCAATAATAATTAACATTTTTGTGCTTGTGTTAACTCGTACATTGGCTCATGATATAATATGGTATCATAAGCAGTTAAGATCATTTTGCTACTATTAGGTGAGGTGAGAAAGGACACATTACAGTATCACATTTTCAGAGATCAGTAAAGCAGAAGGCATTTTCTCCTGATATTCTCACTGATACCCATGATGCACTCCTGGTCGGTTTGCCTCCCCATTCCTGTGGCTGAGGTATATTGTGTGCTCTGGCATGCTGTTCAGGAAGGCACTGACTGGCATAAATCTCAGTTCTACAGGACTGTACCCGAGCTTTCACTCACACACTCTGTCCCTTGTTGAGCCCCCGTGTCCATTCTCCCCTGGCATGGCACTTCCCTAATCCGCTTAGCAAAAGACCCGTTGCATTCTGCTTTCTTTGTCTGCTTACACACAGTGATGCTTGTAGTCTTTAGGGTTTTTTTTTTTTCACTCCTTCAGGAATGATCCTGTATAACGGGCAGAAGAAGAAAATGGGAGCTGATTTTATTTCTCTCGGGCTTGTGGGTGGTCGTCCTGAGTTCAGGTAGGTGTGACAAAAAATAAACAAATGAACAATATAAGCCTAATAAAACATGATTTTTTTTTCTCTATCAATTGACATTTATATTTATATTTACTTTGTTTGACACCCATATGTAATCAATTATCTTACTGGAACTGACTTCATTCAATTCAGGTCTTTTTTCTTCAGGTACAAACATGATTGTTTAATATCTGGTGAAACACAAGTTCTTTAAGCACATTAAAACAAATGTTTATTTCATTTCTGCTCGTGTCCGGAAGGTTCGATGTGGGTTCGGGTATGGCCACCATCCGCTACCCGACTGCCATAAAGCTCGGGGAGTTCCATACAGTGCAGCTTTACCGTAACGGCACGCAAGGATCCATCATAGTGGACGACAAAGCTCCTGTCAACGGGACCTCCCAGGTACGGCTGCTGCCGTTTCACCAGTCGTGCACACTGGAGGCTTTCTCTTCTGACATTACTGTAAGTTTGATTCATGACATGCGGCAGGAGTTCATATAGAAAACATCTGCTGCATCTGTGCAGGGCAAATTCCAAGGACTGGATCTGAACGAGGAACTGTTTGTAGGCGGCTATCCAAACTACAGCATGATCGCCAAAACGGCAGAGCTTAAAAGTGGCTTTGTTGGTGAGGAAGAAATCTACTGTCTTTTTGTTTCACTATTCCATATAGATGTTACACAGTCATTTCTGTGTAATGTAACTTTTCCAACTTTCATCATGCTGACTCCATAACCCATTTTTTTAGGCTGCATTAGTCAGCTGATTATCCAAGGGGATGAAGTTATTTTCAAAGATCTGGAGAAGAATTCGACTGGCGTGACTAACTGCCCCACTTGCAAGGATAACCCGTGCCAGGTTTGATGACACTTAAGATTCAAATCGTTTTATCGTTGAATCAATCATTTAAACCACAGACAGCTAGATTACCTGCTATAAAAAATATACTGCGTGTTCTGGTATTGCTTTCAAAGTTAACTCGACCTGTTCCCTTTATTATAGGTGAGCCATACAGCTGTTTGTCAAGAATATAGCATTTAGGGGCATGAGGTTCCAATAAAATAAAGAATGATGGTCGTGGTGTTTTGTAGGTTTACGGGCTGGAGATATACAGTACATGCTGTTAAACCATGTGTTCAGGTAATGAACCAGCAGCGGCGTGTGCGGATGTGATCACATACTGCACGTGTCACCGGAGATAACCAGTAGGGGGCACATTGGAGAATTAAATCAGAGAGTTTTGCATAAAATGTACAAACATTGCAACACCCGAGGACCTTAGTTTCTTTGTAAACGTAAGCAATTAATAGGTCTTCATGTTACTGAGAAACCTGATGAAGCTGGCAAATCTTTGAATGTTATAAGGGCTGACACTGGAGACTCCTTTCCCAAAAAAAAGGGTTAAATAAACAATTTCAGAGTCCCCTGGGATAAGCTCCAGGCCCCCTGTGATCCTTTATAGGGAATGAGCGAGAGATTAAAGTGGTATATGAAATAAGGAGTGGTTGTCAATGACTGTGTTAAAACAGGACCTGTAAAAGACACATACGATCTGCATTTTGCATTCACCCTGATTGAGGGTCTAGCTTTACTTGCAGTATGTTGCTACACTGAGGTTGTGTTTTGTGGTACAGCACGGCGGACGGTGTAAAGAATCAGTGGAAAGTCTGTACAAGTGCTCCTGCCTGAGCGGATACACTGGGATCAACTGCCAGCACAACTTTTTCGAACGCTGCCATCCAGGTCAGGCACAGAGAACAGAAAATATACTGTGGAATGTACAGTTGACAGATGGACAATACAATATTACAGTGCTTAAAATCAGTAGATTGACATCATGTAATCATTTTCATAATATCTCTCTCAACCATGGGTAGCTGTAGCATCTCATTTCTTGTATGTTGTGTGTTGCATCCTCAGAGGCATGTGGTCCTGATGCTACCTGCATTAACCGGCCCAACAATATTGGCTACGACTGCCGCTGCCACCTCGGCAAACACGGACACAAATGCATGGACGGTAAGGATCGATGATGTGTTTTGTTTCTATATTTATACATACTCTGGTATGTATAATAATAGAAATTCTTTGGGAGTCACACTAACGTCTGCACCATTAGGCACGCTGGTGACGACGCCGCTGTTCAACACTGACGATTCGTATATCGCGTACCCTCCTCTTACAAACATCCACAACGACCTGCGTATCGACATCGAGTTCAAGCCCATGGACGAAGATGGTTTGATGTTCTTCATTGGTGGGCAGAAGATGAAGGTGGAGGACTTTGTCACTCTCTCGCTTGTGGGCGGACATGTGGAGTTTCGATATGAGCTTGGCACAGGTAGGAGTTTGTTTGTTTGTTTGTTTGTTTGTTTGTTTTATCAAGAGGGCTTATATATTTGGTGTTAATTGATCTCTGGGATATTTGTGCATGACCTGCTTGTAGGCCAGGCCTTGCTGCGGAGTCAGAAGCAGGTATCTGTAGGCAAGTGGCAACACGTGACCGCAGAACGCTTGAACCAGGACGGCATTCTGAGGCTAAACGATGGGCCCGAGGTCAAGAGGTCATCTCCTGGGAAGGCCCAGGGTCTCAATGTCTATACGTCCATGTTCCTGGGTGGCGTGCCAAATAGGGATATCCTGCCCAAACCTGCCAACGTCAGCATGTTCTTCGACGGCTGCATCGGAGAGGTCCTTCTGTCGACTATTATACGTCTACTTCTACAACATTATATATTTAGCATTAAATTAGACTATCTTTCGTCTCCAGGTGTCTATCAATGGGAAGAAGATCGATCTGTCCTACACTTTCACACAGAGCAGGGCCATCGGTCAGTGCATTGACGCTAGCCCATGTGACCGCAGGCAGTGTAAGAACGGTGGCACCTGCATGCCCAGCGCTGAGTACGAGTTTCAGTGCCTCTGCAGAGACGGCTATGACGGTGAGCTTAATGTGCACATGGTGTTACATGTTGCCCCAGGGTTGGCTAAAGGGCCAGGATTTCTATTAGTGCAATCATCTAAACAGTAGTTCTTTATTATTTAAATAATTTTTAATTGTAACTCCTTTGTAATACACATTTACACTCAGGTTCATAAATATTGGAATGTTAATTGAATTGCTACATTTTGGGTATTTGGTCTCTCAACGTCACCATATCGAGTTTGATAGAAACCACTCATGGTGCGTGAAACTGCTTGTCAGCCATTTGTTCCATTATTTATAATGGAATCCCATTAAAAATGGGGGTGAAAGTGGCGGCAATTCCTGAACGTTTAATGCCACACTTCTGTCAAACTTCTTGAGAAAATCTTGACTACAAAAATATATATATATATATCTCATAGTCCCAATATTCATGAAACTGGCTATATGTGTGAATGCATCACATATTACACAGAACACTTTTGCATTCATTAGAAAAGAATACTGATCTCATTTAGGCGATTTTATTACAGGGCCACTTTGCCATTTTCGGGATGCTGCTGGGCAGGGTCGCTCATTGGTGAAGGTGTTGTGCTATTGATCATGAGGTCCCAGGTTCAAAACCCCAGCACTAGCAAATGATCACAGTTGGGTCCTTGAGCAAGGTGCTCAGATGTAAAATGAAAACATTCTACGTCTGGATAAGGGTGTCTGCCATAAATTACATTAAAATGTAAATGTGCTACTGTATGTGCAAGGGGAAATTCAATAGCAGGAAAGCGCAATGAACACCATATTGTCTCGTGTGCATTGTTGTGGATTCTTTTAACGAAATGATGCACATGTTGGGATGGAACCGCTCCATTTCTGGGCAAAAATTTAAAAAAGAAACACAAAATAATGTAAAATCTTGTAGTGTTGAGTCATACAGTAGATGATAGAAGATTCAGTTTACTAGTGAGCATAAAGATCAGTTCGAGCCTGTTCCAGAGCGATGCGGGCATCAGGGTAAGAAGGGATGCGCATGAAGCCATACACCATCATGCACAGTGTCCACTGTCCAAGCCTCTGGAGACAGTGTTATGATCTGGGGTTACTTCAGTTGCTCAGGTCTAGACTCAGCAACGTTATGTGGCGATAAAATTAAGTCAGCTGACGAGCTGAATGTACTGAATGACCAGGTTATCACATCCTTGGAGCTTTTCTTCCCTGATAGACCAGGCAATTGTGACCCAGTGGTTCTGGGAGCATAAGGAATCATTTTCACACATGAATTGGACACCATGACCAAAGCTAAAGTCGGTCGAACGCAACTTTAGTGGCCAGGCAGTGTGTATTTTATGGAGAAAATAAACTAAGTTGTGTACAGTAGTTTCACCGTTTGTAAGAGAGAAATAAAATGGAAATGGTTGTGTTGTAGGAGAGCGCTGTGAGCTGGTGAAGGACACTTGTCTGCACTCGTCTCAGTGCCACAACGGAGGCAGCTGCGTGAACGGTCACTGCGTGTGTGCTGCGGGTTACGCGGGCATCTTCTGCAGAGAAGGTGAGTCTTCTCTGTCTGTCTCTCTCCGTTCTGTAACACAATGCCGAAGTCTGTGCGTATACAGTATAATACATTAGTCCATGCCCGACCTAGACGTACTGCTGAAGGCCAGAATAACTAAAAAGCTTTTATTCACATTAGAGAAGCCTTTTACATACTGTAGAAAGCCTGCTATTGATAGAACTAATAATCTCCACACTCACAGCTTTGAGATGATTAAAACTGGTCAGTTGGTTGAAGATGAACTTTTCCCCCCTCTGACATACGAGCGTCTCAGTCCACTGAAACAAGACTCAGAGCTCCCAGAGGTAAACGCTCCTAACTTCAGCTCTAATGCCTAACTGTGTGTCTGACCCATGCGCTCTCTCGTGGCTGTTATCCTACACACACAGGGCAGGAGACCAACGTCGTCGAGGCACCGTGGAATTTGGAGGGCAGCGGGGTGAACGGTACGGTATCCGTCCTGTCTGCCTGAGCCGACACTAACCAGATGAACTCTCTCCTCTAACACCCCGCACTCCAAATCCAAAGCTGAGAAAAACTGAAGAAAAAAAAAAAAAGCTATAGATGCACATCATTTTAGGTGTCCATGTACTGTACATGAGCGAACAGTTCTTCACCTCGAATTCATTTGTTAGCAGTTTCCGAGAAACGTCTAGCAAAAGCTACAGTCCTGTTAACCCAGTTCACTCATCATCGACGACAGTGCATGTGCCCTAAAAAAACCAAACAGTCGCTTGACTTTCTCTTCGAAGCTGCTAATAAGTGCTGAGAAGCAGTCATGCAGCCTGGGCCCTAAAATAATGTGTGTCTAAAATCAAATTGAAGAGTAAATATGTTATATGACATACCTTAACAAAGATTTTAGTCGATGAGAATTGACTAAAATGGTTTCGGGGAGGCTTATCATGGTGTAATGAATTTGTATGGTTTTGAGGTTTAACATCCCTTACTGTATTTGTTGCTCTTTTGTACCATCAAATTTCATCATCAAATAGATTTTGGCTGCTTTACATTTAGACTCCCTTAATGTGTCATTAGCTAACGTGAACACAGCAGCTTTAATACAGCATCATTAACATTTAATGAGGGATTAAGTTGTGGATTAATTAACAAGCCAAAAATAATGAACACCATAAGTTAATGAATAGTCTCGTTTAGAAATAAAACTAAAATGCAACAACCGAGCACACACACTCATTCACACACTAGAGACTGTTTGGAGATCCCAACCGGCCCAAGCTGGGCACTCGGAGTACCCGGTAGAGACCAACCAAAGAGAACACTCCATCCATACACAGACCGGAATGGAGAGTCGAACTCCCAATCCCGGAGGCGACAGGGCTAACTATGGCTAGTGCTGACAAGAGATCAGAGTAGTTCGTGGTTAAAATGTTGGACTATGGATCAGAAGGTTATGGGTTCAAGTCCTAGCCCTAGAAAGCTACCATTGTTGGATCCTTAAGCAAGGCTCTCAACATTCAACTGCTGAGACGTACAGTATAATGGTATAACTAGATAGGGCTATGTAGGATTATGTCGGGTTATGGGTTCCAAAAACCCAACAGTGGCAACCTGGTGGTGCCCGAAACCTCTCTGACCTGCCAATGAGCAACCCTGAGCCTCAATCTCAAAAAATAATGTCAGTTAAGGGATCCTTAATGTAAAGCGTTCCCATTCATTTCAACAAGGGGAATCCAAACGTTGAACATTTTAACATTGTATTTTGCAGTTTATTTCAAATGGAGCATTGATTAATCATATCCAGTTTAAAAACTGTAGGATTCCCCTTTTCCTTCCATACAATCATCCATATGATCCGTTACTAACTACTAAACGTCAAGCACTAAATAAAACACAAAAACAGGTGAGTCTAAGGTCAAAGGGTGTGATGAATGACACGCGGTTTTGGTAAGCATTCAACCGCCTTGAACATCGACTTACTGTATATTGTTCGGAGTATGTGTCTGTAAGAAATGCCTGCCCTTGTGTGTGTCATATGCCATTTGTGTGTGTGTGTGTGTGAGATTCTGTTTGGCGTCATCCTAACTACCGTCTTCTCTCTTGTGGAAATTTTAACTGTTTTGTATGTGTGTGTAATGTAATGTGCTTGTCCTTGTTGTCTTGTTGATTCATCAGAATCAGAATGTGTTTATTTATTCATGAGGACAGAAATGTGACCTGCTAACAACACTCTTTACATCATACTGTATACTGTACATGCAATATGGTAATAAGATGCTCCAATCTGAGCATGACGCACATACAGTAATGTATAGCACACAAATGGGTCGTTCCTTGTACTGTATGCTGTGTTGCATAGACCTACTGTATTGTTGCCTCTATAGTGTGGACACGTCATCTGAATTCACAGTGTAGGATATAAGTTATGTATTGATCCATGGAATAAAACATATAGTGGTGTGATGTTACAGGAGAACGATTACCCAATCATTCTGTGATGATGAATGCCTTAAAATATATACGTAACTTTTCTTTAGCACTAACCAAACACAAACCACATGCATCTTCTGCTACTCTTGTGTTGTACAAGAGTATTGCGTTTTCTTCTTTTGAGTCTATGGCTGGGTTGGTGCAGTATCGCCATCTACTGGACTGGAATGTGGAGCGGAAGAATGAATTTAATCAACGTTCATCCGTCCAACTAGGGACCATGGAGGCCAAGGGTGACCATTGTATTTATTCCCATTTTACAAACGTGTTAGGACCTCCGGTCAACATTCACACGCACATTGAAACACTGTGGGCAATTTGGGAACGCCAATCAGCCTAATCTGCATGTCTTCGGACGTTTGGCAGATACATACAGAAAAAAGGCAAAATTGCATTTCCAAATTGCCTGTAGTGCGTGAATGAGCGGGTAAGTGAGAAAAGAAAAAAGAAAAAGAGAAATGAAAGAACTGAACGTTATTCATCAAGGTTCATCAAGGTGACTCCGTACTAGGAGTCAGTACTAATGATACTAATATTAAAATTAGAGGGAAAAATAAAATAAGAGATTTAATTTCATTTATTTCACTTAAGGACAATATTAGGTTAATTTGTTTATTTTAAAAACATTTATAGGTACAGTACTTTTTTTTTTTAGCTATACGTTACTGTGCAAAACCCTTGAGCCAGCCCTCATTTCTTCACATTGAACTAAATGTAATGATGTTGATTAAATGAAGAAATGGCAACAAATGTTTTACTGTGACAGCCTGCAGATAAAATAAAAAAGATCAAATAAAAAAATGTATAAATAAATAAACAAATAGATTAAAAAAATTTTAAAAATTAAATGTCTTTTAGGAAGCCTGGTGAACTATTCCTCAAGACTTCATTAAAATACAAGAAAGTCTGGAAGCAAAATACGAAGAAATGGGGGTGGCTCAAGAACTTTGCACAGTACATAATCAATATTATTTATTTACTGCTTAGTTATTATGAAGGTAATAACTAAGGTACAGGGAGCGACCCAGTTGCTACCACATTGCATTTAAATGAATGCACCACACCATCAGTGGTATTTCTTATTTATTTATCTCGTATCACACATTCCAATCAATCAATAAACATGCCTTCATCTTTATTTTTCTGTTCATCTTTGGGTCTTTCCATCACCATCCACAGGATGGCAGCGCGTCCGCAGTCTAGCCTGGAGCCCCTCCGTGCTGTGCATCATCTAAACCTTGTGCTTCTCTTACAGATTCCCCGGTACAGTACGCTGCATTTTTCCACGATGACGGCTACCTCGGCCTTCCCAAACACATGTTTCCACGCAGGTCAGGAGATCATGCTAGTTTGTCTAGTCAGAGCTGCTGTTATAACTACAATGACTCGAGTTCAACCTCACATTTTGTATTTTCATTTATTTCAGTGCTCCTGAGGAACCTGAGACTATCGAGCTGGAGATAAATACACTCTCTTCAGACGGACTCATTCTGTGGCAGGGGGTGGTATGTTGCAATATGCTGATATCGATGACGATACACACACTGTATAATGAACATATATATCAAAACATGAATTATATACGTGTGTGTGAGTGTATATAGAGTCAGCCAAAAAGATGTATACACACTCCTACAGTTTTTATCCACGCCTTTTTTAACCCTCAAAATGAATTACGGCAGCAGCGTGTAGTTTTATGCTGCCTTTAAAGATGTCACTAGATGCACCATCATTGATGCTATCATGTGATCGTCAGAAGAGAGGCATACATTTTTCATGTTGAAGTGTGTATACATTTTTTTGGCTGACTTTTATATACAATTTTATATATAAAATTTGTCTGAAGTACAATACTTAAAGACGTTCTGCCTTGATGGTGTCCAAGCACTAGTGAAACACTGGGATAAGCGCATTAGTGTAGCAGGGGATCATATAGCGACATAAAGGGTGTATTTACTCTCATAACTGTGTTCTGTTATTCTGCACAATCAAAAGTCCCGGTTCGACTTGAATGCCTCTTGGACATCATAAAAATAATAATAATAATAAATATATTAAAAAGCATTGCTATGCATATTCTAACTCAGTGCAATGTTGAGTATGAACCATTTCAGATTCTTTTAAAAGCTAAAAAAAAAAAAAAAAAGCTTTTAAAAATAGGACATGGGTAGGAAATTTTATTTAAGAGATTTTCTTAGATTAGATTTTTGGCTTTTACGTCCAAAAAATTCAAAATATAAAAGTACATGTATTACCCCAACTCATGCTGCTTAACAGAGAGCAAAAAAAACAAAAAAAGTTTTAAAATGTCCTGTATAATATGGTTATAGTCTGCGAAGGAAGATGATTTTTCCCAGCTTTTCATCTTGAAGTTTTATGATTCGGAGAATTGTCAGACTGGTTTAATAACCTGCTTCAAATGGACTTTTATGACCTGCATCGCGTTTTAACAGCATGTGACACACCAAGCTGTTAGCTTTTCCCACTCACCGTAATTTCTGCATTTATGAGATTCATAACCACCCGTGCAGTGAGCTCAAACTCATGGACTCATTGTGTTTTTTATGTGTGCGTGTGTGTACGTGTGTGTGTGGATGCTTGAATGCACTGCATGCTAACATGCTCCCCTCACCTACCCCGGGTAATGTCCTCAGGAGCCCGAAGCCACCCTGAAACCGCATGCTCGTAACAAGGCATCGGCTCTCCGTCAGCAGACACACAATCAAGGTGGTTCCCCCAGGTGTTTTCTGTAGACGTTGGAATGAGTGAACATGCAGGTTTGGCTGTTTGGAACTCGGTTTGATCTTTGCGCGAAAAAAAGAACACAGCTTCTAAACGTAGCCATAAAAAGATGATAGATTACAGTCTGTCATACTATGAGGAATAAAAAAGGTTAACTGTTGGGTAAAGATGAATAAAACATCTCAGAACTTGCTGTTATAAAAAAAATAATAATAATTATCATAACCATGCCATCATTCTTTTTTTTTTTTTTTTTTTTTTAATAACAGGATGCATTCACCAGCATGAGGTAGTAGTCTAGTGTTTATGGTCAACCCAAGAATCACATTCATAACTGAATCTAATCCTCGCACAGGCAGGCAAGAGCGGAATTATGTAATATATAATCAAAGAAACAATAAAGGGTAAAAAAAAAAAGAAATATATATATATATAGGAAATTGCTCAAATTAAAAACTGATTTTTTGTAAACTTTTGTTTACACCCTAATAAATAATTGCATGACTTTCGCATGGATTTGTAAGCCTCAAGAACATTTTAGAATGAAAACAGTTGGTTTAAATCATATAAAAGAATCTATATAAAGAATATTGTATAAAGAATACAAAGAAAAATGGAGTATAAAAAAAAATTATCAAACGAGTAATATAAAATTTTAAATGTGAATATAATTTTAAAAAAATGACGGTATAGAAAATATTGAAAAGTATTTGCTGTAAATTTTTGCTGTAAACATTATGAACATGTAATAAAAACTTGAAATGGAATTTAAACGGAATTAACATCATTTTGCATTTAATTTAACATCGTCGTATGTTAATGTTAATACATAATTTTATTTTATTAACAAGTAATGTCAATCGTTTAACATGACCTCTGGATTCAAATCTTTCATTCTGCACTGTATCACTTTTCACAGGAATCAGGAGACAAGGGAAAAGGCAAGGACTTCATAAGCGTTGGCTTACAAAACGGACAAGTGGCGTTCAGGTGAGCCACCGAGTCGTTCACTGGTTGTGTTGGAGACGACGTGCATCACACAGATCGCGAAGTGTTTGTTTAAAGAATGTGTCTGACGTGGCTCATACAGTATTTAGAGCAGGGATATGTTATTACAGTAGACAGTGTTAAACCACAGTGCTGTGAAATGCTGTATTCTGATTGGTCAAAAGGTAAAATTTGATTTATTTGCAAATTGTCTGGTCTCGTTTAAAGGACATACTAGGGACTGGTCTGGTCTGGTCTATTTCGGCCGTCCCTGACTGGTGTGGTAGCGCTGGTGTGGGAGCCCCCTGGTGACACGGGAATCGGATATGAATAAATTATACCCCCCCCCCCCCCCCCCCAAAAAAAAAAGATTTTAAAAAATAATTTAAACCATGACCAGTACAAAAACAAAACTAAACAATTTCACCTTATAATTTAAAAAACGTTTTTATTTTCTTTGAATAATTGAATAATTTCATTTCCCATAGTTACCAGCTGGGCAGCGGAGAGGCAGAAATCCTCTCAAAGGAACGCATTAATGATGGACGCTGGCACAAAATCACTGCAGTCAGGTACCTTTTCGTTTCACATTTACATTCAATTGCTGAGTGTTTTCTACACATTCCTACAGCAATGTCTAAAGCAGAGACTTAAAGACATGAGCGAAACCTTTTTCTGTTACTATTATTAGTACATTTTCAGGACTTATTTTTAGCTTGATGGTGGCTAGACAGTGTTACTGGATAGGACAAACCAAGATTAAGCCTGGATTAAAGTTTCTCTCTCTCTCTCTTTATAAAGATACTGTATATAAACATTGACCTTAAAACCAATTGATGATGTGAAAGGTACTGCAGGCATGATGAAAACGCAGAGGACAGAATCGTTTTTCTGAAGTTGATATTTTAATCCGTAGCTAAAAGTTTGACTGTTGATTTGTTTGTACGCGTTTTGTATAATGGTACAACCTGGACAGATGAATTTGTGCTTCTGTTGTAAGCAGGACAGGAAAGCAAGGCTACATTCAGGTAGATAACAGGACGCCTCAGCGTGGACAGTCCCCCGGCAAGAGCGTCATGGTAAACACCAAAGGCAGCATCTACCTGGGTATGACTCTCCTTACAGTCCTAGATTTTGTAATGCATGTTAATGTAATATGCTGATTATAATTGCGATCATACATTGAACATACATAACATTAACACCACTGACAGGTGAACTGTCAACAATATAAACTGGCAATAATACTGGTGACCGTATCCTGGGAACATCCATACCCATGGGTAGCAAAGGCCAGATCATCCAGTCCAATCCCACAGACAAGCCAATGCAGTACACGTTGCCTAAAAAAGTCAATGCTGGCTACAATAAAAAGACACCAGAACACCACAGTAAACCACAGCCCGCCCCGCACAGGAACCCAACCGACACAACCTCCAAACTCTTTAGATCCCAGTCAGATTGAGCAACCATGAGTTGTGCTGAAAAAGCAAGTCCAATCCATGAAGGCATCCAAAGGAGTAACCTACATCATCCAAAGGAGCCACTGCCAATGTCCTGGTGTCAGACAACAGGAGGTCCTTCAGAGCCACACCCTATGGGGCCAGAACCACCCTAGTGGCACAAGGAGAACCAAAAAACCAGCATGATTAAATATTAATGGTGTTTCTGTCATGGCTGATCAGTGTTTTACTGAGACGTTCTTATAGGGCGCTGATTTGCTCAATTGATATTTAATGTTCAGACATTTGTGTATAATTTAGATGATTCTTTTACATCTCTGGTTTATAATATTTGATTATACTGTATAATTAAATTATAACTTGTTATGCAAATAATTCTGTTATTAGAAAGTCTATCCTAATTAAGAACTATTACAGTACATGTAGATAAAGAGGTATTAATAATGCAAGTAATTTAATACTATATATATATATATTTGTTGTGTGTGTGTATATGTATATCTATCTATCTATCTATCTATGGGAAATGAGCTTGGAAAAAAAAAACACACACACACAATTGTTATTGCATCATAAAATTCATTAGCCAATCAGGTTTCAATATGCAAATTAAAGTAATGCGTGCAATTAGACACCTCTGTGAAGGACTTCTTCCAAAGTGATGGGAAATTATAGCATGTTACATTTATATGTGTGTGTGTGTGTGTGTGTGTGTGTGTGTTGTGTCCAGGTGGAGCCCCAGACATGGCTGCTCTCACTGGTGGGAAGTTCCCCTCAGGCATCACAGGTTGTGTGAGGAACCTGTCTCTGCTTAACGCCCGGCCGGGAGAACAAGCGTCGCAGCCCATCGACCTGCAGCACCACACTGGAGACGGCAAAAACGTGCGGCGCTGCTCATCGTAGGCGAAGACGATGCAGCGTCACCTAGAGACTGAGAAAATACTCACACACACACACACGCATGCATACGACTGTTCTTACAAACGTACAGGATTGCATTTCACTTCCATTTTAACCTTCGTACACACGTACCATAAGAGACATACAGGATTCTATGAGACAGCCAAAGTGTTTTTGCTTTGTGTTTAACTTACACACACACACACACACACACACACACACACACACACACACACACACACACACACACACACACACACACTGATATTCTCTTGGTGCCTTACTGCTGCCAAAAAACTTTTTTTTTTTTTTTAACTCTGTGCTGCATAAACCAAAAGAGGGAGAAAGTAAAACACTACATCTTTCACAAAGTGTCGTATAATGAAGGACGATTACATGGGAAATCAGTTTACATAGTCCTGCAGTTGTTGTTTTTTTAGACATGATTTAAGAAAAAAAAAAGAATTTGTAAAAAAAAAAAAGACAAAAAAATACATGACTTGCTTTCACTGATGGCTCGGATCCTACGTGGTCAGAAATGATGTTTTTACAGCACTGAATTTTTATTTATATGCATATGAATATATGGATCTATATTAAATATTTGTGTCTGGGAGGAAGCTAATTAACCCTAGCCTGTTTTTTTTTTCCCCCTCTCAAGTATTTTTTTTCCCTCTAGGTCCTAATAATGTGTGTCTAAGGCTTGTGCGCTGAGCTGTGTTTAATACTTGAAGACTCTGCAGCCTTTCGTTTCTTCTCTGTTCTCTCTGAGACGGTTTAGACACTTCTAGAACACAGGGACGGGGAGGGGATGGGTTCTGTACACTGGGAAGGTCCTAGCTCCAAATACACTCCACATCTCAGGTGACGACGAAGCAAAAGACGAGAGAAGCATCGGATGCTCAAACCAGCGATCTTTCTTTTTTATTTTTTTGGAGGGACATTTTTTTTTCTTTTTTTTTTTATATACACAGGTTATATTTAAGAGAAACCATCAACCTTCCATACAGTACGTTAACCTCTAAATTACTGGTGTATATGAAAAACCCAATGGTGCTAAACACATTACAAGCACATACTCTTCTGTCTTCTGCCAATGATTTGCCTCCGTGTTTCTAATGTAACATGTATTGTAAGTAGCAAAAACCACAAGTTTGCAATAAAAGTATTTTTGCTTAATGCCAACCTAGAACTGAAGTCCTGCAACAGTATTTATTTGTTCTGGATGGGTCTATTTTTGGATTAGCCAGGGCTTAAATGAGCCAATTTGTCACGGGGGAGGCAGAGGAGGAAAGAACCCAATAGCAGACACTGATTCCCTTAAAGGAATTTTTTATTAGCGGTTAAAAGATTAGGTAAACAATGGCTGGAGGAGCGTACAGTATGTGTGTGTGTGTGTGTGTGTGTGTGTGTGTGTGTGTGTGTGTGTGTGTGTGTGTGTGTGTGTGTGTGTGTGTGTGTGTGTGTGCGCGTGCGTGTGTGTGAGTGAGAGAGTCAGCACGCAGAAAAGAGGAATCCGAAGGGCAACGGGGTCGGCAACGAGACAAACTTTCAAAAAACTAGAATATACACGAGGACGTAAGGCACGCGAGCGAGACACTGCGGCACAGACTGATGCACTCGGCTTGCTTTTAAGGCCTAGGGATGACTCCTAATCAGATACAGGTGTGTCGCTGGGCACCCTTAAAGCTCCGGGGTGGAGTTAGGGATGTGAGGAGCTAGGTGGGATGAGCTGGCTCGTGACACAATTCGATTTTCCCCCATGTGACATCACATAAGACGACACCCCTCACACGGCGTGTTGCTCAGCTCTGCTCTTCTTTGGAGAGGTGTGCTTAAGCAGGAAATGCATAAATGTTTCATAAAAAAAAAAAGAAGCATTTTTGCAAGATTGGATGTCGGAGCGATGGATAATGGTCATGTGATCTGATGAGTCATGGGTGTGTCATGGTAAGAGGGGAAGTGAATGAAGCGATGCACCCATACGTTTTGATCTGGTGTTGCTTCAGGTGTTCAGGTCTAGGCTCAGTAAAATGAAGTCAGCTTGATGACCTGAATGCACTGAATGACCAGCTGATCACATCTACAGTATGGATCTTTTCTTCCCTGTTAAACTGTAAAAGAATCTTTTTCCCCCGTGGACCCGAGTGTTGTAGCTAATGTTGAAGAACTGTTCGCACCAGAATCCATGCATCATCGGTTCATAAAAGCGACAGCAAAGAAGCACTTTATGATTTAGGCCATGGCCAACTTTCGGTTAAAATACAAACACAAAAATGGATATTTGACAGAGTAAACATATACAGATAGTGCCATTGTGATATACCGATTAGCCATAACATTAAAACCACCTAGGTTTTGGGTCTCCCATTGATCTGCAGAATGTTTACAGAGATGACGCCATTGACAAGAGCAATGTCCACAGATAAAGACAAACCGACCAATGAGAGACAATCAACCAACCCAAGGTTTTGAAAATGGCGCAAAGGCATCGCTTGTGATGGAAACTACAGTACAGTATGTTGAGTAATACCATTGTGTAGAAGAAGAGTTACTCTTTTAACATGTGCAATTTGAACCACCTATGTCAGTTAAGAAGAGTTCTGCTTTTTGTTTTTTGCATTACTTTTGGTACGGCCCTCGTATTTCTACAAAAAGGAAATGTGTCTTAAGATAAACAACAGCTTACCAGTTGTGCAAATCAACATGAAACTGAGATGATGAGGACAGGTTCTCTATTTTGCTTGTACTACAGTACATACCTGCACATAATGACGTTTTCACAATGCATGTGTGTGTGTGTTTAGAACAAGATCGTATACACAAAGGGTTACTAAGAATTACCATGCAGTGGAGCAACATTTCAATCCCACAGTGTCCTTGAAGGCTTGAATACAATAAACAAAAGCGATTGTATTACTAGAGTACAAAGATCATAGTTCAGATATTTTATTGAGATGCTGATCATTATCTGTATTATTTTGTCCAGTAATTGAAACCACACTTACTGAACATCTTTGCTGGTTTACTTCAAACCTGTATCTCAACTAAGAGACTTTGCCTTCATCACGTGTTAACTTTCGCTACTGTGTCAGATGAGGTTGAGCTGATTTAGCATGCAAATGGTTCACACACAGTATGCATAATGCTCTGCGTTCTTGCATTACGCCAGTCAACAGATTATTTATTTACTAAACATGTATTACTAGAATGCTTTTATATTTTTATGAAGGGAGAGCATACAGTACAATTACACTATGCTAATGTTTAACCCTTATTATAGTCATTACTGTATATAACCACTAAACACACTGACATGCATATTGAAGGTTTTAGTCCAGCCATCCTTTCATTATTTTTATATCCCAGATATACTCATAAATCATTTTAAATTATACTACTGCACTATAACCAGATGTTTGATTAGTTGTCATAACATAATAACCTTGGTGTACAATTATGTGATTCCGCCTGGCTTCATAAAATGATCGGCAGGTAACTACTGTAATACTAACATTTCAAGCTTTCGAATTAATAGCTAAGTAATGTTTTGGGGTTGAATCCCAAATAGCGTTTAAATGGAAAGCTAGTGCACTGTGTAAGTTGAAGAATCCTTTCTTCCACGCATGAAGTAGTATCCTTCCTCAGGGGTTAAAGAGGGATTTGGGATTCAGTCTTATGTTAGAAGCCTGCTACTGTAGTGTTGTCACTCTAGTTAGTCGTGAAACACAACACAGATGGTTCAGAGACAATTCAGAATGGGTTAGAAGCAATTACTAAGCAGGCAAAGTGTTGTTTAAGATGATGTAATGTTTTTCTTTCCCATGCCTGGTTTTGAATGTGGGTTTTGGCATTGGTTTCCGGTAAGTAACGTCCTTTCTGCCGTCCATAAGTGAGCGGACCATGGCGGACAGACATCATGCTGAAACCACATCAGGTCCCAAGACTTGGTCCTGGTCTCATCAAGACATCAGATATCAAGGTCAATATTGTTACAGCAGTAACGTTATCATAACACCTGTATAATTTCCACTTCAAACTTCCATGTCATTTCCACACATACTGTAAGACATATTTCCCCAATAATCATAATCTAGTATAGTTGTATTTCCCCTTTCATGCTAGCTGTCAAAATCTGAGATGGGAAAGAGTCTTACGGAATTAATTGGAACAAAACTTGAAGAGAGGTGTGGAGAGGCATGAAGAGCATTACTGGATACAAGACAGATGGCCAGGCTTTTGAGGGGAATGTGGAACATGCAAACAATCTCAACACTTTGTCCTTCCATCATCCCGTCCCTCGGCTTCGGCTCCAATACATGCTCCTCTGCTCCCCGGGCCTCCCACACACAGAAAACAGACACTACTTCTGCACTCCCCTCAATCAATACCGCAGATGATCAGGTCAAACGTGGTCTGAACAGGCTCTGTCCGACAAAAGCTGCAGGTCTGGACAAAATCAACCCAAGTTTCCTGAATTCTTTTGCTCCCCAACTCTGTAGGGCTCTCAGGCACCTATTTAGTCTGAGTCTGTTTCTACAGACAGTCCCTGCAGTGTGAGGTTTTGAGAGACTGATTCTGGATACACTTTGTCCTCTGGTGAAATCCTCTTTGTATCCTCTTCAATTTGCCTATCAGCTTTTCTTTGGAGTAGATGATGCCATAATATACAGTACATGCTCCACCAAACCTACTCCCATCTCGACAAACCTGGGACCACTGTAAGGGTTATGTTCTCCAGTAGGGGTTATGTTCTCCAGTTGACTTCTCCAGTGCCTTCAACACTATTAGCCCAGCAGAACTGGGGGATGAAACTGAAGAAGATGCACATAGATCTCCCTCTGGAGTTAGCGTAATTACCTACAAATCAACATCACGAAAACAAAGAAGCTGGTGGTAGGCTTCAGGAGAAGTAAGACCTATATCTGTAATCTATAAGTGAATCCTATATCTGTCCTGCGGGAGACAGTGGGTATGGTCCATCTCAACAAAAAATTGGACTGGTCACTTAACATAATGGCACTCTACAAGAAAAAAAACAGGTTGTATTTTCTGCAAAGACTCGGGTCCTTTCTTTGGATGTTCTATGAATCGGTTGTGACAAGTGTCATTTTTTTATGCTGTGGTTTGTTGAAGCTGCAATATGAAAGTGTCTGACAGAATTAGACTGGACAAGGTTATTAAAAAGGCCAGTGTTATGCTCTAAAATGCCCCCCTGCCACGGATCCCCCCCCCCCCTACATAATCTCTATCAAATATTATATTAGAACATAAATTCATAGGTTTATGATTTACAAATAACAAATTAGACCAAATGAATCTGATTATAAAATAAGCAATATAAAAAATACATGTATATGTAAAATATTTTTTATATAAATTGCATATAATTTTTTCATATACTGTACATGTATATTTTTATATTGCTTATTTTATAATACAAATAGTTGATGTCATTTTTCATCATAAACAATACTTATTTAGTGTAAACATTTTTGGATCATATGACAAACCCCTGCAAAAGAAAAGTGCCGCAAAGTAAACATTACATGAGGTTTGTATTAATGGTCTCGACCACTGTCACGTGCCTTGGGTTCATTATAATAGTAATATCATATTTGATAATAATAAACCTCTGAATGTATGTTTTAATATAATATTTGAAAGAGATTACGTGGGGGGGGGGGGGGGGGGGGCAATCCGTGGCAGGGGGCATTTTAGAGCATAACACCGGATCTGTGCTAGGCATGGAGCATAAACCAATACTTGTTTCAACAGTCATTTATCAATGCTAACTCTCTGAAATGATATAATATAACATTAATACAATATTTGTTCCCCTGGTCATTTATTAATACTATAATAATAATAATAATACATTTTATTTATAAGCGCCTTTCAAACACTCAAGGACACTGTACAAAAGTTACATAAAGGCACGTAGAAACAAGACAAAACAAAAACAAACAAAATATACCAGCAACAAAACAAAAAAGAGAAACTGTGCAAGAGAGAGGGCAGGAAGGATTTAAGGTGGGTAAGCAAGATTAAACAGGTAAGATTTGAGTTTGGTTTTAAAGAGAGACAGTGAATCAATGTTGCGGATTTCTGGTGGTAAAGAGTTCCAGAGCCGGGGAGCAGAGTAACAGAAAGCCCTCTGTCCCATAGTGGAGAGACGAGCAGAAGGCACAGAGAGATGGAGAGAAGGGGCAGATCTGAGAGAGCGAGAGGGAACATGAATATGAAGAAGATCAGATACGTAAGAGGGGGCAAGATTGTGGAGAGCTTTGAAAGTAAGAAGAAGGATCTTGAAGTCTATACGGTGCTGTACCGGAAGCCAGTGAAGCTGCTGCAAAACTGGAGTGATGTGGTGAAATGAAGGAGTTTTAGTGATGATGCGAGCTGCCGAGTTTTGAACCAGTTGAAGCTTATGAAGAGTTTTATGAGGAAGCCCGAAAAGAATAGAGTTACAATAATCGATACGGGAGGTTACAAGATTGTGGACAAGTATAGCAGTGGCCTTCTGAGTGAGAGAAGGGCGTAGACGATTGATATTGCGTAGGTGAAAATAACCAGAGTGGAAGGAGAGACATTAGAATTGTCAATAGAAAGGGAAAAGCTGTTTATTTTAGAGAGAGTGGACTTAGTGCCAATTAAGAGAAATTCAGTTTTCTCACTGTTTAATTTAAGGAAATTGGAAGAGAACCAGGATTTGAGTTCATTAAAGCAGTTGAGAAGAGAGGAAGGTGGGAGGGTAGCATTAGGTTTGCTACAGTAATAGAGCTGGGTGTCATCCGCATAACAGTGGAAGAGAATGTCATATTTTCTAAAGATGTTGCCTAGTGGAAGAAGGTAGGTGATAAAGAGAAGAGGACCTAGGACAGAACCCTGTGGAACTCCAGTGTTAACAAGAGAAGATTCAGAACGAAAAAAGAGTGTAATTTTATGAACTGTGTGCGCCCTGATAGATAAGATTTAAACCAGTCAAGGGGGGTGTTAGAAATGCCGATAGAGATAAGTCGATTAAGAAGGATAGTATGCGAGATAGTATCAAAGGCAGCACTTAGATCAAGAAGAATTAGAAGAGTGACTGAACCAGAATCAGCTGCCATAAGAAGGTCATTAGTAATTTTTAAAAGAGCAGTTTCAGTGCTATGGAAAGGGCGAAAACCAGACTGAAAATGTTCGTACAAGTTATTACAAGTTAAATGAGAGTGCAGTTGAGAAACAACAATTTTTTCAATGATTTTAGATAGAAACGGTAGGTTGGAGATTGGACGAAGATTATTGAAATTACACGGATCAGCACCAGACTTCTTTAGAATCGGAGTGATAATAGCAGTTTTAAGTGACATAGGGACAATACCAGTAGTAAGAGAGGAGTGAATGATAGTGGAAATAAGAGGAATCAGAGAGGGTAGACAGGCCTTAACTAGAACAGTGGGAAGAGGATCCAGAGAACAAGTAGAGGACTTAAGATTTATGGATGAGATCTATAATATCTGAAATACTGGGAAGCTGAAAAGCAGAGAAAGGATAGCGAGTAGGATAGAGTTCAGAAACTGTAGTTGGGGAAGATGGTGAACCTAGATGTAGATGGATTTTATGTATTTTCTCATTGAAGAAGGACATCAGAGAGTTGCAAAAGGCAGAAGAGTACAGATGAAAAGGTAAAGAACATTGGGGACTAAACACAGAGTTGAAAACCGAGAATAACATTTTGGAGTTGCCTTCATTAGTACAAACCAGGCCAGAATAATACCTGGATTTATTATCTGCAATGTAACGTTTATAAAGCAGAGTGTGATTTGCATACAGTTCTTTGTGGATATTAAGACCTGTTTTTCTATAAAGCCGCTCAAGCTGACGACCTTTGGCTTTCATTAGTCGGAGCTCTGTAGTGAACCAGGGTGCAGACTGAGTAAAAGTGACAGTCCTAGTTTTCAGAGGAGCAAGAGAGTTAAGAATAGACATAAGGCCATCATTATAGCAAGAAACCAGATCATCCGGGTCAGATAGACAGTTGAAGTTCATGACGTTATCAATACTACTGGTAAGAGCGTCAGAACTGATGTCTTTAATACTACGGAAAGAAGTAGAAGGAGATAAGAAAGTGATCAGTTATTGGGAGATCAACAGCAGTTCAAACGGAAGGAGTGAGACCAGAACAGCAGATTAAGTCCAGAATATGACCCTTGGAGTGAGTTGGAAAGTCAATATGCTGCCAGAGACCAAAACTCTCAAGACAGGCAGCAAAGTCTCTAGTAAGAGGGTGGTCGATATTGTCGATGTGTATATTAAAGACAGAGGAAATCAAACTTTCGGTCAGTGAGGAGATCCCGGATAAGATGACCCTTGCTTGTAAGTGAGTGGATATTAAGCAGACCGAAGTTTATCATGGCGTCATCACATTTGGCATTAGCATTAGCTGACCTACCTGGTCTAGCTAACACACTGTGATCAACCCCCCTGCCAGTGTCTAGATGGATTTTATTCCTGAAGTGTTGGTGAGATGGAAACTTCGCCGCGATCCCCGATGGATGTATCTACGACGAGGAAGGCGAACAATATCCGGGTAAAGATGCAGCGCCGGCGGGGCCTCCGACAGGTGAGAGCGAAGCCGGAGCAGCTCAGCAGCCGAGTATTGGAGCAATCCTGTTGCCGGTTTGTAGACAGGTAACAGGAAAAACCAGGTGATGGTACACCAGGAATAAATCCAACCGACCTTCATCGTAATCCCAGGTTGTTGAGGTAGCAGGGCACGCAGGATTTCGGAGATAAAAACAAAACAAAACAAACAAACAAAAAACCACACACATTGCCGGAGAGCAGCGGCAGCAAGCACGCGCCAGCGTCCACTCAACAGTACAAACAGTACAAACAGTACTATTGGGCCTTACCACTCTTCAGTGCAATATTGATAACTGTATTATTTGTTCAATGCCTTTTCCCTTCCAAGTGTAATATATGTGAATCACTCATGTGCTGTTCCTTTCTTTAGTGCAATGCAGAATTTACTGTTCTTGGGTAGTCCCCCCCCCCCCTCCCCTTGTCTAATTTATTACTGTTTTATTACTCTTTTGAAACAAAACAAAGCAATTTCCTTTTTTTTAAATAAAGTTCTTTGAATATTGGATCTCAATATAGTCATAATTCTGTGTTTAAAGAAGGGGAAATTGGCATTAAAGACAACTGCATAAACAATGCAATGCCTTATCTGAAAGGTTAATCCTTTTTAATCCTTTTTTTTTTTTACAGTAGGAGTGCAATACACAGTTTCACCACTCATATACTATATGCCATTTAGGGGGCGCTGTTTCACTCACTCTAAAATTCTTAGTAAAAAATGTAGAAGAGATGGCAGGCACTAACAGCAGAGAGAAGTTTATTACCGAAACCAAACTGTCAACAAAACTGTTTTCATTAAAATGCTAAGTACTGTATGAAAAAACCTTTGGATTCCAGGACAAAACGTCACTGGAGATCTGGACTTCATCACTTGGTTTTTTTTTAATGCAGTAAATTATTAAACACAAAGGCCAGTCTTTTATCACTGACCAAAAGAAAAAAAAACGACAGTTTCCACTGTGATGGATTGTAAAACAATGGCTTTCAATTGTAGTCAGCTCTGCATATTACTTCAGAAAGAATTCCAACATTTACAGTAGAAAAACAAACTGTCTAAATTTTCAATATCCTTCTAAAATAAAATAAAAATTTACATCAAAATGTAATATTTTTTTTTGGGGGGGGGGGGTATATCTTATTTAAAAATATATATATTTCCCTCTGGGACCTTGGGATGAGGAGGAAATGAAATATATTATTTCCTTGTTTTTTTAAGTTCCAAATTCATTAAAGATATATGCCCTTCTAACAGGGTTTGGATAGAAAATGTGTAACAAAATATTAACCACCTATCGACTCTTTGTGCATTTACTGTTACAGAAATCCATCCCTTCTACCCAGAGCTGCCTCAGTCCATGGGAAACTTTGGAGTCTGTCATATCTTCTTTAACCACTGTTCTTACATAGGTTGATATGGCTCTTGTCATCCTATAATAGTCTTTATCAGAACATTGAAGTTGATATTTATTTTTATTTATTTACTTACAAAATATTTTTATGCGATAAAAAGTTTCCATTTTTGTCCATAAAATGAGCAACAGCCCATACCCCTTTGATTCCCCTTTTCTTTATACACACAGATGTTCTTCTAAAACAAAATGTGTTATGTGGTATAAAAACCTGTTTGTAAATTATTCAATAGAAAATTATTCGTTAATAGAATTCTGAAAATTATAGCATTCATATAACAAAGTTATAGACAAAAAAAAAAGGAATGTCTATCAAAATCAATGATGTTCATGCCTGTGTTCTCATAGTTTTTATCCATAATGTTATAATGACATTACTGTTCCTCCATAGGAAATTGAAGTTGGCATTTTTAAATAGATTTTATCATCTTTATTGACATTGGTAAGGAGAAGGCTGAGGAAATAAAATTAGCCAAACTGTCCATTTTGTATAATAAAGTTCTCTCAAACAATGTGATATCTCTCTATAACCACCTGTTTAGAGATAATTAGCATTTGTCAATGTTATTCCACATGTTCCTATTGTCAGTTATTGTCTGGTCCTTAGAATTACAATAAACAATGACTGCAGAGAATGTGAAGATAAATATGATGTGAAGTTAATTTTTTACATGTATTTAAATTTAACTGTAAACCTGAAGCTTTAGGGGGAAATATTGATTGTGTGCAATGGTAAGAGAATTTGATCTGCATTTTTTAAGAATATAGTTGAGTCATCTGCCAGCTGAATTAAACCAATCAATCTTAACACTAACACAGATCATTGATTATGGGGGGGCGGGGGGGGGGAGGGGGTTGCACTCTGATGGTGGCACTATAGGGCGTTGCACATCCAGGGTTGAGTGTTTGATTCCCACCCTTTGCATATTCTCTCTGTGCTTGGTGGGTTTTCTTCAGGTGCTCCAGTTTCCTCCCTACACATGCAGAGTAGGCTGATTGGCATTTCCAAATTACACGTTGTGTAATTTGAGTGAGTGTGTGTGCTTGTGTGCCTTGCAGTGAATTGACATCTGTATAGAATAAGCTGTTTATAGTACTGTATGTCTTGCACCTCTAGTGATGAGATCTGTGCCTCGGGTCTGTGTGCATGGACTTCTGCCTCTGGGTCTTTGTGCATGTTCTCCCAGTGCATGGTAGGTTTCCTCCGGGTACTCTGGTTTCCTCTCACATGCAGATTAGGCAAATTGGTGTTTCCAAATTGCCTGTAGTGTGTGAATGCATGTCTGAATGTTGACCGGAGGTTCTCTCAAGGTCATAAAAATGAGGTAATAAAAAGTTGGGCTACAGAGGTTCCTGGATGGGTGGATGGATAGAGTGTCTGGTAATTGAATAAAAGCCTATGGCTATGATAGAAAGGCGTGGAACACTCAGTGCATCACATCATGTCGTGTATATTCCAATTGAGCATCCATGGGATATGCTAGACCGAAATCTGATTCATTGTTGGGCCACATCTCTTAAAGTATCTGGTGCCAGATACTGTACCACAGCACACCTTAAGAGGAGAACCTTTCGTTTATATATATTATTTGGCTCCCCATCATACCTATTGATGCTCTGTACAACATCCCTATTACATTGGTAAATTCATCTACAGATCCAAAGTAGATCTGTAGTATCTACTGTTGTGAGTATAAAATGATGCTCAACAGAATCAAATGCTTTGTAAAAAAAAAAAAATAATAATAATAAATTAACTATTTCATTTTAATGTACGGTTATACTCAAAGTAAGACTAAGGCGAGTCTGGTACTATTGCGCACTTGTCCTCTCTTTAAAACTCGGACTTCATCCCCGCGCTGATAGAACACGCCAGAAGAAGTTCGACGTCATTTCCGCTGGAATATTCCAGTGAATTGAGCTCTGGTTTATTAAAGAAGTCTCGCGCTGAATCCGTTCGTGACGTTGTTTCTGACAGGTGATGGGAGCGCGGCAAGTCGCGTAACTGCGCACCGAGACGTATTTCGCTCAGCGGGGAAATAGCTGCACGCTGTAAAAATAAAAAATAAGAAAGAAAGAAAAGAAAAAAATATATTTATTATTATTATTATTATTATTATTATTATTATTATTATTTTGGCTGGAGAAATAAAGTCCACTTGGAGCCGCGACTGTATTCTTACATTATAATAATAACTTAACCCTGACTAGCATCCTTGCATGTCCATACCGGTAAGTTTAAAAAGACAAGCTTACAAGGGTTAAACGATTTTATGTTTAATCTTAATGTTTTTTCTTTCTATGTAAAGAACTTATGCAACTTTATAAATTGTTTTATTATTGTACTTATAATTATAAGGAATGTTATTATTATTATTATCTGTTTTCATGTCATAAATATAAGAAGCTGTGAGGTAACATGTAATTCTTTGCCTTCACAATATCCTTGTTGCAAATATGTGAACGCGTCTTCAAGCTGGCGAACGCGCACACCGTTGGCTGTATCTCAATAAATCTTGGTTTAAAAATAGCCTGCATTAAAGATGAGTCCGTTTTCATCTGCTCCTTTTGCTCATGTGGAAGTGCGTGAAGATATCACATGTTTATCGTTTGCAAGACACACACGCAGTTCTACAGTAGAATAACGGTGCGCTTTCCGTCCTACAGGGACTGCGCAGGTGCACTGAAAGGGCACGCGGGAGAGCACGCGAGCCAAGCGCGACACCTCAGCTCGCGCTCAGCTCGGTGTTATGCAATCAAATGTAGGACACGCGCGCTTTAGCCGCCCCGCCTCCCTCCGCTCCAGCTGTTCGGGTCCGGTGTGAACTGATCAGCCATAATGTTAAAACCATCTGGCTGATGTTGTGAGACATGGACTCCATGGTATCTTTAAAGGTTTACAGTACTGTGGTATCTGTTTCGTATCAGTAAGAGCTGTAGCCCTTAAAACTCAGCGCATTTTAGCCATTTTTTGGCTACTGTACAAACTGTATATAGGGCTCAGGATTGTGAGATACACATGATCACATGTTTTTATGCTTGTTTTTCGGTTGTTTCTATGACCAAAATAATAACAAATATAGTTGCAAGCAACGATGACGGGCCCAAGCACCCTGTGCCATCGCCATCCTGGGCGCACCGCACAACCTGTGTTATTCGAGCAAATTTGTAAATAAAGAAAGGCCTAACTTTATGACAACAGTGCCACCCTTTGGACACTCTAAGTTACTACGCTTAGAATTGCTGTAATCCAATTGGTTAAAAGCAGGACACGCCCAGACACATACCAAAGCGGCTAACTCCCTAGATGGTTCTGTAGCAATCTGTGTGTTGTCCTGTTCCCATTTTCAGTCTACTTTATTATACTGTGTGCGTAAATTCTGAAGTAAGTAACTTAATATTGTTTCATATGTCCGTTGCTTAATTTCTGTAAGGTTATTTTTAGGTTAAGGTTAAACTATTGTAAGGTTATACTACAGTGCTTGTTATTGGATGTTGTTCATTGCTGTGATGTAATTAGTAAGTATGTCACAAATACAAGTGATACAGGACAGTTTAGATACAACAGTTAAAGGACATGGACCGTGTGATTTATTCAATACAATCTGTAGCGGGTGCCACCGAGATTGATAATTGAACCGCCACATTCATACAAATTCGAGTGTGTTAAGACCTCGAAAAAGCCATCGCCACTCGGTTGCACCGCACAACCTGCACACATCACACACTATACAGGGCTAATGTGTGTGTCTGTGTGTGTGTATGGTGTGTGTGTGTGGTGTGTGTGCATGAGTGTAAACATTTGTAATATGGGTGTATGTATGTGTGTGATGTGTGAGTGTGTTTGTGTGCATGCATGCGTGTGTGTGTGTGAGCGTGTTAGTGTGTGAGGCTTAGTGTGTGTGAGAGTGAGGGAGAGAGGTGTGTGACATGTGGATGTGTCAGTCTGTGTGTGACGAGTAAATGTATTTGTGTTTTGTGCTTGTTTGTGTGTATGGTGTGTGAGTCTGTGTGTATTAACATTAGTGATGTGTGTGTGTCACGTGTGTATGTGTGTGAGATGTGTTTGTGTGTGAGATGTGTTTGTGTGTGTGTGTGTGTGTGTGTGTGTGTTAACATTTGTGATGTGTATGTGTGTACAATAGACCGCAGGTGCTGGAAGAAAAGCCTCATACTATGATGTTCCTGAACGTGGTGTCACAGAAAGTGTCACTGAATGTAATGTTACTCAATATAATGCCACACAAAGTTATTAATCATAACATTAAAAATCATATGTTTAAGACATTATCACGGCTGAGCCGTTTGAGATATCAAAAATCCCTCCGCAATTTTGCATCCTCAATGTCTTTAGATCTCTTTGGCCCAGTTTGGTAGCGATTGTATAATTTCCCTAGGAGGAGTATATCAAAATCCAGCGTTTTTGCGAACGACCCAAAATAACCGGCCTCCTGTTGAGTTGAAAGTTGTTCGGCTCGATGAGCTCTAAATGTGTACCGAGTTTCGTGTGCCTACGTGAAAGTGTGTATGAGCTAGGCAGCAAAATCTCGTGTGGGGGCCCCTGGGGGCCCCGGGCCATGAGACTCTCAGGCATCCTGATGGCAGCAGATTCTAACCTGTCTGCCAAGTTTCATGAGTTTTTGAGCATGTTAAGACCCCCGAAAAGTCCAAAAGGGTGGGGAAAAAAATCCTTAGGAAACCAAGAGGGTCCTGTGCACCTTATAGTGCTTGGGCCCTAATAATAACATTAATAATAATATGCTCATTTTGAGAATACTACATTTTTGCGATGTCATTCCCATATTCAGCTAGTGGTCAAATTTACCTGTTATAAAAGGAATGATAACTTTCATTCTACCTGACATTTTCGAAAACCCAAATGCACAGTTTGATGTCTGAAGCCTCCCTGTTAACACACACCAGCAAGGCACATATTTTTTTTTTTTATCGTCATTGACCTATGCTATGTTTTCTGCACAGTTGCTGCTTAAGTTTTAAGGTTAAAGGATTGGACTTGTTTGTCTGGCACAAAACACACACTTAGGCAGTGTAATGGTTTGCACTTTGGCCTTGCATCCTCTGGGTTGAGGGTTCGAGTACCAAATTGGATCTGTGTGTGGGAGTTTGCATGTTTTCCCTGTTCTTGGTGGGTTTCTTCAGGGTATTCTGGATTCCTTCCACAGTCCAAAGGCATGCAGGTTAGGCAAATTAATGTTTCCAAATTGCCTGTAGTGTGTGAATGCATGTCTGAAAGTTGACTGGAGGTTCTGTCATGCTCATGAGGTTTCTGGATGAATGGATGGATGGATGGAGTGCCTGATTATCGAATAAAAGCCTATGGCTATGATAGAAAGGCGTCAGAACACAGTGCATCACATCCTGTTGCGTATAATCCAATTGAGCATCCATGGAATGTGCTAGACACAACACAGTCCAAAGACATGCAGATTGCCCGTAGTGTATGTATGTGTGCACACATGTGATGTAAAGGAAAATGTCATTTATCTGAATCCTGGTCCAGGATGTGATGCTCAAGTGCACATTGATGTGTTTTCAGGGATAGACTGGGTCATCGTGTGCACTCTGACTGGTCTGCAGCAACGCAGCTCCAGACACATCATGATGTGATACGCTGTGTGTTTTGACACCTTTATATTATAGCCAGCATTAACTTTTCAGCAGCTTGTGTAGCTCTTCTGTATAATCAGACTAGACAGTCAATCCATCACTCTCAGTATGTATCAATAGGTCTTGAGCACCTAATGCCATTTTACTGGTTGCCCTTCTTTGGACCACTTTTGGTAGGTACTATGTGAATTATTTTTCAGGAATGTCATGGTTGCATGAAAAGTTTATAAAGCTGTGTAAAATATCCCAAATTGCATAAATAAAGGTGATTTTGAAACAGATGATTTTGGTTCTGAACAAAAAAGTAGAAAATCTGGTATCTGATTCTGGAATCTAGGCATAATAACACACAACTTACTGTCCTGATATGGATGTGCAAATATTCATCTGTGTGATGAACTATGAGATTCTGTTACATTATAATATTGTAGGTAAATTAATTGGTAGACAAAACTGTGAACTAAACTATGAAACACTATGAAATCCTGCAACCAGCTGTTTGATGAACAGCATTGATAACCAAAAGTTGTTTTAGTGGTTACATTCTTATTGTCATGATTTGTGGTGCGAGGCATAAACGCAGAGGATCCAGGTGTTTAAAGGAACCGATGTTTTATTTTTAAAGGAAAACAGGGAACTTAAACAAACAAATATACTTTATATGAAAACGAAACTAAAACACGTATAGAGGAAACGGGAGACACAAACTAAACTTACAAACATTTACGGGGTGAAAATCAACAGATGCAAGACCAAAACTGGAACTCAAACAACCTATTTATAAAGAAACTAATAACTAACTCGGTTCAGGTGAGCGCCCATGTCACCTGACTGAGCTGCATGAAGGGAAATGAAGTAAAAATGAAACAAAACTACAACAAAGTCACAGGGCGCTTTGGCGCGCTCTAGGGGTTATCCCTGACATAACCCCCCCTCAAAGGGCGCAACTCCGGGGCGCCACAGGAGGTCCAGGGCATCCCCCACAGGGTCCAATGTCCGCCCATCTCACCCAGAGGCTGGCACCTGTGTCCGGCGGGCCCGATGTCCTGATGCCCCCGTTGCAGTAGAGCGGAAGAGACGGAGGAAGCTCGCCATCCTCGTTGATGTAGGGCGGCGAAGGTAGAGCTCGGCGGCGCATGACGGCGGCGGAGGAAGAGGAAGCTCGTTGACCTCGGCGGCACATGACGGCGGCGGCGGAGGAAGAGGAAGCTCGCTGTCCTCAACGGCGAATGAAGGCATCGGCGGAGGAAGAGGAGGCTCGCTGTCCTCGGCGGCGCATGACGGCGTCGGCGGAGGAAGAGGAAGCTCGCTGTCCTCGACGGCGCATGATGGCGGCGGCGGAGGAAGAGGAAGCTCGTGCTCCTCGGCGGCGCATGAAGGCGGCGGCGGAGGAAGAGGAAGCTCGCTGACTTCAACGGCACATGAAGGCGTCGGCGGAGGAAGAGGAGGCTCGCTGTCCTCGGCGGCGCATGAAGGCGTCGGCGGAGGAAGAGGAAGCTCGCTGACCTCGGCGGCACATGAAGACGGCGGCGGAGGAAGAGGACGCTCGCTGACCTCGGTGGGGCATGAAGGTGGCGGCGGAGGAAGAGGAAACTCGCTGACCTCGGCGGCACATGACGGCGGCGGCGGAGGAAGGGGAAGCTCGCTGACCTCGGCGGCGCATGACGGCGGTGTCAGAGGAAGGGGAAGCTCGCTGACCTCGGCGGCGCATGACGGCGGCGTCGGAGGAAGGGGAAGCTCGCTGACCTCGGCGGCGCAATGACGGCGGCGGCGGAGGAAGGGGAAGCTCGCTGACCTCGGCGGCGCATGACGGCGGCGGCGGAGGAAGGGGAAGCTCGCTGACCTCGGCGGCGCATGACGGCGGCGGCGGAGGAAGGGGAAGCTCGCTGACCTCGGCGGCGCATGACGGCGGCGGCGGAGGAAGAGGAAGCTCGCTGACCTCGGCGGCGCATGACGGCGGCGGCGGAGGAAGAGGAAGCTCGCTGTCCTCAACGGCGCATGAAGGCATCGGTGGAGGAAGAGGAGGCTCGCTGTCCTCGGCGGCGCATGAAGGCGTCGGCGGAGGAAGAGGAAGCTCGCTGTCCTCGATGGCGCATGATGGCGGCGGCGGAGGAAGAGGAAGCTCGTGCTCCTCGGCAGCGCATGAAGGCGGCGGCGGAGGAAGAGGAAGCTCGCTGACCTCAACGGCGCATGAAGGCGTCAGCGGAGGAAGAGGAGGCTCGCTGTCCTCGGCGGCGCATGAAGGCGTCAGCGGAGGAAGAGGACGCTCGCTGACCTCGGCGGCGCATGAAGACGGCGGCGGAGGAAGAGGACGCTCGCTGACCTCGGTGGGGCATGAAGGCGGCGGCGGAGGAAGAGGAAGCTCGCTGACCTCGGCGGCGCATGACGGCGGCGGCGGAGGAAGACGAAGCTCGCTGACCTCGGCGGCGCATGACGGCGGCGGCGGAGGAAGACGAAGCTCGCTGACCTCGGCGGCGCATGACGGCGGAGGAAGAGGAAGCTCGCTGACCTCGACGGCGCATGACGGTGGCGGAGGAAGAGGATGCTCGCTGACCTCGAAGGCGCCGTGCAGCGGCGGCAGCTTGCCGTCCTCGAAGGCACTGTGCAGCGGCGGCAGCTCGCTGTGCTCGGCGGTGCGGTGCAGCGGCGGCAGCTCGCCGTCCTCGAAGGCACTGTGCAGTGGCGGCAGCTCGCCCTCCTCTTCGGCGCGGTGCAGCGGCGGCGGCGGAGGAAGAGGACGCTCGCGGACCTCGGTGGGGCATGAAGGCAGCGGCGGAGGAAGAGGAAGCTCGCTGACCTCGGCGGCGCATGACGGCGGCGGCGGAGGAAGAGGATGCTCGCCGTCCTCGAAGGCACTGTGCAGCGGCGGCAGCTCGCCGTGCTCGGCGAGCATGTAGAAAAGACATGTAGGTTAGGCTAATTGGCATTTCCAAATTGCCCGTAGTGTGTCAATGAGTGGATTGGCACACTGTCCAGGGTGTACCCTTCCGTGTGCCCTGTCTCCTGGGATAGGCTCCAGGCCCCCCGTGACCCTGAATACAGGATTAAGTGGTATAGATGGTGAGTGAGTGAGTGAGTGAGTGACAACCTTATTGTTCATGGATGATTCAAATTTCTCCAGTAAAAAAGTTTGTTTTTTGGAAGCAGTACAGGTCTGTGTTTCTCTTTGATATTACTCTGGTTTAATTAGTGCTTAATTCTTTTGTTTAAATTAATTACCTGGCTACAGTAATATTATTGGAGATTAAGCACTAAGTGGTTGGCTTTGCTTGTTCACATTATGGCATGGATTTCCCTAGACCTCTGAATGTGTGCTGTCGTATCTGGTTCAAAGCCATTATTGACATTTACTTTTACTTTTAGGCTTTTGGCAGTAGTAGTAGTAGTTCTAATCAGTAGGTCAACACCTTAACCACTGTGCTCCTCCTGGCCTCAGTAGCAGATCTTTCCTGTAAGTTGTGTGGTGGGGTTGCATGGTTTCCATAGAACATTGGTTTTCAAGCTCATCATACAGATGCTCGATCGAATTGAGATCTGGAGAATTTGAAGGCCACATTAACACCACAAACTTGTTGTGTTCCTCAAACCATTCTAAAATATATTTTTTTGTTGTGTGCTAAAAGAGGCAACTGCCTTCATGGAATACTGTTTCCATGAAGGGGTAATACTTGGTCAGCAACAATCTTTAGGTAGGTGTCAAAGTAACATCACATGAATAGCAGGAACCCCAGCAGAACATTGCCCAGAACATCACATTGCCTCTTCAGGTTTGCCTTCTTCCTATAGTGCATCCTGGTCCTATCTCTTCTTCTGGTAAGTGACCCACATACACCTGTCTCTCCACATGATGTAAAAGATAACATCATTCATCAGCCCAGGCCACCTTCTTCCACTGTTCTGTGGTCCTCTTTTGATGCACACATGTCCATTGTAGGCACTTTTGGTGGTTAGCATAGGCACCCTGACCAGTCTCCAGCTTCACATCACCATGCACAACAAACTATGATGCGCTGTTCTAACACCTGGAAGCAGCATTTGAGGTACAGTAGCTCTTCTATTCGATCAATGTACACGGGCCAGCCATCGCTCCTCACATGCATCAGTGAGTCTTAGCCGAACATGACCCTTTCGCTGGTTTAAAAGTTTCCCTTGCTTGGACCACTTTTGTTAGGTCCTGCCCACTGCAGACAAGGAACATCCTACTGTAAAGGAGCTGCTGTTTTGGAGCTGCTCTAATCCAGGTGTCTTGCCATCACAATTTTGCCCTTGTCAAGTCACTGAAATCCTCATGCTTGCTCATTTTTTCTGCTTGTTGTCTAATATATTCCATCCACTTTAAGGTACCATTGTACTAAGATAATCAATGTTATTTACTTCACCCTTCAGTGGTTCAGTGGAATTTTAACAGAGAAAAACACATAATGGTGCGAAGAAAATGCTTGTGACGAGCAGAAAAGCATCTCAGAATGCATATATATCCTCCTAAGAAACAAGGAAAAAAAACATATCTTTCAACTTAACTTTTTTGTGATTTCCTGCCCTTTTTGGAGCTAAAACATCAACTCACAATTTAGAATTTCATAAAAATGGGGCCTCCGAGTGGCGCAGTGGTAAAAGCGCTCGCCCTATCATCCGTAGATCGCTAGTTCGAATCCCGGGTGGTGCTGTAACCTCTCGCAGCCGGAAGTCTAGAGAGAGCCGATTGGCCAAGCTCTCTCACAGGGGAGGGATGAGAGGTACATAGTGCTCCCACATTAATCACGGCTCTACAGCCAATCAGGATGAGAGCTCGCGCAACGGAGGGAGCGGATAGCGCTGTCCTCCGAGTGTGTTACGCAGTTTGAAAAGATGAGGTCGGCTGGCGTCACGTGGTTCGGAGGAAACACGTGATAGTCTTCGGCCCTCCCGGCTGAGTGGTAGTAGTAGTAGCCTTAATGTGTGGGAGCCCCCTACTGACGGGGAGGAATTGGACACGACTAAATTAGGGAGAAAATCGGGGAAAAATCCCCCCCAAAAAAGATAAATAAAAGAAAAATTCATAAAAATGTTTTTATTTTAGATTTTATAGCATGTACACTTTAGTGGACAACAAAATAATTTTCCTGTTTAAAAAAAACAACAATGACACTTTATAATCTAAAGAGGCTGACAGGAAAACAAGAATGTCAATACTTTTTCTAATGAAACTTTCTTAATTAAAATGAACATGAACATACATTTAATTCTCAACAGTCAGGAGGCCTGGGTAGCACAAGTTTGAATCTGTTAGCTCCTTTTCCTCTTAATTGTTCACCTCCTCCTCTTCCTCATTCATTAAATTATTTGTGATGGTATTCCAGGAAGCAGTTTCTCTTCTTTGTTATGCAGACTGATGCATTTCATATATTTCTTGCCTTTGCAACCATGGTTTCAGCACCTCTCTGCATTGGTCAGTGTACCACCTCTGGTATTTGCCTGCCCCCAATCTTTCAGGACATCTTGTCAGTGTCGTCCGATTCCAGGTAGTTTAGCAGCCAAGAAGTCTTTGTGCTGGTCAATCTATCATATCTATCACCGTACTGATATTTTTCTCTATTGGTGAAATCAAGATTTTAGGTCACATTTAAAGAAAAAAAATAAATGTGTGGAAAATTTGCTTAAAAGATTAGGTTTGCATATAACGACATACTGTAAATTTGCAAGAAAACGTATGTGAACCCTTTGGGATTACGTGGAGTTTTGCATGAATTGGTCATAAAATGTTCTTTGAACTTCATCCAAGTCACTACAATAGAAAAACACAGTCTGCATAAAATAATACTTCACAAACATTATATGTTTTCATGTTTTTATTGAACATAACATGTAAACATTCACAGTGCAGGGTGGAAAAACTATGTGAACCCCTAGCCTAATGACTTCTCCAAGCGCTAATTGGAGCCCGGAGTGAGCCAACCTTGAGTCCAGTCAGTGTGATGATATTGGATGTGTTGCTGAAAGCTGTCCTGCCCTTTAAAAACACACACCAATTTTGCCTTTACTGTTTTCGAGAAGCACTGCCTGATGTGAACCATGCCTCGTAGAAAAGAGCTATCAGAAGACCTACGGTCAAGAATTGTTGACTTGCATGAAGCTGGAAAGGGTTACAAAAGTATCTCCAAAAGCCTTGATGTTCATGTGTCCACAGTAAGACAGACTGTCTACAAATGGAGAAAGTTCAGCACTCTTGCCACTCTCCCTAGGCATGGTCATCCTGTAAAGATGACTGCAAGAGCACAGCGCAGAATGCTTTATGAGGTAAAGAAGAATCCTAGAGTGTCACCACGGAAGAAGCCATTGCTGTCCTAAAAACTTATTGCAGCACGTTTGAACTTTGCAAAAGAACACCTGGATGTTCCACAGCACTACTGGCAAAATATTCTGTGGACAGATGAATCCAAAATTGAGTTGTTTGGAAAAAAACTCATAAGACTATGTGTGGGGAAAAATAAGGCACAGCACACCAACATCAAAACCTCATCCCCACTGTAAAACATGGCGGAGTGAGCATCATGGTTTGGGGCTGCTTTGCTGCCTCAGGGCTTGGACTGATTGTTGTCATTTCTGGAAAAATGAATTCCAGAGTCTAGCAAAACATTTTGCAGGAAAAGGTAAGACCAGTTGTCTGCAAACTGAAGCTCCGCAGAGGATGGGCGATGCCACAGGACAATGACCCAAAGCATACAAGTAATTCTTTTTTTTTTTTTTTCCCGATTTTCTCCCTAATTTAGTCGTGTCCAATTCCTCCCCGTCACTAGGGGGCTCCCACATTAAGGCTACTACTACCACTCAGCCGGGAGGGCCGAAGACTATCACGTGTTTCCTCCGAACCACGTGACGCCAGCCGACCGCATCTTTTCAAACTGCTCGCTCGCGCACCGTTGGGGGCGGCGTAACACACTCGGAGGACAGCGCTATCTGCTCCCTCCGTTGCGCGAGCTCACAGACGCCCCTGACTGGCTGTAGAGCCGTGATTAAGAGCACTAAGTACCTCTCATCCCTCCCCTCTGAGAGAGCTCGGCCAATCAGCTCTCTCTAGACCTCCGGCTGCGAGAGGTTACAGCACCACCCGGGATTCGAACTAGCGATCTCCGGATGATAAGGCGAGCGCTTTAACCACTGCGCCACTCAGAGGCCCCGCATACAAGTAATTCAACAAAATTATGGCTTCAACAGAACAAAATGCGCCTTCTGGAGTGGCCTCAACCCGAGAGTCCTGACCTCAACCCCAATGAAATGCTGTGGCATGACCTTAAGAGAGTGAATCACACCAGACATCCCAAGAATATTGCTACACTGAAACAGTTTTGTGAAGAGGAGTGGTCCAAAATTACCCCAGATCGTTGTGCATGTCTGATTTGCATCTATACTATAGGAAATGTTTGGTTGAGGTTACTGCTGCCAAAGGAGGGTCAACCAGTTATTAAGTCCAAAGGTTCACATACTTTTTCCACCCTGCACTGTGAATGTTTACATGTTATGTTCAATAAAAACATGAAAACATATAATGTTTTGTAGTATTATTTTAAGCAGACTGTGTTTTTCTATTGTTGTGACGTAGATGAAGATCAGAGCACATTTTATGACCAATTCATGCACAAATCCAAGTAATCCTAAAGGTTTCACATACTTTTTCTTGCAACTGTATACAAATAACTTGATGCTTTAATGTTTTGAGACTGAGACTATAATATGTACCGCAGAGAAAATTGTAACAAAAATTTTAATGAATGATCCGTTTTTTGTGACACATCTCTTTCAAAAATACAACTAGCCAATTTTCACTCACTCGCTCATCATCTATACCGCTTAATCCTGTATTCAGGGTCATGGGGGCCTGGAGCCTATCCCAGAAGACTTAGGGTACACGGTGGGGTACACCCTGGACAGGGTGCCAACACAACTTCACACTAAGAATAATGTTGGATGACAGACAGAGAAGGAGGACTTCACCGGTGAGAGTGTGAAGAGGTAAAGGTGTAGTACTGCTGCAGGACAGAATAATTTAAGGAGAAATAATATCTATACATATGGAATTACAGTGCCAAAATTCCTCAAAGCAAAATAGCATGTTGAATTACAGTACATGAACTGAACAAAAATTATAACTTGAATAAAATGTTTACATTTGTTTGCATTACAGTTTGATCTGAATAGAAAAAATTCTTACAGCATTTATTTGCGGCCAAGCACTATGACATCAGCATGATGATGGCATGGCTATTAGCTGTGCTAAGAAAATTTGCTTAAAAAATTAGGTTTGCATATAACGACATACTGTAAATTTGCAAGAAAACGTATGTGAACCCTTTGGGATTACGTGGAGTTTTGCATGAATTGGTCATAAAATGTTCTTTGAACTTCATCCAAGTCACTACAATAGAAAAACACAGTCTGCATAAAATAATACTTCACAAACATTATATGTTTTCATGTTTTTATTGAACATAACATGTAAACATTCACAGTGCAGGGTAGAAAAACTATGTGAACCCCTAGCCTAATGACTTCTCCAAGCGCTAATTGGAGCCCGGAGTGAGCCAACCTTGAGTCCAGTCAGTGTGATGATATTGGATGTGTTGCTGAAAGCTGTCCTGCCCTTTAAAAACACACACCAATTTTGCCTTTACTGTTTTCGAGAAGCACTGCCTGATGTGAACCATGCCTCGTAGAAAAGAGCTATCAGAAGACCTACGGTCAAGAATTGTTGACTTGCATGAAGCTGGAAAGGGTTACAAAAGTATCTCCAAAAGCCTTGATGTTCATGTGTCCACAGTAAGACAGACTGTCTACAAATGGAGAAAGTTCAGCACTCTTGCCACTCTCCCTAGGCATGGTCATCCTGTAAAGATGACTGCAAGAGCACAGCGCAGAATGCTTTATGAGGTAAAGAAGAATCCTAGAGTGTCACCACGGAAGAAGCCATTGCTGTCCTAAAAACTTATTGCAGCACGTTTGAACTTTGCAAAAGAACACCTGGATGTTCCACAGCACTACTGGCAAAATATTCTGTGGACAGATGAATCCAAAATTGAGTTGTTTGGAAAAAAACTCATAAGACTATGTGTGGGGAAAAATAAGGCACAGCACACCAACATCAAAACCTCATCCCCACTGTAAAACATGGCGAAGTGAGCATCATGGTTTGGGGCTGCTTTGCTGCCTCAGAGCTTGGACTGATTGTTGTCATTTCTGGAAAAAGGAATTCCAGAGTCTAGCAAAACATTTTGCAGGAAAAGGTAAGACCAGTTGTCTGCAAACTGAAGCTCCGCAGAGGATGGGTGATGCCACAGGACAATGACCCAAAGCATACAAGTAATTTTTTTTTTTTTTCCCGATTTTCTCCCTAATTTAGTCGTGTCCAATTCCTCCCCGTCACTAGGGGGCTCCCACATTAAGGCTACTACTACCACTCAGCCGGGAGGGCCGAAGACTATCACGTGTTTCCTCCAAACCACATGACGCCAGCCGACCGCAACTTTTCAAACTGCTCGCTCGCGCACCGTTGGGGGCGGCGTAACACACTCGGAGGACAGCGCTATCCGCTCCCTCCGTTGCGCGAGCTCACAGACGCCCCTGACTGGCTGTAGAGTCGTGATTAATGTGGGAGCACTAAGTACCTCTCATCCCTCCCCTCTGAGAGAGCTCGGCCAATCAGCTCTCTCTAGACCTCCGGCTGCGAGAGGTTACAGCACCACCCGGGATTCGAACTAGCGATCTCCGGATGATAAGGCGAGCGCTTTAACCACTGCGCCACTCGGAGGCCCCGCATACAAGTAATTCAACAAAATTATGGCTTCAACAGAACAAAATGCGCCTTCTGGAGTGGCCTCAACCCGAGAGTCCTGACCTCAACCCCAATGAAATGCTGTGGCATGACCTTAAGAGAGCGAATCACACCAGACATCCCAAGAATATTGCTACACTGAAACAGTTTTGTGAAGAGGAGTGGTCCAAAATTACCCCAGATCGTTGTGCATGTCTGATCTGCATCTATACTATAGGAAATGTTTGGTTGAGGTTACTGCTGCCAAAGGAGGGTCAACCAGTTATTAAGTCCAAAGGTTCACATACTTTTTCCACCCTGCACTGTGAATGTTTACATGTTATGTTCAATAAAAACATGAAAACATATAATGTTTTGTAGTATTATTTTAAGCAGACTGTGTTTTTCTATTGTTGTGACGTAGATGAAGATCAGAGCACATTTTATGACCAATTCATGCACAAATCCAAGTAATCCTAAAGGTTTCACATACTTTTTCTTGCAACTGTATACAAATAACTTGATGCTTTAATGTTTTGAGACTGAGACTATTCAACAGAGGCACAGTATAATACATTTTGATTAACATACTGTATAAGCAAATGATAGTGTATAGCAATAGACAGTTTGCATGAACATGCCAAAGCATTTGCAATAATATGTACCGCAGAGAAAATTGTAACAAAAATTTTAATGAATGATCCGTTTTTTGTGACACATCTCTTTCAAAAATACAACTAGCCAATTTTCACTCACTCGCTCATCATCTATACCGCTTAATCCTGTATTCAGGGTCATGGGGGCCTGGAGCCTATCCCAGAAGACTTAGGGTACACGGTGGGGTACACCCTGGACAGGGTGCCAACACAACTTCACACTAAGAATAATGTTGGATGACAGACAGAGAAGGAGGACTTCACCTGTGAGAGTGTGAAGAGGTAAAGGTGTAGTACTGCTGCAGGACAGAATGATTTAAGGAGAAATAATATCTACACATATGGAATTACAGTGCCAAAATTCCTCAAAGCAAAATAGCATGTTGAATTACAGTACATGAACTGAACAAAAATTATAACTTAAATAAAATGTTTACATTTGTTTGCATTATAGTTTGATCTGGATAGAAAAAATTCGTACAGCATTTATTAGCGACCAAGCACTATGACATCAGCATGATGATGGCATGGCTATTAGGCCATTGGGCCATTGGTATGAATATATATATATATATATATATATATATATATATATATATATATATATATATATTTTTTTTTTTTTACACCATCCAGGGCTTTCTGGCGGTCTTAACATGCTCAAAAACTTGGCAGACGGGTTGGAATCTGCTGCAATTAGGATGACTATGGCATTAGGATTTTCAGCATCTGTGGCTTTTTGAAGGTTTTTATATAAAATTCCCACCATTCTTAAACCATGTTATAATTGCACTGGTATGTTGTTGGTCTTTTGGATGCTACCAGCAAGGGGTATGTCCCCCTTAGACTTAGCCGTTCGGCGCTTTTGGCAGCGAGGTTTCTCCAGAGTGATAGGGTTCACTGCACCACTGCAATATCTTCGGGCTTGTCCCACAAAATACCAAGTGCACAGAGATAATCCATGAAGGTCCAACGCCATGTTGCCGTGGATGGGGATGGCAGAGTATATGGCTTGCAGATTGCATATATTGCTCAGTCAAGATGTTGTTTAGGGGGGCAGGTCGCAGTTCGGCGGTGGGTTCTTCGATGGTGATGCGGCCGCTGTATGAGACACATAAGATTCTCCAAAACACTGCTGCTGGGCGACATGGGCAGACACCTCCCACGGTTCACTGGCGTAGATTGCAGTTGAGATGACAACATAATTATACAGGTGAATTTTTGTCGCAATGTCAATCTTCTTAGTCAACCAAATTTGCCAGGGCCGCTGGAAGATCGCTTCAGCCTTGGCAATCTGACAAGTTATGCCATGGTCGACATTGCCATCATTAGCTAGGATGCTGCCCAGGTAGGTGAACCTGGTGACCTTCTCAAGCTGTTGCAGCACGGGATTGTTTATAGCCGTTACCAATTCTCATGATCTTTGTCTTGCTTCCGGGTCCAACCCGCTTCCCTCTCCAGATTTGACATCATCGTCTTCATGTCCTTTTTGGTGGCTGATAGGAGTGCGATGTCATCTGCAAATCCGAGGTCTGTCAGGCGTGTTGGTGCTTGACATGGGATTCCATATCCCTCCTGACCCATAGCTTTCTGCAGCACAGAATGGCCAGAAGAAAGAGGAAAGAATGCACCCTTGCCTCACGCCAATCTCAGTGGTGAAGAACTCTTTATTACCATCTTCCATCCAGACACAGCAGCTGGATCTGAGGTAGATGTTATGGAAGACCTCAATAAATCTTTCAGGAATGCTGTATGATCTTGCAATACTCAAGAGCAAATTCCGGTGGACACTGTCAAAGGCCTTGGTAAAGTCAACGAAATTAATCAAGAACCGCTGACAGGTCAAAGGACAAAGATTTGTCCTATGCAAGACCTGCCACTGTGTAAAACAGCCTGTTCTTCCTGGTGCTTCTCATCCACAGCTTTTTTAAAGGCTTTTAAGTAGAAGAATGCTGAATACTTTGCCGGGGACTGAGAGGAGTGTGATTCCTTGCCAGTTGTTGCAGTCTGCAAAATTGCATTTCTTAGGGAGTTTCACAATGACCCATCTTCGCCAATCTTCTGGGACGCGCTGCTGACCAGCAGGAGTTGAAAAGATCAGTCATTTCTTCAAAGAGGCTCTGGCCACCAGGCTTAAGCATTTCTGCTGACATCATGTCCAGGCCTGGCGCTTTGTTGTTCTTCAGGAGTCATATCGCTACAACTGTCTCCGCTGTTGTAATTGCATCAGTCCGCACTTCCAGATCATTTGCTTGGTCCGGGGAATCAAATGTGGTCCGGGGAAGGGTGTTTGGCTTGCCATTCTTGTCTTTGAGGGGTGCCTCATGCTTACTTTTTGCACCAGCAAGGTCACAGACAATGCAATAAAGTGTCTTGGTGTCATTTCTTTTTGCTGCTTCTTGTGCTTCTTGGCCTTTCTGATCATGCTAGTCCCGCTTGTCCCGCCTACAGCTTCTCTTCACTTATCTATGATGACTTGCTATGTCCCCCTTAAATGAATGTTAATATGCTCAAAAGGGTTGTGTGGTGCACCTGGGTGGCGATGTTGCAGGATGCTTGGGCCCTCTCATCATTGCTTTCAACTATATTAATACTTAAAATTTTCAGCACTGCAATTTAGTGTAGTTGTATATTTCAAATTAAAATATAATTAAATCATTTCAAAAGTCTATGCAAAATTATTGATCTTACTAAGTTGCTGCTCAGAAATATTTTCAAATGTTAAAAATATTATTTGCTTTATTTTTCAGCCCCACAAATTCAGGCTGCCACCATTCAGGTATTAAAATTCAGAACTTTCTAAAAAAAAAAAAAAAAAAAACCTAAATTTTAATATCTGAATTTTTAATAAATTTCAGTGCCGAAACTTTCAAGCATTTTGTAAGGATTTATGTAATGCTGTAAGGATTTATTAATATCAAATTCCAATGTGGAAAAAGGTGAATGCAACTTACAGACATGGTGAGCAGAAAAGCCTCTCAGGTTACAACAGAAAAAGATTACTTCAAGTTTCAGTTTCCTCCATGAATGGGAATCTAAGGCTATAGCGGGCACAGGCTCACTAAAACTGGCCGGGTGAAGATGGGACATTTCACCTGAACTCATCAATATGACAGGTTGTGAACATGGGTTGTGAATCCATGGACCCAACCTGCTGTGTATCGACAGCACAGGTTGCTGCTGGTGGTGTAATGGTGTGGGGAATGTCTTCTTAACTCCTTAATACCAACCAAACAGCATCTGAGTGTGAGAATAACCTACCATTTAACCAACTTCAAACTTCAAACTTAATGGATACTTCCAGCATAATAATATTGATTAGGTTTCAAAAACATGATAGTGAGTTCAGCATAATTTAGTCAACCATGGCTTCAATGCACTTAAAGTTTAGAAACACAGCAGTGAGCCATATCATCAATCAAATATACTAAACAGTGGAACCTCGGATTGCAAGTAACCCAGTTTGCGAGTGTTCCGCAAGACGAGTAAAAGTTTTAAATAATTTTGACTTGAAAATGAGCAAGTCTTGTATCAGATAGCACGCATTTCTTGTTTTGATGCTGAGCGCCATGTGATCACAACTGAGCCAATGGTTTTTCTCTCACGCGCACTGCGGAATTGTTGGTAATCGTCTCCCATGCTCGGACTTATTGTGTGTATCTCATTCGTATAATCAACATTTTTTCAAAGATAAGCTGCAGGTTAATTTGTTTTTACTTTATATTTTGTATCAATTCTTTTTATGTATTGAATTTTTTGGGGCATGGAACAAATAATTTGAGTTTCCATTATTTCTTATGGGAAATTAATTTTGATATACAAGCTCGCTTCCAGAAAGAATTATGCTTGCAATCCAAGGTTCCATTGTATACTGTGCATCCTGATGACTTCATTGATGAAAATATTTGTTTAGAAAAAAAGAAGTTTCTATCCCCACAATTTATGTGTATTTTAAGGGCAGCATTTTAACATGAAATGCAGTAATACATTGGATTACATAATATTTGAGTCATGTTATTATAACATCAACTTAATATAGATGCTGATCCTGTAAGAGATGTATAATAATAAAAACATTTATTATATGTTTGTTTTTTTCCCCCAGGTGCTGCACTTTGAATTGAGATCGAAAAAGCCAACCATGATCCTGCTAACGCCATCCTCCGGTAAGGTTTTCACAAATAATCCAATCTGAAAGATTAGACTTTTGTTCTTTTCATGTCAAATACAGTAGTTGTTGTGTGATTTGTATGGTTGAGTGCTGACTCAATTCGGGGATGGGCAGTGATGTGTGAAGGCAAGTGCTTTGGAAAGCTCCACCACACCTTTAAGCTGGAGTTAAAGCCATTTTGTGGATCATGCTACAGTATGTGTACATTATTGCTATTTTGTTTAAAGAGGTTTCCATAATGGACTGTGCACCACATGTGTTCAGTGGACAGTAATGAAGCTCCAATTCAGTGGTTGTTACCAGGAAGCCATATCAGGCAGCCTACCAGAAAGGCACAGACTAACCTGAGTGTAACAAACCAGACTTGAAGAGAGAGCGAGGAGGCACTTTTTAAAAAAAGATTAACATTAAAATCACAAACCAGTTTTATGTCATTAGCCTGTAATGCCACAGATATACGATCAGGCCAATCCACAGGCAGCTATATCTTTGGTTGCTAGGTGATGCCAAAGTAGTGGTGATGAGGAGAAACTTGACACACCTGAGTAAGTCTCTATATAAGCCTCCTAAACACTTCACTCAGTGTACGGACATTAGTCTGCGCCAGATATGTCATAAAGTTTAAGTAAATTCTTGAGAGAATAAAATCTTATGGTGAAAATGAAAATATCAAAGATATGTTAAAAAGTTATGAGAAAAAAAATGAGTTAAAAAGAAAGAGGGAAAATATGTTTGGTTAAAGTGTTTTGTTTTGTAATGTTTTGTGCTTGAATGTGGGGAGAAGACACTTTGGGAGCAATAGATCTCCTCAATATGAATCCTGCGGAAGGTTTTTGTTTGGGAGTTTACCCAAAGTATGCACATGCACTGCCACAATCATCATCACCATCTCACTGTCCCCTCTAAGCCTGAATTGGGCTCTCTATCAGCATTTTTACATCCTGCCCTGCCCGCCTCATAACATAACCAGGCAGTAGCTGGAGCATGAATAGCCACAGTACAATGAGGTCACAATCCAAAAGAACAATTCAAAAGAGTAACCTGGCAAATAAGATAGACAGTCAAACACAGTAGATAAAAAGGCTTAAAATTTATGCAACAACAGTGTTTCGCATCAATACACGTGGCCCTGGGAACTTCTTCTTAATTGATCTTTGAGCCAGTACTCACAAGGTATAGCAATCAAGGACTCAGGTAGAGAAGCCAGACCACTCACTCCCTGAGCAAAGTAAGACAAAGCAGGTTTGTGTACAGATGCATGAAAATTAAGTTTGATTATAACAACTTCTGACTGTTTAGAGTTTTGAGAGTTCTCTTACTTTTTTGAGAGACACATTTTCCTTAATCTAATCTTGACCAAATCCCACCCACTACCCAGTTCTACCCTATCACATGACAAGGCTAACAACAAGGGAAGAATTGCGTCCTTTGAAGTCAGCCAACTGAATGCCTACTGCTGCTTATGGTGGGTCTAAGACCAGGGTGACAACATACACTGAGGAAAGTGTGATTAAATAGTGTAACTCACTGTGACAGGAGAGGAAGTATACAGTGTGGCACTTCTATCATCTAAAGGACACAGTCAATCTCGCTCCCTTGAGCTCCCAGCCTCTGAAGGCTGTGGCATTGTTGGCAATCAAACTGTGTGGCGAGTTTTATTGCAGTTGTAAGGAATATTTAAATCTTGAATCTAGGAAGGACCAATGAATATGGGACTTCCAAAGAGGAACTTTCAGGTCATCACAGGTGATCGTTAGATCATTGGTTGACAACCAGTACATTTGCCCTAGGAGTAGTTTTTCAGCTTGAGACTGACTGGATTTCCTACTGTATAAGAACATACTGTACCGTATACTGCATCCCAGGCCTGTTCAATCTTTCTTATCAATTCTTCAGGACTTCTGAAAGGATTTCTATGCAGTTCAGCAGACCACAGGTTGGTATCCTATTGGAAGTGTGTAAGGAGGTAATGGCTCAAGTGATACTGGTTACTGGGAAAAGTGTCATCATCCCATTTCTTAATTCATGCGTTCAGCATTCTTTGGCCATTTTTGTTTTGAATGATGGCCAAATGAAAGGCTGATATTGATTCTAAATTGTTAAGAGAAGGTTCTCAAGAGGTGTCATGTGAGTTCCATTACTTTTCCAGAAACAATGTTGTCAGAGACTCCATAATACCTAATGACCTGTCTGAACAAATCTGTGATGTGGAAATGTCTACTTTCCATTTATGGCATTTGGCAAACTTATTCAGACTTATCTCATTATACAACTGAGCAGTTGCCAGTTGAGGTCCTTGCTCAAGGACAGCTCCAAACAGTGGCACCTTGGTGGTGCCAGGATTTGAATCCATGACCTTCCCATCAGTAGTCCAGCATCTTAACTGTGGAGCTACCCCTTCCCTGATTGTCCAAAAAAAACTACCAACTGATTGGTCACAAGCTAGAATTCCATCAGTATTCCAATCTCAATTTCCCATTATGCAACTAGTTGGTTGCCTTGAGAAGTGATGGCAGAATTTCTACTCTAGCCATGGTGTTAGGCAAGTCATCTCTAACAGATCAAGCTCAGATAAAATGATGAGCCATGCACAGAGGTGTTTGCGTACAAAGTCCAAATATTTTCACTAAAAGCCCAAATTCCAACAACACTAATGAGCAGTCATAATATATGACAACACAAAGGTGTAAACGAGAACAGAAGGCAGTGGGTTAAATGTAGCATAACTACGTAAGACAACAGTTTTGAGAAATGGCACATGCTGGGAATTCAAATCATAAATGGTTGGTAAAGATTGGTTTAGACCTCTGACCTTGTTTTTGTTGAACACCACCTCCTGAATGAAGGATAAAGATGTTAATTGCACATGTCTTCTTGTTAGTATGGAGGTCAGCATGCAATTAATTTTTTAATTACTTGATTTTTAAAGCCCCAATCAGACATGTCTGGTTCTTGAGACTTCGATAACTCTGCAAGAACACAGAACCCAAGAGGACTTTACTAAAACTGCCATAAGCAAATATACAATGACTATATCTAGAATTATTTAGTGATCTTTTATTCTTTCATTTTTGTGGGGCTTTAAACATTCCTAAACTTTGAGCATTTCTAAAATAGCTGCTTAATATGATAAACATGATTTAACAGTACTGGTATTAAGTGATATCTGTACATGATGTACTGTAGTTGTTTAAAAAAGATGCCATGAAGGCTGGCTAATATCCATTCCATTTTTTATTAGCCATTCAGGATATTTTTTCAACTCCACAGACACTTTTAGCCATGTTTTCATGTCTGGTGAGGTCTGGTCAAAGTTTTAAATGAACGACGACAACAACTGAAATAAAAATCGTTACAGTACATGCAGATTTTTGGTGAATGATGTGCTGTTGGCTTGTGCTGTGTCTGATTGTTTTCTTTCAGATGAAGAGTCGCTTGCAATCGACTGGCTTTGGAATCACGTGAAGTTCAGGTTGCAAAACACAATAGTAGGAACCCTGTATTAAACTTTTTTTTAATGTCTGTATAGCTGTTAGGTATATATTTAAAAACAACAGATGATAATGTGCCATGTAGCTTATATGTTCTCTACTGTCAAATTTAAATCATTCACAGTTTACTGAATTTCTGCACGTGTCCCTGCATGCCTACCCCATCTAAAAAAATTAAATAAAAAAAATTATGTCACTGATAAAAAGACATAAAGGTGTGACTTTTTTTTTTCACTTTTTTGTGCTGAAGGAAAATGTGTGCATATGGATTGTGTTATATTCTGACAGTGAGCAATGTGAAATACCGCTATGGAGTCATTTACTGGCTCTACAGACAGAATTATAGATGATGGTGCTCTCCCTGCCCAGACATGCAATACTTTATTATAATTCAACCATTCTTTTCTGCTTCTAAGTTTTTTTTTTTGTTGTTGGTTCGTTGCTTTTTTGACACAAGTCTTGCCATCTGTACTTTTGTCTGGAGCTCATGTTAATGTTTCTGATAATGTTTTAGTGTAAAATCTCCCTATAATTAAAATGGCTGCATTTACTACATTGTAAAGAGAAAAAAAAGATTATGGTGTCTATAAAGAACTCCATTTACATTTTATTCCCATTTGTTTGCTTAAGGACAAAGAACTCTTTGTATATCTTCATTAAAAATCTTTGCAGCGTTCCACTGGCACAAGGTCAGAGAGCGGTGTAGGATGCCAAGAAGAGCCCTGGTGTTTTTATTCTGTGTTTTCTCCCTTCTAAGCTGTTTACAGTTAAGATCCTTCGTTTTTGGTCTTGCAATGCTTTCAGTAGTGCCATTTCTGAGCACTGTGTAGTGTCAATATTACTGTACCACTACAAAATGGACAGTAAAAGTTAAATCGCATGAAATGATTGTAGTAGATTGTTGGAATAAATTGCTGTTAACAGGAGGCTGCATGACCCGGATGAGTGGCTATGCATAATTCATATCCATGAGTGGTGGTAATGTATTATTTAATGGAAACTGATCCGTAGTTATCATCTGAAATTCAAGCAAACATAAAAACATTTTTTTTAAATATGTATTATCATGGTTTCAGTAATAATTTTTGAACATCTGGAGTCGATAATTATATATGCCATAAATAGACAGAAGGGGAAATAAGTACACTTGTACACTTTTGCATTTGTGATTTAACATAATTCCAGTGTATATATCCGCTTCAAATGTACATATGTCTTTAGGGAGAAAATATTTATTTTGAAAAAAAGAATGTGAAAATTAGAGAAATGTGACAAAAGAAACAAAAATACAACTAATACAGCTCAGATTGCTTGGAGAAATATTAATCCTGTGGGATTCAAATTTTAAAGGATTTTGACATTCTAAGTCTTCAAAACCTAAGGATAAAAGAAATGGACCAAAGCTGAAGCACAATTCTGCAAAAATCTGGTTAGTTCTACACATACTGTAGATATCTCAAAACTGTCATTTCAAACAACGACTTTATGAGAACGTATTGATGTTGGTAAATTTTCTGTGAAAATACATTATGTGCTCTTACCAAGTTCATTTACATGTATTAAGTATACTAATATAAGTGCACTACTACTACTACTACAGTAAGTCCCCGACTTACAAACATTCGAGTTACAAATTTCCACCGACATTTACGAACGAAACGTGGATCTATGAACAAATTGCGGAAGAAGCTCACGTGTAGATAACAGATATTGATATCATCAGTATATCAATATTTACAATTCCATACAATATTTACAGTATGTAAGTAAATGTATAAAATGTCCAAAGTCTGGTATATTGTATGTGTGGGTGGGTTCGGGCGAAATGAGTCGGTGGTTTCAAAGAATCAGTCTGGGAGCAGAAAGTAGCTGTCCTGTAAAACTGTCCTGATGGTGAATAATCCTAATTTCAGAAAATACTCAAAGAGACTGAGTTCACAATCCAATTCAGCTCTGTGACAAAATAACGTTTGTTCACACCATGCAGTAAATACCATGTATCGTTGTCCTCCCTGACCCCTCTGCCTCACCTGCATTCCCCCCCCCCCACGAGTTACAGTAGTGCAGTCTCGTGAGAGTATGATGCGGAACCAAAACACCAAACCTGTGTGTTTGTTTTTTTTAATGTTTTTTATTTATATTTGTTTCAAAGGTGTGTAAGACTCGCTTTGTCGGACTTACGAACGAATCCGGCTTATAAACGAGCCCCCAGAACAGAACTAGTTCATAAGTCTGGGACTTTCTCTATTTCAATACTTTTTGTGACTAAGCTGACTTACTTTTTAGTTCATATTAGTATACTTCAAGTGTAAGAGTAGTAAACTTTGAGTACACAGCTAGGTTATATGTTGTACTGCAACTGTACCGTGAAATATACTATAAGTGAACATCTGTTTTCCAGAGAGAAAGCTTAAATTTCCTATGCAGCTGGAAGAATCAACTGATCCCTGATGTCATAAGGCTTCTTTGTCTTGAGAATATGATTAACTGTTGAATACAGCTGGAAGAATCAACTGATCCCTGATGTCATAAGGCTTCTTTGTCTTGAGAATATGATTAACTGTTGAATACAGCAATATTAGCTGAAGTTTGAGACTTTAGAGCATTCCTCTGACTGTCTTGTTCTTTCTTTTTTAACGCCATGCCAGCTTCTATGGTTATATTCATAGCGAGAGTGATTTTTGTTATTCAATATTAAAACTAGATAAGATGTTTAAAATATTTTTTTCCTAATTGTTAGTAATGATGTTTAATCACCTGATGAATGGCTATTTACAGGTGAGTATTAAAAGTTTATGCCAGTCATATTAAAAGTTTATGCCCCGCAATGCCAGTCGTATGCCTTGATGATGTACAGTGTCCAGAAGGCGTATACAGTCATGGCCAAAAATGTTTACATTTTTCCAGAAAATCAATTATTTCTCACAGAAAAGTACTGCATTAACACTTGTTTTGCTAAACACATGTTTATTCCCTATGTGTGTATTGGAACAAAACAAAAAAGGGAGGAAAAAAGCTAATTTGACATAATGTCACACAAAACTCCAAAAATGGGGGCTGGACAAAATTTCAGGGGTACCAATTTTGGCCATGACTGTATTGATTTCCTGGATGAACCACAATTTATACTTCCATAATCCAGATTTGATCAAATCAAAGTTCTACAGGGTGGGCCATTTATATGGATACACCTTAATAAAATGGGAATGGTTGGTGATATTAACGTCCTGTTTGTGGCACATTAGTATATGTGAGGGGGCAAACTTTTCAAGATGGGTGGTGACCATGGTGGCCATTTTGAAGTCGGCCATCTTGGATCCAACTTTTGTTTTTTCAATAGGAAGAGGGTCATGTGACACATCAAACTTATTGGGAATTTCACAAGAAAAACAATGGTGTGCTTGGTTTTAATGTAACTGTATTCTTTCATGAGTTATTTACAAGTTTCTCTTTGCTCACAGCCATTGACGTGTCGAAGAGGTTAACACGTGATGAGCGGATCGAAATTGTGTTGATATCTGTTGAACGCAATATCCGGGTCATTGCAGCAGATTTCAATGCAAGACACCCTACGAGACCACTCATCTCCCATGCTGCAGTTAGCAAACTGCTTGCTAAGTTTCGTGAAACTGTTTCAGTGTTGGATTTGCCAAAATGTGGACGCATTAAAACTGTCACTAATGAACAAACATCAGTTGCTGTCCTAGCTTCATTCAGCAAGAGTCCACAGCGTAGCACTCGCCGCATGTCACTGGAGAGTGGCATTAGTCGAACATCCCTTCGGTGGATATTAGCTACTCACAAATGGCACCCTTACAAACTCCAGCTACTGCAGCATCTCAACAAGGATGACCCAGATCGGCGCACACAATTTTCAGAATGGGCAAAACAAAAATTGAAACAGGACCCTCAGTTGATGCAGAGGATTTTGTTCAGTGATGAGGCAAACTTTTATGTGAATGGTGAAGTTAACAAACAAAACCACCGCTTTTGGTCTGACACTAACCCACATTGGATAGATCCCTCCAAGACTGTTGGAACAAAAAAAGTGATGGTATGGTGTGGTATATGGGATACAAAGATAGTGGGGCCATTCTTCATCAATGGAAACCTCAAGGCCACTGGATATTTGAAATTGCTACATGATGATGTGTTTCCCTCTTTATGCACTGAAGCTGGCACGTTCCCTGAGTTTTTACAGCAAGATGGTGCACCACCACATTATGGGTGTCAGGTCCAAGCATTCCTAGATGAACAGTTTCCTGAAAAGTGGATTGGTCGTCGCGGGCCAGTTGAATGGCCCCCAAGGTCTCCCGATCTGACCCCCTTAGACTTTTATATTTCGGGTCATCTGAAAGCAATTGTCTATGGTGTGAAGATACGAGATGTGCAGCACCTGAAATTACGTATACTGGAAGCTTGTGCTGGCATTTCTCCTGCGGTGTTGCTATCAGTGTGTGAAGAGTGGGAGAAGAGGGTTGCATTGACAATCCATCACAATGGGCAGCACATTGAACACATTTTATAAGTGGTCAGAAACTTGTAAATAACTCATGAAAGAATAAAGTTACGTTAAAACCAAGTGCACCATTGTTTTTCTTGTGAAATTCTTAATAAGTTTGATGTGTCACATGACCCTATTGAAAAAACAAAAGTTGGATCCAAGATGGCTGACTTACAAATGGCCACCATGGTCACCACCCATCTTGAAAAGTTTGCCCCCTCACATATACTAATATGCCACAAACAGGACGTTAATATCACCAACCATTCCCATTTTATTAAGGTGTATCCATATAAATGGCCCACCCTGTATATATATTTATCAGAGTTGAACTGTCTGCTCCCCATTTGGTTTTGAATAAAACCTTTAAAATATTCATGGCTTTGAAACATTTCTTTTTAAGCAGTTTAATGTGTGGAATAAAAGATACTGTAGTTTGCTGTCAAGGGTGACACCAAGAAATTTAGTCTCTTTAATGACTTTAATGGGGCTTCCATCCATAAATCACTCTGGTTCATTATGTAGCCGAAGCTGACAAAAATGCATGCAGATGGTTTTTGTCTGTGCAAACTTGAAGCCATTCTCCATTGACCAAGACTGTATTTTTGTTTATCTTCTGTTGGATTTTCCGCTCAATAGTCATCATATTCTTGCTTCTGTAGCAAATTCTGATATCATCTACATATAGACTACAAAGAACATCAGAGCCAATGTTTTTTAATACTAAAACGTGTTACAGATACAATACTTCTTTGAGGTACCCCAAGTTCTTGTTTCTGCAGTCCTGATAATGTGTTTGCTATTTTGACTCTAAATGTTCAGATCTTCACCTCTCAAAATAATCCACTGGCTTCCTTCAGAGTACAATGTTTAGCCTTCAAGTGCTCAACTAACTATGAAGGCTTCATAGCCTCATTTGTTCGCTCCTCTCCACACACCACACATCATAATTTTGGTTGAATTTTGATTTCTTCTTCTTAGTCTGTCCATTGTCTTTACTACTACATTTTTTTAGCCACCACGGTAAAAAGTTTTCATTAATATTTCTCCTTTATTTGTTTTTCCCACACTTTAGACCCAGAGGTGACAACAAAGTAAAATGTAGTCAATGTATATTTCATTTTAAAATAATATACAGTATACACTCACCTAAAGGATTACTAGGAACACCAGTTCAATTTCTCATTAATGCAATTATCTAATCAACCAATCACATGGCAGTTGCTTCAATGCATTTAGGGGTGTGGTCCTGATCAAGACAAAATCTCCTGAACTCCAAACTGAATGTTAGAATGGGAAAGAAAGATGATTTAAGCAATTTTGAGAGTGGCATGGTTGTTGGTGCCAGACGGGCCGGTCTGAGTATTTACAATCTGCTCATTTACTGGGATTTTCATGCACAACCATTTCTATGGTTTACAAAGAATGGTGTGAAAAGGGAAAAACATCCAGTATGCGGCAGTCCTGTGGGCGAAAATGCCTTGTTGATGCTAGAGGTCAGAGGAGAATGGGCCGACTGATTCAAGCTGATAGAAGAGCAACTTTGTCTGAAATAACCCCTTGTTACAACCGATGTATGCAGCAAAGCATTTGTGAAGCCACAACACACACAACCTTGAGGCAGATGGGCTACAACAGCAGAAGACCCCACCGGGTACCACTCATCTCCACTACAAATAGGAAAAAGAGGCTACAATTTGCCTGAGCTCACCAAAATTGGACAGTTTAAGACTGGAAAAATGTTGCCTGGTCTGATGAGTCTCGATTTCTGTTGACATTTGTTACGGGTAGGAGGTCGTGATGGATCCAAGTGCAGGGGAGGAACTCCTTAAAATTGGTTATGTTGTGTATTAGTTGATGTAGAGTAGGAAGAGAGCTTGTGCACCTGCACAGCGCGGCTCGTGCAGGAATGCGGAAGTGCGAGGAGCCGGCGAGAGCGTGATCTTCGCAATGAAGCCGGCGAGCGCGCGGAGAAGTCGTGAAGGTTGGTGGCTGATTTGCAGAGCTTAATCGTGGTCGATGGGCGAGCAGGGTTCAAAGCCAGAAAGACAATGGGATATCCGTGATCCAAGTTCGTAGTCGTCAAAACAGATCCGTTGGTCGATAATACAAAGTCCGTGAGCGTGGGAATCCAAAACGTGAAGCGAGGGCGAGGTCGGGAAAAACAAAGCGTGGTCGGTATCAGAAAAGCAAGGTCTAGGAAAACGCTGGAAAATTGGGCTATGGAAGGCACTCAATAATCTGGCGACAAGGTGGTGTCAGCGTGTGGTTTAAATTGGTAAGGGAGATGATTAGTGATGGGGCACAGGTGTGTGGAGAGCAGACAGGACAGGAGACCAATCTGCGAATCTGTGAGACATGGAATGGTGGTTGATACCCAAGGCAGCAGTGGAACGGAGACATCCCCGTGGCAGAGGTGGGGAGCGAGTTGTGGGCATATTCCACCCAGGGTAGGAAGCGACTCCAGGAGGCTGCATCCCGAGAGGCCATGCACCTTAATGCTTTTTCCAGTTCCTGATTCATGCGTTCTGTTTGTCCATTAGTCTGGGGGTGAAAACCAGATGAGAGGCTGGGGGTGGCACCAATAAGACCGCAAAAGGCCTTCCAGAACTGTGCTGAGAATTGCGGTCCTCTGTCAGAGACAATGTCCAACGGAAGTCCATGGAGACGGAAAACATGGTTGATGAGCAACTCGGCAGTTTCTTTGGCAGATGGAAGTTTGGGTAGCGGAATAAAATGGGCTGATTTGGAGAACCGGTCTACAACGGTTAAGATGCAGGTGTTATTGTTCGACGGTGGTAGTCCAGTGACAAAATCTATGGAAATGTGAGACCATGGACGGTGGGGAATGGGGAGGGGTCTTAGGAGACCCTCAGGGGGGCGGCTAGTCGTCTTGTTCCTAGAACAGACATCACAAGCAGCTACAAACTCCTTAACGTCTTCCTTCATGGTGGACCACCAGAACCGTTGCTACAGGTGTGAAAGGGTGCGTGTCATCCCAGGGTGACAGGCCAATCTAGAGCTGTGGGCCCAGTCAAGCACCTGGGGTCTCACTGACGAAGGAATGAAGAGCATGCACGGGGGAACATTACTTGGGCCTCGTTCCTGTTCGAGAGACTGTTGGACCAGATTTTCCACATCTAGCCGTGTAATAGCCACAAGGCATGGAGGGGGGAGGATGGTTTCCATCGTGGGAGTGCGCTTGGAGATGGAGAATTGCCTGGAAAGGGCGTCAGGTTTAACATTCTTAGATCCTGGCCGGTATGATAATGTGAAGTGAAAGCGGGCGAAGAAGAGCGACCACCGCGCCTGGCGAGAATTAAGTCTTTTGGCTGTCCTTAAGTACTCGAGATTCTTGTGATCCGTCCATACAAGAAAAGGGTGTTCTGCTCCCTCCAGCCAGTGCCTCCACTCCTCGAAGGCCAGTTTGACTGCCAATAGTTCCCGGTCCCCAATGTCATAATTTCGTTCAGGGGGTGTGAGTTGGCGGGAGAAGAAGGAGCAAGGATGAACCTTGTTGTCCTTGGGCGATCTTTGCGAAAGAACGGCCCCTACACCTGTCTCAGAAGCATCCACTTCTACGATAAACTGAAGGGAGGGGTCGGGGAAGGTGAGAACGGGTGCCGTGGTAAATCGATGCTTGAGGTCCTCGAAGGCGTTGTTTGCCAGGGGGCTCCAACGGAACGGGGTCTTGGTCGAGGTGAGTGCTGTGAGTGGGGTAGCCACCATACTGTAATTCTTAATGAATTGGCGATAGAAGTTGGCAAATCCCAGGAAGCATTGTAGATCACTCCTGGATGATGGTTGTGGCCAGTCAGTGACCGCCTTCACCTTGGTGGGGTCCATTTCGATGCCGGACGGTGAGATGACGTAGCCTAGGAAGGAGGTGGAAGAGCAGTGAAATTGACATTTTTCTGCCTTGACATACAACTTGTTCTCCAGCAAGCGTTGCAGGACTTGGCGAACGTGGAGGTTGTGTTCCTTTTCAGAGCGTGAGAAGATTAAGATGTCGTCTAGGTATGCGAACACAAATATGTTGAGAAAGTCTCTGAGAACGTCGTTGATGAGCGCCTGGAAGACTGCTGGGGCATTAGTTAGACCAAACGGAACAACCAAGTACTCATAATGACCAGTGGGGGTATTGAAGGCGGTCTTCCACTTGTCACCCTCCCTTATTCTGACCAGATGGTAGGCGTTTCTTAGGTCAAGCTTGGTGAACATACGGGCATCCTGGAGCATTTCAAAGGCAGATGACATTAGTGGAAGTGGGTAGCGATTCTTGACCGTGATCTCGTTTAATCCCCTGTAGTCAATGCAGGGTTTGAGGGACTTGTCTTTTTTCTCCACAAAAAAGAATCCTGCCCCTGCAGTTGAGGAGGATGGGCGAATTATCCCTGCTGCAAGCGACTCGTTAATATATTGTTCCATAGCCTCTCTCTCAGGGCGGGAGAGAGAATATAGTCGGCCCTTGGGAGGGGAGGTGTCAGGGAGAAGATCAATAGCGCAATCATAGGGACGATGAGGTGGTAGCGAGACGGCCCGTGCTTTGCTAAAAACCTGTCGAAGATCATGATATTCGATAGGCACTTTTGCCAGATTAGGGATCTCCTCCTGGAAGGAGGGCAAGGTTCGCCCAGTGGTGGCAGCACGTAGGCATGACGAGAGGGAGGTGGGGCTCCAACCCAAGATGCTTTGTTTCAGCCAATCTATGTGGGGGTTATGCAACCTTAGCCATGGAAGGCCCAACACAATGGGTGCGTGAGCGTTCTGGACAGTGAGAAAAGTGATGGTCTCAATGTGGTTGCCTGAGAACTGTAAGGTAACGGGGGAGGTGCGATGCGTGATCGGGGCGAGTCTACTGCCATCAAGAGCCTGAACTGTGAGTGGTTGGGATAAGGGAGTGAGTGGGATTTTGAATAGAGAAGCAGAAGAGGTGGAAATTAGATTTTGGTCAGCCCCGGAATCTACGTGGGTAATGTAGGAACGGTTGTCAAGGGTCAGGGTAACAGGAAAACATGAGCGCTAGTCTGGGGAACGAATAGAAGTGGGGCCCCCCTGTACCCCCAGAACTACTGGGAGGCCAGGCCTTTTAGTGGACAGGAGCGCACATGGCCCAACTGGCCGCAGTAAAAGCAGGCCCCATCATCCCTCCGGCATTGACGCTCCCTTGGCAAAATATGTGCCCGACCAATCTGCATGGGTTCAGGAAGTGACTCGGGAGTGGTGAATGAGGGAGCTGGGGTATGAAAGTTACTAATGGGCCGGCGCGCCACATGTCGGGAACGTTTACGGGCATCGATGCGTGTAGCTAAATCAATAAGACCCTGTAGGTCTGATGGAAGCTCTCGGGCGGCGAGTTCATCTTTGATTGAATCCGAGAGTCCATTGTAGAAGCAGTCAAAAAGAGCCTTTTCCTCCCAGTCACAGGAGGGCTCCAGTGTTTGAAAGTCGATGGCATAATCGCAGACGGAGCTAGATCCCTTGCGTAGCTGAAGTAGTTGTTCTGCCGCCTGGTGTCCTGTGAATGAGCGGTCGAAAACCCTCCTCATTTCATCGGTGAATGTCCTGTATGTGAAGCAGCAAGGGACCTGGGCATCCCATAGAGCTGTTCCCCACTCCCTGGCCTTTCCTGAGAGGAGTGTGAGCTATGTAAGCTACCTTGGATCGTTCAGTGGGAAATGACGCCACCTGCAGTTCAAGAACGAGGAAACACTGCGATAAGAAGGAGCGACAGGTAGACGGATCACCATCATAAGTGGGTGGGGCAGGGAGGCGTGGTTCATGACCAGTGGCCTGTACTGGGAGAGAACTGTAACTGTAACGTGTTACGTTGTTGTGTTGTCATGTAGCTCTTCGTTTGCACATTTGCACGTGCACTTTGTTGTCTGTTGTCTGCTGTCTTTGTTGTCTCTTTTTTGTATAGAAATTGATAGTTTTTTTAGGTTAACTTAAAAATGTAAAAATCTGCGTTGTGTTGTTAATTTATGTCATTGCATGTATGTAGCACCTTGGTCCTGGAGGAACGTTGTTTCGTTACACTGTGTACTGAACTGTATATGGTTGAAATGACAATAAAAGCCTACTTGACTTGACTTGACTTGACTTGAGAAGGCTGTGAGATCGGTGCCGGGGGCAGTCGTGTCTGCTGTAGCTGAGTAGTAGGTGATGTTAAGGTTTCCATGATACTTTGGAGTGTTGAGGTGATCTGCGTGATTTCTTGTTGATGAGTACCTAGGAGGGCTCCCTGGCTCTCTAGGGCCCCCCCTCAGACGAGCTGCCTCTGCTGGATCCATTTTTAAGGCCAGATTATACTGTTACGGGTAGGAGGATGGATCCAAGTGCAGGGGAGGAACTCCTTAAAATTGGTTATGTTGTGTATTAGTTGATGTAGAGTAGTAAGAGAGCTTGGCAGAGGTGTTTTTATAAACGTGCTTGTTGCTGGAAAACTTGCTGCTCTATGTCGGGAAGCTGCGTGTGCTGAGGGAGTCGGCGTGAGAGCTCTGTGTGCAGCGCGAGCCTGGGAGGAATGCGAAAGCGTCGTGGGTCGGCGAGAGAGCCTGGTATGCAGCGCGACTCGTGCAGGAATGCGGAAGCGCGAGAAGCCGGCAAGAGCGTGATCTTCGCAATGAAGCCGGCGAGTGCACGGAGAAGTCGTGCAGGTTGGTGGCTGATTTGCAGAGCTTAATCGTGGTCGATGGGCGAGCAGGGTTCAAAGCCAGAAAGACAACGGGATATCCGTGATCCAAGTTCGTAGTCGTCAAAACAGATCCGTTGGTCGATAATACAAAGTCCGTGAGCGTGGGAATCCAAAACGTGAAGCGAGGGCGAGGTCCGGAAAAACAAAGCGTGGTCGGTATCAGAAAAGCAAGATCTAGGAAAACGCTGGAAAATTGGGCTATGGAAGGCACTCAATAATCTGGCGACAAGGTGGTGTCAGCGTGTGGTTTAAATAGGTAAGGGAGATGATTAGTGATGGTGTGTGGAGAGCAGAAGATGAGGCGGTGAGATATAAAGGGCGGTAGGGAACATGGAACAGGAGTGCTTAAGTGATTATGACAGAGGCGTGGCTTGGCGGGTCGTGACAACATTCAAATGGTAGTGTCAGAATTTGGCGTAAACAGAATGAGAACATGCATCCATCATGCCTTGTTACCACTGTGCAGGCTGGTGGTGGTGGTGTAATGATGTGGGGGATCTTTTCTTGGCACACTTTAGGCCCCTTAGTCCCAATTGGGCATCGTTTAAATGCCACGGCCTACCTGAGCATTGTTTCTGACCATGTCCATCCCTTTATGACCACCATGTACCCATCCTCTGATGGCTACTTCCAACAGGATAATGCACCATGTCACAAAGCTTGAATCATTTCAAATTGGTTTCTTGAACATGACAATGAGTTCACTGTACTAAAATGGTCCCCACAGTCACCAGATCTCAACCTAATAGAGCATCTTTGGGATGTGGTGGAACGGAAGCTTCGTGCCCTGGATGTGCATCCCACAAATCTCCATCAAGTGCAAGATGCTATCCTATCAATATGAGCCAATGTTTCTAAAGAATGCTTTCAGCACCTTGTTGAATCAATGCCACGTAGAATTAAGGCAGTTCTGGCGAAAGGGGGTCAAACACCGTATTAGTATGGTGTTCCTAATAATCCTTTAGGTGAGTGTATATATAATAAATAACACAACACCATGCAGAGAGCCTACATGTATCTTACCTTTGCTTCTTGTGAGTTTTTGTGGCCTACTTTGGCCACAGACATGCCCCTATAATAAAGTCTTGTATAATACTTCCACTTAAATAAACTGAAATAAAGTTTTAAATCAATTTAAAGTGGATATATGCACTGGATGTATATTCAATAAGAAAGACAAAAGTTTCCTACTACTTTCTTCACTGTACTTTCTTTTGACTGAGTGTTATTTTTAATTGGAGTTCCGAAAAAAAGTCCATTATAAGTACAAGGGCGTTTAAACTGCTTGGCCTTTTTCAGGCAGCCTTCAAGTAAAATACGGTGTAAGCTTTTTTAAACAGTCTAAACGTTTTAAAGAAGGCCGTAAATAAGGCCCATGAATGACTATCCCAGCTGAGGTGGCTCGGAGCCCACAGCAGTACTTCCCGTGAACGAGCGAGTGGAACGCCTGATCCCTGAAAATCAACTGATAACTTGTCGCCAACATGTGGAAGAGGCGCATCTGTCTCTTGGAACTTTGCACGCAATAAGTTATCAACAAAACTTCCACATTAAAGGAACTGAGCTGAGAATTGTTGCCATATCCCCTGTACAGCCCTGACCGCGCTCCAAGCCATTTCCACAGGTTTTGGCTATTAAGGGAGTTCCTGGGAGGCAAGCGTTTCAGATGTGAAGCAGGCAATACAGCTCGATCATGGCTCCGCCATACTAAGAAAACTTTCCACGTTGATGGTATCCGAGCACTAGTGAAACTCTGGGGTAGTTTTAACAGAACTGTCTTCTGTTATTCTGCAAGTCAAAACTTCCGCTTTGACTTGAACACCACCTCGTTATTCGCTAATACAGCTAAGAATGTTGATATAACTTGGTATTCGGATCTTGGGACTAATTTTGAGGACAGAACAAAGAATTTAAAATGTGTATTTTACCACAGCGCTGTTAAAATCTCACACCTTGATTGGTAAGAATTTGTTGATTACTGCACAGTAGTCAGTATAATTGTAATGGTGTTTTATTAATGTGCTGGTTCTTATAGTGGTTTAACTGTTTTGTCTTACACAACCAGAGTTCCTTTACTGATTTGCCATTCTCTTATTACTTAATGTGCTGGGATTTTTTGTTGTTGTTGTTGTTTCACTTAAATTGCTTTTAAAACAGTTTTTTCTCCTTAAAAATGATTTGTTAATGTTTTTTATTTTTCACATCAAGCATGTTGGCATGACTGCAAGATAAAAAGATGACTTATAAATGGCATTTTATGATCATTTTCTGATTTTTATTTGTACATGAAAGATTCTTTTTTTTTTTTTCAACAATGTGCAAATCCTCTATGTCAAAGCATTAGCTCTATCAGCGTAGTTATTTCTGTGAATGAAGGTGCCTATTTTTTAAAATCACCTCCTACGATGATCTGGGATCAGCTTAGCGCCTGTCTTGACACCTTTGTACCTTAAGCTCATCTCACTGCAGTGTCAAAACAACAGCCGCTGTGTAATCATTACCCCTGTTTGGTCTCAGGCTTTTTCCAGCGCACCAGCAAACTGTTCCTAAGCGAACGGGCCAGTTGGGTCCAGCTCAAAGAGTTTGCTTGCAAAAATGCCGCCAACACCTTGTCCGTTGCCAACATGGTCATGGGGATGGCCTCTATTCTCAGCAGTCTCAATGGGTGAGATTTTTATTTGCGCACTTCTGGTTAAAGTTGAACTGACATTGAGTAATGAGGTATAACTACAACAAGAAATAATTGACTTTGTCACTCAATCAAAGATAAATTAGTTCAAAAAAGGTGTTGTTTCCTAACACAGTCTGTGCTGCGTTTTCACTTCTAAACCCTTCTCTTACATAGACACCATTATGCTGCATGTTGGCTGGTGCTGATTGGTTACCTGCTGGATTTGGCAGATGGCGCGGTTGCCAGGCGACTGAACGCTTGCTCAGCATTAGGTAAGTGGACGGAGCACTTAAGACCGGCTACGAAGTTGGAGCAAAAATCAACCCTGGGCAGAGATTAATTTCCTATTTCTGCTTTGTAACATCATCATTTGCATCGAATTTATCCACAGACCTGTATTTATATCTAAATTAAATTTTAATTGATCCATGGAGCCATTTTCAGGCATACTTATCCTTACATTGTTTGCCTAAACAACCAAGGCAAATCTATTCTCTATGTGATTGTGATCACGTCGGCATGGATGCTTGAAATAGCTCACCGCTGCTCTCACAGTGCATACCTTTTTTTTTTTTCTTTTTGCTTTGTGATGTGATATGTGTCTTTTCATGTGGGCAATGAGGTGTTGTTTTGCCCTCTTCCAACCTCCCTTTTTTTTGCCCACTCGAACAATCACTTAAAATTAGGCTGCGTAATTCAACAGGCTTTGACTGCAATTGTCTCCTTTATCCCGGCGCTTCGGGCTCTCAGCATGTTTGACATTGCTGAAATGGTTGACCTTGAGATCGGAATCCTGGTGCATTAACGTGACAGTGACCAAAACACGCCCTTCCCCAGATGGTGTAAAGTGGCATGAGGTGGATGTGGAAATTTTCCTGGAACCTGGCGCAGCCAAAGCGCGTTCAATCTCAGAGGTGCTGAAGTGACACTATGCCTTTATAGATTACAATAAGAGGATTAACGACTGCTGTTGCCGCATGCACCTGCTATTCTTGTCAATACGTTTTTATCATTGGAACTCAAATTGTCATTCTGGCACAGTAAGTAAACTAAGATGGCTATGCAGTCCAAGTCACTTTTTTTTCTGTGTTTTAGGAGCCAAACTGGATGATTTCGCTGATTTCACAACGTTTGGAATAGCGACGTCACTGCTCTTAAGGACTCCCAACATCCTGGATAACATTCTGTGCATGTGCTACATGCTGTCCGTGTTTATTCGACTTTGTTTCTTCTCCAGTGGTGAGGAAACTTGACATTTCCTGCCATTTCTTAGCAAATAGGTTCAGTATTTAAATGAATAGCAGCATATCGCCCCCCAAATGAAAACCTCCCTCCATATAGTAGTGCTTTCAAGGTACTGGTTTACAATTAATGATGGAGACAACATGGCATGAAGGGCAATGATAAATGATAAAAAGTTTTTTTTTTAAAAGTCAGTGAAAGAGTGCCTCTTATGGGTATGTTTACATTTTCCAATAATGCAGTTCAGCCATTATAGTGCATCGGCAGTCATGGAAACAAACACACCTACAGTAGGGGTGGGGTCAGCCATAATCCTGTATGTCCTGTGCGTAAATTTTTTAATGATTTGTCAGTTTTTACGTCAATGGTGTCTGGCAATAAGTGCACACTTTTACAGAAACTCACAAATGTAGCTTATTGTTTGTGTTAGCAGTCAAATAAGAAGCCTAGAAATAAACAAAAGTAAACAACTGAACATTTTTCGAGCTTTTGAAAATAGAAATCGATCTCTTGCACGAGTAGCACAGAGTCTGGCCTTTGAAATGCATGTACACATTAAAGGCCGTTCCTGTGTGCACTACGAAATATTATCCTGTCGCACCTCTTAACAAACCAACTCTTTTATCGTGAGCCATTAATCTTGCCCTTTGTAACCTGGATATAAAATTGTTGTAGTTCATTGAAGATTTGATGATTTGAATCTGATTCCCATTAGAGAGGCCCCTCATATGTAAATTTCACATCCATCCATTATGGAAAAAAGTTCCATAACCATACATTTTGATAGCAAGAAAATAATTTGTCTGAATTGCTTTCTTTTGCTATCATTTGCAGGGATTCCTTTTATGTATCGCGGCCTGCCGTGCATCTACTCATCCGCCATTCTCGCCTGCCTGTCTCTCCTGACTGGAGGCAACATGACTGTACTCCGCCTCACTGCCGTAGTCATGATCCTCTTCATGGTGAGCCAGACGCTTTACCCTCATGACCGGGTGTTAGAGTCACAGTCGTGGAAAAAGGTCATTTATGCTGGAGGTATAAACACTTTAATATGTAATATTTTTTCCACCTTTCTTTTAAATAGGCCTTTGATTCAAATAGACATGTGTTCACATTAAAAACTATCAAACTATTTGCTATAATTGAAATTCTATCCATAGTCTCCACCAAGCCCTCGGTTTGTTTTTAAGCCGAGATTAACTGTTTAATGTTTAATCGAGCAGTGGAAAAAGTCTCAAGAGATCCTGGAAACCCCCTGCTACACACATTCCCTAGCCTCTCCTGTTTAATAATTACACTTAGCTGTTTGCTAGTGTCCTGTATAAATTTTCCTCATTTTGTAACCCAAAATACTATACAGGATTATACAGGATAATATGATATAGGAACACAGTAAGTAGTCTCTGTCATAGTAGGTGGGTGTAAATGTTTTGGTCTAACAGTCCTGAAGAGGGCACTAATATAACAACCGTAATGACTGTATACAGTGCACACGTACACAAAAGTATTCACTTGCCTGCCTTCACATGCATACAATATGAACTTGAGTAACATCCCATTCTTAATCCATAGGGCTTTGCAGCTATAACAGCTTCAACTTTTCGGGGAAGGCTTTCCACAAGGTTTGGGAGTGTGTTTATGTGTGTAATTTTTGACCATTCTTCCAGAAGTGCATCTGTGAGGTCTGACACTGATGTTGGACGAGAAGGCCTGGCTCGCAGTTTCCCTTCTAATTCATCCTAAAGGTGTGTCTTTATGGGCCTTGCTTTGTGCACTGGTGTGCAGTCATGTTGGAATAGGAAGGGGTCGCCCTCAAACTGATACCATAAAGTCGGGAGCCTGAAAGTCTTGTCTTGGTACTGTATGCTTAAGCATTAAGATTTCCTTTCACTAGAAATAAGGGGTCGAACCCAACTCCTGAAAAGCAACCCCAAAGCAAGGTCCATAAAGACATGCATGAGCGAGTTTGGTGTAGGACAATTTGACTGGCCTGTGCAAAGTCCTGACCTCAACTTGATAGAACACCTTTGGGATGAATTAGAGCGGAGACCGCGAGCCAGGCCGTCTCGTCCAACATCAGTGTCTGCCCTCACAAATGCACTTCTGGAAGAACTGTCAAATATTCCCATAAACACACTTCTAATCCTTGTGGAAAGCCTTCCCAGAAGAATTGAAGCTTTTATAGCTGCAAAGGGTGGGCCAACATCATATTAAACCCTATGGATTAAGAATTGGATGTTACTCAGCTTTTGGCAATATACTGTAGTGTATTTGAGTGGAGTTCATGACTAGTGTGAGAAAGTGGAGCCAAAATGGCAATTCTGAGGCCCTCTAGTGGTGGAGGAGTGGTCTGGGGTGCATGAGGAACCATATACAAACATGAATTGGCCTCCACATAATCAAAGCTGTAATCAAATCTAAAGGTGGTCAATTGAGAGTTGTATTAGAGTGGGCAACCTTTTTTTGGCCATGTACTGTATTATTATTATTATTATTATTATTATTTTAACCTGATGGTTTTGGAACCTTTTTCTGACAAGAGTAAACATTAACATATTTGCCCAACTCATGCAGCTGCAGTTTTGGATTTTATATATTCATTAATATTGCTGTACGGATCACATTAGGTAATATATATGACGACTATCTACCCTCACCGGCCACCTTATTAAGTATGCCAGTTTAATCGCACGTCAATACAAATTTTATTAGTCAATCACAGTCAATGAGATTAACATTTACATTTAGGCATTTGTCAGACGTTTGTATCCAGAGCAACTTACGAAAAATGGCAGCAACATTTAGGCATGTAGACAAGACCAAGACGATCTGCTGAAGTTCAGAATGGGGAAGAAATGTGATTTAAGTGACCTTGACCATAGCATGGTGGTTGTTTGTGCCAGATGGGCTGGTTCTGACCTAGTATTTCCAAAACTGTTGACCTACTGGGATTTTCACACACAACTATCGCTAGGGTTTACACAGAATGGCCTGAAAAAGAGAAAATATCCAGTGAGCAGCAGTTCTCTCGTCAAAAAGCCTTGTTGATGCCAGAGGTCGGAGGAGAATGGCTACACTGGTTCAAGCTGATATATAGGCAACAGTTACTCAAATAACACCTCATTACAAATGAGGTACATTACGAACAGCATGTCTGAACACACAACACGTTGAACCTTGAAGCAGATGGGCTACAGCAGCAGAAGACCACACCGAGTACCATCCCGTGGCAGCTAAGAATAGGAAACTGGGGCTACAATACATATGGGCTCACCACAACTGGACAATGGAAAAAAAGGTTGCCTAGGTCTAATGTGTCTCGATTTCTGCTGCCACATTTAGATGGTGGGGCCAGAATTTGCCGTAAATATCATGAAAGCATGGATCCATCCTGTCTTGTAATTGTAGTTCAGGCTGCTGGTGGTGTAATGGTGTGGAAATATGTTTTTGTCATACTTTAGGCCCTTTTGTACCAAATGAACATTGTTTAAATGCTAGTCTACCTGAGGGATGTTGCTGACCATATCTATCCTTTTATGACCACAGCATACTGTAGGACAACATGTCGCAAAGCTAAAACCATCTCAGCCTGGTTCTTGAACGGGACACTGAGTTCATTGTACTCAAACGGCCTCCACAGTCACCAGATCTCAATCCAATAGAGCACCTTTGAGAATGTGGTGGAATAGGAGATTTTCGTCATGGATGTGCAGCCAAATAAATTAAGCTCTCATGACAATATGATGCAGAACATCTAATGAATGTTTCCAGCATCCGTGCCACAAATAATTAATGGAGTTCTAATGGTAAAAGTCGGTCCAATCCAGTACTAGCATGGTGTGGCTGGTAAGTGGACTGTATATCCCAGCATGATGAATGAACAATGTGAGCCAGCTTCAAATGTACCCAGTTTAAATCAATGACCACATGTTGTCCATCCATAACTCAAGCCGTTAACAATGATGGACAGTAATACACCAAAAAAATCGAACGATTTAAATACTAATTTTTCACTCGGATTCTATGGAGTTTTTTCTTGGCTTAACTACAGAAAAAAGGGGCAGGGCTAGATGTTATGCTTGATGCCATGTACTCATTCTCCCATCATCTATACCATTTAATCCTGTATTCAGGGTCGCAGGGGGCTTGGAGCCTATCCCAGGAGACTTAAAGCACAAGGCGGGGTACATCCTGAACAGGGTGCCAGTTTATCGCAGGGCACACACATACTGTACACACACTCACACACTATAGGCAATTCGGGAACACCAATTAGCTTACTCTGAATGTCTTTGGACTGTGCGAGGAACCCGGAATACCCGGAGGAAACCCACCAAGCATGCAAACTCCATGCACACAGAGGTGGGAATCGGACCAGAACGGAAATCGAACCCGGATCCTGGAGGTGCAAGGCGATTTACAGTGGTAACCACTGAGCCACTATGCCACCTGATGTCATGTACCTGGTGTGAAATAGGATGTTTGCAAAATTAAAAAACAAGGAGGTCTATTAATTATTTCAGCTTGGAAATACAATAATATGTTCTGTTGATTGAAGCTGCAGAGATTTATAGCTATAATTCATTGACAAATTATTAATCAATTGATGTTCAAGTAATACTTTTGTATTAAGGTGATTTATGGAAACACCTGATAATAATAATAATAACAGTAATATCCAGCTTAAAGCAGACACACTGCTATATACTGTATAATTTGTTCTTGTTGTTTATTTTTTTCCTCCAGGTATTATTATGGTCTTCTGCTCTTCATTCCCTCCTGTCTGTCTGTACTATCTACTATGGTCAGTCTCCTACATTTTGTTCCCAATGTCCTTATGGAGCTGCAAAGTTTAACAGGCTACGATGTGTTCTCCCCCAGTCTGACAGACCAGGCTTAAAGAAAGCTCACGTTGCCTAACAGAAGCCTCTGCCTCGGAGGTTACTGTAAATCCCTGCTTTATCCCAAAAACTCCACTACTGGATATCCTATGCGTAAGGTGATGAACTTTGGGATGTCGTGATGAAATCAGGACGTCTGGGCTGTCTATGAAGTCATTTCACTAAAATCAGTTTGTAAACAAAAGTCTGACTGTGAAACTTTTAGTATTTGAGTAAATGTTACCTCTCGTGTTCCCAGAGCTCACTGATCTGATCCATATGTCGCTCTTGAAATGTTATGAGGGTTTCATCACAGCTGCTGTGGAGTGCTGTTATTTTTTGGTGAATTTTATTTCATGAAGAACAACATCTTGTATATATGTACCACAATTGAGATATATCCCAGTGACATATTGCTAGATTGGATATTTTATGTCAGTTATGTCACAAAATGTCAGTTTTAGTTTTAGTTTTCCTATTAAGAATACCTGAGCATTTCCCATGCTCCTGTTCTGTTATATACTATATATATAACAGAATATATATATATATATATATATATATATATATATATATATATATATATATATATATATATATATATAACAGAGCTATATACTGGGATATATCTCAATTTCAAATTCAAATTCAAAATTTGAATTTGAATTTGAATTTGAAATTGAGATATATCCCAGTGACATATTGCTAGATTGGATATTTTATTTAAAGGGAAACAGAACAGGAGCATGGGAAATGCTCAGGTATTCTTAATAGGAAAACTAAAACTAAAACTGACATTTTTAAATCCAATCAGGTTTTTAAAGGTGTATTTTATTAATCAAGGGAATTTAATTATTCATTATTGAAATTATTTTTACCACCAGTGCCTCTGGATCTGCTTTGATATGTAGGCAGTGATACATAATAAAATAAAAGCCACTGCAGTATGATGAATGTTAATGCTTGCTAATGTCAATCGATCTAATTTCTAGATTATGATATGATTTCATTCATTTTAAATAATGAAAGACAGATAAAAAACACTTTTCTTTGTTCTGTAATGTTCATTTAAGACTACAGGCCTTCGTAGTGAAGACTCGTTAGGAAAACAGCGCACACTTGTATTCAGCCATCTACACAGAACGTGTATGAGTTCTAAGAGTTGTATGAGAACTGCACATGTGGGCGGAGTTTGCCTAAACCAGAGCTTGCCTAAACTTTTTAAACATAACCTAATTTTTTTATTTTTTTTTTGTGCGTTATCAGCGTAACTGATAAGAACGAAGTGCTGCTGTCTGACATTATGATGAACCACAAAGTGTCACGCTGATTTCATGTTCTGGGCTACAAACACACATTCAATATGACTATGTCATTTAAAGATATAATTACAACAATAAAGAATTAATAAATAGCATTAGTCATTTCATAGTGCACGAAACTGTTGTTATTTTCCCTGTTTAATTTACAATTTCTCTTTGGAATTAATAAAGCACATCTGAAGACATTGCAGGATTTTAAATCAAGAAACACCAATGTTTATGAAAAAAAGGTTATGTTTGATTTAGTAGCTAATGGCTGTAACACTAGAGTACAGTTTTTTTTTTCTCTTCAAGTAAAATAATATCTTGTGTTGGATCAAGTGCTATTCAATAAGCTTTCAATAAGCTTCTGAACAATGAAGGTGAAAGGCAAATTTGCTGATCATGGGGAATAAAATATGCAATAAAATAGTAGCATAATACTAGACTCTTGCTATGTATTGTTTTGTGGATTTACAGTATTGTGCAACGGTCTTGGACTACCCTTAATTTCTTTATATTAAACTCAATAATGTAGAGTAATTTAAAGGAATTGGAACGAATGGTTTACTGTGACAGGCTGCAAAGTGCATAAAGATCAACTTTAAAAATGACTTGTTTATGTAACAACATTAGCAGCAACCTCGTTTCCCCTCTGATCTGTTCCAACCACTCAGCATTCAGCATCACCAGTATACTAATCATCAGCCTGATCATCTGTCATCATCTGCACCTGTTTCTCACTGGTTCATGATTCATACTCACTGTGTGTCTTAATAAACCAAAAACTGGTCAGGTACAGGGACTGGGCTGGAAATGAGAGCCAAAAAAGTCGTTCAGGAAGCCTGGGGAACAATTCCTCAAGACTACATTATACGATAAGAAAGTCTGTCTCTGTGGAGGGAAAAAAAATTAATAAATGAGCGGTGACTCTGGAGATTTGCACAGTACTGAATGTTAAATTATATTACACTTTGCTCTTCAGTCACACTACAGTATGTTATCAGCTGATAATGCAAACACTGGTGTTTAAAGGTAGTAATTTATAGTATTATAGTACCATGACATAAGATGCTTTTATAGAAAATTGATTTGTAACCTGTGTCTGAATAGCTACACTTAAATAACATCGACACTGGGATTACTTTTAGCCTAAAGCTGCATGCTCCTACTCTGACGCTTAAGGTGGAACCCCCGCCTTCCTTCTGTATTCGGAAATATCCATGTGTTCTGTCACGCTGAGGGGTTTAGTATCAGCCAGGTGGATGTACGACTCCAGCAGTTTGATGATTGCAGAATAAGCTGGGCGATCCTTAAAATTCCACATGCAGCAGTACTTCATGAGGTCAAACCTGGAGGAGACAACGAGAAGCTCTTTCAGCAACATCGCTGATCACAGTGAACTGCAAGTTTTCTTGTTGATTTGACTCACAGTGCCCCTCCGCAGTTTGAAGGCCTTTTTAGCTTATAATTGGACAAAGTTTGGAGAAACGTCTCTGATGGTTCCAGTTCAGGAAACGGAGGAGCACCTTGTTGAAAAAAACATGAAAGCACTCCATGAGTATGACTTTAAATGGGAATTACTGTGCACTTTAGTCAGTTTTTAGACAATCAAACAGGTCTCCATTATATGTATTGGATGAATTGTATTGGATGAAGATTAAACAAGGCAATTAGATTTCCCCCTATTGTGACCTCATGTGAGAAGAGCCTTTCTCCCTGGATTGTCTGGAGGGGTAGCTCATTTACATAGACACCAAAATGGCACGTTTAGAGAAGGAGTGATTATAAAAGGAGGTATAAAAAAATTACCTATGAGAGATCTTTCAGCACATTATTGTTTGCACACTTACAGACACAGACTTACATGACTGATCACTGTTCATGATAACCTGGGTTAATTATTGCTGAGTAATACCTGTACATCTACACTGATGAGCCATACCATTATAATATTAGTATAACATCACAAAACATTTACACATTAACGTTAATTATCAATTACATACAAGTAAAGACAGTGACTTTAGCACCTCAGGGTCATCCATGCTTACGGTGCCCAAAGTCCAGCCTGTCTGGTCCGATTCCACAAAAGTCAATGCATCACAAATCGGCAAAACAAGTCGGCACAACCCGTGATAAAAAGGCACCAGAACACCAAGTGTATCACAGCCTGCCATGCACAGGGCCAGCAGGCAAAGAGCCCAAGGGCACTGAAACCCAGCCTCCAAACTTCTCAGATCCCAATCCGATTGAGCATCAATGAAATGTGCTGGATAACACAGCCTGAGGCCCCAACCTGCAGTGCAGACATTTTAACAGCAGGTATCCAACCACAAAGTGACTTGATTAGCATTAATTTCCCGTTCACTCCAACAGCTTTAGACTATCACTGTGTGAGGAAATCACATTCAGCTAGCAAGCTTTTTTTTTTGTTGACTGTTTTTACCACTCATGACTGTAGAGTTTGGTGAAGATTGTTGCAGTCAAAATTAGATTCTTTATCTTTTACCTGATACGGATTCTCGGTTTTGTCAGACTGTCACATTTACAATATATAGCAAGTACACTATGTGAGGGGTGGCGGTTCAGACATCTAAGGCTCTATGCTGTTGGTTTGGGTATCTGAGGATCCGGGTTCGAGCCCCGCCGTTGGTGGTTACCACACCCCATACTACATACAGCCACTGCTTGCATTGCCGGTCCCAAGCCCGGATAAAATCAATGGGGGAGTTTTGTCAGGAAGGGCATCTGGGCCAAGCTGTTGTGCGGATCAGATGGTCCGCTGTGGTGACTCCTTAAGAGGAGCAGCCGAAAGACTAACAACAATGCAAGTACACTATGTGGACACTTGACCATCATAGCCATTTGTAAGCCTTCCCCAAACTGTTGACACCAATTTGGAATCACACATTTGTACAGAATGCCTTTGTATGCTGTAACGTTATAATTCACTCTTTAATGAAACTAAGAGGCTCAAACTTGTTCCTGAGCACAAAGCCAACTGCATAAAAATGCATTTGTGCAATTGTTTGCCAAATTTGGAAGAACTGGAAGAACCTGAATGTCTTGCACAGAACCCTGACCTCAACCCCACTAAACACCTTTGGGATGAATCTGAACACTGATTGCACCCCAGACCTCCTCATGCAACATTAATGGCTGATCTCACTAACTCTCCTGTACCTGAATGATCACAAATCCCCCTGATATGCTCCAAAACCTAGTGGAAAGCCTTCCAAGAAGAGCACAGATTATTTTAACTGCAAAGGGGGACTAGATTTGGAGTACGATGCTTAAAGAACATGGGTGTGATGCTCAGGAGTGCACACACTGTATACTGTATAATCAGCACAACAGTAAAAAATAAAGGTCAAATGAAGTATTTTACCCAAAGTTATCAACTCATAGAGGAAGACTCCGAAGGACCACCTGAAACATCAAATTGGAATAGGTTACATGGAGCAATGTTGAAATATTATATATATATATATATATATATATATATATATATATATTTTTTTTTTTTTTTTTTTTTTTTGTAGAATCAAATATACATTTTTAAATAATAATGTTATAGTAGATATGATGGAACCCTTCAACTCTTACACAGATAAAGTATGCTGCAAGACTCACACATCACTCCTGGCTGTAACAGGAAGTCTGAGAAGTCTCTCTGGTGCCTGCCACTTCAAAGGCGCTCCGGTCGTCCCTTCTTTTCCCACCGTCTCCGTCTCTGTTTCTGTCTGCCTCGACTCGAAAGCCACGGCCAATCCGGACACTTTCACCAGGAGCCCGTGGCCGATCAGCATGCTCCGTGCTGTGACGTTTCCGTGCACAATCCTGTGCTCTGACAGCAGGTAGTCCTGAGGCACGAAAAGCATTTTAGACAATATTGTACAAAATATCACACATCAAAAATCCAAATTGCATACGTTTCTATTGTTGCAAAACATTTACCAGACCGGTTGCCACCTGCTTAGCCACTAAATACACAGATCTCTCTGAAAAAGGCTGTTCTTGATGGCACGTCCCATGTCCACCCTGTGTGTTGGAAATCAGTACGTCTTTCCTTTAAAAAATATAGTATATACAGTACAGACCAAAAGTTTGGACACACCTTCTCATACAAAGAGTTTTCTTTATTGTGTTCTTTAGCCCAAACGCGTCTCTTCTGCTTGTTGTCTGTCCTTAGCAGTGGTTTCTTAGCGGATATTCTACCATGAAGGCCTGATTCACACAGTCTCCTCTTAACAGTTGTTCTAGAGATGTGTCTGCTGCTAGAACTCTGTGTGGCATTGACCTGCTCTCTGATCTGAGCTGCTGTTAACCTGCGATTTCTGAGGCTGGTGACTCGGATGAACTTATCCTCCGCAGCAGAGGTGACTCTTGGTCTTCCTTTCCATGTGAGCCAGTTTCTTTGTAGCGCTTGATGGTTTTTGTGACTGCACTTGGGGACAATTTCAAAGTTTTCCCAATTTTTCGGACTGACTGACCTTCATTTCTTAAAGTAATGATGGCCACTAATTTTTCTTCACTTAGCTGCTTTTTTCTTGCCATAATACAAATTCAAACTCTTTGAATGAGAAGGTGTGTCCAAACGTTTGGTCCGTACTGTATATAATGTAATATTTCCTTTAAATAATGTAGTATTTACTGCTGCCAATTCATACCTGTCGAAGGCTCCATAAGAAATGCAGCAGGTTTCCAGGAGTGCTCTTCTCGAAAATCAAGTACATTGGAGAGCGTCGTGTCTGGCAGTACAGCATTCGCACCAGATTGTCGTGTTTGCAAACTGCTAAGTAGAACAGGGCCAACTCCGCGAACACTTTTGCTTCGTGACTGTTTGAACTTCCTGTAACAGATGCATGAATGTCAATGCAAAGTTATCTCTCAAATCAGGAGATCTGCATACTATTTTAACTGCAACTACTTAATTAAACTTACTTAATTTTAGTGTGCACTGTATTTAGGGCCCAAGCACTATAGAGTGCGCAGGACCCTCTTGTTTTTCTAGAGAATTTTTTTTTCCATCCTTTTGGGCTTTTTGGGGGAAAATTGGCAGACAGGTTGCAATCTGCTCCCATTCGGATGCCTGAGAGTCTGGGACACAGGCGTAGCATGGGGCCCTCAGGGGCCCTCACAAGAGAGCTCATACTGTACACACTTGCACGTATGCATACTGTATGAAATCGGCATGTCAACAAGTTGATGTGCAGAGCTGTTGGAAGGAAAATTTGCTTTCATTTCTCATCAATGTACTCTATGAAGCACAACTGCTTTGATTTTGGAATTTCATCCACTGGATCTCTGGCTGAAGAAGAGCCACTGATTGGCTCACCTTATCATACATAATACAACCAATCAAATATTTGACTGAAATGTTGTAACCAATCATAATGCAGAAGGTGGGATTCATCAGAAAACCTGGGAGGCCAAACCTAACCTGAAAATCTGAGAAAAACACTTAAGCAGCTCAGTTCAATTGGATTGAAGTAATTGTAGGTGGCACGGTGGTGTAGTGGTTAGCACTGTCACCTTGCACCTCTAGGGTCCGGGTTCGATTTCTGGCATTCCTGATAAAGCGGTATAGACGGTGAGTGAGTGAATGAAGAAATTGTCCGTGTAAACGTAGGTACATTCAGTACATTCAGGTCATCATCCATCCATCCATCCATCTTCAACCGCTTATCCAAAATCGGGTCGCGGGGGTAGTAGTTCCAGCAGGGAACCCCAAACTTCCCTTTCCCCAGCCACATCTGCTAACTCTGACTGGGGAATCCCGAGGCGTTCCCAGGCCAGTGTGGAGATATAATCTCTCCATCTAGTCCTTGGTCTGCCAAGGAGGGAGAAGAATAAAAGAGGAGGGAGAAGAGTGACCCTGCCCGGAGAATCTTCGTTCCAACCCTCACCTATGGTCATGAGCGTTGGGTCATGACCGAAAGGACAAGATCGCGAATACAAGCGACCGAAATGGGGTTTCTCAAAAGGGTAGCTGGCTTTTCTCTTAGAGATAGGATGAGAAGCTCAGTTATCCGTGAGAAGCTCGGAGTAGAGCCGCTACTCCTTTGCGTGGAAAGGAGTCAGTTGAGGTGGTTCGGGCATCTAGTAAGGATGTCACCAGGACGCCTTCCTAGGGAGGTGTTCTTGGCACGTCCAGCTGGGAGGAGACCACGGGGCAGACCAAGGACTAGATGGAGAGATTATATCTCCACACTGGCCATTCAGGTCATCAGCTGACTTCATTTCATTGTCACATGACGTTGCTTAGTCTAGACCTGAGCAACTGAAGTAACCCCAGATCATAACCCTGCCTCCAGAGTACTGTATGCACTTTGCATGATGGGTGTCTTGATTCATGCGCTTCTCTTCTTACTCTGATGCGTCCATCGTTTTGGAAGAGGGTCAATCTGGACTCATCAGACCACATGACCCTTTTCCATTGCTTCAAAGTCTAATATTTATGCTCCCTAAATGTTCTCATCATACTGTGTCATTTTTTTTAACACCAAGCAAATTCACCAAGCGTTAAATGATCTTGATCCCTGATTTGTTTTTCCCACCACATTTCTTCCACAAAGGTTTTGATAATATGTTGAAAGTAACCCAACTTAACCCAGTTCCAGTCATTTCCAAAGTCCTTTGCTTGATAAAGCCCAATTTGACCGTTCTGAACTGGTGGCTTATTTTTGCGCAGGTTTTGGACTTTACCTTTTAACATTTTAATTATCACAGCCGTGGCAACTCCATCTTGTTTCAGCTGGCCCATGCAGGTAGCCCCATAGCGGCCATTTTTCAGCAACTGCACCTCCTCCAGGATGCACTGAGCGGGCATTTCCCATGAGCTCAGAGCACTGTGTCCAGGTTTAGGACCTGCTGATAGAGTCAGAACTGTAGAAAACTCTAATACAGAGCAGGAGAGTGAGAGTGGGTTACGCAACTAAGCAGCAGTGCAACATAATGCGTAGGTGTTTCTGATGAATAAATATTATTATCTTAATCACTGGGTTTTTGATCAAGCTAGTTTTAGAATGCAATCATCTTACATCAGCATACATCAACTTTTATACATTAAGTTTTACCCTGTTGATCAGAAGAGAGTGCAGAGGAGCTCAGAAGTGACGATTTGTTTTTCAAGAAGCTCCATATTATCCGAGATATGATGGTCAGTGTGCTGAAGGCCAGAAGACTGGGGATGATAATGAGTGCTAACTGACCTGCACACACACACACACACACACACACACACACACACACACACACACACACACACACACACACACACACACACACACACACACACACTTTGCGCGTTTCTTTCAATACTTTTTTTTTCTTTAGAACACTTTTTCATTTATGCAATATACAGTATGTTAACTACATAAATAAACATGCCTTAAATTGCATACTTCATAAAACTAAACTAAAAAAAACTAAATCTACAGATGTGTATTTAAAAAAAGCAGGAAGGTTATGTCGAAAAATGGTGGACATATCTTTTATTAAAGTATTAAATCACGATACCTTTTGAACATTATAGAAACATTTGGCTTCATATATCCCAGTATCATTAAGCTCCCATTTATCCACACTGACTTCTAGTGAACTTAACTCTGAATCGTTTCCCTGTCTGATTTGAATGTAGTGATTTTTCAAATGTCGGGTCATGTAGCGAGCACGGTTACCACATTCAATGCTGGAGCTGTTGCACGTAACCTGCACGTCCATCTGTAGTTGATCTTAAGCATCTCTCATGACTGCCATGATGAAAAAAATATATTAAAAAAACAAGAGCGAAAAGCTTTAAGGCATTGCATGTTAAAACCAGAAACTGTGTGTGAGCTACATAACATTCCGAAAACCCACATAATACCCAATCAAATCACTTTCAGATTGACAGGAGAAGATTCCTACTGTACCTCTCTCATATCCGTGGCCTTGACAGAAAAGCCGTCCTTCACTTTCGTAATTCGATAAGTGTGCAAAGAAACGAGTGGCCCTGTCAGAGCGGAATGCTGGAGCTTATTTTGACATTGAGAGCGGTGACCATGAAGGGGTACGAATTTTTATCTCTGTTAATAATTACCTAAACTTGCTACAGCTGCAGGACTGATATATAAACCTAGTGTTGAAACGCAGTTTCACCGAATCACATTCCGAACTAAAAGGAAACTAACGTTAAGAGACACTGTGTGCGTTTAATTCGGGTTTATCTATAGCAGTTTGATAATGTTAAAAAAAAAAAACATGTCTTGATTAAAATCTTTATGCTGCAGTACTGTTAAAAGAATAAAAAAATAATAATAATAATAAAATCACATGCACATACAGTAAGTATTCACAGTCTTTGCCATGACACTCAAAATTGATCTTAGATGAAGCCTGTTTCCACTGATCATCCTTGAGATGTTTCTACAACTCTATATAAGGCCCCACAGTTAACAGTGCATGTCAGAGCACATACCAAGTCAAAAAGTCCAAGGAATTGTCTGTAAACCTCTCAGACAGGATTGTATCGAGGCACAGATCTGGGGAAGGGCACAGAAAAATGTCTGCAGCATTGAGGGTCCAGATGAGCACAGTGGCCTCCGTCATCAGTAAATGGAAGAAGTTTGGAAGCACCAGGATTTTTCCTAGAGCGGGCCGTCTGACCCAAGTGAGCGACTGGGGGAGAAAGAGCCTCAGTCAGGAAGGTGACCAAGAACCCGATGGTCTCTCTGATAGAGCTCCAGTGTTTCTCTTTGGAGAGAGGAGAACCTTCCAGAAGAACATCCATCTCTGTAGCACTCCATCAATCAGTCCTGCACGGTAGAGTGTCCAGATGGAAGCCACACTCACCAGTAAAAGGCACATGACAGGGGCCTGGAGTTTGCCAAATGGCACTCGAAGGAATCTCGGACCATAAGAATTTTTGTTGTTGTTGAAACACCTTTGGCACCAGTCACAGGAGTTACAGGATGGTTTTTCTTCTGAAAGATTCTCCAGACCCACTCCGCCCTCTGCACCTGTCTGACGTATCCTGGTGCCGAACTGGACTCCATCAGAGTATTATGATTTATACATATTTTTCTTGCATCTCGTACAAATTTACATGATTTTCTTTTAATTTTGTGAAGCTTCTTTGGGACAATGACCATTGTTAAAAGCGCTATATAAATAAAATTGAATTGAATTGAATTTTTTGGTTTCTTGGTGTGTGTAACAAGGGCTTATACACTCTACCTAGAGCACTAGTTTCTCTTTAACGCTATTTCTGATTCAACCCGTGAGTTAGCTGATATTCTAAACTGGAATAAGTGGGAATATAAAGCAAATCTTTAAACTAAATGGACTGTCCACCAGCTCCACGGTTTATTCTCCACACCTTTTGGCTACATAGTATCGTTAAAAATTTTAAACTACTTTCCTCTCTGTTCCTTACACTAACTGTCAGTCAGTAACTGTGTTGCATGTTGGTGGAGCAAAATAACTGGGTAAATAAACGAATCAAAATCTGTTTTGGTGTGTGTAGAACTGTTGTATAAAGGCAATATCACACTCGAGGTCATGCTGTAGTACTGAATATCAGCACAGTTGTCATATCTACACTACTCAGGCTGCGCCCTTGTGTTACGACCCCAGAGCAGTGCTGATATCAGTACAACAGCACTCCCTCTCATGTAATATTGCTTAATTGTGTTTATGTGATGTCTGTAAATAAAGCACCTTTAGCCGGAATTACAATCCAGGTACTCAAAATGATACGGGACTGAGTGGTGCAAAATGTGCAAAATTCATGCTCTTCTCTCAATCCCAGTCCCACTGGCCAAGCATGGGGATGTATGCAAAAGAGGGCAGGTAATGCTCTCATGCGAGTGTGTTATGCGGCAGGAAACATGTTAGCCTGGATGTGACCCAGTTGGTCCTTTCATGTTTTTTGAGTTTCTGAAAAAGCCCCTGAAATAGTGAAAAGTTTCCTGAGGTGGGGACATACATTAGTTCTCTTAATGTATGAACATCCTGTCAATCATCCAAATGGTGCAGAGAGGCCACCTTTAAAGGTACCATATTTAAGAATTTATTTAACACGTTAATGTAGGTCTCAGTGTGTGTGTGTGTGTGTGTGTGTGTGTGTGTGTGTGTGTGTGTGTGTGTGTGTGTGTGTGTGTGTTGCAATGCATATTTACACTGCAAACTTCCTTTATTTTACTCTGGCTACAAAGGTGCCATGTTATTGTTTATGTAAATTAGCAACTTGTTAGCAATGCCCTCCAGACAACAGCAAACCTGAGGAACAAGCTGGAGGAAGGGCTTTTCTTATATGATGTCACCCTTAGGGCAAAGTCTAATTGCTGTGTTTAAGCTCCAGCCAATAGAGAAATATATGGAAGAGGGGGGGGGGGGGGGGGGGGGGAAACATGGAATGTTTTTTTTTCTTACATCAAAATGTATAAAAATAAAAATGGATTTTGTGTGTAATAGGTTTCCTTTAATATCTCCAGTATATTATCTTTCTACTGCAAATGTGAATACACAGTATCTTTTAAAAAACATACAATAATATTGATACAACACAGATACAATAATTGTGCATCGCATTGAGTGACACTGTGTTGTCCAGTTTCAAACTTTTGTTTTTCTCAGCATGTGAAACTCTCCCTGTGTATAACAGCAGATGGCATTATTGCACAACATCTTCAAAGAAAATCGTTTGCATCCGTTCAACAAACTTGCATGGACAATGACAAATAAGCTGTTTATAATCTTTGGCAATAATTTAATGACTGTGCTGTCTAAAGCTGATACTGATATCAGGAAATGGTTTTATTCACCTTCTCACTCACTCACTCACTCACTCACTCAGACTTAGGGCACAATGTGAGGTACACCCTAGACAGGGTGCCAATCCATTCCAGGGTACACACATACGCACACTCAAACTCTCATTAAAAACTATGGGCAATTTGGAAATCCCAATTAGTCTGATCTGCATGTCTTTGGACTGTGGGAGGAAACCGGAACACACAGAGGAAACATAACCAAGCTCGGGGAGAACATGCAAACTCCATGCACACAGACCCATCAAACTAGGACCCAGGAGATGCAAGGCGTCAGTGCTAACCACTAAATCACTGTACTGCCTGGTTTTATCCACCTGTGTACGCAAACGGAAAACAATCATGGACTCTTTGGTTATGCTTCGCAGAGCCTTGGAGATCCCTTTTCACGTTGAGAACTATTTATAAATTTAGATTTAAAGAAAAGGTGGCTCATACAATAGATTGTTCATAAAATGTCTGAGGAGGACAACTTACAGTATGGTATCTTACAGCTCCATAGTTTTATATGTTCTCCCTGGGGTTAGGGTTAGGGTTAGGGTTAGGGTTAGTGACTGAATGAAATCTTAGACATTTTTTAGCCAGACAGTGTAGATGATGTATTAAAAAATAAGACCTTTCCTCTGTTGCTTTTTTATATTAAATCAACCAAGTGTGACGATTTTACAGCTGGTAAAAAGCTTCAGGTTTCTTCTTGCAAATGATCTCCTAGACTTTGTAATTCTTTTAAAAGAGTATGATTCAGTTTCTTATGTGGTTCTTAGAAATCCTTTATATAAAAGTTGCAAAACGTCTCAGCAGGTGGTTTGGCTGCTCAGCTCTTAGGTGTAAATGGGTGTGTGAATGTGTGTGTGAGTCTGTGGTGTCTTACAATGGACTGGCATGCCACCTAGGGGGTATTTCAATCATGACCAGGAAAGGACTTACAGAATAAGAATGCATGAAGAAGACTGAAGAATTCATTATTTCTTTGAATTGAATTTCTTTGAAACTGCTTTCATTCACATTTCACAGCACTATGATACAAATGTACATTGATAGTAATGTAAATCACATTATTATGGCATAATTTATGAAAATAGTCTAAATAGAAACTTCAAAGTAATAGAATTGTGGATTTTTTAAATGATAAAATTCATCTTAAACACTTGATAATTGAAATAAAAAATTTTTTTTTTTGGATTAATTTAAACAGGATTATCTTTGCCATAAAAGCAGAAGATATTTTGATATCGGTTTAATGCAAATACTGGAATGCTTCAGGTTCTGCCCTCCCAAATGTTAGTTCAAATTAGCTTTAACAAAAGAAAGGTGATTTTAACCACATTAATCAATGTTACATGTTAGAAAATTTTTTACAGTTTTTCTTCCCTGATAGCACAGGCATATTCCAGGACTTTGTAAAATATTGTAAAAGAACGGTTCTGGGAGCATGAACATGTGAACTGGCCACCACATTGTGTGCTGCACCCAAAGCTAAAGGTGATGAAATTAAATCTTAGAGTGCAATTTGTTTTTTTGGCCAGGTGTTGATGATATATTAATATTTTACTCACTCATCATCTATACCACTTAATCCTGTATTCAGGGTCACAGGGGGCCTGGAGCCTATCCCAGGAGACTTAGGGCACAAGGTGGGGTACACTCTGGACAGAGTGCCAATCCATCGCATAGCACACACATACACACACACTCATTCACACACTATGACAATTTGGTAATGCCAATTAACCTAACCTACATGTCTAGACTGTGGGAGGAAACCGGAGTACCCGGAGGAAACCCACTAAGCACGGGGAAAACATGCAAACTCCATGCACACAGAGACGGGAATCGAACCTGGCCGGGAATCGAACACGGACCCTGGAGGTGCAAGGCGACAATGCTGACCACTACACCACGGTGCCGCCTATTAATATTTTAATTAAATATATATTTTTTATTTAATTAACTCTATTCTGTTGTTCTTTTATATTAAATCAATCAACTTTAACAATGTGGGTAGCACAGTGGCATAATGATTCGCACTGTCGCCTTGCACCTCCAGGGTGGAGGGTTCGATCCCTACCCGGGGGTCTGTGTGCATGGCGTTTACATGTTCTACCCGTGCATGCTCTGTGGGTTTCCCCTGAGTGTGCCCTGTAATAGATTGGCACCTGGTCCAGGGTGCACCCTGGCTATTGACCTGGGGTCTCCTGAGATAGGCTGCATGCATCCCATGACCCTGTACACAGGATCAATCAGTATAGATGGGGAATGAGTGAGTGAACTTTGACTATTTTATGGCTGATTACACACACAAAAAAACTTCAATCTTCAATAATTAGACAAAATGTATTGTTGCAAATGATCTCCTAACAAATAATGAAGAACAAATTCTTAAAGCTGAATTAATAAGGGGCGTTCATGTGCCTCATTAATCCCAGTTTGTCATCTATAGTGCTGTATCTAATAAAATGGCCACTGAAGGCATACATAGCATGTACATAGGATTTGCATGTAATCAGCTCGAGCTCGAGCAACAGGTGAGAAAACGTCGACTCGCTTCCCGTCATGTCATTCGCAGCCATCGAAGAGTTAACGTGTTGTTATGGCGTCTTTATTGTTTGCGGAGGTGGGAAGTTCCGCCCACCGCTTTAACCCCGCCCCTTCGCCTCCCCTCCTCCTCCTTCTATCTCGCTATTGGGCGCGGCGACCGTCACTCATTCTTTACTCCTTCGCTGCTGAAAAAAAAAATAAAAAAACAGTGGCGAAGCGAAAGAAAGCACGAGCGAGAAAAGTTCTCGCGTGCGCCCTTACATACTTGCTCGCAGTTGAAACCGTGGTGCTCGCGCAGCGGCGGTTGCGGGTTAGAGCGGGTGGATATTATCGCGCCGCGCGAGAGGGCGTCTCACCAAGGGTTTCGGCGAAGGGATAAGAGGTCGTCGGTGGTTGGCGGTAAAGCTGGTTAGGCGGGTATTCCACGAACGCGTTTCTAGGAGCCAGGTATGTCCCGGTGTACCGGGAGAGCTCGCGCTCTCTGTCTCGTGTGCGCGCGTGCGTCCTCAGCGCAGTGAAGCAGGTGCTCTAAAATAATTCTGATTAAATAAACCACATTTACGCGCATAACACCGGGACAGGGACATTAGGATATTAATGGGTTTTGGGAGTGTGTTTAATTATTGTAGCGATAAATAAGTAAAATATTTATATCAGGCGGGTTTATTGTCTGTTTAAAAGTTTTGTACCGTGTGAAATATTCTAAAAACGGCGATGTAGATAGAGCGCGCGCCAGGGCTCGTGCCTCTCGAGTTTGCTTTAGGTGTAAGCGGTTCCGTGGAAAACGCCGCACTAAAATATTTAAGGAATTCTCCCGAGCACCAGTTCCTCCCTGCTTCCTTATTTACTTCCTTCTTCACTCACAGCAAACTTTTATTATTATTATTATTATTATTATTATTAATTCTGTCAAGCCATGGAAGTCGCCGCACTACAGCCTGCACGCGCGTGCTGAGCTCAAGACCATCCTGGAGGACCGACCGAGAGCGAGCCAGGGACCGGCGCGCGGGACAAGGAGGACAACCAAAGCTAATTGTCTTTACTGAAGTAAAAAAAAAAAAAAAAAATCCTGGACTATGTCTAAAACGCTGAAGAAGAAGAAGCACTGGGCGAACAAAGTGCAGGAGTACGCGGTGTCCTGGGGCGGCGGAGAGCTGAGCTCCGTGCTGGAGATCCGCGGCGGCGCCGAACACGGAGAGTTCCCGTACATAAGCCAGGGCGCGTCTTCGACCGTTTCATCATCATCATCATCATCATCATCGGCGGCGCTGCGGTGGCACTCGGGCAGAGCGCCGAGTCCTGGAGACGTGCTGCTCGAGGTGAACGGCACGCCCGTGAGCGGCCTCACGCACCGCGACACCCTCGCCGTCATCCGCCACTTCCGGGAGCCCGTGCGCCTCAAGACCGTCAAACCGGGTAAGTGATAGTGCTCGTGATACATTTGCGCGCGTGTGCGCCTGCGGGCAGACTCGCTCGCATCCTCCTCACTCACACAAGTGGTAGTGGTGGTGGTCTGTAGTGATTGTGATTGGATTCATAAATCATCTCTGAGACACAAGGCCATTACTCACGTCTGTGGTTTTGACACGCCAGGATGTCCCGGTAACTGAGTTAATGAAAAGTGTGCAGCTCATTGGCTTCAAGATGATTGCAATCAAAACATGCCTTGATTTGTTTTTGGAGTGCCGCACCAGGAGCAGAGCGAAAGGCCAGTCTGATCCTCGGCTGTCACAGGAAAGGTTAGGGCTGTCTGATTAAACCCTCATGCTTGTCTAGATATCTGATATGCGGGCTGGTGAAATGTCCTGGTAACCCAATAGAGGTGCGTCGATCTGATACCGAGTATTGCTTGTCCAAACCCGAACCTGACCTTGAATCCCGGTATCGGTACTAAATCAGATTGGACACATTGTTCATGGTTCAGTGTGAGCTTATGTGGAATTTATTTATTCATTATTTTTTTACACCCTGGACGAGATGCAGGTTCATCACGCTTGCATGTCTGGGGAAAATTTGCTTAACTGCCTGTTTTTTGGACATTCAGAGGACAAAAAAGATGTTTTATTTGATGTTTTTTGCACATCTTGTTTACTTGAAGCTGAATTAAGACAACTAGCTTGGAAAAAGTTTCACTAAGCAGAAGCTGGGATCAATGCCTTTAAGACATTGCACACTCTGAAGTGTGTTTGTGTTGGTGTTTAAAAAAAAAAAAAAAATCTTTTTCTTGGCTTTATTTATAGGCGAGCATGCGTTTGTGTTTATGTTCCTGCCAGGAAGTGTGCATGTATGGGTGACTCAGGAGGAGCGTGAGGTCAAACACCTTTTTGTGTGTATGTGGGTGTGTAGGCCTGTGTGACAGTGTGCAAACAAAGCATTCCTGTGATTATGAGATTGGATTGGAGTTTGAACTTTTCACATGTTGTGTATTTGACCTTTTGTATGCTCTAGAAACTTGTGGAGTTTAAGTATGTAAGCACACACAAATACTGGATATATCACAAACATTCCTCTTTCTTCTCTTAAAATGTTTCTTAAAGCGTTTAACAGCTGGTAGAAACACCGCGGCCTCTGTTCAGTATGTACTTGTGGACTTCAAGTACACTTAGTGCTATTGACTGTGAGCTAGTGGAGTGAAGTCTGAGCACATGGATCTAGCGATTGATATCGAGCTTATGTTCAGCTTCAACATGCGCTTCAAACTTCTGTCGAGATGATTACTACCATTATTGTAATATATAGAGTAATGATGTGTGTGAGTATGTGTATGTAACCCCACTCAAAAGTTTGGGATCACTTGTAAATTTTTGTTTTTGTTTAGTGATTTATTTTCTACATTCTACAACAATACTGGGGATTTCAAAGCTATGAAGTAACACCTATGGAATTAGGCAATTAAATAACTTCTTATTTTAAGACACAGATATCACCATTTCTGGAATGGTTCTTGCAAGAACAGTTTTATCAAGCATCATGATCAATCTGGCTCTCATGAAGACCATCCCAGGAAGGCAAGACCAAAACCTACCTCTGCTGCAGAGTTGTTGTTCATTTATCACCAATTAACAAACAGCACCTCAGATTAGAGGCGTTATGAAGGCATTAAAGATCATGAGTAGCAGATGCATCTGCAGAAAGAAATAGAAATCAAGATGGACCATGTGGATTTACAAGGTGTGCACAAACTTTTGACTGGTAGTGTGTGTATACCACTTTTTTCTGACAGGACACAGCTTATGCATTAATGTTATGTACACCTGTACACCCACAATAAATAATTAGGGAAATATTGTATGTTCTTTTTATAGTTTATTTTAAATGCTTAATTAACATCTTTTCAGAGATGTTCGCCATATAGTGTTTTTATGTTAAATAACAAGAAATCATTAAATTCAGTTAAGTAAAATCACTATAGAAAAATGTTTTTTCTAAATAACGCTATGTGAATAGTTTAGTTCTCACAACCTGCAACCACCTGTAGCATTATAGACGTATGGTGGCAAATTACCACTTTTTTTCATTAAAATGCAGACACGTCTAGATAAAATTTTGGTAATAATACAATTCAGAACTGAATAGATTTCTTTTCCTCCAATTTCAAATAGTAAGCATTATTACAAAAGCTGCTGTTTTATAAAAATATATCAACACATTCTAACCAATCGGATTTGAGAATTCGGCAGCATTGAGGCAAGATCCTAGTTATTTACTCGATTTTGCTAATTAAGTAACTTAGTAACTAAGATGCTGTTCCTAAAAGTCAGGATGTTTTAATAAGATAAACTTTCTTTGCAGCACATTGGATGGATCGCTATCATATGTGATTATTTTCTCCTCTGTATTTTTGGCTAACAGTCCTGTAAAGTCTGGTTTTCCAGTAGTGTGATGTACAGTACAGGATCCAGAATTGAACTCCTTTCAGATTAAGGTTAGCAATCACTATTTAATTTATCATGCATACTTGATATTAACAAGATGCACTTTGTTTTCCGGTTTTGTTTAAACAGTTCTAGTAGCACAATTTATTAAAGACAAATCAAAATTAGTAAATACTCCTCGTCTCCCAACAAGACAGACAGATACATAAGCTATGGTGAAATATTATGCAAAACAAACATCGGTTAATAAATTTTAAATCAGCTTAATTCACTTCAGCAATTAATAAATTTATCATCAGTCGTTAACAGTTCTATTTCAGATAAACCAATGATTATTTATGAAGATGTGCTGTTTGCTAAAGACTCTGCAAATTAATAAAATTGTTGATTCTCTACATAAACATGCTGCCTCATCGTCCTAACTTTGATATAAATGTGCCAACATAGGCATCACGTGTGACCTTCTTGAATATTTTATCCACCAGTATAAAGACTGTTTTTTTGAAACATGTTAAGAGCCATTGTTTTTGTGACACTGGGCGTGTTTATGTATCCCTGCATACACATGATTGATAAAAAAAATTATTGTGTAAATGAGGGCAGGCATGCTTGCTTCTAAATGGTTTAATATGTTGCATGCCATCTATTACACAGGTATCATACATATTTAATATGATTGCTTGATGTTGTAGTACATGCTGTAATGTTCCCCTGTTGTGGTTTGGAACGCACGTTCGGTTTACCCAGAACGCACAAACGGGCTCAACGTTATTATTTTTCATTCAACTCGACGGTGCTCGTGGGTGTGTTCCTTTCCTGTTGCCCAGTTTCATCTTTAATTCACATCTTCTTAATCTTTCATGAGTCTTTTATGTGTTATTTAGAAGAAGGTATCTCGGAGGATCTGGGGTTACTAAGGAGACCTTGGTGGCTTAAACCTGAGCTAGGGTGCTATATAAGCCTCAGCCTCGGATCATGTGGTTCATGAATTGCCATCTTGGGTACAGGATGTTGTTTAAGGAAAAAGCCAGTTAACAAATAGTTTCAGGTGTGGACTAATTTTATGCTTATTCACTCAACCTACCAGGCAAAAAAAAAAAAAAAAAACTCCACTGTGCTCTAGTGTTTGACAAAAAAATCAACAACAGTGGCACTAAGAGTTTTGAAAACGGTACTATACATGCATTTTGACATTGTGTACTTTTACTACTTGTATCTGTATGGTCTGACTAATAGAGATCTGGGTTTAAAATACGAGCCAGATTAGCCACATAAATTAAGTGAGCAATGTCTTGAAAAGTTGACTGCTGTAAAAAACAAAAAAAAACAAAAAAACAAACAAAATAAAAAAAATGACGAGATAATGACAAAAAAAATATGGAGATATTTCGGTTATAAAGAGGGTGAAAAAGACAAGCCAGTAATGCAGTATGGCTGTGCATGCGCTGTTTTAAAGTGTTAGGGCTGTAGCTATCGAATATTTTAGTAATCGAGTATTCTACCAAAAATGTTATCGAGTAATCAGATATAATGTACTTTTGCTTAATTAAACCTATTTGTTTTATTAAAAATTTTACATATTAAATGTAAAATTTTTATCAAAAATAAACATCGTCATTATTCACAATACAAGGAATAGTTTAAAGTTGACTGAGATGAATTAAGTGCATTACAGTGCCATACATTCTTATTCTTAAAGCCTTTTTCCAGATGCAAAAAAAAAAAGGTATTTCAAATGACTTTTAAGTATAAAAAAAAAAATGTTCTTGCTGGTTTCTTCTTCTCTTGGCCCGCTAATATTTTTATCGCTCCCTTCCATTTTGCAGCCCGCAACACAGCGCTCCCTCAAGTCAATAAACAGCTAACCGTTTGCGTCTCCTTCTGCTTTGTGGGTGACGTAAGCGCTTCTTCGTTGGTGTTTACCGGCGGCTTGCATCCGGAAGCACGCTGTGTCACGCCAAACAAATAATTGTGCAAAAACATAACGCAAGATTTTAAAATGAATTAAAATAAGCTTTGTGGCAGAAGATTTTGCGATCATTTTTTGTAATCAAATTACTCGAGGAATCGTTTCAACCCTAGTTGTAGTGTTGGTTTTATATCGGGACATTCACTATACTTTTGATATTCTCTCTTTAATTACATGAGAAATAAACACACAAAAGGACAAAAAGTGTATTTTCTTACTCTAGAGTAGACACAGAACGTAGTACATCTGAATACATGTTTCACATTTTCTCCCATTTTACACTCTCTGAATCTAATCTGTATGAAGTTCAGATCACAGGCGCTTTACTCAGTTGTCCCTAACAGACTCCATTACTGTAAAGTCCAACAAAGGTCAAAGTTGCGAGTATCATAGCAGCAGTATGATTGAATGTGTCAGCAGCAATTAGAAAACATTATTAATTCTTCACATTTTTAAATAAGCGATTACACTTATAAACAGTTTGGGTCTCGTACTTTAAAATCCAGGAGTAATCTTGGCAACAAAAGCAAGCTGGTGTAAAAAACAAACAAAAAAAACACCAACAGACAGAATGCTGACAGTGCAGATAGAAATGAAACTCAATTACTGGTAATTTTATGATTTACAGTATAATATACTCTATTCTTCCAATTAAAGACACAGATTTCGAACATAATCTGACAACATAGCATAACCTAGTTACAGATTAGGATGTATCTTATCAGTGTCATCAGAAGGATTTCATAAAATATTTAGCACCAGAATTTGTAAAACCCATTTAGAAGTAGCTAACATGTACAGCTATTAACCATGATCATAAACATTAAAAGAAATAAACACTTGAAATACATCAGTCTATGTCACTTTTTGAATTGAATTACTGAAATAAATCAATTTTCCAATGATATTCTAATTTATTGGGATACAGTGGTGCGCGTGTGTGTGTGTGTGCGCGAGTAACTTGGTCTGCGAGCATTCTGCAAGACGAGGAAATTTTTTAAATACATTTTAACTTTATAAAAGAGGTCTCGACATACAAGTAGTATGCATATGTTTTGTCTGCTGAGCGTCACGTGATCACAACTGAGCCAGAAGTTCTTCTCTCTCTTTCGTGCTGTGGGATTGTGGGTAATCGCCATCCCCCCCCCCCCCCCCCCATTTCTCAGTCTCAGTGCACGCGCATCACCCGTATAGTCAGCATCCGTGCGTGAATGTACTGTTTACGATAAAATTGTGACCACGTTTGTGCGCGTGCGTAAAGTTAAAATTTGGTTTAAAAAAAAAAAAAAGACATGTTGTCTGCATGTATGTAGCACCTTGGTCCTGGAGGAACGTTGTTTCGTTTCACTGTGTACTGAACTGTATATGGTTGGAATGACAATAAAGCCTACTTGACTTGACTTGACTTGACAACAACACCTTTCAGCGAAATCCTCAAAGGAGGCAAAAGCAAGTGTCATTAGAAAGTATTATATACATCTCCTGTCTACATCTTAGAATTCTAAGTCAAAACTAAATTGTTTAGTCTGGTGTTAGCTAGCGCTTGGTTTCATGAACAGCGCTGCCGTTAGCTTAGCTCATGTTTTCTTCCATTGCTTGGTGAAATGAGCATGCACTTTAAGTTAGATGTCCTGGTACTTCTGCTTTCATACAGTAAGTGACTTTAAAAGTTTACATGAATCTATTTTTAATGGGAGTGAACTGAGGTAAAATAAAACAAAATATAAATTGACGCTTTTGAGGCTATTGAAGTTTTTTTTCTCCCCCTAACACGCTGATTGAGCTGTTCCAAGATGGATGACCTTGTGAGTGTTGGATTTTGTCCTCTTTAAGCATTTTATTTATAATTTTTTTTATTCAGAGGACAATTAACTGCCTCAGTCACGGCCACAGTTCTCTCTTCCAAATGGAAATAACAGCGCTGTTACACTTCAGTCGTGCGACTTTTTAAAGCAGTATGCTATCGGGGAAATTGAAGCACAAGGCAAAACGACTTGTTAGACCCTGAAACACATCCGACAATCTTCAAATTAATCAAGGTGTTAATTAGTAAGAACACAATATCTCCTGTTTTAACTCGTCTCAAGTGAACAGGTTGTGATTTATTTTCTGTAACATGATTCTTTCTTCTCGGAAGATTTTTCTCACTACCATATGTTAAAAAAAATTAGATCAGTGTAGTAAATGATTTCTGTATTTAAAATTTTATGACTAAATATAAAAAATGCTCCAGGCTGATTAGTTTTTTTTTTTTTTCCCCCCACAGGTTTGTGACCTGTACAGCTTCTCAGTAGTGCTCTGCTGTGATTAGCGGTGTCGTCTTCATGCGCTGTTACTGTGTCCTCGCTTTTGAGTTCCTCCCAACCCCCATCTCATCCCCCCCAGCCCCCCCCCCCCCGCCCCCATCCCCTCCCCCCCCCCCCCCCGCCCCCATCCCCCCCCCCCCCCCCCCCCCCCCCCCCCCCCCCGCCCCCCCCCCCCCCCCCCCCCCCCCCCCCCGGCCAAACCGAAGCAAGTCAAGTCCCTTCCTTTTCCGTCCCTGTGCTCGTGTCGCTCTCACTTTTTTTTCACTCACACCCGCGGCTAATTTCCTGACGTACCCTTCACCAAGTTATTAAGATCAATGGAAGCCGTTCCACACATGTTTTATGGGGTATAAGACATAAGCAGAGTGCTGGGAGCAACGTCGAGGATTAAATCACGGCTGTTTCCATGAGGCAGGTCTCCTGTGGAAAGTCGTGCCCATTAGCTCTGCTGTTTCAGCATTAGAACGATCATACCCATCAACCTCTTTATGAAGGAACTCTGAATTTTTACACTGGCGTACCATTTTACAAATTATCACTCAAAAACCCGACTGAATCATCTCTTCCCAACCTTCACTCTTCTGGGAAGGGTTTCCTTTACATTTTGGATTGTGGCTTTGGTGATTCAGCCACGAGTGCATTAGTGAGGTCATGATGTTGGCTGATGTTGTGCCAGGAAGCCCGGGGTAAAGTCAGTGTTCCAGTTTATGTCGGATCTGTTTGGTGCTGTCAAGGTCAGGTCTCTGTGCCGGATATCTGGGTTCTTCTACACAAACCTTGGCAAACCCTGCCTTTACTGATTAGAGGCAATTTGGCACCTTGGTGATAAACCCTGTATATACTGTACGAGCACTCGTTTGGGTTGGGTTGGGAAAGGACTCATTTTTAAAAATGTGTAATAATGTGGTTTGTTTCTTTGTTTGTCAGGTCTGTATTAGCTTGTGGCAGAGCCAGCTGTGACGTTTTGTCATGTTACAGGCATGTCAGTCAACTCGTTCCTGCACTTGTTCCTCAGGTCGTTGTAGTGTCCTCCTGTAGTGGGCTAGCTTCCAGGTATTATCCTAGCTAGAGAGCAAATGTGAAGGTTCAACCAGAGGATTACCGCTGAGAAATGAATTGGGTAACAGCCGTGGTGATGTCATGGCAAGCGGTGTTGTGGTGTCCCCATGGGGACACCTTTTGTTGGTCTTATCACCGAGGAGCAGCAGCACCGTTTTCAGCAATGTGAACCGCTGTTATCTTCTTAGCTCTCTTCAGAGTTGATTTGAACTTTAGTCCAGTTGTGTTGGATGAGTACAATACCTTCAAATAAGCAGTGACCTCATCTTTGGGCAAAATGCTTCCTTTGTTCATGTTCAAGAGCCAGTTTGTCCTGGTCATGGTCATACTGGATGTGGCGATTTTTATCCTCGGTAGATCTCAGGAACACGCTGCGCTTAGGAGTTTATTTCCTGGTGCCACATGGACAAGCAGTACTGACATGTACATTTAAGTGTGGGAATTTTAGAGTAGCTGGTCACTTGACATGTTTTAGGGACACTAGTTGAACCCACATGGGTTTGTGCAAACCACAAGCTCATGTTTGAACCAATGACCCTGGAGCTGCAAGGTGTACCTCAATTCAGATTATTAGGGATCGATTATGCAAGAAAGGGCAAAGGTTTAGTCTCAAACGTCATGGAGAAACCTGTCTGCAGGTTCAAACACCTTCCTATCGTTTTGGTCGAGTTGTTAGAAAGCGCAGACTGTTTGTATTTGCTCTGGATTTCAGCGGTTTATGGAACAGACGTGGGTTTATGCGAGCTTTGCCCAGCACAGGAGATGGCTTTATTGCGGCTTCCTTTAAGACCTTGAGGTTTATAGTCAGTCTGCTGTTGCCAGCTGCTTTTTCTGTAGAAGCTCTCTTGTAAAAAGATTTGGAAATGCGGCTTTAAAACCACGCCGTGACTCGTGCGTTAGTCCCGTAGACCGCAGGCTTGTTTTTTTTTTTTTTTTTTACTGCTGCTGCCATGGTCGCTGCATGTAATCTAGGCTTTTCATGCTGGCATTGATCTTTGCGTAAATATTGAAATGCAGCCAGAAAACCCCTGGAGTTTTCTTTATCAACCTTGCATTGACCCTCTGCATTCATGAGTTCTACTACAACAAAACAAACGGGTGTGTTTCGACAGTGCAACAGTGACCATAAAGGTAAAAATACCTCCTCGATGATGTGTCTGTTAATGCCCCAGCTGAAATACCCCTCAGATGATGCTTTGCAATGCCACAACCCTTCAGAGAACAGCAGAGATGAAGAACTGTCGATAAATGTAGTGAAAAAGTAAATTTTGCCTAATAGGTCCCCGTTAAAAGTTGTTTTTAAATATTTATCCAACCCCCTAAGTCAGGCATTACTTGATTGCTTAGAACGGCTTATCTGAAAAGGAAGCCCGCTGCCGGAGGCCACGAACGCCTCATCGAATTGCAATTCATTTTGTTCACTGATTATCATAACATTATTAGCATGTTTAGATTGCGTCTCCGGCTCATCGAGACAAAATTAAAGGATGAGACAAAACAGTAATCAAGGCTCGCAAGTGATGCGATGAGTTGTTGGGTATAAACACATACTCGTTATATTAAAAAACAAAAAGGACAGAATCCTTTAGACACTTTGTCTTTTTTTTTCTTTTTATTTCTTTGAGGTCAGGGGTTATGCTGGAGATCTTGATCACAATTGACAGTCATTTCAGATACAGTGAGGAGCAGGAGATTAAACTGGTGATTACCTGCATTTCGAATCCTGGAAATTGCAAAGAATCACTTGCGCTGAATATTAAAATGCCTCTATGTCTTGCTTTTACCCCCCCCCCCCCGTCCTGTCAGGCTTTCTTCTTCCAAAGATTTCTATGCTTTTCTGTGTTTTTTTTTTTTTCTTCTGTGTTGGTGTTCTTTGGATTAAACACTTGTTTCTTATGAAGCACAGTAAACACTACTGTCACACACACCGGTACAATATTTGACGAGCCATAATTCATCGTAGGAAAGTGAAATTCCAGATGTGGACCCAACACAAATGTCTACGTGTTCCTCCTGATCCCCTAAGCCAGGTGATGTCATCAGTGGAATGCGGGTGGCATCCTAACGTGTGCGGAGCTTTATCAGAAGCAACAAGCATTAGATCAGCACCATTAATAAAGCGGACCTGGTATGCAAAATTCACTTTTCAGTCGTTTTAGACACTTTGATGGCTCTCCAGTGTCTGTGCATGTAGAAACAAATAAATGTGTGTGGGGGGTCGGGCATAACCTGTTTTTTTTTTTTTTTTTTTTTTTTTTTTTTGTCCTTTTTTGTTCATTTTTTAATTGGACAGAGCGTAAATATTCCAATTTGATTCCCCTACTAATGTGACGTTATATTAGATAATCCCCTCCTCTGGCTTGTTGCTCAGCTTCGCTGTTTTCTGGAGGGGCGTGGCTCATCAGTAGTTCATTTACATAGACATCAAAACAGTGTATTTTAAAGAGGAGAGATCACGAGTGAGTTTGAGAGATTAAAAAAAGCGTTATGTGGGGGGTATTTCACCTGAGCTTTAACAAACACACATGCAGTACACACACACATTGGGGACACTTGTTGGAGTTTTGTGCTAAGTTGTTAATGGAAGAGTAAAAAAAGAGTAAAAAAAAAAAAAAAAAACATGGACATTTTCATTAATTTTTCTCCCTCATTTAGTCCTTGCTCATTAACACCCGTCTCTAGGGCCCTCGTCTATCAAGGAGACACCACCCAACCTCGTCTTTTTAGCAATGTTAAAAGGCGGAGGAACGCAGACAAAGAAAAACGCTGTCCCTGCCGTATCTGAATCAATAATGATAACCAGACGTACATTTCCCACCCCGGCAGTCATCAGTTTTGAGACAGAGCTCTCCATGCAAATGGAGAATGCTAGTAGAAGAGGAACTGGATTGTAAGCAGGCTGACTCAACTCTTCAAATGGCTTTTAAAGATCGCGAAGCTAACATTAGATTACAGCTAAGGTGTTGAGGTTCCCACTACATGCAAAACAAAACTTATCTGGATAATAAAATTTCAATCTGTCAAATTCTTATTGGTAGTCTTGTATCAAGTTTTTTGGCGAACACGTCCCTGTGAACGAAGTGTTACTATGGAAACAGCAATGTAATACAACAAGCATATTCATATCGGCCAAACCTGCTATTTGAACAGCCACATCTGCTTGTATAGAAAACAAACGCATTAGAGGATGTGTGTGCTAATGCAAGGTGAGGTAACTTGTTACCAAACACAAAGGTTTTAGCCTTGATAAAATATCAGCTAAGACACGACATCATATTCCTGATTCTTGTTAACGATGAGATGAGAAACGCCAGAGAAGCGAAAATGATTTTCCTCGGAATGGAAATTGCACAGTAGGCTTGAGTGTTGCTCGGGCCGGGAGAAAAAAAAAAAAAATAGGAGCATGTGCCCCAGTTCCTGGAATCGATTAGCCATCAACGGTAAAGCCTTCTACCTGATGTTTATGAACCGGAGATCCAATACTGTGACCTGAATAAACAAAGTGGAATAAGGTCATTAAATTGAGCACGGCTGAAATTTCAGGGTGTCGACAGTACGGTGATAAAAGCACTTCGGGATGATGATGATGTCGGCTGATGTGATGACCCATCACTCCTCCTGCTAACACGCCCCCCCCCCCCCACACACACGTTTTTGCACTAGCTGCTATTTCCATAAATAACAGGCAGGTCTGGTATTATACCTACTGGTAAGCAGACATTTAATGGGATAATGGAGGCAACGGAAGAGGAGAGGGTGTGCTCGAAAAAAAGTCATGCATTTCAAGCCAGAGGATAACATCCTTTAAAAAGGATCGCTGTTGATATTAATGCTAAAATGGTAATGGTTTTGAACTAGGTAGAGGAATATTATGAGGGTAAGACCACAGAGCAAACTCTAAATGAAAATGTGCAGTTCCTCGATCGACCATTAGGAGACGACTCCAAAAGTGAACATGGAGCCCCATGTTAAAATGTTCAACTTTACAACAGAAATACAGTGGTACGAACGCCCTGCCTCAGGAATTTTTGCCTTAAGAACTGAAATTTTGCAAGAATTTTGCTTCAGCCTGTGAAGCATTCTTGGAAGGACAGAACCGAGCAGAACCGAACGTCGGCCGAGTTGCGCGCCCGTCCAAGGGCCGTTCAAAACTTTTGCTTCGTTTGTGGGGTTTTGTTGCATTTTTGCAAAATTTAATGAAGACGTAGCACCATGAGTCCTAAGAATATTATTAAGCAGCAAGAAGAAAAGGGTTCGACTTTCAGTTTGGGTTTTAAAGCAGTTGGCGACAAGAGGAATCGTATATTAAGGTTAATTGAGGTTTAATGTCTCTATTTGATATTAAATAGCAATGCTAGTGTGTCTTTCAATTTTATCTAATCTTTGTATATGAAAACGATCTAGACATTTTCATTGTTTTTATATGCAAAAAATGTGATGGTTTTGGAAATTGGAAATATATTTTTGGGTGGCTTTACTGGATTATCTGCATTTACATCCTTACCTATGGGGAAAAATGAGTTTGCAATCCGAAATTTCGCCTCCAGAACGGATTCAATTCCTATGCAGAGGTACCGCTGTAAAGGTTTACCGCATTGTACACAAACCGGTTTTGTTCTCCATAGCTAGATTTCCCATTCCTGACAACTGTACAGGGAGTGGGTTTGTATCGAACTCATCAGCTTAAATTCTATTAAGGTGAAAAATGGTGCATAATGAGGGGTGTGTGGGCGATTTGAGTGACAGCTGCATCTCTGTAGTTTAGCACTTACCACAAAAAACTTACCACAAGAAATGTAGTTGACGTGATGACATTTACGTTATGGATGACTAAGTTTAATGAAGTGCTAATTAATGTTCATGTCAAAGTAACATTAGCTCCCTTAGAATTTTAGCTAATCTAAAGCTAAGAGCCAGTCTCTGTTTATTTTTCCCATTTGCCCATGTATGGCTTAACAGGGGGTTTTAGGAGGTTTTCGGGTCCGGCCAAGACGGTCACCCAGAGCTCGTTATGACGAGCTACGAATGTCGTCACAGAGCGTTTGTCCAGTTCTCTTTAAACATTTCATGGGGAAGACAGTCAAATAGGAAATATACACCTCTCCACGTTAAGGATGATTTCTGGTCATTGAATCAATTTTTACAAACAAAATGATACTAATGAAACTAATGAGCTGTTCACCACAGGATGAAATTTGTTTTAGTCCAGCCAGAGTGCTTGCTTTGCCACGTGGTTTATAAATGAAGCATAATTTGTGATTCTTATTTTACAAAGTAAACAACACTGACACATGAGGTAAAAGCTTTTGTTTAAAAATCCGAACATGAATTTACAATACTGAAAAAGATCGCTCTGTGTGACATGCAAACCGTAACGTACACCACACACCATGCTCTCTGGCTTCCACTCGAGCAACCTGTTCACGCGTGTGTGTGTGCTTGCGTGTGTGTGTGTGTGAGAGAATAAGAATGAGAAATTAGGCCGGGAATACGGATTGTTCTCCTTCTCTAGTGCCCTTTTTGAGATGAGATGTAATCACGTCAGTGTGATCGGTTCACTCCCAAAGGCTGCACGCGCTCTGTAATTATTCACACAGCCACAGATGTTGCATGCTGGTCCTCGGTGCTCGATCACAGGTGCTTGGCACAGTTCTTTTTTTTTTTTGTTTTTTTTTTACATGACTCCCCAAATTGACTTTGTTCTATTCGGCTATTCTGCTGAGTTCTCCACCGCTGACATGCTACGGTTTGTCTAGGTGGCCCGAAATATGTTTGCCTAAATAATTATTTTGATCATAACTGTGTAAAGTTGTTTTCATGGGATGTTTTTGTTTTTCCGATTTTCCGATTTGAAGCGAGATGCATTCCTGCTCACCGCCGAGGTGAAGGATGGCTGTTGAACTTTACCCCTGCCTTTGAGTAGTCTCTCAAACCACTTCGACCGTTCTCCTCAGTTTTTATTATTTTTTTTAATCGATCAATCCCGTGAGATTTGATGCCACGTCAGTTACCATGTTTGATGGGAAACATAACGGAAGCTCTGTATCTGCATTGTCCGACTGAATACAGGTAGGAGTTCAGGTGCTCCTCTTAAAGTGGACATTCAGTGTATAAACAGCTGGAACATGGCATCCATCAACCTCACCCCCCAATCAGTCTGCTTGTACCCTGTGATTAATTTTGTGAGTGCGCAGGCAATGACATGCACATGACTTGGCAAGAATCAAAGCTTTCACTTCTACACCCTGCATGTGTAGAAACTCGCACACTTGGCAAACCTTGGAATCAATAAAAATTATTTATCACCACCGATAGCGAAAGATCTTGCGCAGGATCCTGAAAATAACCATTACAGCGGAGTACAATTCTCTCTCTCTGTCTCATTGCGTCACTCAGGCGCCCTCTCCCAGCTGTCAGAAGTGCTTTGAGCTCAATCCGGCGACTGCTTCGTTTCAGAGGTGCTTCCTCTGCATACTACGGCCCTCCTGAGATCCCACAGCCATGCATATGGTGTTGTGTATATGTGTGTTGCCTGGGAACACTGGAGGCACAGGTGGAAAGGCCACACCCGGCATTGTGTACACGCCAGATGCGCCCTCATCATCTCGGGCCTTTTGAAGTGGCTCACTTTTATACGCTCTTTGTAGAGCTCTTTGTTAAATTGTAACGTTCCTGAAATGTTTCCCAAACACTTCGGCTGTTGCAGTAACCATGGAGGAAGGTTTTAATCTCAGAACAGCTTGAAATCTTCTTGACAAATAATTAGAGCAGGAAACGTTGATACACACAGAATGACGTGGTGTGTAAAGGAGCAATTCCATGAAAACATGAGCTTATATCTAAAACACATGGCTCTCATCACTGGCCTTACCTGGTCGAGTTTGATTTTATTCCCCATTTACTATTGCTTCGCTTACCTGTGGCAGATTTACGGCATCTCAGCTTGTTTTTGTTTTATTTCTCATCAGATTTTTTTCACGCGGTCTCCATGTCGAGTCCTTATCAGAATGCATAGCGCTCGCTGTCTCTACATAGGCCTTGGCTGTTCTCAGGGTTTGTTAACGGCTTATTGATCGGGTGGCTCTCATTCAAGTAACCGAGCATTCAAAATGCAGCGATGAGGTGCAGGAGAAACATATAGGATGTTTATAGCCATTAGCTGTCACCGGAGTTTCTGTGGAGACCGTTTACTGATTTTTATTTTTATAGAAACTGGAACCTGAAAGCAAACATATCACTTTGTAACTCAGAATGGGTGTGAGTATAAGGAGCAGCTCCAATGTAGGTGCAAAGTACAACAAACAAAAGAAATTATACCGCAAATGCACAGAGCAGAGAAACCTAAGCAAAACTAAACACGCAACAGCAAAAGACAAATACAATGATAAAAAAAGCAAAAAACAAACGAAACAAAAACAATAGCAATGCATAAAACATGTTATTGCTGTTGTGATGAACCAAACGCAAATCCAAAAACATACAAAATACAAAAAATGTGACTACAGCACAAAACACAACAACAAAACAAAAACATCAACAAAATGACAAAACAAACAAACAAAAAAAATTTAAACAGGACAACAAAACAAATAATATAAAAACAAACAGTAAATTAAAAGCATGAAAAGCAAAACATAACAAATGTGAAAGCACCACAAACAACATCACAAAACAAAAAAAGGAAAAAAAAGGCAAAACAGGCATAAATTAACCAAAAAGAAAACAACAAAAAACAGGTCAACAAAAAATAGCGGGATGGAGAATGATATGAATGTTACAGATGCGTAACGCTGTGATATGCTGTAGCTGATGAGCACCGCCCCATACCCCGTCCCCCCTATTTTTGGTGGTTGTAGTTTTTGTTTCTTTCTTTTTGTACAGGTGTTTTTGCACTTACATCCCGCTATAAGAATCGACCACCTGAAGGAAGTGACCGGTGTTGTATGCATGACAGCTTTGTGTTTCCTGCATGTACGAGTACGTTAGCCTGTAACTCTACATTTCACTCGCGTCATGGTTTCCTTCACAGCTCAGCCCATTTCTGATGACTTGCTGATCGCTTTGTACAATCCCGGAGGAAACGCTTTTAATGGGAAGTGACCGTCTCTGGCCTCGACGCTGTGTTCTGTAATAGCAGGCTTAATGACTTGAGACTGTGGTGCTGATCCGTTATAGGAGTCCATGACGGCGAGTTAATTACTCCAGATCTCGGGCACTTAATAAGTCTACAAGTATATTAGTGAGATTATTTACTGACTGAGAACTTGGTAACATCCTATTCAGATGAAATCTACAGTATATGAGCGCAGCAGCAGAAGGCGAGTCCCAAGACCTTGCGCGGGACTGAAAGAAAATTCTCTCCCCATGGCGTCACTCGAGCAGTCTTTGTGAATTAACAGCAAGCGGTTGTTTAAAAAGATCGACCGTTTTAAAATTCCAATCTTGTCCCTCATTCCTCTTCTGGTGTTTCAGATAGCCTCGCAGATCCACTCCACACACTCTCTATTGCATTCCAGCCGAACTTCAATAACCTCTTGGAAGAGGAATTAGCATATCCTGGGTATAGATATGTGTACACTCAGGGCCAACAGGTTTTTATGTTTTCAGACTTCAGCTTATCGAAGCACTTGTTGAGTGCAGACGCTCTAGTCTCTGTTGTTAGGTAACAAGCATAGCTGTTTGAATTGACATTTTATTTATTTATTTGTTTTAGTTGTAAGGTAGATCCCTAAAAATTAAAGCGAGACAAAGTGTGATAAATTTTTAACCAGAAGAAAAGTTTATTCACACCACAAGAAAGGACATGGGACAAGTATTTACCTCTTGTACATTCTAATTCTGCTTTGGGTCACCTTTAGCTGAACTTTGACTTGTGAGGTCAAAGGCTTCGGTGTTGTGATCCAAAAGAGAAAAAGCAGATGTGGTCTGTTTGGTTGGTTAAACGGAAGTTTTAAAGAGATGGTTAGCTTTTTGTCTGTAAAAATGCTTGTTAGACATTCGGTTATTTTGGGGAATAGATGAATTTGTACTAAATACATCATAAGATCCCAACTTGATTTAGCTCAGAGGAAGCTTCATATGCTTTTAAAATGTTTTTAACAGAATGAGGGTTGTGAAATTTGGCCCCAAATACATTGAACACATGTTCTTTCTGGGTGACAAACTTCACGGTCGGTGTGCAGAGCAGGACAGTATATAACGACCTATAGTAATGCATACACATCATTTTCTTTCTTTCTTTAGAATCATTTCTTGTCCAAGAGAGCAAAACGGGTCAATGCTCCGTCATTATTCTTTCAGTCATTAATCATAAATGAACAAGCCAATCATGTGCATCTGTGAGCATCTGCGATGTTGTAAAATCTTTGAGTCGGGGGGCAGCATACCACAGACATGAGGCGAGGTCTTACAAAAAAAAAAAAGTGTAGTTTTATTAGGAATAAATAGGAAAAGGAAGGGGTTTAAGGAGGGAGGAAGGAAAATGGGGAGGAAAGTAGTGAAGGAGTGCGTGTGCGGGTTCGGAGGCAGGGCGGCACTGGGCTGGCGAGTGGCAGAGTGGGTCCGCGTGGGCAGTGGCTTCTGCCCCGCTCACATGCCACTCACACATTCAGGCTGGTGAAGGTTGGCAGAGTGGATCCCCGTGGGTAACGGAAGTCTCTTGTGCCCAATCTAGCGGCCCCGCCCCTTCATACACCTGTAGAAGGGGAAGTCACCTACTTAGGGAGACTTTGGAATGAGTAAGGAGTGAAAAAAAAGTGTGTGCATGCTGTGACAATATATACAGCAGAGGAGCAGGTAGTGCCCAAGGATGCCAAGGAGTGGTCGAAACCGGACATTTGAAACCCGATGTGGCAGGAAGGTAAAATCAAGCAAATTTGGTGAGCGGTTTCAGATTTGACAGACTTGACGCGACTGTGCTTTTCCTCCCACTCAGACAGTAGGGCTAATTTTGCACGCTCTGATACCCATGAAGATGAATGACTGGGAGGGACGGTACGCTTCCATTCCTCGTCAATCAGAGCAATGCCAGGCAATCACGTTTGCAACATAGTGCTTTTCCCAGAGTAAGATTGATCTAAGCATCAGTTTATAAGAATGCACCTACCATGGTCAAAGAACAAATTGCTAACTAAATAAGATGAGAAAAAAAAAAATCCAAATCTTAAAAAAACTAAACAAACAAATGAAAAAACCTATTTGCTGCTAAACAATATTTGAAATATTAATGCAAAATGCTTATGCAGCAGATTCGGTGTTGTGTGTGGGATTTTTTTTTTTTTTTGCCTCCATGAATCATGAATATTTTCAGTAACAATATCATTTGATCCTGTGACCCTTTTCATCATAAGGTTCTACGGTTACAAGTAAAGTATCACAGCAGATTACTCAGATGAGTGCAAATGGTGACCTTGTGGGTTTGTGCAAGTAGAAAAGTAGAGATAGCTGAGGAATGCGGAGAATGTCCGCCCGTGCTCGGTGCTCCGCCAAGATGTCATGCTGGAAATATTATATTGTTAACAGGTGCTTATGCTGGTAGTCTCTTTATAACTGAGTGCAGTGCTTTGTTCAAGGATTATGTGGACTTAATACCTTTCTATAGAGAGAAATGGATATTGACGTTGTTGGAATGCTTAATCCACACTATGTGGCTGAACTATTTTTTGTTTTGTTTTGTTTTTTAATGCCCTTTTGGTGCATAAACCTTCAGATCGAGATTTTCTCAAGGGAAAAAAAAAGAATAATAGGTCATGCAGTGTTTACTTCTAGCAACGTTAAGTTTGGATCCTTTAATTGCATTTTTATTTTGAAGCAATTTTGACTTTACAAAAAAAATAAAAAATCCAATAATGGGGAATTCTTTTTCTTTTTTATTACTATTTTGTTTTTAGTAAGTTTTAAAATTAGTCTCAGTGTATTGGTCCGCTATATCCAATGGAACACGAGTCTTGTCACTTCTTATATCAGTATAACCTGATGCAGTACATTTTCTGGCCTTTGCTCAGCTCTTGTAGAGGCATGCACACCTCTCCCTAAAATGTTCTGGCACATTCTCCAAACCTGGAGCTATAAACTAAAACCCTTAATACACAGGCCCCACAACCTAACATTGAGACATCTCTCACTTGTTGTTGTTCTTGTGGTCGAACACAAGTCCTAACACTTTCTGAGAGAGTTTTTTATTGGTTTCTTTGGGTTGTGGGATTCTTTTTTCACACGTTTTACCAAGCCTCACGTTTTTCACATGAATATGCTACTGTGAGTTATTGCACCAAAAGATTAACCTAAGCAATATCACATGAGAGGGAGTGCTGCTGTTGTGCTGGTTATCAGCACGGCTGTGATGCGGATGTAGACATGAGGAGCGCAGCCCAAGTTCCAAAGGCATCACAGCCGTGCCGATAACCAGCACTACAGCATGACCTCAAGTGTGATATTGCTTTTCTACAACAGCTTTACAAACATTTTATGATTTGATTTATTTGGTTATATAACCAGTTATTTTGCCCTGCCAACACATTTCCTTCCACAACTGTGACTGGCAGAGCTGGCGGCTGAACGTTAGCCCTCGACCGCTAGTGTTATTAGAAGCTCTGAAATTAGCTTTAAGTTCATACCAGTACTATGTAGCCAAAAGGTGGGGAGAATAAACCATGTGCATAGTGGACTTTCCTGCAACATCTTGTAAGTTTCTCTTTATACTTTCACATATTCCGCTTGAGAACATCAGCTCTGTTAAGTTCTGCGGTTAAATCCCAACTAGCTTTAAATGAAAAGCTAGTGCACTATGTAGGGTGTACACTCCACTGCCACATACCAAGTAGTGCCCTTGATCAGAGGTTGGAGAATGATACAGCATTGTATCCTGTGCATTATCTGATTATTTTGGAAGACTTTTTTTTTTCCGCAGCTTTAGCCCAGGAATCAGATTAGCATAAAATGCCTAAATAAATAAATAAATAAAATAAAATGAATGAATCAAAAAAAAAAAAAAAAAAAAAAGGCAAGAGGCTACTTTGGGTAACTAGAATTTTTTTTTTTCCCTACTGAGTGAAATCCTCTAGAAGAGCAAGTGGGAGCGGTTCAGGCACTCTTTGATCTTGTCGTATCTCTCGTGACTGTCTAGTTGCCACCTCTTCATCAGCAGACGCCCTGCAGCCCGTCACCCCAGGGTAAGCCTTTTCATGTGGCAGGAGTGGACGCCGCAGCTTGGCTGGTCTCGATGATGTCTCCGTCACGACTTTAAACTGCCACCAGTACTAATTTATGGCCGTCTGGAGTGAACACGGCCGCATCTGGCAGACCGAGACCCAGACTTAAGTCTGGGAGGGACAGCATGGTGCAGCAGTGTCCTCTTGCAGTCACACACTGATTCACAATCCATGCTGAGATGGTGCTCGTGTTTCTCCTGTTTTTGTGCAATAACGGTAATCAGAAGGATCAAATAGTGATGATGATGATGATGATGATGATAATAATACAATCCTTTAAATAGTGAAGTTACTATTCTTAAAATAAACGTACCGTAGTAACGTAGTAATGGTTGAGTAGTATTTGCCCGTGCCTTCAGAAATCTATGATTTAGTCCCAGCTTAAGTGTCAGATACAGAGCAAGGCTTATATTACAGTTAGTATTTTATAAGATATGAGGTTGCTTAGCTCTTTTTTTTTTTTTTTTTTAGGTCACCCTGGAGTGAGGACGTTGTTGCAGCAGTCATTATGTAATTCACCTAGTTTACTGCCAGGTGTATCACTTTGCAGTGATGTAGCAGCATTTGTGAAGGCGAGCTCGAACAATCTTATGAAGGACATGTCTCCAGGTGGCCTACTAACACCCCTCTACCGGTGCCTACACACAGGCGACTTTTTATTTATTTATTATTTTTAAAATTAGAACGGGAACAAAGGAATCTTGGCGATTGAAGGAGTTTCATATCTAAAACTGTAATGTCTCCAAGATACCACAGTACCACTCTTTGGAAAAAAGAAAAGAAAAAAAAAACTCGTGCAGTTTTAATCTAATCTGTTTTATTGTCTTTACTCGGGACAGAGAGGAAGACACGCACCAGGCGGTACCAGTATGGATGTGTTTGTCTGTCCAGATTTATGGAGACTTTCCTTTTTTTTTTTATTTATATATGATCACATGCCTTCAGTCAGCTTAGTAATATACAAATATGTGTTCATCTTTATTGTCTTTGCATAGGCACGTTTCCCAGGGACGGATTCATGAGGGAGAAATCCTCACTCCGGTCTTGATCAATTCACTTGAGATTGTTAAGCAAACTGGAGTGTCCGGGGGGCACGATGGTGTAGTAGGCAGCACTGTGCTCTCACACCTTTAGGTTCAAGTGTTTGATTCCTGCCTCTGGTCACCATGTGCTTGGTGAGTTTCCAACAAGTTCCTCATAGTCCAAAGACATGCGCAATAGGCTAATTGTCTAATTGGTGTATCCAAATTGCCTGTAGTGTGAGAGTAAGTGTGTGCTGTCCGGGGTTCCCCGAATTCCCTCTCGCAACCCTGTACAGGATAATCAGTGTAGAGATTGAGCGAACGTGAGTGGAGCGCATGGTGACATTGATGTGTTCCGTTACAAACTTTGGTTCATGTTGAGTTCTGCTGGTCATGGAGCAGGGATGGGAGACACCAGGGATGAGCTGATACGATATCACGATACCTAGGTGGCAATTCAGTTTGCATTGTGTTTCTGTAAGTATCACGGCTTAAAAATAAATCTATATAGGTTAAATTTTCTAGATTTTGTTACAATAAAAAAAAAAAAACTTTGCTCAGGACGGTGTTATGCCTGCCAATGTGGGAATACTTTAGAGTGCAAAAACTACAAGATCATAGAGGAATTACAGCATTTTACCACCTTAAATGCAAACACGCATGGATTAAAATGTTATTTTAAAATATCGTTTTTTGAGCCATATTAAATAATCGCGATACGCGAAGTCATTTTTTCCCCCCTCCAATCTTTAGACATGATTTATAAATTTTGCGTTGTAATAATGTACGATAATTGTGTGTGCCGTGCACTCCAACTAGGCCTGTGCCTGGGTGCTGATGGCTAATCGAGTTACCATGGTAACAGCCCTCCCTCAGTGACTTGTTTATCTCTGATAAACATACAAAAGAAATTGTTCATCGATGCCACACAAATGAATAAAAGGCACGCGTGTTCTGTGTCGCACAGGTCAGACAGTCTTAAGTCGCTCAGGTTACGTGAACAAAGTTCATGTACACATTTGACTTGCAGCATTGTTTAAAGTCATCGCACTCATGCAGCTCTTGTGGTTTCTCACTGGTTCGATCCTGCTCAGGCCACAGCGACTCGCTCGGCAGCTTGGTTTGGACGCTCGTATTATTGACTTTGCTGTGATGTGATCTGGCAGGCGTACAAGTGGCCCAGCGATGTGTCCTCGTGAGCTGCAGGATTAGATTATTTATATCTCTTTCTCATGATTGTGTGAATAGATGCATGATTTCAAGGGCACCCATTATGAACAATTCACCGTTTTTTGGTCATTTTTAGACATTTTGTAAAGGAGGAAAACATTCTTTGTTGCTTTTCTGTTTGTGTATTGGCCATGGCTTAAACAAGCAAATCTTTTTTTTTTTTTTCCCTATTGTGACCTCATTACAGCAAGAGCCCCTCCCCAACTCAGTGCTTAATTAAACCCAGTTGTGTCATTCTCACAGTTAATAAGGCTAGCATTTGTGCATTGGTGGCTTTGATTACTAGCTGATAACCATATTCTTAAGAGTTAAAATAGCCTAGGCTTTTTTAACTCTTAAGACGGACAAGGTTAGTTGTTAGTAGTTAGCGGCTAATTGCTAACGGCTATCGTTGCCTTTTCCAGCTTGTTTTTTCTTCTTTTTTTTTTTTACATTTATATTATTAAATATTAAGGATTTCAGCATGAGTTAAAGATGAGGGAGATCCTTCCTGAATAATTCCTGAATATATCTTTTTTTCAGTTTCTGTTTTATGATTGGCTATTAAAATGCACTTCCTCAGACGGGCGGGGCGTAGGAGCAGGCGTTCAGGGAGCAGTTCATTTAAAGATTTAAAGCTGCTGATACTGAAACAGCACATTTGGAGAAGGAGTGAAGGAGAAAGCAAAACGCAGCGTGCAAGATTGGTTGCTGTATTTTAGTGAAAACTTTAACGCACAAAAACTGAGTTTAATAAGTGACCTTTAATTATTTTGGATCAGAAAAAATCTTGTCTGTGTTTGTTCACTCACGATTTACATGCTTGTTCATATTGTGGTCATGATGTTCTCTCCTTGCTGAGGTTTTTAAGATCTCCGTGGTTGTTATCTGTGTGCTGCTCTTGTACACATACGATGATATAATAAGAGTTTAGTTGCAGTCCCGAATGAATGAGCGCCGTTTATACAGTAAAGCAGTGAGTCATGTCGCTTAGGAGCTCGATCAGTCTTCCTCACCAGTTTGTGAGTCATCTTTGCAATTTTTTTTTTTTTTTTTTTTGCTGATCATCTCGTTTTTTTGAGAGGGAGCTAGGGCAAGTGTTCAGTAAGATGTGTGGAAAGAAAAATGCGAAGTTATGTAAAAAGCTCTGTGTTCCAGAACAAACAGAGCGCAACCGAGAGCAGCGTTTTTTTTTCTCTTTTTTTTTTCTGCAGAGAAATCGTGCGAATGCAAGAAACATGAGCGTCTCCCGCGTTCACATCTGCGAATTCTGACTCTGATCCTCAGCACGACTTCCCTTCCATTCTGAAGTTTGGACGTTTGCGCACCTCACGGGCTGTCTGTAGTTGAGTGCGTGGAAGGGAGAATGGAATGTGTCCATCCTGCCGAGATTCAGAGGGGTAAAGCGACTTGGACTGAAAACAAGCTTTGCAAGTTTGCAAGTTTCGGGGAGTTACTGTGCGTGTTTTGTTACAAGGAAGAGCCAGTCTTTCCAGAACGCGTGCCTCTCTCTCTCTTGGCGGCCGCTGTTCCAGCTGATTGACATTGAGATAACCATATCTCAAAGCTGCTGTTTTGACTTTCAGGATGCCCTACCTCGACGCTTAATAACACCAACAAAGGCTGAAACACTGAAGCTCGTTTTATGGATTTTAATTGGGACGTAAAAATCTAATTGCGATTTGATATTTTGCCACGCACTGCGATGTTTAACTATTATACGGACCATTTTTGTATCCGGATATATCTATCTAGACTAAAAAGGAAATAATTGGACAAGCAATCTCATTAAGAGGATTTTTGGCAATATTTATCACCTTAAAAGTATTTTTAAAAAATTGTGCGATTAACCGCGAGGCACTAACCTTAATGTATTCATTTGTGCTTTAAATATTGAACTAAATGGAGGTATTTTTCAATTTCTTTCTTTTTCATCTCTAAAACTCCAGATTAGTCTGAATTAAAAGTATGAAAAGAGAAGTGAAGACGTAGAGAAGGTTCCCCCCCCCCCCCCCCCCCCCCCTGTTCACACACTAAGGTGTAACTTCAGCAGCTCATTATTTAGCAGGTTGTGTGTGTGTGTTGTACTGTGCTGCTTTTTTTTCCTCCCCGACTCTGTGGATGCAGTCTGTTTCAGATTACCTCATAAAAAATACCAGACTGTACAGGTTATTGCCAAATAACGATCCTGTTGTAGCAGAAGCTGAGCTTTCGGCCTCTTGGCACGGCTAGAAGGACTTCGACCGGTCAGATCAGTCAACGCTAGAAGCGTAACGGAGGAATGAGGGGCAAACAAGCACGGCCGGATGTGTGTCTTGATCTTTCTACTGAATAGTATGCTAATGTCAGCTTGAATAAAACAAATTTTATTCAAAAACGTATTTCTTTATATTTTAGAGTGAACATATTGTGGTGGGCACCTAGAGGCAGAAGACCAGTTTTTCCAAATGATCCTAACATCAGTGGTACTCAGCCTTATTTCTGGAGGACCTGCATATTTTAGTGTAACCCCCTGCTCTACCACATGTTCAATTAAGAAAAGGCTGTTAATTAGTTAAATCAGGTGTGCTGTGAGGTAAGAAAACGTAAAAAAAAAAAATATATATATATATATAGTACAGACCAAAAGTTTGGACACACCTTCTCATTCAGAGTTTTCTTTGTGTTCTTTAGCCCAAACGCTGTTCTGCTTGTTGCCTGTCCTTAGCAGTGGTTTCCTAGCAGATATTCTACCATGAAGGCCTGATTCACACAGTCTCCTCTTAACAGTTGTTCTAGAGATGTGTCTGCTGCTAGAACTCTGTGTGGCATTGACCTGCTCTCTGATCTGAGCTGCTGTTAACCTGCGATTTCTGAGGCTGGTGACTCGGATGAACTTATCCTCCGCAGCAGAGGTGACTCTTGGTCTTCCTTTCCTGGGGCGGTCCGCATGTGAGCCAGTTTCTTGATGGTTTTTGCGACTTCACTTGGGGACACTTTCAAAGTTTTCCCAATTTTCCGGACCGACTGACCTTCATTTCTTACAGTAATGATGGCCACTCGTTTTTCTTTACTTAGCTGCTTTTTTCTTGCCATAATACAAATTCAAACTCTTTGAATGAGAAGGTGTGTCCAAACTTTTGGTCTGTACTGTGTGTGTATATATACATTTTATATTTTTATACATTTATATATTACTGTTATTTTAATCTTTTAAACCGTAACAATTCATAATAATGCAAGTATAATATGGTACAAGTCATGGTGAACTTTGACCCCCCCCACACCTTCATAGGGGTAAAAAAACAAAAACAAAAATGCAGATTCCCTTTGTGTTTCAACGAACAGGTCAATAATTAAAGCCCAGACAAAAATGTTGCAGTTCAACATTTTCAGTTTGTGTTGTTTATCTCTGTGTTGTATAACTCTACTTGTACTAATAGTATATTCAGTATATGGTCAAAAGTATGTGGACGCCCGAAGATCACACTTCTCCAAAGTGAATTAGCGAAGAAAATTAGAAGCGCACAACTATATAGGCCAGAACCCGCTCCAACATGACAACATGAACAAAGTGCGACCCATGAAGACTTGATTTGCCGAAGTCAGATGAGTGGAATGAGTCCTGATTTCAATACCATCGATCACCTGCAGTCCCTGTTCCAGCCCAGACCAGCGACTGGAAAGATGGTGGAAAACCTTCCCAGAAGAATGGACAACATATGTAAGAAGCACATATGGATTTGATCATTGGGTGTCCACAAACTTTTGGAGGTTCGGTGTAAATTTTACGCATGTACAACATAAAGGTGTGGAAAGTCATCTGCTCAAGCCTAAAAAATTCAATTCATAAGCATGAACATTCCATTTAAAACATGTGGAACTGGCTTGGAGCGAGGTCAGGACTGTACGGGGGTGTTTCAGTAACTCTCAGCCCAGTCCCTGTAATGTGAGACTGGTGTTGGTGAACGATTGTGTGTACAGTTCAGTTCCCACAGCCAGATGCGGCTCTTCCGCAACCTGCCGTCGATTTTCAAGAATCAGGACTCGCACCGGCTGAACGATTGCAGGAACGACTGCCGTGTGCTCCGAGCCACCTCTGGGTTGGGATTATCATTCACGCATGTACGGCCTTCTGTAAAACGTTTGCACCATTGAAATGTTTTACCGCGGGTCATCGCAGTCTTCTGTAAATGTCGACTGGTTATATACGCCTTCATTCACGGGGAATTTCATCACAAGTCCCAGTTTGATTTGAACCCCCCTCGTAATTTGCCACGAATAAAAGACCATGAATAACAGCGTAAAAGCTTTTCACTTGTTTTTCTGGTCAAATCTGTTAAAATGATCTCTGCTACAGTAAAATATTTGATTGGTCTGCGTCGGTTCTGTGAAAGTGCTCGTACTGTTTGCTTTTTTCTTTTTTCTTTTTTTTCTTTTTTTTTTTTGCTTTTTTACTCCATTGTTGAACAGCCTCGTAGTTTCCACCACACAGCACGGTGTCATTTTACGCTCGGGCTCGATGAAGAATAGTGTGGGAGTGACTGGATCTTGCTGTGGTTAGTGTATAGTCTTTCTGCCCTTGGAGACACACAATGAAACTGACTATCATTGACAGGATGTATGGAGTACACACACATCCCTTTTGAATTAAAAGCTGTTCGTTGGAAGAATAGATGTTTTCACTGCTTTGAAATTCCCTGTGACGTTCTCGTACTTTTGAACTACGTTTAAGGAAAAATTACATTTCTTATGAAAGGCCAGCTGCTGCTAAGCTTATAAACGTCAAGTTAGATGCAGCATTTGTTGGATAAAAATCCTTTTTTTTTTTTTTTTTCATATTTTCCTTGTCTTTGTTGTGGTTTCCTTAATTGTCCAACAGTGTAGTTTTCTTAAATACTCGGTTATTAGAAAACCCTTTTAGCTGGAAATATCTAGTTATGTTACAGCTAATGGAACAGGATGGGAAAAAAAAACCCCCAAAATTATTTAGATGCTAGAAAAGAAAGAAGCACGTTATGTAAGCGAACCATTTTCCAGACAAAAAAAAAAAAAAAAACCTAAATAGAAGCTGCTGGATTGTTTCCGCAAAAAAAGAAACAGGTGCAACAGCTAAAGTCCTCCGGGGAACTGTGGGGGTTCTGCAGGATGTTCAGTAAAACCTAGTAGTTAAATTCCCTTATAAAACTGCACAAATTGTTGCACCAAATACAGACTTTGTTTCATTAATTACTGTTTACTGATGCTGTATAGCATTTATTTTCTTGGGAAGGCATCCTTGCTCTACAGTATTTATTTGCATGTGCTTTTTAGACTTTTGCATAGTACTTTAAGTTCAAGTGATTTTCCACATGTTTGGGTCATTAAAGGAGTTCCTGGGATGCCTGATGGTATCCAAGCAAGGGGATTAAAATGAGAAAGGAAGGTAGTTTTTCCTTTCATAGTTGTGTTATGACATTCTGCATAATTAAATGTCCCGTCATTGTAGAATGGACAGTCTCTGAACACACTGAGAGAATGCCCAAAAAGTTTTTTTTTGTTGTTTTTGGGATGAATAGATTTCACCCCTCTCCTTACTTTCCTACTCTGAAGCTTGTCTGGCCCATTAAGAAGCCAAAAATGCAATATAACGCCTCATTTAATAGTGCGTGCAGTCGCGTCACACAAGCTATGCTTTATGCCTCGTTTGTTTGGACCAGAGTACGAAGTTCCCCAGTAATGACTTGCACAGGCGAGCAGAAGAATCTGGCAGGACCTCGGGCTCAGCTGGGACACAACAGGTGGCGGACAGAGAAGGCAGCACTCGGGAAGAGCTGGAATTCGTGTGCATGGATACCGAGGATGTATTTCTGGATACGGCGTTTGGAACAAAAGGCCCCACATGCGCCAGTCTTCCTTTTATTTTACCGTTCGCAGCGCAGACATTGTCCACACATCATGCTGACCTGAGCCGATTTCAAGGTCACGTTTCAACGCATGCCTCAGTGCGCGCTCATCTCAGCAGGTGGTTTCTGGAAGTTTCTATGACTGATGAGGATGAGACGCATCATGGAATGTCAGGAATTTTTTTATTTTTTTTGGTTTCTGTCATAGCCTGGAAATACACTGTTGTCTTTTTTGTGATGCTGATTGGTGTGTGTGCGCGCGTGTGTGTGTGTGCGCGCGCGTGTGCGTGCGCTAGGGACAGACAGTGTCCTGAAATAACTGTCGCAGTGTACCCAGCATACTGATAGATGTTATACTGCTGCGTTTATGTTGTGCTATGGGCCGGCCAGTTCTTTGTTAAGATCGCAGTAAAGTTTTCCCCGCTCTGTGAGATTCCTCGGTGGTCCTCGTGCAGTGAATGTCAAACCAAAAAAAATGCTAATTGGAGTCTATCGCGAGGCTGCGGCTTTAATTGGGGGAAGCTTCATCGCGCCGCACACGAAGGGCTTCAGAATAGCGCTCAGTTAATCGCTGTCTTTTTAAAGAATGCATGTAGGGAGCTCGTAAATAAAAGCAATTAAAGTGAACATGAGGAGCCACCATGGTCGGATCATCTGAATGTGCAATTGATTTGGTCCGATGTCGATCAATTCTCTGTAAGAGAACGCTTTCTATTAGAGACGTGGGGGGAGAAATCAATTCAGTGATGCATCGTGATTCCTGTGTGTGGCAATTCATGTATCGCCACACTGACTCCAGAATCGATTTTTATTTATTCATTTATTTTTTTGGAAACATTGATTTAATTTATATACGTTTGCATTTGAGGCGGTAAAATAGTCCTTTATAATCCTGCACTCCAAACTTTGACACATTGCCAAGCAGGTAGGAGCAAATTGTGATATTTAGAAAATCATTATACTTATAGAATTACTATACAAATTGATTCAGCACCAAGGTGTTGTAATATTACAAAGTGTGCATCAATGGAAAGTATGGATGAGACCGGCCACCTGATGCAATATCACATAATTTTTATAAACCAATGTTAGATTTTTTAATTCGATTTAATAGCACTAATGTTTGTTTGGTTTGTCTCAGTTATTTTCCTTATCGATTAGTATCAAATTTATAGTATTAAATAAATATTAATAGTATTAAAAAAACTTTTTCTGCTCTGCACTCCAGTCCAGTAGGTGGCAGTAATGAACTAACCGCTCATAAACTCAAAAAATAAAAAGAGAGATGAGTATCTGCAGAATATTCAAGTAGTTCTGCAAAAGCTGTGGTGTATTTATTACATTTTTTTTTTTTAAGGAGCTCATCAATATTTTACTATTTCTTTAAGACCGCATAACCTTTATAAGTTGTAAAACATTTTTAAAAGTTTGAATCAATTCAATAAATTTGAAAACTGACCCAACAATTTAGCTAATAGGAAACGACCAGCAAAACACTGTTTAAGTTGCATAATGGATTAAATCACACAGCTGTAGTTGTGTATTTCTGAGAGTGAGTGTTTTCTGTAAGGAGTTTCCAGAACCAATGATTTGTAACCATGTGAAGATCTTTAGCATGGGATTCGCCATTACTTGGTGCATTGACCGCATGCTGTTTTTTTTTTTTTTTTTTTTTTTCTTATAGAAGAATTATGGCAGAAATTTTCCAGATTTAAAAACTTTAAATTTTTAATTACAAGTTATGCTGAATAAGAATAATCTAAGAAGTAGTCCTGAACTTCGAGGTGGTACCAGTCACCATGCTTCATTGTTCTTCATTAGTTTCCTATACTGTAACAGCACATGCTGTTGTATCTTAATCCATCATACAGTCGTCCTGCTTGGGAGACAACGAAGAATAACTCTGTTCCAAGACGTGCGTAAAACAATAGAAGGTTTCTTCCGGTCAGTTCTAGATCCTGGCTCTGCCAATAAACAGGAAGTCAGGGAGGGTGTTGAGAGAGGTGCGGTGCAATTCCAGCAAGGCAGCAGAGGAGCCTTTAGCCTCTCGTCCGACTCCGTTTGTCTTCGGGATATCATAACCCATAAGGCCGCTACGGAGGTCAGCGAGGTCACAGATTCACAGCGGGCTTCTCACGCTCAGTTCAGTTCAGCATGCTGGGAACGTTGTCTGCTTCTTGTATTTATTTATTTTTTATTTTTTTGAACAAACGTCGAGTTAATCTAGTAAGACTGCAGGGAAAAACATCTTTATATTCCTGATTCACTCGCTCATCGACTAAACAGCAGAGATTTTTGGCCAGCGCACTTGGGAGTCATGTGGCTCTGAGTAACGTGTTTGGCAGAATCCTGACGAAAGCCACAGCTTTACTCCAAGCCATTATTGCTGTGATTGATTCAGAAAACCGTCAAATAAATAGATTTACAGAAAAGCACTTTACTATATTGAACTAAACTTTCTCGATGGGCCAAAGCAACGATTGTTGTTTTAATTCCTGCATTCAGGTTGCCATGCATGATGAATGTTGTTGTTGTTGTTGTTGTTTCCCTCCTCCCAGTACTGCAAGCTCAAGTAACTTTATGGTGTTCGTATCGCAGGGTTTTTCATAAACATCCCCTCATTTTAGACAGCTCCAGACATTGCGAACAGTAATTTAAGTGCTATTTTTCTTCCATCAAGAGTCCAGACCACTCTCATTATCATCTTCTTTCCCTTCACTAAGAGCCATCTGCGCAAATGTGAGATTGCATGGGTTATTCAGAAAAAAAAGGAAGCAAGAAAGAACAGAATTATGCTATTTTCGTCTTATTTACGATCTCATTCTCTTTCTATCTCTCTTGTTCCTGCCTGTTAGGCCTGGCCTTCAGACTCGACCATGACCTCAGAAACAACTCTAGTATCTGTTAGGTAGGCTGTTTCTGGTTTTGTTGAATATCTGGGGGAGGGGACGTCTTTTGTGATCGATGTTTGTCGGAGGTACTTAAATAGAAAATTATCTGTTGTAATGTTTACATTTTACTTATAATAAAAAACCATGCACCTGTGACATGGTTGAGATTGGACGAAAACAATTCAGTTACGTATCGTGATTCTTGTGTGGCAAGTTCTTATACGGGCACACTGAGTTCAAGAACCCTTTGTAAAAAAAATATATATATATATTGCAATTGAGCTGGTAAAATGCAAATGAATGGCCATTACTCTATTACACTAAAAGTGGCGCTCTAAACGTCATCCTGTGCGCTAGGGTCCAAACTGTTTGCAAAGGTGGTTAAGAATTGTAACAAAGTCTGTAAAATAAATAAATAAATAGAATCCGGATATTTATGAAATCATGATGGCGGATGGAATTATGGCATATCTGCAATGCAATAACAGATCTTTAAAACCAGTCGCTCCCACAGTACTTACAGTATTGCCACCTAGAAATCCTGTTAATAGCGTATCGGCTGATCTCAGGTCGTTCCCTTCCATGCTGAAAATAGAAAATTGAATGGAATCGATGTTAGATTTTTTAAATTATAATTGTTCCACCTGTCACAGCAATCCAATCTTTCTTCCTTCTTTTTCTTTAGTTTTTTTTTTTTTTTTAAAAGCAAACTATGATTCATCAAGGTATACAAACAACATTCCATAATGGAAGAATAATAAATAAACATGCTGTTGGAAGCTAAAGACTGAAGACTGTTTACTATATAAATGCTGTATTTATAGTTAAATATTCTGTTAAGCTACGGTAGTTCGTTCCCCCTTTATTTGTCACATATATACATTACTGCACAGAGATCAGGGCCATAACACACTGAGCTGCCACTGCCACGAAACTGGGAAGTGGAGATGCAGGAGATTCTGTCACCTCGTCCTGATTATGATGTAGTGTCGTGTTGGAGCGATGCCAGTCTTGCGGAAACCGTACAGAATCTCACTGAACAAATCAAAATTCTTTTTTTTTTTTTCTTTTTTTTTTTCCTTCAGCAAAACTGTCAGCACACGATCTGAGGAGGTCAGAACAGCCAGTACTGTAAGCTACTTTAGCTAATGGACTGTCATGAACACACCTCATATTTCAACTAATCTGCCAAGCGGTTTTAACAAAGACTCGATTGCAAAAAATTATTCTCAATTGATGAATATCAATAAATCTGTCCTTTGTGCATTAATGACCGTGTTGGCAAACCTAGATCCTAAATAAAACATTTAGAATGACTTCATGGACAGATGACTAATTTCATCTACTGGCACTATGAATGTTTAACATTTGTCATAGCTGTCACAAGGACATGTCACAGCTACTGGATATATACTGTATACTGTATGTCTGCTCAACATAAAAACAATCATTTTACGTACTATGTTCAAAAGATGAAGTCCTTTTCTTATACAGCTAAAACTCTAAAAAAAAAAAAAATTAGACAGTTTCTTTCAGAGGTAGAATATATGTCTGATCTATTGATCAGCACAAGTTTGTGTCCTTGGGTACAAATGTCTCCAAGCAATTCCCAGTCCCATCCGCCAAAAGCCCATTTGATTTCCTTGCCATGTGCTCGCAGACAAAGGGTCATGCTTCAAGCCTCAGACACCGTCATAAGCCCTTATCCGACTTGCCTTTTGCTGCACAGTTGAGCTCATGCGGTTTTCATTATGGCAGTGAGAGGATCTGCTTGAAAGAGCGATGCTTCGTGTGCTAGGAGGAAATAAGTTTTGAAGGAGTCAGCTCTGGAGAAATTGGGCGCAATGTCATCTGTCATGCTAGGCCCGAGGCCAGCTGGCAACAGCAGCTTTGCTGCAACTATAACCAAAGGACCTTTTTAAAGCCTGCGTGGTAATTAATAAGAGACATTAATGAGGGCTGTCTCTATAGCTGATAAGTTGATGATGGAAAGATGATTTCAAGGGCCCGCGCTACCACAGTAGCTGGGTCGCTTGGGGACATCTCGAGAATTCCCGTGTAGCTGATGTGTAATTGATATTTTTATTGCTCTCAGCCAGACCCAAGAATCTGTGTCTTTTTTTTTTTTTCCTAGTCTCTGAAGATCAGAAAATATACTGCCTAGCCAAAAAAAAAATGCTTGGGCAGCAGCAAGCAAAGAAAACAACTATGGAGACTTGAAATGACTAGAACTGGATTAAGAACCCTTCAACTCATTATACAAACCTGGAAGGATGGTGCTAGATCGTCAACTTTGTGGAAGAAATGTGGTTAAATAAATTGGGGATCAATTAGAAATTAGGGCTTGAATTTGCTGGTCAGCATAAAGATTGGACTTTGGAGCAATGGGAAAGGGGGACATGTTGTGTGATGAGTCTAGAGTGAGCCTATTCCAGAGCGATGGGTGCGTCAGGGTAAGAAGGGAAGCACAGGAACCAGTGCACCCAGCATGCATAGTGACCACTGTACAAACCTCTGGAGGCAGTGTTATGATCAGCTGACGACCTGAATGTACTGAATGTCCAGATTATCATGTCTATGGAGTTTTTCTTCTTTGATGGCACAGGTATATTCCAGGTCTCTAATTGTGAAAGTGCGGTTCTCGCATGAAGAGTCATTTTCACACACAAACTGGACAGCACATTGTGTGCTGTAATCACAGTCCAAAGGTAATTGAATAAAAATTAAATAAGACTATTTTTGTCTAGGCAGTGTAGGCTTGGCAGTTGGTAATACTACTGGTGACTAGAGATACTGTAGCTGGTTTAGTGGGTTCCCTCTGTAGCTTCTAGCTTTCTGTGAGAGAACTTTGTTGATGGTGGTATAACAATTGATAATACTGCTCTAAGATGGTCTTGAAAGTAATGATTTACGCAGTCGAGGTGCACAGTTTGGTGTCATTTTTGTCTCAGCTGCCCCTGGGCCTGTAGGTTGCCTCATTCAATTTCACCTCTCTGTTTTATGGTTTAACTGGGAAGTGTGTCAGGTGACTTGGCCGGCCATTATCGGGATGCGATTCCATCACTATGCATGAACACATTTTCAAATTGAAGAACCCGGAGGGAAACCCACATAGACACAAGAAGGAGCTACAAAACACTACACTGGTGATGATAAACCAGGGATTGTTGAGCTGTGAGGAAGCAAACCTTCACCATCCCTCCTACTTTGTTTATTGGCCTGGGGGGAAAAAAAATCCATCCATCTGCTGCTGACCAGACAGTATCAAAACCAGCACAGTAAACAAAAAATTAATAAAAATAGGCCTGCACAGCTCATCCTCCTAGACAAGTCAATGGTTCCTGGATTTAGATCTCCAACCTGACACCTGCATCATTTTGTCTATTGATCTTGAGCAACAGTCGCATCTAAAACCCGGACTGCAGATCGACATTGTAGCTCTCTCTGGTTTGAAGCAATGCTGTTGAGCCGAGTCTCCAAGATGTGATTAGGGGGAAAACAATATTGAGCAAATTTTATTTATTTATTTACCTTTCTACTAAAGCTAACAATTTCTCTGTTCTGTATCTTTTAATTGTCTTCTGGCTGACAAAGTTTTTCATGGAGAATTGCAAAATGCCTAGCAATGGATATGGCAGAAGCATTTATAATAAATCCAGGCGAAACTGCGTGCTTGTCAAAACGGAGCACCCTTATAATTTGTCAGCCAAGTCAAATAATGGAACAGGCTCTGAAGAATGTCCTGTTCTGTTCTTTTTGTCGCTATTATTTACATATCCTTAATCCTTACATCTTCATTTATCATTTAAACTGATGTGTCTTGGTCTTGATATTTTGTCCCAGCCCAACCCCCCCCCCTTTTTTCCCCATAGGATATAAAATATGTAAAATGTAAGGACACATGTCTTCATATCTTCAATCTGATGAAAGAATTGGAATGTAAGAGAGTCGGAAAGTAGAGATAATGAGAGTCCGGGAAAAACATGGTTTGGTTATTTTTTTTCGGTTGATGAGGCAGTAGGGAAGCATGGATTCTGGATGGTCAGCTGGCTAAGCATCTGTTAGGGAGGGATTAAGAGTTTGGCCATTTTGCCGGGGGATTGTGAGGTCAGAGAACTGAGGCATGTAAATACCACTCATTAGGTGCCAATTAGGTGCCCAGTGGACCTCGAGCTCATTATTGACACATTGGATTATGGATGGAAACGATGTTGGCAAGTTTGCTACAAAATGCCTTCATAGGATTTATTTATGATCATTTAACAGTTAAGCAAAAAAAAACAACACTCAAACGTCTGGCAAAACTTGGTTAAAAACACCGACATAATGAAATCCCTTACTTTTTAGATGAAACGCTCCAATCTGTTTTTCAGTTGTGTAATCATCCCCGATGCCATCTGTTGAACCTAAAATTGCAATCTTATTTTTTTGGCCCATTCTCACACCCAAAGCTCATGGTAAGAGGATAAAAACCCAGCCTAATTGTGTGGTCTCCTTGCTTTATTTGCAATGCATATTAAAAATGCATTCAGTAGTAATCGATTGTGGTTTACTCGCTTTCTGCATGGAAACGCACATCAAACCGCTTATTGCTTCAGACTAGAAGTCTTCAGAGAGTTTTGTATTGGCCGTTTCATTTGATCATCACATCATCTTAATTGCAGACAGACTAATCATCTTTACTCTCAGGGGAATGATCCTTAATGAGTCGCCGTACTAATTCCTGCCACCTGGCCAACCGATCGATACTCTGTAATCACCATTTTTTTTTTGCCCATTCACTCACCCATTCCCCTTCTTCCTCCCCTCCGTGTCTCTCTGTTACAAGATCTTTTGGTCTCATTTTGAAGGAGACCTATACTGCCCCTCATATAGTCCAATATAACCCTAATCACACAGCCCCATAGATACAGGCATTGATTTTCCACAACCGTTAGATGAGCCGATCAATGTTGCACAGAGGAAAATATGAACAGATATCAACAGTATCTTATGCTTATATTACTAACAATAATGTTTATTTGAAGGTGGTTGGGTGTATCGTCATTGAGCTTCTCAGCGTGACTCGTATGTGATGCCAAAGATGCCTTGAAACCTTAAACACATTTTCTGAGAAGAACAATAATCAGTTAAGCATCATGTGGTGAAGCATTCATGTGTGAGATGTTCCCAGTTATACTCTTGCACAATCTGAGTGCCTGACTTGTCATTTTTTTTTCTTAGTTAGAATGCAAAGTAACGGGCAGCATGGTGGCAAAAGTACAACTCAAACCTTCTCACAGATGCGTAAAGTGTCTCCTCTGTTTACCCAGCAATGCTAGTTGCTCAAAAACCGAGCAGTCTCACCTAAGAGTGTAAGAGCAATTACCTTCTTAAAAGAAATGTCATTTCTCATTGGGAGTCTGTAAATAGAAAGGTACAAGATCTGGAACATTTTCACAGTGAATTTAAAAGTGGGCATCGCAGACATGTTCCCTCCGTGTCAAAAGCTCTCTAGTTTAAATCCTTTCCATTCGGAGTCAAGAATGCGTGTACTCCATACAGTACATCCCGACAATGAGAGTTTCACGGTGTCTCTCCAAGGACAAAAGGCTGCACAGTAATCTGTTTATATAACAGGGTCCACTACGCCCTTATGCATCATGGTGCTCATTGTTCAAGAATCCTTCGTTCAGGATAGAGACAACAGAATCTGAAAAGATGTAGTGCATATTATTCGTTTAATCATGTAAAATAATTTATATGTAAACCTCTTGCACAGTTAATTTATGCATAAATGATTAAACTATCATCGGATGAGTTTATGAGCTAGGCCTTTCCATAAGATTTATTTGAATTCAGTTTGGAAAACCTGTATAACCTTGTTAGTGAATTATAATTCAACAAGCTAGTTTTTCCTTACCTAATTAAATCATGTGTTTATTAAAAAAAAAAAAAAATTAAACCCAGTGCAATCGATCTTTTTTGAATATTTAGTAGGGTTCAAGAATGATTGCAGTAATTATTAATCAGAACAATGCTATAGTAATATTAATAAATACAGTACCATGTACTGTACAACTATGTGGGTTGTTATCTTTTAAGAAATGTTACAGTGAAGTGCGTCCTGGTTCCCAAACTCCGCAAAACCAGTGCCAGTGATGGCAGCAGCAGGAAGCAAAGGAAAAACTAAAGGTTACAACTACAGAATCCTGTATGCCGCTGATAATTATATAACATATCATATATAACATAGACGGCCACTAGACATCATACGATTGTGCTGAATAGCTTCAGTGACAGAAAGTTAGTATAATCAACAGGTGTAAAAAAAAAAAAAAAAAAAAAAAGAGTAGTTTTCAATTCTTTATCGCTACTACAGTATGTAGCCAAAAGCTGAGGAGAATAAACCATGGAGGTAGTGGACACTCCTGAGAAACTTAGGAGATTAATGTTATATTTTCACATATTCCACTACATTTGGGTTGAAAACAAAATGTCATGAAATAGAAAGCTAGTGCACTAGGTAGGTTGTTCAATTCCTTGTTTCACACACAGAAAAGAATGCCCTTGATCAGGGATGGGAGAGGGATTTTGGATTCAGCCTTGTGTTAGAAACTATTTAGCTGTGAACAAAATAAATTCAGAGGCATTTCGGAACAACTTGTACCCAACTTGTATGTTCCGACTTGTAAGTTCTAGAAGGTCCGCGAGATTCCCAGAGGAATGACCAAAAATTAAACGTTAAAAAAAAAAAAGACAGACAAAAAATTAAGCATTTAATTTTTCCCACGGAAAGATGGAAACATAATCACAGCGCCAAAACTCACAGAGAAGCATGATGAATCGTTTTTACAGCCACAGCGCAGGTGAGAGGGGTATAAGAAGCAGTTACTAAGGAGACTAAGTGTTGTTGAAGAGGACACAACGTTATCAAATGTGTTTTCTTGCTGAAAGTGCTTCTGTGACTGGTTTTGAATTGATGTTTTTGGCAGGCAACCAGTACTGTAGACTGTAACAACCTACAGTATGTTCACCCATGCTACAACCGACAGTTATTAACCATTATAATTAACCATTATAATGTGTTTAAAATCTTGGTATGTAACAGTATCTGTTGGATTATTTCAGTGAATACCTTAATAAAAAGATTTAGTTATAAACAAAAATAAACATTCTGAATAACAAACCGCAAAATTAATAATGAACATGCATACACATACAACATCTTACTTCCCTTCCCACCCTAGGGACTAAAAGACATGCCACTCTAATGGTGCGGTCAACACCACATGGTTACTCAGCCTGCATTTTCAAGCTAAAGGAGAAGAGGAGACCAAATCTGATCAAATTTGTCCAATTTCTTTACCATAAGGAATCAATTTTTCTTCCAAATGTAGCACCTTCATCAATTCTTCCAACCATAATTTAGCTGATGGGGTTTCTGTCGTTTTCCGAAACCTTAGAATAAGTTTCTTTGCCACGATAAGTCCATAGGACAACAGTTGTTTGAGGTTCTTGGAGTGACATGATTTTGTCAGAGATTCCAAATATCACAAGAAGTGGATCATGCTTTAAGTCACTATGTAAAATATCAGACAGAGTTTTAAATACTTCAATCCAGAATGAGACTAATTTAGAACAATGAACATAACTATGTAAGGGAGTGGCTAAGTCTGTCCGACATTTGTCACATAATGGGGAGATATCTGATACAAATCTGTGTAATTTTGTTTTAGTATAGTGGAGTCGATGGATAATCATAAATTGAATAAGGCGATGCCTGGAATTGACAGAGCGTGTATGAATATTCTCTAGTGCATCAGTCCACAGTTCTGTACATATCTCCTCCCCCAATTCTTGTTCCCATTGCAGTCTTAAACTCTCTGTAGAAGGTAAATTCTTTGATAACAGTGAGTTGTATAATAGTGATATCAGATGACTGACCTCACCTCGAAGCCCCAAAAGATCTTCCAACCTAGCAGGATTAGTCTCACTGAAGTAGGGTATATACTTTCTCACATAGTCCCTGATTTGCAAATATCTAAAAAAGTTATTTGCATGCAGACCATATTGATCCTGCACCTGCCTGAAGGATGCAAACCTGCCATTTATGAATAGGTTTCCAACATTATGAACACCTAACGCCTTCCATTGTGTAAAAGCAGAGTCCGTAATAGAAGGGATAAATGATGGGTTCCCACTAATTGGTAAAAGGAAAGACCGTGGCTTAATATCAAATTTTGATTTGATCTGCTTCCAAATACGAACTGTACTATGAATTATACAGTTGTAGTTATATACTCTATCTTTACAGGAGACAGTATGACTGCACCAATATCATAAGGGCTGCATGTCTCTCGTTCCAATTGGATCCAAGTTGAGTGTGCTACCGTACACTTTAAATAGATAAGGTGAGAGGATACCGCCAAATTCTTTATAAAACTCACTTGGATAGCCGTCTGGACCAGGGAATTTGCCACCTTTCATCTTCTTAATAGTATCTAATATTTCTAAAACCGAGAGCTCAGCATTGAGGGCGTTACGATCTTCTTGGGTTAGAGTGGGAAGATCACAAAAAGTTTTTGACACCTGACTCATCATTTAGGGACCTAGAAGAGTATAATTCCTCACAGAATTGTTTAAATCTCTCATTGGTTTCATTATGCGATGTTAAAATGTCACCATTTTCGGACTTAACTTTACTTATGGTTCGATCCCTTTCTATTTTTTTTTATTTGCCTCGCCAGCAACTTGTGGGGTTTGTCGCCAAATTCAAAAAACTTTTTGTTGTGTGTATATAGGAATCCTTTGATGATGTGGTCTGAAAGTATCTAATTATGTTCAAATCTTAAAGTTTTTTTTCTTAAGCCTCTATGGATGGATGTGTAGCATTTTCTTTATCTAAACTATTTATTTGCTCTTCCAGTTCTACCAATTTAGCCTTTTTCCTTTTCTTTGCTGCGGGCCTGGAAGGAAATAATACAAACCCTGATATAAGCTTTCATAGTTTCCCAAAGTATTGAGGGTGAAGTTTCAGGAAGATCATTCATCTCAAAGAAGAAGGAAATTTGTTCTCTTATAAAATCACAAAATTCGGGTTGCTTTAGGAGCTGTGGATCAAGTCTCCATATCCTATCACACTGAGGCATGCTGGAAAAGTTTAAAGAAAATGAAAGTGGAGCATGATCTGAGATCACTATTTCATGATACAAGACTTGACCGGTGAGGGGCATCAATTTAGCATCTACTAGGAAATAATCTATTCTGGTATATACATTGTGAATGTATGTGAAAAGAGTATGCTCTGTCCTATGGATTAAAAATTCTCCAAATATTGAACAGATTAGAATTTTTACAGTATTCCTTCAGAAAGTTACTAGAATTTGAAGAGGGAGCGCTGCGAGGAGATGAACGGTCTAAATATGGATCCAAAACTAAATTCAAACCACCCCCAACAATTAAGTTAGTGTGCAGAATATCAGGGATCTGAGCTAAAACATGCTTTGGTAAATATTTATGGGTAATTCTCCAACTATTATAATACCTGCCCTCTTTATCTGCAATAATTGACTTATGAATAAATGGTGTGCCATTTTCTGAAGAGAATGGCCAATCCTCTCGACCTAACTCCACATGTAGCATGGTACATTTGACCAATCAACCTACATTTAACTTAATATATTCATTTTTATTTAAGTGCATTTCTTGAAGAAAGATTGTCACTTGATGATGATTTTAAATGTGCCAGCACCTTACCCCTTTTAACTGGTTGATTCAGCCCTTTAACATTCCAAGAAACCACAGCAAATTGTCTCCCCTTTTCTGACTGCATTATGTTATTCTGTATAATGCAGGTTCATACTCAACCGCTGAATACACCAATGTGTGACATGAAAAAACACAGAGCGAATATAGATGTCCCAATAGTACCCACCCCTTAACATCCCCAATATCTTGCCTATACTGAGAACCCTTTGAAGTAAGGCGTGACCCCACTAAGGAAGTATTAAGGAAAAACAAAACAAAAAACAAACCCGTCAACAGACCTAAAAAAATAAATACTACTTCCCTTATCGAACACTTCTAACAATGGAAGCCTAAAACAGCCCCGCAAATGACATGTTCTGAAATCCAGAATTAACATTTTGAAAACTTAAGACTTATTATAAAATGTGCTGAATATCAGTGGCAAAAAAAAAAAAAAAAAACATTAAAAAGAAACAGTTGTGTGAACAGCCACTATAGACTTTTAAACAACCTAGGAGGTATGTTTTTGCGAAGAAGCACATACCCTAAAATTAAAAAAAAAAAAGAAGATCCTTCTTTAAATCAAGAAGCCTGTACTTTAAATCAATGCCCTCTTATATGTTGCCCAGAGCGACGCAGTTAGTATCAATCATTACTGCCAGCATCTTTTCGGCCAGCACCAAAATGTAGCTCGGCGAACTCTTCGGCTTTTCTCGCGTCAGTGAACACCGTCTCTGTGCCATTGAAAGTTACTCTCAACTTTGCTGGGAATAATGTTCCGTACCGCACTTCTGGCTGTTGAACGCTGCTCTGTGCTTTGCAACTTCAGGAGTAAAATCAGGAAATGTACGGATCTTTTGACCATTGTAGACAAGGTCCCTTCGTTCTGCAGCTTCCCTGAGGATAGTTGTCACATCTCAAAAATCGCGAAGTCGCACTATAGGTGAGCGCGGCGGGTCGGTGTCATTCGGGCGCGTACGCAGAGCTCTGTGTGCACAATCTACAAGCGGACATTGATCCATGGAGAGCGCCTCTTTTAGAAGTTCAGAAATAAATGCATTAATCTCCTTGCCCCGCTCGGTCCCCTCTTTTAGTCCGGCAATCCGCACGTTTTGTCGTCTTGATCTTCCCTCCAGATCCATGCATTTATCGGTCAGCGCGTTCACTTCTGAACTTAGGCTTTGACCTCTGATTGAAGCTTCGATGCGGCATCCGATGAATGTATGGCCGACTGCTCTAGATAAGCAAGTGTAGAGCCATGTTGCGCTGTTGTGGTTTGCAGGGCCTGAATAGCTGCCTGGGTTTCCGATTTAAGAGCAGATATTTACCCTCTGTTGGTAGAGGCAATTTCTTCAATCCGAGAGTCGATCATCTGACAAATTTCTGCCTTTGTAGTTAGTAGCTCGGAACGTAACCGGTTAATGGCCTCCAGGATAGTAGCGTCTGTTAGTCGTTGTAAGACCTCGCCCGATTGCCCAGCGGTTTCAGGAGAGCTCGGTGCGGTGAGGCCTGCTTCAGACTGCTTTTTACCTCTCAAGGTCTGTAGCTTCCCACTCGCTTTCATCTAATCACCAGCAAATATTTGAGACTCCTAGGCTAGTTAGAGTTATAATGAAATTTATAATTAAACTTATTATACTGACACAATTCTTCAAAATGGCAAGTTATTTTTATTTTTGTGGGAGCTGTCGGAGAGTGCGACCTATCGAACCATTGCTCGCTAGCCCCCCCCCCCAACTACTATAATGCAATAATGTATTTAACGGTTGTTAGAACACCTGTGATGCATGTAGTTAAACATCCCGGTGCCAACACAACAGTGATTACTTGGTTAGTTCTGACCAAGTAATCTGATTGGACGAGAGACATTTTACGATGCTCTAATAGAATGTCTCTCGTCCAGTCAGATTACTTGGTCGGAACTAACCGGTGTATAATTTTGTATATGATGACAGTGTTGTATCGTGCGAGTTGTTACAAAGGCATCATCTAGGCACCTGTGTCTCCTGTGATGGAGATCATTCGGCACCGGGACCTGCACAGACATGTGTATCCATGTTCGATCTAATGAAGCATGGCAACTATAATTGTACCTCAGTGTCGCCCTTGTACTTGTTTCTTTTGCTTTGTTGCTGCCTCCAGCCGTTCAGCCCGTCTGTCCAGCACCACCTGCTTCTGACAAGCTGCGGTTTACCCGTTTGGTCATTCCTTATTAGGGTCGAATCGGCTGCTCAGCCATCGCGTAATTATTACTGTCCCTGTATAAAAGATACCTGATGAATAATGACATGTTATTTAGTTTGCCAAACTTACTGCTGATGTGATTTACTGTAAAGCACTTGGTTTCTCAAAATTGGGTTCTCAAGAGTGTGAATTTCTTCCTGATCGAGTGGATCAGCTAGGCAGCTAGTGTGTCAACATTAGGGAACTGGTATTTGTGTCCCTGCCTGTGAACGCCACATTTACCATGTCTCTAAGGGTTTTATATCCGGTGTTTAACAGATGTTTAATGTGATTATCATAATTCTTCCACGACTCGAGAACCATGCTATATTGCTATGCTATTGTTTTACTTCAGGCGTGTAAGTGTGCAAGCAGGAGTGTTTCTGATTGTTCTGGAACCTTTTCCTTCCTGGTTTTGTAAGCGAACTCCCCGCAGTGCGTCCTCACAGGTCCGGAGTCATGCGCTATTTGTGAGAAAGTATTGCAGTTTTTTTACCTTTTTTTAAAACTTGTTTTTGAACGTTTTTCATTTCCAGAGAGGAATGCGATTCAGTTGGCCCTCTGGCTCCAGCCATCAGCTTTTCAGATGAAATGTTGATGAGTGGTTTCTTTTGAAAGTCCATGTTGATTATCAGCTACAGAGCGTCGTGCTGAATGTTTCTTGAGAGGGACCGATCCAAGAGACCGCTTCCCATGCCAAGCCTCCAAGCTGTCTACAGTACCGCATTTCTCAATAGTGCTATAGAGCGGCTAGAATTCCCGAGCCAAGTATGTGTCACGTACAGTCTACGTTGAAGTTCCACATCCTCGAATCATGTTTCAGAAGGAGGTTTGAAGGAGAAGCGAGGGCGACTTGTTTATCGTGACCCCGAATTTCAATTCGCAAAGCTCGCAAATCGATTTAAAGGATATTGAAATGAGCTTTCCACTAATCACATTATTTTTAATCACTTGTTTTTCATTTTAAAGGAAAGATCCACCGCAGACAGTTTGTCTGTCAATATTTTCTTATCGATTTACTAGAGCAGTTATTTTATGATTAAATTGTGTCGACTTTATTTAGTTGAAACTTTTTTTCAAAATGTTCTAGTTACACTTTGATCCACAGAGATGAAAGGTAAGATACTGTATAGCACCGACTAACAAGTCACTTAAACACAGGGATGGGACTCTCCAGTGACCACCTGATTCGATATTATCACGACAGCTTTCTATGTATTCTGAGACTAATTTGCGCTCGGAGTGTTTTGCGGCTGGTGTAAGCCTGCGCAATGAGCTGCTCTGAGACCAAATCCCTCGATTCGCAGAGTTTGGAGAAAATGTCGATCGGAAGCTTTTTAATGCTCGCAGCATTTGATAATGTAACGCCATAAAAGTCTTTAGCAAGGATTAGGTTAAGCCCAACGTGATCGGTCATGGGTGACTAAGCAGAAAAACAGACACATATTCCGGTCACTGTCTGATCGACCGTTGCATCTCTGATACACAGTAAATGTGATCGGTTTTGGAGTCAATGTGGCGATTCATGAATCGGCACAAAAGAATCGCGATTGATAACTCATGATGATTAATTTTTCTTTAATAGGGAACAGCATGTGTGTCCTTATGCGACCTCATCCAGACACGGTTTCTGGAACCAGGACACTCCTGGAAAGAAGTGTTGTGATTATTGTAATCAGTAAACGTATATATTATTTATACAAGCGTTCCGTGTTTAGGCTGTTAAGCATCAACTGCACTGCGCCGATGACATTAATGGGGTACGCGGTCTTATCTCCGGGCCCGCAACACACTGCTGTTCTTCAAACAGTACGTTTTAAAACGATCTCCCTGTTGGTACGGGGACGTAAACAGTCATCACATTAAGGCTGAATGAGGGCGGTCTGTCCAGCGTAGGTCCCTGCGATGTCACTTTCTCTCCTCCGAGTCCTTAACTAATGGCCATACGAGCGCTTTTGTTGTCACTTATCTCTCAGCAGCACCAGGCGCCTCTGAGCAGCTCAGGCCCTGTGGGGACCATCATTACACTGCATGTACTCCTGAAAAACTCTGGTGGATTTATAGAAAGCTCCGAGCTAGACAGCTCCGCCCTGTCGAGGCAGTTGCAACCGGGACACCGTGAGCTCGAATTAATAAAACAAGATCTTCATGTACTAGATACAGCAATCAGATAGTATTCACCCTGCAGAGCTTCTCTTCTTTTAACATTTTTTTTGTCACTTTTGTCTTACGGTATTCCTGAGTCGAGTAGGGACAGATTACTGACCATATGAGTCACTAAGAGAGCCCCTTGAATAAGGATTTCAGGGCTATAATTAGGACATTATGGTCTCCGAAATACGAGGCAATGAGGCAAATGTAACAGGATCTCCAGTAAATTCAAAAAGGTTCTTGGCGTGTAGGTATAAATTCTTTATCCAGAATGTTATAACTGGTTCTGGCTGTTGGTTTCTGGAGCAGAATAAGCAGAAACACGGATAAGCATAAACCATAAAGATAATCGAATAGGTTGGATTGAATCATTGAGTCGGATTTTGTGAAAGAACTTGAATTGGATGATTTGGTGGTACTCGTATACTCGTGCAGTAATGAGCAAGAGTGAGGCATGGTGGTTCATGGGAAGGACAGAATTTACTACTCGATCCATGGTGCGATACCAGGGGTCTTCAGTTTTATCTATAAAGGGCCAACGTGGCCCCAAGCTTTCATTACAGCCAAAGGCTTTCTTAGATGATTGATTGGAGACTAAGCTGAACTGATTAAACAAACAAAATCACATACGCCGATCAGCCATAACATTAACACACAGCTTGTCTGGTCCAAAGTCCAATCCCACAGAACCACAGAAAGGCCGAAGCAGCACAATCCACACATCCTGGTGCCAGAAACCACGGTAACGCCCCCAGAGGTCTTGTGCAGTCATGCCCTGAGGAGCCAGAGCTGCCCTTGTGGGAACCTACACAACACAATGCATAATGTTTTCCAGTGGTGGTGATGTTACTGATCGGTGTATGGTTCATGGTTAGTTGGCGTCCAGCCACAACAGGTCTTCTGATAGATCGGCTCAGAGGTCTTCAGGTTCATCACCTCGCGTACTTGGCCAAACAAACAGCCGTCTCTCATCGAATAGGTTGAACTCGTATTCTGTATTCTATACAAGCTACGGCATCGAGTAACTCGTAGCACACTTCAGGTTTTTGCATCTTTTTGGCTCTGCAGACATTATACAGCTGTCGCTACAAATCTCCCTGATTATGGATGCGAGTTTGCTTCACAGTAATGCTTGGCCAAGCACTATTCACATGACATATGGTACACAACGTAAGTGACGAAGTGCAATTAAAGTGTAAGGCACTCTGCGTTCATTGATTTTTGTAATGCATGTAGGAGTAGAAAAATACTAACAAGCAACCAGCATTTCTTCTCAAAAATCTAATTTGTGATTCAATTCTGTGGCTGGTCTTACATAACGATTTGCCCTTCCCAGGAAAAAAAAAACAAATAAAAAAACAGTCTTGCTTTCTCCAGTGTGTAATCTCACCTGCATGGTTTAGAAGATTTTCCTGTGCTTATTCCAGGAATATTAGTCATAACATAACCTCCTTATACTGTACCTAATACTGTTTGATTTTATAGCATATAATTGCAAAGAGTAATGATCTATAATCTCACTCAGTAGGGTCACTTTTTAATCTGGGGATTCCTTCCTCTCATTTCTAGCTCATTATTAAGAACCTAAATCTACAGCCACATTTCTTTAAAGCTGTTTTATAACAATAACTATTGCCGCTCAGATAAAACTGAATCGAAGGGCTCTCCCAGAGGCATATATAATTGCCCGGGCTGCATAAAATCTCCTGTTTATGCATCGATTGATGGCAGACTCTTTGCTTCGTCACTCCTCCGTGTCTGACTATGTGGAGAAAAATGGATTTGTGTAGTTGGGCTAAGGCCCTGGGGCTGGTTAAAGGTAAGAATTGCAGACGCCGCGAGTGTAAAACATCATGATCTGGCCCTGACAGCGAGCACAGGATTCCGCCGCCTCATAAACCCGGCTCTTCCATTTCGGATCCGGTCCGCCCGATCCATTATAACCTTTTTATTTTCAGCGCATTTTTGATTTTTTTTTTAAGCTCTGAAACAGCGTGATCTCAGTTGTCAGAGATTCCATGCCGTCTTTGCTGCAGGGTCAGTATCTGCAGTGTACGGCTCTCCTCGGCGGGTCGCTCTGGAAGAAAGGCCAGATGTGCAGAGATGAGACGATTTCACAGAGCCGCTGGAAGACTGGTTAAGTCAGTCGCATCGATGCAGCGCTGCATAGCAGGGCGAATGCATTTAACACACAAGCGTGTAACTCGCACGGACAAGCCTGATGCGCTTTCCCACTGATTACTTATGGGGTGCTCTGGACAAATAACCCTCCTGAAAAATTTATTATTTCTCTCCCGTCTGTCCTCTTCAATACCAGAAGTTGTCAGAGTGGTGAAAGTGAATCCAAAATGCACTTTTGCTGCATAGTTTTGTCATAGCAGGGTTCAAAGCACCCAGAAAGAAAGAAAGAAAGAAAGAAGTGTATCCAGTTGTGTCGGTGTAAAAACCCAAGTCTAATTTAATTTAACTTTAGTCAACATTTGAAAAGTAAGTAAAAGATTTTTTATGTCATTGAATTTCAAAATTAGTTTGGTGGCTCATCAGTAAACAGCATGTGTTGTAAGAATGAGACCGAAAAAGATCATCGCGATACAAATATAGAAGAATGTATACGATTGCAGTTGGACTTGGATCGTGCAAAAAGTGCGGTACAAGCGGGTATCGTCAGTAAGCTGGAGTTATCGCACAGACTACAATAAGAATTGTATTTCCATCCCGTCCCGGATGTAAAGTGTTCAGTGCATTAGCAGCAGCTTGCGGGTGTTTTGTCCAGCTTGGCCCATTTTTTTTCTTTTCTTTTTTTTTTCTTTTTAAACCCGCAAGGTGCGTGTTTAGTTTGTCAATAAAAATGTATTTAGTCTTGATTGAAACCAGTCATGGATGTTTTGTCTGAGGTATTTGAAGATCACAAATGGGGAGCTTGCTTTCCTGCATTTGTGTATTGACATTGTGTGTGTGTGTGTGTGTGTGTGTGACTCAAATCTGTGTCTCTCAAGCAGAGGCAAAACAATGAAAGCTTTGTTCCTGGCCTCCAAGGCTTCACTTTGTTTGCGGTGCACTTTTGTAAATGTTCAGGAATGTTCGACCATGGCCTGCAGCAGAGGAAGTGAAGGAAGTGGCCTACCGCTTTATATAAAGCATTAGAGCTTATCAATAAGTGTGCTCAAGGAGGAGAAATGATTTCTATGCACAATGCCGTTCCCCTTTTGCTGAATCCGGTATGTCTCGCAGTGAGGCAAAGGGATTTTTTTAATAGCCGGTGTTTGTGTGTGTGTGCGCGTGTGTGAGACTTTGACTTATTCCTCACTATCTCCCGCCTCATTTTGAATAGCGTGCTACCTCGTGGTAGCGTGTGTCAAGCGTAGCGTGAAAGCGAATTAACTTGGAACTAAACGAACCTGCATGTTTTTACTGCACAAAGCTCCACCATCATCGCCTTCCATCTGGATGGTGCGTTAATGAAATTAAGAACTGAATGATATAAAGCGCACACACACACACACACACACACACACATACAGGTATTATACCACTGAAACATGTCCTCACAAGGTAGGAGATGAGATGGAATGAAGCAGCGAAGTGAAACTGATTTACTGGTTGATAAGAACGAGCTGTTGGACAATCAAAAAAGGAAAAAGGGTGTAACCAAAAACAACACTATCCTCATTTATCTACGGTTGCTTTGGTGAGGTAAGTCAATTCCTGAAAGTCTAACAAGCACTAAGCACTAAACACTAACCCTGCATTACTCCCTATATGTATACCGCCGCCTGACCCGTTTCAACAGGAATAATGACATTACAGTAATGCACCTGGTTTTGGATCCTATCTGAGCTTGTTCGTCTAACGAAGGTGAATCCTTGTGTAACGCTCAGAAGAGTAAGCCTTTTGAAAGATGTTTGCTGAATAACAATAAATCATTAGAGACACTGTTATTATAATCAACAATCAAGCCATGTGAGGCAATCTGACATGTAGCGCGGTTACAATTATCCCCAGCACTGATTTTTACTGCAGCATCACCACTTTTTTAAAATTCTTTTATAGTTGCATTTAATAAAGTTGAAAGTCTACAAATTTCCTGTTACTGCTTACATTATCATAGCTTCCATTTATCATCTTTTATTTCATCTTTTATACAGAAAGCTTATAGATTTTTTTTCTCTGTTAAATAAAATCACGCAGGCCGTTTTCACGTTACCGTACCATGATCGATTCCGAGCACACGCGACCCCAAAGTCCTGTTCATTATGATCAGTGAGAATGCAATCGTCCCAGGCTCGGGAACCGTACCCGAGTCTGTTTGAAGAGATCTCGAGAGCGATACAGCATACTGGGCACAGATCAAATCCGATACGGAGGCCAATCGTACCAGAGAATGGAAGCGGATCGCTGTTTAGACGCAACGTCATCAGTGCTGTCGATCTCCTCTGAAATATTTGAGTGCGTAGCACGCGCCAATCTCATCCTCTGACCTGCATAGCCACAGTTGATAAAGCAGGAAGGCACACAAGCGTTGGATGTTTTAATAATGAATCAATAAAGGCTGTTTGTTGGAACCTGCCTACTTGCCTCAGTTATCACAAGCTAACCAGATATTTATTAACAGCTAAAATGCTAAGGTGGCTAACCTGAATTTACTGTATATGCTAACATATTACTTTGCATTTGAATGAAACCAGTAAGCCATACCCGACACAACGCACCGCGATTTGACATCTGCAACGCAGCTGACACTGAAATTTGCGATCCCCTCTTATAATGCATCGTTTCATGGCTTAACGGAATTTTAACGGACAAGTTGCATAAAAATTCACCCCCCGTACAGTTGTCATGAATAGGAAATCTAGCTATTGAGACCAAATAGCATTTTTTCCTACAGGCTACAAACCTGTTTAAAACTTTTGTGAAGGTTGATATTTTAACATTGGGCTCTATGGAGATTGACACTTTTGGACACATTTGGTCCTAGTGGTCATTTGAGGAACTGCATCCTCAAATCACCACTACGACTACTTGGTCATTGTTCAGAATTGGAGGCAGAGCTAAGCAGCAAGTTGTTATACAAGATAATTTTTGATCATTATGAATATGGAAAATAAAAAAAAATGCCTCAGAGTCGCGCAGTGGTAAAGTGCTCGCCCCATCATCCGGGGATCGCTAGTTCCCAGGTGATCCTGTAACCTCTTGCAGCCGGAGGTCTAGAGGGCGCTGATTGGCCGAGTGCTCTCAGAGGGGAGGGATGAGAGGTGCTTAGTGCTCCCACATTAATCACGGCTCTCCAGCCAATCAGGGGCGTCTGTGAGCTCACGCAAGCTGAGTGTGTTACGGCGCCTCCACCTGTGCATGAACGCGCAGTTCGAAAACAGGCAGTCGGATGGCGTCATGTGATTCGGAGGAAACGCGTGATAGTCTTTGGCCCTCCCGGCTGAGTGGTTGTAGTAGCCTTAATGTGGCAGCCCCCTAGTGGCGGGGAGGAATTGGACACGACTAAATTAGGGAGAAAATCGGGAAATAAATAAATAAACAAACAAATAAATAAAAAAAACAAAAGCAGTGATTTATTTCACTTTTTTTGTGTATACACTTACTGGAAACTGAATGCATTACAAATCTAAATGTCTAAAAATAACTAAAAAAAACAAAACAAAAGACTTTGAATAGCGGGTTCCCTTTAAATATATGTGGCAGCATGGGTTAGGACATACACATTGCTGTTTTTGTCTAACGATATGACTGTATGACCACGGCAGTCACCTGAGGTGATGTACACAATCTATAGAGCCCGAGTCCGTGACATAGATGTGCTTCAGCAAAAAGCTTAAATAATTCAAGAGATTTTTAGCTTTTTGTCAACATCTCATTCTTTTTTTCCCCGTTTCTGTTTATATCCACTTTTCTTCTTTTGTTTAGAGCATTGTTGGTCCGCTCCTGTCCCTGGGGTTCTCCGCACTCAGCTGCTCTCTCTGTAATTTCTCTGCCTTAACAGATCCTGTAGGTAATTCGAACAATAAAAAGAGCTTGTAAAGGGAGAAGCGGTTGTATTAAGAACAGCCGATGCGTGTACTTGCGGAGCATCTCGTTTTATTAGCTCGTGCTTAATGTAGTGCGCAAGCCGCGTTTGAGGTCTGTTTGTGTGTAATGATCTAAACCCAAGCAAAGGAACAGGAAACTGCAACGTCATTTGGGTGAAAAGTGGAGGAACGAGTATGCGGCTTGTGTGATTAAGCTCTAGCCTAGACGTGACTCAAGACAAACCCTGGCATGTTGCAGAAATTATTTCATTACTTCACGTTATACCACGGAACATGTGAGGAATTTTCTTTAAGAGCAGCTCTGAGACGAATTCAAGCCTCAAATCAGACATTGAATATTTATGTGCTCGTTCTAATACAAAGCTAATATGCATTCCCTGATGGTTGTGCCTTAAAAAAAAGTCAATTAGATTTTCCCTCTATTGTGACCTCATATATCAAGAGGACCCCCCCCCCCCCCCCCCCCCCCCCCCCCACCTACTCAATGCTGAGCTCCGGCAGTTCTGCTATTATTAAGAGAGAGCTATAGTAAACCAGTTCAGGATACTGGGTGGTGATTTATGTTTTAACTTTTATATTTTTAAATATTGTTGTCAGATGCATTTAACATTCTCAGGTGTTTTACATCCAGAACGTGGTTCACTTTCAACAGATTCCCGACCTTCTTTGATAATCGTTTGTGCTAGAGCAGCACGATTCTTGCTTGAATGTGAATCAGAATTTTTCTCCAAGGAACTCTCATCGGAATAGTTTCCATGTAACGCAAAATTCGATGCAGATTTGTTGTGTTACTCGCTCCGTTATTTTGAAGGCGACAGACACACGGTACACATGCTCACACAACGCCACTTAGTGCCCCACTAACTAGTACAGTGAGGTCACCATTGTTCACACATGCACGTTCCAGTCCACTCTCTTTGGCGGCCAGGTCACATTGATGTTGCGTAAACCATATTATATTAACAATGGCTGGATTTTTTTTTTTTTTTTTTCCAGACTACAGTTTCTCCTTAACATGACATGTTGTGTCTATTTTTTTACTCTTGGTAGCACAAAAATGCTGGTGAGGGAAAAATTGTGTATAGCGTCATAATGAGCGGTAACTTGTTTGTCAAATAACTAGAAATGGATAAAGTACAGCGCATCAGTGTTTTACAAATGTAACAATTGGAAAGATCCCTGTAGTACGTAAGTTATGAAGTGGTGTTCTAGATAACTAATCAGCTTAATAGTGGCACCGGAGGGCCGAGAGTTTTCCCGTAATGGCACTAATGGAAGCTTTTTCTGTCTTAATCTGTAAAAGCTAAACAAATGCTCAGATCAAAACATTACTCAGAATTCTTTTTCCAGTTCTTTTCTTTCTTTTTACACAACAAGACCAATGAGGGTGCTCACACACACACACACACACACACACACACACACACACACACGAAGGACTGTGAGTCTGCCACAGGGAACATTTAAGCCAGGGGTTTTAAATCGGGTCCAGAAACAGCCGTGTGGGTGCAGTCCAACACCCCGGGTTCAACCGAAGAACCTCCTCTTACAACCAACCCCCTCTGCTTCTCTAAACCTGGACACATGGAAGAGTTGTATTGACTCCCGTGTAGTGAGGTTACACAACAACAGTACACAACTGTCTTTATGAAGACACCTCTTTTCATTATCTCGGTTGGCTTACCAGGTCACCCCCAACCCCCCGCCTGCAATGTTGTTTTTCAGCAGCATTACTCTTCCATTAAGGGCCTTTCAAAGCACACCCACCTCAGCAAACACTACTTAATTAAGTGCATCACTTCCCTGGCAGGCACGCCGCTCACAAGCTCCTCCGTCTTTCCAAAGTCTTGATTTATGCCGAGCTTCAAGGACGACCTGTTTCTCAAGCACTGCAGAACAACTATGCTGGCGTGTGCCGATGGATGCAGCTGCAGGTTCTGGAGCAGCGCTGTGAAATTTTTTTTTCTTTTTTTTTCTCGTTTCTTTCCCTCATTCATACATCAGTTATCAGTGCGCTGTTTGTATCAAATGTGCGTGAAAGTTTTACTCTGAAGTAGCCCTTGATATTGTAATTTATAATAATATATCAGTATTGGCACAAACAATTACTCATCTACTTCAGAAATCAATTAAAGCAGCTTTTAAGTTTCACGTTGGCATTTAAAGGCGTGTTCAGGTGTGTTCACACTCGAACTCTGGTGCTGGTGGTTATTTTGTTATTATAACGTTGTAATTGTAATGTTATGTAATAACATTAAATTTTATAAAAGTTTTCAGCTGATAAAAATACCACCACATATAATCCACAGGCCTTCTGGTTTGTCTTGTGGTCCTGTGTTAAAAATGGACCACAACCAAGACTTATGAATCATTTTACGCTTCGGTCCGGACCAAGAGAACTACAAACTACAAGTGTGAATATATCGTCAATGCCACAAAGTGCCGTTAAATCCTCATCAGACTGCTTCGAGGACGGATGAAAAAAAAAATCTGTGGACGTTTTCAAACTCATTTGTTGATTAGTGGTGAAACCGTGAACAGTAATCCTCCCTCGGTAAAACAGATGGTTCATTAAAAGTCGTGCTTGTCCTCCCTGCTGGCTGGGGGTCTCCTCCTCCGGGGAAACACCAACAGGCCAAGGCGCAGAAGGTCTTGTAAACATCGGTCTCCTGTACAAGAGGTCACGACCACTTATTGTGTTCCGGCAGTGTATCAGCTTCATTTCCCTTTGTGACATGGACAGGCAGCAGAGGTCAGGGTAATTTGGAGACTTTTTTTTTTTTCTTTCACAATTTTTATTAGTTTATTTATAAATAACCTGAAAATTCAATATTTTCCAGACAGTTCATGATTGCATCAGGAATTACAGAGCTCAAAATACAGCCATACAAGATCACGATCCCTCTATAAAAGCTGTAATGGGAGTGTTCAGGATTCTTAACCATTATTATCATTTTTCTAGCGTATTATTAACCTGACATTTGACTTAAATAAAATTTAATCCAGACTATAAAAAATTTCCTTGGGAGTTGAAAGTAACTCATTAACATAGTCACTGAATCGTCATATTTGGAGAAGGAGTGAAAATTAGAGTTAATTAAAAATGATCTGTCTGGCTACATGTTGAACAGTATGCAGGGTTGCCAGGTCTTTTACAAAATTCACTCTCCAACTACCTCTGAAAAATCAGCACAAAAAAAAAAAAAGTTTGGGAATTGGAAACATTCAGTTTCTTTTTCCAAGTCATCACACGGAAAAAAAATTTCATCAGGTGCAGGGTGACAAGTCCTTGTCAAACCCCTCAGGCAAAACACCACCGGGTTGCCATCACTAACAGGAACACTACCGCAAATGAAGTGACTAAGTGCTGCGAAATGGACGGGTTTTTTTTTTTTTTTTTTTTTCCTGGCGTCAGCGACGAGCCGCCTGACAGGTTCACCAGTTTTCCAGATTGGAAGATGAGTTGCGATGCAAGTGCAAACACACCTGAGGATTTTTTTTTTTCAGCAGCACACAAACAACAACAAATGCATTACCCCTGCTGCTTCGCTTGCTGCACTCTGCGGTCGCTTCGTCTCCCATCGGACCTGAATGCCCACATATTTACACTCTGGTTGTCATCATCATCAGCTGCTGCTTTCCTATGTGTCAGAAACGAGCAGCTTGGAATGCTAGTAAAGAAGTGGAAAAATAACTTTCACTCTTTCACAGTACAGCAGTTCCAGATGTGTTCCATAGTGGTGTATATAAAGGGCTGCAAAATACATCCAGAACACATATTTATACAGTATATTTTAAGGTATTTGATTTGAATCTGCTGAGATTGCATGGCCTGTTGCCTTGCAGTGTAAAAGGATCAGTCAGTAGAGTTTAAAAAAACAACAACAACGTTTGTAAGATCTGCCAAATGAGCCACAACTGCAGGACAAGAAGCCTAGGAATCGTATCCCGCATTCCAGCCTGTCACCACAACCAGTCACGGCTTGTAAAAATGTCAGTTTGTATCATCAGTAGATTAGTTCTTATCAAAATACTCAGGAAATATGCCAGGGTCTGGTAAAGCTGGTGTCCTGAATTAAATAGGCCACCTCCTGGAGAGGGTAATGTTTCACCCTTTACGCTCGTTCCCTCTTAAACCAACCTATTTAAATGTCAAGAAAAAGGAGAGCCAGGAAACTTCATCTTCTTATTGTTATTCATTACCTCCAGGGGAAGCGAACGTGCGGAAAGAATTTATTTATTCCGACAAGAGAGAAACGATCGGATCAAGTGTTGATGCTTATTGTTTTGTCCAGGAGTGTTTAGGTTCGGTGCAAAACACTATACGGACAAAAGTGTGTGCGGAAACCTGTGCAGCTCCCAACTGCGGTTCTTTTCCAATCTGTTAGTCTATACAAAAGTGAGTGCTTCTATCAGGGCGTGCTGAAGCATTACAGCTTCCCTTCACTGCAACTAAAAGACCTAAATGTATTCCAGCATAGCAGTGCACAAAGAGAGGGGCGTGAGAGTGAGGACCTTTTTTTTTTTTTTTGGTCGGGAAGAAATGGTTAAGTGGCCTGCAGTGAGTTCTGACTTCATCCCCATTGTACAAGTTTTGGGATAAAGTTGTACAGTTGACACCCCAGGCTTTCTGTAACGACTAAGACTGTCATGGCGGCGGGAAAACCATGAAGTGGAGGTTGGAATAAGAACACGATCTGGAGATGATCTGGTGTTCAGAAACTATTGGCTGCTGTGTGTAGTGTTTATTTACTAAAATAACGTGTTGTGCAAGGGTATCCTTCTACATCCAATCACAATCCAGTGGACCCTTGCGTCCTGTCACCAGCCTCTGGATAGATGCACGCTCCTGATCATTATTCAGACTCCTGCCGAAGAGCGAACAGGGCCAGAATAAAGAAGGTGCAATGATGCGTATGCTTCCGAGGTTTCCTGCAGTTGAATACCATCTTGACAATAATTAGTTCTAGACGCTCGTACTGCCAGTGTTCCAATTCCTCAAGAGTGCACGGCGAGCTAATTAGATTGAATGAATTAATGAATAACCTGGGGGTTTCTTTGGTGCAGTGGTTAACTAGTTTGAAAGTATATGCCAAGCACCAGTATATCTGCCTGAACAGGCTGGTAATGACCTTGGCTAGTCTCAACAAATACCATGCCCCTACCGATAAAATGTTAAAGAGGGTCTGATTTGTGTTGTCTCGATGCTTGAAGTCTGGATCTGCCAGCTCAGACAAGGAGGCACATGCAAATATTCATCACGGCTAATTAGGATTCCAGCCACTCTCAGATTAAAGTCAGCATAAAGTTTGCCCTTCAGCATCCTGCCGCCAAGGGCATTTCGCCAGCAATTAATTAGACAGGCAGGTCTACGTAGAATGGCTAATTTTTACGCTCCAAACTTTTACACCGGACTGACCGAAGGAGTAATTCTTAGGCATTTATTCAAGCCTTATTCCTAGGCTCTAAGATTCACTTTCCGTAGGACCGCAAAATCTTATAAAGGCTGTCGTTACTTTCCAGTTTCTCATCGAATATTCAAGAAGCCCATTGTATGTCAACACTTCATTACACTACGACACAGGTCCATTAGGTTTCTTGTTTGGATGTAATCAGGGATTCAGACAGTTTATTGTTGATGCTTTGGGACTTTACAAGGTGAGGTGGTAAGAAAAGTGTCCCTCTGGTCTAGTAACAGGTGGGCCAATTGTTATGCACATAACAGTCTTCATCAATCATAGGACTGTTAAAAAGAAAAGCAAAGCACGGTCAGCATTAAATAAACAGAACCAAAAGCGCAAAACGAGGCATTCTGCCATGCTCCCTTGTGTCCTCTTGGCAATAATTCAGCGAAATAAAGCAACAAGATATAAACACAAAAAAAGACTCCTAAACATACAAGTAGTCGGTGCGTCCGGTAAAGCACGAGTGTTATAAAGCAGCAGCACTCCGTGACCGTGGCATCTCAAGAGACCGCTCTTGGCATCCTGCTGGCTGTAGGTCAGATGAAACAAATGTTTGGAGTGAATCGTCATACTGCGTTTGCTTCAACACGGCTCATGTAGGGTAGGGACAGCGATCTCCATTTCGGTCTGTATTCAAGAAACCAACATACAGTAGCATCAAACATGGTTGAAGCCCTGAGTAGTGTAAAAGTCTGTCTTCCATTTTTAAAGTGCTGATACTTAACTTTCAGTGTTATCAAGGTGCTGGGCTGGCAGTCAGACAAGCCATTTTCTCATAGCTGGGGTCATTGTGCTCTCAAAGGCGCAGTCCTTAAGTGTGTTCTTACGAAGAAGAAAGCAAAACCTGGCCCTCAAGCAGAATTGGACTGATGGAGATTTAGTGGACAGGGTAGTATTCCTGAGTTTGGGGGGGGGGAACAGTCATGCCGACAGCATGGGAAGGATTAGAGTAGATAGTCATGTGGATTTCCACTAATTACACCATGCTCGGAGGATTTGATAAGGATACCCGGATGCCCCTAATGAGGAATGGTGTTAAAGGGATCTGATGAGGGATGAAGCCTGATTCGAGGTTTGTTTCTTTAGACCATCAGCGCTGATCTTCTCTGCTCTGATAATGCCATTGACACAAATACAGACGCACGGATGGACGAACCATAAACTCATTCACTACACCAACGGGCAAGTGAACGCTCGGAAGCTGACTAGGCAAGGAAGTGGAATCTATTTTAATGCGCTCATAAAGATAAGCAGGTATTTCTGGTCAACTTCATTATGACTTACTGAGAGCGGCAGAGGTAATCGTGAAAAACGTGAATCACAGGTGGACTGTCGGGTCGATTGGAGTTTAGGACACTGATTTTCAATTCGATTCAGTAGCACCAACGCTTACTGTCTGATTTGTGTCAAGCTCCTATATTTCTTACAGGTTTTTTCTTTTTCTTTACCCTGCCAATCTGCTCCACACTACATTTCATTAGGTGGTGGTATTAATGATAATGTTGTAAAATGACAGTATGTTACAATTACTTAAGATTCTTTCTTGGCAAAATTCATGGGTTTTCTTTCTTTTCCCCTCCAAAAAACAGTCTTCGATAATAATTTAAGTGTAAAACAATCAGAATCATAAACAGAACCATCAATTCACTAAATCAAATTGACCAATAAAATATTAGTTAAATTGAATCATCGATGTGATCACACAGTTCTCACATGATATCATGATTAAGATGTGCCGTTTTCTTTTTCACACTCCACATAGAAGGACATGTACTGTATTTGCGTGTACGAGGTGATGCGTTCATGTCGACTCCACTGTGGTTTTGTCTGTGTTTCCCACAAAGCCACGTGTTCCTCTTTCTGGAAATTTGATTTGCATGCAAATTAAGCAGACTCGTAAATGACGGTGTGTGTGTGTGTGTGTGTGTGTGTGTGTAGTGCAGTCCATGGTGGGATTCATGAAATAAATATCACAGCCTGTTGTTATAACATTGAAATGTGTTCCACTATGTATTTTTAATATCTTTTGTGTGTTTAAAGTTGTACAAAGTAAATGCACTGTGAATTGTCGATAGAAGGCAAATGGAAGGAGAGTAAAATTTGGACAAATCTGTTTCTGGTCCTGGGAGCTGAGTCTCTGTTCAAATGTGTGTAGAGCCATGTGATTCTCTATTATTTCAGATGGCTGATTTTAGGAGGAGAATCATCTGCTGTGGCTCTGATGTAATCCCCTAAAGCTTGGGCAAGGCAACGCACATAGCTTGTGATTACCTCAAGGTTAAAAAAAATAAATAAATAAATACTTTTGTCATATGACATTAGCAGCTAATGTGCTCTGAAGGCCAAATGAGGTGATGCTGAATCCTGGCAAGGGTTTTTCGCCACTCATACGGATCTGGCTGATAGCGAGAGGCGATTAGTAAGAGGGTTCCTTATAACCAGCCCAGCTTTGTGAGGTGTGAAATGGGTCTCTTAGCCAGACTATGGAGCAGAACCAGCACACCGCTGGCTGAGAGGAAGACCTCTGTGCTGTAACCTCTGTTAGTTCTCTCCAATATCAAAACTTCTCCACTACCGGCCGTTATGGTGGAACTCCGTATCGGACTACTCTCTGTGTAACACACCGACTTCCTGGACCGTCTCGAAAACGTTTGCCGCGAAATGGGAAATCTGTTATTCATTCCCCTCTGTTTGATTACTCCGTTATTTCGGTGTCAGCTCACGGACAGCTCCCTGACGCCACGTCTCTCGGGTAACGCTCGAACAGACCCAAACAGATAGGGACACGCTAGCTGTCAGAGCTGTCACCGAGTCCCCCCTGCAAACAGAGCAGAGAGGAGAAAATATTAGTTGCGGGGGAAAATGGCTTGTATGAGGTTCTGTGAAAAAGGAATAAGATCAGCAACGGGGTCAGCACTGTTTACTGCACACATCAGGATTCAGGCTGCACTTGCGCATGTGCGCGCGCACACGATGAGCAAATCAAATTAAGCAAGAAATACACACACACACACACGATGTCTCATTAACGCAGCTCCATTCTGTTTCTATTTTCACTTCATCTCTGCTCTTCGCTTAGGTTCGGTTTCCCGCTGATTCGTTTAGTTTTGAGCCTGTAACGCAGCACAGCCACCTGGGTGGCCACGTGCGTGTAATGTATGACGGCAGGCGGAGAGCGTCGCGCACTCTACGCGCTCTCGGAGCCAGACGTGAACGATGACGTGACCTTCAAATAGGCCGACTGTTTGAGATTCAACGCCCCGGAGTATGCCCGGAGTATGCCAGTGGGCAATGAAAGGCTTGGTAAATCAATCTGTGTAAATGAATTTCTAGATCACAAATCAACTGATGATCCTAAACAGGGCATCGTGTACTCGAGTGCTAATAGCAGAGATGAGTGGAAAAATCGATTCGGTGTCGTATAACGATTCCTTTTCGCAGCTGATCGTGTATCACCACACTGACTCCATAAACTATTTCTAAAAAATGTCATTTTAATTTATATATATTAGGCTTTGAGGTGATAATCCCTCTATAATCCTACATGTTCCTCACACATGGTCAGGCAGCACAGCATCCTGTGTGGTAGGACTGAATTATCTGTTAAATTAGTTCAGAATTGTAATCATGATGCTTACTAAAATCGCAATACAAATCAAACAGGTACTCGAGGATCGTGATATCATATCGACTGGTATGGACTTTGGACTCTATGGACTGTTTAACTTACCGTATATATTTTCCTATTCTGCTTTTAAAACTGTGTTTTTAATATTTTATTATTATAATTTTTTTTCTTCTTATCGATTCTTTTCTATACCTATATTTGTTTCATTTGTGTGGCATTCATTGAGGACAGCAATGACAGAATTTCATTATACAGGAGGAGGACGGATGGACATGTTTCTTTATTGTGCATATGACAATAAAACCTGAAACCTGAAATTTGGTCCCCGGAGATTTCCATCCCTGGCTAATAGTTCAGTCAGAATATGCAGCTTTTTAATTGTTCTGCTTGAATGAAGTTATTTCCGACATACCGAATGTCTTTCAGGGGTAATAGCGAAGTTGCTTAGCATTACATACTTGCATATAATGCCTTAATCGACAAGCATAATCCATGTATATAAATTATTGATCATCTAATATTATTTATAATTAAAGGCTATTTTCTGCATAAGGAATGCCGCTGTCCACTCCTTCTCCTTCCCTTTTAAAGGTTTAAATAAAAATCGAATGATTTTTATTCTGACCTTCCTCGTCACTTGGAATAACTAAGATTATTCTGAGATTATTAGCAACACATCAGAAGGTCGTTATATCCATCAGTACGTGCTCTTCCACCCACCCAGAACTGGACTGCATCCTGTCCAGTAGGAGAGCAGTACAATGAGAACATGCCACAGTACCGGATGTGTCTCTTGCGTTTGTTATAAAGAGCACAACGGCCTCAGTTTTAGTCGCAGTGTCTAATTTGATTTCGGTGCCGGGTTGCTACTGTCTGTCCTTTGATGAGCTCGACTGTCCGCAGGGCCTGGTTTGGAAACGAACGCATCCTCATGTCCTTCCTTGCAAATAATTAGCCCTCACACCACCAGCAACAGCACGGGTAACTGCCTCCGTTAAACGATTTCCGGGTGCCTGCTGCATAAACGTGATTCGCCAGAAACACGTGAGAATCTGTTGTGGTATCCGTCTCCCCCTGTTACTAAATAGGAGTTCTTATAATATAATATTCCCAGAGCTTTAATTTCCCTTCTGTTTAGTTTGTTTTATCGCACATGTTGAATAAAGATCATTGAACGACTGTTTCTCCAGCGAAGGTCAATCTGAATGCCATCTAAAGTGGACCACCTACGTTTTTATTTTTTTCTCCCCGCCTCTCCTATTTATAAAGGATTGCCTCCATTGAGGCAAGACTCCGCTGCTACACTACAATACCCTCCATGAGACGCGACTAGAGTTTGTAAAGCCTGAGAAGAGTGAAAAATAGCTCTTAAAGTGGCAGCCGCTCTCATTCGATGAGACATGAGCTTTTCCAAAAAGGAATGCTGTTGAGCTGGAGAAAACATTCAAGGACCAGCTAAAAGAGAAATCAGGCTACTTCCATACATTAACACTGCAATGTTGTTGATTTGTCCATGAATACGCGATGGATCAAATGGATATGCGATAGTCGTACAAAATGCAAACATTTTGCAAGTACTTTGCAGACGATGTGGGTGGCTTGAATTTTTTTTTTTTTGCAAAAGCTAAAATTCTTTTTTTCTTTTCTGCAAAAGCTTGAAACCTCGCACTTTTATCAAGTTAAAATTTATTACAAATTTTTGCTTGTCTTGCAAAACATTCGCAGACCAAGTTACTCTCAATCCAAGGTTTCACTGTATTTACTTACGCTGCATACTTCTGTTTTTACTTATTACCTCCTTATGTACTTCTGTTTTTACATAATTTGCATACTTCAGTGTTTATGTAACTTGCATACTTCTGCATTTAGTTACTTAATTGACACTTCTGTATTTACACAAGTTTGTCTGAAAGTTACATAAATACAGAAGTATGGAAGTTATGTAATTTGTGTTCTGTATTTACGTAATTTATATACTTAGGAACTTCAGCTTTTACTTAATTTACTTAACTTGTATACTTCTGTATGTACTTAATTTACATACAGTCCTTGCATACATTAATTTTTACTTACTTTGGGTACTTCAGTATTTATGAAATTTGCTTTCTTTTGTAATTATTTCATTTAATACTTGTACACCGCTGATTTTACTTATTTACTTGCATACTTGTGTATTTACTTGAATTTTTAAGTATTAATTGACATGCTTCTTGTGTACTCCTCTATTGACTAAACTCTTGTACTTGTGTATTTATTCAACTTGCGTTACTAGTGAATTCCCTTCCGCTAGTTGAGTATGCACGTGCACGTTTATTTACTTAAGTAGTTACATTAATGACTACATAGCATTCTTTAACCACAGAGCCCGCAATGAATTTCTATAGTTTATCATTTAATGGTAAAATCTTATAGTAAACACATTAGAATAGTGGATATGCAAGGGTACATCCAGGCACTAATCATTTAATCACTAATTATTGGCTTTGAAATATCTTCTGCAGATAAAAACAAACAAACAAACAAAAACAATCTGAGAAAGTTATATCCAAATGCAAGTATATCTGAAATGTGAAAATGTGGTATTTAAAACGTTCAGCGTCTCCTTGTGCTGAGAATTGGAAACCTTTTTTTACTTGAAACATTTACTTGGACCTGTTTATGTGAAACGCGTACAGTGGCAGCTTAAAGTCAGTTGCGAAATTCTTTCAATAAGCATTTACAACAGTTATGCTCTTACTTAAAGATCCTTAGAAGACTTTTATACGAATGAACCCTGGTGCGTTTTCCTCTTGGTGTTCTTTGTTTCTTTCTTCAAGCAGTATTCTTACTTCTTAGTAGAATTGTCTGGTTTCTACATTTGTTTAGTCTGCTGTATCATCGAGGTTTTAACCAAATGAGGGAAAAGCATTTTTTTTCCCCCCGTTTTCAGTCCTGTTCCCATGTAGTGTAGTGAGAGCCCAAATCAGACAAAACAGAAAAATATCAATCTGTTTTGCTACGATTCTTACTTGGGGTCGGAAAAGACCTGTATTTAAGGAAGAACCCTTAAGCGTTTGTAAGTCATTTGTCTTACTAAAACACCTGTTGTAGATTTATCCTATAAAGCGGGTTCAGACTTGTGGTATCCTCCTGTGATCTGTTGCAAACAGACAGTTAATTGTTTACTTGGTAAAGCTGGGTGAATGTAGTGATAAATGATTTGCTGTTGGGAAATATAATCTCTGCAGTGTCAAATTAGAATTATAATTTTTTTATTACTCACTTTTATTAATACCTACTGACTGATACGTTTTTTGTTCTTCTTCCATGAAGGGAAATCACTAACGTGCTCGCCTTTTTAAATGTTTATGAGAGCTTTGCGATTTAATCCATTATGCAAATGAATCGATCTTTTGTATATTGTTTCTTGTTTTACAGCGATTGGCATCCAGTAAGATGCATTACCGCCACTAAACGTCTCACGCTCCCTTATCTTCCCGTCCTTTTAAAAAATATATATATATATAATTTTTTCCCCCTGCTGTTTTGTTGTTCCATTCAGTTAATTAAACATCATATGAATGGACAGTTTTTTTTGTTTCAGGATCAGTTCACACTTTAAAAGTTCTTTAAAGTTCAGTTTAGACCAACTCTAAATAGGCTAAGAAGGGATGGATTCCTTTTTCTTTTTGGGTTTATGGGCGGTTCGAGCACAACAAACACTAGACAACATTCCAATTTCAGTCATTTTTAATATTTAAAACCCTGTAAGCAATGTACAGGAGCTGCTTGTGACCAAGTGCGTTTGAATTGAAATGAATTGAAACTCTCAATGATTTGCAACTATAACGTTTTCACATCTGCAGGTGTTAGTTTGTTGTAATCGAATCCTAGAAAATGGGCAGATCTGTAGTGCTAACATCCAGCTGTATGTGATGGGCATCGGTGGCTCAGTGATGGGTCTCTCGCTGGCCCAGGTTCGATTCCCAGCCAGTGCCCAAACCCCAGCCACTGGTGCAGTGCCGGTCCCAGGCTCAAATTAAATGGGAGGGTTGCGTCAGGAAGGGCATCCAGCGAAAAAACTTCGCCAAGTTGTTGTGCAGATCGAATGGTCTGCTGTGGCGACTCCAAAACGGGAGCAGCCGAAGGATTATCATCATCATCATCATCATCAATATCATCATCATCATCCAGCTGGACCTGGTGCACAATGCTTGACTTTAGACAATTAAGTCGATAACTTATCATCTACTTTGGAAAAAGCTTCTTAGCATTTGTACGCTACTGTATTTCCGAAGCTGAGTATTTTCAGCTTATGTCCTTCACCTAATTTTTTATAAAGCAGAAGAAACCGCAAACATGCCAAAAGCATCGATTTTACTTTAATTCATACTTGCAGCAACAGTTGCTTGCTAAAATGTTTTGAAATTCGTGTGAAGAATTGTTGCCACATTATGATCTTGTTCAGATGTGATGGCACCTAGAACATTCAAAGCCAGTAAGACCAAAAGAGACCAAAAAGCTTGACTATAGACGGATTCCTTGTTCTTGAAACTGCTGTTGATGAGTCGCCGTTCACCAGTGTGGTTTCACAGAGTGCTACGCTCAACAGCTGGTCAAATCATCCCTCCGCAGGGTGCAGCCGAGCCCCATCACACCACCACATCACTGAACGCTCCCTGATAGGTCCATTTCCCCCCTTCGAGACTACGGTGCGAACAAGCAAACAGCACGCTAGCAGTCCCAGTCAGGGGCAGAGCATGTTGAGCCCAGCTTCTGATCGGCCTGCTTCTGCATGCTCCCTGCCGAGCTGAAGGACACGTGGAGGATGAATCGTCCGTCTGCCTGGAGCTCTCAACACACACTCGTCTCCTGTTCTGCTCCTGTCGTTCGTCTCTTATCAGGTTTTGGCTCCAGTACGTGCATCCGATCAGCACGTATGTGTAATTGCGGTAGTTAGTGTTTTGATACGGTTGACCGGGAGACTCATGAGAATGGAGCGTTAAAAACAAGTTCTCTCCAGAGAAGCGGAGGTACCACACGGCGCCGGTGTATAGGCACAAAGCCAAGCTGTTCAGGGTGGTTAGTTTAAATTACCACTTATAGAGGAAGTAGTCATTGAAAGACTGGAATAGCAAGACCACACACACACACACACACACACACAATAACACCTGCACGAATGCATTCAGGTTTATTATTTTCACTCCTCTGGATCCTTTTTCTTCTCTCCATCTCTCAGTCTAGCATGCAGTCATATTGTTGTGCCAGATCCCTGCATGCCCCTGAAGTCCTCGAATGAAAACAATCCTAAGAGGGCATTGAGATGTTAATCTCCGAGAGTGCTGACGGCTTTACACTCCAGGACAGGTTAGGAAAATATGTTAACTGTGCAGGCGGACAGCAGAAATAGGTGCGCGTTTTCACATTTGTTACTTTTTCGAAGAACATTTGTGAATCACGATGTTTCTTACTAAACAATAGGAATGGGAATCACCAGGGTGCCTACGATTTGTACGATTCTGTTAATGTAACTATTTTTTAAATATCCTAAGCTAATATCTAAAAATATATATATTTCAGTTATTATTCTAAAAAAAAAACTTAGCTGCCTGCTAACGTGTGGATAGTTTAGAGTGCACACCACCTGTAGGATTATAGAGGAACTGCAGCATTTTACCACTACATATAAATGTAAAAAACTATTTAAAAAATCGTTTTTGGATGAGTGAGGTGATGCATGTGTCCATGTAACTGAATAAAAAAATTTTTTTCCTGACCAAAAAAAGATTATGAATTCATCATCGAACTGTTCAAGTCTGACCTCTTTCCTCTTTTTCTTTCTTTCTTTTTTTTTTTTCTTGTTTACGAGACGTCCCTCCCTGTCGAGAGAGAGCATTGCAATTTGAAATCATGTTGCCATAAGCGTTCTGTTTCAGCCAGACGAGTGATGAATGCAATTCAGAGAATGGTGTTGACTCATTTCAAGGAGCCTTCACGGAAAGTCTTAACACAGCCTGCTCTTTGATGATGATGATGATGATGATGACGACGACGACGACGACGACGACGTGGTGCACTCAGAACCACATTGCTGTCGCGTGCTGCCTCTCAGAAGCGCGTCCGCTACTGCGTGACGAATAGAGATGTACTCGGTCTGTCAGCGTAGCAGGTGGCCTTGCCTCTATTCTCCTGCTCTTTTTTTCCTCATTCTAGTGATACGATGCGCACTGCTGCTGGGTAATGTGGATTTCTTTTCCCTTTTCCGTTTTTTTTTTTTTTTTCTCTTCCATTTTCATCTCCAGAGGTCTTTGTGAGCCAAAACCAATGATTATTAAGGGAAAACAAAGCAAAGGAATCGATCAGAGGTGGATGTTGAAAGGGCTGGCACTTTTTGAAACTGTTTGTTTCCCTTTAAGATTGCATTTTAATATTACTTTTTTTTTTTTTTTTTTTACATTAGAAGAGATGATTCCAATAGCATCTTGGACCAAGTCTAGAACAGAGCGCGTGAGACGTGAAGGTGCTCGCAGTGTCGGATTACATGAAGAATATTCTCTTTATGCGCTCTCTCTCTCTCTCGTCCGTACTCGAGCTCACGTATGCGGAAGAGGGCTGATAGCGCTTCAGCCAACACTGCTAGATGTAAAGCAGTAAAAATCTTTGCCTTTGATGGTGTTTCTTAGCTTGCTGACTAGATATTTTTGGCAACCTACAGTTCTACTGTTCCCTTTCTTCCTATGCTAATGTGACCTATTTTTTCATATATATATATATATATATTTCATTATTTCTCAGCGTCTCAAAAACGACTTGATATAAAAGATAAAATATAAGAATATAAAAGTATGCTTTCCCTTCAGGTGCTGTGCAAGGATTTGATTCATTCTCCAACAACCTCAACCTTTGAAGCCTCAAAGTTAACCAAGTTTATATATTTTTACTGAATTAAACATTGATGAAGTTAACTAGATTTCCTCTCTTATCATGCATCGGTGAAAGGCATTGGTTTTGGGGAAGGAAAAAAAAGAAATTGCAAATGTACAGTAGTTGGGAAAGTCTGACTTGGCTGCTTGTGATAAGTTTTACTACAAGGGCTGATTTGTCAACTTGGTCCCTGGAGATTCTTGTCCACGCCGTGGATGGATAAAGCTGTGAGTGGCTGCAGCTCAACTGGAAAACCAAGAAACATTATTTTTGGCCGGTTCTATTTTTAAGCGAAGCAGGCAGTAGGAAAAATGGAGGCATGTGAAATAATGCTCAGTAGAGCGTACCTGCTGTCTTTTGATTGATGACACCAGAAAAACACAGTAAGCAGTACGTAACTAGTGGCTGCATCTGTCCTGTATGGGCCCTGCAGTGCTTTTTTTGTATTAAAACCTATATTGTGAAGGTTTACGCCACTGGATTTGTGGACAGACCAGTCACTGGACTGGAAAATTGTTGTCTTCCATACCTTGGTGTATATAATTATTTCATAACAATTTTTCCGGGCTGGAACGAACAGGAAGATTACATTAATCAGTTATAACGCTACAACCTCTGATAGTTGAAGTGATATTAATTATCCTATTACAATGGCGCCGGTAAAGATGACATGGGAGATATTAGGCAGCATACGCATGAAGTCACTCGGTCAGTTCTCAGAGCTGATGTGTTGGAAGCAGGAAAAATGGGCAAATGTTATGAGCTGAGCCACTCTGAAAAGGGCCAAGTTGTGACAAACAACAGATCTTCTGGGACTCTCCTGGTATGCTCTGGTCATGACCTACCAAAAGTGAGGTCCAAACAAGGACGACCAGTGAGCCGGTGACGGGGAAATGGGCGGCCAAGGTTGATTGATGCGCGTGGGGAGCAAAGGCTTAGACCATGTGGTTTAATCCCACAAAAGAGCTACCGTACCACAATATGCTCAATATGATAGAAATGTGTCAGGACACAGTTAATCGCTTACCTTGCTAATCGATCATAATTAATACAGACGTTGCGTAAAAGATGTTACCTGAATAGTTTCTCTGATTAATGTAGCTCTATTGTCAGGTACGATGCTTTAATTTTTCTTCTTCCTCACCCTTTTTCTGGGTGTCTGATGTAATTTATTTTACACTACCAGAAGTCCAACTGCTCCATTTTCCCAATTACCCACCGGCCCTTCGGGTTGTCCGAACGAGTTTACCTCACCGAGCTGCTTTTCGTAGCGTGCTCCCGAAACAGTGTTGGTGAACACGCACCCTCCGGTAAACGCCATCTGATATCGGCAAGCGTGGCTTTTTTTTTTTTTTTCTAAACCGCCAACAGATGGTTTTAAACATACATACATAATTGCGGCTAATCAGAAGGACCACCTGCGCTGTGATTGGCATTAATACGGCCTTAATTGGAAATCGCAGGTCACTATGGTGCAGTATGGGGTTTTCTCAGCAGCCGCCATGTGCACTTGTGTTGACTAGAGCGCGGTGATGCCAAAATATTAAATGGAGACTGAAAGTTCTTTAAAAGAGGGACTGATTTGGTATGTGATGTGACTACTGAAACCCACTGTAACAAACAAGAAGATTAAAATGGACTTGATAAATCCGTAATGTCAAAAGTATTCGGTGCTGCAGGATTTGCTCAGTTAGTAGTAAAATACCTCAGGGTAGTAGTATTAAGGGGAAAATACAGATGGCGTGAACCTGCCTTTGAATAAGAACTAACGCACATTTCCATCCTCATGAGACATCGAGCGTCCGAGGTGAGTGCAGGTTTCTTCAGGAATGACACAAAAGACGTCTTTCATGGTTTCTTTCTCTCCGGCTCCCCTCAGGGTTCCAGCGTGCTCCAGCTTCCACGTCTAATCCTATTTGGGGAAATGTTTTCAGGGGAAGAGTGGTTTATCGTTTCGTAAAGCGATGCAAACGCAGATGAATTTAGCTCACGTTTAATTAAATGTATCCTTTTCTTATAGACAACTCGCATTATTTCTTTTTTTTTCTTCCTTTCTTTTTTTTTCCCTCTTGGATATTTGATTACGTAAGTAGGAGTAATGTAATGTCGGTGTAATTAAGCCTAATGGATTCTCCTCACCTGGGGATTAGGGCTTTTCATCTCGCTCAGAGAGATCCTGTAGAGAGAGAGAGAGAGAGAGAGAAAAAAAAAGTCAGTCACAGTCACACTACCGTGGTCTTTTACCGAACTATATATTATTGCATATTGTTTAGAACGCTGAAGGAGATTAGGCTTGATGATGATTTTTTTTTTTTTTTTTTTAGACGACCGTGCTAATCCAGTCAATGGTAAACCCTGTGCTCTTGGATGTGGTGCGGTGAAGCGTGCGTCAAAGATAACCCGGGATACAAAAGACGCGCAGAATTTATCAGTCAGAATACGTTTCAGTAACAAAGCTAGGGTCAATTGCTTTTTCACACAAATTTGGTAACCTTCCACTTCATCGAGCCTCATTGTCCGTGTGCGTGTCTGTACGCGGTTTATTTTAGACATGTCGCTTTCATAACATTAGCTGGAGCGATAAGCATGCAGCGTCAGCCCTGTGTGCGATCGTCGAAAGCGCCCTCCAGCTTTTTCAAAAGAATGCCTCCGCAGAGCGCGGCCCGCCAGCCGTGGTTTCTGTTTTGCTCTGCCAGTCAGATGGACTCTTTGTTCAGGACAGATAGGGCACGGAGGACAGAGGTTGCTTTGTACGGGAAGGAGTTCGGCATACTCTAGTGCAGGCTGAGAGATGAGGAGTCTGCATGGCCTTTTAGCAGGGCCAGAACGCGAGACACATACACACACGCGCACACACACACATTGCCTTTTCCCTGAGAAAACCTTTACTCACAGTTTATGTGCACACGTCTTGGCTCAGCAGCAGCCCTCTCATTTTTTCCCTGAGTCATGTGAGTAGTATTAGAGGAAAAGGGCAGAGTAATCTCTGGCTTAGAATCGAGATCGAGCTCCCGCAGCTCTGGTAATTGCTAAGGCATCCCTTTGGCTCGGACATAATTTATCTAAAAATGGACTGCAAGTGTGGCGCGCGTTAACAAGCACAAAACACAGCAACAGAAATCTAAAGCAAGTAAAAACAACATAAAAACAACAGCAGCTAATTTAGAAAACATGGAAGTGAAACCAAACACCTGGTGACTACAGCCGAGTGATGAAATCGCTTATGTTATTTGTTGTTGGTCGTTGATTCGATTCAGAATTTATTCACACTTTGAATTATTTTATTATTTACAAACATAAAATGGTCTAAAGAAAGCTACTTGCTTTGTACAAGACATGACGTTTACAATGAACGACACAATGCACACAATTTATTAAGGACTTATAGTTTTTAACTAGAGCTATGAATCATGGGTTGGAGTTTGAATTGATTCAATTTGATTCTGTACCGCTAATGTTTAGCGTCTAATTTGACCCAAGCAGCTATACTTCTTACAGATTTTAAAGTACTAAAAACGCCTCAAAGTATCGAAAAGGAACTAAAATGTTTGTTCTTGTACAAAGCGATGCGCTTTTATTAACATGCTGATCTTCTGCTCCACACTTCACTCCACTCCAGTCCAGTAGGTGGCGGTAGTTCACCAACAGCTCATAAACTCAAACAAAAGAAAAAGAAAAAGCAATATTCTCGTAAAAAAACAAAAGATAAAAAAAAGTTAACATAACCTTTAAGTAAACTAACACAACAAACCGGAAAACACAAGATCAAGAACACATCATCGCTAACTCGAAATGGAGAAAGGGTAGCCTTTGTATATCAAGCATGTAGGAATTGCACATGTTTGTGTCTAGCCATGCGGAAACCCTTTAAATGCCGAGTTGCTCATGTCATAGTCGGGCGTAATTCTTTCTTCTGTATAACCCAGATTATATAAGCTCTGGTTAAGACATTTTAAAGAAACCAGCCATATCACGCCAGACTACCGTTTGTCTTTGGACATCACTTTGATCCTTTGTCGTTTCCTTTTTTTCGTGTGATACTTGAGTGGCATTTTCTATTTCTTTTCTGACTCATCCATCCGCAATCTCTCCCTTTTCCCTCACACCACACGTGTATCTAATCACGCGAGCTCGTGTTGCCACCAGACTCGGGCTGATGGTTATTGTTCGAGAGTACGAAGAACAGATCGCTGGACGTCTCAAGGTCCTTGATGATGAAATGCTTGCATGGAAACCGTCTCTCTCTCTCTCTCTTGCCTGCATCCTGTTCCACATTTGTTTTAGATCAAGCCTTGTTTTTTTGCGCGACACGCTCCGAGCTCGCTTTTGGCGTTAGTCTGAAAAGGATTGAGGTTTCAATTAGAGCAGGATGATGGTACAGTATGTATGTATGCATCGAAGCGTGCACAGATCGACACGTTCCAACTTCTTATAAACGAACATGCTTTGTTCTAGGCCAGCTTGACGACTGACAAACACACAAGGGTTGTTGTTGTTGCTCTCTTGGCCCGGATCTGACCCGCTCCATAATTGAGGCGTGCAGCTGTTTTTGGGAGCAGCAAGTTATTGCTTGGTCAGATTTAGGAGATTGTCTAATCGCACAAGACAATAGAAGGGGCCTGGATTTTGGGTGGAATCAGTATTAGGGTTTTATCTTGGCATAGGCACAGCTGCATTTTTGCGTATGGGTAGTCATGTCGGTATGCTCAGTCCCAAAGAACATCTGGAATCAACCGTATGTGGGGAAGAGAAACACAGAATCTTTTGTTTGTGCAGCTAAGAAGTGCTGATCTAACAGGATCGTGTTTGTAGTGTTTTTGCATCCAGTTTGACTTGACATGTCGAAGTTCTTGGTCTGTATTAGTTGATATTCAGTTACATCACAAATGTACAAGGGTGAGTCAACAACTCTGGCTGTAGAACTTATTTCAGTTAACTTTGATAAAAAAGACATACATAGTTTTTAATACACTCCGTCAATCTGTCAACAAGCTTTTGTTTTCTCTCATTAAAAATGTTTACGGCTGAGCTGCGAGCCACGAATGCACCGCTGTCTTCACTTCTTCATCAGAAGTGAGTCTTCATCCTCGTAGTGCTGCCTTCAGGGGACCAAACAGGTGAAGGTCTGATGGACTGAGATCAGGACTATGATGAGGATGCTTGAACACCTCAAAACAAAGTTTTTGCAGAATGTCAACATCCTCTGTGTTTAATTCAGAGTTTAGGCTTTGGTTCTTTTTAATAAGCGTCTCACTGTAGCAAGCGCTGTTGACTGTTGAATCTTTTTCCTGATGTTCCAATACCGGACCTCGAGAATCCCAGAAAACTGTAAGCATTGATGAATTTCCCAGCTGATGGTTGACTTTTGACGACTTTTCTAGGTCGTCGATTGAGGATGTTTCCGTTCCATACTCTGCCATTTGCTTTCAGTCTCGTAGTGATTAATCCGTGTCTCGTCACCAGTAACGATTCTCTTTAAGAAACTTTCACCTTCCTTAGAGAATCGCTCCAAATTTTGTTTGCAGATATCCAAACGCTTCCGTTTATGCTCTTCTACCATTATGCTTCTCAGACCAGGAAAAAAAAAAATCAGTCACTGCACTTTGCTCTTCTTCGGTGCGAGCAAAAGTGGATGTGAATTGCACAGCAGTTACACATGGACTGATGGAACAGGTTCACACCTTCACTTAGTTTGCTTAGTTTGCGGTACAGATGCTATAAGTGTCTCTAGGAAAGGTGAAAGAGTGGAATCAGTTTTTCTACCCTCATCTGTCTAAAACAAGGGCCGTGCAACGCTTCCTGGCATTCAGGTCTGTTGTCCGTTAAAGCACGTCAGCCACGATAGCAGCACTCTCCGGCTGAGGAATGTCTCACTGCCTGGTTCGTCCACTCTCGAGCAGGACCCGTGAACTATCCGACTCCCTCAACCAGAAGATGGATGGGCTCGAGGCATAAGGTGCATCGCTTAAAAGGCCCTATCAGCACGCAGCAGCCAGCCAGTCGATCGCTCTTACGGGCGGCAGCCGCGCAGTTAGCTGCGCGAGGCCCTTGATGGATGACTCCGATACGTTAGCGTGCTCCCTGAGAGAGCAAATCGGACCGAGAAGAGGTGCACGCACTAGCCAGGCGATCATTACGAAGCGTCGTCTAGATTTATATTCATGCAACAAGAGATCACATTTTCAGAATCCTAAGCAGATCCACCTTCTTGTGAAACACACACACACACACACACTCCTACACCCGTACGCCAGGCAAGACCGGACACAAGGAGCGTACGGATGCGCCCGGATGTGGATCTGTTGGGCCGGTAATTACTCCAGAGCAGATATGCTGAGTCACACAGGCATCTGCAGGCATCTGCGTGCTCACTCAGCAGTCAAGAGGCACGAGGCCGTCACACACACGGCTCCCCTGCGGGCAGACAGCACGAGGCCAGAATAACAAGAGGTTCGGCGGAGAGTAAACCAGCGTTTAGGGGCTCCGCGCCTCTTCGCTAACCACGTTCCTGCTCTGGATGTATGCACAGAGAAAGCTTATTCTTCAGCTCCAGTATTAACTAGCAAACTTGTGTTGATTGCGTCATAAGTTTCCAAGCAGTCAGTAAATCATCAGGGTGTGTATTTAGAGGTGACTCGGTCCCTTTTAAAATTTATTGCCTTTTCACATATTCACTACCAACACCACTGTAACTGAAAAGTGGAGGAGCGCCAGGATTTGTGTGGCTTAATTAAAGACGCTTGTCAGACGCCGGTAATGTGTCAGAGACATTTTACAAGGTGAGGCAAGGTGAGAGATCTACTATGCTCATGAACATGTCGGACTGTACGCACAGTCCTGTGAAACGAAGCAACACTGTTTTTTGTTCCCTATGCAACAGTCGGTGTCTGGAATCCGATCCTGTGACGCCGGGTCTGACGCCGTCCACGTCGTTCCCTTATCCTAATCTCGATCTTGCTTCTTTTTTCTTCTTTTTTCTTCCCTCCCCTGCTCTCATTGTGCAGAAGCGTGGAGCCGTTGTGTAGTGACTTGCACCACTTTGATCCGTCCCTGCTCGGGTACTATGCCGTTAAATGGGATTCTATTTGTTCTACACCTCTCTGTCACATGTCTGAGCTTGTCGAAAGCTCTCAGCGGGAATCATCGCCTGAAGGACAAGTCTCCCATCACAGCTCGGGGATCACAGGCGGTCCCGCTTTGATGTGCCTCACCTTCCTCCTTCGCGCTCACTCCTCCGTGAGTGCCAAGACGCAATACGCGTAGAAAACCCCGGCTATAGTGCGCCATCAGGCAGGTTCCAGTGTCTCCATAGCGAGACCTGCCGGACGGCTGAATGGAGACGGGTGCAGAAGGGTCTTGATCTTGCGTTTTTATACCCGATTTTATGCTTCTTTCATCTCCGTCTTCACACTGCAGAGTGGGTGCTGCAGGCATGTGTCATTACTGAGAGAAAGCTTAGAGGACTTATCTAAGCCTGGGTTTTCCAAATGCCAGAAAGAACGGCACTTTTCAGATCTTTGGGCCCTTTCATGGCGGTTTTGACGACTTGCCGTGGGCTGGATGTTCTTTAAGAAATACGGGTGACTGTCACATGGAGCGCTTTTCCAAAAGCCCATCGCCAGAGTACGGCTCGGCTCAGTACGTTGACGTTTATCCTGAGCGTTGTATTATACTGAAGTTCTCCGAGAAGCGCACTATAAACGAGATTAAAAAATTTTTCCCGTTTCAGTTTGGTGCATCTCCTCAGAGCAAACATTTTGCCCTCGGTGTCCTGCAGTGATCACCGCCCTGAGAAGATCGATCTGAAAGCAGGCCAGATTGCTTTGTACTTATAGAGGCGGGTAGGCATTGATTTCTAAGTAAAGCTTTACGGTGGCGTCAGAAATTTGCCACCTTCGCCTTTTTTTTCCCCCCCTTTTTAAATCGGGCTAAGCATCAAACAAGGCTGTCTTGATTAGAGACTTTGCTCAAGGACACCTATTATGCAAAATTCACTTTTTAGTCACTTTCAGACATTCAGACGGCTCTCTGATGTGCATGTACAAACAAAAACGTGTGAGTCATTTCAAATGTTAAAAACATGATTATTTTCAGCTTTACACTGACCGGCACTTAAGAGTGACTAATGTGACCTCATATAAGAGAACCCCGTTGCTCAGCTCTAGACACATGCACAGGGGAGCTCTGAAACTTATGTAAACTTATTAAAGAATCGGAAAATATGAAACCTTTAATTTGGTCTCAAATAAAATTGAACTTTGTCAGGATTGGTTTCCATAAATTACTAATTACGTTCAAGTGATCAGTGATTTAATAATGGTGTTCCACAGATAAACATAATTGAGGTGCTTGACAGATTTACACAAGAATAAGTAACACATGAGATCTAGGGTTGTGTGAAAATGATTCCTCATGCTCCCAGAACCACACTTCCACTATACGAGTCCTGAAATATACCCTGTGCCATCAGTGAAGAAAAAACTCCAATGATGTAATAACCTGGTCATCCACTACATTCAGGTCGTTCATTTTATGAAGTCTAGACCTGAGCAACTGAATCAACCCCAGGTCATCACTCTGCCTGCAGAGGCTTGTACAGAGGCCACTATACATGATGGGTGAATCGCTTCCCTTCTTAGTCTCAACCTGGACTCATCACACCACGTGACCTTTCTCCATCGCTCCAAAGTCCAATCTTTATGCTCCCTAGCAAATTAAGTCCTTTTTTTCGACCAGTTAGTCTCGCATACTGCCACACAGCTATTTAGTCTCAACCCTTTGAGATCTCATCACATTGTGTTAATTACATTTTTTTTTTCTAACCATATTTCTTCATCATATTTGATGGTTTAGCACTATCCCTTTCACTTGATGCACCCCAATAATTTGACCCTTCTGACCTTTCGTGATATAATTCTAATTCTAATTTATAATTTTGTAACTTGGATCTTCATTAATTCTGCTATACAGAGTCATCACCCGAAGGCTTCCTGTGCATCCAGTGGTAGAGAAAATACTCTTCACTATTCCTAATGAAGAAGCTCTGGTGGTTTATAAAGCCAGAATCACATTTTCAATAAGTCCGAAGGAGCGACGTTACATGATTTGAAAAGCCCCGTGTTGGTAAAACAGACGGAAATTGCCAAGTTGCACACGTTCAACCCTGTTCCTAATTACTTTATTCTCCTCAAAGGGATATTTAAAAAAAAAAAAAAAAAAAGGGGGATTGTGAGCAGCTTAAAACGCATCAACGGACCACGTTTGCTGTGCGGTTTTAGAGAGCGTTTAATTAGACGAACACGAGACTACAGTACGCGCTACAGGATGAGGAATATAAACTTAGACATATTCTCCAAATCCGTTTCCCGCACCGAACTAAAACCACTCCTTTTAAAGGATATGTACAAACCAAAGTTTGAGGGTTTGTGCCAGTGGTCCTAATGACCAATGGATGGCACTCCGCGTCCTCAACAGGCTGTTAATAAGCTCAGTGTAGAGTTTTTTTTGCGCCTCGCTCATGCACTGTTGTTAAGCGATGGCCTCATTAGACTCCTGCGCTGACATCTCCATGACATTTAAGCAGCACTTCTAATTGAAGAAGAGGATGAGTGATTGGCCAGAAGTGTCACAAAGAGTTCAGGTCCGTCTCGGGTCAGAGCTTGGAATAAATAGAAAAATAATCAACCGCGATATGAAGAAAGAGACCTGACGACGACAACAACAACCAAAAAGTCTGGGTTTTTGGAATGATGAATCACCAGGAACCATCTGATCACCATGATCATAATACCTATGTGGTGATTCGATTGCTATTGCCGTTCTATAAATGTAGATTTTATAAATAATCTGATGAAATATATTTTTTTTTCCTAAACAAACTTGGCAAATAATTTTTTTTGTGCCGTTCTTCCTGCACGTGTGAATAGTTTTGAAGTGCACCACCTGCAGGACTATAGAGGAACTTCTTTACCGTTTCAAATGCAAATATACTGTATAGACATTTAAAAATAATTTTGGATTCAGTGTGGTGATGCACGAGCTGACACACAAAAGCGTTGCAATACGTAACCTAATACATTTTTCCCCCTCCATTTCTAATGCATGATAAAGTCATGCAAAATTGATCATATATTGCTGTAAAATGAGTGATATCGATATGGACTTGATGAATAAATCCTCTAAAGCAAAGATCATGCTTTCCAGCTTTTCATAAAGCCGCTTTGAACATTTCCCGCCGCTCAGATGAGGTACTTCAATTATTTCCTTGAAGACTTTAAAGGTTTAACCGCTGTAAAGCTTGGATAATGACCTTTTTCTTCTTCTTTTTATAAACTAAAGAGAGACACCTAATATGTCATGAGAAACAGATCTGACCTTTATTCATCATGTATTAATTGTCTGAGTTTTGGAAAAAGAAGTAGATGATATTGAGACCTTCAGTCCTCGCGCAGATAAAGATCGCGCCCGACACCCGCCGTCCTAGTTTATATCACCCGCCTGAAGGCAGAAATAATTTATGACGTCTGGAAAATGCACGTTTAATCCAATCTCTCCCATCACTCCTTGATTTATTTAGACTACGCCGCCCCCTCTGGTTGACAGACAGCTGAAATTCTGTCGTATTAGTTTTATTTCTGTCGTCTGAGAAGCAGCTGCATAGAAACGTAAAATACAGTCGATGTGAGAAGTAAAGATGAATGATGCAGGCAGAGGAATGGCATCTGTTTGTTTCAGCTTCATCACATGGGCTAGGTGGGCGTGTATGCTTCGCACTGACCTCCTTCAACACGGCTGTAGCGCTAAGCACAACTTGCCTCAACCTACGTGTTCAATCTGTTTGTCATGTGTGTTGAATGGGTGTTAAAGCAGCACTTTGCTTCTTGTTAATGAAAAAGTTTTGATTGTTAAAGGTGTCGTATTATACTCGTTTTTTATTATTATTTTTATCATTATTTATTATTATTATTTCTATAAAGTTTCGCGATTTGCCGATCTCCAAAATCAATTGAGTTAATTTTTGAGCTGAAACACAAACAAACAAACAAAAAAAACAGCTTTCAGAGTTATCAGAATACAGGGACATAGAAACATCCATGATTTGAACCTTATCAAGCATTACTGCTTTTCAGGGTTTTTCCGCCTCCTTTACTGACTAACAAAATAATTTTTTGTAAAATGATCTTAGTCCACATGAAAACACAAGCTTAACCAACAGGGGGCCAATCGGAAACATAGACAAAAACGTCATTATCACTTCCGATAGTTCGATCAGAGACCACCGTCTCTGTCTGCGGGGTCTGTGCCTTCGGAGTTCTGTATGTAGCAGCAGTGAGCTTCGTACTACGTTCAGGCATGTGTGAGTAACTGCGTGTGTATGTAGACGCATGTTAAGAGTCCAGTAAGCAACGTTAACACAGTCACTAGTTTACGCAAGACCGCCATTGCACAAAATATTCTCATAAACGAAGCTGACAACATTTTATGGAGACTGACACACAGACAACACGAGGTGACGTTACGACAAGCCAAAATCTCTGTTTCTGCTGTCCACACAACAACGCTGAAAATGGAGTTTTGGACAAACTTCACTTTGGAAGGAGTTTTCCAAAAGCTCCAATTTCAACGACCGTGAATTGCGGACAAAAGGCGAAAATGCAGACAAAAATACTCAGCTGCATGCGGACATGGCCTAAGAGTGACGCCGTCCTGAATAATTAATTAATTAATAATAATAATAATAAGTTAAAAATCAACTAAGCGCCGAAGAAGTCTTTTATATAGAAGTTAGCCAGTAACTGCTAACAGCTATCTAACAACTAGCCCTTTGTTACAGCTAAAGATCACTAGATTTGCCTTAATGACTGTAACATGTAATATTCTTATCCTGGTAATAATGGCTCCAAGGCTCAGATCATGAGACACAACGGGAGACCCAGAGCGACCAGCTACCCCAGCTTTCCTTAAACTAAACTAAAAACTAAAGAAGATTAGGTTAGCCATTAGCAGGTAGCCTTAGAACTGGGTGAGGTGCATCGTTGACCCAGGGGACAGTCTCTTGTTATAGGACATTACGAAGGGGAAAATCTGACTTGTTTGTTTAAGCCCTGAACAAAAAAGAATAATGGGAAAAGAAGAAAAATGTATTAAATTCCTGCTTTTTGTTCATGTTAACTTTGACTAGAATCCCATCTGAATGTCTAAAATGATTAAAAAGTAAATTGTGGATAACATGCCCCACTTTTTCTTTGGTGCAGTACATCACTTCATGTGATTTAAAGGGACTATGCTTTGTAAACTAAGGGTTTTTCGTATACAGTCCAGTGTCCACACACGTCTGATTTTCTCCCAACTTTATTACGTAAGAAGGATTTCTCTTCAGGCCGTCCTCGCTTAATTAAACAGTGGAAAATGGGAAGGCTCATAGACTTAGAGGAAGTTATACTAGGACTAGGAAGTAGGAGGTCAGGTCGGGATAAAGGAGAGAGCTTAGGAGAATTGGATTCTTGCCCTGGTTTAAAAAAACAAAAAAAACAAACTAAAGGCCACAAAGCTCAGACGATGAGGCACAAAAGGAGATTCTGTGTACCCTGCCTCCCACGGACAGTCTGCGGAGTCATGGCGCATCGCTGGAGGAGGCTGAATGTGGCTCCCTCGAGATATGATGTAGCCTGCTAACAGTGACTGGGAGCCAAATCGCAAAGTCCAACAGACAGACGCACAAAGATGAGGAGGAAATGTGTTAAATGCTTGTGAACGTTTCACTAGAAATGTATCGCGGTGCATATGTACTGGACGTCTTCACAGTGGAACCTCCGATATTTACTAATAACCGTGTACAGCCAAGTGCACCATGTACAGCTCACGCACACTTCACGAACTCTCATTCATCTCAGCGGAAGCACGGCTGATCCTCTGAATCCTGGTTTCTCATGAAAATAAACCAGCGCTCTCTGTTCTGTGACATTTTGATTCCTGAGGAAAAACAAGTGAGAAATGAGAGAAAATGTCAAGAAGGGATGGGTCGAGGAAAGATTCTGTAGGAGATGATCGCCTGTTGTGCAAAGAGAGCTGAAGGTAATGGGCCAAAAAAAAAAAAAAAGGATAGCCATCTTTATTTAGTGTATTGAGTTTATTTCTTCATTTCTTCGGATATAGCAGGGCAAATATTTTTTTTTATTGAAGCAATTTTAGTGAGCTTACATTTATACTAGGGATGCTTCGATCGTTTGGTGTGTGTGTGTGTGTGTGTGTGTGTGTGTGTGTGTGTGTGTGTGTGTGTGTGTGAGTTCAATTGCATGCCTGTGTATAACAGATGGTTAGGTTTTTAACAAGTGTTGACGGTTCATTTTATAGAGAAAATCCAAAACACCTAAATATTATTTGATATTCTTTGTGACAACATAAAAGGATCACTGAAAATCTCACACCCACATGTATTAGTTCAGGGCGACCTCCTCTATGTTCAAAGATCATTTAATAGCACTGTAGAAGGTGTACCGTATACAGGTCATGTATTGGTAGATGATCAACCCCAGGTGCATTAGTTGTGACCTTTACATTATCTTTGCTCACAAAGATGAATTGATTTTAACTGATTTAACTTTTTTTAAAAAACCTTTTAAAAGTAAAGAACAGAATGAAAGTAAGGAGTCCAGTTGTCCCAACTCGCCATTATTGGACCAAACAGAAAGTAAACCATAAATACCTGTAAAATGATATACAAAAGTCTTAATCACATGCAAATGACTACTGTAGAGCAAGAATGGTAAAAAAAAAAAATTCTATATTAATATTATAATATTTCTGTTTCTATATTAACAAATATCCTATAAAAAGCAGTAAAGAGTGAATAATGAAACAATAATGAAGTTTAGTCTCTTGTACAATGTATGTAGTTTTATGAGAAAATTACCTACTTAGTTTAACTGAACATCCTACAGAACCTCAGACACTTCTGGGACGTATCTTTTTTGGGTTTTGTTCTTGTCTAAAGTGTCTTGTACATGCTGCTTTCTTTTCTGGCCTACAAATATTTTCCTGTAAGATTAGATGCTTTTTTTTTACTGAAATACTAATGTTTTTAGTACTAATCAGAAATGTTTTTTGTTTTGTTTTTTTGTACTACCTTAATAATCAAGTCATAAAATAAACATGTATAACAAAGCGTGTACAAAAAAAAACACAGTGATTAAAAGACTTGTGAATGAATCCTACTTAAAAAAAGAAAAAAAGAAATCAGATCTCGGTATCACCCTCGCATCCAACCCTCATGTTTTCTCTGGTGTTGCTATTAATCTCATAAAAAAAACTAAATTGCAAAATGGACCTGTGCAGATATTAAATCGCAAAAGCCTGTAGTTTATTTCAGGTTATAGTCTGGAATTCATGCAGGGTTTGATGGATTAGAGTCTCTTTGATTAGAGTCATCGTTTTTTTTGTTTTTTTTGTTTTTGTTTATAGTTTACGTATTGGGAAAACATCCTCTTAATGAGCCCGTTTATCCAGTTATTTAGTGTTGGTCTAGATAAATACGTTTGAATACAAAATGATTTGTTCCATTATTAAATAGAGTTTAAATTGCAGCACAATATGTATGTAAAATATGTAATAATTGCAATGTGGCTTTCTTTTTTTCTTTTTTTTTTTCTTTTATAATTCATCAGATCATGCAGCCCTAATTTTCTCCCACACAAACCGGATTTAGGGATTTGCCGCACATGAGGGCACATTAGCATTATTTCCTTCTTCTACTTCTTTAGGCTCTGAGAATATGCAATGTAGTCGAAAACATCCGAGCCTCGGCGACAGCCGCGTGTATTCTCTGACCCCCAAATTTAATAGAAAGTAACGACCAAGCATTGTGGCTCTCTCCCACAGTTCCCGTTTCATTTATTGTGAGAACCATGCTGGCGGGTAAGACGAGCAACATATCATCAGCGCATGCGGTACACTTAAGGAGCATTCCGATGAATAGGAGGCATGGAGGTTCGTGCATGGGAACTTTTTTGGCTGCACGCAGCGCGTTTCTCAACTGTGTGTTTCAATTACACGCCGAAACCGCTATTGTGGCATGACCTACATTCCTCTCATTCACCGAGTCCTTACGACGTCCGAAAAAGTTTCACAACGTTCTGACAGGCGTAGAGTAGATCCAGAGTCAGACGACCAGTGTTTGGTTTTTTTATCGTGTTCCTAACGAGCCGAAAAAAAAACCAGCCGCGAGCTGCCCAGGTCACTTGGATTCATAGCGTAGATAATCCTTAAACCGTGCTGTAGATAAGCATAAGAGATTTTTCACATGTAGTTGATCACATTATTGATTCTTTCACGTTTTCGCTCGGTGACCCAGGCTGAGCGATAATGGTTTGCAGGTGTGTGTGGTGGCCGAAGAGAGTGATGTAATCGAAAAGAGGAGACAGGAGGATATTGGCTTTCTCTTCCCTAGAGATCTACTGAAAGAGGGAACGGAAGAGAAAAGAGACAGAGTGTTCAGAATGGAGCAGTGCTCTCTAGTGAGCTCGGCATTTTCAGCACAGTTCAGCATTGCAGCATTGAACTAATGCCTACTAGAGAAAAAAAGAAAAGAAAAAAGACTTTTTCGTCAGTCAGGGTTTGGATTCCATAACACTGAGGCAGCTGATGCAACATCTGTGACACCTGTACACTAGGAATGTAACCAAATATAAATCTGGTAACCAGAAAGAACCAATTATGTGATGTGTGAAATAGAAACAGTAAATACAGTACATATACTAATTAAGGGCAGACCCAATTAGGACGTCTTTCCTAATTGTAACGAACTACAATCTAAAAAAAAAAATAAATAAAAAATGCCCCAGTTTTAACCAGGATGTTTAAACTCTCTAATACGAGTCCCTAAATGAAGCGTCGCATTATGAGAGTTCCACCCAGAGGCCAGAACGACGGGTCGAGACGAACCCTTCTCGGCCGTGATGAACATGGTAATTGAGGAGTAATTAATACTTGAAAAATGAAATCCGAATCAGTAATTGTAAAAAGCGCATTAGTATGCGTCTCAGCAAGCGAACGAGACGAAGACGAATCAGCGACCCAGTAGGTCATCGTTTTTAATCCCCTCCCGTGGGAGAAGCTACTGACGTAGCGAAACTTTTTTGATTGTGTGGGTTTTAAAATGAGGATGGAAAACACGAACACCACATGACGGTGCGGCTCGCGGGCCGTGTGACTGGTAAGATGTTTTAAGTGATACTGTAGAGGCAGGGTGTGTGGCAGTGATAGAAGGGGCACTAATGAGGGGTAAATCATCATGGCATGAGGCAGAACTTTGGGTTTTTCTGGTGGATTCTCATCCCAGTTTGGTTACGTGGCTTGTGCACCCACAAGCGAGCGATTCCTAGGTATGTCTCAGAAGGTGAAGGAGAGAATATGAGCTGCTTTCATATTTATGAGCTCAAAGATGCCCGTGACTGGCTCAGACCGGATCAGAGGTGTGTGTCTGTGAACTGATGCATCTGAAAGAAATCTAAAAGGCATGCCATGATGTCATCCAGTAAAGAAATATAGACAATTATAGCATTAGGGTAGATCAAAATCAGACTGGAAATCATCCGCATAATGCACATCTTAAGGACTGGTCTGTAGAGTTGGCTTATAATTATAACGTAATCATGGATTACCTTCCAGTTCCATCCCAAGCCGTTTGGAAAAAGTGCAGGGTTCATCAACAGGTGAAAATCAAAACCCTGATGTTTACTTTTTTTATTTATTTTTTCAGGTCCTCTTGTCTGAGGCATCTTTTCCCAGAATGCTTAGTACAGCCTCCTCATCAGCAGCAGCAGCAGCGAAACACCCCGCCCCCCTCGGCATTGTATGATAAGATCTACATTATTTCAGGCTGTTCTGCTAGATGTCCTGTAAAGACAAGAGAGTTGTGATTAGTAGGACATATGTTTTTCCTTCAGGGTTTCCAGAGTCATCGTCCAATCAGGTGGCTGGTTGCGGTATATGTATTTTTTTTTTTTTTCCCCCTCATTGTGTCAGAAGCGCTCTAACTTGGTCTGTTCTGTATTATTTGTGTCACACGTGTCAGAGGTGGTCGGATCAACAGGGTAATTTGTGATTGTGTATATAAAAAAGGCGGAACGTAGCGGTCTAACGTCTGTGTTGTCGTTTGTGTCTCTGCAGGTAAGGTGTTGAACACGGACCTTCGCCATTACCTCAGCCTGCAGTTCCAGAAAGGTTCCTTGGACCACAAGCTCCAGCAAGTGATACGAGACAACTTGTACCTCCGAACCATCCCCTGTGAGTACTGTACATATGCACACTGACATAATCTTCCTCCTGTCTCAGGGTTTTAACTCTTTTCCTGTTGTTGTTGTGGCATCTGGTTGTAAACAGGACTGAATGAGGAAAATAGGGAAACATCAGCACGAAGCCCGAAGCCTACTGTGTAAATTACAGTCATTTGTCACTTCCATTCATCACAGGAGGCTGTACATTTCACCCCCGAGCTTCTTAACACCAGCTTAAATTTTTCCACTCACCACTCTCACAACTGAAGAAAAAATAAAAATAAAACAATTAGAATTAACATGAACTCATCAACAGCATCCAAGATTTACTTTAAATGTCACATATTATACTCTTTTTATTTCTAAGCTAATATAGTCTTAAAGGTCTCCAAAATGTCTGTTAATTATCTGACTTAAATACGACTTGGATAATTGATTTTCTTAATTTTTCACTCCTTTTCCAAGCACACCGTTTCAGTGTCTGTAGCTTTAAGCTTTAAAGTAGCATTTTTAAATATCCACGTAAATATCCATGTTCGGGACCTTATCAAGGATTTCCTGTCTGTTTTCTTTCTTTTCCCCACTTGCATTTGTGACTAACAAAATTAGCAGGAAAATGTATGTGAGAACATTAAAATGTTTAGCAATATCAAAATGGAAACGCAACTAAACGCGGAAGAAGGCTAGGTCTAAAAGGAAAAAAAAACAGTATGATGTGTGTTTTCATAGTAAGTGACTGACTGAATTTTATAGGTTATATTATCTAAAAAAAATATCAATCCAGTTATGATTGATCTAAAATTGCGCACATTAAAAGCCTTTGATCTGCCTTTATCTAAAAAACCCTGTGGGTGAATTAGTCTCAGACACCCTCATTACACACGCTTACACCAGTCTCGAAACACCGCCAGTGCAAATTAGTCGGAAAACGCGTGCGTTAGAAGCCACCCGCACCCGTGAGCTCGCAGCCACTCAATCCACGTGCTCATGGGCAAGTTTTGAGACCATGGAGGCATTTGAGGGACGCGGTAAAACACCATCATTTACAATCCCACAGGTAAACTATTTACACATTTTCATCCCATGTGCTAGGAGTGAATTATTTGCCAAATTTGTTTAGAAATAATAATTATGGCTAATGACAGAGGTGTGAGTGTGGCTCAGTTAAATGTTAAACTCTTATATTTTGAGTGACTTCATCAAGTGAAAATGTAATATCGAATCGGGATATTTATAAAATATCATTTTTAATCAAAGCGCCATCTAATGATCACCTTATAAATTGTGATATCGTTTCGGGAAGTAACTGGTGATTCCTTTCCCTAATTATCACAATGCCGGGGTGCCGATTTAATTTGTATTGTGATTGTGATTCTGCTAATATCACGATTTTATAATACATCTCTATTCTTCAGTATGTCACTTTTTTCCCATTCAGCCAATAATTCACTCCTACCACACAGATGCTGTACTGCCTGCCAATGTGTGAATAGTTTAGAGCACCACCTGTAGGAATGTAGAGGAACTGCAACATATGCAAATGCAAACACACACTTTTATTTATTTATTTATTTATTATTTTGATTTTGGAGTCAGGTGTGGCAACACAAAACAATTGCCATATATAACTAAATACCCCCCATCTCTACTGTTGATACTGGCGCCAGTGGAATTCAGTCCTTTCTACTTAAAATGAGCGAAGACCTTCTTGCACTTGCATTCTCGCACCTGTGTCTCCATTAATTACACCAGATTTCCCATTTATTAGACAGATTTTGGAACTAACAGTAAATCATGGTTGTTATTCCTTATATTTGAGATTCTAACAACACTAGTGTAACTGTGCTAACAATAACAACGTCTGCTTGGGACATCAGAGGAACACAACAACGCTAACTTCTGCCAGCAACCAGAAACAGAGCCCCGACTGTATTGCTTACCAAATCCGAAACATTTTAATAATAGCCGTATTATCAAAGGAGTTTCAGCTCTGAGTTTTCCTTTACGGCAGCACCTTCGTGAAGCAGCTCCACGCCCTCGCGTATGAGCAGCTCATAATGCTGCAGTACAGGAGCGTAAATCTTTGCATTCTTTGTAAATCTCACGTGCTGCAAGGCACCTTTAATCTGCAGCCTTGCCGCCTGTCCAAAAGCAGCTCCTGGAGAAAGAGATTGATGCCATCGCCGCTACACTTCAGCCCCTTTTTCACACTCACTCTCTCACTCTCTCACTCACTCACTCACTCACTCGCTTTCTCTTTCTCTCAGTCTCACTGTCTGGCTAAGATGAACTTTTGTTTCATTTTTCATATTTCTGGAACCTTTTTCCCGTTTTCGGCGATGAAAACGAATCTCTCTCTTTCACGAGAAAGCTAAATTTAAATTTGCTGGCAAGTGATGAATTTAATTTGTAGGAAATTTTTATTCGGCGATGAGAAAAGCCATATTTTTCAATGACTAGAGTTACTACTAATGCAGTAACCCGTTTATAAAGCCGTGAGAGCAGTTTATTTTGTTTTCTAGTGATTACATCTTTGTTCAAGTCATCTTTGTTCCATTCTGCTCTTTAAGGTTAATGATCATTAATGAGTGCTGTGACTCGTGACCTCAACATAACAATCAAGGAGTGTCTCCTCTGGACTGATCCGTCAGTCTAATGTCTCAGATCTGTCATTTCTCCGGATACATTGAGCTCTCCATCGTGCTTGGATTACGGAGAAGACCCATAACACTGTGTGTATTAACCACACATGGTTGCTCTGAACGCAGTTTTAAGATTAATCTGAAATATTTCAGTGCATTTTAGTTTTGCAGAAATAAGACGTTCATCCCGATGCTCTCTTGCTGACTCAGGTTACGGTGTTGGAGTATCCGTATGGATATGCTTTAGATTTCTGTTTAAAGTCCCTTTATTTCTCTATATAATTCCCTGCTAGACCAATGCACTTATCCCGGTATTTCACTAGTGCATGGATACCATCAAGGTAAAAAGTTTTTTTTTTTTCAAAAAATGGCCAGAGCCATGACCAGACTTCCTGCCTGCTTCACGTCTGATACGCTGGCCTCCCAGGAACTCCTTCGATGGGACAATCATGTGGAAACAGTTTGGAGCGAGGTCAGGACTGTACGAAGGCTGTGGCAGTAACTCCCAGCCGAGCTCCTGTAACGTGTATATTGTATATTTAATTGTACTGTATATTAACTATATTGACTCCAGTAGACACTCAGGCATGTACTTTAACTGTAAAAAAAAAAAAAAAAAAGTGCAAGTAAAGTGGCTTCACCGGTTTAGACAATGCAAACGAAAGACATTATTTATTTATTTTTGGTGTGTGTGTAGGCGTTGTTTTTTTTTTTTTTTTTTTTGCACTCACATTTTCCCCACCTTTTCCGACCTCTTTAAATCACGTCGATGTAAAAAAAAAAAAAAAAAAAAAAAAAAAGATGCTTTTTGCTCATCACCACTTATACGGCATCACAAAAGTAGGAAAAAAAAAATCTTCGCCCGCTTCTTTCGACTGAATTGAATGTTACTTTGCTCCCTGTTTGCCCTGAACACAAATCCCCAACGCCAGACACACGCTGCTGTATTTGTAACTCACAGATGACTCAGCTTTTCAATTCAACACGTCCTCCTATCGTGACACGCGCCCGACTCAAGATCGTATCGTTTCACTGACGTCCTCTCGTTTCCCTTACAACCTGTCACTCGTGTGTCTGTTTGCAAGCAGTCTTCTGTTTATGGCGTTTCTGAGGCAGCGGTTAATGCTCAGGTGACTGCTATTACACAACTCGTCAGTGTTTGTGTACAGAGCAATGTCTTTTTTTTTTTTTTTTTTTTTTGTAGACACAATGAGACATGACACTTAAGCACTGCCAACATGACACAATGATATAAGTGACTGAAATATCGAACCGATTGTGATTCTTTGAAGAGAATCCTCGACCCTGGAGTTTGTATTACTGTAGATGCGAGTGTATGATTTTTGTGCTTGCGGATCACGGTGCAGGTTGTTCATTTTAGTGACGTGTCCTATCGGATTTGCAGGTGAGATTAGTGGTGTGGAACAGAAGCTCAATGTATGCATGAAAAACAAAGGCTGTCTTAAATATATACTGTACATATAAACACACGTAGGAACTTCTTTTAAAGGTTCTGGTGGTTTATATTTTGGAAAATGGAGCGAGCCAGAGTTACCCGTCTTAATTTTCCAGCTGAACGACAACTCTGATGCTGTCCCACTCACAAATATGCCACTTGTGCTGTTTCAGTGTCTGACGCTTCAGATTAGTTGGCCTTTGAGAAGGTGCATGTTCTTAGCCAATCAGAATGCAGGAAGCAGAAACAGTTGGGAAAAATGATGCACCCCTTTATTTTAGCACACTCGCGTTCGGGGAAATTAAGAGGCGTTTCCTACCTGATTTGCGGCTTTTTTTTTTCTTCTTTTTTTAAACCCGCATTTCTGATGATTGTTGGTTATTCAATGAGAAACGATTTTATCATGTGTATATTTGTTCATTGATATCAATGATAAAACACAACTGATGATGGTTAAGTTTGAAGCTATTATACATCATATATACATACGTCATACAATACATACGTATTATACATCATACATACATACATACATACATACATCATACATCTACCCTTCACTTGCTCTTAGGAAACAGACGGACCAGAGATCCTTATCACTCTGTTGTTTATTTACTTACATATCTAACTTTTATGTGTTTTGCTAAAAAGGTTCAAATTGAGGATCATCATAAAATGCTGATAAAACACTCTCATATCCACACACACACACACACACAATGGATTTATTGCTCCTAAAAGTCCATGAAATTGTATTATGAAATTTCACACTGATTTGTCTGGTAACAAATCAAAATGACTATCCTGAAGATTTATCCTGCTTCGGCATGCAGCACAAGCCATCATTAGCAGTATTAGCTTTACAGTGTGTGCTGTGTTTGTTTTGCGTCCGTTTTGGCGGCTCCAGGGAGGAGCGATAGCATGGTGGCTTAGCGGTTAGCAGTGTCATCTCGCACCTCCAGGATCGGGGTTTTATTCCCGCCTCGGATCTTCTGTGTGCATGGAGGTTTCCTTCGGATACTCCGGTTTCCTCCCATAGTCCAAAGACATCCAGGTTAAGAGTAATCGACTTTCCTGTAGTGTGTGAATGACAGTTGGGCGTCAAACTGGCAACCCGACCCCTTAAGTAACTGCCATAGAAACGACGAATATATCTCCAGGATGGGGCGTATCCCTCGCCTGATGTGCCGAATGGCACGTAGACGGACCAAAATACCAAATACCTGGGAGGAGCCGAGTCTGGAGCTGGTGGAAAGTCTTGCCAACGTTTTTTTTTTTTTTTTTTTTTTTTTTTTTTTTTTCCCTCCAGGAATATTGTAAACGTCATGAATAACAGAAGAGTCATTCATACAGAAAAGAATATGCAAATTCAAAGAAGAAACAAAGGCAGGGGATATGCTTTTCTTAATTTTTTTTTTTTGCATGTACACTACAGACCCAGGAGATGGTCCAAAAATTATCCAAAAGTGAATTTTCATGATGGGTTCCCCTTTAATGATAACCCGAGACCCAATTATGCCATGTGTAACAGTCAGGGAGACTGTCTCTATCTGCTGAATCGAGACTCCGCCGGCACAGGTCGGTGTTGTTTCGCTCATCATGAATCTTTCAGAACGACCTGGAGTGACCACACTAACAACCCCTCACGAGGCCTCTCCTGCCCAGGGCTGATCTAGTTCACTTCTTCCCTCTCGCTCACCACTCCATCATAACACCTCAGCCTCAGAAGTGTTACATGAAGAGTGCACCCCCCCCCCCCCCCCCCCCCCCCCCCCCCCTCCCGCGGGCAGCGGGTCAGCGAAGTCATTAAAGTCCCAGGAAACGGAGCGAGAGGAGAGATCAAGCGGCTGGCGCGTTCCCATTCGGCACGTAATCCTCGCCGCTCTGGCCATCTTCGCTCTCCCAGAGGCATTAATATCCTTTATGGCGCGGCAGTAATCTCCCTCCGTCTCATCCGCTGATAAAAAAAAAAAAAGAAGGATGGGAGAGAGGAAGGAGTAGGGGCTCTGATGCCCAGGTGTTTAATCTTTAGCAATTCTTTCTCTTTTTTTTTTTATTGTTTAAGGATCTCCCTTTTAAGCTTTGCCCTGATCTCTGTAATGAGATCCAGCGAAAATCGGCGCTCTCGTGATGCCACAGACGATGCATTGTACAGTACTTCCTGTTAAAATGTTGGCTAAAGTAATAACAGCACCGATATACAACAGCACCGAATAACAAGGTGCCAAAACCTGTCATACAGCATCATAACCAATGTTTCAGTGTTCCCTCCATCATCTAAATGGCTCCCCTAACATCTCGGGAGATATTTCATTACAGGCATTTACAGACCGGCAATTCAAGATTGTAATAAATAAAATGCTTTCCCGGAGACCTTCTAAAGGCACACGGTCATTAGGAACACCTGGGAGCGCAGCGCTGATGAAACGCCAGGAGAAATATATATCTGTTGATACAGACGCACACTTTTTACGTTGTAAACTTGTACACGCGCAAAGATCGTCACGATCGGAATTTCATTTCCTGAATTCACACTGAGCGGTTCGTACGTAGCAGACTTTGAACTTTGATACACACTTGTACTGTACACACATTGTTCCGTGTAATATGAATCAAATTCTTGGGAATGTAAGGAGTGGCATTAAGTTTCAACCTCAAACGATCCACCCACTGCTGACAGAAACTATCAGATGACAACTCGTCACGTGGCTTAAAATGAGATTTTTCATTTCGTCCTTAGTGTTCTTAGTGCTCCGGTTAGTAAAACTGTGACTACTAGGGTAGCTCTTATCTTTGTTTCTTCCTTAAAAGCTTTTTTTTTTTTTTTTTTATCCCCCGCAAATATAAATTAATTGCATGTAGGAGTTGAAGTTGTGCGTGGGAAATGGAAGAAAGGTCAGGCCACATGCTATACGGTGGGTGTGTTTGTACCGTATAAGTTTTAAATAGTTGTTGCACAGAACTACGCTGAAATAATGCGTCTGTGTCGATAGACCAGATGTCTTGTTTCATCAGGGGAATGAAATAAGCCCTGTCCCTTAAATGAACTACAATATCAGTCAGAAGGTCTCTCTCACACACACACACACACACACATTGGGCTTTCAATGACTTTTCAGAACTTGTCTTTTTCTCAGGTAAGATGATTAGGCGATATACATCTTTAATATAAGAAAAAAACGAAGAATTTGGCACACAAGTTTTAATCTATTGCAGAAAACCTAAAAAAGTTTGTCACATGACTATTATGACCCATGGCATGAAATGACAAGATGGGTGAAGGACGAAATTCCCGGAAAATTGTGTTAACCGATCCAGATACGTTGGATGTGATTATGTTAGGATGATGAGCATTTGTACAACAGAATTGAAACATCTGTCGGTAATTGATGCAGTAGATACTTTGTATAAGTAAGTTTTCCTCACATGCACTGCACTGGATTGAGCGTGATGTTTTGCTTATTCCTGCCCTTCTCCCCATCCTGCTGTGTGATTGGCCAGTTAGGACATCAATCTGGGGAGTTTATAATTTCCTGTCTTTTGTGGAACTGTTACACTGATGAACTAAAGTTTTCTTCTATGACCAGACATCACCATCAACTTGCATATTGTTCAGGGATACAGACTCCATCATGGCAAAGTAGAAACAGTAATAGTGTCTTTAAAAAAAGAAAAATAATAATGATTTACAAAATACAAAGGCCGTTCAAGTCAGACTAGGACTGGATTGTGATTGCGCGCGCACACACCTGTCCTGCACAAGTTAATGTTTTCGCAGCACACCTGTTAAACTAACCAGCTAAATCAGAGTTTCTGAATCAAAGTGGATGTGAGCAGGGAAAAGGGAAAGCACCAAAATGGTCAGCGCAGGAGGAGTTCCTCTGGGTCTGGGGTTGAGAACCATTCGATTTCAGACTCTAATAAAAATCAGACAGCTAATTTGAACAATACTGTATGTGTGAATGTCTAATTTGAATACTGACATAACTTTGAGACTTCAGCAACTGATTAACCAGAATGTTAAGATAAGCATGTCATAGAAACCTGGAAAAACATTAAATGGCACAATAACCCAATTCCTGAACACAAACAAGTAGTGTTTCCTGACAGCCAGTGCTTTGCACAAGTGTTCGTCCCCTTCATTATTTGGTAGGACTACTCACTCACTCATTGTCAATCACGCTTTATCCAGGGTCGCCTGAAGCCTATCCCAGGAGACTTGCTTTTTTTTCACAAGAGCATAATCTGGTATTACTGCCTGGAATTTTTTTTTCTTCTTCTTTTCATTATGGTATCTTATGGGATACATCTCTGTCAGCTTTGCACATCTGCATCCTGATATTTTTGGCCATTCTTGCATTGGATTTATCCGCTAGTCGAAAAACACCACCGACATCTTGAAGGGGGCTACTCAAGGAAAAGCAGGTCTTTATCTGAGATTTGGGACATGTTGCACGCTGTAAAATTAACAGCGAAGATGAAAGTATTCTGACCTTTTTTTTTTTTTTTTTTTTTGTAATGGTGACTCGTCTTGAAAGTGGAGCAAAGTTCATTTTGCACTCAAGCTTGTTTTTTTTGTTTTTTTGTAATTATTAGTAGTAGTACAATTGTAGTAGTTTAGTTTGTGATGATGGTTGTTGTTCCTTCATTCCCAATTCTTCCAAAGTCGAAGGAGACAATATGACCCTTTGTTTTGCGTCTGTTTCTCTAACAGGTACCACAAGACAGCCGCGCGAGAGCGAGGTTCCCGGAGTGGACTATAACTTCATCAGCGTGGAGGATTTCCGTGTTCTGGAGGAAAGCGGGCTGCTGCTGGAGAGCGGAACGTACGATGGTGCGTAAGATTGTGTGAGAACGCAGCAGGGCTACGGTTCAACACTTCGGGCTAGTTAGTGGGATGTTTATCGCTGATGGTGAAGAGACTGATGTCTCAGTGCAACGAATGAGTCGAGAGCAATTTTTGTGAGAAAATTATTATTGCTTGACCTAGAAAAGGTTTTATATTTGGGGAGACACCACGGGGTTCACTGCAAGGCTAACGACTACGTCATGAGCGAGGCATGTGCCCGGCGCCACTAGTGGGGGTTCTCTCTGGTGATCTCCTAGATCTCCTAAACTCATAGGATAGTTCATTAAACTTGTAGGACTTTTACTCGATTCCTACTCGATCTCCTTAATCTCGCAGTCACTGTCCTCAGCCATAAGTTCGCTGAGAACCAGGAGAGCCTCAGGAGAGTGCTAAGAGATAAAAGTAGTCTTTTTGTTGTTGTTTTTGTGAGAAGTCTACAGAAAAGAACTGACATGTCCAAACATTCTCTGGTTCTTGCTGAGAATGGCATGATTGAACAGACGGTTGGGGAGTTTGACGAGATCCCTATGAGAGCCCAGGAGATCCTGGAAATCTCCAGGAGTACATCAGGTTTCTCAGCAAAATCGTCCTCGCTGAGATTTCTCACCGGGCTCCTGTGTGTGTGAAAGAGGTACTAGTGGTGTGAATCTTTTACTGAGTTTTGTTCCTTAGAACTTTATTCGTTTAGTTTGCTAGCATGTGATACGTCATGCTGCAGCATTATGCTAGCTCTGAGTAAGGTTATTGGAACGCAGCATCATGGTTAGTCACAGTGAGTGAACAGTCTGGCGATCCCTTGATGTATCCAGACTGGGTTGTGAGCTCCAGAGCGTTCAATAATTCCTACATTCGAAAACGCTGACTCATTTGTTTTTTAAAATTCTTTTATTCTCTCCCTTTTTATTTTTTAATTCATCCAGTCTCAGGTCGTGTGAACCTCATGAGAGTTGGTGCTAATCATTCCATAGCTTTTTAATCTCACTGGAAGTTTCTGTGTCCCTGCGTCACCGATAAGCTAGCGGTGAGTAAAATGGCGCTCCTGTGGAGCCCTATTGTTTCCCCTTGCTCAGACGGATGGGTTAATGATCTTCCCATGAGTCCTGGGACTTTTCCCCTCCCTTTAGAAGGTAGTAAGTGTAGTATAAATTTCAGACAGAAAGGTAAATCAGGCCGACGGCGAAGTCACAGGGGCTGCTTTTAGGACGGGATCCCGTCCATCTCCGTGACTGATGCGTGTTGCTTTTTAGTCTCTTGGTATTTCAGGCTGAAGGATAATTTCACAGTGGCTAATTCTGGTCAATGATACCTTGTCTTTGCCTGATGTCTGGTGTAAAAGTCAGCGCATGTAAATGAGCCCGGGCTGCTCCGCTGCTGTTCGCTTCTATCTTCTGCTTTTTCTGCTCGACAGGCTCCTTAAAGCTCGGACCGCTAATGTGGTAATCCGGGTGTTATTTTTAAGTAATGTTTTCGGAGGACATCTGCAGACTCGCAAGGTGTATGTGTAAACAAAGTATGTGTACATGTCTACATCATGTACACACAGTCATTACTAATAACTGCAATACATACACATGATCATTAGTACAAAGCTATGAATCATTGGTAGACTGTTGATTCGATTTAATTCAATATCATTAAGGTTTACCTCATGATTTGAATCAAGCTGCTATATTTACTACTAAAAGTTGTAAATAAACATCGAAAGGTTGTGCTACTTGTGTTATCAATTTTAAAATGTTAAAAAAATGTAAAGAAAACAAAGCAAACATATTTTTTCTTCTGTTCCACACTCCAGTCCAGTAGGTGGCGGTATGGCATCAAACGCCCATGAATAAAAAAAAAAAATGAAAGAAAGTACAAGCAGCAGCAATAATCTCACAAAATGCGAGTATTTGTGAAAGATTTAATTGAATATTTGTTTCGAGTATTTATCAATTTTGTCAAAATCATGTCACTTTTGTAAGTGTGAATCAATGCTGAATCAAACCTGACCAAATAAAACATTTGTATTAAATTGCATATATCCATAACACGCCTGCTCAGGACAATAACATGCTCAGTCTGTAGGCTGTAGCTTTTTTAGGACCTTAATAATGTAGAAGAAATCTCCAGACGCTCGTATCTATCCTTGGCATGTAAATAAACATTTAGTTGTTGTGTGCATTTTCTTTTGAAGTTGAGTTGTGCAACAGTAAAGCGTTCACCTTATCAACGATCATGAGTTTGAATCCCAGTGATGCTACAGATGGAAGTAGCTAAGTCTAAAGAGCAGATCTCTCTCTCTCGCTCAGGGAAGGGTAGCATACCTGCACACTCACATCAGTCATAGTGACACTAGACAATCATGGACGTCTGTGAGTTCAGAGCAGGTTATGGCCCTTTTTAACGATGTATGAGCAGCCGTGCGGAAAAGATGCGATGCGGTCATCACGTCATAGTCTCCGCCTATTGCCTATGCGATAGACTTCCCTTCAAGGCAAATCTAATTCAGTAACTATTCAGCTGGTATGAAACAACATCTTTCTGGAGTGTCTCCATAGTGTCTCTATAGATTATTGTGCAAAGGTATTGAGCCCCACTCATTTCTTTACATTTTTCTTCCAAACAGCCAGACTTTATTGTATTTTTAATGTAGTCTTCAGGAACAGTTCTCCAGGGTTCCTGAAGGACTTTTTTGGCTCTCATTTTTGGCACATTTTTGGCTCTCATTTTCAGACCAGTCCTGAGCAGTTTCAGACGAATGTTTTTGTTTGGTTTGTTAAGCCACACAGTGACCTTTGAATCACTCAAAGATAAAAAAAAAAAAAAAAAAACACCAGTGAGAAACAAGTGCAGAGGATGACAGATGATCAGGCCGGTGATTAGTATGCTGGTGATGCTGAACCCTGAGTGCTTGGAACAGACGAGAGGGGAAATGAGGTCGCTGTTTAGGTCGTTACATAAACAACCAGTTTTAGAATTGTATCTTTCGGCAGTTTGCAGGCCGTTGCAGTAAAACATTTGCTCCTGATTCTTTCATTTAATCTACAGTCGATGATTTAATTGAATTTAATATCAAGGAATCAAGAAATTTGCACAGTACTGTACATTGTACAGTATGTCGTTAGCATGACACATTCTTTCCAGATTCCTATGGTAATAAGTGTAAACCCCCCCCTGTTAGATAAATAAAACTGACTGGATTGTTTTTTTGTTTTTTTACATATCATTTGCCAGTGCAACAGCTTAAGAGCTCGTTAATGCAGTGTTTCTTTTATCGTCTAGTGTACTACATCGGCATTACAAGAGCCCGTAGACATTTGGGATGTAACCTCTCTGACCCATGCACTCTCTTTTTAAGCTTGACTTCAGTATGGGGTTTGCATTTACTCAATATTACATCAGAGTTGTGGGCAGAAGCTCATATGGATGGATGTCCTCAATTCTCCTTTAACGCCTCCATTCCCCCAAGTGACTAAAGCCTGCGCTCTGGGAATGTTCAAAACCGGTGGATTATTTGTGACGGAGCAACCGAGAGGGAGAGTTTTTTTTAATTTTTTTTTTACTCTCCCTCTATCCTTCAGGCTGTGTCTCTCTCTCTCTCTCTCTCTCTCTCTCTCTCTCTCTCTCTCTCTCTCTCTGTGTCTCTGTCAGTATAGCAGAGTGTCAAGGCCAAGTTGGGTTAGAATTTGGGAGAAGAAAAAAAAAGAAAAAAAGTCCTGCGTACAGTATGTGTGTGTGTGTTTGACAGGAAGAGGGACTGGAAGGAGCTTTTGACCTTCCTTGCTTTGACTTTGATGTAAGTATTAACTCATTACATTGACTGTGGATTTGGGTGGAATATCAAAACACCACTCTCTCTGCCAAAGCAGCTATTTAATCCGTGCTGCACTTTCAAGCTCTGGAGTGTCTCGTACTGTTGTTTAATGCTCTGCATGAGAACAAGTGTCAAAGCACAGCGCTAAAGAAAAATAAAAGGAACAAAGAGGGGGAAAAAAAAAAGATGAAATATAGTGCAGTTTTATACAATCAGAATGAAATGAACATATTCTTCATTTGCTTTCAAACTGCATGTAAATGAACAGCTCGAAAAGTAGAATAAATCAGAGCTGAATCGAGTACTGTAAATAACGAGCATCATGTGACTCGATTCAGGTGAGCCGCGCACGTCAAATCACTTTTTATTGAATCACACTGTTCGGTCCGGATATTTTCAGCTCGCTCGATTGCTGTGTTTTTGACCTTCTTTAAAAAAATAAAATAAAATAAAAAAGAACCATTCGGAGGATGTTTTGAATGAAATTCATCACTGTACATGTGAAAGCACCTCAAATCCACGACATTTCATTCCTGGAATAAGATTAATTCATGCCTCCTTGCTTTGTCTTCCTAAGCTGCTGTAATAGGGTGATACTTCTCAGCGGGAAGTCTTTCACATTATTCCGTGTTTCTCAGCGAGGGGAAAGGTTACAGCTGACTCACACACACGCAACCAATAGAGCACCCTGACCCTCGAGAATTTCTATTCAAATTCTAGCGTAGTCGGGGTTTATTCACTGGCTCTTCTGTTTATCATATGAAGCAGCTCGGGCGTGTGCGCTCGAGTGTGTGAGAAAGAGGGAAAAAAAAAAACGTGCACGCGCCTCTTATTCAGTGAATTTCTGCCAGAATTAGTCGTAGTCCTTGTTCAAGGTCTGGCTTATCAAAGGTTCACCGAGAGTTATAAATCTATTTATTCGCAAGACTGAAGGAGAAACGCAAATAGACAGGATTTTTGTGAACATTTTCTGAATGTATTTTTTTTTCCTCCACTTAGTCATTACTTACAGGTCACAGTTTATTCCTTGCGGTGCTGCACTTCCTGACACTCGGGATGTGGCGCATGCCTTATTGAGGAAACAAATGTATTTCAACTGTATGATTGGATACCCTGTATGTTACATAGTGGAAATGTAAGTTGGAAAGTGTTTTTTATTTATTTATTTTTTTTACTTTAAGTAATAACCAATAGTCATCCATCCATCCATCCATCCATTATGTATACCTCTTATCCTGTGTAAGGTTGAACAAGGCGTAGAGACCACCCTAGGGAACAAGCTTATGGGACACCCTGCATGGGGTGCTAGCTCATTGCAGGACACACACACACACACACACACACACACACACACACACACACACTTAAACAGCCAGTCATCACCTATATGTGGAAATGCCCATCAAGGATTTAAAACATGAGAGGAAATCGAAAGCAAACAAAACAATCATGGCGAGAAATTTCAAGGCCCCCCCCCCCCCCCCCCCCCCCCCAACCCCGAAGGTGCAAGTCAACTGTGCTAACCACTAAACTACATGCAACTTTTACTTGGTATTATTGGCTATATTTTTAGAAAGTGTTTAGAATCCATGAGGTTATAAGCAGAGAAACAATGGTCACCTTTTTCCATCAGCTGTCCAGTTGGCTTGTACCGCATGTAGCCACAGATCCCTGCCAACTGGAGCAGAAGCTGATGTGGCCGTTGTAGCCGATCCGGCTCAAGGTTTGAGATTTTATGCATCTTGAGATGGTTTTTTATTTCATCCTAGCTTTCTCGTGAGCTTGAACAAGTTTGCCCTTTGATCTCCCGCAACAAGAACATGTTTCTTGAAAAGAAAAAAAAAGAACTGTCGTGTTCCAGGTTATCAAAGTTTTTTGTTTTTCTCACCAGTTTAAAGAGTTTTTTAAGCACATCAGATTTCACGGGTTTCACCATTTCTATAGCAGGTGTGTTCTGTACAGGGAAAGCTTGTTAGCCTGATGCCCAACCCTCCTGCTTTCTTTTTGGCACTGGTAACAGTAAAGTTGTTTTGTATGGGCATAGGTTTAATGACCTTGCCCAAGAGCCCAGTAGTAGCAGGACTCAAACCCCAGACCATCCAATCAGCAACCCAGAACCATAACCGGCTGAGCCTCCGCTGCTCCTGTCTAGGGACTGCATGCATGAAAATGATTTTCAGTTTCTGAAATACTCAAACCATTCCTTCTGCACTAACATCCATGCCATGGCCATGCCTGCTTCCCGATTACCTGAAACTCTTGGCTTTATACATTCCCGCATGATTAATAAGAACACCTGTACGTTCTTACCGGCTAAAGTCACTACCCAGTTTTTGCTTGAACGTGTTTGGAGTCAATCCCAAAGAGTCGATTCACTGATTCATTGAAAGCTTTGAAAGTAGATCAAAAAATAATTCGCCTCATGAAACACACAGCAATGAAAATTAATTCATCAAGTGAGGTGATTATTGAATGATTGCTGCTTAAGGTTTGTTCATTTTTCATAAAATGCTCAGTTTCTAAAAAAACACAATCATTCCCCAGCCTTTCCTCCTGATCACCGGCATTACTGATCTTAGCTGTCCTCCTCTCCTGCCTACTGATATTTTCTCCTGCATATCTCTTCCCCTCATGTCTCTCTTCGTCCCTCCATTTTTCTCTTTTTCCCCTCGCTTTGACTGAGCGCGTGCTCATGAATGAGTAATGGCATGTTTATGAGCGATTCATCACGCCGCAGCCCGACTCACGTCTGCGCGGCCTGCGATACAGCTACTCCGACAGCGCACATCTCCATGATGAAGACGTGACCAGTTAAAGCCGCGTGCTTCCTCGTGTCTCCGTTCAGGCGTGATAGATGGACACGTACAAGGCTGTGGCAGAAGTAAAGGATGGTTTCGACGTTCCAGAGGAAATTGAGCCGGTTTGGAAGTTGAGACTGGAAGAAAAATAGATTCAGTGGTGTTAATACATCATATTGTGTAGCCACTCTGGAGAGCATTGCTTGATTGCTTATATGAGCTTCAACTGTCACGTTTGTTCTTAAAAAAAAAAAAAAGATTAAAGAAAAGCCAAACTTCTATCCTTTTATTAAAACTCTTGGCTGGGGTGAACTTGAGAAGTGTCGTGTTTGACAATTACTAGACTTTTAGAATAAAGTGCTGATACATACTGTAGGTGGATCAACATTATCAGCAGTGTGTCCTCAATAAGTCATACACCTAGAGTGATGACACACACACACACACACACACACACACACACACACACACATATATATATATATATATATATATATATATATATATATATATACACACAGTATATATGAAACCAGGTCCTTCAAGCCATCAGTAAAGGGAATGTTTCAATTATCACTAATTTTTTTTTACACAATTCTTTTTAGAAATAAACTTTCAGTTTTATTTGATGCACCATGAATTTTGTTTGAAATTGCATGAAAAGGGATGATTTGCAGAGTCACGCAAACAGCAGAGGCAATAATGTTAATGCTAACGTTAAAAGTAGACTTTTTTATTATTTTTTTTAAGAAAAAACTGGCAAGGGAAAACTCCCTGAGAATACAGGTATTCCACGACTTACTAACGTTTGAGTTAGTATTAGTTAGAAGTTTTTGAGATGTCTAAAGTCCAGTATATTGTATGTGTGGGGGTGCGGGAGAAATGAGTCGGCCTCACTTGTTTCAAGGAATCAGTCCGGGAGCACAGTGATAGAAAATGGCTTTCCTGATGGTGAATAATTCTAATTTTGGAAAATAATCAACAAAGGAGTTTACAGTCCGATACAGCGGAAAACAGCTCTGAGACAAAATGGTGTCCAGGATTCCCCTCGAGATTTTAAAGGCACAGAGAGACGACACAGAGATTCGTTGCCTTATGCACAATTATGGTTTTTGGCCAAATGATGGCAGTTTAAAAAAAGGAAACAGATGTAGTCGATTGGTATGCTTTACCTTGTAATTTGTGTCAAAGGCATATAAAACACACTTTGTCTGACTTGAGAACAAATCAGACTTAAGAACATGCTCCCAGAACTTGTTCGTAAGTGGGGGACTGCTTGTATATGAGTTGAATTATTTTTCATGGTTAGTGCTGTGTGATTTAAACAGTTGAATCCATGGGTTAGTTTTCGATTTGGAATCAAATCATACTTTTTAAATTATTTAGACAAATGTTAGACGGTTAAAATGTTTCCACTCCATCAGCTTTTGAGTCTATGCTCAGTTGGTGTAATACCACCACCTACTGGATTGGAGTGTGGAGCAGAAGATAGGCAGGGAAAAAGTAGTGCTTCGCTCGAGACATGATGTTTAAAAAACTAACAGCAGCATTTCAACCTTTATTAGATACTTTTAGTTAAAACCGGTACGAAATCTAGCTGCTTGAGAACAAATCAGACAATAAACATGGTGTTGTTATTAAACTGAATCGAAGCAAAAAACAAAAATGGCTAAAATATCAAATCAAAGCAACAGCATATTATACTGGTTAGAAAAGTACAGACAACTTTTTTGGTCACAGGTTGGTCGCGATTTTAGCTAAAAATATTCTTGGGATTTTGCTCTGGCCGACGGCAAGCAGTTAGTCAGTTGACTTTGTTGAAGTCCAGAAGAAGGACAAAAGCCAGACGCCTCACTGCCGGGAAATCTCCGTGCTGCTAGTTGCTTGAAGTCAGTGAGCGCTCCATGCCATGCACAAAGGCAAAAAGTGACCATATTTTTACCCTTATTTATTTTTTATACCTTCACCTTTGTACCTTACACTTTAATCCTGTGCAATTTATGCATTTTTGAATATTTCTATTGTAATTCTATTTTATTCCGTGTCTTTTTTCAGTGTGTATATTCCAAACTAAATATTTACCATTAGTACAACAATTAGTTTAATTGTATTTTCTCAGGCATTTTATTAACTTTTTGTAGCATATTTAAATTTTAGGTCATGGACAGTCGTATCAGCATTTCACCGCTGTTGTATTGTTGTGCACATGACAAAAAAATATATATGAATTTTAATTTTAAAGTCGCATGGATTTCAGATATCGGGACCACATATGACTTGGATCCAATCTGAAGAAAACATCAGACGACCCTTAGAAAGATCTGCGTCTCATTGGGATAAAACTTGGACTCGAGTCACTTCAGGCTAGTAATGTGAAAGTAGCCTATAAGAATCTTATAAATAAAAGTCCTGGGATTTAGCTGAGGAAAGGATGAAACTAGGACGTAGACTGAACATTATAATCTTACAGGTGCAAAAATGAAATGGAAGGAACGGAAAAGATTTGCATCTATAAAAATGGTAGTGGAATTCTCTGCAGCTAATTTGCTTTAAAAAGAAAAAGCTCATTCAATTACAGACCAAAGCTCTGTGCTTAGCCTCCCAACTCGGGAATGTGCAGACATTAATAATTAGGTCTAAACATACAAATCCCACTTTGACATTTCCTGATGATATTACAATGCCAGCACTGAATAAATTGCCAAAGCAGCAAAGGGTGTGATTAGTACAAATTTAATCACAAAGTGTCAATTAGGAAACTTTTACGACCAGCGCTGCTCGATGATGACTTAAAAAAAAAAAACAAGACAACAAAAAAAAAAAAATACAGCAGCTACTGTACTGTTTGGCTTCAATAGCAGCACTAACTGGAATTTTTTTTAGCTAGGCAAATGAGAACATAACATCTTAACGTGTGCTGCAAGCTGCTAAGACAACTTTGAAAGTGCTTCCATGTTATATGAACAACAACAACAACTAAAAAAGACCCATCACACTTTTCCTTCGCTTGGTACTCTACAGTGTCCCGTGCTCTGTCTTGCGTGATAACGTTACTGTGTAATTTAATTCCAACCGTCTCCTGACACTTCCAAGCAACACTTGCAGCCATGCGTAAGCTCGAGTAGTGTCAGGAGCACAGCAGAAGTCTCGCGATGCAAAGACGAACAAAATAAATCTGTGTTGGCGTTCTCTTAAGCTATATTCGCACTCCATGAAGCCTTGTCACCTGGCTGGTTTACCCAGGATGCTTTCGCCCGGTTCGACCGTTTCCCCAAGCTGATGGACTGTAGGGAGCCGCCCACATGCTGCTGTAAATACAGACAATAATAAAACGTGGAGAGCGGCCTTGGGCTTAGTGCCAAGCGAGCATTAAACGGAGACAGCAACCCAACAGTTGTACAGGAAGTGATACCCTGCACGGCTGTTGCACGGCTGTTGCACGGCAAAATTTATTTGGCTGAAAAAAGGTTAAAAGAAAATCACTTTTCTTAAAATAATCTTAAAATAATGGAAAGTGGCAAAATGCTGCTTGTTTACTCAGTGTTTTACCCTCGTGTTCTTTTATTGTAAGTCTACGTTTGTAGTTTGGTGTGTCCTGAATTTCAGATTGCCTTTTTTTTTGCGCTAGATAAAGTAACAGTCGCAGGAACGCGAGCTCAAAAGGCTTGCGGTGCTGTGAATTACTTTCAGAATTAGATTCCACCCAGCGGCAAGTCGTCCGTGCCTCTGCATTTAAAACCCGATCATGTAACGCGATCATGTCCTCTGTTTCAGGTAATTACTACGGCACTCCCAAACCTCCGGCCGAGCCCAGCCCCGTGCAGCCTGACCTGGTGGACCAGGTGCTGTTCGACGAGGAGTTCGAAACCGAGGTGCAGCGCAAAAGGACCACCTCCGTCAGCAAGATGGAGAGGAAGGACAGCGCGGCACCTGAGGAAGAAGACGACGACGAGAGGCCGGCACTTGTCAACGGGATTACAGGTGAGATTATCGCCGTTGTACAGTATTTTTTTAAACCTTTAGTGAAATCCAGGATGGCGCGAGCGGGACCTGATCTGATTTCCTGCTGTTGTAGCCCGTTTGCCTCGAGGTTTAACAATGTGAGCTGCTCTTCAGTTCACCATGGTTGAACCATTGGTTCAGTTCCTGTCAGCTCATCCCTGTCTGACCTCTGACCTCTGAACGCATCATTTCAATCTCAGAAGTGCAGTTCACTGGAGGTTTTGTTGGCAGTTCTGGTTTTTCAAAACTCAACACGGACCGAGTAGCTGATGTTTAATGCGAACATCGACGGAAGCTCTCAATCTGGATCTGATTGACTTGTACGTGTTTGGAGGATTGAATGATAAAATAAAGTGAACAGATAGTACTTTATACACTTAAGCAGATTGGGGAGCTCTCCAAACACATTTTCAGGTGAAAAAGAATGGCTCACAAGCCCTGTAATGGCTTCGAGATTGAGCTACATCAATTGCCTCAAGATAACAAAAAATTCACTTACGTACATACTTATCTCTTTTCTGCCTGTCCGTTCCTAGTCCCCAAAGCGAAACCCGGCTTATCTCCTCCTAAAGCACGCCTCTACAACAACACCCATCTATCTGGTGAGGTAAATATTGAAAGAGATGCATATTGAAAGCCGATTACTTTGCCTTGCGCTGTTGTCTGATGGATATCATGTACCTGATCTCAGACAGGGCTTAAGTGTGTGCAGATTGAGTACGTCAAGCTGCCAGACTGGTGGTTTACTCTGCCAAGCCTGGGTCTCGAGCAAGCCTCCAGTGGAGCTTGTTAAGATTTTTGCTGTGTCACGCTGGACGAAAGCAGATTTAGGGATGAACATTAAAGCCAAGGACGCTGTTTGTCTTCGCTTCGATCAGAGAGGGGGAATGAGGAATGAATACAATTCAAATAAGGTGTCAGTGTGCTGTGAGCTGGAAAAACAGCTGCCTCGTACGGGAATGTTCATGTGTGCCAGAAGACTACGGTCTTAAACATCAAGCTTCTGTCACCATAATACTTACAGTGTTGAGTTTCTGTCCTGTACAGCGCTATGGATAGCAATATGAAAAATAGTTTTTGAGGAATACATTATAGTTTGTCGCTACTAGGAATGGCATTTTCTTGGCTCATGATGTGCTGTCTTGATGTGTTTTGCCCCGTAGAACATATGCGTTCCACTCAGAGCGGATGTGTTGCTGTACATTTTAGCATCTCTAAGGTTTGTAAAAAAATAAGCACCCCTTGTTGGGGAATAAATGGTTGGAATTTATTCTTTTCAGACAGCGTGGCCATTAGACACTGTTAAGGACTGTCCAGAGTAATACCATTTTATCTACCACGGAGACATTTCAGGCACCTTCAAAAGATCACCCTGGGGTACCGACCGATGGGTTGACCTTGCCTCTGTACGGATCGCTCCCCACGGTCAAGACGCATATGAACCACGATTCAGAATTTATTGCAGGTTAAACATCCTGGTGCAAAGCAAACTCTTACTGCCACTGTGTAATATTATACATATTCGGACCTGTTACTGAGCTGTTTGTTATATTTTATCCTACTCAAGTTCTCACATGTGCGCTAATTTATTGTGTTTTTGCTCCCTATCTCTGTCTTGCCTGGTTGCCATGAGCGTCCGTTGCCAGATTGCATTGACAAAATTCTCCCGTGCAACACTAAGACTCCATACACTTCCCCAAAGTCCAGGGCAAATACTGTCAGTACTAGTAGCCCAATTACTGTATATACAGTATGTGTACAGTTTGTTTACTAGAATTAGCCCAGTTTTTATTAATAATAATTAATAATTAAAAATGTATTCCTATTATTGTAAGTTATCAGGAACTGGATGGTGCTACTTTTCTATGGAATCGAACTTTTTCGAAGTTGGACTAGATGACCGTATCGTGCCCAGTTGTGCGTGCCCCCCCCCATTCTGTTCACTTTAACCCTCATAGGATAAAATGTATTCAACACCCAGCTTTTCTTAAAACTGTTCCTATGACCATAATATTTAGAGGACAAACACTGAACATCACATGAAGTGAATTTAAAGCCTCCTCCCTAGTAAAATAAAAATAGCTGAGCTGTAACACCAGCGGTTCCTGAGATACGAAGTCTCAGAATCAGGGTTGTGTCTTCCTGTGTAAGTGAATGGAGGAGTAGTTTTAATAAAAGCTGGCCTGCTCTCTCTCTCTCTCTCTCGCTGTCTCGCGCTCTCTCGCTCGCGCTCTCTCTCTCGCGCTCTCTCTCTCTCTCGCTGTCTCTCTCTCTCTCTCTCTCCATGCCCACTCTCCTCGCACTCCTCGTTTCAGAGCCACAGGTGCCTGTATGGCCAGATGTAGGAATGAACTGTTTTCACCATTATGCCCAGGTGCACCAAAGCACCATAATTTCATCTTTCAAAATTCTTCATAATTTTTCCAGAATTGTATCTAGTTTTTATTATTTCATTCAGTATTCTTCAACTAAAGGAGGTCAGTATCTGGATCAAAATGTTCACATCATTAAAAATCATCACGCTCGTATCGCATTTTAATTGAACGATTGAGTACTGAGTATTTTAAGATTTTATATAACATCGGATGGATCTGGAATGTTGTTTTCATTTAAGATCCTCTGCAGAAGTTTCTTGCTCTAAGTAGATCTTTAAGTTTCTTTGTTTTTTTTTTTTTCTAATCCTTGACCAAGAACCATGGGTACGATCTGAAACGTGAGTTTTGTGGATTTTCAAACCCCTAATTTCATCACTTATTCCCACCTGGTTGGAATTTAGTGCCACCAATCCACCCACTCGGACATTTGGACAAACCCAGAGAGAAAACATAGAGACTTTCACACAGATATACCCCGAGGCCAGGATTAAATCGACGACCCAGTAGCTAATGTGCAACCATGTTTCTTTCATTCAGCCAGTAGTTACTAAACTAATATACTGTATGGCGAGATTGTACAAAACAGGGTGCATGCAAAATGAAGACCCTGCAAAAGCAGGTCAAATCTTTGCTAATTACTCATAATGACACACATTAAAATCACTCCTTGGATATTGTCATTAAAATATGTCTTGTGTCACAATTGTAAGCGTCAATTAGAAGGTAATTGATCATGTAAATTGGTGGTGAGAAAGTGGGAGCTCCAGGGATGGCCGGTTATTAGATCACGATACCAAGGTGCAGATTCCATCTGTATTGCGATTCAGTTAGTATCCTGTTTATGTTCTACATTCTACAACATTGAGGATTTTTCTTTTCAAAACTATGAAATAACACACATGGTGTTGGATAATTAAGTAACCACCAACCATCAGCTGTTCTAGAATAGTTCTTGCAAGAACAGTATTTGACATTTTGTACTGCAATGTTCTACCTCATATCCAAACGTATACATTTGAAGAAGAATAAAAAAAAAATGTTTTTGATACGTGAATTGTCACTCTATATAACTCTAAATCAGTTCTTCCCCCATCTCTAAAGGCAACATGAATCGAGTCTCTCAATAGATTTAAACGTTCAGTTTTCTGACCTAGTAGTGGATCATGTTGAATCAGTAAAGAATGATGAAGGACGGAATGCGTTGCGTATTGCGTCGTACAGAGAGCAGCCTTCGTCTACGTAGTCTGAGCATGACTAAAGCACTTCACAGATGCCTAGATGTGTGCACGTGTGACAGAACAAACTTCCCCCGGCTGTCTGAACAGATGAGTCACTACCTGGCTTTAAAAAGAAGACTTACCTTTTTCTTAAGAGTTTAAATCGGTAGTAATTAAAAAGAAAAAGTTGCGTCTGTGGCTGGTGACGGTTACCCGAGTTGCCACGGTAACAGCCCTGATCATGACAAAAGCTCATCTCATCCACACGTGTGAAAATAACTGAACTTTCAAACGTAATTGGTGATATCCTAGATTAATATTACATTTAATGTCCAGTGTAGACGGAATCGTTGTGTAGAAAAATGGCCGTCTGGGCGAGCCGGTTGAAAGCGTCGTCTGTATCGGGGGTTCGGCTTGACGGTCTTGGTAAACCCTGACTTATCAGGATAAAAGTGTAAAACTGAGGTAAATGTACGCCGAGTTAGTTCAATATGACTGTAGAGTCTCTGGTTACAATGGCTGCGTGGGCAGAAGTTCTAAAGTTTATAAAATTGTACCTACAGCACCTCTTTGTATCCAGGACAGATCTATACTGCGCAGGTTCAGCGTGTCAATGCAGTAGGTGTTTCTCTCGTTATATAACTCCGTGTATTGTGTGGTTTATTTCTGTGCAGGTTTTGAGGGAAAGTAAGCCCACCCATTTCTCATTATTTCTTATGTTGTTGCACATTTGTGACAAGTCAGGCAAGATTTTATGTATGTATTTATTTATTTATTTGTTTTCTTCTGGCTTTTGGGTGTTTGCAGCTGTTTGACTCTTTGAAACTCTGGTCATGTGTAAGTAGGAAATTTGCATCCAGAGGAACCGCCTATAAGGCCTGGTGCATTCAGACGGCCTGGGCAGACTGATCGGCGTCTGGCAATTAACATATACGATTCACGTCTCTCTCTCTCTCTCCCTCTCTCTCTCTCTCTCTGTTCTCACCTGGAACGCCTCCTGCCATGCAAATTCTCCCTCACTATCCTCTCCCTCACTATGCTCTCTCTCTCTCTCTCTCTCTCTCTCTCTCGTTTTCCCCTGGCAGTAACAGACTTTATGTGAGAGAGTGCACCTCAGTGTCGAGATGCACATTGTCCCTGCATCTTCTCATAAATCCAAACTTTCCCTCTCCTCCTCCTTCTTCTTTCCCTGTTATACCTCTGGTCACAGAGCACAAAGAAGGCACTGATTGGAGGAAGACCGTGCCGAGCTACACGCAGCCCGGCAGCGCCATGGACCTCGGGGCCTGGAGCATGCTGCCCGGGGACGAGACCCAGGAGACTCTGCCTAAGAATTGGGAGATGGCCTACACTGAGACCGGCATGGTCTACTTCATAGAGTGAGTGCGGCAAATCTTTATGCATTTTTCGAAAAAATTGCTCTCGAACATTGTTGAGTCAGCAGCAGTTTAAAACAATATTAAGCTTTGAATGCTGCAGTCTATATGCACTTCATTAAAGCACAGTCTGCTTAGACTTTTTTTTTTTCCTTTTTCCACACATGCAGCCAGTTCTCTTCATATTGGTAGCAGTGATTGTGAATTCATTGCAATATAGCTGGCTTCATATGTGAATAAATAAGGCTGTTGGTGGAAATTACGCTTTTTTTTTGTCAACGCTAGCTTATCATGTTGTTGAAACTCAGCTTCCTTCTAATTCGCAAAGTATAAATAAACACTGTCCAGCTTAAACCCACAAGTCTCACAGCCGTACCGCTCGCTTTTCACTTACCTGTGCTGTGCTAAATGTGGACACAGCCATAAATATCAGCTTTATAAATAGACCGGGGTTTGTAGAGCTAATCTGCAGGGCCGTGCCGAGTAGGACTGATGTTGACAGACCTGTGGCTGCACGAAGTCAAGACATGCTTTACATGATACCTCGGGCTAATGCAAATGACGGATAAGGACAAACAGAAAGGGCAGCATGGGACGATTGTGCTGGCTGGTGAAGCCATGCTTCATACGTAGATTGTCTTTTCTTTTTTTTTTATGTAGGGGATTTTTTAAGGCCAAAAAAGAGAGCAAAGAACCGACTCTATTTTGCTTCATGGATGGGACTGGAACAGAAACACATGTGCATGCGCAGAATTCATTGTAGTAAAATCTTATTAAACATCTAAATATTTGCATCTATGAAATGATTGCGCATGCACGTGTTTTTTTTTTCTTCTTTTTTTTTCCAGCTACCGTATACCTACTTTACCCGTATACTTAGTATCCTGAGTATGTTAGTTGGAATACAGTACTGTATGTGAACAGTCTTGGCTAATTAGTCAATGCAGGTACACTAAAGTATCCCATACAAGTACAGTATACACCGATCAACCATAACATTGTGACTACTGACAGGAGAACTGAACAACCTTCATCACCCACTATATACCAGTAAACCTGGTGACCAGATCATGGAGATCCAAGGCTCACCACGGCAACCGAAGGCCATCCCATTCTGTCTGATTCCATAGAAAAGCCAAAGCGGCGGACATTGCTGAAAAAGAGTTACGGTAGAAAGCCAGAGACTGTTCCTAACTCCCCAGATCCCAAACCGATTGAACACCCGGACAAACAGAGGCTCCCCCTGCAACCCACAACACACAAAAGACAACGTCCTGGTGCCAGACACCACCGCACACCCCTAGAGGCCCTGTAGATCCCAGTCCCGAGTGGCCAGAGCCGCCCAGGGGCACAAGGGGATTCCAAAACCTAGGGGGTTTCAATGTTAAAGTTTTTAATATCACGACTGATCGGTGTACGCCATGTTATTTTGTTTACACACAGCGTCCAAGTTTACAGCATGTACATTCTTGCTTTCGAGTTTACTTTGGCGATATGTTTTTTTTTTTTGTAATTTTATTCAGATTCAGGTTAGATTGAATGATACACACACACACACACACACACACACATCCTTTTGTGAGCTAATTAATCAGTTACAGATGATGTTCTGTACCTCTGACCTAGAATAAAGTCAAGATGTGGGTCTTTGACCTAAAAAAAAAACTTGAGAGTTTCTGATTATAACATAACGTATTGTCATTTTATTTTTTGGTTAATGACAACCAGTAAAATTCACCATTATAGGCAACGTAGGCTGTCTAGAAACATTTCAACATTTAATAGCCGTATTGTAGGATATGTGGAAAATTAGCCGAACATTCGCGACACGTGAATCAGGGTGCAGCACACTTGTCGCACGTTTGTTGCTAAGTCGTTACACTCTCGCGTCGCATCGATAACATAATCAGGCCTACAGTATACAGTATATGTAAATGTAGATGATCAGGCAGATGATCTGACCACAGTGTGCACATACCCAATCACACCCCCTCACACCACCTTCTCAGAGTTCAGTGATTGTTAAACATTAAAATATATAATAAACAGATTTCACTGAACTTTTCCAAGCTGTGCCGAGACCCGTCCTGGACAGTGTAGACTACTCTAGTGTCTGTGTTTAGCATTTATTAGGTAATCAATTAAACATGACTGGGCATCTACAAAATGAGAGATGGGATAATCATTAGAGACCATGTGGTGTCATAATTCCTGGCTGGAAGTTGATTATTTTCTTGGCTTTGCAGTGCGAGTGTTTTATGTCTCTGGCGTAGAGTCGTTCAGAAAATCGATTCATAGCTGCATATGTAACGTGAATCATCTGTGAAATCTGTCATGGTGCTTCTTCACCAGCCTCTCCATCCGTGAGCATTTTTACATTACAGCATTTTTGTCTGCACACCTGCCTAAAGCTTTTGCACACCACCGGACGTTTCATTGTCACTACCAAATCCTCATCTTGCTTCGATTCATAATTCATAGCAAACAATTCTAGATGTGATAAATCTGGCATGATGCATCAGAGCACCAGGTTTTTCTAATATATATTTAAAGCATATGGCAGCCACAATGTGTATAGTAGTATAATTGCCATTTGAGATGTTCTTTTCTTTTTTTCTTTTTTTTCTTTATCCCCCCCCCACCCACACACACATTCACACACACATCTTGCAATCCTAATCTTCACAGCTGTGGGAAAACTATCTGAAGCAGATTGTAAATCTGCAAGACTCTGCTTTAATTTAAAGAGAGAAAAAATAAGTTGTATATCAACCAGCAGTGCTACTCAATCCTCCCCTCTCTCTCTCTCTCTCTCTCTCTCTCTCTCTCTCTCTCTGTCTCGCTCTCTCGCTCGCTCCCCATGATGGAGGAAATTAATATTCTGTTCTGCTTTCCCATTGGGCCTTAAAGGCTGAAGCTTTTACTGCTTGGTAGTGGAGAAAGCGCTACACCTGTCATGCTCAGTTGATATTTCAAAGTCGTTTCTTTCTAATCAGACACCTTCTCCCTGGGGAATCCCGTTTGAAGCGCTGACTCTTTAAACAACCGCTTTGAGCAAGGTTTTTTTTTATTTATTTTTTTTATAAATACATCTGGGAAGTCTGGATGGATAATAGCAAATCCCAGCTTTGACCACAGCATTTTTCACAGCATAGTTCTGTGTGTGTTTTCTGGGTGAGAAGACACATAAGGTGTTAAGGTTCTCGCGTTAGCAAGCTAAACGAAATGCTAAAGCCGGCGTTGTTTTCAAAGTTTTCTGTTTTTTTTCCTTCTTTTTTTTTCACTTCGTCTCTTTACTTGTTTTTACTGTTTTTTTTTTGTTGTTGTTTGTTTGTTTTTCTCCCAGTCACAATACGAAGACTACAACCTGGCTGGACCCACGGCTGGCTAGAAAAGCAAAACCCCCTGAGAAATGTGACGAGGGAGGTGAGATGGTTTGCTTTCTATGACACACACACACACACACACACACACACACACACATACACTCTTGCACAACCATCAATTAAATTTCACTTAATGACAATCATTTTTAAAAAGATTTATTCTTTATACATCCTCAGTAAAGGTTAAAACACAACTAAGAGCTGAAAAAGGGTAGGTTAGCTGTTAGCAGTAAGCCGTTAAACCTCCCATCTTTAGCTCTTAAGAAACAGACAGTTAAACAGACACATAAGCCTGGTTTAATTTTTTTATTTTACTAATCAGGTTGAAATTGAGGATGGCATCACATAATCTCACTCTTATCCACACACATTTGATCTGTTCCTACTAAAAGCCCATGAAATTATCTGAAAGTTGCTTAAAGTTCCATAACTGTCCTCTTACTATGTTACCACTTCTCCACAAAATTACTATCCTGAAGATTTATCTGGCTTCAGCACACAATACAAGCCTTAATTAGCAGCTCAGTGTGTTTAATGATCGAGCTTAACAATCAGTCACTTTTAAAATAGTTACACTTCCAGCTTCAGGATCGGAAGTACATAGGAACAGATCGACACGAGCTTTAGGATTTTTTTTCTCTCTCTTTAAACCTGCTCTGAGAAAGAACACACGTCAGAGATAAATCTGAACAACAGAAATTGTAAAGAAAATGCATGCATATTTAAAGAAGAAAAAAAGCGAGAGAATGTGTTTTGTTCCACTAGGTGTCTGTAAGACTCCCCAAAAATGATCTAAAGGTGAATTTACATAGTCCTCGTTTAAAAAAAAAAAAAAAAGATTAAAAAAAAAAAGGAATTTGAGTTATTTAGCTAAGTGGTTAAGGCATTGGACTACGGTTCGGAAGGTTCTAGGTTCAAATCCCACGGCCACCAAGTTACCACTGTTGGGCCCTTGAGCAAGGCCCTTAACCCTCAACTGCTCAGATGTGTAATGAGTTAAAAAAAAACAAAAAAAAAAACCTAAGTTGCTCTGGATAAGGGCATTTGCCAAATGTCTAAATGTAAATGATACAGCACCCCAGGATAAAATCTGGGTTAAGGGCCTTGCTCAAGAGCCCGGTAAAGCCAACCTGGAAGGGGGCTGGGGCTTGAACCGCCAACTTTTGATGAGTAACTCAGTGCCTTATTCCTCTGAGCTACCACTGCTACCCCAGGTCATAGCAAGAATCAGGACAGCACTACTTTAGGCAGTTTTATTAGTGCAGGTGCTGAGGGACAATAGCAGAATGCATCGAACCATACTTTGCACTTCATTTTCTCTTTCAAAATAATAAAGCTGTGCATCATCTTACACCGTTTCAAACATGCACAGCCACAGTTATAGCTCAGTGACTAGTCCTGCATGGATGTACAGTAGAATGCTTCATCTGGGAACATACAGTAGTAATGACCAGGGACTTGAACTGTCCTCAATAATATAAAAAAGTGTGAGTGTGGCTTTATTTTTGGATGTTGCATAATAAACCGCCAACAAAAATACCTGCGTCCGGAACTGCTCTGGGACCGCTGTGAGTTAAAAACACTTTTTAACACTTCATAAACATAAGTTATGACCTAGTCTCTCACACACATACACCAAACTCTGAGCATCATCTTTGTTCCTGGCACACACATTAAAGTCAAACAGACAGGCAGGCACTGAGCGAGAGAGCGAACGTGACACTCGCGCTGTCTCGCTTTGCTAACGGCTCTTAGGGGCAGACTGGAGAACTCATCACCATGCCATCTCACCCCTGAAATCCTTGCACCATTCTGGCATGAAGAGTGTGCCTGTCTCACAGGGTTTTTTTTTTTTTTTTTTTTTTTCTCCCGCAGTGCGGCCAAAGGCAACTAATGACTCTCCCTAGTTCACGTCCAGATCTTAGTCGACAACTCGGCCTGTTTCTTTATTCTTCCTCTCCAGACTTCTTCTAGACTTTCTGCTGATGCACACAAGGAGCCAGGATTGTTGACTAGCTCAGAAAAAAAAAACATTGTTGGAGAACGCTTCAGTGATCTGATTGTGTTTTAATTGGAGCTCATGCGTCTTTCTGTTCTTCCACAGAGCTGCCGTACGGATGGGAGAGGATCGAGGACCCACAATATGGCACCTACTACGTGGAGTAAGTGATGTAACTGATTTGCATGTTTTATATTGATGTTATTCGGTTCGTTTGGGAATATGTTTCATCTGCTGAATGAATGAATATCATATAGCGACGCTACTGTTTTCATTGTGGCAGGGCAGTTTGTAATGCTTCTTGTATTACATAGAGATGTATTGCTCCTGCGCAAATCAGGAGTAGTGCATCTCTATGAGGATTATACCTTTGTGCCACCATGTGACCAAACCTGGGGTGAACAAATCAAGGGTGCAACCATGACATGTCACTTGATCGTATGCTTGTACTTTTTCTTTTTAGTTAACCTAGTCTGTTGATTTCTGTTCAACAAAAAGAGCAAAGTGCAATATCACTTATTCACTTATTCGCAAACCAATGTTTCAACCAAAATGAATGCAAGTTCAAGGTGTTTTTGGAAAGCATATACACTGCCTGGCCCAAAAAAGTTGCACATACTGTACACAAATATTTAATTCAGCCTCCTTTAGCTTTGATTACAGCACACAATGTGGTGGCCGGTTCATGTGTGAAAATGATTGTTCATGCTCCAAATAACCACTCTTTCACAATTTAAGTCTTGGAATATGCCTGTGCCATCAGGGAAGAAAAAAACAACACATTTATTGCTCTATTTTCATAATATGCATCATGCAATATGTCTAATGTATCATCACTTTAGTCAAGACAACTCAAGTCAAATTTATATGTACTGTACATGTATATTCATATATACTGTATATAGTAAGTTCTTTACAAGAATAAATAAAACATTGATTAAAAGCAAATAAATTGGGGTAAGGAACTGGAATGTCATTCAAAATCAGCATGGTATAAACCGAAAATAAAACTAAGGACAAAAGCATATAGAACATGGCTATAAAACATTTGATAAGAGCAACTGATATAAGAACATGTTATAACCAGTGGACACATTCATTCACATTAAACATAAAATATAATGTTTTTATTTTGGCCTTAAATAATGTAAGATCAGAAACAGCCCTAAGCTCAGATGGTAGAGCATTGCATAATTTTGGGACGGTGACCACAAACGCGCGATCACCCCAACGCTTATATCTTGAGTAAGAAATGACCAATAGTGCCTGAGTGGACGATCGAAGGCAGTGGGCATTAATACGTGGCAGAATGTGTTCAATTTAATACTAATAATTCGCTAAACCACGAAGAGCTTAAAAAATACAAACCGTATCATTTTAAAATTGATTCTAAAATGAACCGGAAGCCAGTGTAGTTCACGCTAAACTGAGGTAATGCGTTCATACTTTGAAGTGATCGTGAGGAAGTGTGCAGCAGCGCTCTGAACAAGTTGCAGTCTTTGATTTAATGACTGACGGATGCCTGTGAGTAATGCATTGCAACAGTCTAATCTTGAACTGATAAAAGCATGAATGGTGGTCTCCAAATCAGCACGACAGAGAAAAGGTTTCACTTTACTCAGCAGGTGGAGTTGGAAGAAGCTACCTCTCACTGTCGCATTTATATGTTTATCAAACCTAAGATCCTTGTCAGAAATAACTCCTGTTAACCTCTGTCTTTATGGACGAGAGATCCAGCCCATCATCACCACCAAATAAAATCAACTCAGATTTATTTTCATTTAAAAATAGAAAGTTTAGTAAAAAAAAAAAAAAAAATACCTTAACTTCCTGTAAACAGTGTGATGATAGTTGTAGGGGATTCGGTGAGTCAGGACTCAGGGGCAAGTACAATTGCACATCATCTGCATAACAGTGGAAGGACAGATTAAACTTGTTAATAAGAAGACCTGAAGGTAAAAGATAAATTGAAAATAAAAAAGGCTGAAGTATCGAGCCTTGTGGTACTCCGTATGTCAGGGAGATCAGGGATGACGGTTACCTCCCCACTCAGCAGCAAAACTTCAGTTACAAAGATATGATGTAAACCAGTCAAGCACCGGACCTTACTGTAGCCTTATTAGATCTCCAAGTTGAGTATTTAAAATGTTCTTTATGCGTTTCCCTTCTTACTCTTACAGTCTAGATTCATCAGATCACATGACATTGTTTATTATCATCAAACATAACTGTGATTTCTGCGGTCCATTTGTTTAAAAATAATGCAATTTCAAGCATTTGTGATCTCTCATGGTTTCTTTTTAAACCACATTTCTTCTATGAATTTTATGGTTCAGCACTGCCCTTCCAGGTTTTAGTAGTGTTTCCCCAGTATCATGCAGGCCAATAATTTGAAGCTTCTCAAATGAGGAATTTTTAAAAAAATTTTTTTTTTTATGGGGGCCAGTCAGTGTATTTATCCTTCTTCACTAGATGACAGCTTAGACTGAGAGGCTGATAATGCAAAGAGGCAGCAAATTAAGCTAATAACCTATTTAAATGTCAGATCCACCTGTGTATAAGTTGTCAGGCAAAGCGATTGAATTTAATACTAATAATAGCTTTAAGCTAAATGGAAGCAGCTTAAAGCAGTGTAAACCAGTTTTCATTTTATAATATGTAAAAAATAATTATATTATTTTATATATATACAGTATATGGACCAAATCAGAAACCGTTATTAATATAATTCGAGGTCTCTCGCGCTCTCTTCTTACTTTTCATATCTCTCTTCCTCTGCTCGTCTTTTCTCAGTCTTGAATAAGGAGGAGGGTGACTCATAACGCAATGCAACAAGAGCTCCGAAACCTCTCCGAAACCTCTCTAACCCACACACACATGCGTGCACACGCAAACATGCTGTTGTTTCAGCGTGGCGTGCAGCCCGTGTCGCTGTGCGGCTTCTGTTCATGCGTAAAGCAGTCACGACCCGACTTAAGACGAACTCGCGTCACACCGATTAGCTTAGGTCTCCAACTGAACGAGCTCATTGTACATACTGTAAAAGATGATTTGTGACTCAAAAGATCTGTCACTTCATTAGCATTAACCGGCTACTCTAATAGGAACATCTGCTCGTTCAGGCATTTTTCCAGTCAGCTAATTTTGTAGCAGCAGTGCAAGGCATATGCAAGACGTGTTCAGAGACGATTAACATTAGTGAACGTTCACACAAAACCTTAGAGTTCTTGATGATTAAGGTCAGAGAAGAAAAGTCAGACAGGTTTTGATAGTAACTCACATACCAACTCTTTAAAACCAGGGTGAGCAGAAAAGCATCTCAGAAAGCACTTGTACTTTACCCTGCAACAACACAAGACCAACACCAGGCTCCACAAATATAAATAGTGAAGGTTGGCAGGTGGGTTATTTTGTGGAACTGAAATGAAATTTTTACACAAATGAAAATTTCCACAAGTGAAAAGACCAATCTATTTTTTTCTTTACAGTCTGTAGAATGTTCTGCAGAGAGTCTAATTATCAAAATAAATTGACAAGGCCATCAGAGAAACCTGCATCTGGAGTTTAGGGAGATTAGCATAGTTTTCTCATTTGCTGGTTCTGTAAAGCGTGAATATCCACTTTGTTGTGATGGATTGCTTCTTTTTAAGACGTGTCCTGTTTGCCTGCAGCCACATCAATCAGAAGACACAGTTCGAGAACCCTGTGATGGAGGCCAAGAAGAAGCACGTCCACGAGGCGCCCGCGGCGAGCCAGCCAGGACCGACGCCCTCAGGTAACAACCACACGAAACACCACGCTGATCATCTTAGAAGCATCGGTTCACGCGTTCATTTAGCCATGAACTCGAGCTACAGCTGCGTATGCGCCGACATCAATCGCGAAAACACACTACAGTAGCGTGCAACCGAATGTGTTGAGAAGACGTGAAACTCCGGAGCGTCAGGGTAGAGCGTGTCAATTACAGGAGTGCCGAAAGCACAAATGTTTCACAGGCAGCCAATTATTTTTTTCAGCGCGCACAAATGATTGACTCGGATCGCGTCACAAGTTCTATCAACCCTCTGTGTCTTTAACTAGAAGAGACAGGATTTTCGATTCGGGCTGTCATCGGCATTCGAATCAAAGTTTGCCATGCTTTTCGAGTGTCTTGTTTTGACGCTGCCGGGTGATTTCGAACCGGTCCCGTCTCTCTAAAAGCCTTGCCTCTCTAAGCTTTCCCTTTCCCAGCATGCTCTTTTTCTGGATCCTCAAAGCTCAGGGTGTTATTTTACTGCTGAAAATTGAGAGTGCAGTATACTAACCCAAGAGCGGGAATCTTTCAACCCTCATGCAGATGCTTTTTTTTTTTTTTTTTTTTTGCTTTCATACCAAAAAAAATCCCCAGCTCCATCAAAAGTGTCGCTCTCCGCGCTCTCTCATGGATTTGTTCCGCTCTTGCTGAAAAACCCCAGACACACTCAAATTTATATGCATATTCACTTTTTTCTTGAGTGAGTGCTTGTTTTTATTGTTATTGCTAAGCAAAAACAGAGAGTGAACATTTCACTCTGTGTGTGTGTGTGTGTGTGTGTGTGTGTGTGTGTGTGTGTGTGTGTGTGTGTGTGTGTGTGTGGATACACTAGACTAGCTTTGGGTGATGGCACTGTAGCTGGATCTACAATTTTGGGTATATTTTGAAATATTAAAGAGTAAAATTATATCTTGCAGTGTAACGGTGTTACAGAGTAATGGTGGTCGTCATACTTTGTTGCCTTGTGGCATCATTACTTTGTTTTTAACTACAGTTTAAAGTAAAATTTTAAATAAATGCATCTGTTGTAATGAACTGAAATTGCATTCAAACATTTCTACATTTTGTCCTACGATTATACCAATTTGATCACCTTTAGCTTTGATTACTGTATGCAGTGTAGTGGCCAGGTCATGTGACAAAATGATCACAGAACCACTTTTTTTTTTTTTTTTACAATTTGATTCCTGGTATTTGTCTGCGCCATCAGAGAAAAACCGCCGCAGATGTTAGTCAATTCAATTCAATTTTATTTTATTTGTATAGCGCGTTTAACAATTGACATTGTTGCAAAGCACCTTTACAGAATCAAAAGAAAAATTATGGTACAAAAATTATGTGCAAAATTATAATTATCAGGTTGTCCCTAATGAGCAAGCCGGTAAGGAAATACTCCCTGAACTGGCAATAGGAAGAAACTTTGAGAGGAGCCAGACTCAACAGGGAACCCATCCTCATTTGGGTGATATCAGATAGCAGGAATTGTTGTGCAGTCATACTGTGTGCTAAGCAGCTGGAAGTTCAATATAACAGTTGATGTCCTTAAGTTAATCCAGTTCATTATTGAAGGCTCAGGTTAGAGTGTAGGAAATTCCAGTCATGAACTATCGAGCGACTGCAGTCACAAGTCCTCAGAGAACAGCTGTCTGCATCAGCCAAGGTCAGGACCATCTTCATGGTAAAATGGAACCGTCCCTGGTCACCACACGCATCCCAAGCAGACCAGGCGGGGCCTCCATGAGGCGAGATCTCCCACCAGGTCAGAGCGCAGAGGGCAGAGGGGGTCTGGATCACCAGCAGCTTATAAGTATTTATATTATATTATAAATATACCATATTGTATAAGGTATAAGTACAGTTTATTTAGTGCAGAGTGGAAGCAGGAACTCCGACAGGACTAACTATGACAGCATAACTAAAAGGGAAGAGCCAGAAGGAAACAGACATGATGGGGGAACTGGAATGTAAAGCAACCAGTCATTTCACCATCAACAAACCTGAGTGATCAATGTGATACCCTGGTCATTCAGTACGTTCAAGTCATCATTTTATTGCCATATAATGTTGCTGAGCCTAAACCCGAGCCACTGAAGCAAGCCCAGATCATAACACTGCCTCCAGAGTCTTGTACAGTGGGACAGTGGGCACTATACGCTTCCCTGCTTACCCTGATGCACCCATCACTCTGGAAACGATCAGTCTCAACTCATCAGACCACATTACTTTACTCACTGCTCCAAAGTGTACGAATGGAAATGTGTGTGTGTGTGTCTGTATGTATGTATGTATGTATATACAGGTAGGTATTGTATTTTTATATATATATATATATATATATATATATATATATATATATATATATATATACACATACAAATACACACACGCACGCACAACAATACCCTTGTTCAGAAAGTAATTTATCACAGTATTGATCTTGTATCATTATAATTCCCAGCAGTAATGACTCCCAGCACGACTGGTGAATATGTAAGATGTTTGACCTTTACTTGTTGGAATCTTAATTAAAAAATTTTTTTAGATAAAACCTTTAATTAGTAAAATCTAAACTCACACCTTTTTCCACCTCTGTCTGTCTGTCTGTATCACCTCACATGTTACAGAAGGTAGAAAGTCAATTTGAACTATGCAGCTTAGGGTAAATTATTTACACACGTGGACAAAATTGTTGGTACTCTTCGGTCAATGAAAGAAAAACTCAATGGTCACACAAATAACTTTAATCTGACAAAAGTAATAATTTAAAAAAATTCTATGAATGTTAACCAATGAAAGTCAGACATTGCTTTTCAACCATGCTTCAACAGAATTATTTTAAAAAATGAACTCATGGAACAGGCCTGGACAAAAATGATGGTACCCCTAGAAAATACTGAAAATAATGTGACCAAAGGAACATGTTAATTAAAAGGTGTGTCCACTAATTAGCATCACAGGTGTCTACAATCTTGTAATCAGTCAGTGGGCCTATATATAGGGCTCCAGGTAGTCACTGTGTTGTTTGGTGACATGGTATGTATCACACTCAACATGGACCAGAGGAAGCGAAGGAAAGAGTTGTCTCAGGAGATTCGAAAGAAAATTATAGACAAGCATGTTAAAGGTAAAGGCTATAAGACCATTTCCAAGCAGCTAGATGTTCCTGTGACTACAGTTGCACATATTATTCAGAAATGTAAGATCCATGGGACTGTAGCAAACCTCCCTGGACGTGGCCGCAGGAGGAAAATTTATGACAAATCAAAGAGACGGATAATCTGAATGGTAACAAAAGAGCCCAGAAAGACTTCTAAAGAGATCCAAGGTGAACTTCATGCTCAAGGAACATCAGTGTCAGATCGCACCATCCGTCGTTGTTTGAGCCAAAGTGGACTACATGGGAGACGACCAAGGAGGACACCATTGTTGAAAACAAATCATAAAAAAGCCAGACTGGAATATGCCAAACTACATGTTGACAAGCCATAAAGCTTCTGGGAGAATGTCCTATGGACAGATGAGACAAAAATGGAACTTTTTGCCAAGGCACATCAGCTCTATGTTCACAGATGGAAAAACGAGGGTGTCTTGAATCTGTGCAGGGTACAATGAAATCTCAAGACTATCAAGGGATTCTAGAGAGAAATGTGCTGGCCAGTGTCAGAAAGCTGGGTCTCAGTCGCAGGTCATGGGTCTTGCAACAGGACAATGACCCAAAACACACAGCTAAAAACACCCAAGAATGGCTAAGAGGAAAACATTAGACTATTCTAAAGTGGCCTTCTATGAGCCCTGACCTCAATCCTATTGAGCATCTTTGGAAGGAGCTGAAACATGCCGTCTGGAAAAGGCACCCTTCAAACCGGAAACAACTGGAGCAGCTTGCTCATGAGGAGTGGGCCAAAATACCTGCAGAGAGGTGCAGAAGTCTCACTGACAGTTACAGGAATCGTTTGATTGCAGTGATTGCCTCAAAAGGTTGTGCAACAAACTATTAAATTAGGGATACCATCATTTTTGTCCAGGCCTGTTACATGAGTTCATTTTTTTTTTATAATTCTGTTGAAGCATGGTTGAAAAGCAATGTCTGACTTTCACTGGTTAATATTCATAGAATTCTTATTTATTATTACTTTTGTCAGATTAAAGTTATTTCTGTGACCATTGTGAGTTTTTCTTTCATTGACTGAAGGGTACCAACAATTTTGTCCACGTGTGGGTGTGGGTGTGTGTGTGTGTGTGTGTGTGTGTGGGTGTGTGTATGTATGTGTGTGTATGTGTATATATATATATATATATATATATATATATAAAGAACAATCAGCCACTTGAGCTCATTTAAGCGTGTAATTATAGTACACAGTGCTCGAGTGTGTGAGAGCATTTATTTTATGTAATAAAACACTTTATGTTCCAGCTAAATAATTACCTATGTTCTTATGCCCTTGGTTTTTCTCTCTTGTTTTTGTGGTATTTATTTTGCATTACTTAATTCCCAGTGCTCCCTGTACTGCTGTTCCCTACTCTATAAAACCCAGAGCAGGTGTGTGAGACGGCTGCAGCCTCCTCCTGCTATATAATGCGCTGTCCTCAGGCGAGCGACATTAACACTTGCTGATGCTTAGCTAGCAGTCTGATCGTTATTATAGTTGACCGCTGCTGACCTCAAGCTCCAGAGGCAGCCAGAAGCTGATGTCATTCAGGACACACACACACAAGCAGACACAAACACGGAGCAGAGGACGAAATGGACCTCAAATGCATTTCAAACCTCAATGTCAACCTGTCAGCTGAAAATCGGACCAGCCAGGTTAATTAGATCAATATAGCCATTACATTTCACTTGGACTATATAAAATTCACCCAATAGTCGTTCAAATATATACAGTTATTAGGGTATATTCGTATATTCAATTTAGAGCCCATTACTTCCAACTGCTTTCTTTATATCTCCATATAATCTCCTGCTACACTATTGCACTCATCCCGGCAGGTCACCAGTGCTTGGATAAAATCAAGGTAGAAAGTTTCTAGCCTGCTTCACGTCTGAAATTCTGGCCTCCTAGGAACTACTTCATTGGCCCAAACATGTGGAAATGGCTTGGAATGAGGTCAGGACTGTACAGCGGATGTTTTACTGCAGCTGGAAGTCTTCTGTAAGTGTCTTAATTCGCGAGAAATTTCACAAGAAGTGGTTTGACCTGTTTGACCAGCTCAGTGTTTTCCAAATTGCTCCACAGGTCCCTGTTTAACACATCTGAACCAGGTATTCAGGCAAAAAAAAAAAGAAGAAAATTCAGACATTCTGGCATTTGCGGTACTTCCATGCAAAGATTATTTGACCAGATTTAGTTATTTACCTGTATTCTGGATCATTCATGTTTACATTTACATCATTGAACATTTCATTTTGATCATCGAACCTATTTGTCATTTATACTCATCCATCCATCCATTCCACTTACCCATCCATCCATCAAATCCAACCTGCTTATATATCACACTCATCTATCCAAACCACCCATCATCCAACCAATTTATCTGTCCCTCCACCATCTATACACCCAAACCGTCCATTCAGCCATATAATTCTTCAGAGTTAAAATCCAGTGCTGGGTTTTCAGTATTCAGGATGGATGAATGGATTGAATGAGCAGACTGAATTGATGGATGGGAGGAATGGATAGTTGTGTTAATTTTATGGGTTGGATAGGTAGATTAGTTAATTGGAATGATGGGCGTGTTGGATGAATAAGTTGGGTGGTTGCTGGTTGCAGAATAAGTTGTGGATAGATGGGTTGATTGAATGTATGGGTTAAATAGGAACTGTAGGTGTGGTGGGTAGGATGACTGAAATGGTGGATAGGTTGGATAGATTGGTTGCAACAATAGTCACATGTAAATGTAAACATGGAATTTATACATATATTTATATTTGCATATATAATTTATAAATTCATATACTGTATTTTATACATAGATATGCAATACAAGTTTTTGTTTAATCGAAGATGAAATGTAACAAAACCATGTTACATCAAGCATGCAAAGGATCTCATTTTAAATTCAAATGTTTAAATTCACTTTCTGTTTTAGAGCATATTAACAGACGTGCCCTCAGTCAGCTCATTGTATTCCAGTGTAGCTCTCCTGGCTTGAGCAACAGCGGTACAAATATGTTAAATCAGAATGTCAGCTGCAGTACACTTACTGAAATGTTTCAACATATAACCTCACTTATAGGTTTTGCTTTTTTTTATTTTATTTGTGCAGTTGTGACAGTGATTCATATTTGACCTACCTTACACACACAGACAGACACACACGCGCGCTCTGGTTTCACACTGGCACCTTTAATTACACGCTGACATTTTATAATCAGCTTGCCTTGAGACAGACACACTCATTCTCTTCGTGATGAGTTAATCAAGTAGATGTAAACATCATTCTGTCTCTCCCCTCACTTTGATGTACACGTACATGCACACACTCTGTCTCTCTCGTCTCTCTCTTGCTCTCTCTCTCAGACACAGACCCAGACTCGACATCTTAAAATAGTTACCAAAATATTAGTATCTGATTGCATTTAAATATCAATTACCCTTTAATTGAATACTGTTGCAGAACATTAGCACTTTGTATCATATTATTAATGATGCTTGTATATTGCACAGTGTCTTAGTGGTTAGCACCGTCTCCTCACACCTCCAGGGTCAGGGGTTTGAATCTCGCTTTATGGTCTGTGCTTGGTTGGTTTCATTCAGGTACCTCAGTTTCCTTCCACAGTCCGAAGAGATGAGCTGTTTCTAAATCGTCTGTAGCGTGCGTTTTTTCATTTTTTACATTTTTTTTATTATTGAGGTCCTCAGCAAGATCATTTTTAGCAGTGACTGCTGGTGTGCAGTCACAGGTTATCGCAGGTAACCAATGTTTTATTGATGATGGTTTGATCGGATGGACGGACGGATGAACACATGGATATTTTATGTAATAAAACCTATATTGCAACTAATCACAGAAAATGCAAAGAGCCGCTTTCCTGCTTTCAAGTGACACACGTGTCTCTCTACCAAAGGATGTAGGAAATAACTGTAAATAACAGTATTAGCATTCGCTTCTATCTTTCAGCATTTTAAGCCCAACCCTTTCGGCTGTTTGTGATCCTGCACTTCACAACTCATTTACAGTTACGCTCTTAGCAGCAGGGTCAAAATGTTGACCCCTGTTAAAGATCGCCTCTAGTGAAACATGCTCATTTTCCATTTCCTTCGTTTTTTAATCTCATTGACTCTGTATAGAGCAAGGTCAGCCTGTATGTGTGTGTGTGTGTGTGTGTATGTGTGTATGTGATTTCATCATTCATTCATTACAAAAGACAAAAAAATGAGCAATCATTCCCACACAGACCCGAATGTTTTCTCTACAAATCATAAACGCTATCAAATGCTTATCTGTAATGATTAATATTGCATCATTGTTTTCCGCTGAAGGGTTCCGTTCGGGGAATAGATCGTTTTGGCATTCAGCATGTTGATACATAGAGATGAGTTTATTTCACACTCCGGCTGGCTATCAGCCAAACCTGCTGGCCAGCACTCTCATATTAAATTAAGATGATGCACGTGAGGTTCAGCCTGCCGGTACTTTTTGCAATAGCGCTTTCTAATAAACCCGACAATATTCCGTCCACAAAAGTCAGTCCAGAGGATGCATAAGACTGAGTTATGATATTAGACATGACGAGACTAAAAAAAATTCCAACAATAACGCTGTGACAGACGTCAGCATAAATATTACCGTATATGCAGCAAAGTATTACATTTATGAAAAGTGCTCTTCAGAATTATTGGCACCCTTTATTTCAAGCTTCAGGTAAGAAAGAATGATAATCGGAATTGTACCAACAACAGTGCACAAATCAATATTAATAATTCCGTGTACGTTGGTGGTGAGGTTGGCCGTAAAAATTGTGTAATCAGCTTCATGGCATCTGGGAAAAAGAAATGTTTTTAAAATGATATACCAAAAAACAGAGATATGAAGTTACTTGGTTGTCACATAGCACTCTAGTCACCATGCAGTTATTAAAACTATTTGGATTGGGGGAAAATCCTAGAATACATGTTGGTTTAAAAAATTTTGAGTGTGGCATACATGGAAATTATTATTGTCCCTGTGTCATTATTTCTACCTTATACAGTATGTGCAGCCATATAACAGACACAGAGCATTCAAGTCAAAGGGGGAAGTTTGATTGCGCAGAATACTAGAACATTTATGAGAGTAAAAGCTCCCTTTATTCCTCTATATACAGTGGAACCTTGGATTACGAGCACAATTTGTTCCGGAAGTGGGCTCATGTTCCAAAACACTCGTAAACCAAATCAACATTTCCCATAAGAAATAATGAAAACTCAAATGATTTGTTCCACAGCACCAAAAAGTTAATACATAAAAATAATTAATACAATCTATAAAATGAAAATAAAACAAATTAATCTGCACTTTACCTTTAAAATACTACAAATAGATCCCGACAGATAAGTGTTTCCGTTGGTGCGCGCAGGCACCGTGGGTGTGTGTGTGTGTGTGTGTGTGTGTGTGTGTGTGTGTGTGTGTGTGTGTGTGGAATTAGCCCCTTCCCTCTCCTCGTTTTACACAGTAACACTCCTCTTCCCTCTCCCCACCTCGCTTTTTAAGTTTCACTACAAACACACACACAACGGAAACACCGTTTTAACAGGAAAAAAATAAATCTCTCTGAGACTGGCATGAGCACATATTAACAGAATCACTTTTTAAGTTTCACAACAAACACACACACACACAACGGAAACACCGTTTTAACAGGAAAAAAAGAAATCTCTCTGACCTGGCGTGAGCATACTAAGGGAATCACTGCTGTAAAGTAAAAAAAAAACAAATGAACCAGCACCTTACCTTTGAAAAGAATCGCAACAGAGCATAGTTTCTGTGTATTTGTGAAGCCGGGGAGGGGGTGAAAAGGCAAGAGAGCGTCTGTGTGTGTGTCTGTGTCTGTGTCTGTGTGTGTGTGTGTGTGTGTGTCGAATTACGCGCGCACATGCAACCATTTAAACCACGTTACTCGCAATCCGAGGTTCCACTGTAATCCCCTGCCACATTAATGCACTTATCCCGGTTTCACTAGTGCTTGGATACCATCAAGGTTGAAAGATTTCGCAGTATGCGAGAGCCACGATCGAACTGTATGCTTCACTTTTGAAACCCTGGCCTCCCAGGAACTCCTTTACTGGCCCAAAACATGTAGAAATGGCTTGGTGTGAGGTCAGGACTGTACGAGGGATGCGACAATAACTCCTAGCCGAGTTCCTGTAATGTGTAACGGTTGTGTGTACAGTTCCCACAGACAGATCCGCCTCTTCTGCAAGTTGATGACAAGTTATCCGTCAATTTTCAAGGATCAGGTGTTCCACTCGCTGAATGTTCGCAGTGTGCTCTGAGCCACCTCGGTCGGGATTATCATTCACGCATGTACGGCCTTGTTTAAAATTTTTATTGCGGCTAAGAGTCTCTTCACCGTACTGTGCTTGAAGTGTTGAATGTCAATCGGTTTTAATCCTTCATTCACCATAAATGTCATCACGAGTCCCGGTTTGACTCGAACACCCCTCGTATATTTCTATTCCTATATTTACCACCTCAGTATACATATTTATTCATGGATTGATAAAGTGGCATTTAAAACTATTTTAGGATTTTTTTTTTACTTTTTAATCATTGATTTTTAGATGCATGAGGCACAAAATTAATGGTACTATCTAAACTATCCAAGATTTCAGATTAATGCTTGTCATTCTGGCAAAAAATACTTTAATTTTTTTGCTTTTGCTCTATTTTTCTGTTCCATGAATCATTTCAAATTCCTGGTTATCATGGTAATAAAGCATGTTATTTCCTCTCATGAAAGAAATCACACACTGTGCGCTAACAAAAAAAAGCAGTACTCGTGTATTCGGTCTCTCAAGGTTACTCGGTCTCTTTTCATTTTTCAAACTTGCTTTTGCGATTAGAGCAACAATTTGAATTTGAAGAGAGGGAAGCAGATGACATTAAGTGCCAGTGCTGTACACTTGCAGATTTGATTGGGGGCTAATAATGATCTTCCACAAGCAAGCGCTAGTGCACCTGTAGCTGAAGGCAAAGAGGCAGGAGGGCAGCTTTCGGCATTGATACTGTTCATGCAGCCGTGTTCTGTAACTTATCAACCCCTGAAGGTTACATTAAATACTATATAATATTCTTAGTGTTTTTTTAGTTTTTTTTATTCACACTGTATATAAAGGGTTCTTTAACTATTTCAAGCTTTCAATTAGGTACTTCATGTGAAAGGAAAATCTGATTCTTTTAACACTATATATATATATAGTGTTAGTTTTTTTCTTTTTCTTTTTTTTTCCATTTAAATTTCCGTTTAAATCACATGCGTATGTGTCATGCAGTACCTGTAAATAATGAGGGCAGTACAGCACAGTGTGACATCAGCCTGACCTACAGCATGTCTCAAATTACTTCCACTTGTCCTACTTCTGTACAAACCTACACAGTTTGTTTATTATTAACACTAATTTATCTATTACAATCAGTGTTTTGAATAATAATAATATAAAAATTATATCTAGCCTTTTAACCTAGCAAAAAGTTATTATAATCTCCTGCCACACTAATGTACTAATTGATCCCATCGAGGCAGGAAGTTTTTTCTGCGCCTGCGCCATCATCCGACTGCCTGCTTCCCGCCGGAAACTCCTTTAACGGCAATTTCATTTTAGTAGGCAAAAACAAAAAAGGCATTCTGTCTCATACCACCTCATAGTGCCCACCGCACCACTTGTCACATTCGCCTTATCCTCATCTCCCTCCAAGCCGTTTGCATATGATTTTTGGGAGTTCCTAGGAGGCCCGCGTTTCAGACGTGAAGCAGGCAGTCCGATCATGGCTCCGGTGTACTGAGACAACTTTCTACCTTGATGGTATTTAAGCACTAGTGAAATACTGGATTATACTGTATATAGAAATAAAAGGAGTTTTTACTCTAACTGGGTAACTGGGTTCTGTTATTCTGCACAATCAAAAGTAGTGGTTTGACTTGAACGCTCCTCATATATTGTATTAATCTATTCTATTCTATTCTATTCTATTATTAATAAAAGCGTAATTGGACAGAATAACAATACAGCATGTTTTTGTCATATTTTTCCCCGAAGCCCATCATGCCAGCTCTGATTGCATCAGAGCGGTGTTTGACTGTGCTCAGAGTCGGATCTCTGTGGAAACATCCACCTACACAGTAACAATCTGTAGCACCTTCCTCAGCCCCTGGTGCAGCACTGGTTAAATAAATCTCAGAAGACCGAAGTGTCATTACCCAAAGCTATTACAGTATTTATTTAGCAGTCGTTAATTAACAGTGATTAAGCTGAGCAGAGCTATTCATATGCTGGTAATTAGTGATTGGAATGAAATAATGACTTTAATCCACACTGATATCTTGAGTCCTCCCACATTCTGTATCTTTGGGTCTCTGTGTGTCTCTCTATCTGTGTTGTGTGTCTTTCTTTTCTTTCACTTCCCCTGTCAGTGTGATTTAATTTTATTTTTTTCAGTTTCTCTCTCTCTCTCTCTCTCTCTCTCCTTCTTGCCCTGTCTTTTCTAGGTCACGCTGGTATCATGTTTCTCATGTTTCTCACGTCTTTCCCCTCCCTTTAGCTCTGTATTCTGCGTCTTGACCTCTCGTTCTCTCGCTCTTTCAGAGGACGGCTCTCTGAGGGGTTTCACACGCGACCCGTCGCAGCTACACGGGACGATGTTGCGCACAGCCCTGAGGAAAAGCACGCAGGGTTTCGGCTTCACCATCATCGGCGGAGACAGACCGGACGAGTTCCTGCAGGTGAAGAACGTGCTGAGGGACGGCCCCGCGGCGCAGGACAACAAGATCGCCCCTGGTAGGTTTGTTTAATCCTAAACAAACAAAGTACAAATTTAATCATTCAGCTCTTTGTGTGAACTCTCACTCATGGAATTACATAAGTAAGGCGTCCAACACTACAGTTTCGGTTGGAGCATTAATACATAGACACTTTGGGCTCAGCTGTGAGGCCTGTTTTTAACTGATATTGGACCTGAAATGGGACCTTTAAATTCACAGGCGTACCTCAGAATGGCACTGGTGACTTTTTACATTTTTCAACGTGTTTGCTAAAGCATCAGCTGTGGAAGGATATAACCCAGGTCACGAATGCTATTGCAGCTCCTGATGTTGAAAATGAAACTGCTGACCAATCAGAATCAAGATTTTAGTGATTCAACCTTCAAATAAAAGTAAATTGCAGTAATAATAATAATTTTTAAAAAAAAAAGTAAATTATTTAAGGCTATAATTAAAGATGCACTAGTTAAACAATGAAAACTATCATTGACAACAATCAAGAATAACTTTGTAAATGTTTTTTTTTTTTTAATTAATTATATGTCTATAATAAAACCAGGACCATTTAAATTATTTGACATTTTCTCCCAAACTGCACAAGGTTACTGGACTTTCTCCAGGTTACTGGTCGGTAGAGACTGATGTACGATGTGATCAGAATCGTCTATTTTTCCTCTGACTGAGCCATGACCGATCACGTCGGACTTAACCGATTCTGTACAGAGTGCACAAGCTCCTGAGTGGTGTGACAGAAACGCATTTCTATGGCGTAAAAACATAAAACGTTGACGGCACACTGCAAACATCTAATCATGCACGTTTGCGCTTAACCTCGTGTCTCAATGCACCTTCCTGGGTTGATATTTCTAAAACTGCCTCCGGGTGGCCCGTTTTCTCTTCAAACTCTGAGAGAATTCGTCTTGAACGCACTCGTTACACACGCTTACACCAGCCTCACAATACCACGTGCGCTAATTAGTCTCGAAACATGCGTTAGAAGAGGAGCGTGCCTGCATTATAAGCTGTGAGCATCCACCCACATGCTCGAACTTCCCAAAAGACCTTGCAGACATTTGAGGCTGTAAAACATCACCGTTTCTTTATAACTCTACAGACGGTACGCTCTAAACTATTCCCACACTGGTACGGGTGTTTAGGAATATTAATTATGGGGGATGACAGAGAGATTTGCTGGTCAGTAAAAAGTTTACTTTTTGTTTAATTACATTTTAAGTTAAATGATGAACTCTTGTATTTGAAGTTAATTTGTAGGTTTTAAATGCTGCGCTTGTTTGTTTTAGTGAGAAGACTAATGTTATCGTGAACTGGCTACATTTAATTACTCATGTTTAATTCAGCCGTGTAGCTGGTGAATAAAGCCGAGGTATAAAAGTTTTGACAACTTTTTAAAATTATTTTAAAGGTTCAAGGTCTTAAAATTTTATCAAAATTTGAAAAAAGTAATATTCAGGATATTTATCAAATATTGATGCTTACACTATTGCAATATTAATCAAATCGAAACCTGGGTCTTGTAATAATATCGGGTGGTAATTGATGATTCCCATCTCCCTGTTGAATGCTTTTTATTATTATTATTTATTTTATTTTATTTATTATTATTTTTTTTTATGACTATGAAAATTCCACCAGGAGGGTGAAGGTTGTCATGCCTCGAGACACGAGGTAAAGCACAGACGTGTATGATGGGTTTTTGCAGTGTGCTGTCCACGTATTACATTTTTCTTCTACCGTGCTACACACTTTCACTATCTGACGCTCTGTGTACGTGTCTGGAGTGCCGCCCTCGAGATGCTGCTGCCCAGAAGCTTTGTAAATAATCAAAAACTGTATGTGTGTGAATGGCTGTGCCAAGGGAACTGGCATTACAACATTACAACTGCCCCGAGCGATAATTGCGCAGTGCTAATACTCACCGCCGGCCATTACAAAGAGTGTAAATTAATGTCTCCGTACCAGCTTCCTCGGGGGACTTCAGGCCACGCATTTAATTGAAATAATTCAACTAAAATGTAAAACTGATGCCACAATAAAGCTTGCTGCGTTCTATCTTCTGACCACAGGAGACCTCCCCTGTGGCACTGCTCATAACAAGGGGAAATTCTTTAAATACACACTCGACTAGTTTGCTGTCTTTCCAGACTAAAGTATTGGAACGGTTCTTTTGGACACCTTGAGACAAATTTTTGAGTTGAGTTCTTGACTAAGAAGACGCTCCGTAATGATCTAGAATTGATGATGAAGCGTTTTAAAAAGAAAACCTGAGTTGATTTAACAGAAGAAAAAAAAATTGTATATAATAGAGGAGTTAAGACTGTGTGATTTATTTTTGCCGTACCACGTTACATTTTCTTTTTCCTTCTTTGCAGCTGATGGAAAATAATTGATAATAGGGGCCTCCGAGTGGTGCAGTGGTAAAGCGCTCGCCCTATCATCCGGAGATCGCTGGTTCGATTCCCAGGTGATGCTGTAACTTCTCGCAGCCGGAGGTCTAGAGGGAGCCGATTGGCCGAGCTATCTCAGAGGGGAGGGATGAGGGGTACTTGGTGCTCCCACATTAATCATGGCTCTACAGCCAATCAGGGGCGTCTGTGAGCTCTCGCAGATGGAAGGAGCGGATAGCGCTGTCCTCTGAGTGTGTTACATGGTTCGGAGGAAACACGTGATAGTCTTCGGCCTTCCTGGCTGAGTGGTTGTAGTAGCCTTAATGTGGGACCCCCCTAAGTGATGGGGAGGAATTGGACACGACTAAATTAGGGAGAAAATCGGGGGGAAATTCAAAGAAAAAAGAAAAAAAAAGTGGAAGGTTAACTAAGTACCTTTTAATATATATATATATATATATATATATATATATATATATATATATATATATATATATAAATAAATAATTGGTAATAGATTAAATGAGCTTTAAAGGAATATTTAGCTCATACTCAATGCTCGTCTCTTACTGGTATAATAAACATCCGTGCATACGTGTACTGTGCGTGTAAAACATCCTTTATTTAGTGCTTGTATACAGCGCGCATGTATTGTTTATTATAACACGTGTGTGCCGCATATAAAGCAAAAGCACAAGTCTCATTATAGAGGTTAAAGATCCATTTTCTCTCTCTGTGTCAGCCTGTGTGTGTGTGCGCGAGTGTGTGAAACTCAAATAAGAGGGGAGGAAGGTTTACTGTGTAAGACGAGAGGAGGGAGAGGAGAGGGGCTCATTCGTCCTCTCATCTTCTCTTACTTTAGCTTCTCACAAACGCACACACATACACATGCACAGCGCAAACGGAAACACTCTGTCGGGATTTATTTTTATTTTTTTTAAAGGTAAAGTGCAGGTAAATTTGTTTTATTTTTTCTTTATATACTGTTTTATTTTATTTTTTCTTTATATACTTCTTCATCAACCATTTATATACTGTATATACTGTATATACTTTATATACCCCCAAAAAATTTATACATAAAAATAATTAATAAATTATTTTTATGTATAAATTTTTTGGGGGTTGTGAAACAAATAGAGTTTCCATTATTTCTTATGGGAAAATTTGCTTTGATTTACAAGTGTTTTGAAATACGAGTCCGCTTCCGGAACGAATTATGCTCACAATCCAAGGTTCCACTGTACCTGTAGTGTTCGGACTGTTTTTCAGACTGAGGAAAGTTTTTTTTTTTGATGAAGTGAGTCTCGCCACAGCTGCGTTCTCACCCTGGATGTAGTGGAGCCTAAAAGGAACGTGCTATCCGCAGGCTGCAGGTGCTAAGTGGAACGTGACACATTGAAATGTTTAGCAGGCTCTCAGTTTCCCTGAGTCCTGGCAGCTTGCATTTATTTTGGTTCAGCATCATCATCATCATCAAACAGGGCTACAACAAAGTCACATCCTGCACTTTCTTATTGTGCTAAAATTTTAAAAACCTGTCAGTCTACATGTAGGTTGTCTAATGCGCCAACAACCTTTCAGCAGGTAAAAAAAAAAATGAGATGATTGGTTGCCAGGGGATAACTGTGAGTAAGTGAATGAAAGGATAGAAATGGTCCTGGCTGTTAGACACTTTGAAAAATTATTTTGCAATTATTATTGTCTAGAAACCTGGACCTTCAAAAAGATGTAACCTTAAAATTTTTCATTATCTGATGAAATTTTTTTTTTTTAACTTTCCTTTCAAAAAGAATTTTTAATTTTCATGCCTTTGAGTTAAAAAGTGAGAAAAGAACTGGAGTGATGTATATTTTTTATACTCAAAACAGCATGTGTGTGCGTGCGTGTGTGTGTGTTCCAGCTGAAACAAAACTCTGATCCTGCATTCCAGCAGCTTGATTTTCTTTTTAGGTCTCTCCTTTTCCAAACTTTGTCTGTCTCTTTAAAGCTGTAAATGAACTGCCCCCGAACACCCCCTTTTTTGAAGTGCATTTTCCTAGCTAGTCAGAACACAGGATTCTGTAACATCCATGTTCAGTTCACCTTATTAAGCATTTCCAACCCCTTTTTTCATGATTTTCATGATTTATACTGAATTACAACATCAATCATTGCGACACTAGCCAACCAGAGGAAACTGTAAAGTCACACAAGCAGACGTGGGTGGACAGCGTTTTTCCTCAGAGAGAAAACACTGCTTTGTGTGTGTGTATATATACACATGTGTATACATCTGTATATGTGTGTGTTATATATACATGCACTATCAGTCAAGATTTTTGACTCAGCTTTTATTTCCATGGTCTTTCCAGAGTTTTTTTCTTTTCTTTCTACACTGTGGAAGGTATACAAAATATGCAGTAATCATTTTTGAACAGTTTGAGATTCGTTTGAGAGGTCTTGCTTTCCTGGGATGGTCTGTCTGCATGGTGCTTGATGGGTTTTGCAAATGCACTTGACAATACAGTTCTTGCAAGAACTATTCCAGAAAGGCTGACGTTTGTAAAATAACAACTGACTGTTGCTGCTGTTGTTAATTAATTACCTGACGCCATACGTGTTATTTCATAGTTTTGAAATTTCCAGTATTGTTCTAGAATGTAGAAGATAAATCCAAACTTGTGTCCAAACTTTTTACTGGTATTGTTTGTATACATATGTGTATGGACGGACGGATGGATGGATAGACGGCTAGACGAATATTGACGGGGAGGGTGTCCTGGTATATGAGGTCCCAGTTGGGGGGACAGATCTGATTTGCTTGTTTAAGCTCTGACCAATATATAAATGGGAAAAAGAGAAACATCACGGAATGTTTAGAGTTTTGTTTGTTGTGCATCCACACTGCACACCCATTTGAATGTCCGAAAATGACTACAAAGAGAGTTTTGCATAATAAATCCACCTTAACCCAATCTCTAGACCTTACAGTGTGTTCAAGCAGGAATTCCATTTTCTTAGTTTTTTCTAGTCCCAGTTACAAGTTTGGGTCCAATTTACCTCTAGTGTTGCAACTAAAGGTTATTTAATATTTCAGAGTGTAGTTTTGCTGAATTCAGTGTAACTAATCTCAGCCATATTGTTAATCAGTACGACTGCAAATGTGATTATAGCTTTAATACATCAGTTCTATGAGCAAGAAATGAATATAGAGTAAGTAACATTTCAGAGACGGTATTGCGAAATGTTTTGTTTGTGTTTTGGTAGAAATACAGTAGATTCACAGATACAGTCTAGATGGTTTGGATATTACTGTTAAAGGTACTTCTGGTAAAAATGACATGCCTACCTTCTTTCAATCTTTATCCGACAAGCTTCTGTATTTACATCTAAAGTTACATTTCATAAAATAAAAAAAAATTAAAAAACGGAACATTTGAAGCTGCTGCTGATGTCGCTAACACTACTGCAGTACTGTAATATTTCATGTGGTGAACACACACTACCCTGTGTGGTTATAGTACGTTAGCTCTCTGCTTGACCAATTAAACTAGTGATGTGTGAGAAGGGAATGAAATACAATGGTGTGTTCTGTTAAGTGCTGCATAATTATTCACATCAAAATCAAAATCGCAGTCAAGACCTGTGCAATTTTTTAATCGCCAAAGGGAAAATTTTTTGTCAAGTAATATACGCATTTATATCTTTTTTTTTTTTTTTTTTTCCCTTTACATTTGAGATAAATAAATATTTATATAGTTTAAATCGCCCTATGGGCCAAAATACGATTATCATGATTATATAATAATATATATATATTTTTTTAATTGTGCTGCCTGAATTCTGTTATATTAATGTAATAATTTAATGAAGGGGTAGTGTACAATTAAACCAAAGTTGATCATTTAAGCATTGCATTTAAAAATAAATAAATAAATAAATAGACGCTTGGTTATACTTCAGAATTTTTTTTTTATGTGAAATGGAAAAAAAAAAAGGTGGGGATTTTGGAAACAAATTGTGTCATTGAAAATATTAAAGATTTATTGTATATTTTTAGCTGACCTTATTGATCTACCATCGTACTTCTCAGTCCTGCGTACATGATGATGTGATGTGAGAGAGAGGGACGCCCTTGCTGATGGATTAAAGAAGCGCAGTGTGTGATTTCGGCTTACTGAGGTGCTCCTCGCAAGCTTTTCTTTTCAGTCGCGGTTAAGTGCCGTGTCATGAGATCATCACTTTTATTGCTCGAAGCACAAGTCGGCTTTTAACGGATTACTAGAAGCGAAGCTTCGTACGGTAGGTGAGATGAGTGCGGTATGTTGTGATTAGCTATTGTGGCGTTGAAGGTTACTGCTTACACGCCGGCCCTTTAAGATGATGTCAGCAGTGTTTGTGAAATGGGATAAGCAAGGGAGGCATGTCAGCAGGTTTCTGAGTGTTCTTTGGAAACTTGCACTTTTGACACTTGGCTCTGCTTGACAACATGCTTTTCTTTTTTGAGTTCCACTTCAACTCACTTAAACTTAAACTGAGTTAATGTTATTGGTATGGAGGATTAAAATGCATTCTGATTTGCAGGTAAAATGACCATCTCTTATATAATGTATATGTACTTATTACAGATTTTCGTAATAGAAATTAATAGAAAAGTTTAAGATTCTCATTACAAGTGTGTTGAGTTCTTGTTGACTGTGTTAGGAATTTACATGTTCTGAGAAAAGACGTCAAAAAGTGTTTAGAGACGTTTCATGCTTCTCCTAGGTACACTGTTTGAGACATCCAGTGAAAGACACGTTTTAAAAATAGGGTTATTTATCCATGGTTTGGTAGATAAATGTCTGTGTACCAAAGCGCTGTTGAATTCACAGATCTGATTTGTTAGATACAAGTTTGTGTGCTTGGTATGGTTTCTATAGTAACAACACGCTCACAGGAAACCTCCATCATAACCTAAAAGTAATCTAAACTTACCTTAAACTAATATAACCTCAACTTAGCATCATTATAAAATATGTTTAATAATAAATAGATCAAAAAAGTCATATGTACTGACAATATAGCTTACTGAGTTTAGGAATTTCTAAAAAATTGTCATCATTATTTACATAATGAAAGTAAAAAAAGTAATAGATTTGTATAGTTTAAAGGGAAAACAATATATTGTTCTATGATTGTATGTAGCTGTTATATAACTTGTTTTATAGACGTTGCCCAACATTTTAAATGAAAGTGATGATAAAAATAAAAAAAAGGTGCGGCGACGTTCTTTAATAAATGATAAATTGTAGTTAGTTATAAAAAAATATGATAAAAATTGCTGTAGTATAAAAGTACTAAAACTAAATTTTTAGTTTTCCCAGATGATAATACCAATGTTAATTAATTTCCTTTAAAAACACGTTTACACACACACACACACACACACACTTGTTTTTAAAGGAAATAAAAAACGTGTGTGTGTGTCACACTTGTTTTTAAAGGAAATTAACTAACATTGGTATACACACACACACACACACGTGGTGTTCAAGTCAAACGGGGAATCTGTCTGTGGGAACTGTACACACAATCACCAACACCACTTGCACGGCTGGGAGTTATTGCTCCATACAGTCCTGACCTCGCTCCAAGCCATTTCCACATGCTTCAGCCATTAACGGAGTTCCTGACAGGCCAGCGTTTCCAACATTATCCTCGCAGTATGATCATGGCTCCGGCATATCGAGAAACCTTTCTACCTTGGTGGCACCCAAGCACTAGCGAAAGACTGGGATAAGTGCATTGTGTAGCAGGGGATTGTATAGAGAAATAAGGGGAGTTTTTACTCTCATAAACTGGGACTTTTGATTGTGCAGAGTAACAGAACACAGTTGTCTCGAACACCCTTCGTATGTGGATAGTTGCTCTGCTTTAAAAATGTATGGAAAGCTGCAACAGCAGCGACTTGAGTTGCTTAACTTTCCTGTTCATAAACAATGTAGGTGGGAAGCATACACACCCTCTTGGTGCAGACTTTCCCTCTGCGGACTGGAAAATCATGCTTAAGTAAAGTGTGTTTTCCAGCTTCCCTGTAACTGTTTGTATTTGACACACATACTAAGAGTTTGTCAATGACTCATGCGGGCAGGTGTGGTTTTAAACGGTCCTATACAGTATGTTATTGCGAAACCTTTTTTGTAATAATTTTAATTTTTCCCTGTGCGCCATAAACACATCAATATTCTTAAAATATATGATTTTTCTTTTCTCTTGTATTGTTATAATAGAGAGGCTCTCTAGCTCACCGTCCAGTTTCTTTTAGTGGATGTTAATGTTCAAGGAGCAGACCTCAAGTGTACACTCCTATTCTTTATCCTGCTAATAGGCTTCTTGGCAAAGGGAGAAGTATTTTGCACATCAATATAAGCGGATGACTTCTTTGAAATGAGTCTTCTGGAACCTGTTTCAGCCCTGAACTGGAAAGTGCTGATTCATTATTTCGATGTCATGAGAAATCAGTCACATGCAGTTCGGCCTGTTTTCCTCCTGCAGTCCTGAGAGAAATGAAGGAGTTTAGAGAGCTGCAGAAGTGGAAGTCAACTTCATCATTTCTCAATGGCGGGGAACGGAGTGATCTTTTAACCTGTAAAAATCTGCAGACTGTGACGGTACCTCATGCACACGGCTAAAACTCAGTTTTGATGTCCACGAAATGTGATGAACATTTTGATTGAACTAAATTAGCTTTAAAACAGCTTTACTCTTAACTTTAATTATCAAACATTCACAAACAGCTTATCCCTTGGTAGGCTTTAGAGTGCCAGAGTACTAAAGCTTCGTTCTAACTGCAAGCCCAAAGATTTTTCATGATAAAAGTGATGACTGAATAAAAAAAAATAATATCCTGAAATTGAATTTAAGAAGGGATTTGATGCTCCTGCTCCTCCTCTGTCTCTTCACTGTCCATCAGAGCGACAGTCATGGTGTCTGAGCTTAAACATGAGGAAGCGTGCAGATAGCCCTTTCCTCTAAGCGTGATAAAACAAGTGCGGACGTTCATAAAGATGCAGTAGGCTCAAAGGGAGCATGCATCAGCCTTCAGACTTCCCAGACAGAAGATCATTTATGATACAGGGAAAAGCATTGTAGGTGGACAGTAAAATGTCCCTCGGTGTGGAATGCATGTTTCTGGTGCCATGTTATGGATAAACCTTATTTGATTTGTGTGATTCATTAATAAATGTTTATTTGAACACGTCAGCTGTAGTGGAGGAGCCTTCTAGGCTTTAGCTCGTGCCACACACTGTTCTACAGTCCTACATGTTCCAGCCTCGGACCAATCACAGCGAGGTATTCAAATGAAGCTCTCGTGACCCAGATAGAGAGATTTTGAATTTGTAAATGGAGCGAGTGTGTACAGATTCAACCTTTTTTCTCATGTGTCTTGTTGCTGCAGTTTCTTATGGTGTGTAAAACGGTTTGCATTAACCGGAAAAACAAAAACCTTTATTCAGGAAGAACAGAATGCAATGGCAGCGTCTTAAGGCGCTGAAGGATATATCATGAGGTCATTGGAATAATATCTTTTTCCAATGATTTTTGTTCTCTTTACCAGGTGACGTCATCGTAGACATCAATGGCACATGTGTGCTGGGTAAAACCCATGCCGACGTGGTGCAGATGTTCCAGTCAGTGGCCGTGAACCAGTACGTGGACATGGTGCTGTGCCGAGGCTACCCCCTTCCCGAGGACGCCGGTGACGAGGCCGCTGGAGAGGTCGCACCGCCAGCCAATCAGCACCTGGTTTTACCCGACGGCCGACAGGAAGACACCCCCGAGCTCACTCTGCTGCAACCGGAGCTGGTGAGCGTGACTCTGGCGAAGGGCCCGAGCGGATTCGGGTTCGCCATCGCCGACTGCCCGCTGGGCCAGAAGGTGAAAATGATCCTAGACGCTCAGTGGTGCCGCGGCCTGCTCAAAGGCGACGTGATCAAAGAGATCAACCGGAGGAACGTGCAGACGCTGAGCCACAGCCAGGTGGTGGACATCCTGAAAGAGCTGCCCCTCGGCTCTGAGGTCAACATGCTCGTGCTCAGAGGAGGTAAGAGCTTCCTCCAGTCTCCAATAAACGGACGGGTCCATCAGAGTGCGAGGCGCAGTTTAAAATTAAAGCAATGAAAAGCAATAGGCGGGCTCATTTTAATATGGTGAATTCTCCAAGCTGTCTCGTCAGAAGGGGTTGATTAATATTCTGTAACACCAGTTTCGAAGCACTTGGTTTAATAAATTGTTGTTTCTATAGCAACAACTCCTTCCCAGGCACTTGTATAACCCGAGACTAATGATAAATACATTAAAGTGATAACTGGAACTTTCGTGAATATTCCACAACATTGAATGTAACTATAAATTGTTGAAAAGTGCATAATTCACTTTAATAACACATAATAACACATTAAAAATCTAATCAAAGTAAATAATACACTACGGACTGCACAGCTGTGCTTCATGATCACGTTCATTTCCTAGAACAGAAATAAGCTCAGGAGTTTTATTCCTTACATGACATCAATAAGAAGTTTTTTTTATTTTTTTTTTATGGAAATTTCAAACTGGTGCATTTGAAATCCTAAAAAGAAATGAAACATTAAAAAACATTTAAAAAATAAAAAAAAACATATTGAAAACTCCACAAACTTTCTTTTGTAAGTGGAATATAAAGAAAAAACAATGCAACACAAATGTATGAATGATGACTCTCATGTATAGGTGCCGCCTTTTTAAATACATAACGCGGCACGGCTCTGTGGAGAATCTTCTTCACACAAACCACTCACACGTTCCGTAGCTGTGCTTCTCGTTTGCCAAATGTTCCACGAAAACCTGAAGGACTGTTAAATAGCTATCGAAAGAAAACAAGAACGCTATATGTTTGTACCTAAGCGAGAAAAAAAGTGCCGATAGAGACACATCCAGAGAGGTGAGAAGAAGCACGAGTGGTGGGAGGGGTTAGGTGTGTAGAGTGAGCGTGTGTGAGGCAGCGATAAAGCGTCGAGTGAGAAGAACAATGCGTTACTGCGGGGTCTAAACTCTGCTCTGTAACTCATTTATTTCCTGTATGAGCAGAACTGCAGCACTCAAGAGCCGCTTTACAGCCGGTCACCAGGGCAATAGCGTAATTATTTTAATGACAATGGTAATAGCGACATGGATGATAAACACTCCGAGTTGCGTCTAGCTCATCCTTGCTCTTAATTATGCTCAAAATAGGTGCAGCAGGTATAAATGAGCAATCTTAGAGGAGCACTTTTTTTTTTTTTTTTATAGCTCACTACTGTGTGTGAGGTGAATTGTAATCGTAATGAAAAGGTTGACAAGCCCACCACTTACACCCAGTCAACCCTAAATGCTTGGTATGCTCCTGTGTGTGTTGCCTAAAATGGCAGCTGTGTGATGCCTAAAACAGCTGTTCCTAAGGTACCCTTAAGATTGTAGAAGTACAGGTAGTCCCCAACTTACTAACATGCGAGTTAAGAATTTCTGCAGATATGAACAGACCACGATTCTACAAACATTCACGGAATTAGCTCACGTGTATTGTAAAAAAAAATAGTTTAGACACTGCAGTGCACCAGATACCAATATTTACAATTATATACAAAACGGTTGGCCTCACCAGTTTCAATGAATCAGTCCAGAAGCACGATAATAGAACATGTCTGTCCTGTAAAGTTGATGGTGAATAATCCTAATTTCGGAAAACCAGTTCATAGTCCAGTACAGTGGAAAACAGTTCTGAGACAAAGTTGAGTCCGGAATTCCCCTCGCGATTTAAAGGCGCAGAGACAACGCTGTTACATGGATACTACGTGAAACAGTCTGTTTACACTGTATATAGGCGTCAAAGGTGTACAAGACTCACTTTGTGGCTTACGAACAAAACCCGTGCGTAAGTAGGGGACGACCTGTATAAGCCGTATACTGTATATGTATATATTTATATCCAGTGACATAAATTCCTGTGCTTACTGATGTCATGTCTGGAAAAGTAACTGATATGACTAGATGGTGAAAATAGTTAGCGATTAATGCGTAAGCATTATGGCAGGGGTGTTGGATACAGCCTACAGGTCAAGATCGGCCTGATGAACTTTATTGCCATGTAACATTGCTGAGTCTAGACCTGACCAACTGTATCAACCCCAGATCATAACACTGCCTTCAGAGGCTTGTACAGTGGCCACTATGCATGATGGGTACATCACTTCATGCGCTTCCCTTCTTATCTTGACACGCACATCTCTCTGGAATAAGGTCCAATGCCTCCTAACAAATTGAAGCCTTTTTTCTGATTAGTCTCACTAACAGCTCACAAGCCCATGATTGGCTGATGTGGCTGTGATTAATGTGGGAGTGAGAGTCTGCCATTAGGCTGTAGCAAGACCTGGGAATCAAACTCGCAATCTCCAGATGATGGTGGGGAGCACTTTACTGCTGTGCCACTCGGCTACTTTCACTATTAAAAATCGTTCTGATTTTTATTTCTACTATGGAACTTCACCAAGCATTTAAGTCATTTCTAACCACGCTCATTTTTCTATGATTTATTTTTGATCCAGAAAGTCATTCTAATGTTTGCTTTGCTTAATGGAGGCCAATAATTTGACCATTCTGAAATGGCAATTCACTTTGGCCAGGCAGTGTAATTTAATGTGGCTCATTACATAAAAAGACTGACTCCCTTCATTAATGTCTATGAATAAATCATTTTCTTTCATACATTTATTGGTTCTACTGCATAGTCTTTTCTTTTTTTTTTTTTCCCTGAACAATAAATTTGAGACCAGAACACCAGATTACACACGTCAGAAAGCAACTTTTCTGTTTCTAGGATCTTCACTGAAATTCTCATAAATTCTTTAGCTATAACTTAGCTATGCTTTTACCACAAGACACTGCTGGAGAAACAGTGTTACTATCATAGACCTTAACATCGGTCCTCCGTTGTGACTTGCTGTAAGAGACGGGTCAAATTTGTATGTTTTTGACTTATGTGGGTCAAATCCAAGAGGATCGCAATAAAATCAATTCTGACAAAGAAAACCTTCATAGTAAAACAATGGCCTGAAAAAAAATAAACATTACATGATTGCACTGAAGAACTTAAAGGCCGTGTGTCCATGAATGCCGAGGTGGCTCGAAGCCCAGTCGTTCTCGTGAAGATTCCGAGCGTGGAATGCTTTGCCTTTGAAAATCAAAGGATAACTTGTCATCGACTTGCAGAAAACATACATCTGACAGTGTGAACTGTACACACAATTATCCACCAACATCTCTTGCAAGTTACAGGAACTCGGCTGGGAGTTATTCCCACATCCCACCTACATTCCTCATCTCGTTACATGCCATTTAAGTGCGTTCGGGTCATTATCCGAGTTCCTGGGAGGCTAGTGTTTTAGACGTGAAGCAGGCAGTCCGACATGGCTCTGGCGTACTGAGAAATCTTTCTACCTTGATGGTGTCCAAGCACTAGTGAAACACTGGGATAAGTAAATTAGCGTAGCAGGAGATTATATAGAGGAATAAAGGCAGTTTTTACTCATAACTGTGTGCTGTAATTTTGCTAAATCAAAAGTCCTGGTTTGACCTTAACACCCCCTGTGGATGTATTTCCATAAGGGATAAGTCTTATGAAAACAGACGTTTTAGACTTATTCATAAAATAACATTATTTATTATCAGCTATTTATAGTTACATTTTCTCTTTCATTGGCGTTAATATGAAACAAAGTATGTAATGTAAACTCGCATGTATGGTAGATTTATAAAACATTGACACTAAAAATGTGTGAAGCACATGTTATAACCGGAACACCATTATTAGTTTGCTAGAAGAGTGTGAATAGTGTGCATAATAAGATACAGGAGGCATTTCTCTACATAGAGGAACACACACCGCTGACAGCACAAGGACGGTGCACAAACCATAGAGGATGTTATTTCTTTACAGCCATTAAACCTTATGGAGTTATATACTTACAGGCAAGTCAAAACTGGAACTGTGTTATGATGTACTGCAACATTTCCCTTTAACTGCCGGATGGAAACAGGGAATTAACGATTACGTGAGAATGGTTTAAGCACTTGGCAGGACTGGGCAGGTCACCTGACTCTCGATCGACCCCGTGTTTACATATTCAATTATTCAACCACAAAAATGTCTGGATCCTTTGTGTAACCTGATCGCGCTCTCTCGCGTGCACGCACGCACGCACGCACACACACACACTCACACACACACACAAGCTCAAGCTTCACAGAGTTCTGTAGCTTTATGAATCATATCATTCCACCTTCAGTTTTTTTCCTCTCTAATGTCAATGTGGGTTAAACACAGTGTGGTGTGTACTGCCACTTAGTGGTCTATTTTATTTTATTTTATATATATATATATATATATATATATATATATATATATATATACACACACACACACACACACACACACGTACACACGATACATACATACATATTTCTGATTCAAGAAAATACTCTTTTTTTTTTTATTGTTGTTTTATAGCTTTTATGAAAAGCGGATTAAATTGACTTTTTTCTGTTACATTTATCTGTCACAGACAATCCATACATGATGACTAGGGAAAATCATATCTGTTTTATTATTATTATTAATGTTTATTATTATTATTATTATTATTATTAAGCAATAATACACTCAAGGTCATGCTGCTGTGCATGGCGCTAAGTGTAATATTATCGTCAGACTGATATTGCTTTTATACAACATTTCTAAAAACAATTTATTATCAACATTTTTATTTTCTCAATTATACACAGCAAACCACACAGAGAGTTCAGAGGCGATTCGAAACGCTTCGAAGAAGTTGCTAAGGAGACAAAGTGTTGTATCCGATGTGTTTTCTTGCTGAAAGCGATTCCGTCACTGGTTGTCAATGCTGGTCTTTGATATAACCACTCATGGAATGACTCTCATCCAATCAAATTAGTGTTATATAATAATAACTAAAATCTTTCATTTAGATAAATCTTGCCGATTTATATCTCAATTGAGCTCAGGTGCATCGTTTGCTTTGAATGTCCTGAGATGCTTCTAGGAGTTGACTGGAGTCCAACTGTTCCAGGTTCAATTAATTGGACATGATTTAGAAAGACACACACATGTATGTGTGTGTTTAAGTTCCTACAATTCACAGTGCATGTGACTACAAAAGACAAGCCATAAGCAAGGATGTAAAACCATTCGTAAAGCTTTAAACACCTGGGCTCCTTCGTTGTGAGATGGAAGAAGTTTGGAACCACTGGGAGTCTGAGTGAACTGACCATCCAGCCAGACTGCTCAGAGAGGGGATCAATCAGGAACTCGGTGACCAATCAGATCTTTAGAATATTTCAAGACAGTTACAGGGGAACCTACTGGAAGGGCAGAAATACTCCGATAGGTCTGTGTCAGTATGGCTGGGGACTTCAATGAGGATGAAGAATTCAGTTGGTCCCTGTGATGAAGCAAAGTCGGTGGTTGTGTTTTTCGGTGACAGGAGACAGGGAGGGTGGTCAGAATTGAGGTAAATGTAAATAATAACAACAATAGGAGATTTCTTGCAGACCAACGTCTCCAGACTGCACATGCCGTCAGACTTGGTTCAAGGTTAAACTGTTAGCATGAAAACAATGCGAAGCGTACAAGCGAACTGATGCTGGAGCGGCTTCAGGACAGGCCCGAGTGGAGACCTGAGCATCGTAGAACATCTGTGGAGACGCCTGAAGTTGTCAGATCACAGATGCTCCACAACCTCATAGTGTTCAAGAGGATCCACAAGGACCCTCTAAAATCTGGCCTTGTACAAAGCTTGACTTCTTTAGTCGAGAAGATTGAAGAAGCTGTAATTGCTGAAAAAGCTTCTTCTACAACATACTGAACAGAACACTTGAACACTTGTCATTTCATCCAACCAAAAAAACAAACCCACTGTAAATATAACTTAATAATAACTCCAGTTGTACAGCGTAACAACCGGCTCCTTGTGCTCGTCGGAAATCCTGTTAGACGTATTGTTATTAGTGTCAGTTCTTTCGAGTGTACTTGACTCACAAAATAAATGCTCTTTTCTGCCCTAATTCCCAAGCTTTTAATCTTTTTTTAGTCATTGCCCCTCCAGTCTTCTCCCCTCCTGACTTGTTCTGTTCCCCCGTTCTCATTTTCTACCTCTCACTTGATCTCTCCTCCCGCAGGTCAGACATCTCCTGTGAAGTCTCTGAAGCCCGTAAGTTCATCTGAGCACTTTTAATCACAGAATTGTTGGGAATGAACACACACACACGCTTCAGGGTTTGGAGTTTAATGATATCAGGCTGCGCTCTTAATGATGACGCGTGCGCTGAATAATGAATCGGCAGCGCCGTAGCAGGGCTGAGGCTCAACACCGTGCTACATTATTCACTAACTCCTAATTCTCAAGGATTTATTCGTGGAACATTACTGATGCAGGTTTGAGTCTAACTGGTCTAGTTTGGTAAGATTTCTGACTCTAAGGCACAAGCTTTAAGCACTGAAGCAGCTGTGTGTGTATTTCTCAGAATAATAATAATATGCAACAAGCCTTTGCTATGTTTGTTGTCGTTAATATTTAATATTTCCCGTGTTTGTTTGTGTGTTAGTGTGCCACGGCAATGCCAATACAGATGCCAGTGAGCCAGAAGCACGAGTTGACCACCACTACACTCGGCACTGACAGTCCAAGTCCCGTTGAGCCGCTCGCCCAGACGTTCCCCCAGACGCACCCCCAGACTCTGCCGCAAGCCCTGCCTCAAGCTTTTCCTCAATCAGTCCCTCAAGCTCCTCCCCAGTCACTGCCCTTCCCTCCTAACGTGGTACGCTCCAACTCACCCAAACTGGATCCATCCGAACTCTACCTCAAATCCAAAGCCATCGTTGACAGCAAGCGTGAGTAACATTCGCATTCAGCACACCAGAACAGAATAATACACTGTAGCCTGCAGTAGTAGTTCATTTAAGTATGATGATGGATACGGTGATTGTGTTTAATGTGCTATTGTCATCAGGACCAGCTGTATACGTCCACATTTGTGGTCCAATCATGCGGCACCAGCGCAGTGCATAAAATCATAAAATCCAAGAGCTTCCAAACACCTCAATGATCTCGAATGATTGTCGGTGCCAGATGGCCCAATATGAACATTTTCAGAAACTGCTGATGTTCTGCCATTTGTTCTCTTGAGCATAGTTTACACAGAATGGTGCAAAAAAATATCCACTGGACAAGAGTTCAGTTGGCGGAGCCACCTTGTTGATAAGAGAGGACGGAGGTGAACAGCCAGACTGGTCTAAGTTCACAGGAAGGCGTGACTCTTTACTAGCACGCACCGCAGAAAGTAAATCTCAGTGTTGCGTTTAAAATGATGAGACCGACTGAGATCCCAGATCGGTTTAAAAAAAACGAGGGAAGAATTATTACATCCAAACGCTTACCAGCCAGCTTTAAAGTGGTTGCAGACTGGGAAAGAGAGAGACAGACGCATGCATGCATGATGGTGTCTGAATGTTCTCTCTGGTTTATTCACAGAAAAAGATGTGTATAAGAGCAACACTCAGTTTCCTGAATGTACTACATCAAAGCCTTTCGCATGTTGTATAGAAACAAAAGGGTTCCGGGGAAACAAAAGGCTTCCAGCAAGCCACAGGAAGTATTACCATATAAGGAATGAGGAGGTGGATGGCGGGGAGCATGGAAAGAAAAGCCTGGGAAATTTAACATCTAAGGGAAATGTAAAAAAAAAAAAAAAAAAACCACTTAGGTCTAATTGAAAATATTTCAATTCTAGTCCAACATACCTAAAAAAAAAAAAAAAAAAGGGATTAAAACAAAGCGAATATAATATTAGTAAGCCCATTTCTAGACATCTTTAACCAAGTATTTATTTCAGCATAAATTTTAAGCATGACTAAATGCTCAAAACAAGAATTATCTTCCAATAAAACAAGAAACTTGTGTTTAAAATTTACTCAAAATTGACTTATATTTGGTTTGTTGTAATCTTATAGTAAGAAATTATAGATTAGATGTCCATGCAGAATTTGACTATGATTTGAGATGCTATCACTTTTTGCAGTGTGGTGAGCAGAAAATAATCTTAGAACATTTAAAATGTCAAACAGTGAGGTGTGTGGAAGACCGCATGCTCACAGTAAACCGGACATTTGGAAAAGAAAATGGAGAAACAAGACATATATTTTCTTTAGCTCTCGGGTATATTTTGTGCTGCTGCCATGTGATTGGATAACGATTGCGCAGGTGTACGGGTGTTTCTACTACAGTAGATATTGAGTGAGATGTCCTGATGTAGACGCTCTGAGGGAGGACTTTGTCGTAAGTTGGTATGGTATAGTAGAAGGTGAAAGGCATTGCAGTTAATGGAGGCATGATGTAGTATAATAGTACTGTAGCAATCTGGTGGAATATCTGGTATGGACTAGTGGTAAGTGATCGGATGGTTGTAGATGCCGCAGAAACCTTAACACTGTTTACTCGTACCTCCAGCTACCAACACCAAGGAACTGGACGTGTTTATTAAAAGGAACCAGGAGTCCGGCTTTGGCTTCAGAGTGCTGGGTGGGGAAGGAACAGATCAGCCTGTGAGTGCTGCCCTCTTCTGGCACATTTCTTAACCTGCGAAGTTTTCATAGGAAATATATTGTTATATCTAGAAACTAAGAATAGTTAATTTTCTGCCAATTAAGATGCCATAAATATATAATAGACTATTTCTATTCTGACGAATCAATATATACAACCGAGTATTGTTCATAACAGAAATAGTTAAATCCCTGTCTTCCTCTCCATAGGTGTACATTGGCGCGATCGTTCCACTCGGAGCAGCAGAGAAGGACGGCCGTCTGCGGGCGGGTGATGAGCTCATGTGTATCGACGGAGTGGCTGTAAAAGGAAAATCCCACAAGCAGGTCCTGGAGCTCATGACCAACGCCGCACGCAACGGCCAGGTCTTGCTCACAGTGCGTAGGAAGCTCGTCTACGCAGGTGTGTGTTCAGTTGTACACACTTGTTTATTTACATACCCACGTCCTATTCAGCCAACACTGCCTGGTACGAGGAAAATACTTGCGATGTCGATGTTTATAAGAAAACGCATCCAGAATGCTGAAAGAGTCCAAGGGACGGTGAAGGCAGGTTATAAATACAGAACATGATAAAAAACAAGACGTCAAACATGTCCGCCTGCTGAATGCTGAAATCATACAAACATCTGCACATTACATTTCCAAATACATTACAAGATGCAGATTTCTACCCATATACTTTCTATCTTCATTCCCTTTTTAATTTTTTATATTTCTTATTCCTTCCTATCTTTCCTGTTACCTTTCTAACTTTTTAAATTTCATTTCTTATGAATAATCTTGTACCCTTTCCGTTTCTTCCTTCTTTTCTTTAATTCCTTCTTTTTTTTCTTTCTTTTTTTTTGCTCACGTACGTTGACTAATGTAAGAAAAACAAACCTGTGTAAAGAAAAATTAAATAAAATGTGGTGTGCATTAAAACTGTTAAAAAAATATTTAAAGTGTTGACAAAATAACACACATTTATCCTAATTGTTATAAATAATAATAGCCATTAGTACCATACCATTAGTATGTGTGATATGTAGATGATTATAATGTTTTTTTTAAATCTAAATAATATTACTGACTCTTGGTGAAGTAGCGCGAAGCTACTTACTAATAGCATTCAGCAGGAAGGCTCGGTGTGCCGCTCCAGGTTAAACATATGGAGCCATTCAGCTCTTTGCACAGCCTCTAGTCAATGAGTTAATGAGTAATAATGGGTTTGGCAACGATGCTCGGCTCCCTGACGACGAATGTGTTTGTCCTTCATGCAGAAGGGAGAGAGGATGACGGCGGCCCAGCTCAGGCAGCGCCCCCTCAGGTCAACGGCTCCCCCAGAGCTCCTCACGCAGACGCTCCCGCTGTGACCCAGCCAGAGCTGTACGACGTCACGCTGCAGCGCAGAGACAACGAGGGCTTCGGCTTCGTCATCCTCACTTCAAAGAACAAACCACCACCAGGGGGTGAGAGTAAACACCAAAAGTTTCAGGAGGTCTCGTGTGCCGTAATCATACTGTAACTGTATTATTGAAGTCTGTATGATTTACATCACCATTACAACATCAGACGAGGAGTTATAATAGCTGATAGTGGCATAAGCAATATTTAAAAAAAAACAGTTGAAAAACGATCGTTTTAATGTCTGCATCCTGTGTGTAATTGTAGAGGTGAGAGATGCTGATGTGATATTACACTGAAAATGGAAATGAAATCCTTCCTCCCAGTGCATGTTACAAGCGTTCAAGCATCAAAGTGAACAGCGGAAGATGCTCTATTAAAGAGAGCAGGGTGACAAACCCATCAGGGACATGTGTGTCTACTACTGATTTATTTAGTGTGAAGGATAACACTGTGCTGTACATGGCATTATGACAGCAATGACAGTGAAACAGTAGCTGGAGGGATGATTTCATGCATGCACCGATACAGTATGTTCATCCTGACGTCAAAACCAAAGCCGATACTATGAATCTTAGCGTTTCTATACATATTTATACAGCATATAAAGTGGTGAATATGGCGTGTGAGGCATATGATATCAACATCTGTCCTGTGAAACAGGATTCATTTGTACCAATGTCTTCTCCATCCTCAGTGATTCCTCATAAGATCGGACGGATCATCAAGGGCAGCCCCACGGAACGCTCCGGAAAGCTCAAAGTGGGTGACCGCATCTCAGCCGTTAACGGCCAGTGCATTGTCGAGCTCTCACACAATGACATCGTGCAGCTGATCAAGCAGGCCGGCAACACCGTAACCCTCACCGTGCTTTCTGAAGAAGGTGGCCATCTAATATTTCTGGAGGGTTTTTTTTTCTCCTCTATTGCTGTATTATTATTATTTTTGTGTGTGTGTGTGACACCGGCGATGCTCCTGTTTATTTTTCAGAGCACAGCGGCCCTCCGTCCGCCACAAGTTCAGCCAAGCAAAGCCCAGTGGCTCAGCACAAAGCCATGGGACAGCAGCCTGCCAGCCGTGATGACGGGTACAAGGCAGACGCACACAGCTCACACACTAACACACACACACACTGCTGTCTGACAGCATGGAAAGAGTGTCCTGACTAATGCTGTTCAGTGCCAGTTTTTTAACACATGTTTTTTCATAGTACTCTCATCTTGAGTAGAGACACACCTTCTAACACCATCGTCTTTTCTGATTTTTATGTCTTTCTTCATCGTAAAACAATTCTGAAGGCGTCCAAAATATACAATAATCTCATTTGGACAGTTGATATTGAGATGTTTCTGCTACTTCTGCTTACGGAAGGCATAAAGCTTTCTTAACGGCTCTAATCTGAGCTGCTGTTGGTTAACTGGTGACTTCTGAGGCTGGTAACTCTAAATGAACTTCTCTTCTGCAAAAGAGGTAAGACTGATGGTTCCATTAACTCTCCTTAGTAACGGCCCAGAGACGGATGAGAGAGAAGAGGGTGTGGCCTGGAGTAACTACAAATCCCTCCCCAAGAATGAGATCACCTCCAAGCAGGTAACACACAACTGGGCGCAGTGTAACTTAAAACCCAACGTTTTACATGAATTCGCTACATCAACTTAACAAAATGAACTCAAATCGAATCATGCATGTTAATTTGAAAATAATTTATATATATATATATATATATATATATATATATATATATATATATATTATATTTTATAAACTATATTCTTTATAATAAAGAAGTTTAAAAAAAAACGGCTTATTCGATTCAACAGACAATCAGATATTTGACAATTTTTGTTTCAAACCCATATGAGAGTTAAGTTGTATAGGAAGTGAAGAATTCTGTTCCCTTTAGTATCATGGTGAAACATGGGGTCGGTAGCATTTACACTGTATGCGCTTATGCGGTAGGGCTGTTTCCCCGTGGAGCTGGAGAGAGGGCCACGTGGCTTTGGCTTTAGTTTACGTGGAGGGAAGGAGTACAACATGGGCCTCTTCATCCTGAGACTGGCCGAGGACGGCCCAGCGCTAAAGGACGGCAGAATACACGTGAGTTACGCCCTGTTGTGACCGAACAACACTACAACCGTCAGTATCGTGAATCAATCATGTTGGTCATGGAGCATGATTATTAAGGGCGTGTTTGTTTCCCGACAGGTGGGAGATCAGATCGTAGAAATCAATGGCGAGCCAACCCAAGGCATCACACACACGCGGGCGATCGAGCTCATCCAAGCAGGAGGCACTAAGGTGCTGCTGCTGCTGCGGCCGGGCCAGGGTCTGATTCCTGACCACAGTAAGTTAGCCTTAGTCCAAACGTACTGCTAGTTCAAAGAGGCTCAGGATTAATTGGTGCCCTTAAATAATTCATTACGCAAACAGTACTGTAGCTGCTTGTGAAACTGGATCGTTTTGTTTGTTTTGTTTTTTTTTTCCTTTCATAGTGCTGTGTGCTTTTGTTTGTGTAGAAAATGGTAGTGTTGCTTCAAATTGCATGCATTGGTCTCCCTCAGTGTATCATTTTCTGACTTCCTGTCTGTCTCACTCTTCCCTCTGGTTTCTGCTTCTCTGTCTGTATCTGTCTCTGTCTCTGTCTCCTCTTTAGGTCTGAACTCTTCTTCCACCCTGTGCTTCTACATGAAACCAGAGCATCACTAAAGGCTCTGTCCTTATTAGTCTTGGTAAACCTTGCCACTCCTCTGCCAATCTTTTAATCTTTCTCATCATTTACCCTCATCATAATCAGAACTCGTCACTGCTAAAGGCTCTCTCTCTCGCTCTCTCTTTCCCTCTCGCTTCAAAGTTTCAAGATGTTTAAGGCATGTTTATATAAACATAGAAATGTGCAAAAATACCAATATACAGAAAAGAATCATAACAAAAATATAGAAATTCCACAGAAGTTACCAAATGTTCTTACCAATGGTTTCCTTTATCCTGAACTATTATTATTTTAATATAATATTTTAATTTCCTCAAACCAACATTATTAAAATACATGCCGTCCACGTATCTCGTTGTGATTCGATCTGTTGTTGTCTTCGTTGGTTCGTTGTTTCAGGGTGAAGAGAATCTGTTTTGATTAATTAGGAAAAAGAAAGGAAACCTGATTAAAGCCGACTTTATTTCAGTTGCTGTAGCTGTTTATCTCACACAGGAATAGCAACACGTTGGAGGCTGTGGAAAAGCTCAGTGGAGAGCATAAATCAGTGATTCAGCCCAATGACACCTTGTTCAAAGGGACCCATATCAGAAGCGTGTGTGAATATCGGGCACTTAGCAACATAGCACGTAACAACACCAGCAGGACTGAACATCCAGGAAGAGCCACAAACAAAGCGGATGAACATATGTATAAGATTCTAATGTGCAAGTGAAAGTAGAAGGGTGGGAAGGGGTGTGTATTCCTTTTAATTATTTATATGTCATGCCAGATAATTTAAGCAATTAATGTGAAGACTGAAAGTATGAAGTGTCGAGATATAGACCAGCGTGTTCTTATTAAGGGTCAAAAAGCTGTTTAAAGTTTTTTTCTTGGAGAGCAAAGATCTGTTTTTACTAAAGGGAAAAAAAATATTTTTGGCTCTCAGAAGTAAAAGCCTCTTTATGTGTCTAATTTTCTGGTTCAGTTTGGTTCATCATATACTGAAGGAAAAGAAAACCTTCAGTGTTCGTATTTAGACTGTGTTTCATCAGCCAGAAAGAAAAAAAAAGTCTGTTACTCGAGGCTAGAAGTGAAACAGTTGACTGATAAACTTGTGAAGTTTGAAGGAAGACTCCAGGCTAAAGCACATTAAATATGATTATGCATAAATATTTATGAAAGATGTGTCTGTGAAGAAAGAAGTAAAAAAAAAAAAGTACAGCTGAGTCAGTGGCAAGCTTTAAATGATGACTAAAGACCTATCTGTTTCTTCAATATTTGGGTGAATCTTGTTAACCCAGTGTAAGAATCTATACAATGACAGAATCTTCAAAACACTTTTGTAAGTCGCTGTGGATAAGAGCGTCTACCTAAATGCTTAAATTTAATGTAAATGTTAAAAAGTACATTTAGAGTTTCACTATGACATGGACACCTCTGAAAATGTAGGCGACTTGTTCAGGGTGGAATTTGCCTTTAGTAGTCGAAGCTGTGTAGCTTAAAAAAAACTGGCTGGTAAATCTTTAAATAAACCATATGGCAGAACCTGTTGCAGCACCTGTCACTGTGAGCAAAAAAAGGTTCATGAGGTTTGGGACATGGTTAAGTGACTTGCACAAACCTTGAATTCAACCCCACGGAACACCTTGGCAACGAATTGAACCCCTGACCTTTAGGCCACCTTTCTAACACCTAGTGCCTTACTATGCTCTTGTGGCTGAATGAACAAATCCACAGCCACATTTTAAATTCTAGTGGAAATGGGTAGTTATTGGGACCGCAAACGAGGATCAAGTCTGGAATGCGATGTGCAGAAAGCACATATGGGTCTGATGGTCAGGTGTCCACTGTACTGTACTTCTGGCCATCTGGTATATCTAGACTGCATGTGATGATCAATACAAATTTGAATCATTTTAAAAACCTTATGGTTTCTGAATGTTTCTAGAGATTTTTTAAACGATAACTTTCCCATTCATTTCAGGTGTTATGGAGACGGTGACGACTCCACCTGCAAACTATCCAAAGTACCCTGCACCTGATGAGCCATCAATGCTACCCGCTTTGTCCTCCACCTCTCTCCTGTCCCCCGAGGGTGCGTCACTCCCTTCTCCCTCCCGTGGTCTCCATCACCAACCCCGGGATCGCAGAGAACCCAGGACAAGCAACTCCAGCCTGTCCCCCCGTGACACCACTCCTAGCCCCCAGAAATTAGACAATTCACGCACAGAAGGCAAAGAGCGTTCACGTAGTCCGAGGAAAATGGAAAAGAAGCCTTCAGTTTCTGTGCAAAACAAAAACGCCAGTGCCAGCACTCAGAGTCTGGACCTATACACGGACAGGAAAGCCCCAGGGCAAAAAGACCGAGGCGGACGCTCAGCAAGCCCTAGAAAGAGTCCCAGAAAGGAACAAGAGACTGGCACCAGACAGCCATTTAAGGGATATGAAGAACCACAGAGGTTTTTCGATGGGCAACATTTTAATTACGGATCTGGTGTGAACCTTTTCAAAGAGGAAGACTTCGACCCCCGACAGGACAAGGAGACCGGAGAAACGTGGCCTGAGGTTCCCAGATCAGATAACGAACGGCGTCACAGGGAGAAAGGGGTTGAGCGGTCCCAATCCCAGATCCTCATTGACAGGGCCATGCCAGAGCATCAGCCTACGAGCATGAACCGCCATCGAGAACCCAGAGAGGGCAGGTACAGAGGGGGAGCAGCCGAGGAGACCAAAAGGGATACGAGGGAGTCTAGCAGTGTCCAACCAGAGACTTCCTGGAATGGGAACCCCAGCAACAAGAAATCTCCCATCAGCCCAGGTCCATGGAAGGTCCCCAGCTCTGCGAAGATGCATTCTCAGGTGGACGGGCTCTGATGCTTGGTTGGGGTTCATCAGAAATGCCAGGACACTCACTCTATCACTGTGCATATTTTTTTACGTGACTTGTACAGCATACCGTCTTCGCCGACTTTCAAGTCCACGGTAATCCGTGTTATAAGTTTCCATAACCTCCTGTCCAGGTTGGTTGGGTTTGTCCCACCAACAACAACATCTGTTGGTCTCGTATCGTGCCAATGAGAGACTCGTGCTGGAAAGACTTGACACAAATCCTGTGAGGTGCGACCACTGAATCCTGTGTTTTCCGGAGTTGTGAAGGAGTGTTTTTAATTTCTGTTGTTTCTTTTTTTTATTTTGTTTAATAATTATTATTTGGGATTTGACGTGTACAGTCTTGTACCTTGTTTGAAATGCAGTCTGTCCTTAATGCATCTGTGCGGTTTGCTTCGTCATTGCATGTACAAATTGATCGAACAATGCTAATCGTGTACACGCTGAATGAAGCGAGGCTAGCATTGCCAGCGTTGGCTTTGATTGTTAGCTGCATTAGCAGTGCCTGATTACGCTTTGAGTCACCAAGCGTAATCAGAATGCACGTGTATTATTTAAGCCGAACATCACAGTTATCAGCTTCGCGGTGGTTCGTCCTTTTTCCTGACCAGATACTTGTGCTTTGGTATATCGTTTAAGACATGTGAGCTTATGAAGAACACTATGTAATTTATTGAAATGGAAAAGTAATATTTCTGTAATCATGTGTAAACCTTGTGCACCAGATCCTAAAGCGCTTGATTCATCAGTCCCTGCTTTAGGGTTGCTGACTCTGGGTGCACTACATGCTTTAGGGTATGTATTTTTCACAGTGCTGTAGCTTTCACAATTATGCATTGTGTATCATAGAGCAAGGTGTATGTACATTGGGGGAAGTAAATGAACTAAATACTTAGTCATATCATATTATTAAATGAAGGTAAAATTGGGATGTTTTTGATGAATCATATTTTTTTCATACAATCTAACATATTTTGTCATATTTCTTTATCTTTAAAAAAAATATACTAAAATAATACATATATGGATCAACTTTAAGGTAGCCAGATATTATTGGAGAACGGGTTAGTGTGAAATGGGAGTCTATATTGTCGCTGTATGAGGTCTATGCGTGTTTATAAGCCAAATCGATATGTAACGGTTATTACTTTAAATCCATGTAGCTCATCAAATGTAGCTGATTTGGCCGTGTGTCTACGTGGGTTTTGCATTATGATTTATAAATGATGTATTTCTCATAAAATTTAGCAACAATTGAAAAAAAAAAAAAAATCTCTTCCTATTTATGTACGATTGTAATTGTGTACACAGATATGAGAAGAGTGGCAGCTTTGATACTTGTGCGATTGATTTTGATTCCTTATTTCACCCTGTAATAAGATCATTTGTCGATGTATCGTTGATCATTTTGCAATTCAAGTTGGCAATGTCATGCCATCTTATGGTGTTTAAGAACTCAAATCTGTTTAGTTCTGATCAAAAATGTGAAGCCCTTTACAAACTGTCGAAATGTTTTTGTTTTTTTACTTTGTTTTTTTTACTGAAAAATGAAACTGGGTTTGTTGTTCGATTCCTGTGGTTCATTTCCTAGTGTGTATGTCATCTCATCTTCTCATCTCATGTATATGTGAAAACTGTGGCCTTGTTTTGTTTTATTTTAAAGAAGAAGAAGAAATAGGCCTTCAGAGGTCTCTACATTGTGGTAGTTGTAAATGTTTATAAAATGTACAGCAACTGTTTAAATACTTGCCTTCATTCAGAAAAAAAAAATCTGTAAATCACCCCATTATTTTTTTAAGTAATTAAAAAAAAAAGATGAGAATATATATATATGTAGTGGTGAAAGAATTTAATCTGGTCATGATCTTCTGTTCATGCACTGAAAATAAAATTTTAAACGAAGTTGTTGTGCTGTGGTCGGTTTTCATTTCCTTATTTTCTTGAACTTAATTTTGCACATACTTTACTGTTTTAAAATTGTATCGCTACTCCTAAGAGCACGACTGGAACGTTGGCGTTCCTGCCAAAAGCAAATGCTGTCAGCAGAGTACGAAATCATGTACTTAAGTAATATTTTACCTTTCTCTACTTCTACTCAAGTAAAAGTAGAAGTTCTTAATTTACAATTCTATTTGGGCAAAACAAAGCTTCAAATTTACTTATCAACTGAGATTGTATTAGCTTACAGTAGCCTTAAAGTCATAGTAAAAGAGTCTCTCTCTCTCTCTCTCTCTCTCTCAAAGCCATCTTCACTTCTGATATCAAACACCTGCTACATGGGCAGATCATGTGATAAAGTATAACAGCCAGCAGGTGGACATATTACCGCTTCAAATACTACACACCAGTCCGGTTACGTAACACAACACTTTGCACAAATGTAGTTTAGTAGACCATACAAGCACTATATTAGGATGTAGTGGAGTAAAAGTAAAATGTAGCCACTAATAAAATTATTCAAGAAAATAAAACCTTTTAACCTCTGGCTGTCAGTCACAACTGTTTTTTAGTACCGTATGTTCTGTGTTAGAATTTGAGGTATGTATGTCAAATGAGAGAAATGGCTGTTTACCTGCACAAGTCAGGGTGATCACTGGCTGTATCAGCGCTTATAGGCTGGAGCCTATCCCAGGAGACATGGGGCACGAGGCAGGCACACACATGTACACAATCACGCACTCTGTCACTCACTGTGGGCAATTTGGGAATGCCAATTACAAATCTGCCTGTCTTTGGACTGTGGGAGAAAACTGGAGTACCCAGAGGAAACCCACCAAGCACTGGGAGAACATGCAAACTCCATCCACACAGAGGCGGGGGGAAAACACCCGGACCCTGGAGGTTACTCGGCTTTCCAAAACAAAACAAAAAACTCATTCATGATTTAGCAAATTACCTTTTTAACATACTAAAAATAAATGTTATTCATTATTAATTTTCCTTAATAAATGGAATCATTTTTAAAAAATGGATTTTGTATTTACAGTTATCTTTGTGCAATATTACAATTTGTTTTGATGTGTGAAAAATATGCAAAAAAAATCAAGAGGGTGGGAAATATATTTTCACGGCACTGTAGTGTCATGTTGGTGTCCTTATTTCAATTTTCAGTACATAAATGTTAAACACCCATTTACAATTTCAGGTGCACTTAAAGTAAAAAAAAAAAACATGAATTAATAAAAAAATACCTACTAGTGTTATATATAATTACACATCATTGTTTTAAAGAAACAAAATAGCACTTATTACAGGTGAAAATAGGTTTAGGACGATCCTTCCTGTCTCAATGTGGCTATATTTAGTGTCCTGCGCATTAAGACAAAGCCATATTATATTAGTAGCATCCTGCCTACTGTACACAGCGCGTGCCTTCGGGGAGCCCCGCCCACCGACACTGCTACATTGTGACGTCGGGCACTGGACGAGGCGCGTGCAGCGGCGCACGCGCCTCCTCGAGCGACCCAGCACGCGGTTGACTACAGCTCCCAGAAACCACCGCTCCGCGCGCGCGCGCACTCCCGCCGAGTCTGCAAACGGAACGTTGGCGACACGGGACGGCCGTGCGAAGGACTACAACTCCCAATGGGCGAAGGAAAAACAACACACATGCGCCGTCGACTTTTCAAAAGGCTTTTAAATTTGCGTGCAAAATGGCCGCTCAGGTCGACTTGGTGCGCGTGAAAGTGGAGGAAAAGCCAGTGGAGCACGCGAGCAAAGAGAAGAAGAAGAAGAAGAAGAAACGCGAGCACTCGCCGTACGCGGACAAACACCCGAGGCCGGAGAAGGAGGCGAAGAAAATGAAGCTACATCACCACGAACACCACCACCACCACCATGCCCAACAACAGCGAGTACCTCAACAGCAGCAGCAGCAGAAAAAGAAACCGACTTCTCACGGGATAAACTTCAGCAGTAAAGAGCTCGCGCCTGTGCAGCAGCGCAACCATCACAACCACAACCACGGAGCCGCGAAGAAGGACGCGGCGGTCTGGACGCCTCAGAAGGCGGCACCGCTTCCTCACAAGCCCGCTCCTGCTCCCGTTCCCGCTCCACTTTTCACTTTCACTCCGCTGAAAGTAGCGAAGGCCGAGAGCCGCCAGAGCTCCAAGCCGCAGAAACAGCCCGAGAAGGACGCGAGGCTCAAACCCAAGAAGGAAAACGCAGAGGTTAACGTGAAAGTCGCCTCCTGTAAGAAGCCGACAGGTAATAATAATAATAATAATAATAACACGTCGAAACCTTAAAGTCTTGGTTCTGTTCACACACAGACCCGAATAACCCGTGTGTGTGTGTGTGTGTGTGTGTGTGTGTGTGAACGCCCACCACCCGCGCCGACACTCTCTCAGCTTTACTTCTGTTTGTTTTCATAAACTGAAATGCTTTAACTCTGTAAATAGATCAGCACAGGAAGACAAACCAGGCGGTGTAGAAAGAGTTAAAAGAGTAAAGCTAAAAAAAAAAAAGCTTTAATGTAATCAGTGATATTATTATTTCAGGTTGAAGCCCTCGTACTGGTCTGTCTGTCTGTCTGTCTAAAGAAATACAGTTATGTATTAGGTTGAGTATCTTATGGCTTCTTTAGTGAATTGAAAATGTAGATCGAATAAAGATTTACAAGAAAGTTTTCTCTTAAAATGACTCCAGCGCATTAAAGTTCACTTCACTACGTCAGCTCTTATTTATTATTTCAGCAGTGAAATTATAAACTAATCCAGGTAAAAAAATTTATTATTTTTTTCTAATTGATATCTCTTGGTGCAGGTGTTTGTTTACAGTGAGCAAGTATCTTATTAGTAGTTTATTTTAAAGTAGATTATTAAATCCGGCGCATCGCTTTTACTCAACATTTTGATTTCACTTATGGTGCAGGTTAAACTTCAGGCAGAGATCTAAGTGCTGCAAAAGTTTCAATAAATTCTGTCTGGACAGACAGACATGCCGGCACATTTTTCTGAGATTGGTGTAGCATCCCTTAAAACCTGGAGCATTTTAGTCTGAGTTTAGTCTCGTCTTTGTTTTGCAGTTTTATTTTGTACTATACTGTACATAGGGCTCAGGATTGTGCAGTTTATAGTGACACACATTTTCCCTTTTTTTTCAGCACAACCTAGGCAATATGATGAATTTAATTTATTTTATTATTTTTTTCTTCATTTTAACCAACTATGCAAACATGACTGAGCCAGAAGAAATGGCACAGAGACACATGGACGTGTCTTTTTCTGGTTGTTTTCGGTTGTTTCTGTGATCGAAAAATAATAGCAATAATACACTCATTTTGAGAGTTCTACACTTGCGACATCATTCTTGTATTCCGGTAGTGGTAAAATATACATGTTATAAAAGTAATGATAACTTTTGTTCTACCTGACTTATCTGCACAGTTTGTCAAGGCTTTCATATAAGCACATTATATTTTAATCAACGTTGACCTGTGCTATGTTGCCAGCAAGGATCTGTGCAGCTTGGGTTTTAAGGAATATAAACCTATCTATTATTAAGTCTAACACACACCACCTAGTGTATGTATGTTTATAGGTGTAGTTAACTTTGTAAGCATCGACTTTTATGTAGTTGGAAATCACCGATACGATATCATCACGATACCTAGGCGCAGATTTAATTTGTACTGCGACGTAATAAATATAGATGGATAGCGATAGATCCCAGAAAAGATGATGCATCACTAAATAATTTTTTTTTTTCCTCGTCCCTCGTTTCTATTGTCCAGGCAGTGAATCACTTGACAGTAGTACTGAAAATAAATAAATAATGATCAGGAGGTTCAGTGCGCATTTATATTAAATATCAGAATGTAAACAACAACGTATATAAGAATCTATACATCTTGTTATGGCAGCAGAAAGAACGCATCAGGTTGTGCGTCAGGAACCCGATGTTGCCCTGGTCGCAGATTCGCTCGATCTAATCCGTTGCTTTTCTGCTCAGCAAGGTTGTAAAGAGTGGGTATTGGACTAACTGTAGCCTTCCTGTCAGCTCAACCGCAGTCTAACCGTTCTCTTCTGACCTCAGCCTCACACTGCCCCTCACTGGGGTTTTTTCTGTCTGTTTCTTTTATTTGCTTTTTGTTCACTCCTTTCCGTGTGAATTCTAGAGATTATTGTGTGTGGAAATCCCACAACATTTTTAAACTAGTTAGACCAGCCCGTTTCTTTTAAACATCAACCAGGTCGGGACACCTCACCAAGAACTGTGGACAAAATTATCTTGATATTTATTTGGGTTGTGATGCCTTGATAACACTTTTCACCAAAATTTGTGTGCAGTCTAAAACTCAGTACTGATAATACATCTACTGTAAACATATTGTAGACTTCATATGAACTTCTGCTGTATTCATAAAGACTAGGATGTTTATATTTTATTTAGCACACTGCACACAATGGTCTTATCAATTAAAGAAACCTAACCTGATGGAGTAAAAGAAATTACACCGTGCATGTTTCTGTAGAAATGCTCCAAGGTGCCTTTATTTCCTGACCCCTTTAAACGACGTTTTTCCCCCTCAGAGCCCAATAACGAGAATGGAAAACCTCAGACTTTGGAGGAGTACCTGCTGAAAAAGAAGAAGAAAAAGAAGAGGCATCGGGAAGAAGAGCAGCGCAACAAACGCCTGCGGACGTCCGACAAGGAGATCCAGACCGAGGATTGCGTTTCGTCCAGCGACGACAAGCCTGTCATTGCCGACATCAAAAAGGAAGATCCGGACTCGCCGTTCATTTCGCATCAAGACCACTCCGTTCGCAACTCATTCCTGAAGACGAGCTCGCAGTTCAGCAAACTTATACACGAGGAGGTGCAGCCCAACGGCGGGGCGGCCGTCCTGCACGCGTATGCCGACGAACTCTCGCTCTTGCCGCCCGGAGAGAAGGAACGGTTTGCGTGCGAGTTCCTCGAGCTGGCTTTTAGTGAGATTTCCAAAGGAGCAGCGCGCTATGCACTTTCCGTGGTCCACGGCGCTGCTGCCTACCTCCCCGACTTCCTGGACTACTTTGCCTTCAACTTCCCCAATACGCCGGTCAAGATGGAGATTCTCGGAAAGAAAGACATCGAGACCACCACCATCTCCAAGTTTCACTCCCAGGTAAGGAGACAGATTTTGATTTTGATTTTGGCTGCGTCTAAAAATATTGTATATAATTGTATGTATTGTATGTGTGTGGGGGGTCTGATCAGTCGAGCTCACCGGTTTCAATGAATCCATCCGGGAGCACAGTGATAGAAAAGAACTGTCCTGATGGTGAATAATCCTAATTTTGGAAAATCCCCAACAAAACAGAATTCACAGTCCAATACGGTGGAAAACAGCTGAGACAAAATGGCATCCGGGATTCCATGTGATTTAAAGGCGCAGAGACAACACTTGCATTTTATTGTGAGATTAATTTCCTTAGACGCGATTACGTGGGATGGGAACGGGGACCGATTTAGTCGAGTGGCTTGGCATGCGCTACATTGTATATCCGTGTCAAAGGCGTTTAAGACTCACTAAGGACAAGCACAAGCTTCCTCAGGAACTCATGCAACCGGAGCATATCACCTGCTGCTCTTTTTCAGCTCGGCTAAATACATACACAAAACTGTCACTGGCCCTTTTTCACATACATCCTCCCAAAGAAATCCACGATTGGCCAAGATTGTGTGTGTGTGTTTGTGTGAGTGCGCCATCCCTCCCTCCTATAGAGAGCCTGTCCAGTTTTGCTGTCTTGCACTCCAGCCTCAAATTTCATTCTGATTCAAATCACATGTGTGAGAGTGTATTCCCGAATTGAGTCATTTTTCTGTTGCCGAAATCACTGTCCAGTGCTTTTTATACATCATGTGAACGAAGTCAGAAGAAATACAACAGAGGAATTCCAGATCTGGAAGTGTAATGTGACAGAGAGAGAGAGAGAGAGGCGCTTGTATGTTGTGGACATTAGAAGCTGTGTATATCTTGAGTGTAAAAAGTCTGCTGCGGATCGGTTCTTCACTCTCATGCTGGTGCGACAGCATGACAAGTGTGTGGACTCCTGGATATCACATCCATATGTGGTTGATATGAGGGGCTGTCGCTGAAAAGTTGGAAAAACAGTTGTATAGAAATCCTTCATATCCTATAGTGTCAACAATACTAAGCGACCCAAACTTTGTTCCAGGCAGGCAGACGCTGTACTAATTTCATAGTCCGGCTATCTTTTGGCTTACAATTAATTGTCCAGTTAATCACCAGAATGATTTTTGGATGAACAACAGTTTTTGGATGATTGTCACGTGTCACAAATGCTGCTCGGCTGTCTTAATAAACACGCTTAATAACGTGTTGTGTAACTTGTGTTACTAATCATTTCAAATAACGTGTCCAAGCAGTATGTATTTTCTGCAAAAGCTGTTTTTTGTTGTTGTTGTTTTTTTAAGGAACTCAAAATAACTGGCTTGTTGATTCGATTAATTGAAATCGACCAACATGAATGCTGATTAAATTGCTAATTTGATTAAATCGCACAGCTCTTCTGCTCACATTGAAATAAATCCCCTAATTTGTTTTGTTGTTGTTGTTGTTTTTTTTCACAAAAAAATTCAATAAAAGTTCCAATAAAAGCCTTGGATTTTTTCAAGCATTTCTGGGTCCAAATTGGGGTGTTTCTGTTCAATGTAAAATTGCACAAAAAAAAAAAAAAAAAGATTCTTTCTCGTTCCTTTTGACACACAGTATTTCCTTCAAGGCTTCAGATATCTTGCTTGATTTAAAATTTTCATTGGATTTTTTTTTTTACTGGGATAATAAAGCTTAGTACAAGTCAAACTATTTAAATGATTAACATGTTATTAGACGTGTTTATTAAATACTTTTAATAATGTCATATGACTTCAAAGCCTATTTAAAAAAAAAATACCCAGAAAACAAATCAAATCACTATATGATTCACAGCTATGATTCGCACTCCCATCATTCCTCGAACCTACAGTATGAGCAGAGAGAGAGGTTCAGGGGTTGCAGGTTCAGGCTGTGACAAAAACATGCCGTTTAAAACTTCTCTTACACGATCGATAAAAAAAATCTGTGTCTACGTGAAGTCCATAGTTGCCAAGTTTGGTGTGGAATGAACTCAATTTGTCTACACAAAGCCCTGACCCGACTAAACATGTTTTGTGGGAGAAAACAAAAACTGCAACTTCACGTCTGGTCTCCTTATTGGACATCAGTGCCTTGAACCGCTTGTGCTCTTGTGGCTGAAATTTCCACAGAAATGCTCCGAATGTCCTGGAGAAATTTCCAAGAAGACCAGAGACGTTTATAGCAGGAGAAAGGGAAAAACGGTTCAATATTGGCGCTCATGGCTGTCGGATACAATACCCAGCAATCCGTTGCACTTTTGTCCCTGTAGTGTTTGAAACTTGTGGGATCGAAGATATGAAATTTCAGCACATCATCATTAAAGCATATCATTTATTGCGGTTTTGTTTTCGCCATGTCGGACGTTGTGTGTCTCACCGGTGTGAGGAGAACTGTAACTGTACACCGCAGAGGAGGATTAACACACAGTAGGTGTGTTCAGATTGTTTTTAAAAGCCCTGGCGTATCGCTGTACAGACTTGTTTTAGTCTGAGTGGTTGAGCCGGCGTAGCAGAGGGTTTCACATCCGTAAAGTGCAACATTTCACTCCTGCCTCCTACATCACACTCGCTGCTTAGATTATTTACTCAAGTCTGGCTTCTTGTGTAGTCCAAAGTGCAAGAACCATCTACGGAAGTAGGCAGTGCCATTTTCTTTTTTCCCAATGATGTTCTGGTCTAGATACTTTAAATATTAACACACCGATGTTTTGAATCTTGAGCAGACGATATTTGATACTGAGCATTGAAACAACTGTGGTCAGACTGTGAAGTTTTAGATCCGGACATTGCTGAGAAATATCCATGAGAGATGGCTTGGCTCGGAAAATAAATCAACAGCGTGAAGAATCTCTGCCTCAGATCGAGTCCTTGTAAGACCTGAATAAAGTACGCATCATGTCCTAGAATTTAGGTGTTGACAAAGTACAATCAATAGTTTAATTAAGAACACACAAAACGAGGGCAAATATTTACACATGGATTTATTTCCATTTTAAATTTTCAGGAGTTTATTTGCATTGTTTTTTGTTTGTTTAGAAGTTTGTGTGTTTTCAAAAGTTTTGTGAGTTTTAAAAGTGTGTACGCGTGCTCGCTTGCAGGTGAGTCGGACGTACTGCTGTGGGACGTATCGAGCCGGGCCCATGAGACAGATCAGCCTGGTGGGGGCCGTGGACGAGGAAGTAGGGGACTATTTCCCGGAGTTCCTGGACATGCTGGAGGAATCGCCGTTCTTGAAGGTCAGGCTTCCTGTTGTCAAAATACAGAACAAAGTCTTGCTGTTCAGGTTCGGTTGCTGTTAAGGTTGTGTGGCTTTACATTTGCATCTTGTTACTTCAGCTGAATACAGTACATCTTTAAATCTGTTAACGAGACGATTTTATGTTAATATCATCGCATACGAGTGTCGTACATGTTTAATATGCTGTTTCCTAGATAGTAACTAAACCAGTTGTTGCTTTAGTGGAATCTTAAACACAGATGTGTTGATGTGTTCAAGCTGTGTGTTAGTAATATTCACAGTGCTATTTTTGAGTACTTGACATACTTATTAACACAAGAATAAATGTAAATGTGTCATTGTTATTGTTATAATTTTATTTTAAAGTCAGCACAAGAAATGTAGTCAGGCAAAAAAAGAATTATACACACTTCAGGAAAATAAAAGAAATTGTATAAATATTTAAATACTAAATTCATTGCTATAATTGTGTATATGTCCAATACAGTGGAACCTCGGATTGCGAGTAACGTGGTTTACGAGCGTTCCGCAAACCGAGCAATGATTTTTAATAAATTTTTAATCGGAAACCGAGCAAGTATTAGTTTACGAGTGCCAAGTATCATGTATCACGCATGCGACTCTTACTTTGACACCGAGCGGCAAGTGATCACAACTGAGCCGAGGATTTTTCTCTCTGCGGAATTATGGGAAATCGTCTCCCCTGCTGCGTCTTAGTGCTCATCTCTTACTATAATCAACATCTCCCTCTGTCTTCTGTGTGCGCACGTAATTTGACACCGCCACAGACACACACAGATACCCACAGATCTCCCCGGCTGCACACACGCGCTTTATTTACACAGAAAACTCAGCTCTGTCACGATTCTTTTCAAAGGTAAAAGGTGCTGGTTCATTTGTTTTTTATTTTTTTTATATTTTTTACTTTACAGCAGTGATTCTGTTAGTATGCTCACGCGAGTATCATTAGAGAGAATAATTCTTTCCCCGTTAAAACAGTGTTTGCATTGTGTATGTTAGTTGTGAAACTTAAAAAACGAGGTGTGGTGAGGGAGAAGGAGTTTTACTGTTTAAGACGAGGCGAGGGGCTAATTCCACACACACACACACACACAAATACACGGCGCCTGCGCGCACAAACGGAAACACTTAACTACCTGGATTGTTTTTTTTTTGTTTTTTTTTTTTTAAATGTTAAGTGCAGGTTAATTGATTTAATTTTTACTTTATATGTTGTATTAATTATTTTTATGTATTTATTGTTTTGGGCTGTAGAACGAATAATTTGAATTTTCATTATTTCTTATGGGAAAAGTCTATTTGGTTTACGAGTGGTTTTGGAGTACGAGCCCGCTTCCGGAACGAATTATGCTCGTAATCCAAGGTTCCACTGTACTATTATAATATGATATTAATACTATATTAATATAATGTACATCATGCTATTTTTCTGAAGTGTGTATACATTTCTCTGACTCTGTATATTCATTAACACATGATCATAATTACGGATTACGATTACGTAGTTGACACTGTCTGGTTCTTCATTCTACAATAGGAATATTTTTATTTCCTAACAGAAATTGTTCTCTCTTAATGTCGCGATCCTTCAGTAGTACTGCAGTGTGATAAGAGTATATTCCAGATGCTTATGTGTGTGTGTGTATATACGTGTACAGATGACTTTGCCATGGGGGACCCTGTCCAGTCTGAAGCTGGACTGCCGTTCTCAGAGCGACGACGGTCCCATCATGTGGGTTCGACCCGGCGAGCAGATGGTCCCCACGGCCGATATGCCCAATTCACCATTTAAGAGGCGCAGGTACAGTAGGTGTTTATAAATGTTGTAGCAGTGAGACAATTCCACAGACCTGCTTAGGAAAGATTTACAGTACATCATCATTTAAATGTGTGCAATAATAATAATAAGGCTGTTTTTTTATTAGATCCGGAAAGTTTTTATTTCTGAACTTCCTAATGAAAAAAAAAAAAAGATTAACGATAAGATCTGGATAATACATACACTGTGTGGTTGCACGTATACCCGACTATCACAATTTCCGTTCAGAATTTATTTCCCAAACCATGAGCATTAGTCCTGAGTCAGTCCCCCTTTCCTGTTATAATCATCTCCACTATTCTGGCTCGGCTTCAGGCCACTAGATTGTAGCGTTTGCCTGTGGGGGTTTGTGCTCATTCAGCGGTGAGATCAGGCACTGATGTGAAGCAGGGAGACCTGTGGCGGCGCGGTCATTGTTCCAGTACCAATTGTCCCGAAGGTTTTCACTGGACTTGAAGTCGGGACACTCCAGTTCTTCCACGATAATATCAGCAAACCTTGTCTTAATAGACCGCGCTTTGTGCACACTGGTGGTTTTGTGCTGGAATAAGTTCAGGCTTAGACCTTCAATTCAGTAGTACAAAGACATCCTGTATATCATGCACCTCCTAGTTTGTTGCAGAGTTTAACTACATAAGAAAGGGGGAAAAAAATCATGCCCTCACAAAAGTCTCTTGAGGTCCTGGGATCTTATTTAAAGAAACACATCTGCTTTAGTAGATGAGTATAATTATTATTATTATTATTATTATTATTATTATTATTAACTTGAGTTCAGAGCAAGACCAAGCAGCTTCGTGTATTTCAGGTCAGGTTACTATTGAGAGGTTTCCCATTTCCTCTGGTCTCTCTCTCTCACACACACCCAGTTAACGCCTTTCATTTTTCAAGCGTTTGATCTGTTCACTCTTGCGTGTTTCAGCAGAGTTGAACTTTAAGGCAGTACCGTTGTAGCTCATTAGTTAACAGTTAGTAAATTCTGCCTCGAAGTAAGTGAGGTTAATAAAGCTGTGAATAAAAACTATCATAGGCAAATTAAACAGAGATCAGTTTAAAGTTGCCTCACGGTTTTATCTGCAGGTCCATGAACGAGATCAAGAACCTGCACTACCTGCCGAGAACCAGCGAGCCGCGCGAGGTTCTGTTCGAGGACCGGACGAGAGCGCACGCCGATCACGTGGGCCAGAGTTTCGACTGGCAGAGCACGGCCGCCGTGGGCGTCCTCAAAGCCATCCAGTTCGGAGAGTGGTGAGTTTGGTTACGTATTCGATAGCTGTGTAAATTCATATTTTCTGTTTAGAGGCAAAATTATGCGAAGCAACACATGGACGTTTGAAAACCTAGCGTAGGGGATTTGGTTGTCTTGATGTTGCAATAAATAGCAAATACATTTTAAGAGTCAATTAATCAAAAGAAGAAAAAATCTAATTTAAAAAAAAAAAGTACACAGTAAATAGGTCGAGGCCGGTCCTGTTATTAAGTCGAGTAGGTCATGGCGTGCGCTATAATCCTGATAAGTAGCATCACAAAGCTGCTTCTGCAGTGCAGTGGTGTAAGTTTACGTTCTCACGTTTCACCATTTAAACATTTTCTTTTGATTATCGGAAAACTCAGTTAAAACCTGAAATGCAAGCTACAAATTTCTTATTGTTGGTTTTTACATGATGGTGACGATGTGCACGGTGTTTGCTGAAGGTTTCGTGAACACCATGCACGGTCCGTGTGACGCCTCGGGTCAGGACTGTGCAAATGTTCAGGAAGACGCTGGAGCTACACAAAGCCTGTGGTTTAGACGAGTTCACAATACAGTGGATTCTGCTCCTTTGTGATGAGATTATTGAGTGGCGTGTTGTAGATGCCTTTTCATGAGATACTCTTTAGATTTTAAAATGTTATTTTCTGCAGTTATAATTACTGGATTGATACTGAATTCGTTCTCACTATGTGTTTTTAGTGGAAGCATTTTTGATCACATTGTTACAGGAGAGTGATCTTGTTTGAATGACTTGCTGACCTAATTGTGCTGTAAAGTGTGGCCAATCCTGATTATCTTTGTGTGCTGCTTTTTTGTGAAGTGTAAAATCTATTATGATGTATAAAAAATCTGTAAAGTTGGCGTGTCTGTACGTTGAAGATATTTGCGAAAAAATAATTCAGGGGACGTAATATGAGTAATGACCACATCAAGATAATTTTGTTAATTTTTGTGTTTGTGCACGCATCACGTAAAAAACTACTGAACGAATCTTAATGGGGTTTTCGCAGATGTATTTGGCCGCGCTTGAGGTAACATATAGGCTCTGTATCATCGCAGTCAGGCCACGGGAAGAGAAGATGTGCTGCTTTGAAATTTAAATGGAAAAACGTCCTTATATCATTTAAAAAAAAAAAAAAAAAAAAGCGACCTTGAAAATTTTTTTAGTTCATCCCAAATTTCAACAGATGGCGCTGTACATTTTTAATACATGCTTATGAATGTGCAACTGAAATCTGTTTAATAAAGGCGATCTCACACCTTCATTCCACACACTTTACGGTAACATAAACATTTTAGTTCATTCAACATATGGAGCTTTACATTTTTTAAAACGCACGCATGAGTGTGCAGTTAAATTCCACGTGAACGAGGTCACTGGTGCATCTGGTTTTTAATAAAAGAGCTTATCAGGTTTTAGTAAAAGTGTTTGTGTAGGCCTAGGGGTGGTAACATTTCTGTATTTGTATTACATCTGGATTTCTTGATAAGACTGAAAGTGCAGGTGATTACACACCCCATGGCAGGCTGCAGCTCTTCACACTCACTTTGTAGCGCCGACCCTAAATAACCCAGCTCTCTTCCTCTTTCTGTCTCACAGGAGTGACCGGCCGAGGATAACCAAAGATGTTGTGTGCTTTCATGCAGAGGACTTTCACGACGTCGTGCAGCGGCTTCAGCTCGACCTATATGAACCGCCCGTGTCTCAAGTAAATAATCAGATTTCACCATCAGTCTGTTCACTATATATAATCACACAGTGCTGGAGTGAAAGCAGGACGGTCGGCAGTCTGAGGGCAGTGACAGGGCTGACCTGATGACGAGGCTTATTTGTGGCTTTGTTTAGGCGTTGTTTGTGTGCGTCCTGTGGCTGAATAAAATCAGGAAAGCAAGCTAATATGACGACGGTAATTTGTCCTGGTGCTTTCACACAACTAAAGTTCAGCATATTTGTGTAACATGATGTAAGGCAGTGTGTACCATGCTTCAGTTCACTTGAAAAAGGAACTATCATTGCGCTTGACTTTTTTAAAATTTTTTATAAATATTAGGCATTGCACAAAGGATGACTTTTTTTTTTTACATATAAACTTCCTTCTCTTTCTGTTTATTGGTGGCTTGCAAACCCACTTTGAGTTCATACTGCCACCTGCTGTATGAGTGTTAATATACAAGCATGCTTGAGTAGAGAACGATAATGATGTCAGCGCTGGCCGGCTCAGAAGTGAGGAGGTGCTCAAAATTGTTCCTGTCAAACGGTGCCTAGTGTGGAAGCAGACTTTCTTTAATCGGACATAAACAAAATCGACTCAAAGGCTTCTAGGTTCATTTGAAGGAATAAACCTTATTATATGAAAATGTTGTATTAAAACATGTAATTTCATTCGCTTTCTTCATACAGAGTTGTAAATACATCCCTGACCTTTTTTCATAGATGGGATGTTAATTTAAGCATATAAGTGTGTGTTTTGATCTGTAATTAATATTATAGTTTGAAAAAATATATATAATTTTACACATCCACTCAAAAAACATATATTTTTAAGCAGCATTATTTTACCAACATGACAATCCATTAAGAGAAACAAACGCTGGAGTCTGATTTATTTATAAGCTTATTAGACACGAGTGCGCTTTTCTCTCTGTGGACGTATTGGACATGAGACAGAACACGATTCCTGCAAAAATGCAAATCTCGGTTTTTCTTTCTCCATGAGAATTGAGATTAGAAATTATTCTCTCTCACAATGTTCCCTCTCTCTCTTTTTTTTTCAAACTAAAACATTTATTGCACTCAAGTTAAAAAAAGAAGTGCTGTTTGCACACTATTTTCAACTCTCTTGTGACACACCCAAAAGACTGAAGAACTTGATCTAAATCTGTTGAACATAAATAGAATGTTAATAATAACAACAATATATTAAAATATGTAATAAATAGCACGTGTGCTTGTTGGTCACTCGGCCAACTACAGTACTTTATCATTGCAAGCATTATTTTATATCATTATTGTTTTATCAGCATAAGGTACATGTCAGAGTTTAAGTAGTTTTTTAAGTAAATACTAGTTTAGAAGTTATTGCTGTTCAATATTAACACACTTGTAGTATAATTCTCTGAAGCTTCTGATCTGTTCTCAGTCACAGCTAGACTGCTAAAACACTCAACTAGCTCTACATGCCTGTCTCTGTTCAGACAGTAGTATATATTTTAGTTTTTGCATGTGTGAGACATTTCACTGTATGCTGATAAAAATACTGATATAAACTAGTGCGTGCGATGATGAACGCGAGAGCAGAAGAAAATGCATTGGTTTCACATGTGCATCGAGAGAGCATGCAAAGGAGCCTTCAGCTTCTGATTGGCTGAAACCAGACGAGTGAGGGAGAGGAAATACAGTTTGAGCATGCAGGGTTGGACGGTGTGAGCAAGTGTCGGAAGGCGTGAGTAAGAGTTTAATTAAGCGAGAATTAAATATAATCAGTGAGTTTTTCGCTCAGGTTTGTTGCACGAAAATAACAGCATATTGCTCAGACTCAACGAAACACACTGACTAAAATCTGTTCAGGTCCGCCTCCTTGTTACACGATACATCAGTGACGACGGAATACCATAAATGAGGAAGAAAGATGAGAGAAGTGATGGAGTTGTATGACTGAATCATTCGCTGATATCTGGCCTGATTTGATGAATTAAATAGTGTTTCGTCTTGCACAACGCGAGTTTCTCTGACGTTTCTCTGGGATTGTTGTCAAGTAAATAAGCAAACACGTGATCTGAAGGCAGATGCAAGTGAAAAGACGTCATTTAGAAATGAGATCGCACTTATGTATGCTATATTGCCAAAAGTATTCGGTCGCCTGCCTTCACATGAACTTGAGTAACATCCGGTTCTTAATCCAGGGTTAATATGATGTTGGTCCACCCTTTGCAGCTATAACAGCTTTAACTCTTCAGGGAAGGCTTTCCAAAGGAGGAGTGTGTTTATGGGAATTTCTGACAGTTCTTCCAGGAGCGCATTTGTGATGTCAGACACTGATGTTGGACGAGAAGGCGTGGCTCGCGGTTTCCACTCTATTTCATCCCAAAGGTGTTCTATCCGGTTTAGGCCAGTCAAGTTCTTCAATCATCCATGTCTTTATGGACCTTGCTTTATGCACTCATGGTGGAACAGGAAGGGGCCGTCCCCAAAACTCTTCCCACAAATTTGGGAGCATGAAATTATCCAAAACGTCTTGGTAGTGTATGCTTAAGCATTGAGTTCCTTTCACTGGAACTAAGGGACCGAACCCAACTCCTGAAAAACACCAGTGCCTTGCGCACCAGTGCACAAGGCAATGTCCGTAAAGACATGGATGAGCGAGTTTGATGTGAAAGAACTTGACTGGCCTGCACCTCAACATCTTTGGGATGAATGAGAGCGGAGACTGCGAGCCACGCCTTCTCGTCCAGCATCAGTGTTTGACCTCATGAATGGAGGAATGGACAAAAACACACTCCTAAACCTTGTGGAAAGCCTTCCTAGAAGAGTTATGGGCCAACATCATATTTAGACACTATGGATTAAGAACTGGATGTTACTCAAGTTCTCATGCATATGAAGTCAGGCGAGCGAATACTTTTGTCAATGTAGTGTATAAAAAATTAATGCTTTTCCTGATTGATCACGCAGCCCTAGTTGTAGTTAAATACGAGAATCGCTCTCTTTTGAATTTGCTGTATGATGAGACTGTGGTCTCTATTATATGTATGAGGTTTATCGATTGTCACCCATAATGCCCCTGTGCCCTGCAGTGCGTGCAGTGGGTGGACGACGCGAAGTTGAACCAGCTCCGGCGCGAGGGCATCCGGTACGTGCGCTTGCACCTGTGCGACGACGACATCTACTTCATCCCACGCAACGTCATCCACCAGTTTAAGACGGTGTCGGCCGTGTGCAGCCTGGCGTGGCACATCCGCCTGCGGCAGTACCATCCTAAAAATGAGGGGGAGGGAGAGCAAGGGCAAGAGGAGGTACACAAACCCGGCTCTCCCGGGCCCGACAAACCCGTCGACGAGAAGTCGGACACTTTGCGCCCAGAAAGCGCGCCTTCACTAAACACCACTCCTCAGGCTTCCCTCCACCCAGCTCCAGCTCCAGGCGACTCTCTCAGCAGCAGCCTTCACTGACTCGTCCCAGTGACCTGCAGGTGACTCAAATCACTCTCTCCACCTGTTCATCCATTTAACAAACTTGACTGACATTCCAGGAAAGGATTTGGGCTGTGACAAATACAAGACTCTGACAAACATATATATATAAAGATATAAATATAAATAAATATATATTTTTCTTTTTAAAAGAAAACCTTTTGTTCAAGAAGCAACCCCTGTAAGTACTTTTAAAAGTTTTCTTCTTTTTTTTCACTCAGCCAAAGTATTTAATTTTAATAATAATTTTTTTTTTTTTTGCTGATTCTTCAGTATTGTTTTATATTTGTTTATATCTGAAACAGTACTTCTCTAAAGAGCAAATCTTCATTATTGTCTACCAAACTGTGCAACATGTGGATCGGTCAATTGGTTTTCGCAAATAGGAAAAAAAAAAAAAAGTGCCTAACAGCGATCATGTCTGAACAAAAAGAAGAAATTGTCCTATTGATATCTGTGGTCAATCGTTTCAAATTTAAGTGTGTTTTAACAAGAGAATTAAGATGAGATTAATTTTTCATCACAAAGCAGGATCGATTCAGATTTTTTCTTTTTATGCTGTCTGGCGTGGAAAGCAAAATTGTGTCCGAACAAATAATAAAACGTATTAACTCTTCCCAAAGAGAGAGAGGCTGTTCCAAGCTGCGTCATGAGATGTTTAACTGACTCGTGTCCTAGCGATCGCTTCTATCTCTGGACTTTCCTTTGACGTGAATTTCTCAGGGTCCCTTTTCATTGTTATAATTATTATTTTATTATTATTATCTTGAATTCGACATTATGGGTAAATTTGTTGCAGTGCCACAACTGGATAATTTTTCTGGCAGGAATACATGTGTACTGCACAAATCGTTTACTTTTAAAGCCTCTTCGTAATTTCCTTTCAGATTCCGATCACAAAGAAAAAGATCATGGGAAGAAAAAAAACAGACAGTTTAACAGTTTCTACCAGAAACTTCTTTAGTGAAGTTTTCTTTTTTCATTGCAGAGCAAATTCAAGATTTTAATTTAATTGATGTCCTTACTTGAAGTTACTAATAAGTCTCTGATGTGGTGAATGGGTAACCAGGGGTGGACACATCAGTACACGCTCCGACACCTGGGAGAAGCAGATTTCTTTATTATATGTGATGAGTTGGATGGGTTTCAAGAACCGAAAATGAAACGTTATTAAAGTTATTGAGCTTTGTAGTGGTGCACCAGCATGCTAACAAACTAAGTAGGGGATCACCAGTCACCACTCGATACGATATCATCACGATACCTAGGTGCTGATTTGATAAAAATTGCGATCCTTTTAAGTATCACAATTTTATAAATATTCCAATTAGATATTAAAAAATTTCCCCTTTTTGTTACAATTTTAAACCTTTATAAAAGTTTAATAATCAGTTAAATGTAGCTGATTCCTTAATAAAAATAATAGTTTTCTCACTTAAAAACTAAGCGCAGCATCTAAACAATACAAACTAACTTCAAATACAATAGTTTAACATTTAGCGTAAACAAAAAAGCAAAAATTCTGTACTAAACAGCTCGTATCCCTGTCTTACGCCATAATTATTAAGTAGTTCAGACTGCGCCACCTGTAGGATGATAAAGAAACAGTCACGTTTTATCTCCTCAAACGCCTCCACAGTCTTGAAGCTCAAATTAACAGTGAGCACACCGTTGTATGGTGGTACGGTGGTATTTTCGAGTAATTTGCTCTCGCAGTGTTTTGAGACTGGTGTAAGTGTGTGTAATGAGGGGGTTTGAGACTAATTCACTCGCAGAGTTTGTAGAAAAAGGCTGAGCGGAGGCTTAACTCCATGAAAATGTGTTTCTGTTGCGGAAGCTTCTGTGCCGGATCGTTTATATCTGAGGCTAATCGACTGATCACTGGTCACAATCAATCAAACTGAAAACCGGCCAATTTTGATCACTGGTTGATTGAACGCTTCATCTCTGATATAAATGTATAAATAGTTTTTTTTTATTTTTTTTTTTAATCATATTTTCACTCCCAAGTTTCTGATTTTAGTAGTAGAGAAATTGTTCGATCATTCATGCATATGTGCGCATCACATGGCACTTAACTAGAAAATATTTACTACATTAAATTAGATTTAGGATTGGGTGACACGCCGGGTGAGCTAGTACGTGGATGATTGTTCCACCCCTGTGAGATCTTGGATCAGTACCTGAATCACTATGATTACAAACAACCTGTGTAAATCTGAGCTTCCAATCTGACTGGGATATTTGCCTTTTCCTCAAGTCACTGGTCAGTTTTCTGTTTGTAGCCCCGCCCTCCCAACACACACGTATATACACACACACACACACACACACACACACACACACACACACACACACATCAAATCATTAATTTGACATGGCACTTGTTTACCTCTTTGGAAACTTGGCACTGGGTTTCTCCAAAAACGTTGTACGAGCAGGTGACATTCATGAAGGAAACAATGACGAGTCTTTTAAAGACAAACTGTTTCGCTGTGTTTCTGTGCTTCTGTTCAATCTTTCCCTTCCCTTATTATGTAAAATGTCTTATCTTATTTATGTATATTAACAGGAGATGCAGGATGGGGGGGATATGATTTAAGGATGATGATGGTGATGATGATTCTTCTGTGAATTTACAAACTATTTTAGGGAGTGTAGATTCCGAGAACAGATAGTCGGTGCTGTTTTTACACTAAAGTCATCATTTACATAAAAGCCGTGAGGTTTGATTTGTTTCCACTGAAATGATTTTTATGACTGTATAGTAAGCCTTTTTATGTATTACTATTATTATTTTATTATTATTGTGTTTTTTTTATTAAACCTAACCGTATGTTGTCCAACGGAAATTGGAATGTAATTTATTTTTTTTCACCAGCAAAAACTCGCGGTTAAAGCTTGCTGCATTGGTCACTTATAAATTCATACATTTTATATCTGGCTATAACTTTGCAACATTTTTCTTGTAGTCTATAAATTTATGTATCTACACAGGCTCAAGGTCAGCATTCAAAAATGAAAAAAAAAAAAAATATATATATATATATATATATATATATATATATATATAGAGCAAATTCTATATGCAATATGCTAAAACATATTTCTCAGTCCTGAATTGAAAGGACACAAAGGGTTAGTGTGTGTTTTTAAAATTTTCCACAGTAACATGCTTCTTGGGCATTTGTGAACTTGTCTTACTGGTGACATTTGATAACTCTGTCTTTCTCTGATGCAGTAAACACCTCCTAGATTCAAATGAGTGCCTTTAAAAAAAAAAAAAAAGAAGAAGAAGAAGAAAAAAGTTTAACACTCAGCCGAGGTGTCGAAGAAGGTCGAGCTGCACGGAGTCGAGTCTGGCAATAATTTAGCTACTCGTAGTTTAGCTAGACCTTACGGTTATCAGCACCAAGTTATTTAATGTTTAAAAAAAAAAGGAAATAAATAAAATAAAGCAATGAAGGTTGCAGTTTTGTACATTTTGTACATTTTCACAAAAAAGGTGGGAAGTAACTGTAACTGTGGGTCTGTTTTTTTTTTCTTTCTTCAGGACGTTTGGTCTTGTGAATAATCACTTCTTATGGTGCGTTTTTTCGAGAAATTCAAACCTGGCATTTTTCGCAGCCTGGCTTTTTCAATAAACACTTCCCTTTTAATTATTTACATAAACACACATACACAATGTTACTTATGACTACTGGCAGCTTTTTTGTCACTGTTAAACAATGTTGTTGAATCCCTTTTTTTGTTTAGTTTTTGTTTTGTTTTTTGTTTTTTTCAATTCTTTGCACTATAGGAAAATCCGCTATGAAATCAATGCCTGCTTGGTGTGAATTACATTTTGCATCACTAATTGCTGTTGTTAATGGGTTATTTTTTTTGTTTAATTTTTATTTTTCCCCCAAAGGTCTCTTTTATTTGTTTAAATGACATGATGTAAATAATCAGCAGCGTTTTAATAAGAACTGTTCTGTGTACATTCTTAGTCATGTGTATAAAGACATACAATGGAATGCATAGACCTTTTTCTGTATTTTTTTAAATAAATCATTTTATGAGTGCAACAACATTTTCATATATATCTTTTTTTTTTACATTATACACAGTATAAACATAAGCTTAAGCACTCCCACCAACTGTTCATCCCCAACATAGATAAAAAAAAGAAAAGATATTCACAAAAAAGCAACAGCTCTGTTGATGCAAGTACGTACAAAATTATTTCACTGTTGAACATCATCCCCTTGTGATACAACATGCATTCCATCAAGTAGTTTTTGCAGTTTGCCAACTACAGATTGTACACTGTTATTACATCAGTCTAACATGGTGCTCATAAAAGCATATTTTTTTCATTTCAGTGTAATTTGATTACGATGTACATTGGTACCGATAGTGGATAGATGGGAATGTAGATACGAAGCTCATGTACTCGTCTTTATGCAACATCTGATATAATACTACATGTTTTCATGTTGACTATAAAAAAAAAAAAAAAGGCAACCTGAATGTGTTTTTTCATCATGGCAATAAAGGCAACACAACCTTTTGCTGCTCAAAATCCAGAGCAGCCCAAAAGTCTGCTTCATTAAACATTTCGCCCTCCTGTGAAATGAGTTTCCCCGATCTCGCAGCATCCGCTCGTTCCGCTGTGGATCCAGACTTTTGAGCCACTATGTATAATAAAGAGGAACTACTACAGCGTCTTTTTACAGAACAAACGCCCTGATTAAACCTCTTGCGGCATTTACACAGGATGTGCAACAGCGGGTGCGAAGGCAGAGTGTTGCAAATTGTCTAAGGAGACGAATGCTAACAAACGATTAGACCTCTGCTATCTGAGCTCATGTCACCCTCTTTAACCTGATCACTATTAAAAGTACCATTTTAAATATAAAACAAGAGGGGTTCCTTACTAGCAGCGCACAAATGTAATAAACGTTAAAATGCTAAAAGCTAGAAACAATTCCTTGAGAAATTGTAAATAAATCTGCTCTCTCCTAGGCTGATCGGTTCCTGAGATATAAGTGCATATACATGGAGTCCAGTGGGTGTGTGTGAGTGGAGAGGGAGTGGTTTAGCCTGACTGCTCTCGCCCCCACAGACTGGCACATGATCCCTCCGTTCTACTTGAATGGGACGGTGACTGTTCCGGTTCTGAGCTGAGTATCTTAGGAACTGTTAGTGATATAATGTTGTTCCTTTGAATCTTTGAGAAAGGGGTCTTTAATTGTGTTTTTATGTTAAGTTTGGTGTGTGAACTCTAATAAATGTGGTCACAGAAGCAATTTAAAAAAATAAAATAACATGAGGATTTTTTAAAAATGGCTACAGTGAGCGCATCAGACGACCCTTTCCAAGCTCTCCTGTGAGGATTTCGGTTATAACTCCAAAATGATCTGACCAATCTTCTCCATTATTTCGGCACTAAGGGGACCCGGCTCTCCAGTTTGATATCGGCTTTTGTGGGGGAGAGTAGTGGAAGGCAAAGTTGAGGCAGAATCAGCGAGAGAGAAACAAAGTTTTGTTTCTACACTCAGAGTACCCTTGTTCTTTAAGAGGGCCAGTTTTTAAAGGGGTATTTTTTGGATTGACATTTTGTTTCCAAAACTGGGCGAGCTAGGGCTACTTTTTTTTTTTTGGTTGTTGTTTTTTCCATCAGTCCCAACCAACAACTGTAATGTAGTTGCTGACCAATGATGACGTACAATATTATTATTGCATTATCCAGAGAGAGTAACTAAATACTTTCCACTGAGGAAGTGAAGATATGCCTGTATAAAAGCATACCGTCGTACTGTGCGCCCATGACGTTACTGATTATCTACATACATTCATATAGATCCAAAACAATTTGTGAAAAAAAAATAATTCCTGTCATATTTCATCCTGACGTATGAAACGTCTTAATCAACTAATTGATTAACCTAAGTAACATAATAGCATAACACTTTGATACTCCTGCTGCATTAAATTATTACTTTAAATAATTCATCCCCTTCCACCTGTAATGTTCATGTACATGTGCAAAAAAGAGGACGCCGAGGATTCTATTTACACGCAGAATGAATAAAATACAAAACAGACATCAGCTGATAGTTTGTCTTTGCAGCTCATTTCACCTTCAAACCGAGTAGCCGCTGAGATAGTACACACTACTGCAACATTCTTGTCTATAAATAACCCAAAAACATTTAGAAAGTTATAGTGCAAATGACCGACAATAACAGAAGCACATGTTACAAAGTGATGGAGCAGTCCTTTGGTTGTTCCTGATCGTCTAACAAAAGAGGATCCATCAGTAGTAAAACTGAACTTTTTTTTCTCTCTCTTTTCCATAACAGTAACGTATATAAAAATAAAATAAAAAAGCTATTTGACATAACTATTTGAATAAAAATGCAAAACAATATGGAGTAACATAAAGGGGGAAAAAATGCCATACAGACCATGAATCCATACAACACATTGAGGCTATGAGTTAAAATTCTCATCTTTCTATCTAAAACGTCCTCCTTCTCACTGTTAAAGGTCATCCGAAATGCTTAAAATACTTAAGAGCCTTTAAATGGTTGATTACTGCAGTGATTAATATGTTTCAGCTGGCAACAATTCCTGCTGCACTGAGTAGCCTCTCATTTCTTAATCAACCCAGACGATTCTTCAGTGCCATATTCTGTGGAAGTGTGTTTTATGGGAGAATGAGGAATCGTTTTCACACATGACTTGGCCAACGTGGTGTCCCTGTTCCCAAGATCTTGAGCAAGAAATGAAAGCAACGTTGGATGGAAATGAATGCCGCGATGTTGAAACAATGCCGTGGTTAACGTGGTTAACTAAGTATTAGATGGTGTGACTTTTTGGGAGCTGCCAGGCAGAGGTGGGAGGTAGTTATCTGTACTTTTACAGATACTGTAAGTTTACTTCACTACATTTCTGCATTGCATTGCGTCGCCTAGCCGACCACAGGGGTGTGCAGAACCAGAAGCGTGAACTTCGCCACCTGCTAACTAGAGGTTACCCGCAGCTCCGCCCACATCCATCGACCTCATGATGATCTGCTAATCAAATGAAGATTATGATTATTACCTCACTGTTACATCTGTTGAGTAACGCCTGTGAGACGTAGATGACACGCCCACAAACTCCAGCAGCAGACCAAACAAAATGTCTGTTTTAGAAACATATAGATTACGCGTGACTTGCCTTTCCTTTAAGGCACGCCTAATAACGTAACAGGTGTTTGCAATCAGAAGCAGAGAGAGAGAGAGAGAGAGAGAGAGCTTTTATTACTATTAAAGATCCTCCTGTGAGCTAAAACATCCCCTGTCTTTTTTGACACACCTCTACTTCTACTCAGGGAATCTCTTCTTTCGTTCAACTACAGGACTGTGCACTTTGTACCTCTGCTTGAGCTTGTACCTGAGCTTGGAGAAGCATATAGTTTAGCTTTGAGTACCAGTAACAGTAAGAGTCACAACCTGTTGCAATACTTTGCGGGAACTTCTCTGAAAAAGGAAAAAAGAAAAAAAAACACCACCACTATATAGGAAACATAGTAACTTCTTCGTCTGTTGTTTTTTCTTTCAGGACGCATCTGACCGAACTGCCAATTTTATTAACACTTGTAACCAATGAGCATCAGTCCTTCAGTCCTAAATCATTCATTCCTTTGTCTTCGTCTACAGTATGTCAGTCTTGTTTTTTTTTTTTGTTTGTTTTTTCATCAAATGGGAACCTGATGAAGGCAGGCAGTTCTTTCATGACCACGACCACCGACTGCTGTGAGCCGCTCCCGGTCCGGTCCGGTTTACACCCAGGTCTCTGGCTGACTCCTTGGTCCTTTGGGTTTCCCGAAACGTGTTCCAAAACCTGCAGAAACAGAAGGAAGTGTGTTAGTCCTCTTAAATTTCCATCGATTCATTTATAGTCATTTCTGAGGACACAAGGGACACCAGGTTTTGACCAACTGACCAAAAGCAGGAGTGAAATACTTGATGCAAAAACAAGAGATGTCTAGAACATAAACAGAGATGTCTAGAACAATGCATTTTTATTTGTTGCTTCTCGAAAACACCTGAAAGAAGGATTATAAATCATTACTGTTCCACAAAGGGACATAAGTTTTAGGTACAAATGTTCAATATCTAGAAATGCATAGTGTGAGACACGAGCAGAAGATATTTTTGCGAGGTGCAATCTTTAGGTTGTCCATGAGCAACCATCCACAGCGGGAAGAGTTTATGAACAAGTTCTATGTAAAAATACAGCTATGTTTAATAGTGAAAGCTTCTACATGCACAATGTGACGGTCCTGTGAAGGACTGGGCCTAAACAGCTGTGTCTCTGGAAGAAAACCACTTATTAGTGAGACTAATCAGAAAACAAAATGCTTTGACTTGCTAGGGAGCATAAAGATTGGACTTTGGAGTGATGGAGAAAGGTCTTGAGGTCTGAAGAGTTTAGATTGACCTTGATCCGGAGTGAAGGAGGTGTGGGGGTAAGAAGAGAAGAGCATGAAGCGATGCACCCATCATGCATTGTGTCCATAGTACAAGCCTCTGGAGGCGGCGTTATGATCTGGGGTTACTTTTAGCTGGTCAGGTCTAGACTAGTAAAATGAAGTCAGCTGATGAGCTGAGTGTACGGAATGACCAGGTTACACCATCTATGCATTTTTTTCTTCCCTTATAGAACGGGTAAATTCCAAGACTCGAGCTGTTGTGCCACCATGTTTTGTGCCGTAATCAATGCTAATAATGGCAGTTCAACAAAATCTTAGCGTGTAACGTTGTTTGGGGAGTCAGGAACTGTGGCTGCTTATAACTGGCCAACTTTTGACTCCAAATCCGTTTCATTCCCAAGACTGGCACTCAACTATTCTATATTTGGGCTGGACATTTGGAATAGAGAGCAAAGTCCTCGACTCTGTACTCGACTACATGCCCGGATTGGATCAATTCACTGTGAAGCCACATCTGTAGGTTCTTGAATACGGTACAGGGTTATTAATACTAAACATCATCACATCACAAACATTACAGTAATATAAGACATTAGAATTTCTTACTAAAGACGGAGAATTTCTTACTAAATGTGAAGCCTGAAGAAGCGCCATGGTTTTGAGTAACAGAACCAGGCGCAGGAGCTTCTTTCGCTGCAAACATTAATATATATATATTTTTTAGTGAATATGCAAAACATCACACAATATGAGAGTAATAGATATTTGTAAATACTTATAACACTAGTAGATACTAGTAAATATTTTTAGGACTAAACATCAAAGTTTTTATCCAAACATTACTCACTTTTCGGTTTTCCTTTCCACAATTTCAAACTCTGTAAAAAAAACAAGAAAGAATGTCATAATGCCTTATAATCATCATATACAGTAATCATGTCATAATCACCATACATGTTGAGAGGCTGTAACGGACGAACCTTTGTCCTGGACTTTTTGGAGAGTGCTGTCCTCTCAGGCTGCTCCATTGCAGGACGTCTGCTGTCCATTGATGTCTGGTTCTCTGCTCTGGGTAATTCTTCAGGAAAAAACAGTTAAACATTAATAAACATTATGATCTTTTTAAAGACCCAGAGTGAAAAATGTAGTAAAACTATATTTTAGGTTGAGAATTGAGGCTTGATTGAGTTACCAGGCTCTACTGCAGCCGCACCATTGGGATCGGGCTGAAGAGCCACAGATAAACCCTCTGCAGAAGGAACATCACACAAACGTTAGTGATTTTTAAGATTATTAAAAAAATATATATATTTATGACAATGTTAAATCTCATGACACCTCGACCACCCCAACGCTATGACTGAGATTCTCTCAGATTGGAATCTGAGACGTCATGTTGAATAAAGTGTTGCTAAACAGATAGATATGTCTACATAGATCTACCCTTATTCAGAGCGACTTACATTTTTTGTATTTCATTATAAATATGAGCAGTTGAGGCTCAAGGGTCCAACTGGGAAGTCGTGGGATTTGAACCTGGGTCCTTACAAAGCGTAATCCAATGCCTTAACCACTGAGCTATCCCAATCCCGTAGCGCAGTCTCAGTTCTGATCAGTCTGATTAAATCAGGTTGTGATTAAATTTCTGATCATAATTTCAGCTACACTGTTTATATTAATATGTTCCTTCTTGTACAAAGGTCACTGGACATTAAAGAATTGGGGAAAAAAGGATCAACAAATGGCATCTCAGCAAGTGAAATATTCTTAATTCTAGCCAAACCTATCTATAATTTTCATAAAATAATTTTACAACAACCTTATTTCTAATCAAATGTTGCTAAAATTGTAAGCAGAAATGTCTTGTTTTGTTAGCAGATCATTTAGCTTCCTTCAGGAAATGAATTCCAAAAACTAACAAAATTATCTGCCAATAGAACAGGATTTGTTTAAATTCAAATTTTAGTACAATTTCTTTAGAACTTAATAATCTTATATTGGGATTGTCGTAACTATAATTAAGATGATTTCACTTACTAAACTATACATTTTTGGTGTTAGGCTAACGGTGGCGTAGTGGTTAGCACTTTCGGCTTTGCATCTCCAGGGGCCGGGGTCGATTCGGGCGTTAATGTGTGCATTTTCTGAGTTTGCATGTTCTCCCCGTGCTTAGTGGGTTTCCTCCTGGTACTCCGGTTTCCTCCCACAGTCCAAAGAGATGCAGATTAGGCTAACTGGCGTCCCCAATTTGCCCATAATGTGAATGAGCTTGTGTGGGTGTATGTGTGTGCCCTGAAATGGATTGGCATCCTATTCATGGTGTACCTGCCTCCCTAAGTCTCATTGGAGAGATCTCCATGTGATCTTCCCTGTGAAGTCTGCATTTGTGGAATGTGGAATTGAAAATCATAGATGGAGTTTTTTTTTCCTTATTTACACACAAATCCTTCAGAACGCACGACTTTGGTTTGTATTGTTTGCCATCTTTTTTGCCAGATAACCAATCAAGCTGTATATTTTTGTTTTATTAACTTTAAGAAAGTTTGGGAAAAGTCATAGAAAGAAAGAAATTCAAGTCATTGAAAAAAATTTGGGGATACAAGAGGAAACGCTGGCATGCTGGCTCAGTGGTGCTGCCTTGTAATCCAAGATTGGGAGTTTGGATTTTGTTCTAGATCTGTGTACAGTATGTTCTTCCTGCTCTTGAGGGTTTCCTCTGGGTACCCTGGTTTCCTCCCACAGTCCAAAGTGATTGGTGTTTGCAAATTGCCTGTATTGTATGAATGTATGTGTGTGTGTGTGTGTGTGTGTGTGTGTGTGTGTGTGTGTGTGTGTGTGTGTGTGTGTGTGTGTGTGTGTGTGCCTTGTGATGGGTTGGTACATCCGGGGTGTATCCTGCCTTGTGTCCTAAGTCTGTATGATTTCTTCCAGACTTTCCTATTCTGACTGTGAAAGCCGAGTATTTAATATGTAGTGAATAAGGACACACACTATAAACCCAATCCATATAAAGCTCAACACACGATTCACTATTGACTACTGACTTTCAGTGTCATCTAGACTGGAGCTTTAATCTTTGTTTTACAGTTGATATTTATAGACAATATTTTCTTTGCAACTTATAAAGAATACAAGTGTGACGAGTGGCGATCGACGTGTACAGATGATAAAGTTATTTGAGTACATGACTCGAGCTGCTTCAGTCATAGGGCACGGGCTGTCTGGTGCTGCTTGACTGATGTCACTGTAACGGAAATTATGACTCAGTGGAAATGCCTACCTGGTTTTGAACTTTTCACTTTAACACTCTGTCGGAAAACACACACACACACACACACACACACACACATACACACACATATATATACACATACATACGCTCAGAAAACATGAAACAACAGACTCGTGTGAATCATTTACTGAATCATTTACTTCATTCTAGACTGCATAAGACGTTCCATGAGCTGGTAGCAGCAGGTGGTATAATGTAGCTTAGTGCTTAATTCGTTTAAAAAAAAAAAATTTTTATAGATAATATTTCTTATTATTATGCTACAAGACTTTTCGGAAGAAACAGTACAAACACAAATATCGTGTTATTTTCATTCGGATGACCGTTATTAGAAAGTAACTAGTGTTAGAGTTGCAGTTCTTCAGCTACAGCATTTTTATGTCTGCTATTTTATACATACAATTAAGTGTAATGGTAAACAAAACAAAAAAAAACCATAAAAGTCATAATAATCACCCTGCTTCTGGTCATCACGTCAAGGAACGTCCTGGGCTGAGAGTTTCCTGCCCACTCAGATGAAACACCCAATCTCTCCCTTTGCTCGACTGGTTCGGACTGACAGGGGGCGCTGTCGCTCTGATCTGTAATACAAGGAAGCTTCAGTTCACCTGTTCCTGTTGAAGTATTTAAAATCCACAGATCAGCATTGCGATCAGATCGGATGAGAATTACACCCCGGACGCATTTCTGCATAGTTTCTGCTTAGCTTAGAATGTCTGACGATTCTGTTAGTGTGGTCATAAGACACTATTATAAAACGAATGAATAAAATCCATGTAGAACAAAACAGCATTTTCCATGAGCCGTTCAATAAAGATTATGAAAAATGCGGGCTGATATTCCACACATATTAATTAACCCTGAACAAATTCCACTGTGAGAAATAGTTGGCAAAATTATGTTATATTTTGACATCGTTGAGAGGAAATGGCTGAATATCCCGAATAACTCAAAAGAAGAAGACAAATCTTCTCGTGTACTTCTTTTCCTTATTTTCAACCATATTAATAACTTAAATGAATGACTTTGAAAGTCTGGCCCAGTTAATACCGTCATTTTGAAATGAACAATAAAATATAATTAAATCATTACACTATTGATATTTTGTGTGTATATGATAATCGTATGCTAAAGACTAAAAAAAACCGCACCGGCTGTCAGCAAAGAAACTTTGTAAAAAAAAAGAAAAAATGTGGAAAAAAAATTTCATATTATTGTCTGTTCAATGTTGGAAAATGACCCAAATGTCACCACAGAAATCCCTCGTATGACCTTATCATACCTTCTTCTGTCTCTATGATGAATGATTCTAGGGTTCTGGTAGGAAGTGGAGGAGTTAAAAGTGCTGGTGTATCTGAAGCTGAAAAAAGCAGTGTGAGAAAGTACAAGTGCCAAATGTGTGAAAAAATAAAATAAAATAAATAAATCTACTTCAATACAATAAACATACAACGTACCATCCATCAGAAAAGAGTCAGGTGTGCGTTCAGGGAGAGGCGGAGTGAGACTTTTTTGAGATTCTGGAGTCAAAAAAAAAAAAAAAAGAGTGATAAATTAGTTATTAAGAATATGTTCCGTTTTAGATCTCTGTGTAGTGCTTTTGTCAATAAAGATGGTCACCAACACCAATCAGCCTTAACATACAGTAGCTCACCCATGCCCGAGGGGACCACAGGCCAGCCCGTCCAGTCTGATCCCACAGAAAAGCCAATGCAGCACAATTTGCCATATAAAGCAAGCAAGAGTGCTGACCCGGCCTCCAAACTCCCTAGATCCCAATCCCATTGACCATCCATATGGGATGCGCTGGACAAACAAGTACAATCCATGGAGGCCCTACCCTGCAACACTACAATGAACCTGCTAGGATCTGCTACCAATGTCCTGGTGCCACACACCACAGCACAGCTCAAGGTGTCTTGTGAAGTCATGGTGTGACGAAGGGAACCTACACAATACCAGGTATTATATTTTGTGATTAATTTGTTATGACTGATTGGTGTATGTTTAGATCCATGGAGAAAAAGCTAAGAACAATGAACCCAAAAGGAGCCACCACTTTCTGCAAAACAGTCTAAGACAATACACAGTACTGTATAAGTAAGAGAGTATAAATTATGAGTTTGTTTATTGACTACCCTACAATCCTGGGTTCACAATATTTATCAAAAGACACAGGTGAAGAATGTTTCTCATGCTTTTCTTGCAATTCTGTGGTGTTCAACTTTCCCAAGTTACTTGGCCAATAGCTGCCAAGCTGCAATAGCTGCCAAGCTGCTGTAACCTCTCGAGAGCTGATTGGCCGATCTCTCTCAGAGAGGAGGGATGAGAGGTACTTAGTGCTCCTACATTAATCACGGCTCTACAGCCAGTCAGCTGTAGCGGATAGCGCTGTCCTCCGGGTGTGTTACGCCGCGAGCGAGCAGTTCGAAAAGATGCGGTCGGCCGGCGTCACGTGGTTCGGAGGAAACACCCGGCTGAGTGGTAGTAGTAGCCTTAATGTGTGGGAGCACGGGGAGGTGTGACGGGGAGGAATTGGACATGACTAAATTAGGGAGAAAATCGGGGAAAAATCCAAAAAAAAAAAAAAAAAAAAGGGAAGAAAGAAACCTCCCCCGACCCACCCGTAACTTCCTCTTTAAAGTAAACTTAAGGTTATTATTCATAGGTTTGAATAAAGCCTTATTTAAAGTTAAATAAAGTTATTATTCATAGGTTTGAATTAAGGTTATTATTCATAGGTTTTAGTCATAAACATCTGGAGCATAAATACACATCTGGGGCAGTTATTTTACCTTGTGAAGGTGTGGGAATTGGAGAAAACGACTGGATGTTCCAACTGGATATTGGAACTGGAGGGAAAGGAGAAGAGTTTTTGGTTAGAATTCTTCAAGGTCTTTTAAAATAATGCACACCTAAACTCATTCTTCTTGTATGGGTTTTGTAATAGGAAATGTGCATAATGAACTCACCATTAAGTGACAGCCTAGCTTTTAAACTCTGTACAGAAGAACATATATAGACTGTATGAGACAATTATATTTACATTGACTTCTAAGCATTTACCAGGAACTGAATCTGACCATAATACTTCTGAGGCTCCACAGTAAGCAACAGCTGGATTAATATAATCTTTACAATTTTATGTCTTAAGAAAGACTAATTTATTCAGAATTACACCTATACACACAGTATTTGTGAGCAAAGCCACATTTCCTTAAATAGGAGTTAACACCCACTTGGATGTACAGATGTGTGACCAGTTAACAAGTTGTTGGGTAACCAACCAATACAGCTACCTTGGCGCGGTTTCTACAAGTTTCTAGGACTGTATTAGAGTGATAACGTGTTCTTCTACAAGATGTTGTTTGATGATGGAGGTGATAAGGGTGCTGTTTATGAGGCAAGTCCAAAATCAGAAGAACTGTACTGATCTGCAGTGATGCTTGCTGCTAAGGGGACGAATGAACCCAAGACAAGTTAAAAACAATAGTGCGCAGAGCATAAGACCTAGGGTATTCCTATAATTCCCTACATCCTTATTTCCAATAGCTTGTTATTAGTCTGCTTTATAATTCCACTGACCTTGCTCCTCGACCAGGACCTCTTAAATTCTGGTGCATCCAAGTTCGAATTCCCAGACCATTCAGATGATTTGCCGACTCTGAGCACAGTTTCCTGGGGCTTTTCTTGTACCGCATTCTGTAATAAATCTGTTAGAAAAGCAAACAGTCCATGACATAGTTTCCGCAAATATATTTATGAACATGTGCATCTGATGTACAAGGGGTATTCTAATCAACCCAGGACTTGTCTTCTTATGAGCAGAAAAAGAGATCTGAGCACATCCTGTTCTGTCATTGTGCTGGTAAGTGACTGATGTCTCCTTTTACTGCATGAAGACGCTAACGTGTCAGGCGGCGTGTTATGCAAAATGGCGTACAACCCTGACAACCAAGCATCGAACAGTGCGTTGTGATGAAATGTTTCATGAATGGAGGCATAAAAGCGATTGATATTTACAGAAGACTTAAAGCTCAGTACGGTGATTAAACTCTTAGCTGCAGTAAATCATTAGAATGATTCTAACATTTTAAAGAATGCCGTACATCTATCCTGCTGAAGTGGCTTGGAGCAGCAACTGGTGTTGTTCCTGTGAAGGTTCACGGAAAACTGAGGTTTAAAAATCAAAGAATAATTTGTCGCTAACTTGCGGGAGAGACGCCTCTGTCCGTGGGAACTCTACACACAATCATTCACCAATCTGCGGGATTTTAGGCATTGCACTGCTGCCACTAGTTTGGCTGCTTGTATAATTGACCATGTGTTCAGCTGTTCACTAGAAAGTTGGCACAAGTGAATGCATTTAAATCTGAAAAAACAAAACAAAAAAAAAATGCATCTTTGAGGAACTTTCAATACATGACATGAGCTGCTTTTCTACCTTCATCATTAGCCATTTCATAAGATTCTGGAGTTCTTTCTGGCAAAGGTGGTGCAGGAGAAGGAGGGTTTCCTGTAGTCAAAAAAATAGCACTCTTACTGATTCAACCAAATGCACAAGGTAAAATAAGAAATATCTATAATTATAAACGTTTTCAGCTCCTTACCTCCACTGCTTGGACAATTATCAGGTGGGATGACCAGTGTCAAGCTGTGGTCGATGCCCGTATTGCCCATACTGCCCGTACTGCCCGTGTCAACATCTCCATTACCTTCCACATCACCCATATCGACCATATTTGTATCTAAAATACACGTGGCAGTTTTGAAAAATAAGCTTTCACACTACTAACACTACAGTGAAATGGAAAGTTCTAAGGCACCAGGGACAAAGATATTCTATGTGCTATGAAAAAAGAATAGACAGCGAAATATAAAGGACAATTCACCCTGAATGTTCATCTTCAGGAATGTCCAAGATGTTTTTGTAAAGAAATGATCATATTGGTCTATTGTCAGTTAAGTTAAGAATTTTCTACATTACCAACAATGCCTTTTAACTGCCTTCTGGTAGCAGTGGCAGTGGAATTAGCCCTTGATTCATCTTTTAAAGAAACTGATGCAGTGGCACGTTAGTCCTGTACACTCTTAATGCCAAAAAATAGCATCTTAGCAAGTGAAAATGTATTAAATCTAGTGAAATCTATCTACAATTTCTTAATACTATAAGATTACATCAAACCGAATATAAAATTGTTTAGCTTATTTCTAAAATAATTAACTTTTTTGGCAAATTATTTTCATTCTTTTAGATTCTTTAGATTGGGTTTACTGTAATCTAAATAAATATCATATTAGATTCAATTGAAGCAGATATTTTCACTTGCTAAGATGTTGATTTGGGCAGTACTGTTCCAACAGAAGGCGGCAGGGTGGAGTAGTGGTTAGCACTGTAACCTCACACCTCCAAGGTCGGGGGTTTGTTTCCCTCCACGAGTCCGTGTGCTTGGAGTTTGTATGTTTACCCCATGCTTGGTGGGTTTCCTCAGAGTTCTCTGGTTTCCTCCCACATGCAGATTAGGCAAACTGGCATTTCCAAATTGCTCATAGCTTGTGTGTGTGTGTGTGTGGGTAGGCACGCCCTGTCTAGATTGTTCCCCACCTAGTGCCCTGAGTCCCCTGGGATAGGCACCCAGCCTCCCATGACCCTATACAGAATAAGCGGTATAGATAATGAGTGAGTGAGAGTGAATGGGCGTTCTAACACATCACGTCCCAGCACCACAAATACGTCAAAATAAACACTTGTCTTTCAGGATGTGCAGGATGTTTAGAAGGAGGTAGCCAAATATTACGTTAGACAATGAATTTCATTTTAAATGGACATAAATAAACATGTACTGTACCAGGCACAGGAGACGAATCGTTTGTGCATGGAAGAAGAGTAGGAGTGAGAATTTGTGGAGATCCTAAATGGAGAAAAAAAAACAACAACCCATAAATAAGTATATACTTCCATATTAGATTTATATTTTATTTTGTAATGAGTGTAAAAGAGCCTTAAAAGCCTGGTTTTGCAATAAATACATTAATTGACAATTTGATAACTGGGTTGTGAGTCTTGAATTTAATGCAATCATTTCACTCTGAAAGAATGAATTATTAATTTATATTTCAAGAAATTGAACTGAAAAAGAGTGGCGGCACGGTGGTGTAGTGGTTAGCACTGTCCTGTGATGGATTGGCAGGGTGTACCCTGCCATGTGCCCTAAGTCTCCTGGGATAGGCTCCAGGCCCCCCGTGACCCTGAATACAGGATTAAGTGGTATAGATGATGAGTGAAAGTGAGAGAACTGAAAAAGAGGCAAGGCTGGGAAGATGTTATATAAGTTAATGTTTAGGGATGTTTAATCTTGTCATTCTATTTTATGAAGACTATGTTATTTACAAAACTTCAAGCTTGGAAGTCTTTCTTGCATATACAGTAGAACAATGATGTTGGTTATAAATAGACAAAAAGTTAAAGAGAAAATACAACAGTGCATCGAACCTTCATCAGCCAACAGGAAGGATTCTGGGGTTCTCTCTGGGAGTGGAGGAGGGCTATCCTCATCAGACACAGGTGAGGTCCCTGGTGGCAAACACACAAAAAACAAAAAAGTTTCAAGGGTATTAAATCAATGGACTTCTAAGCACTTATTTTCTTAATTCATGATAAAGCAACTATGAAAAAAAAAAAGAAAAATCTTTGGTAGCCATCAAATACATGACACATTGTTTTTTCTAACCTTTAATTTTGTCCTGCATTAGCAATTCGGTGCTCTGAGTTTTAAGAGCCAAAGTGGGTCCAGGGAAACTAGGGGTGGCCACGAGGACGGGTAATGCTTCTTTACACTCTGGAGACCTAGTAGATAAAGGAGATTCTGCGCCAAAATATGGATCCTCCACAGTAAGACAAATGGAGGGAGTCTGCAAAAGAGCACCATTATTGTTTGTTTCTGTCTGATGTGTCTGAGGTGGGCTGGTCTCCGGTACTGGTGTTGGACTAAAAGGATTATTGGATTTCAAAATGTCTGCTTCTTGGTTTTGATTTGTTGTAGCACTTTCAGGTATTTGTGGTTTATGGAATCCAAAATCTGCTTTCTGAGGTCGAGGAGGTTTAGTTATCTGAACCTTTAGCTGTACAGTATTTGTTTGCTGAACTTGTGATGGTTCAAGTATCTGAGTCTGCAGAAAAGGAAGTTCAAGTATCTGTGATTTCTGGTATCCAAGATCTGATTTCAGAACAGGAAAAGTTTCAGGTGTTTGGACTTTTTGGTATCCAAGATCTGTTTTCTGAGGTCGAGGAGGTTTAGGTATGTGGAGCTTCTGGTTTCCAAGATCTGTTGGAGGCGGTGGAGGAGGTCCGAGTAAATGGGACCTTCGGTTTCCAAGATCTGTTGGAGGCGGTGGAGGAGGTCCGAGTATCTGGGACTTTCGGTTCCCAAAATCTGTTGGAGGCGGTGGAGGAGGTCCGAGGAGCTGGGACTTTCGGTTCCCAGGATCTGTTGGAGGGATTGGAGGAGGTCCGAGTATCTGAGACTTTCGGTTCCCAACATCTGTTGGAAGCAATGGAGGAGGTCCGAGTATCTGGGACTTTTGGTAACCAAAATCTGATGGATGCTGGGGCAGAAGTTCATGGGATTGAGACATTTGGTATCCAGAAACAGTTGTCTTCAGTGGAGGAGGTTTGAGGATCTGGGGCTTTTGGTATCCAAAATCTGTTGGCTGCAGTGGCAGAGGTTCCTGAATTTGTGACTTTGGATGTCCAAGACCTGTGTTCGGCAGTTGACTTGATGTGGCAGTAGCCCTTGGGGAAATTTTAGACATGGCCCAGCATTTCATGTCATTGAGAATAACTGCTGGTGTGCGTTTGATGCCTGGTGGACTTGGTGGTCGAAAAGGAGATGGCAGAAGTGGCTGAGAGGCAGCACTTGGTGCAAAGTGATTGGAAAAGTCAGTATTAACCTCCTTTTCAGGATACCTGTAAAAACAACAGAAGTGAGCTAATTGTAATGTCCGCAATAGAAATTGCATTTCTATATCTAAGATGTGTACAAGATTGCAGCCAACAATACCTGGAGTCATAAAATGGATGCAGTTTATTCTCTTCTACAGGCTCTGGCTCTTCCTCAGACTCACTGAACTCTGAATCCTCACTGTCACTGTCAACGGGGATGAGAGGAGGTGCAGCTAGAAACTGATGTAAGTCAAAGGACAAACGCTTATCAATAAGCAATAATATGACTTTTGGATCATTTGAATTTTTGAAAATTCTGCAAAAGTAACACAAACTATTGTGATTTTATATCATGTTTAAGTACCAAAGATGGCAACTTTATGTAAAAGAAAAAGCACCCAATAGTAGTTAAAAACAAACAAACAAATGAATAGCTTATTATAATGTTATCATGTCATGGGTTTTTATTTTCCACAGTTGTGGAAAAAACTCATTCCTTTTTAGAACAATAGTACATTATATGGCCAAAGGTTTGTTGATGCCTAATCATCAAAGCCATGCATGAGCCCTCCCTGAACTAATGCTCTGAACTCAACCCCAATGCACCCCAGGCCTAATCATCCAGCATCAATGCCTGACCTCACTAATGCTCTAGTAGCTGTATGAGAACAAATTCCCACAGCTTCTAAGCAAAATCTAGTGGATCACCTACTCAGAAGAGTGGAGGTTATTAGATCAACTTTGGACTAAATCTGGAATGGGATGCTCAAAAAGCACATATAGGTGTTATGGTCCGGTGTCAAAAAACATTTGTGGTTTAGATTATAAACCCTAAATTCTGTATGTGTTATAGATTTGATGCTAAAGTTCTTTCCCCCCAAAACAACTCAATGAATTTGCAATCTTTGTTATCTGACCTCATTATGCTTTGTGTTTGACTCCATTATCTGCAGATGCTTCTCAAACAGGAACTTAATTGCTCTGTACACCAGTTCATACTGCTCCTAAAGACAAAAACAAGTGAAACAAAGCAAGTGAAACAACTGAGAATCTTACAATCTGTATTTTTGACATGCCAGGTTTGTTACTTTGTTTCTCAGGGTTTTGGTGGATGGGAATAGAGGAACAATCCATATGGACACAAGGAAAACACACACAATTCCACACAGAAAGCAAGCTAAGCTCAGGATTAAACTCGGGAACCTGGAGCTATGAGGCAACAATATTACTCACTGTGCTATCATCACTAACATGTCCATCGACCATGTTTTTTTATTGATTGAAACAGGAAGAACAAAAGGTGGTCTTACCTTAGTCTGGACTATGGAAGGTCTCTGTGTTCTCATCTCCTGAACCAGGTCATAGATGCTGAAGTAATCTGGTATCATCTAAAATGAGTGGAAACTGATTAGTTAATATCTAGAAGTCTATTGTAGATTCTTTAGGTCAATATGTACAACACACATTTTTCCATCTTGGCTGCGCATCAGTACCCTAAGTAGGTTGTTCTTACTTGTTTTTTCAGTAGATTCCAAGTGTAGTCAATGACACACAGTGCTCCAGTCCTTCCACAGCCGGCGCTGCAACCAAATTACATGATGTCAAAGTACATCAAAGTACAAGTTTCTGGACATCTGCCCATCATACCCATATGTGCTTCTTAAAGAACATCGAGAACCCATATTTTCAAGGACATTGCTTTGTGCACAGGAGCATTGTCATGCTTAAACATGTTAGAGCCCTATAGTTCGACAACATACAGTACAAAAGAAATGTAAAATTTTAACTTTTAAAACGAGTTTTAGAGGTCTGTGTCAAAATGTGTGTGTTAATGCTCCAGCTAAAATATAGCTCAGACCTTGGAGTCTGGCTGAATAACTGTGAAATTGTGCATAAAAGGACCCCTTTAAGACACACTGCACCTTAAGCCCTGTAAACTGATCCAACTATAGACTAAAATAAAATCCCCTTTGTAACACAACAAGTGTACTCATATATATACATAGGAATTGCATTTACAAACCATATCAGTCTCATCACACTCTAGCATAGAGACGGCACTGGCTAAAGTGGTAAATGAAATAATGCTTGCTTCTAATCAGGGCTATGTCTTCTTGCTTATGTTTCTTGACCAGCTTTTGACTCTCTCTCTCTCTCAAGCTACATACAGTACGCCTGCGATATCACCCTTTTGCAATTGCTCCGATGAGTTAATGACTGAAATCTGAAATTGCCATGAACAGGTTTTTACCCAAGTCAACAAAAACCTTAACAAATTTCTTGCTATAGAACTGCACATTCCACCATATGTCACACAGTTATTTATTTATGGTGCATATACATGATATCACCCAAATGATCATGGGTTTCCTTTTAAGTCTCATCCCTCTCAAGCTTTCTTCCTCATATCACCTCAGAAAAGTTCTTACCGCAACCCTATTGCTTGTTATAGATACACTGATACAGCTACACATGTAGAATTGCTTTATTTATTTCTTTTTTAACAATCCATTTAGCACCTTTAACAATCCATTGTTAAAAGTGCTAAAACATGAACTGAATCAAAGCAGGTCACCAAATCACTGGAAGACAATTCACAGCCTGTGTGTCTTAAACATTGCATATATATATATATATATATATTTTTATCAAGTTCCTATGCAAACTTCATCAAGCATTACTTAATCACAGCACTGAAAACAATGCAATTCATCTCTGTTCATACACATAGCGACAAATCACATTAATCACATAAGCCCAGCTTGCTTCTCCAATATTGCGCCATGAAATATTTATGCAATGCTTATGCATGTATCACAAAGACTCTCAAAATAAATTGCTTTTGAAACTTTTATAACTGCTCATGCACGCCAGAAAATGTGAGAAACAGATTATTTTATTATTTTTCACTTGTTTTTCAGTCCACTTTAAAGGCTTCATTAGACAAAGATCACAGAACTGGTGTCACGTCAACATGTCTGACTGATTCACAAGGCAAAAAAAAAAAAAAAAGAAAGAAGAAAGAAATCCATTATTCTGTTTTAGTTGCAGAGCAGTGCAACCTGAGTTCGACATACGCTTTTTTTTCTGCAATCAATGAGCGCTCTGGTTTTACTGCCAGACCAACATGTGTAATTGGCCAACTACCTGCACGCATTTCCTGCCTGACTACTGCGCACAAACCATAAAAGGGTAAGCTCAGGGTCTGCTTCTTGTGCAACCTCAAAAAGGATGTCATTTTTTTATATTCGACTTTTCACCAACGTTAAGCTTCCTTCTGCTTTCACCTGCAGTGGATGCAGATGGGCAAGTCGTCCTGCTCCTGAAGCACACGCATGTCCTGCAGCATTTCCAGAATGGGGGGGATGGAGTCTGGTACACCGTGATCCGGCCAGTTCATATAGTGCAGCTGCTTCAGCGTACGAGACGACTGGGGGGAGAATCAGGGTTGCAAATTTTGACACTCGTCATGCCTAATGCAAAACGCTTGAAAGAGAAACTGTGCCTCAGCAGATCACACCACCACTACTCACATTATGAAAAGTAATCTTCAGTGTCCTTATCAAATAGTCTCCCTTGTTCTCTTCTGATTCCTGCACAAGATTAAACAGAACGACTTAAAGCGTGAAGCATGGTTCACCTTAACATGCAGTTGCACTTCCTACTATACAAAACAGAATAGTTCCCTGTTCCATATTTTTTGCAAGACGTTTAGACTTAATTAAGTACTTAGAATAGTAGTAATAGTAATGTCTGCTGCATGATCAACATACAAAGCTGGTCCTCTGTCCTAATCGATGTCGGGACTTTTATTTTACTTTTAGTTTAAGGAACTGACTTCAAAAGAATTACAACTGGAGTTTCATCTAAGGTTTCAGGTTTCTGGGTTTTTTTTTTTTTTTTTTAGTGACTTAAAAGCTGGAGTTAGAGTCGTACTGAATATATGAGGGCAGGGAGTTTTAATGCGTTTCATAACGCTAGGACAGGAAATGTGGTGTGAGTATGACAGGAAGTGTCACTTACACAGCATATCGTAAACGGTTCGCACACAAACGCTTCCACCATAGATTCGGGCCAGTAGCGCTCACACTTTTTCTGAAAAACAAAACTCATTTTCAGACTTGACAGTAAAACTATAGTATTTACAACTGTGTTGCATTAAGAGCAGAAAGACAGAAAGAACAAATAATTGTATTTTAATAAGTAATGAAAAAGAATTCTAGCACAAGCTTACCCTTCCCATTTCAAATTCCCTGCATGCCATGACGATGACCTGAGGATGGATATATATATATATATATATATATATATATATATATAGAGAGAGAGAGAGAGAGAGAGAGAGAGAGAGAGAGTTCTCAAGGTAACAATTTTCAATTTTAGTATATGTTATCTTTTGCTAATTAGTGTGAACCAGTAAATGGGTCGCACATAAATCTGTATAAATAACAGTTAAAGGCTCACATGCACTTTGTATTCCCAAATCATCCTCAAGAAGTCCAGAACTGTGTTTGGCAGCGGGCCTTGTGTGGCAATGTACTCCGTTGGCCCCCAAACTCCCTACAGTAAATCAGAAAAGATTGCGAAGCAGAGTAATGATTTCATACTGAGTTTTAATATGGCATTCCATTCCATCCGTTTGAACATTTGTCTGTATAATGTAAAGCTTAAAACCATCAATGATCTTCCTACATCATTAGTACATGTCCCTGGCTGTATTTGAGTGAATTTGTCAGTATCAATTCGAATATCTGTCTATAGATCTCAACAGTAGCTGTTGTCATGAATTAAAATTTACAGTAAATGTTCATCTGCGTAGTGAATAGTGGATATTTTTACAAAATATTCCAAACACAGGAACGGTGATGAGACTATTAGCTGCAGTAAAACATTTGAACGGTGCACATGTTTTAAAGGCCATATATATCCGTGAAAGATGATCCTGGTCGAAGTGGCTCGGAGCCCACTGAAGTCGTTCCCATGAACATTCAGCGAGTGGAACTCCTGAGCCTGGATAATTGATGGATAAATTGTCGCCAACTTGCGAAAGAGACGCATTTGCCTGTGGGAACTGTACACACATTTACTCACAAACACCACTCACACATTACAGGAACTGGCTGGGAGTTATTGCCACATCCCCCGTACAGTCCTGAACTCACTCCAAGCCATTTCCACATATTTGGGCCATTAAAGGAGTTCCTGGGAGGCGTTTCAGACGTGAAGTAGGCACTCCGATCATGACTCCGGTTGTACTGAGAAAACGTTCTACCTTGATAGTAACCAAACACTAGTCAAACGCTGGGATAAGTGCATTAGTGTAGCGGGGGAGTTTTTGCTCTCATAACCGTGTGGTGTTGTTTATTCTGTGCAATCAAATGTCCCGGTTTCGACTTGGACACCATTCATAGTATCGCTCAAGAAGTCGTTTTTGGCTACATTTAAAAGGGATTTTTAATGACAACAATATCAACCTGTTAACCCACAATCATGAAGCCAAAAGCCAGTTTTCTGATTCACAGTGCATTTAATATGAGTTACTTTGTTGTTGGTCTGTCTGATTGTTTCGTCTTAAAAGTGAAAAGAGAACGGCAACAATACAGCCCACCTACCCGGATAAAATTGGCATTAATGTAGTCCGTGTCATTTTTGGAGGCGTTCAGTGAAAGCTTCACCCTGCTGTGGTCAACTATGGAGAAACACAATCACACAACTCTCTTCAGCATTGTCAGGAGTGTAGATAGCAGATAATGGTTGTAAATTCACAAGACCTGACAGTGACTCAGTAAATCAGTAAAAATGAGAGAGAGAGAGAGAGAGAGAGAATGTTTCACCCACATGGAACAATGTCCTTATATCTGTTCTTCTTCACGTTCTCCTGCCTCTCAGCAGCCTTGGTGGAGTAGGTCCTCTCTGTGCGGTATTTAGTGGACTGTCTCTTCAGTTTCTGGTTGGGGAATAAAAAAAGACATGTTTTACTTAGTAATGTTCAGTAATGTAACTTAATCACTTTATGTTTTTTCTATTTAATAATAATTTACTCAACTTAATTATATTTTCTTTATTGTACTGATGTACATGGCTTAGTAAAGTGTTTTACTTGGACTAGCTCTGTTTTATTTAGCTCAGTTACATTTATTATAACACAGCATGCATGGTCTATTTTAAATGAGTTTTATTTAAGTTAACTTAGTTATGGGTAACTTAGCTTAGCAATGTTCCCTTGGCTTAGCAAAACTAAGTTTTACTTAGTTTAGATTTACTTGGTTGTGTTATATTTTACTTAGCAGTTACCTTGATCAAAATGAGCACACACGGTTTATTTTTTCATAGCTTTGTTATGCTTTGTATAGCTTAGTTGTATTTTGGTTAGCTTAGTTATAAACGGCTTGGCTTAGTTCATTTAATTTTCTCTTATTCATGCTTTAGGTGCATTCATGCTTTATTTTCAACATGACTAATCTCGGTTATGGTATACAGTGCTGTAAAAAAGGTATTTTCCCCTTCTTGATTTTTTTTCTTGTTTTTTTTTTGTTTTGTTTTTTGCATGTGTCACACTTAAATGATTCAGATCATCAAATAAAATGTAATATTACACAACAATAACCCAAGTAAATACAAAATGCAGTTTTTAAATGATGATTTCATTTATTGAGAGAAAAAAGCGGTTCAAACCTTCCTGGCCCTATATGAAAAAACAGTTGCCTCTAAACCTAATTAATTGGTTGTTCCACCCCTTGGTTAAGGTTCTTTAATGAGCTCCTGGATGAATTGTCGACTTGCTCTTGGAGTAATTTTGGTATGCTGGCCACTCCTGGGAATTTGTGAATAATTGCTCTCACCGTGGTTCGCTGGAGTCCTAAAGTCCTTCATAACCCTTTGTAGAAATATAAATGGCAATTCCTTTGTTTCTAATCTGTTCTTGAATTTCTTTTGATCGCAGCATACATCTTTTAGCATGCTTCACAGGTTCTGTTTAAGTGATTTCTTGATTCAACAGGTCTGTCAGTAATCAGGCCAGGATGTGGTAAGTGAAATTGAACCAAAAGTTCCACAAAAAATGTCACAACTCATACATGATTTAGCAAGGGCCGAGGGCGGTTTAGACAGCTTCCTTTCCCTAATAAATGGAATCACTTATCACAGGGTGACAATCCATTGCAGTGCACACGCACACACACTCATTCCCAAACTACGGGCAATTTGGGAACGTCAATTAGCCTAAACTGCAGGTCTTTGGAGAACCTGCAAACTCCATCCACACAGAAAATGAGAATCGAACCTGGCCGGGAATTGACCCTGGACCCTGGAGGTGCAAGGAGCTAACCACTGTGCCGTCTAAATAGAACCATCATAATTAAAAGAAAATAAATAAATAATTTTAAAAAACCCCTGCATTTTGTATTTACTCAGGTTATCTTTGTGTAATATTAAAATCTGTTTGATGATCTGAATCTTTTAATGGTGACACATATGCAAAAAACAAAAAATCAGGAAGGGGCAAATACACAGAAAATATGTTTAAAAAAATGTTTAACATAGCTTAGTCATGTTTTAATGAACTTAGTTATGTTTTATGTAGCTTAGTAATGTTTTACTTATCTTACTAATGTATTGCTTAGCTTTGTTATGTTGCTTTAGCTAGCCTAGTTATGTTTCATAGATCTTTGTGGAGTTTTACTATGCTTTACATAGTTTAATTGCATTTTACGTCGCTTCGACATGTTTCATTCAGTTATATTTGACTAAATTTGGTTACATTGCTCAAAATCAACATTCATGTTTACCCGGCTTTTTGTGCGTTACCTAGCTTAATTCTATTCTATTTAGCTTAGTAAACCTTTAAAAAAAAACATCATCTATGGCTTTATTAGTTTATTTTATCTTAGCTTAGCTATGTTTTGTTGTTTGTTTATTCATGTATTAGTTATATTAATTTACATTTTTATTCACCTTTTAAGATCTGAAACAATGTGCAAGGTTTTTTCACTTAATTATATTTCATTTATCTTAAGTATGTTTTACTTGCCTTATTGACGCTTTCCCCCTCGCTCAGTTACACACTGCTCAAAACTAACATGCGTGTTTTGCTTCGCTTTGTTATATTTAGCCAAATATGCATGTTATGTTTAGTTACGCTTTACCTCACAATATGCTTGTTTTACTTGGCTTAGGTGTTTTTCTTACATTAGTTATGTTTCCTAAGCTCATTAATATTTTCCTTTTTTTACTTAGCTTAGCCATGCTCTTCACTACCCCAAGCCCTGCCACCACAAACTCCCACACTCACACATCTAAAACGTTATGATTAGATTATATGCTGCTGCTGTCAAATGCACAATATTGTACAATTATACTAAAATATAAAAACGTGTTAACATTAAAAAAATAATAGTTTTTTAATAGCTTTTCTAAACCTTTTTAATATCTGTTTTACAATCTGTCTGCTAGCGTTTTATGGTTGAGGTTTGAAAGTCAAGTATGTGAAACTGTGTGCGTTTTTGTATGCTAAAGAGTAACTGTTTCCCCTTAGTTTGTTTGTCCCACAAGAGAAAGCCCATCATGATTAGATAAATTTCCAACCACAACTTACGTCTAAGCAGTACACTAAGCAGTACACTAAGAGCAGTGCGCTAAAGCTGTGCAAAAGAGAAGCGTGTTTTTACCAGCAATATAAATATAACATTTACAAATCTACTGAAAATTTTTTATTCTTATTCCTAAAATCAGATTTGCATTTAAAAAGCTTAACTTTTGTTAAAAGGCAGCAAAGGTTGTAAAAGATATGTCATTGCAGAATAACTCTAATAACACTGTTACATTCAAACAGGTTTTGTAAGCTCTCCATGAGACAAATCCAGTTCTGCAGACTTTTTACCTCTTAGTTAAGGAAAGTTAATTCATTTGTGCACCATGACAGTGCATTCCAATCAGAAGAAAGTGTTCTTGGTAGGCGGCATTTTTAGGCAGAATTTACACGCTCCCAAGAAACGTACTGTCCCTATCGCACGGCAGATGCCTAATCTTGGCCAGACGTGATGGCAGCATGACAAGTGTCCTTCTCGGCCAAAACCAATCCCATCATCCTCTTTGCTGGATGGCATGAAATGCTGTACTAGAGGTCCTAAAATGCGATCAGGATGCTCTAATACATCATAAAACTGTAGCAATAAAGCAAAGTGCTGAAGGTGCTACTTTGGGAACGAAACCGAATTCAAAATTAGTACTGCTTTGAACCTGCTTGTAAAATTCTATCCAGATTGCGTTCACATTACAGCTATAGATTCCAGTAGGCCAAGCATGGCTCAAGCATGGGTATAAAGGTCAGAATTTGCCTTTAAATGTTAAAAATAATGAATTTCCCACATGATGTATTTCCAAAACATGTCTTACAAATAATGTAGAGAACTAGATAAGCACTGGTACAGAATTGGAACCTCTGAGGTTATTAACCAGGAAGTGATTTATTCTTTTAGGTGTGAAATGACAGAGGTTTGAAAGACTATTTGGGGAATACTAGAGATGATGATGTGAAGGTGGGTTAAGTGCGTCAGTATCTTATTCATTTTGAAATGCGGTTCTCCAAAATGTCTCCCAATTTTTCACTTATCGGTTGATTTAGATTATATTTACAGACAGCTGATAGAATTCACACTAGTCAGCATAGAAATGACAGCCAATATTATATTATATGTAAGTAGGGCGTAAGAGAATATAGATGTTTTAATGGAGATACATTTAGAAAAATATGAAACAATCACATTTTAGCAAGGTGTCACACAAAACTACTCTACGCATGCCAGCTCAAGGGTACGCAAGGACAGAAAAAATTCTAAATTTCTCCCGAATGAAGAAGTAAAACTGTCTGGCATTTACAAAAGACTTTAAGCACAGTACGTTGATAAAATGCTTAGCCAAAGCAAAACGTTCGAAGGGTACGAATATTTTAAAGAAATGTGTAAAGAAGCGTGACTGAATTCACAGAGCCCACTGCGGCCGTGGGCACAGCGGGTGGAAATCCTGGTCCTTGAAAGATTAATGGGTAACTTGTCACCAACCTGTGGAGGAGATGCATCCGTGTGTGGGAACTGTACACACAATCATTCGTTTGCTTCGAATCAATGTTTTGGGTAAATATGCACCATGCGTCCCTGTCCAATGGGTTTTTGAAGGAGGCGACGTCCGTGCAGTAATTAAGCCCTACAGAGCTCAGCGTTCATAATGCACCACAGAAAAGGTGTGTCCATTTTTGCTATCGCTTTTATCAGTTTTCCGCACAAGGTTTGCTTCACTGTCAGTAACAGCTCTTTGCACTTCATATTCAGAGCAACAGATTCCAAATGCAAATGCCAAACTTTAAATCAACTCTTGAGCTTTATCTGCTTAGTTATAATCAATTCCTTTAAAAAGGGACCTAAACCATCACCCTGATACAAGTTACCTAAGAATTATAGCTGAACTTTGAGATGGAATAAATGTAATATTTCATTTCAACTCAACTATGATGTGCAAGATACTATTCATTAACTTTTTCAATGTTCAAATATTTATGGACCTGACTGTATTTCTGAAATTCTACTAGTTGCAGATAATTGAATCAGAAAACAGTTTGGCAGCAAAGTGATTCAGTGGTTAGCATTGTCACGTCACACACACAAGGTTTGGGGGCTGGAATCTTGCCTCTGGTCTGTCAGTGAAGTTTGCATGTTCATGTGTTCAGTGGGTTTCCTCTGAGTACAGCCATGCGCTGTAGGCTGGTCGATGCTTACAAAATGGCTATTGTGTAATGAGTGGTTAAGTGCATATGCTTGTGCCCTGTGATGTGCTGGCATACCATCCAGTGTGTAGCCTAAGTTCCCTGAGATTCATGTGACCCCCCCACCCCCCACACACAGGGTAAGCAGTACAGGTATTGTATGTGGCCAGGGTGAATGGATAGAAAAAGAGAAAAAAAAAGGGACATTTTCACTCATGGACCCCATCAGGTATTACATTAACACCACATAAACGACATGAACACATTTACATAGATGATCAATTATATACTCTTAGATCCCACAGAAAAGTAAATGCAGCACAAATCGCCAAAAAGTCAATGCAGGTCATGAGATCAAGGCACCTGCACACCAGAACAGTGCAGCCTGCCATGAACAGGGCCCAGCTGGCAAAAAAACAAGACCACCGACCCGGCCACCAAGTTCCTCAGCTCCCAATCTGATCAAGCGGCCATGGCATGCACCGGACAAACAAATCTGATACATGGAGTTCCACAACCCACAGCACCCAAAGGATTTGCTACCAACGTCCTGGTGCCAGACACGACAGAACACCCATAGAGGTTTTTCAGAGCCATGCTTGTGCCGAGGCAAGATCTGTCTAACTGCTACAAGGGGGACCCTTTTAAATTACATAATTTTTGCTCTCTCTAAAAAAAAAAATATATATATATATATATATATGAAAAATATATATGTGAAATCTCCAGTCCTACTAACAGATAGTATCTAATGCAGTATCTAATACTTTTCTGTTATAATGTCATGGTTAATAGGGCCAAACCATGAATTCAGATCCAACAAGAGAAAAAGAGAAACATGTTTGAGGCAAGCAGCAGATACCACACTAGCCACCTCTTATTCTGTCCTAGGCTGCTTCCTGAAAAGAGACAGAAGTATTGAATTCTGGTTAGTTCTTCTTAGAAAACACCAGTATTGCTGGGCAAAAATTCCCCCTAATGTTGTTGGTGATTAGATGGTAATTGGGACATACGGTAAATGTCAGGATGTATTTTCTGAAGAGTGGTTGTGCTACTGCTAAGCTGAGAGACAAGAAACCAAAAACAACTTTGTTGTCTGCTGGCAAACTCAGACCAGCGGCTCATGAACCATCCTCACAACGATCTACGCTTGTCTCTTAGGAAGTGAAATGGCATGAATGTGTCATGTGATTTGTTTCTGTTCACTACGTTGCAAGACATGTTTTTTTTTTTTTTTTTGCAAGACTTGATTTAAGGTTTTTTTTTTTTTAAATACATTTTTATTCTTTGTGCTATTAAGAATACAAATGCATGTCTTCAAATCAAATCCACTGCCTTTCTTTATAACCAACATAGTCATGCAAAAACAGGAACACTATATAGTCGAACACTATATCGTAAAGGCGCCCCAGTCAATGTTAGCTTGTCGTTTATCTTATAGAAAATATTTTTAAAATATTGTTAGGAATATACACCGGTCAGAGATAACCATTATGACCACCTGCTTTATACTGAGTAGGCCCCGCCTTTCATAACCAAAAGAATGCCTCTCATATCGGATTGGACTAGATGGGTTAGGCTTCACTTCCTATGTGCATCAGTAAGCCCACGGCCACCCATAACCCAGAGTCATCGGTTCACCAGTTTTAATTCCATGCACCACTGGTTGTCCAGTGAACATCCCACAAGAGCTGCAGTTTTGGAGTTGCTCTGACCCAGTCATCTAGCCGTCACAATTTGGCCCTTACACTAGCTACAGTTACAATATCTCACCTTGAAATGGGTGAGAACATTAGTTAGCAAAGTGAACCCTTTGTCCCTGAAGTTTTTAGTGACTCTGAAAAGGACCAGATTTTGAGCAACACCAAATCTTCAGCTCTTGTGGGATGCAAGACTTAAAACCGGTGAACCGGCAACAGGATCACAGCCAAGGCTCACTGATGCATGTGGGGAGTGAAGGCTGGTCCATGTACTCTGATCCTATAGAAGAACTCCTGTTGCTCTAGATCAATGCTGGTTCACATTGAAAGGTGTCAGAACACACAGTGCATCAATGTTTAAGTGGCAAAAAGTGAGGACCTTCTCAATATTAGGCGGGTGGTTATAATGTTATGGCTGATTGGTGTATGAATACTGGTGAAAAATTAAACAAACAAACAAAAAAAAAAAATCAACATGAAGTATTTTAAATAAACACCACGAGCCACCAGAACAGCTTATAACAGGTAGAGGGTATTGTCAAAATGGCGTGTTTGGTTGAGCTGAGATTCGGTTGTAATATGTAGTATTATTATGGTGAGTGGTGAGGTCTTCCTGGAAGAGACCACATATATCTAAATAGACGTAAAGGTGATCAATCAAAAGAACATTTGAGAGAAAAAGTAGACCCATGGAAAGAAAAATGCAACCCACCATAATGAAGGAGGCACCAGGTTTTCATTTCTTTGTTCCCTGAATGTCTTTTGTAATAAATGGTATTGTTTTTAAAAGTGTAAAATGTCTTTGGTGTGGGGACATCCTTTGTAGAATAAAAAGGTTAAGAAAGGTCAGTCAAGTAAAATACGTCTACGTATTCAAAAATGTATCGAAAACGTGTTTCCCAGTTCCTGTGTTTTTAACTGTTACTATAGAAATAAAAACACATTCGAACAAATCGCTGTATAGAACGGTAGTGACAACCAGACCATCAGGGCTGTTGTTATGGAAATTGATCAATACTGTACCTTTTGACCAATCAGATTTGAGAAAAGGCATTGCTGTGGTATGAAAAAAAGGAATTAATGATCAATGATCGAGAATACCCGAGCACAGACTGAATACCGATTAACACAGAGTTGATTTAAGTATAATGGTGGAAAGGGAGGACTTGTTTCAAAGTTCTCTTTTTAAGACGGTTCTCAGTCCCAGAAGAGGAAGTCTATATAAAGAGTGTTTAGCCGCACAATTAGTCACCAGCTGGCTAGTTTAACAGAATTCTGAATACGTTTTCCTTTATGGACAGTTACATGAGACTGAAATAACATAACCACAACTGCCACCCTACCGCACCCCCACTCACTCATACAGATTTATGAATTTTACACGTCTAACTGTATTGATCGGTGCAACTTGACTTATCTTAAAAGAAAAACAACAACAACAAACAACAAAAGACTATTCTGCTAGACAAATATAGTCGTGAAGAAGTTAAAAACCGTATGATAGGTCTTTGACTGTGTTAGGGACATAACCTTTTCAGAAAGACCCATCTGTGTGATACGGTCATAACAAAAACCGCCGTACCTTCAACATACGAACGAGGCTTTAAAATGAACTCACCAAGAACTCAACAGCATAGACACTGTCTTCGTAAGCCGATGTGGCCTCTTTGCTGGCAAACTGAGCCAGAAGGCTCCTCAGGAGCTGAGCTTGGACTTCCATGGTACAGTTTGGCAGGTCCCCCAACAGTGCGCTCTGTCATGTCACATGTCTTTGACTTTTTCAGTGGCTTGTACAAACTGTCTCTCGATCTCTCTTAACTTTCCCCCTCTTTCGCTGTGTCTTGCGTTTACACTCTTTTTCTTTCTCTTTTACTCAGTCTGACTTGTCATCACTCCCTTCAGCTAAAAAGTTGCCCAAGTATTGAGGAACCCAAGCTCAGAAGCACTAGATGGGCTGTCGTCACGGAAGCATGTCAACAGGTTTCTGTGGTCAGAATAAAAATACCACCACTGTTCTCATCTCTGCCTGCCTCTTGCTAAGTTGTTCTCTTCTCTCACATTGCCTCACACACTACTCTCTCTCTCTCTCTCTCTCTCTCGCTCGCTCTCTCTCTCTTTTTCACTATTTCTATTTCTCATTCTGTCCGATAGACACTCTGTGTCACTGGGTCCTAGAGCCGCCCCTGCACAGGAAGCATGCAGTGGGTGTGATTTTGTTTTTGTGTCTAAGACAGAGCGTGTAATAGAGAGAAGGAATCTTACACTGCTGCGTCACTCGGCAGCAGGCAGCTGAAGTTGCATGGCCTGTTGGACGACACACAGGGTGCTCTGGGTGACATTCAGAGTGTAACTGAAGCGAGGACACGTCGAAGTCTGACAGATGGCTGCAATAAATGTCATTGCTTTTCTTGCTGTCATACGTTAAAATAGGGAATATGCATGTGCAATTTCAAATGGTTTTCTATATGTTTGTGTACACAACAAAAAACTATTTCAGGTTCACCTAGCAGGCAGTTTGACTAGGCGTGAAGTGTCCCAGGGCTACCAAAATCCTCTTTTTTGGCTCCATCTAGGGGGTATTTTGTGAAATATCGACAGAGAATTTATTTGAACACATTTTGCTGGATGTGTGTTGGTAAAAAAAATGAGATATGCTGCACATTAATCTGTTTATATGTAAAATTAAATACAAAACTGTATAAAATGTACTGGACAGTTCCATGCACTCACAATCTATACAAGAACTTGAACCTGAATCAGACTGAAATCTGGAATGTACAGTAACTGGATGCCAGCGGTCATGTTTTTAAGGTGAACTTCTATACTAGTTTCAAATCCACTGCAGACTGGAACAAGTTAAAAAAAAAAAAAAAAACAAGATTGTATGTGTCTTCACAAATCTTGACCACTACCACGACCGGTTTCCCAGCTCAGAGTAATGAAAAGCATTCTCACAAAAACATGATGCTACCATCACCATGCTTCACTTTCAGATCATCATGTTCTCAAAGCGATAAGAAGTGTTGGGTTTCTGCCAAAGATAATGCTTTGTGCAAAGGCCAGAAATGTCTATTTTTGTCTAATCAGACAGCATGCTTACAAAGTCAAAAAGTCAAATAGGATTTTTTTTTCAGCAATGACTTGCTTTGCTATTTTAGACTGTCTGTGCGATAAAATTCTATTTTTGTCCCTGTACTCCACCACATTGGGCTTTAAGCAATCAATATGTGATTAAAGTGTAGATTTGCAGCTTTAATTCAATAGGTTTAACAACAAATATTGCTTTAACCTTTTAAGAATGGCAACCATCCAATTAAAATTGCATTCAAAATGTTCCTCTATTTTTACAGGTTCAAAAGCAACTGGTCAAACAACCAGAGATATTAGGAATTGTCGTCACTGAGTGCAAGAAATATGAAGCCAAAAGACATTTGAATTTCCCTTTTGAGCTGCTTTGAAAAGCAGTTCAGTAAGATTGGGGTCAGGCTTCACCCTGGACTAGGGGTCACTTTCTAGGCCCTTTGGGGTGCTCTTACAAAAGGTTATGGTGCATAATCCATATGTACTGGGAAGTGCAGTCCTATCAGCTTTGCAGCTTTTGTCCTAATCTGAATATACAGTCATGTTCAAAGGTTAGTAGCCCCTCTTTTAATTCTATGTGTTTTTCTGTAAAAACATAATAAATAGCATCTGATTGTAGAGGGTCTTAGTATTTGGCAAATACAACCTCAGATAAACAACAACAAATAACTTTTTTTCACCGTCCATTATTTATTTGACAAAAATGTGTGTAATACTAAGTATCCCCATGATTCAATAGCTTTTCAATCCACCTCAAGCAGCAAGGTCGCAGTAATTTCATGAAACATTGCATGATCCGACCTTGGGGTGAATGTGCTGGGAGGTCCACTCATGAGAAGATTGTCAACTGCCTTATTTTTTTTTCCATTTGTGAATAATCGTTGAACTTTAAAGTGGTTTAGAAGCCTTTCCAGGTTGATGTGCAGCAACAATTATGCCATTCTCTAAGACCACTGCTTATGTCTTTCTCTCTTGCCATTGTGTTAACACACACCTTTTATAGAGGTCTGCACACCTGCTGATGATCACTTAATCAAGGGTGGATGATTAACAGTACCTGGCTGCAACTTAAACCCTCCTCTTAAACCCTGTGGAAGCAGTAAAAGGGATTAACCAGGATTTAACTCAGGTTTTTTTCTTTTGGTTTCATTTTTGTTAAATAAGCAATTGCTCTGTGAAATGAATATGTTATTTTTTGTCAGAGGTTGTATTTGCCTTTTTTTCTTTTTTTTTTTTTCTTTTACACAAAACACATAGAATTAAAAGAGGGGTAGTAACTTTTGTACATGACCATAGCTACGGTGTATACACTTCAGAATTTATTGTGAAACTTCTATCAGCAGTCACATCATCAATAAACACTAGTGACCCAGTCCCACTGGTAGCCATACAGTACAGGCCCATGCACCCTGTTTTGGAAAACAATCTTTCCTTTTCTTCTCCACATTCTTCTCTTTCCCTCATTGGTACAAGTCAATTCTGTGTCACTACTGGGCAGGCTTTTTTCAGAGTCTTTTTTTAGCCCAATTTAATCTGGCCTTTCTATTGAGTGTTATCAGTGGTTTGCATCTTGAGGTAAACCCACACGCCTACGATCACGAAGGCATCTCTTGATTTTAGACTTTGAAAATGATACACTACTGACACAATCTCCTCCAGCGTGTTCTTGATCAGCTAGATGTTATAAATGTTTTTTTTTTTTTTCTCAATTAAAACAGAATTCTGCCTTTATTCACTCTAGGTGTTTTTTTTTTTCTGTGCTCTTCCAGGTCTGGTGTTGTCGAACTCACCAGTGCATTCCTTCTTTTTAACAACGTACAGAATTGTTAACTGGTAGGTCTGTTATAGTTTTTCAGCCTAATGATGACATACCTCACTCTCATTAGCAACTCTCTGTTGCAAATTCAACATTTGGAACTAGTTGCCAGACTTTTAAGCTCCGCTTAATATGTCATAAAATAACTATGAAACAACTGGCCATTGAACTGCTTATCATCAGTTGTCCAATTACTTTTGAGTCTGAAAAATTGAGGCATATAATTGTTTTTTTTTTCTAATTGTTAGTACAAAAATTTTGTTAACTCAAATAAAGAAAAACCTGTCAATGTAGAAAAATATACGAACCTAATAGATTAATAGGACAATTTATATACTTATATTTATATTGAACAATACTGGAGATTTCAAAACTATTAAATAACACATGTGACATAGGTAATTACATAACAATAACAACAACAACAACAACAACAAGAACATCCATTTGTTATTTGAAGAAACAAAGGTCAGCTGTTGTGGAATAGTTCTGGCAAGAAGAGTATTGTTAAGTCCATTTACAAAATCCATCAAGCACCATAAAACACTCATGAAGACCTTCCCAGGAAAGCAAGGCCCAAACTTGACAAGCGGGGTGATGTTGTGCGCCTCAGGGACTTCAAAGGCAAGAACTGAATGGGGTTGTAAAAACGAACAGAATAGGTAACGACTGCAATGACTTCAGAGCAGAGATTTTAAATTGCGAGACATTGGGAGAGGTTGGTAGCAAATTTGGCTCAGTGGAATGGAAGCCTTAACCAGAGATGCGTTCCGATCAGCACCAAGTACCCTGCGAAGTATACAGTACTTCACAGGGTGTTCAGCCATGTTAAGTGTGATACCAGACAACACGGAAACAAAAATGTTCAGTTCAAAGGGAAATGCGAATGGTGTAGGGAACAACTAAACAACAGGTCTTCACTTCACTAGAAAAGGGAATGAAGAATTTCCCCACAAGTCATTGCATCTCGCTGGTGAGTGAAAAAAATTCAGAATTAGATATAAGAAATAAACATTTGAAATATATCAGTCTGTGTGGAATAAATTTATATAATATACTGTATGAGTTTTTCTTTTTTAATTGAATTACTGAAATAAATCAACTTTTCGACAATATGTAAATTTATTGAGATGCATCGTATACAGTATACACTGTATGTACACACGTGGACAAAATTGTTGGTACCCTTCGGTCAATGAAAGAAAAACTCACATTGGTCACAGAAATAACTTTAATCTGACAAAAGTAATAATAAATAAGAATTCTATGAATCTTAACCAATGAAAGTCAGACATTGCTTTTCAACCATGCTTCATGCCTCATGGAACAGGCCTGGACAAAAATGATGGTACCCCTAACTTAATAGTTTGTTGCACAACCTTTTGAGGCAATCACTGCAATCAAACGATTCCTGTAACTGTCAATGAGACTTCTGCACCTCTCTGCAGGTATTTTGGCCCACTCCTCATGAGCAAGCTGCTCCAGTTGTTTCCTGTTTGAAGGGCGCCTTTTCCAGACAGCATGTTTCAGCTCCTTCCAAAGATGCTCAATAGGATTGAGGTCAGGGCTCATAGAAGGCCACTTTAGAATAGTCCAATGTTTTCCTCTTAGCCATTCTTGGGTGTTTTTAGCTGTGTGTTTTGGGTCATTGTCCTGTTGCAAGACCCATGACCTGCGACTGAGACCCAGCTTTCTGACACTGGCCAGCACATTTCTCTCTAGAATCCCTTGATAGTCTTGAGATTTCATTGTACCCTGCACAGATTCAAGACACCCTGTGCCAGATGCAGCAAAGCAGCCCCAGAACATAACAGAGCCTCCTCCATGTTTCACAGTAGGGACAGTGTTCTTTTCTTGATATGCTTCATTTTTCCATCTGTGAACATAGAGCTGATGTGCCTTGGCAAAAAGTTCCATTTTTGTCTCATCTGTCCATAGGACATTCTCCCAGAAGCTTTGTGGCTTGTCAACATGTAGTTTGGCATATTCCAGTCTGGCCTTTTATGATTTGTTTTCAACAATGGTGTCCTCCTTGGTCGTCTCCCATGTAGTCCACTTTGGCTCAAACAACGACGGATGGTGCGATCTGACACTGATGTTCCTTGAGCATGAAGTTCACCTTGGATCTCTTTAGAAGTCTTTCTGGGCTCTTTTGTTACCATTCAGATTATCCGTCTCTTTGATTTGTCATCAATTTTCCTCCTGCGGCCACGTCCAGGGAGGTTGGCTACAGTCCCATGGATCTTCAATTTCTGAATAATATGTGCAACTGTAGTCACAGGAACATCTAGCTGCTTGGAAATGGTCTTATAGCCTTTACCTTTAACATGCTTGTCTATAATTTTCTTTCGAATCTCCTGAGACAACTCTTTCCTTCGCTTCCTCTGGTCCATGTTGAGTGTGATACACACCATGTCACCAAACAACAGAGTGACTACCTGGAGCCCTATATATAGGCCCACTAACTGATTACAAGATTGTAGACTCCTGTGATGCTAATTAGTGGACACACCTTGAATTAACATGTCCCTTTGGTCACATTATTTTCAGTATTTTCTAGGGGTACCATCATTTTTGTTCAGGTCTGTTCCATGAGTTTTTTTTATTTTTTATAATTCCGTTGAAGCATGGTTGAAAAGCAATGTCTGACTTTCATTGGTTAACATTCATAGAATTCTTATTTATTATTACTTTTGTCAGATTAAAGTTATTTCTGTGACCATTGTGAGTTTTTCTTTCATTGACCGAAGGGTACCAACAATTTTGTCCACGTGTGTATACACTAGGATATATTAAACAATAGCTATTAGGGCATAACTTTTTCCTTAGTTAAAATATGCATTTTTGATGATTTCTTTTGTTGAAAACAAAGTGATTTTTTTTTTGTTAACACGCAATTCAATACCCTTCATCTACTGGTACAAATTAATCCTGCTGTTTTAGAAGGACAATGCCCCATTAATTTTTTTATTAAATATTTCTTCATTAGGAAATGTCAACATATTGATTTCTGATTTGGTTTAATTTGTACCAGTAGATGAAGAGTATTATATTACATGTAATAACAAATTCCTCAAATTTCTGGATGTTTTTTTTTTAATGGTCAGGTATGTATGTAATTTTCTATTTGGTGGTTCTTTGGAAAAACCTGGTCATCTGCAAAAGTGCATAGCTACAGAATGCGATGTTGTTACTTGTGCTTACAGTGAAAAAGACCAGCAGAAACCTCAGGTGGGCATGCATTACATCCTGTTTCTGTGGACTGAGAACTTACAACACATTTAAACAATGAGGGTCCTTAACCTACTGCTTATATTGCATGGTAAGTTGGTTTATTATTTGCTTTAAATTTTATTACACCAGGATGGAAAGCATTTTCCTTTGGTGTGCTGAATTAGAATTAATTTATATATTATATATTTCGAATTTTATCTTTTGTTGGTAAAAGAAAAAATGAAAGTCAGGTGCAGTCACTGCAGCACCTTCGTCACCCATACTTCCTGCGTCCTTATTCTAACAATTGCTATATTAAACATTACATTTTTTATGCTGTAGCATCCATTATTTTATGTATCTTCATCAATACATGACATTTTATACAGATATAAAAATAACAGTTACCTCTGGTCTGTCCATGTTATTTCCAATTGTTTCAAACAGAATTTATGAATACTTTGTTTTTCCATCTTTGTTAAACCTTTTTTCTCTTTCATTGACCATTCATCCAATTTCTTTTCCCAGTTCACGCCCAGCTGCAGTGTGATAAAACCACCATCCACACCACAGTTGGAAAGGAGATTAATGTTTTCTGCACTTACAACGCAAAACAGTTTTTATTCAGTAAAAAGTATTGGTGCCTTGGGGAGTCCAGGAGCACATGCGAGATATTGATGGATACAGATGGATTCACAACACCACGGCTGAGGAAAAAAGCAAGAATATATGAAACAAGGTCCAGAACATTTTATATTCAAATGACAGAAGTCCAGCTGGAGGATACTGGAATCTACTGGGCAGCGATTGACAAAATATATGCTGATATCATGTTTATGATAAAAGTCGTAGTAACAGAAGGTAAGGATTTACCTGTACACATCACACACAACATGGTAAAACAGAAACAAGGTAATAATACATGGCTACAGAGTACAGAAAAAAAGACTATCCCACATTTTCCTGTGTTATCTCAAACGACCATGCGTTAACCAATGTTGCACTGTAAAAATGCAATGAATAGCACTTCCAAGCTCAATATAAAACATTCAATAGTTGTCACCCGGGAAACATAGAAAAATGTTTCTACATTAAAAAAAAAAAACACTATAAAGAACAGTAAAGAGTAATTAATGTAATTAAGTCAATAATCGGTGTGATGACTCTGTTCTTAAAATAAAGTCTCAGATGCAGTGAATAAGGAAATTAGCTGCTTTGTTTTACTGAACATCCCGCAGAACCAGCCACAGTTTTTCTGAGGACTTTGTTGCACCTTCTTCTTGTTTTCATACATGAAAAAACTCAGAAGCTTTCTCTCTTTTTGGTCATAATATGCTTATTTTCTGTTCTGCAGATGTTTTAATGACTTAATAATTAGATCATACACTAAACATGTATAAATGTTTGTAAAAAAAAACTTTTGCACAGTACTGTATATTATTATAGTTTAATATTTTTGGAACAATTTTACTGAAATAGAAAGGCTATTAAAAATATATATATTTTTACATTTATTATAATTTAATAATATGCAAAATGTTCCAATTACTAGTAACAATTAGATAATTCTAACTTAAAATCACCTCTAGCAAGCAATACATGATAACCGGCTTTCGATACATTAGCTACAGTACCAAGCTTGTTTAAAATCAAATCAAATTCAAGTTTTATTTGTCACATAGACAGTATGATATGCAGTAAAATACTTATATGACTGTCCGTGACCTAAAAATAAGGGTCTGTATAAAAATAAGGGTCTATATATATAGACCCTTATTTTTATATATTAAAAAAAATATATATATATATATTAAAAGAATATTCAAATAGAGAAAAATTAAATTTTAGAGAATTATAGAAATATAATAAAATATGATAATAAAATAGAATTGAAATAGAAGTGTTTGAAGCATATAAGTGTATAAGTTAGTTTAAAAAGCTAGTTATTAGAAAGCAAGTTAGTAATTACTTAAAGTTACATTTCATTATTTTCATTACATTGTCATGACAGTTTTCAATCTCTACAGGTGTGCCCAACATTCTTTACCCCATAACACTGAGTTTCAGCGTCTACACTAATTAGCGTAAAGCTGTTTTTAGATTATTTACTATTAAATTTTACTCAAGACTACGGAGACTTCTATGTGTACATCCGTGCACAGAAATATGGGATAAAAACATAACATTTTGAACAGACTGAATTTTAGAAGAAGCTCCATCGCTCTGGTTGTGCTACACCTATGTACTGTATGTGGGAACGATTTAGCAATTTGGCTTCAAAATAAAAGCCGTTTGTAGCTGATTCGACAGAAACAGGCTCATTTATTTTGCTTGCGTCGTCTACGGACAATTGTTCAAAATATGAAAGTGTGGGAATTTGGAACAATGCCTTGAGAGCGTAGGAAGATGAGTAACTGCGTGAGAGTTTGTAGCTGTAATGGCATTTTGTCATACTTAAGATTTTCAAACAGGAAGTGGTGCTGCAGTTGTTTACACACAAGTGTGTTCTGAAATTGTTATATTGGCAACTAGACTTGTCTCTTCTTCTTTACCAACACGTCTCCTCAGTGACTGCACACTGTTTCTGCTAAATCACATGGCTACAGTGCAACGGAACTACACAACAGTGATTGACGTGAGCATGAGTTGTACACAAGTGATTGGACATGAGACACAGAAGAGGGAGCATGCTTGGGGGGTTTAATTTTTCACTTCCCTGGTCTGACACCTCCATCAGGCATACAGTAGATACTTGCCCAAGCACTGAGCTTGGTTTCCCTGGGTAAGAATTAATGTTATGTAAATGTAACTGAGTACATTTGCACTTCACAAAGCAGATTGCTGACTGCTCTGTGAAAAAAAAACAACAAGAGGAGGAAGTACAGTACAATACCTTCATTTATTAAAATAACCTGATCAAACAGCATAAACAAAAAACTCAGCCCATCATTGGCAATAAACATCTTTTATTAGTGGTTATGTTGTTATTATTGCTTTTAAAAGCCATTACATTTTTATTACAAATGTGAGGTTAAATATGTTCAAATAATAAGCATTTTAGAAGATTTTTGCTGTAATACAACATGTTTTATAGCTGCTGTTGTAAGATCATGGTTCAGCTTAACAGTCTGTCTGTGTGCGCAGTAGTTGGTTTGAGTGGTTTTTCATATATTTCATAGTATCTAAGCAACCAGAAACTACCAAATTAAGCAATTGCTAAGCTCAGTTGGCAGTGAGGTTGACCTATTATATTTCTTTTTTTTTCTGCCCAACTGGTTACCTGTAGTCCCCATGTGTCAGTGACACAGATATTCAGAGCTGGCTCTCTTTCCGAGTCACACCCCTAAATATTGACTATATTCTAAAATAGGCTTATAATAGTTTGTCATGGCACTGGTGTACTGATCAGAATATACTGCATTTAAAAAGACCCCCCCGCCAAGACACACACAGACACACTGTCTATTATTTATTGCTATTGGACAACAATGTACCCCATCAAATAAATAATTGATATATATATATATATATATATATATATATATATATATATATATATAAAAATAATAATATATATATATATATATATATATATATATATATATATATATATATATATATATATATATATATATATATATATAAAATCAGTTATTCAAAAGGTGAAACTCGTATATTACATAGATTCATTACACACAGACTGATATATTTCAAGTGGGTATTTCTTTAAATTTTGGTGATTATGGCTTACAGCTAAGAAAAACCCAAAAAAAGCAGTATCTTAGAAAATTTTAAGATTGTAAAAAAGTATCTAATCACTCTAATTAGCTAATTAACTCAAAACTCCTGCTAAAATTTTTTGAGCCTTTAAATGGTTTCTCAGTCTGGTTCAGTAGATAGACAGTCTGTTTCACAGAGTGCTGTATCCAAGCACTTTAATGGAAAGTTGAATGGAAGAGAAAAATGGTAGAAAATTCAAGAATTTGGGGGAGATTCACAAGGAGTGGACTGGAGCTGGAGTCAGTGCTTCAAGAGCCACCACACACAGACGGATCCAGAACATGGGCTACAACTGTCACATTCTGTGTTTTAAGCCACTCTGGAACCAGAGACAATGTCAGAGGTGTCTTACCTGGGCTAAGGACAAAAAGAACTGGACGGTTGCTCAGTGGCCTAAAGTCCTTTTTTTCAGATGAAAGTAAATTTTGCATTTCATTTGAAAATCAAGGTCCAGAGTCTAGAGGAAAAGAAAAGAGGCACACATGTCCAATCTTTGCACAGTCATATCAGCTGGTAATGTTCATCCACCGTATTTTATTGATATTTTTTTTTATAAAATAAGAAAAAAATATTTTGATTATCATCATATTGTATCATAATAATATTGTTATATTTTCCTAATAAATCGCAATGTTTAACAATTTGCAAAACAGTTTTGACCAGTTAGAACAGTTTTGAACAAATCTTTGAGCATACAGTTATACATACAGTGGATACAGAAAGTATTCAGACCCCCTTAAATTTTTCACTCTTTATTATATTGTAGCCATTTGCTACAATCACTTAAGTTCATATTTTCCTCATTAATGTACACACAGCACCCCATATTGACAGAAAAACACAGAATTGTTGACATTTTTGCAGATTTATTAAAAAAGAAAAACTGAAATATCACATGGTTCTAAATATTCAGACCTGTCGCTGTGACACTCATATATTTAACTCAGGTGCTGTCCATTTCTTCTGATCATCCTTGAGATAGTTCTACACCTTCATTTGAGTCCAACTGTGATTGCTTAAACTGATTGGACTTGTGTAAGCAAGCCTATATAAAAGACCTTACAGCTCACAGTGCATGTCAGAGCAAATGAGAATCATGAGGTCAAAGGAACTGCCTGAGGAGCTTAAAGACAGAACTGTGGCAGGGCACAGATCTGGCCAAGGTTACAAATAAATTTCTGCTGCACTTAAGGTTCCTAAGAGGACAGCGGAAGACGTTTGGGATGACCAGAACCCTTCCTAGAGCTGGCTGTGCGGCCAAACTGAGCTATCAGGGGAGAAGAGCCTTGTTAAGATAGGTAAAGAAGTACCCAAAGATCACTGTGGCTGAGCTCCAGAGATGCAATAGGGAGATGGGAGAAAGTTGTAGATAGTCAACCATCACTGCAGCCCTTCACCAGTCGGAGCTTTATGGCAGAGTGGCCCAACAGAAGCCTCTCCTCAGTGCAAGGCACATGAAAGCCCGCATCGAGTTTGCTAAAAACACCTGAAGGACTCCAAAATGGTGAGAAGTAAGATTCTCTGGTCTGATGAGACCAAGATAGAACTTTTTGGCTTTAATTCTAAGCGGTATGTGTGGAGAAAACCAGGCACTGCTCATCACCTGTCCAATACAGTCCCAACAGTGAAGCATGGTGGTGGCAGCATCATGCTGTCCGGGTGTTTTTCAGCTGCAGGGACAGGACGACTAGTTGCAATCAAGGGGAAAGATGAATGCGGCCAAGTACAAGGATATCCTGGACGAAAACCTTCTCCAGAGTGCTCAGGACCTCAGACTGGGCCAAGGTTCACCTTCCAACAAGACAATGACCCTAACCACACAGCTAAAATAACGAAGGAGTGGCTTCACAACAACTCCGTGACTGTTCTTGAATGGCTCAGCCAGAGCCCTGACTTAAACCCAATTGAGTATCTCTGGAGAGACCTGAAAATGGCTGTCCACCAACGCTTACCATCCAAAAAATATTTGTGGGGCTGTAACATGAGTAAAACACATCAACATGTTTTTTGGACTTTTTGTCTGTCTGTTTTTTTTTTGTGCACACACCACGTAAAAGCCTCCTGAACAAATTTTAATAAGGTTTTTACAGGTGTTTTTGGCAACACATGGGCTTTGTTTCATCGCAATTGTCATGTAATCGGCAAAACTGCAGCTCTTGTGGGATGTTCTTGGGCCGCTGTCGTCAAGAAATACCAAAAGTGCTCCAAGGAAGAAAAATCGGTGAACTGGTTACAGGGTCATGGGTAGCCATGGCTCACTGATTCACATGGGGAGTGAAGGATGGCCCGCGTAGTCCGATCCAATAGGAGCGCTAGTGTAGATGATCAAATTGATGAAAGGGGTTAATGCTGGTTGTGGTAGAAAAGGTGTCAAAACATACAGTGCATAAATGAATTCCCTAAAATACAATATAAGTATTTCTTATCTTTAAGCAGTTGTGTCATCAGCATATACAGTAAACAGTAAAAAGAAAAAAGTCACCATTTCAGAAGGCTGAATTAAGATAAGGAGATTTTAAGGTACTGGGACTTGCTTAAGAACCCTTCAACATGTTATTAAAACCGCAAAGGACAGTGCTGAACCATCAAATTTGTGGAAGAAATGCTATTGAAAAAAAAAAAAACATGAACAGAGATCAGTCGAACGCTTGGTGAAATTGCATGGTAATAAAATCAACAGTAAACAGCATGTTCACAATAGTGAAAATAAGAGCATTTCCATACACACACAATGCGATGTGAACTCACAGGACAGCTGGTGGCCATAAGAAAAACCAAGGGAAGAAGGGAAGCACATGAAGCGATGCACCCATCATGCAAAGTGGCCACTGTACAAGCCACAATGTGGGATTACTTCGGTTGGTCAGGTCTATTCTCAGCAATGTTGTGTGGCAATAAAATGAAGTCAGCTGACGACCTGAATGTACTGAATATCCAGGTGGCTCTTGGTGCATGAGGAATCATTTTCACACATGAACTGAACACCACTTTTGTAAATTCTAAATCTAACTATTTTAATAACTGTTTGTGCTACATTCCAGAGGCTGTGAGCAGACCACGAGTTTGGTTGGATGGCTCGCCTGTGGTGACGTGCCAGGGACAGCCGGTTCTCCTGCGCTGCCGGACTAATACGGGCACCAATGTAAAGTACAGCTGGTCCAGAAAGGCAGAACCTCAAGATGTTCTTTTACAGAGCTCGGTTGATCTTCAGTTTAGCTGTGCTTTTCTCAAAGAGGACGCTCAGTACATCTGTTCAGCTCAGAACGCTGTGAGCAGAGAAGAGAGTAAATCTGTTTCCCTTCACCTTCTTCGGGCTGGAGAGGAGAATTGCATTTATTCACTTATGTCTGATGGTCAGTTATGCGCAGAACCACTTATAAGCTTTTGAGCATAAACAGCATAGAACATGAAGTTCTAAAATGTCATGTTTTTTTTTTTTTTTACGATTTCTAATATAACTCACTCATATTCATTTTTAAAGTGAAGTATTAATCTGTCATTGTATCTCAGAGCTTGAAAGTTATGACTGCACGACAACAACAGCACCACCAGTGATAACAACACTTATGTCTACGGAAGTTGCAACCTCAGAACTCGCCATGCAGACCAGTTCAGGTGGAACTCACTCAATTTGTAGCAATCAAACCCAGAACTGTAACGGAAACGTCTTTCTCAGGTTTGAATATACAATCATACAATTAGACATTTTGTTTAATGTGTAGCACGCATGAAAGCTACAATAATTTTAAAAAATGTCCTTTAAATGTTTGCATTTTCAGGTCATGGTCAGGAATGCCTCTGTGGTATGTCATTGTACGCTGGCTTCTCTTCGTTGCTTTGCTTACCACCTTTGCATGCATGTGCTCATGCACGCAGACCAGCAGAAGGGGTGGCATACAACTCAAACATATTAGATGATAGAAAGAGAATAAAGTTCCACCTTCTTCAAATTGCATTTTTTACACTTACATCAATGTCAGGTCTACCTCTCTACTGCACAGTGTTACTGTACGACAAAATACTATTTCTTTTTGTGCATTAAAAGAAATACTTTGATTGTTTTTGGTGCATGTGTAAACACATGAACTTCAAATCTCCCACAGTTCTATTGTACCATCTGGTATTTAGTAATAAACTGTGTTGCCTTTGGGAATGGTGTTTTAATTTTAGTATAAAAGTACCAAGTCAAATTGGGACTTTTGTTTGTGCAGAATAACAGAATACAGTTATGAGAGTAAAAACGACCTTACTTTCTCTATATAATCCCCTGCTACACTAATACACTAATGCCCAGTGTTTCATCAGTGCTTGGATACTATCAAGGTAGAAAGTTTCATCAGTATGCCGGAGCCGTGATCGGACTGCCAGCTTCATGTCTGAAACCCAGGCCTCCCAGGAACTCCTGTCCCATGTGGAAACAGTGTTTAATGGCCCAACCGAGTACCTGTAATGTGCAAATGATGTTGTGAATGATTGTGTGTGCACAGTGATCTGTCTGTACCGTTCCCACAGACGGTTCAGACAGAACGACTGCAGTGGGCTCCGAGCCACCTCGGCCAGGATAAAATTTTTTATTTTATTTTATTTTTAACTGCAAAGTCTCATCACTTGTGATGACCAGCTTAAAATCTTATGTTAATGTAAATCCTTGTTTGACTTGAACACCTGTCATAGTATTGGACAAAACGTGTGTGCTATATTACTTAATGTTAAATCTTGTTAAAACTTTGACATTGTTTAGATGTAAATCTTTTAAATCTTTTATTTTATTTTATAAAATATAAAAATATATAAATGCTGCCATACATGAACACTGTTAGGTAAAGTACCCGCATCACCCAATTTAGTTACTAAAGTTTCATAAAGAAGACACACATAATTGCACTTTTATTTAATGCAGTAATCATAATGACCTTTGCGTACAAGAACAAGGAAAAGTTCCATGTATGCGGTATTAAACGGGTGGTAAGGATGACCAGAGGCCAGAACTGCCATGATAAAGGTTATTTTCTGGAATATTAAATTTAATATTTGGTAATAAAAGGTAATAAAATTACCTTGTGGACTTTTATTGACCCGAAAGAATTGAAAATACACGTTGCTCTTATTTCACTAGGGAGCACAACAGAGCAATACAAAACAGTCCTGACTACAGTGAACATAATCTTCACTAAAGCTAAATCATATCTCATTCTAAAACAACTACTTATGAAGTGTCACAGCAACATTAAGTGTTAAATTAAAATAAAATATAAATAAATGAGCTATGTATATAGTCGTGTGTAAATCCTTTTTAATTCTATTTTTTTTTGTGTAAAAACATAAAATCATCTGGGATTCAATAGCTTGTAGATCCATGTTTAGCAGCAATACGTTGATGCAATTTTTTTCCTGTTTAACTTTATCTTTGTGGAGGAATTTTGAACTGTAGGATGAAAAGTAGAAATTGACTATGTGAAGGGTATGGATGATGGAGGAATGTTAGCTTAAAAATTTAGCATTTTAGCCAATTTAGCATTTTATCTAAGCTAAAGCTAAGCTAGCTACTGTAGCATGTGGTGACTGAGGTACTGTAGGTAGCCATGTCACAACCAACAGCCAGGCCCTGTCCATTCTGCCCTTTTGTATGGATTAACCGAGGTTTAGGAGGAGTCAGCTCCTGCCTACAGCACATAGTGTCAGCAGACAACCAGAGCTCCCAGAGTTGAGCTTTAAAACCGCTCTTCAGAAAACCTGTGGTTGATGTCACAGAGGGTTTGCTCAGTTCTTATACAATCTATGCCATAGACCAGTGCATGTGCATAGTTATGTTGTATTTACACTGTAATTTACACATTTCTTTAAACTTAAACAGCATACAGATGTTAAAGTCAAGCAGAAGGTCTCAACTTGTTCTGTAGCGCCTCCGTTCTGTAGCCCCATTTCCATTCCCTACCCTAGACTGGACAGTTGGACTGGCTTGAATATACACAAGGAAAGCGTGTATAGCTATGTTTGGTTTGAGATCTTTGAATAGTCAAATACTTTAGTTAAATCAGAAAGTTTGTCCAGATTACAGATTAGTATACTGTATGTGTCTTTGGCTTTGACTCTAACAACCAATATACAGTATATATATATATATATATATATATATATACATACACACACAGTTGTGGTCAAAAGTTTTGAGAATTACATAAATATTGGAAATTGAAAAAGTTGCTGCTTACGTTTTTATAATAGCAATTTGCATATACTCCAGAATGTTATGAAGAGTGATCAGATGAATTGCGTAGTCCTTCTTTGCCATGAAAATTAACTTAATCCCAGAAAAAACTTTCCACTGCATTTCATTGCTGTCATTAAAGGACCTGCTGAGATCATTTCAGTAATCGTCTTGTTAACTCAAGTGAGAATGTTGATGAGCACAAGGCCGGAGATCATTATGTCAGGCTGATTGGGATAGAATGGCAGACTTGACATGTTAAAAGGAGGGTGATGCTTGAAATCATTGTTCTTTCATTGTTAACCATGGTGACCTGCAAAGAAACGCGTGCAGCCATCATTTCGTTGCATAAAAATGGCTTCACAGGGAAGGATATTGTGGCTACTAAGATTGCACCTAAATCAACAATTTATAGGATCATCAAGAACTTCAAGGAAAGAGGTTCAATTCTTGTTAAGAAGGCTTCAGGGCGTCCAAGAAAGTCCAGCAAGCGCCAGGATCGTCTCCTAAAGAGGATTCAGCTGCGGGATCGGAGTGCCACCAGTGCAGAGCTTGCTCAGGAATGGCAGCAGGCAGGTGTGAGCGCATCTGCATACACAGTGAGGTGAAGGCTTTTGGAAGATGGTCTGGTGTCAGGAAGGGCAGCAAAGAAGCCACTTCTCTCCAAAAAAAAAAACATCAGGGACAGATTGATCTTCTGCAAAAAGTATGGTGAATGGACTGCTGAGGACTGGGGCAAAGTCATATTCTCGGATGAAGCCTCTTTCCGATTGTTTGGGGCATCTGGAAAAAGGCTTGTCCAGAGAAGAAACGGTGAGCGCTACCATCAGTCCTGTGTCATGCCAACAGTAAAGCATCCTGAGACCATTCATGTGTGGGGTTGCTTCTCATCCAAGGGAGTGGGCTCACTCACAATTTTGCCCAAAAACACAGCCATGAATAAAGAATGGTACCAAAACACCCTCCATCAGCAACGTCTTCCAACAATCCAACAACAGTTTGGTGAAGAACAATGCATTTTCCAGCACGATGGAACGCCGTGCCATAAGGCAAAAGTGAGAACTAAGTGGCTCGGGGACCAAAACGTTAACAAACAAAAACCCACTAATTCTGACAAACTCCAAGAAGTGATTATGAAAGAATGGGTTGCTATCAGTCAGGATTTGGCCCAGAAGTTGATTGAGAGCAGCCCAGTCGAATTGCAGAGGTCCTGAAAAAGAAGGGCCAACACTGCAAATACTGACTCTTTGCATAAATGTCATGTAATTGTCGATAAAAGCCATGTCATTATATTTCAGTACATCACAGAAACAACTGAAACAAAGATCTAAAAGCAGTTTAGCAGCAAACTTTGTGAAAACTAATATTTGTGTCATTCTTAAAACTTTTGGCCACGACTGGCCAAATATATATATAAAAAAGGTATCATTTATCTTCCAAGGAGAGAGGGGGGCTTAAATACCTTTTAAAATGAACACAGAATTGTGTGAACAACAAAGAAAGCATGTCCTAGATTATTCCTAATGTAATATTCCAAATGGTTAAGTGTCATTTTGCTATAGGAAAACGCCTTGTGAAACTAGCAAATGTTCAGCAAATGTACATATTTACATATTTTGTTAATATGTTTCTTTTTTTTTTTTTTTTTTGGTGAATTTGGACCAATACCAAATTGTGATCAGTGCAGCCTCTGAAAAGATGTGATTGCTATATATCAAGGTTACTGTACTGTACTTCTTTTTTTCCACACAGGAGGAATCTATTAAATGCTGAATGTACCAATAATTTCATGAGATCTATACTTCAGTAAAACCATGTACTTGCATCTACAGTGTTCTGGAATTCCTTTTTTATACACTCAATTATATAATTGGAGAACTGGAAAAGAGTTTGGATTACTCCTAATAAATACTGCATTATTGTACAGGAGGTAATTTAAAGTAAATATAGATGAAAACTGGATGTTTGCAATAAAAGTCTATAAAGCTATTTTGCATCTTATTTGTTGTTTAAAACATCTGATGTCAATTGCATGGTTGACACTAAATCTAATGGTGAAGTTATTTTTAAAGAAAATGTTTCACATCAAACAAAATGATACATGCAATTAATCTACTGTATTTATTATCTTGGCAAGATAAGTTGTTCATAAAAATTAAAGTGATTGGGCAGTTTGAGCCTCATTAATGGTCACCACTGTTGGGTCCTAGGGCAAGACCCCTAACCAGCCACCCCATACCACCACTGCATGCAAGAAGGTTCAAATACCTGTCCTTATATAAATGTAAATACTATTAGATTTGGGAGAACTTCCAATATACAGCTGTTGGCCACGAGTCTCTTCACACGCTTTCATTTTTCAACTACACTTTCTTTGGTCTTTGTGATTTCAAAATGTATTCAATGCGTTCTAATCCGCCCCGCCCAACCTAACACAGTGACCAATCAGCAATCTCGAATCGGCTATTTCTCGCTCCCTCCCAGCCAATCACCAGCAGTCTAGTAGAACCCGGAAGTAAACAGTTGGCGTTCTTGCCAGAAAGACATGTAAGTTTAAAGTATAGTGTATATATAGTTTCTTCTATAGTATATAAGGTTCTTGGATATAAATTCATTATTAAGATACGGATGTAACTTACGCTTGGTCCACTTTCTACGCATACGTTTCAGTGCCTGTTGTAATGCAAGCTGCATGCACATATACTTATCCGAACCAAAAGAAACAAATGTTTGGGTGATATTGTCACTACGATAGAAAAGGTGGGCAAAGTGAGAAATTAATGCGTTATTTCTGTTTTACATTTAAACAAAGATTTTCGCAGTAAATTGTGGTGTTTTTCTCTTTACTTGTAATATATACGCTGTCGCTTTGTCCGGCCCACCAAGTACTCTGATAGGCCAACGTGCCATCCGTGAGCTCTGATTGGATGGTGTATATAGGCGTCCTAAGTGATTGCCTGTGCAGAGTGAGAGTTAAACGTGTGCGTATTTTTAATGCGCATGTATGTAGGAAATAACGAAATAATATGAAAATAAGTTATTTTTTTTGGTGTTGCATTGTTGCTTATTTTAGGGCTGACGTGCCAGTTCCCTGTCCTCTCTAGTGTGTGTGTGTGTGTGTGTGTGTGTGTGTGTGTGTGTGTGTGTGTGTTACTTTTTCTACTTTTATTATATACTCTGTGGTATACATTTGGATTAATTTCTCCCAGAATGTTACTGACCAGTCATGACTGATTTTTTAAAATGTTATACATATGATACAGAAAATGTGTTATGCCAAAGAAGCTACTTATTTGTTTATGCAACATGGAAGTGACCAATCTTACTTCCTTAAAAAAGTTGCTAACTCATGATTTTAGATGTGCCCCAAAATGGCAATTTTCCAGTGTTACTGTATATGGTCTTGCTTTGAACAATGATAATTTAAAATGCAAATAATTCATATTTTTGAGTATTAATAATAAACTTGGAATAAGCTTATAAAAACATATGACCTGTAAAAATTGTTGCTTAAATAGTAGTGTCAGTAACCATGTCAAATTCACATTGCAATTTCTTAACAATTTTGCATTCTAGATTAAAACACTTTTTCAGGTTTATGTCTTTTCATGTGAAATCCTAAATCGGCCAAGTTTCATCTGAATGACCATATCATGAAAAGATTTGAATTCAAAAACGTTACGGACACTTCATAATAAGATCATACATACAGAGACTCTCACTCATCGTTTATACCACTTTATCCTGTATACAGGGTCACAGGGTCACAGGTGGACCCTATCCCACGAGACTTAAGGCACCCCTCTGACATGGTGCCAATCCATCACAGAGCTATAATAATAATAATAATATTCTAATTTAGGGTGAGGGTTGAGATGCTGGATTTTTTTATGCTGTAAGCCATAATCATAGAAATTAACAAAAAAAGGGTTTGAAATACTTCACTTTACATGTAATGAATCAAGAATACGACAATATCAGCATTTCACTTTTTTTTATTAAATTGCAGAAATTTTTTTTCCATGATATCCTAATTCTTTGAGATTCACTGTATATAAAATGCCCGCAATAATGTTAGTCATGAACAATTATATAATAGTGGTGAAATAGTATTTCAAAAATCTAACCACATTATAGTAATAATTTTTAATAAATATAAATCATGTATTCCTAAATTCTTCAATTTTATTAAGCATTTTACAGACATTTCCTATTACAGTTTCACAGGACAACATATTATTTAGGTTGTGAACATAATTTCAGTGTAACTGCCTAACTGAGCATAAATCAATTAGATTTATTATCAGTTACATAGATAGGTTTTCATCAACTGAAAATATTTAGCTTCAGTTGATTACCATAGAGGCAAAATAAAAATAGTTTGTCTATTGACATGTTAAATTTCTTTTCTTTTTAAATATTCCAGCAATGTTGCTGAGCATGATTCACTCATACACATGCCACAAACACTGCCAATACTGTAATGAAAAAGGTACCACATGAACGTTGTGGCCTAATGGTGGTTCCCATACTGGGATTACTGCTAATAATAATAATAATAATACTTCTAGGGACATGCCTCTTTGTGCTTACATATTACTATTTTATTACTATTTCTTAACTGCCTTACTGGAAATTGACATTTCAGTGTTTTGCAGTTAGAGCTGGATTGTGATGATTATGATCAATTTTATATTACAATAGCACTTGCTCAAAAAAACAAAATTCATTTTATGAATACATCTCATGAAGGTAGGCGCCCCTCAAGCTAATAATAGTGTGTGAAGAAGCAGGGCATAAGCACGCATTTCCTGTACCACACCCGTGACTCACAGAAGTTATTTCCTCACACTGAAAAATTGAGAAACATCATGTTATAACAGGCCATTATAGACAGCACATTGGTTTTAGACATGTAACCTTTTTTGGGGGGTTAAGACAATAGTGACGTTTAGTTGTTTAAGTACAAGGCCATTAGTTGAATAATAGTTTAATGCAGTATATAGTAATTGAAAGATCTTGACATCGTAACAAAACAATTGCTGATAAAGGTAATTAAAAAGTAAAATGCTGCCATTTTTGTTGTGTTTTTATGTAATAGTTTAGTCCTAGTCCTGAAATCTATAACTGAAATAAAATGCAAAAATGCACATTGTACCTCAATTTGTAGCTATGTAGTGCACATTAAAAGCCCTTGATTTAAAAAAAAAAAAAGATAAAAAGTGATTTATAATTTAACTATTTTATTATTATTATTATTATTATTATTATTATTATTATTATTATTCATTTGTTTTAAGGAAGAACACTTGAGGATGTTCTGTTCTTAAAAGAATACTTCACTGCACACTTTCACTTCACACCATGGGTCATTCCTTCCTGTGTAACATGTGTGGTGGAAATTCTGTAAATATTATAAAAACAACCAATTCATACACTGGGTAAGAGCAACGTCACAAAGGTTTTATTTTATACTTCTGCAGAAGGACCAGTCTCACACAGCAAGCAATTGCAGCATGGAGAAAGGTGATCTCTTTCTCTCCGCTGTCCCATTTTATACACAAACATCTCTGCTAACATACTCAACGCCCCGTACATGAAGTTCCTACATTCAAACTCACAACTCTTTATCTGACCCAGACCAGATGTCCATACCTTATCATTTATTCAGGGACAATTACAATCAGGTTGTTTCTGTTTTTTTTATTATTTTTTTTCTGCAAGTTTAAAGCATCTATAGTCTACGTGGCGCAATTACAAATTACTACATAATTAAAATGTGATTTTTCCATTACACATGTTTTAATGTTAATGCTTTCTTCCTGTCACAAAGATTGAAGTCGTCTGTAGCATGTAGCAGTGGGCTTCGTTTCGTTTTGCTGAGGGGGGAGGGGGCGGAGTCTCTGTCTGTGTATCCCACGGGGACGTAAAAAGCGAGGCGGTGAAATTAACGGAGGACGCAGCGGATAACGGTGAGATAATTCCAATATTTTAAGTAGCTTTACAATAAACGTTGAGACTGTGTTTATTGTTTTGTCGTAAGATTAAGTGAAATGTCTTTAGTTCCACCGAGAATATAACTCGCGAGCTTTTCCCGTTCGGGTTGTAGATTAACCCTCAGATTATTCTGTCCTCTTCGCCTCCGGTCCTGAAAGCTTGTTTGTGTTTGGATTCTCCTTCAGTCGGTCAGTTTATAGAGACAGTAAACAGACCTTGCCGCTGTGGCGACTTCTCGGTGACATACTGTAGTGTTTACACGCCGCGCTGTGAGACTGCTGCTGGTTTTGCTAGTGATATTGTCAGGATGCAATATGTTTGTTTTTTGTTGTTGTTGTGTGTAACTCGTGTTTGTTTTTAAACAAGGTCAAAGATTAAAGCAGATCTTTTTTTGATCTACTGAAATCAAATCAAACCCTGTGATGTGTAATGAATAGGCTGTGAAACAGGGGAAGCTAAAGGCGGAACAAAATAGCATTCAAATGCTAAGTGGTCATATTTTTGAGTGGCTGGAATAGATTATCTGCATTTACATTGTTTGTTATGGGAACATGCTTTTCGCAGTACAAAATTTGACCTGAAGTGTTCGTCCCCTGGGAAGTATTGAATTCCCATGTCGCGGTACTGCTGTACAGTGGTAATCACCATTGGCATCCACGGTGTCTAGTTGGATTACAGAGGTTACTAGATGGATGGACGGACGTATTCGAAGATTTCATTTATAACTGCAAACGAGAAATCGGGCCTGAAAATAAATAAACAAATGAATGAAAGAAAAACCTCAATCGACCCAAAGAAGTATAAACAGCCCTGAACATCTACAGCTGACGACGTTTTTATCTGGAGAAGATTTCTATATCAAGGAAGCAGAGACACCATGTTCTCTGGGTGGACTGACCAAACCTACGTTCACGTTACAGGCCACATTTTTCAATTTACATTTTTATTCATAAATTTTTTTTGGTCAGATTGGAATTTGCATGTGGCGGCACGGTACTGTAGTAGTTAGCACTGTCGCCTTGCACCTCCAGGGTCAGGGTTCGATTCCCGGCCGGGTTCGATTCCCGTCTCTGAGTTTGCATGTTCTCCCCGTGAAAGGCCAAGGACATGTAGGTTAGGTTAATTGGCATTCCCAAAATTGACAGTAGTATGTGAATGAGTGTGTGTGTGTGCCCTGCGATGGATTGGCACCCTGTCCAGGGTATACCCTGCCTTGTGCCCTAGGTCTCCTGGGATTGGCTCCAGGCCCACCGTAACCCTGAACACAGGATTAAGCAGTATAGATGAGTGAGTAAGTGGATTTGCATGTCATGGCAGTTCACATTCATAATTAAGAGTGATTATTATTATTTTTTAAATCTGACACTGATGTGGAGTTTGCATGTTCTCCCCGTGCTTGGTGGGTTTCCTCCGGGTACTCCGGTTTCCTCCCACAGTCCAAAGACATGTAGGTTAGGCTAATTGGCGTTCCCAAATTGCCCGTAGTCAAGTCAAGTCAAGTCAATTTTATTTATATAGCGCTTTTAACAATTGACATTGTCGCAAAGCAGCTTTACACAATAAAAAGAAGTAAGTTTTTATGCAATGTATATGAATCAAAATGACAAGATTGTCCCCGATGAGCAAGCCGAGGGCGACGGTGGCAAGGAAAAACTCCCTGAGATGGTAATAGGAAGAAACCTTGAGAGGAACCAGACTCAACAGGGAACCCATCCTCATCTGGGTGATAACGGATAGCAGGAATTGCTCAGCATAATAATGTGTAAGACTGGAAGTTCAGTATAACAAGAGATGTTTTAAAATTAAAAGGAGTCCAGTTTGTTCCCGGAGGCTCAGGTAGACTGTAGGGGATTCCGGTCCTGAGTTATCGAACAACTGAAGTCACAGGTCCCCAGAGCATCACTCGATGACAGGAGAGTCTTCATGGAAACCATCCCCAGCCACCATACGAATCCAGGCAGACCACACGGGGCATCCATGCGACGAGATCTCCAACCAGAAGCAGGACTCCAGGATGGGTTAGACGGCTCCAGAGGGCAGAGGGGTCTGGATCACTGGCAACTCAGGAGCGAAACATGTATAGCTCGACAGAGAGACAGAGAGAGGGAAAGAAGAGGGGGAGAGAGAGAGAGAAGAGAGCAGAAAAGGAGAGAACAGAAAATAAGGAGAGATGGCAGTTAGGTATGGTCACAGTCAGCATGTATAGGTGAATGTATATTTAGTGCAAAGTGCAAGCAGAGACTCCGGCAGGACTAACTATAACAGCATAACTAAAAGGGAGAGCCAGAAGGAAACACAAACATGAGGGCTCCCTGAGATGTAAAGCAACCAATCACCTCACCGTCAACAAACCTGAGTGAACAATGAGAGTGGGGAGGACAGCATCTAAACATACCAGTTCACCAGAATACTCTACGTCTATGAGTCCCCCAGATCTCCTCCTTTACCTAAGGTTAATCTATTTACAAAAATGCTTGGCTAAATAAATAGGTTTTTAGCCTAGACTTAAACACTGAGACTGTGTCTGAGTCCCGAACATTAATAGGAAGACTATTCCATAACTTTGAGGCTTTGTAAGAAAAAGCTCTGCCCCCTGCTGTAGTTTTAATAATACGTGGTACTGACAGGCAGCCTGCATTCTTTGATCGAAGTAGGCGTGGCGGATCGTAAGACACTAACAGTTCACTCAAATACTGTGGCGCGAGACCATTTAGTGCTTTAAATGTCAAAAGTAGTATCTTAAAATCGATGCGAAATTTCACAGGGAGCCAATGCAGTGTAGATAAGATAGGGGTGATGTGCTCGTATTTTCTGGTTCTAGTGAGGACTCTCGCTGCTGCATTCTGTACTAACTGAAGCTTGTTTATACACCTAATTGAACAACCAGACAGTAAGGCGTTACAATAGTCCAACCTAGACGTGATAAAAGCATGAACTAGTTTTTCTGCATCATTTAGTGACAATATGTTTCTTATCTTGGCAATATTTCTAAGGTGAAAGAAAGCTATCCTGGTGATATTATCTACATGAGCTTCAAACGAAAGGCTGGAATCTATAATCACACCGAGGTCTTTTACTGTTGCACTTGATGGAACAGAAAGGCCATCTAAAGTTACAGTGTGATCAGAAAGCTTAGTTCTTGCTACTTGTGGTCCTATGACCAGAACTTCTGTCTTATCAGGATTAAGCAGAAGAAAATTAATTAACATCCAATCTCGTATATCCTGCACACACTGCTCGATTTTAGCAAACTGGTTTTTCTCATCTGGTTTTGCTGAGACATATAATTGTGTGTCATCAGCATAACAATGAAAACTAATACCATGTTTACGAATTATATTGCCCAGAGGAAGCATGTAAAGGGAAAAAAGCAGTGGGCCTAAAACTGAGCCCTGTGGAACACCAAACTCCACTTGAGAACATGAGGAATGGTCACCATCTAAATCTACAAACTGATAACGATCAGTCAAATAGGATCTGAGCCACAAGAGGGCAGTTCCCTTAATTCCTACTACCTTTTCTAATCTGTGAAGGAGAATACTATGATCAATGGTGTCAAAAGCTGCACTGAGGTCCAGTAACACAAGTATAGTGACGCAACCCTGATCAGAGGCCCATAGGAGGTCGTTTACTACTTTAACAAGTGCTGTCTCTGTGCTGTGATGAGGCCTAAATCCTGACTGATACAGTTCATTTATGCTATTTCTGTGTAGATGTGAACATAGCTGCTGTGATACTACCTTTTCCAAAATCTTGGAGATAAAGGGAAGGTTTGATATCGGCCTGTAATTAGAAAGCAGACAGGGGTCAAGGTCAGGTTTCTTGATTAGCGGTTTAATAACGGCTAATTTAAAGGATTTGGGGACATACCCACTACTGAGTGAACAGTTAATTACTTTCAACAGGGGTTCTATTATTGCTGGTACTATCTGTTTGAGAAAATGTGTCGGTATAGGATCTAATATACAGGTTGACGATTTTGAAGAAGAGATGAGTGAAATTAGTTCCCTCGCTTCAAGGGGAGTAAAGTGTTCTAAGTTCTGATGTGATGTGGTTAGATCATCTGAATTATTTAAATTGTCTGTTTTCAAAGCCTGAATTTTTTGCCTAATATTTATGATTTTATTATTGAAAAAGTTCATGAAATCCTCACTACTGCATGATGTTGTTGTGGAGATTTCTGCAGTGGTCTTGTTTTTAGTTAAGTTAGCTACGGTATTAAATAAAAATCTCGGGTTGTTTTTGTTATTTTCTATAAGAGTGGAGAGATACGTTGATCTAGCATCACTGAGAGCTTTTTTATAGTTCAGGATGCTCTCCTTCCAAGCTATTTTGAATACTATCAATTTAGTTTGGCGCCATTTACGTTCGAATTTTCGAGTGGTTTGTTTTAAAGCACGTGTGTGGTCATTATACCAAGGAGCGAGTTTCTTATCTCTAATCATTTTCCTTTTAACTGGAGCTACATTATCTAAGCTATAACGAAGTGCTGACTCTAGATATTCATTCGCCTGTTCGAGTTCTGTGAAGTCAGATGGCGATCCAATCAAAGTTGATAATTCTGGAAGATTATTGATAAAGCTCTGTGTGTGTGTGTGTGTGTGTGTGTGTGTGTGTGTGTGTGTGTGTGTGCCCTCCGATGGATTGGCACCCTGTCAAGGGTGTTCCCTGCCATGTTCCCTAAGTCTCCTGGGATAGGCTCCAGGTCTCCCGTGACCCTGAATACAGGATTAAGCTGTTGATTAAGAGTGAGTGAGTGAGTGAGTGACACTGATGTTGATGCGTCTGTCCTCTGAAATGGCATGCATGGGCACATCGACAGGTCTTTTCTCACGTCATTTGAGCAATGTAACTTTCATACAGTTTAACTTGGACAGATGCACAGCCTCAGTTACCTACTAAATCACACATTCCACTTTCCCGCCACTGACTACTTTCTCCACTATCCTCTACTCTTGAAATAAAACGCCTGACACTGCTGGTGTTGACTGTCAGCAAGCGCCCTACGCTAGCAGAGAGGCAAAACGTCACATACGTTCCGATCTGACTGTTCTTATTCAAGTCGCATGACCAATATATGAGATATCTATTTAATCAAGGACCAAAAACAAAAGTGACTGTTTTTTTTTTTTTTAAATCCAAATCAGGTTTGTGCATTCAGACAGCCATACAGAATCGGATTTGAATTGCTTCATGTTGTAATATGTCTTTTCAGCCACAGTCTCTGGTAATTAATGCCATTTTAGTGGGACATTGCTTAATTCTGGAAAATCCTTATTGCAACACTTTCTTCTGCCTGAAACACACAAGGAACAGCTGTCCAACTGAAATGATTAGTATTAGATTTATTCTCATCTTTACTGAGCTTTGTGAAAGACTTTTTCTACAAATCCTTGAACACTTTACTACTAAAAAGAGAAAGAAAGAAAAAGATTAAAGTTTTTCTCTGGAAAACAATGTTTTATTTTGTGAAAATTAAAGGTCTGTGCATAATCATTCATATTGAGCAAGGATTATAAGGGGCCCATTATAAGGGGCCCTAATCCTTTTTCTAAATGGACCCACCTACTGAAATTCTTAAGAATATCAGAACTTGTGCTAACACCTAACTGTCGATCCTGAGGCAGCTTCTCTTTTCCAGAACCCTCCTACTGACAGGACAGAAATATCAGACCTGATATAAAAAGACCTGTTTATTAGGAGTGAATTAAATGATCAGAGGATAGAATCTGTGGTACAGTATGCTTGTACTGTATGTGACCCTTGTAGTGTTTTACTTGCAGATCTATTAGTACAGCTCATAAAACCGTAGGCTCTAAATGATGTTTTTTTCTACCAATCACTTCCTGTGCTTTACCACAGGGTTCTGATTTCATATAAGATATCCTTAACTATATAGTACATTGAGGAAGCCAAGATGAGCTGACTGATTATAAGATGTATATATCTATCAGCCAGCTCATATCCAGTATATAATAATAATACAGAGATGTGTGTGCCAGAGATGTGTGTGCCAACGAAGCTGTTTTTGAAGTTTTTGCAGCAGTCTTACTTCCGTAAAAATGTCAAGTTGCCAACTTCAGCTGTTTTGGAGAGATGATTTTTTTTAATGTGCCCCCCAAAATGGCCATTTTTCAACTTTATTGTTTGAAGCAATCATTTAAAATGCAAATTCTACATATTTCTTTTCATGAGCATTGATACTAAAATTGTAAGCTTTAAGAAGCATAAGATCTGGAAAAATTGTTGCCTAACTTGGTTTTTGGTAAAATCTTAAAAAGCAAAAGATCTGTAGACTTTGTAACCATGTCAACTTCATGTAGCAATATGTTAAGCATTTTGCATTTTAGATAATCCACCTTTTCAAGTTTATGTCTCTTCATAATCTAAATTGGCCAAGTTTTAGCTGAATGACAATTAAGATCATTTGAAAGATTTGAATACATAAAAGGTCATGAAATTGTATTTAGCAAATGTTTTTTTTTTTTAATTTGATAAAAATATAATGTGTATGCATATTGACAAAAAACAAAGCATGGATTGGGAGATGAGAAGCATTAAGTATTATGAAAAATGGTGTAATATGATCCTACCTGACTCTTCGCTTTTTCACCTACTGATGGTACTTAAGCAGAATAACATTTGTACCGTGGCGTCTCCCGCAGCGACGGCTTTACGGTTCATTCTCTAAAGGATTAATGAGCCGCAGCTTGTTGAGAGCTGCACGTAGTAGCAGATAAGTTCAATTGAAACATTGTAATTAAACAAATTCATAACCACAGTACTAAAATTACAGTACAAATTTAGAATTTAAATTAAATATAGCTGTTTCTTATTTGCATTGGATTTAAGTAAAGTAAAAGTTAACACAGTGAGCCTTTAGATTTTATGTGTAACACTCGTGTAGCCTGAAAACAGACTTTTATTGCCAGATTAATGTGCAAAAACTATATTATAAAACTATATAAGATACATAGCCTTTATAAGACTCTACTTTTATTTAAGTGCACTCACAATGACGACAACTTGGTTTTGTAAAATAATGAAAGCAAACAGGGTGCGCTATTCTGTATTGGTTTTGGTGAACTTGAGCGAGTCAAAAAATGAACCGAAACTCCATAATCTATAGTCTATAGACGTGAAAAATATATACTTTTTACATGTTGAAAAAAGTATATATTGTATATGTATGTAGAAAGCGAAATGTCTGCTTTTTTATAAACTAATGGAAAACAAATGTTAGATAATGTAATTCGTATAAAACCTAAATACATAGGCGCATCCACTGCTGCGAAGATGACATGATGACATGATTACCTTCATCACTACAGCCAAAACCAAAAAATCACTAATTTATCAATGAATTATTAAAATGATCAGAGTCAGTTGCTGTTTTCATAATCATTGGTCTACTTCTGCCTGTGCGCTCTGGAAAACTGGAAAAAGGAGGATCACGATGCAGACTCAACATCCCGAGCCCAAACCTCATTTAAATGACATTTTAAATGAACAGATATTATAAGTAAGCAATAGCCTAAGTTTAGAAACATAACAAAGTGTTATGACTTTTTATGACTTGGGTTCTACTTATTTGCAGCTGTTTTGCAAAATGTCCCCTTATGTCACCTGGCGGTCATTTCATGAATGACTTTAAAATACGACTGATTTATTTGGTGCTGTTTTTTTTTTTTTTTTGCTGTGGCGGTAATGGGCATTCTGGTTGACCACCAACTGTGTTTATGTAAGATAATATATGAAGAGTGTGTTTTGCAGAAATCATTGAACAAGAATAGAAACAAGAACATTCTCTTTATCGCACAGCAGAATTTCAAAACAAAGAAGGAATGATAATGTGCTTCGCGCAATGAGCCATATATATATATATATATATGCAGGCTTATTTTTACAATGACACAATTTTGTCTCTGTAAACTACCACAAAGGATTTGAAATGTAACAATCAAAATGCCATTGTTGTAGAAATGTAGACTTTTAGCTTCTAAGTCATTTGATTAAAAAAATATTGAATTACAGCCATATTTGTCCAACATTAATCTTTATACTTTCACAAGTTTAAAATTAATTGGGCAATTAAATGATATGCAGTTTAATGGCCAGTTGTGGCCATTTCCTGTTGTGTCATGACAAGTCTGGAGTGTTTCAGTACGTGTCCTAAGGAGGTGCTGGTACAAGTAAAGGAGGCGATCAGAGAGAGAGCAGAAATTTTAGGAGTGGCTAAATAAAAAAAATAATAATCGCACATTCTGAAGAGGATGGAATGTACTGACAAGCTCAGTAATTCCAAAAGGCCTGGAGGGCATCAGGAGGGCAATACAAAAAAAAAAAAGAGATTATTCTTATGCGTTAATGGAAAAATCCGCTCCATAACATTGAGCCGTGCCAAACACACTCGGGAGGCGGTGAATGTATCATCGGAAAATCCTTTAGGAGTGGAAAAAAAAGGAAAGAAGTGAAGGCGGGTAACCTGGTGAACTTGGCAGCAGTAAACGCTTTTGTTACATTTAGCTAAGTCCAAGAATACTCAGGATGAGGTACGTGTAATATTATCAGAATATTCTATCGAGAAGCCGTCCCCAAGAGACAAGCCACTGGAGAAAAAAGCCTCAGTCCTGATACAGGAGTTTTTGGCCAGCTGAAAGCAAGATAAACTTGTACCAGAGAGAAGGAAAGAAAAAATATGGAGAAGGAAAGGAAGGGCTTGTGCTCTAAAGCTTCCAAAACATGGAAGAGGCTTAGGCATGTATGGCTGCTGGGGCACTGGGGTTTATTGAAGTGACCGCTGGTAGAAATGACAGGATCTGTTTTTAAAAGCATGTAGAGCTGAACAATTCTTATATGTACTGTATGAGTAACTAGCATTACCACCTGTCGTTAACCGATAAAGATTTTGTAGAAATAGTTTAATGGGTAAAGCTAAAAATAAGCTGATCAGCATCTGAAACAAAACTGCATACGTCCCATTCTTTTAAGTAAGCCATGCTGTGTCCACCATCTAATCTTGAATTAGACACACTTTTTTTTTTTTTTTTTTTTTTTTTCCCCCCCAATGTTGGCTAGCTACACTTTCCCCTGCAACCACCTTACTGTCTCTAATCTTCATATTGTATTTCTTACACAGCAGATAGTCCACCACTTTTATGTCACCCTGTATGCCTCTTAATTCTTAAACTAAGTATTTACCGCTGCTATTTGCATGCTTTTTGCAAATTCTACAATAATCTGTCCTTCACCATTCCTGTTCAGGACCCTATACCTATCCATCACCTCGTCATCCCCTCTTTAACATGGCCATTAAAGTCAGCTACAATCACCTGTGGTGACACTCACTATCACTTTGTCCAACTCCCTCCAAAAGTTTTCCATATACACTGATGACATTTATCATTACCCCTTCTACTTCCAGTTACACACTCCTCACTCTATCAGATGCTCTCCTCACTTCCACTTCACTCTGTATACACAGTAAACTATCACATTGATCGGCTCTGCTGAGTGACGCATATAGCCACGCCCACATCGAGGCAAAAGTGCTGAATTGATTGGCACTGTTGAGTGACGCATACAGCCACGCCCACCTTGAGGGAAACTTGGCCGGACAGATGTGCAGATATACAGACAGACATGCGGACGTATAGACAGAAAGACAGAGTCTGGTTTCAAGTCCTCTAATGTATGAAACGTAAAGATATCATTGAAGGCGTGAGTTCTGACCAATGTACATATAAAAAGCTTTCTTTTACTGAGCACCGTTGAATTAAAGCTGTAAGTCTACACTTCAATCACAGGTTGATTGTGTAATTTCAGCCAGAGTATGAAAAATGGTTGCTGTCTAAATATTTATAGACCTCCTGGTGCTTCAAAACTACATGTTATAACTAATTCAGCACATATCTTTAATTTGAAGGTAATGTTCTTGGATAGCAGTGATCTAGGACTGAGCAACACCTAGAGCCCAGCTGGAGTTTGATATTTACAGGTGAAGATGTTGCACTGCATGGGTATCTTCTCTGCGCTTCTCATGACTGCAGCAAATGTCCGAGGTAAGGTCTGATTTACACACCATCAGATATAACACCTGTCAATTCTCCCACTTCTGTATACTGTTTAATTGTACTACATGTGAGATGAAAGTGTTTGGAAGACGTATAAAGACCGAAGTGCATGCCATACATATGATATGATATTTCGATTTGATGTGATAATATATTCCCTTATCACTAATATGTCTGATTTTGTTTTGACACATATTGGCTCAGCACAATTTTTAATGTTTAATTACATTATTGTTTTTAGCTCATATTCAGGGATGTGGAAGGTGTGTGTCCGTGTTGCTCTGCATGGTCATCTTCTTTATGCTTTTCATGAGTGCTATAAATGCTCGAGTTTTACATATTGTTGGCCATAACTGTAGATTTTCCAACTTCTATACACAGTTTAGCTGTACTACATGTGAGATTAAAGTGTTTGATTGATTCTTTTGGTTCTATTAAAGATACGCAGGTTAGTGTATTGTAATGTTTAGGAAATCAAGAAAAAGGCAAAGGACATACAGTACATATGATGTTTGGATTTAAAGTAATATATTCCCTAATCACTAATATGTCTGATTTGTTTTGATCTGTCCAGCACAATGTGAGAGACCTGTCGTTGGGGAAAACCGGATTTTAACTGATGAATCAAACAAACCACCTTTTCTTGATGGCTCCACTGTAAAGTTCAAATGTGCCACTGGTTACTTACCTGCGAGAACATCAGCGTCCAGGACAATCACCTGCAGCGGAACCCAGTGGAGCGACCTACAACTTCAGTGCAAGAGTAATTTCTACAAACATCTTTTTGGATTGAGATTGAAATCATCATTAGGTTAAATGACTGCTGGGCAATATGGTAAAAAATATCATGTAACTATTCTCAACAATGTGTGTGGAAGAGAGGCTGGAAACAGCATAATGTAGGTCAGAACAGGAACTAACGTTTTTCACCAGGATAACCGATTAAAATTCATGATGAGTGTTCATAGTTAAATTAAATATTGTAGTCACTGGCAAATCACAGTGGTATCCCAAGTGGAAAAAAAGTATGATAAGTATATTAAATCCTAGCATGGCAAAGCATACGCAAGTGTACTTGCAGCCAGAGTAATGACTAGTATACTTGAAGCTTGCTGTTTTGGTAGTTTAGTAGTAATTAAATTATACAAAAGCACAAGTTTAGGTATATTATGTGTACTTCTATGTGCTAGAGTGGAACAACTTTAAGTATACTTGGTACACTTAAAGAAAATGGCTGTTTATTTACTAACATGCTTACCTGACACAGTGATTTATGAAATTCAGGTATATCTTTAATGTGTTATAAGTGCATTACAGCAATTTCACGAGTGAATTTGTAACACATGACCCTGAATGTATTCTTATTGCAATAGCATGCTGTTATACTTTTGGCCAATTCCACATACTAAAAAAGTACACTTTGTGGTTAATAAAAATATACTATATATATATATATATATCATATAGTACACACAATCACCTACACTACTGTATTGCAAATGTGTTACAAGTACACTAAAGCGTTTTAGAACCTTTTATAAAGGCTGAATGCATTTTCTACACTCCATTTTCTAAACAAGACTTCAGGGTGTCTAACAAACGCACACAAAACAAAAATGTAAACGGTTGTTTGACAAAGACAGGCATCATTATTGAGATACACTGCATTAGGTCAAACCTGATGCATTGATTCTAGCTGTTATTAAATTAACAGAGACTTGGCGAAACAGGCCGAAAGCTATGGAGCGTAATACGAGAAGCGAAGTACATAAGATTTAGCACTAACACAATCGACAAAACATTCTATAATTTAAACTAGTTTAAAAACAATATGAACTATTTCCGGGTTTGAGGGCACACGAGAGAGATTCAGCGTACACGAGAGAGTAGTGCACTAAATATAAGCCTGATTAAGCACATTAAAATTCAACTGAAAAAAAAAAAAATAGTTTTAACATATTTATTAAAAAGATACCAAAAATAAATTGACTGCTGTAGAAATTACACTGACCTTTCACCCAAAGTGTATTTTCCTCTAACACATTTCTAAAAAGTGTTCTATAATACACTTATTTTAATGTATGTAAAAAGTTTAATTCCAAAAATTGGTAAAAGCATGATGTTAATATCCTAACTTAATATATTAACGTTACAATTGTTTGTTAATAGACTTGCAATGTACTATCAAAGATTTGAATACATTTGTAATACACAAAATATATTATTTTTTTTCATTAGGGATAAGTGGAATAACGGAGCTTTTTCTTCTTTTTTTCCAGGGAGACCCTGTGGAAGTCCTGGCGAGATTACCAATGGAAAGTATCAGATGCCAGATGGAATTTTGTTTGGCGCAACCATTACAGCAGTGTGTAATGAAGGGTACAAATAGTTTAACTAAAAATGTCCATGTCCATGTTCTGTTATGTCAGTACACAATAATAGTAAATAAACAGATTGTAAAAAGTTTTGAATAACCTAATTCGGTAATGTATACAAACCTCACTGCATTACATGTCAGCAGTTTGGACATTTCGATTGCCTTATTTGAACCTATTTGAGTAAACAAATTTTAATAAAAGCCCTGGGTGAAGCTGCTCATAGCAATGTTCGAGAAAATGGCAAGAGTGTGCAGCAGATTTATTATTATTATTATTATTATTATTATTATTATTATTATTAATGCAAGAAATTAACATTAAAAGAAGTTGTTTTTTCTATGAGCAAGGCTGTCCAAACGTTTCCATGGCGATGTCTACTCAAGTGTTGCAGATGAGTCAGAGTTATGACTGCTTATATTGCTACACTGTACAGTGTCTTGACCGCCTGTCTGTCATCAGTGGGAGGAAAATAAAGCTAAACAGACCCCTCCATTTCCGTATTTGAAAGAAATTCTAAAGGAAACACTTCATTTTAACTCCATGTGCTGCATGTTGCTTCTGATTAACTTAAATAGTTAAAAAATTGATAAATTAAAATGAAAATAGCTAAATTTCTTACTTGTTTGTTCCTTAATCTGTTTATTTGTTTGTTAAAAGTGTACACAATACCTTAGGAATGTATTTATGACTTGGAAAAAATATTTCTGAACAAATGTCTATTTGCAGTTATCAGCTTGTTGGACAGACAACTAGAAATTGCAGAGATTTTGGTTGGGATGGCAGAGCTCCTGAATGTATAGGTAATGTCATTTTGTCATTTGAACAACCTTCAAAAAAAGTATATATACAGAGGGTATAGAAAAAATAATCACATTTTGTTCTTTGCAGTCTGAAGATGCAGTTTTTATTTTTATTTTTATCTAGCTGTATGTATTTAGTGCAACTTCTAATATCCAAGTGAAATAGATAACACCAACATGTCAGGAAAAAACAAAACAAAAAAGGACCCACCTCCTCCCTTCTAAAAATCACTTGTAAACTCAATCAGGTAAAGCTAATCACCTTCTCAGTGGAACACACAGCCATTTGACTTTCAACTGTGATCAGCTGTGGTCATTTTGATTAAAAGTAAAGAAGCAGAGTGAACTCCATGACCTTAATGTGCTTCTTCTTGAGCCACTCCCTTTTTGCCTTAGTGGTATGTTTTGTGTCATTGAGGTGCTGGGAGACCCATCCATGACCCATCTTTATGAGGTTCTCATCCAAGATGATACAATTCATGGCCCCGTCCATTGGCTCTCCTTCTAATTCGTTCTTCTCTACGCTGAAGATGGTTCTTAATGACTTTGGCTCTATTGTATGTTTGGGGTCGTTGTCCTGCTGCAGAATAAATGTGCAGACAAGCAGACACTTTCCTGATGGTATTGCATGATGGATAAGCATCTGCCTTGTATTTGTCAGCACCGAGGACACCATTAATCCTGACCAAATAACCTCCACCAAGCTTTACTGTTGCTCCAGACACTCATTATTGCACAAATCCACCAATCTCCAGCCCTTTGGCAAACAATCTGCCTCCTGCTACACCCAAATATTTCAACACACTTTGACTCATCAATCAAGAGCACCTGCTGCCCCCACTCCCCCCCCCGCCCTAGCGCACACAATTTAGACAATACATTTTATTACAGTGTATAATTTTATATTCACTGTGTAAGGGTAATTTAACAAATAAATAAATAAACAAAAGCAAATATAAATTAGTCAAACTAAAGGTTCATTTATTGCCCACATACTCTTTTGTATTTACTTTTGGTCAGTAAGGGGATACTATAAGTGTTTTTATGCTGTCTGTATGTTGAATGTCTTCTTCTTTCTATATAAATATATTAATACAAATAATACTAATAATAATAATACATATAAAAATAACTAACATTTTCTTTTCTTTGACCGCTGTACATTTTACCACAGAATTGAGATTTTTATGAATTGTATTTCCTTTTTGATATTAGTCTAGACTAAGTGAAGGCTACCTTAAGTAGTATTGTGATTTTTTTTAGTTTTTGTTTTTCAGTGGTGAAATGTGAAACACCTCCCCATATAAATTTTGGAACATTTTACCCAGAGGATGAATATTATGCGTATGGAGAAGCAGTCACATACTCTTGTAAAAGAGATCACGATCTTATTGGGCCTGAAATAATAACATGCTCGAGTGATGGAACTTTTCAGCCTCCTCCTCCTCAGTGTCGGTGTAAGTTCAATTTGATTCATTGTTACAAATGATGTTTCATTAAAACATTGTAAATATATTTTTGTATTATTATTTTAATGTTATTTATGTTGTCAATAATTATTTTACTACAAACAGATGCAATTAATTAAATATGATTTGACATTCTCTTTAAACAGCGGTGATCTGTGACCGTCCACAAATTTCAAATGCAAGAAGAATTGAAGGAAAATCACCACCTTATAAATATAAGCAGTTTGTTCGCTACCAGTGTAATAAAGGCTACAGAATGGAAGGGTCTGACTTCCTGATATGTACAGAAAATGGGTGGGATCCACCTCCTCCTCAGTGTGCTGGTACTAAGAATTAATCTTTCTAAATAACATGCACAATAATATATTCACTACATGAACAGCATTAGTTACAGTGTAACAAGTCAGTAGAGATTCATGCAATCAGTTGTCAGTTGTTTTTTTTTTTTTTTCAAAGTTTGATCTTGTATCTTGGCAACAAGCTTGGTACAAGCAGATATTTGCCAAGTATAACTTGCATTTTTTTCTTCCTCAGTTATAACATGCCCCAAACCTCCTGCAATAAACAATACAGAGTCTGCCACCCTGAAGGAGTTATATGAATATGGAGAAACAGTCACATACTCTTGTAATCAAGGTTTTAGAGTTACTCAACCTTCAACAATATCATGTACAGATGAAGGAAAATTTGAGCCTGCTCCTCAGTGTCTGGGTAAGTCTGATCGAATCTTTGTGTCTTTTATGGTTGATGACGAGGTCCTATTCCTCCTGATTTCTTGTGCTTTCTGTTTGAAGTGAAATGGTAATTATTTGATCAATTCATATGAAGTGCATCATCATTGGGAAACTGTACAACTCTTGACCAAATTACGGACTTGCCTCATTTAGAGAGAGTTTATACAGCTTTTTTACTTCAAAGCAAAGAATTGAATTAGAGTTTGGCACACACATTTTGATTTAATACAGTAGCTGCTCATTCTTACTTCGTGAACCATGCCACTAAGAAATGAAAATGAAATGAAATTTTTTTTATTAATACTTTTTTTTAGATTACATAGATGAAAAGAATAAGCAATTATTCAAGCATGGAACCACACTGTAATTTGCATTTTAAAAGTAAATACTGACACGTCTAAAAGTACTAATTACTCTACATTTTTTAAAAGAGGGGGCTTATAGACTTTAATGTGCTATTGGAAACATGGCCCTGACAAAAGAGTCATCGATTCAAACAAGTGAAGTGTTAAAAACTCTTTCAGAAAGGAGCAAAGCGTATTTTCCGTGTGCTTGGTGGGTTTCATCCAGGTACTCCGGTTTCCTCCCACCGTCTAACGACATGCAGATTAGGCTAATTGGTCTTTCCAAATTCCCTGTAGTGTGTGAATGTTGACCGGAGGTCCTACCACAGTCCTATAAATAAGATTAAATACAATTGTCAACGCTGGCCTTGAATGGTCCCCAGTTGGCCTACAGAGGTTCCTAGATGGAGGAGATGGAAACCAGGAATGACGACAAAGCGCCGGGATAGAAAACTCAAAACAATATGCATTGAAAATATAAAATTAAATTCAGTAAAAAAACATTAATAAATGTTAATAGTAATTTGTCCCTAATTAGCAAGCCATGGACAAGAGTAGCTAGGAAAACTTCCCCGAGATCACATGAGAAAAAACTTTGAGAGAAACCAGACCCCAGAATATTTTTACTGGGATTACTAAATATTTTCACCGCTGAAATAACAGAGCTTAAGTGGTATAAGTAATTTTCCAAAGTAATTTCGATTTCTCATGTGATTCACTCTCTTATTTCAATTATTTTTGCTGAAAGCAGGTCATCAAGAAAGAGAGTTCATGAGCGACTATTAAGCTACCCAAAATGCAAATATTTGTTAAGCGTACGTGTGTGTGGTTGATCCAATGTGTCCTTTATGTCCAGTGTTAACCAGTTTTGTGACTTATAGTGTAACTGGAATTCTGCAGAACTTGGGTCAACATTTAGGACAAGGTCAAAAATAAATGTTTTCATGTCAGTGTTTAACAAGATGGAGTTTAAAGGTCTACATTTAAGGACCCACGAAGGTGTTTAGCCGTGTTGTCATAAGGTCAACATTTCACCGAGCCTTTGTGCATATGAGAGCTTGTTAAAGTCTCCTGTTTTTTTTTTCTTCTCTCTCTCTAATTTATCCAGAGATCACCTGTGAGTCACCATTAATCGAACATGCGGTTATCACTGGGAGCTCCCCACCCTACATATACAGCGTCTCAATCCAAATCAGTTGTGTTAAAGGTTACCAAATAGAGGGGTCTGACAGCCTGACCTGTGGGGAACATGGATGGATTCAATCTCTCCCACGGTGTATCGGTAAGAATAATTAATAATTGTAATCATTTATTGAATGACTTGTTTCCCCTGACTTTCAAAACATACAGTATGCTCACATCCCAGAAGGTTTTTTTCAAATAATGTGAATATTTTTTACAGCTAATGGCACTGGAAATATTCCACTTACTGTACAGTCCTTCTCACTATTATTGGCACCCCTGGTTAAGAAGTGTTCTTGGGCATCTAATAATTTTTTTTTTTTATTGTAGAAGCATAATCTTTCACTGAAAATTGTAGAAAAATCTAACCTTTAAGTGAATAAAATATTACTTTAAAATATATTAGTGAAAAATAATTCATGACTAAAAACATTTTTTTTAATAAAATCACCTGTGCCAATTATTGGCATTCCTATAAATAAATATAAATGGAGTACTTTTGTAGTTTATAAAGTTGATCAGAGTATCTAGAAACTTTAAAATAATAATTCGCAACTTTCTGTTTCCCTGCGGTATAAATAAGATGTGACACAGTGGCCTATTTCTCTTATCCACTCTTCAACATGGAAAAGACAAGCGAACACCCCATTTAAGTAAGACAGTTGTGTGTCGACCTTCATAAGTCAGGCAATGGGTACAAGAAAATAGCCACTCGCCTAAACCTGGCCATATCTACAGTCAGAGGAATCATTAAGAAGTTTAAAACAACTGGAACAGCAACAAACAAGACTGGACAAGGACTCAAGTTTATCTTGCCACCACGCACAGTGAGGAGGATGTGAAGAGAAGTAATAAAAAATCTCCAAAGCTCACTGTTAGAGAACTGCATCAAAAAGTGGCATCTTGGGGTCAAAAAGTCTTCATAACAATCGTCAGACGCTATGTACATGCCAGCAAACTGTTTGCGAGGCATGCAAGGAAATGGCCTTTTCTCACTTCCTAAACATAAACGTCTGGAGTTTACTGGGACTCCAGCTGGGACCGTGTGTTGTAGTCAGATGAAACTAAGATAGAGCTTTTTGGGAGAAACACTTTGTTGTGGGTCTGGCATAAAACAAAAGATGAGTATGTGGAAAAGCGCATTGTGAAGTATGATTGAGGATCTGTGATGCTGTTGTCCTGTTTTTCTTCCAAAGGCCCTGAAAACCTTGTTAAGGTGCATGGCATCATGAAATACCAGGATGGGTGATGTTTCATCGAGTAGTCGGCATTGGAGGGGGAATTGGCATGCAGTCAGATAGGGAAAAAAATTAATAAGTATATGTATGAACGAAATCTACACAAAAATGGTATCAAGCTCCTCTCAGTCCACACACCTCAATCCAATTGAAAACCTGTGAGGTGAGCTGAAGAGGAGAGTGCACATGAATTCTGGATGATCTAAAAAGATTGTGCAAGTTAGAGCAAAGATCCCTCTAGAACACATCTTAACCAGGGGTGCCAATAATGATGAGCAGGACTGTATAGAATGAAGGGAAAAGTTAAAGGCTTCCAAAACAGGATAATCATTCTATAGCCACCTCACAGTCCACAGTGGACTACCTCTAAAAGTGTAGGCTGAAGGGTTTGGCTTGGACCTCACAGCCCCCCAACCTAAACATCAGTCTGCAGAAATCTCCAAAAAAACAGAGAATGCGGGACAACCCAAGAATCTCACAAGGACTGTGAACTTTGGCATGCCTCTGTATGTGGAAGAGATCAGATAACATGTTCTATGTGTTTTTATGCTGCCATTTGTCACAGCATGAGCAAAAGTTTGAAAAGATGTGGGAGCTTGGCTTTACATGGCTAGGAGCAGCACTGTTAGCCTTAAGCTTCTCTGGTTTAGAAACTGTTGTTTGATAGGGCAGTCGGCATTGGAATTGGAATGAGGCATGTAGTCAGATTGGGAGGAGCATTAGGGGAAAAAAAATACATGAATGAACATACCAAACGCTTGATTAGTCTTGAAGAATTGTGAGTGAACTCTGTTTTTTTTAAGAACATACCAAAAACAGGAGTTTTGCAAATGCTATTGCTTCTTTGAAAAAGCAATAATTGTGTTAAGCCACATGAATTAAAGGCAAAAGTCCCCACTTTAATCCTGCACTTGAAATATAAATTCGGTGTGGTGGTATAAAGAGGCAACTGTAAAATTAACAAAGATATACATAAAAAAAATCCAATTAAAAAAAACTGTCATTGACCAAACATTTATGGATCTGATTAATATGTTGCATGACCTTGTGAATTATTTATTGTAGCGATCACCTGTGATGAACCCAAAGTTAACAATGGAGACATAATACGAGGAAAGGCATTACCCTATAGATATAAAATGACCATCCAGTACCAGTGTAATAAAGGCTACAGCATGGAGGGGTCTGACCTCCTGACCTGTGAGGAAAATGGATGGAACCCACCTCCCCCAAAGTGCAACAGTAAGATTATTTAGCCCTGTTTACTAGTGTTTCTACCTTTTTGCAAAATTCACAACATTAGCATTAATGTTCTAAGGTCAGTTATACTGTACATAGGATTAGTTGGAATGTTTTATTCACAGAATTGTTTTTAGTTGCTCTTTTTACTGACAAAAAATATATGTATATACATTTGAGAAAAATTGCCAACTAGAAACACTTTAAATGCCTATAAATATGTGCTTGGTAAATTGTAATATTGTTTCTCTCAGTTGTGACCTGTTCAAAACCTCCTGATGTAAGACATGGAGAGTTTACTCCCCGGAAGGAGGTGTATGAATATGGAGAAACAGTCACATACTCATGTAGAGAAGGGTTTAGACTCTACGGTGTCTCAACAATATCATGTACTGAACATGGCATGTTTGAGAAACCCCCTCAGTGTCTGGGTAAGTAATGTTTTCAGTCTTTATTATATTACTGTTAATTACAAAAATCGTTACAGTATATGGGCTCCTGATATTTAATCAATTTAGACCAGTTTTATTTTTCAATATGGCTAAAAACATAATTTTCAAGTTGAAAGCTATAAAATATAATTTCTTTGATTGGTCACATTGTCAAAACTCATTGTTGTTTATTTGTTGTGAGTGGCGCTTCCTGGTATAAGGCTGTGGTTCCAAGTGGAGGAAAGGGAGAACACCACATTGACTTCAGTAAAATTACAGCTACTATAATATTGATGTAGTTAACTAAAGGTATAAACAGTGATCTAAGAAAATTTGTCAATTAAATGTAATCCAGTGAAAACGTCTTGAATAATTATTACTTGCATTACTTTATTTTGCTTTTTAACAACTAGTATATTTTTCTTCTGTTGGGGTTTTTACACTGAGCCATGCTTTCCTTTACCATTAAGAGAGTACAGGTAGCTGGTTTCATGGTTCTTAATGTGGTTTCTGGGGACACACTGACTTGCAGAGCTAAAGGTTTACTAGACTCAACAGCAGGATGATTGTATCTTTTGATAACATGATGCTTGATTGTACTTTGACCCTTAGTAAAATACTTTAGAACGAAGCAACTCAGTTTGTAAAGAAGAGCTTTATGTCTTACTTGCCTGGCAGTAGTGAATCAGCTGGGCTTGTGGTGTAATCTAACGTGTATTCACTTTTCAGAAGGGTTTGGATAATTGTGGTATTTACTGTAAGTACTGTAAGTACAGCATACTACTTTTACAGCGGCTTGTGAATTTTCGATTTGAGAACCAAAACTGTTATTTTTGCTTAGGCAAGCAAAACTGTTTTGACATATGAGAGATAAAGCCGGTCGCATGTTTGCGTGTACCTCTGGTAGCCTATCAAAACTTTTGCAACAGTGGAAAGCCAAGTGAAGCAAGTTTTCATACTTTTTTTGTGCAAGATTTAGTGAAGACATAACACCATGGGTCTCGAGTGTAACACTGGTTTTAATGAATTAACCAAGATTACACAAACACAGGACTTTAATCTCATCAGCTGGTGTTAACAGAACCTAAGACCACATAAGACACTCAAACAACACACTCGGTATACAGATCCCAAATGTGTATTATACAAGACAGACACTGCAGTCAACAAAATATGACTATTTACAGCTACATAAAAAAATTGTGTGTATGTGAATGGATGTATAGTCCTGTATACTGCGTTAGTGTGTGTGCGGGGTGATAGCAGGACTATTGTATCGGCCTCACCGGCTTTATGTATATATACATAAATATAAAAAATTATAGAAAACTACTGCTGCTACTGTTCTACATGCTTTCACTTTTGTTTGCTTTCATGAATTAAGGTTAAGTGAGTTTAAATGTCTATTTATTTAATATTTATTTAATGTACATCTTTTCTAAATGTTTTGTGTTACATGGTTCGGATTAGAGAGCCGCACCACGGGATGTAATAATATTGATAACAACGCAAGGCTTCTGAGGGGGTCAAAGAAACAGGATTTTATGAGAGTGCTTATAAGGCATGCACAGACCTTCTCATGTGAAGATAGCGTGGGGTTATTAATTAGGAACTAAAAAGAAAACCATTCAGTGTCGACCCTAAAGTCAGGACCTTGTCATGCAGGGCTCTTCCTGCCAGGTACGCTCTCAGGGGCCGGAATCCAGAGAGCCGAATTGGAGGCCTAATCAATTCAGGGGCCACAGGAAATTTTATTTTGAGACTTTATATTGGAGACTAGCTGAGGCACTTGCACGCTCCCTTCGGTCATCCCGTTGGTCTCCCTGGTCGGCCAGCCAATTAAGTTGTCATAAATCCTCATCAAGGGCGGACTTGTCCCGAGAGAAAATGGAAAGCTTTATTTTTAGTTCCACAGCCTGTTCTGTCTTGGGGAGACGGCGGAGCTCTGTTTAGTTTGTGTTTTCAGTTTTCTTTTGTTTCCTTTTTAGTTCCCAGTTAATAAATTCATGCTGTATTCAAACTGGAAGATCTTCATGTGCGTGTCTCATAAACACTCTTATTGCCTCCTATTTTGTTGACCTGAAATATGATTATAGTTACAGTGGAACCTTGGATTACGAGCATAATTCGTTCCAAAACACCTAAACCAAAAGCAATATTTCCCATAAGAAATAATGAAAACTAAAATAATTCATTCCATAGCCCCCCCCAAAAAAAAATATGTAAAAATAATAAATACAGTAAAGTAAAAATAAAACAAATTAACCTGCATTTTACCTTTAAAAAAAAAAAAGTAAAAATAAATCCCAACAGATAAGTGCGTGCGTGCGTGCATGTAAAATGTGCATGCACACACACACACTAACGGAAATAATGTTTTATCAGAAAAATTTGCAAGGAAAATTGCTAATGACAATTGCATGAGCGCATACTAATGGAATCACTGCTGTAAACAAAAAAAAAACTAATGAACCTGCACAGGTTAATTAAAGAATCGCGACAGAGCAGAGTTTCTGTGTAGAGCAGAGTGTGTGTCTGTATATGTGTGTGAAGCCGAGGGGGGCGAGGGTGTAAAGGCGAGAGTGTGTGTGTGCACAGGACTAACGACACGCTGAAACAGAGAGGGAGATGTTGATTATACCAGTAAGAGACGAGCACTAAGACCCAGCAGGAGAGACGATTACCCATAATTCTGGAGCGCAAGAGAGAGAAAAACCATTGGCTGAGTTGTGATCATTGTGACGCTTGATACATAATACTCGGTACTGGTAATCCAAGACTTGCTCACTTTTCAAGTCAAAATTTATTAAAGATCTTTGCTTGTCTTGCAGAACACTTGCAAACCGCGTTACTCGCAATCTGAGGTTCCACTGTATATGAAATATGGAAATATGATTATAGTGTTAGACACTAGTAATATGTATACATCTATACATATAATATAAAACTGTAAAGTTGGGATGTCTGTAAATTAAAGATAATGGTGAAAATATTTGCAGGGACGTGAGTTGAGTTATAGAACACATCATGATGGTTGGAATTTTTCTGTATGTTTGTTTGAACATGCATCACATGAAATCAAAATTACAGAACAAATTTTAATGCAGAGCGTGAGATAACATACAGTGGGATCTTGGATTACAAAAATAATTCGTTCCGGAAGCGGGCTCGGATTTAAAAACACTCATAAACCAAATCGGTAACCTTCTTCCTTTCTTATTTGAGTTTCACACACATCCGCAGACTAACAGAATCACTGCTGTAAAGTAATAAGAAAACAAATTAACGTGCACTTTACCTTATGAAAAGAATTGTGACAGAGCAGTGTTTCTGTGTGGAGCAGAGTGTGTGTGCGTGCGTGTGTGTATGTGAAGGCGAGAGGAGGAGAGTGTGTGTATAGGAGCAAGGTGTCCAATGATGCCCTCGCAATAAAGTGCCGAGAGAGGAAAAAAAAGATCTTTAACCTCTCTAATGAGACTTGCTTTTGTTTAACACGCGCACACACACACGTGTTATAATAAACAGTACACGCGAGCTGTACACTATGGCTTCCTCCCACAGTCCAGAGACATGCATATAGTCTAACTGGCTTTTCCGAATTGCTTATAGTCTATAGCCGAGTTGAGTGTGTATACTTGTGGTCCCCGTTATAACTTGGCACCCCATCCATGGTGTGTGTACCCTGCCTCGTGCCCCGAGTCCCCTGGGATAGGCTTCAGGCTTCTTGTGTTCCTGTACAGGAAAAGCGGTATGAGGAGTGAATGAAGAAATGAAAATATTATTACATCTATGATTAGATTAAACAGACCTTCAGAAGTGGGAAACCCTATACATAACTTCTGTAAAACCCTTTAGGATAAAGATGAGAGTAATAAGAGGTAATGAGTGATGAGTTCAAGTTAAATGGCCCTCTTTACCTCATAACTTTGTAACGGATCAGATTAAGCTTGATTTAAACCGAGTTACACTATAAAGAGATCTTCATCTAAATGCCGGTGGTGCTCTAAAAGCAGAGAACAAGAAAGACAACACTACGATTATTTAACAAAACCAAAAGTGTATTATAAAAATTTTTTTACCAAAAGGTGCACCAAAACAAAGAAACAATAATTACAAAACTATATATTCAACAGTTCAATCTCCACAATACTCCACAATTTCCATAGGAAAGTAATCACAAAAACAGCATGTTGCATCTCCTAACTTTCTCCCTCCTCAAACTTCTTTCCGGGTGCTCTTTTAAGCCGGGTCAGGTGACCGCATGCATCACCGTCTTCCCGCACAAACTGGCCACTCACCCTCTCGAGAGCTCAATCCCGGAACACACAAAATGTCTTGAGGCCGATAAAACCTCCTCCCGGGCACGCTGTATAAGGCACCGCAGCTTTTTTTTCCATCATTAAGCTTGCATACATTAGCCTATATAATAGTATCCTTTATGTTACTTTTCCACACTTCACAGGAGCGCTACGATATAATGCCCCCTGGTGGTGTTCAATGGTACAGATACTTTGCTCACAAAGGTACCTTTGGTTTGATGTCTTCCTAGGGTACTCTTCAGTGGCCAGTTGAGCTATCTTGCTGTCCTCCTCTTGGGCTTTTGATATCTCACCTGGGTCACTGGACAGGTCGGATGGAAACTTGGTGGTGAGTCACGGCAGGTCAGATTTTGTTGGAAATGCGTAGTATAGCAGTGAGGCAGCGGGGGGCATGCGTGGAACTAGGCGGCTTTTGTGGATAGCTCAAGATCGGATTGTAGGGGCAGGAAGGGACTATAGGTGAAACTGCCTTCTGTCCTTAGCCCATACCTTCTCTGAGCAACCTCCAGGACGGCCCCTGTAGCAGTCGGAAAGTCGGGCCCGATTATGAGCAGAAACGCCAGGTGCTCATCCTCCATGATGTAGGTGTCCAGTAGACACCCGGTGTCATGCCACCTGTAGTAAATCTGCCTCTGTGTTTTCGCCTGGTGTATCTTCCCGTCTGCCATAACGATCCTCTTGGGGGACAGAGAGGAGTCTACAGATACGTGTTCCCACAGCTGTTGCCACTGATTCCGTTAGTGTGGTTCTTACTATGTACTGAGTTTTTGCTGTTTGGTAGTGTTAATTGTAGTGTGATTTTGTGTGACACACACATACACGGCGCGAGCACAAATACACATACGTACACAGCGCATAAGCGCACAAACACATATGCGTACATGGCGTGTGCGCACACAAACACACACACACACACGTACACAGCATGGGCACTAACACACACTTACACAATGCGTATGTGCACAAATACATACACAATATATTTACTTTAGATTTTGTATTAATTATTTTTATATAGATATTTTTGGGGTTGTAGAATGAATAATTTGAGTTTTCATTATTTCTTATGGGGGGAAATTTGCTTTGATTTACGAGTGTTTTGATTTACAAGCACACTTCAGAACTAATTATGCTCGTAATCCAAGGTTCCACTTATATAGGCATTCAAAATGACTAGGGATGCATTAATATAATATACTTCAGACCATCACTTAATAAGCACCAAAATGAGCACAGTTGCCAGTTCATTAGGAACACCAACCCAGTGATGAAACAATTCCGTGTCTGTAATGTAAAGTAAACAGCTTTCTTTTTCTGTTCACTCTTCTCTTTTTTTCAGAGGCAATCTGTGATGAACCTCAAATTAAAAATGGAACGGTAATTGAAGGCAAATCGAAATCTTATAAATATAGGTCACGGGTCCAGGTCCAGTGTAACAAAGGATACAAGATGGAAGGGTCTGATTACCTGACATGTGAGGAAATGGGATGGTATCCACCTCCTCCACAGTGCAATTTAAGTAAGATTACTTTTTCTTATAAATAATTGATATGCCTTTTTAACCACATAATTAACTGATGTGGAAGGTACCCTCTTTACTAATTGTCATGATTCTACCTTGGAGAAAGACAGGCAGACATGTACGGGGGCTTCAACCTGAACTAATAATAATATCACTGATTACATTTGTGCATATGAGAGCTTGTTAAAGTCTTCTGTTTTTTTTAAATTTAATTTATGCAGTGATCACCTGTGAGTCACCATCAATCGAAAATACGGTTATCAGTGGAAGCTCCCCACCTTACAGATACGGCACCTCAATCCAAATCAGTTGTGTTGAAGGTTACCGAATAGAGGGGTGTGACAGTCTGACCTGTGGGGAACATGGATGGAATCCATCTCTCCCACAGTGTATCGGTAAGAATAATCAATAATTGTAAACATTTATTGGATGACTTGTTCCCCTGACTTTCAAAAGATATGCTCGTATCCCAGAAGGTTTTTTCAAATAATGTCATTTTTTATTAAAATGACTAAAATGGGCACTGGTGGCTCAGTGGTAGGTTTCTAGTCTGCCATGCTGAGGGCCTGGGTTCAGTTCCCACAAACTACACAAACCCCAGCCCCTGGATGTAATGTGGGTCCCAAGCTCACAGCTCAGCGTAGAGCCTGTGTCAAGTTGTGTGCAGAACAGCTGTGGCGACCCCTTGACGGGAACAGCCGAACGTCTAGCAAACATATATTTTAATGAAAATGATGGATTCTGCTATTAGCATTTCTGATAGAGCAATAGAGTAATGCCATGTGAGGTTAATTCATGTTGTGTGATAAGTTTTTATCCTATTATTGCATTATAAGTGTAAATCAATGAAATCCATGGCTGAATGCTAACATAATGAAAAAAAGGATCTGAATTTCATAAAAAAAAGAGCTCCTCTCCAACTGTTAACCATGGAGTGGATTAAACATTGTTTGTGATACTTATAGAGTGAAGGTACAAGCTAATGAGTTCCAGAACAGGATGATTATTCTACAGCCACCTCACAGTCCACAGGGCATTCCCTCAAGAAGTGTAGGCTAAAGGGTTTGGATTGGACTTCACAGTCTCCAAATCTTAACATCAGTCTTTTTGAAAGTTTGAAACTATGTGGAAGGTTGGCTTTACATGTCTAGGAGGAGCAGTGTTAGCCTTCAGATTATCTTGTTTTGGAAACTGTTGTTTGATGGGGATTTGACTTTGGAATGGGAATTGGCATGCAGTCAGATTGGGAGGAACATTAGAAAAAATGAATAAATACTTGAACATACCAAATGCTTGATTAGACCTGAAGTCAAGAATTAACTCCTACTTTTTAAGAAATCACCAAATTATTGTTTTTGCTTTTCTCTGACAGGTCAGTTTAATTTTTTTTTAGTATAATGATGTCTATTTAATCAACACTCTTCAGTATAGTTAATAACATATTGTTTTCAAGTTTAAAACTGAAACATGTCGTTTTCTTGATTGTTTACATTGTCAAAACTCATTGTGTGTGTGTGTTTTTTTTTGTTGTTGTTGTTGTTTTTCTGGTTGTTGCTTCCTGGTGTGAGATTGTGGTTCACATTGACTTCTGTAAAATTACTGCTATAGTATTAATGTACAGGGTGGGCCATTTATATGGATACACCTTAATAAAATGGGAATGGTTGGTGATATTAACGTCCTGTTTGTGGCACATTAGTATTTGTGAGGGGGCAAACTTTTCAAGATGGGTGGTGACCATGGTGGCCATTTGGAAGTCATCTTGGATCCAACTTTTGTTCTTTCAATAGGAAAAGGGTCATGTGACACATCAAACTTATTGGGAATTTCACAAGAAAAAAAATGGTGTGCTTGGTTTTAATGTAACTTTATTCTTTCATGAGTTATTTACAAGTTTCTGACCACTTATAAAATGTGTTCAATGTGCTGCCCATTGTGATGGATTGTCAATGCACCCCTCTTCTCCCACTCTTCACACACTGATAGCAACACCGCAGGAGAAATACCAGCACAGGCTTCCAGTATCCGTAGTTTCAGGTGCTGCACATCTCGTATCTTCACACCATAGACAATTGCCTTCAGATGACCCCAAAGATAAAAGTCTAAGGGGGTCAGATCGGGAGACCTTGGGGGCCATTCAACTGGTCTGACAGTAAGCCACATTGGATAGATCCCTCCAAGACTGTTGGAACAAAAAAAGTGATGGTATGGTGTGGTATATGGGGTACAAAGATAGTGGGGCCATTCTTCATCAATGGAAACCTCAAGGCCACTGGATATTTGAAATTGTTACATGATGATGTGTTTCCCTCTTTATGCACTGAAGCTGGCACGTTCCCTGAGTTTTTTTTAGCAAGATGGTGCACCACCACATTATGGGTGTCAGGTCCGAGCATTCCTAGATGAACAGTTTCCTGAAAAGTGGATTGGTCGTCGTGGGCCAGTTGAATGGCTCCCAAGGTCTCCCGAGAACATCTTGGCTTTGTACATTGAGCCACGTTTTCAAATACCATTAATATAGTACAGGTATCTAGTTTCATGGTTCTAAATGTGGTTCCTGGAGACACACTGACATGGAGAGTTAAAGGTTTACCCTAGACTCAACATCAAAATGATTTGTATCTTTTAATAACATGATGTTTGCTTGTACTTTGATCCTCAGTGAAATTGTCTAGAAATAAGCTGCTTAGTTCGTTCTATACAATTTCTTGTTGTCTAAAGGCATCATTAAGCTGTTGCACAGAGATTGAATGAAACGGGCACAACTGAGCAATATACTAGAAGCAAAGTACATTAAGATTCAGCAAAAACGTTCAACACTATATTCTGTAAAAACCACTATGTACTTAATTTCCAAGTAGCTAACAAAAACCATGGAATTTACCTTATGCAGATGACAATTAGATAACATAAATATGAACGAATGTACACAATAATTAAATATCTAACCGCAACATTTAAAACTAAAAGCGGAGGACTGGGGAGCCAATCAGAAACAGGCAGTGAGAATGTGGCCGCATCAAGTTTCTTATTTGCTGGTATTGACCCTAGTCTAATCTCTGATTGCCTGAAATTGTGGCAGAGTTGTAACGCTACTGCAGTTCAAGCAAGCGTAGCTTAGTGATGTGAGAGACCGAGTTCAAACACACACACAAATGAGGTTGAACACGCAAAATGTGAATTTGAGAGTGTGTGCAAGAGAGAGAGTAGTGTGCTAAATACAAACATTAATAAACCTATTAAAATGTACTGAGACTAATGCTATTGTATTCTAATTTATGCTTTCTCTACTTTGTTGCAATAATTATTTTAAAAGTATGTTTTTTAATATGCCAAAAAAAATTATTGAAAAACAAATTTTAAATAAATGTGCTTTAGAAATTACACTGAACTTTCACTTAAAGTATATTTTCCTATAATGAATCTCTGGAAAATGTACTATAATATATTTTATGTATAAAGTTAAACTCCAAAAATTGGCAAAAGCCTGATTTTAGTATACTGTATATTAACTGATACATTTTTTTGTTAATATGTATTTATTTATTTACTGTAGAAGATTTTAATATTTTGTCATAAATGAAAGTGTATTTTCCCCTAGGGTCACAAAGGAAATTATAGTATATTGCAATGTTAATATATTAGTGTGAAAGTTTAATCAGTCCAACTTTTGCAGGTGTGCTCACTACACTGACAACATTGAACTATAAATGATTTTTCATTTTGATTTATGATCCACATTATTGTATAAATATAGAAGATTTAATTCATGAAAATAAAGTCTGACTTCTGTCAAATGTTTATTTACAGCTCATCAGGCTCCAAGTATAATCCCAATCATATTGGGTAAGTTTGATTTTTCTCAGCCTCTCTCACTTCTTCTAAATCTACCTACCTACCAACCCACCAACCCATCCACCCACCCGTCCATCTACCTACCTACTCTCCCACCTACCTAAACGCCTGCTCACTTACCTACTTACCTGTACAAATATTTGAACATTGAGATGGAAGAGCCACAACATCAGAAGGCCAAACAAGGGTTTTGATTTGCCATGTCTATTAATATTACAACCAGTTCTCCTTCCAACCACAACTTGACCTCCACTCGCCCTGTTCAGGGCTGTTGCTTAATTACATTATGAACTGGTGAAACAATTACCTGTAAATGCTTTGCTATATTCATATAGCCTTATCCTGCTTTTATTTCTCCTGATTTTCTTTGTTCTTGGCAGCTGTGTAGAAACCTTAGAAAAGCACCTGTTGCTGCTTAGAAAAACCTTAGAAAGGCGCGTGCCCTAAAAACATGTAGTTGTTATTTGGGAAAGAAACAGATGCTGGGTTTATAAACAATGCTGAATGAAAGCTAAAGGTTTCCATGTTGCCCAAATGCATTTGCATGCTGAGTGGATCGAGCAAACAGGTTTCCTTCCAATTATTTATGTGATAGCTGGTGACACGCATTCCAAAATCATTATTTCATGTTTTGACACGCATTGCATGAATGATATAGGATAATAAGACTTTAGATGGTGATATTTTATTCCCAGCATCACCTCTGCCTTGCTCAGTAGGTATCTTAGGCCATGTCCACACGTAGCCACACGTAACGCAGATTTTTCTCTGCGGTTTTCGCCTTTCGTCCACACGTAAACACAGTTTTGGTCGTTGAAAACTGAGCTTTTGGAAAACTCCGGCCAAAGTGAAGATTTTCCAAAACTCTGTTTTCAGTGGTGTTGTGTGGACAGGCTTGTTGTAACGTCACCTTGTGCCGATGATGTCATTGTCTGTGTGCTCGTCTCCTTGATTTGATGTCAGATTTGTTTATGAGGATTTTTTTGTGCAGTGGCGGACGTACGTACAGTAAACTAGTAACTGTGTTAACGTTATATACTGGACTTTTTACATGCATGTACATACACGCGCAGTTACTCCCACATTACGTTAATGAACAGAAGTGCCTGAATGTCCTGCTGCTACATACTGTACAAAACTCCGACGACACAGACCCGGTCGGACTTCTGACTGGCCCCCTGTTGATTAAGGAGGATCCTAACAGTGCTTAACAGGGCATTTTGTGTTTTCATGTGGACAAAGATATTTTTACACCCCAGGTCGTGTGGACAGAATTATTTTCAAAAATGAAGAAGAAAAATCTCAGTTTTTAAAAATACCCGGCTACGTGTGGACATGGCTTTAATCTACACACAGATTTCTGTACAGCTACTATTTACCACTGTCTATTGTTGTCTACTGTGTAGTGAAAATAAGATTTAATGAAATATTAATCTAAAGCACAATGGGATCAATGCTTTTTTGTGCACATTTTAAAGCTATTATTTTCACCTAGAATCTTTCTTTTTATCATTTTTCTCTGGTTGTAGCTTTTCTTGTTGGTGTTGTTGTTGGTGGTGTTGGTGCTGCTCTCGTGGTGTATATGAAAAATGGAAAAGGGTAAGTATTTTAAAGGTACCTGCATGTTTAACCTTAACTAATTATCACATAGCATGCTTACTGTTTTCATACATCATGTAAAAGTTTGAGCACCCAAGGTAAAAAATCCTGTTATTGTGAGTTGCTAGGCGAAAATCAAAATAATCAGATTTCCAAAAGTGATTTAAAGATGGCACATTTGTATATTGTAAAAAAGAGTACTTTAGTATTTCTTATGCAGTTTTAAAATCATAAAAAGGACCCAAAGCAAAATGTTCAGGTATTCTGCATAGTCAATACTTAGTCACCCCTTTTGCAAGAATTTCCTTTTCTTCCTATCCAAATTCTTTTAGTAAAAGATTCCTGGCCTGTCTTGCATGCACTGATCTTTTGAGATCTATGTATAGATTTGATGTTTATGTTTAAAAAAAAAAAAAAAGGTTCCTGCAAAAAACCTTCATCTTATGCCTATTTACTGTATATAGTTCACTGTGAGGTTTCTAGTGTGTTTAGAATTACAGTGAAACCTTGAATTACTTCGTTCCGGAGGCGGGCTCATATCAAAACAAATCGTATTTTCGCATAAAGATAAATGAAAACTCAATTTATTCATTCCACAGCCCCCCCCCAAAAAAATACAAATGTATAAAATACAAAAAAAATAATTAATACAACATATAAAGTAAAAAAAAACCTGCACCTTACCTTTTTACAAATAGTAAAAATAAATCCAGACAAATAGGTGTTTCCGTTTGTGCGCGCAGACGCTGTGTGTGTGTGTGTGTGTGTGTGTGTGTGTGTGTGTGTGTGTGTGTGTGTGTGTGTGTGTGTGTGTGTGTGTGTGTGTGTGTGTGTGTGTGTGTGTGTGTGTGTGAAGCTAAAGTAAGAGGAGAGGAGGATTGAGCCCCTCCTCTCTCCCTCCTCTCTTATTTGAGTTTCACACACACGCGGACACACAACGGAAAGACTGTTTTATCAGGAAAATAAACAAGAAATCTCTCTAATGACACTTAAATGAGGGCAGACTAACGGAATCACTGCTGTAAAGTAAAAATAAACAAATTAACCTGCATATTACCTTTGAAAAGAATTGCGACAGAGCAGTGTTTCTCTGTAGAGCAGAAAGTAGTGTGTGTGTGTGTGTGTGTGTGTGTGTGTGTGTGTGTGAAGGCGAAAGGAGGAGGCGTGCGTGCGTGCGTGTGTGTGAGAAGGTGAAACGAGGAGGGGTGCGCGCATGCGTGATACAAGATACTAATTGGTTTACTTGGTATGCGTAAACCAAGACTGGGTTCCACTGTTTCATTATATGGTAGAAGTCTTTTTTTACCTTCAGCTTTTTTTTACAGACAGTGAAATGTTTGTTTTCAGCATGTGTTAGTATTCATCTGAATCCATCTACCAGTGAAATGTTTCCTGTGCCACTGCAACACAAGCTACAGGCTTTAGATATAAGAAAACTTTAGATTTAAAATTTACAATTTATATTTTTTAGGAACACACCTTTGCTCACTCTAGCCCAAAAGGTTCTTCTGATGACCTTTTCATAAAGGTCGTTTTTGTGCAGTAAAATGCTGCCTCAACTCCGGAGCTTGCTAAATCTTTCTCAAGGGGTTTTACAATCAGAAAGTTGTTTGAGTTGCCCTCTCTAACAATCCTACAAGCAGCTATGTCAAAAAGTTGTTTTGCTTTTCTGGACCACAACTTGATCTCCACTGACTCTGTTGAGGGATTTTATTTTGCCTTATGCCCTAATATGTTAAATTAAAAAGGTTTGGGTATGTCATCAGATAACTGAAATCTTGTGGCGTGCAGAAAACTTGGGATGGGGTTCTTTTACTATTTTTCACCCTTACGTTGAAAAATAAATAAATAAATAAATTAATTAATTACAACTCATACACTAATCATGCTTAAATTGTTGATACTAGCATATTTAATTTTATGCCTTCTAGAGATCAGTTAATCTTCTACTTACTTAACTATTCACGGTTATAGAAAGTTCGAATAAAGTGTTGTATTTGGATTCATGGAGCTGTGTTTGTTAAATGTGTGGTTAGTTTGTCTCACGATCTGTGTAAGTACTGTTCTGTTTGTATGTTTAGCTCCGTGATTGTTTAGTTATTAGGAGGTGTAACCACTTGAGTGCTTAGCCAATAGTAGGGTTAGCCCCTAGTAGGCGTAACCTCCAGTAGATTTAGCCTCTAGTGGGATTGGGCGCTAGTGGCTTTAGTCTCTAGTAGGTTCAGCCACTAGTATGGATTAGCCTCTTGTGTGCTTAGCCTTTTGTGGGATCGTCCCCCTTGTACGTACAGATACAAACCCATTTAGATACTAACTCCTTTAGATACTAACCCGTTTAGATCATCATCCATTTTGACAATAACCAGATTAGATACTAACCCGACTAACTACACGCTCAGCCATTAGTCTCTCCCCTCTTAGTCTCGTCTTGTCTCTAGTCTCTCCTGTCTCTGGTCTCTCTTGTCTGGGCTCGGGTTTAGCTCGTCTCTAGTTTGTCTTGTTCCTAGTTCGTCCCTAGGCCCTAGCCTAGCCTATTGCCCGACTTTAGCATCCAACTGGATGTTTTTTTAATTGTGTGTGCATTAACCTGCTTTTTTTACATTCGCCAGCTCCACTTAGAAGCGTAGTACACACATACACATACCATACTTAGTGACACATAAAGAACCCAACATACTTTTGTTACCAATAGACAATTTTAGTCTTCTAAGTAATCATGACTGTTGTGTCCATATGCCAATATGTGGGATGAAGTGCTCTCTGATGCTGTTTAACATGAGGTTTCCCTGATCTGTAAAAGTTTAGAATTAATGTTGGGTTTATTTATATCACTGCTGCTAAATTCTTGAATTAAAATTAGCTAATTAATTCAATTATTTAAATAATAATAATAATAATAATAATAATATATATTGGTCGTTATTAAATTCACCTGCTTTTCTGTTGTAGACATAAAGCAGCTTCCAGCCCTGAGAACTGTTCTATGGTCAAAATGTTGCCCAGCAATCCTCCGACAGAGGAAACTCAGCCACAACGTACCGAAGATTCCATTCAAACCGAAAAAAATGAAGACCATTATTATAAACTCTGATGAAAATTTGTCAGTGACCAAACAACTTGCTTTACAATACTGAATAACCTTATTTATCTACAAGAACATGTATGCTTGCATTTAAAATCAAAGTCTACTCTACCCTGCAAAGCACTTTTGTATTACAACCAAAGCTGAGTAAGTAATTTTCTGATTAATGTGTTGTGTTTTTGTTTTTTTTTGTATTATGTTTGCACAAATTTTTTAATAAAATATTTAATGCAGCTTGTGTGAACTTAAACATTATAGATTGAACTGTAAATAGACCCTTTTAGAGCCTCTGTCATGATTATGATATGGTGTCCTTTAGCGGTGAAACCAAAAACTGTTTCACTGAATCAGCTACCAAAAAGGTAAAAAGGTCATCGTGCTGTATTGTTGGGTGCCAGCATTGGAAGAGTCTTAACTTTAAGTTTCTCACACGCACAATTATTAGTTTGTGGTGTGAAATAATACAGACCTTTTTAGAAGTGTCACAAATACTCCATCCACTGAGTTTGTATGTGTCGATAAATCTTATCCAGCTGGTTTGTTAAATTACAGTAGTAACATTCATGGTTCCGGAAAGTAAGTGATTATACATGTTCATAGCCTGTGTTGGAGTCAAAGCCAACAAAACATGCAAGTCAGCATTAGTTAATGTACATATGTATTAACACAAATAATTTTGCATCCGCCTTGGCTCACTGTGTCACTGTTTACTAACACCAAATGGGTTCTATAAAAATATCAATCCTTTGCACTATGTTATAAAGAATATAGAACTTTTAAATACAGATTTTATTTGTCACATACACAGTCATACACAGTATGATATGAAGTGAAATGCTTATACGACTGCTGTTGATCTACAATATTACAACAAATAAGAGATTTAAAAATAAAGAACACTTATTTACATAACCTACAGCAATAAGAATGAAAATGAAAATGAAATGGTAGAATAAGATAAATATAAGAAGTTAAAGAATATCTAATAAAAATAGAAAAATATATATAGTAAATGAAGTATAATAGAAATGTAATGTAATGTAGTCCAATGATGTAGTGTCAGTTATTGGCAGGATAATGTACAAGGCTGCAGTTCAAGTTCACAGTGTGCAAAATGTGCAAGTGTGCAAATTTTCCATGTGTAAACGAATTGTGTGTCCTAGTAAAAAGTAAAAGTTTGCAGTCCTGAGGTGTGTAAAATGTGCAAGCGTGCGACATTTGATTGTATGTAGTATGTTTGAGAATTTTTTGAAATAACATTAAATGATGTAGATTAAATTAAGGGAATGGCAATGATTCTTATACTGCACCAGGCTGCAATGTGCCTAAATATAACTATGTATGTAACATGTAAACATGTGTGTAACAACCTGAGCAGCAACCTCATTTCCCCTCTTGTCTGTTGCAACCACTCAACATTCAGCACCACCAGTATACTAATCACCAGCCTGATCATCCGTCATCTATTGCACCTTTTTCTTCTTCATTTCATGGTTGGTTTTACTTGAATGATTGATAGGTCACTGTTTGGCTTAACAAACAAACAAAAAAACAGTCATCTGAAACTGGTCAGGTACAGGGACTGGATTGAAAATGAGAATGAATAAATAAATAAATAAATAAATAAAAGTTAAAAAAAGTACTTCAGGATGCCTGGTGTAGTACTGTATACCTCAAGACTACATTATGAATACAAGAATGTTCCCTGCACCATGTTACATTACAATGTCCCTTTCACATTACTGACTTTGGGTTTTACTATTTGGGCATAAATATAACTCCTGATTTAAAGGATCTGAAAATTTTCTTCTCTTTTGTGGCTCTACTGCTCAGATTAAACATGTTTTTAAATGATACAGACTCCCTTTGTGTGAGTATGGAATCCTTTTTCCTGTGTCCCACGAACACTAACATCCCTTCCATTCATTGCCAATTTCAGGGAGATCCACCTGGTAATTTAACACTCTTTTGGCTTGGAAAGATATTATAAAACATTTCAGCCTCCAGAGAAATCTGACCATGCAATCCTCAACCACCTTGATCACCGATATCCCTTGCTTCATTAGCTAATATTAGTCTTTGGATGTGGGCAGAATAAAATCTCTAATTTAGCCAGTATAAATAAACTTATTTATAAATAAAAAATAAACTTATTTATACAGAATAAACTTAGTCCTTAAATCTTTTGAGCCACTTAGAATGGATCACCATCAACATATTAAACTTAAAATTAAACAGATTTTTGTCTCAAATCAACTTTAAGCTTTTTGCATGAGCAAAATCAGAAAGAGGAATCCTACTGTAAGACAATTAAAAACGTTTTGGTATGCGCTTCATGAAATGGTTCAGAAAATGCTGGCTAGAATTTACTTTGTCTCTATATAACTATATTTGTTAAACTGTAGGTCTTCACTAGGTCTTGCTCCTGATTCACACTGTATAATAAACTTCATTACTTACTTTACCTTGCAATCAAATGTATACTTATCTCCTGGTCAGGTTCCAACTCTGAAGATTTGTTTGACACAAATGCCTAATCTTCTCCTTTTAAGAAAAATTACTTTATGTCCACTAGAAACTGCATGCGCATGAAAATGAACACAATGTCAAAGGTTGCTGTATGAAAAAAGAAAAATTAATTCTCACTCACTAGTCAGGCTTTGACATCAAATGCAGGAGATACAGTTTTTTATCCTCTCCATGTGCCAACAATAATAACAGTAAAAAATAAATAAATAAATAAATAAAAAACTTTAACCTGAAAGAGGTTTTTCCAAAAATCACTTTCTAAAATATCACATTACCTTTGTAAAATCCCAAAACCATCGAACTCGTTAAATTTAATAGATAATTAATTAATTAAACACCGATTTTTTTCTTATAATTTTTTTTGGTCATTTATTTGTTTACTCTGTCTATTGTTATTATTTATTTAATAGAATAAGTATAAATGCTTATACTGTATATCATCTATTTATTTCATTTTGCTTGGTTAATTGTGGATAGTTAATTCTATAATTCCATTTTTTTTTTACACCTGACTCTTGAAAAGTTTTTTTTCAAAAGTTCTCAAAAAAGTTCTTTCAATATTGTAATTGTAATTTTTGTTATGAATAATAATAGGATTATTATTATTATTATTATTATTATTATTATTATTATACCTAGAGAGGTACATTTCCTGAAGAAAATGTGATAAATGTGATGATAATAATAATAATAATAATAATAGCAAAGAGGATGGTTTAGTTTCGTTTTCCTGAGGGGGCGGAGCCAAACAGCCGCTGGTAGTTTATCCCTCGGGGAAGGAAAAATTGAGGCAGTGAAACTAACGGAGGAAGCAGCGGATAACGGTGAGATATTTCAATTACTTTAACTAGACGTACAGTGAACAGTGAGATTGAGTTTATTGTTTTGTCGTATGATTAAGTCAAATCTTCCATACAATGTCTTCAGTGCCACACACACACACATGCACACACACACAGATTATTCTGTTTTCTACATCAAGCTTCAAGCCTTCACTGCCACAGATACTGTACATATCATACATCGGATAGTTTTTTTTCTCTCTGTTTGAAGGTGTAAATAACTTGCACGATATGTTGAACATAATTAAAACGACTTAAACACTGGATTAATTCGCGGCATGAACGAAGTTTAGAACGTTTAGTGGAAAAGCTTTTGGAAAGCAGATTCCAATGGAGGCATTTTATAAAGAAAGTAACGTGTACAGGGACGCTGTGGGGGATTTGGGGAAACACTGTGTGCGCCATGTTGAGTCTCCTGCTGCTTTTGCTAGTGAGTTAAAGGCTGTGTTTTCATATTTTTTCATGATGGATTAAAACAAAATTTTTGCCTTTAACACGTGTTTTTTAGACAAGGTCAAAAATGACAGCAGATATTTTAGTTAATTAATGATTCTCCTGAAATCACATCAAATGGAACACTCTGCTGTGTATTGAATAGCCTTATGGGTTTGTACAGGGGAAGCTGAAGGAGTTAACAAATATTCAAATGTTATAATAAAACCTTGCCTAATACACATTTAAGAGTAAGAACAAATATTTCAAGTTCCTGAAGCTTATGTTGATTTCACTAGATATATTTGCTATAGAAATTGTGCTCATAAATAAATGAAGAAATAAAAATCCTCAAACTACCCAAACAAGCATAAATAGCCCTGAACAGCCACAGACGACAAAGTTGTTGTCTGGAGAAAAGATCTTTACATCATGAAAGCAGAGACACCAGGTTCTCTGTGTGGATTGACACATACACATTACATTCACATTACAGACCATGTTGATCAATTCAGATTTTTTCTTAGGACGTATTGGATTTGCATGTCATGGCGGTTCACATTGAGAATTATAAGTGACTTTTATGTGACTCTGAAGTGGCACACATACGATACATCTTTGCTCATCTGAGTTATAATATTATCATCGCATCGTCTGCTTAGACAGACTCACAGCGTCAAATATGTACCAAACCATAGATTTCAATTTCCCTCCATTGACTACTTTCTCCACTGTCCTCTACTGTTGAAATGACTGGTGACGGTCAATTCAACAGTGAATCACATACTGTACGAAAGTGCCTCAGACCTAATCTGAAAAACATCAGAACATTCAGGTGGAGGTACGTGTATTTTTTCATCAATGGCTACAATCAAGAGAAGCCTTAATGAACATTAATTCAAATGTTTTACCTCAAGAGACAAACCACTGGAAAGATTTAAAAAGAGAAATGCCAGATTAGACTTATAAAAGCATATTCAGTTCTAATACAATATTTTTTTGAGCAGATGAAACGTGACTGCTTATGGCAAAGCAGGATGAATTTTCAAGCGTATAGAGCTATAGCCTACTTTCTGTTACACTGGAAGTTACACTGCAAAACTGATAGGGTGTCGCATCATAGTACAGATGCATAACCCCATTATCATTGAGGGTTTGCATCCAAATCATCATTGAATCATCCTTATATTTATAATTTTATTGGTTTTGTCTAATTTGTCTGTGTTGCTGTCGAAATACTCATGGATCTTATGATGCTTCAAAACTAAATGTTAACTAATTCAGCACATATCACTTATTTGAACAACAGTGACCTAGGACTGAGGAACACATAGAGCCCAGCTGGAGTTTGATATTTACAGTTGAAGATGTTGCGCTGCATGGTCATCTTCTCTGTGCTTCTCATGACTGCAGGACATGTCCGAGGTGAGGTTTGTTTTACACACCATCAGATATAACACCTGTCAATTCTCATGCTTCTATGTACAGTTTAATTACACTACACATGAGGTGAAAGTGTTAGAATAATTCTTTTAGTTCTGTTAAGTGTTTGCATTTAATAATTTAGAAAAAGGCAAAGTGTGAGACACACATATGATTTGGATTTGATGTAATACATATAATATATTCGCTAATCACTAATATGTCTGATTTGTTTTGATCTGCTCAGCACAATGTGAGAGACCTGTCGTTGGGGAAAACCGAATTTTAACTGATGAATCAACCGAGCAAGCTTTTCCTGAAGGCTCCACTGTAAGGTACACATGTGCCCCTGGTTATGTGCCTGCGAGACCATCAGCGTCCGGGACAATCACCTGCACTGGAACCCAGTGGAGCGACCTAGAACTTCAGTGCATGAGTAATTGGTCTACCAACATCTATTTAGATTGAGATTAAAATTATTGGTAGTTTGAAATACTGGTGGGTGGAATAACATTTACTGTTGACATATACATATGACATTTATATGATATTTTTACCATACTGTATACAGTACATACATGTTGTTGTTGTTCTTCTTCTTTGGGCTTTTGTCATGCAACTGCAGGCCATCTGATCTACATATAACCCTCTTCTTCTTCTTCTTCTTGGTGTTTACCTGCAATTAGCATCCATTATTTTGCATTACCGCCACCTTCTGGTCTTGATCTCCCTCAACTTCCTTTCAGTTAAAATCCAATTTCCTAGTCCTGTCGCCCTTAAGAAACTCATCAAACACTGTCTTCCTTATCTTCTTTCTCCATTTTATACAATACTTTTCACAAACTACACAACCTTTCCAAACTCCCATTGTGCTCTGTTTTCTGCCCGTCTTGATGCAATAATAATAACAATAATAATAATAAAAGATAAGATATTATCTAAGAAAAGTGTAATTGATCAGAATATTGATGTTAAATTGCCCACCCTTGTTTGGATTATTGTAATAAATTAATTTTGGCTACCTTGTACTTTGATAGCAATAATTAAAGTACAAGTGCAACCTTTTATAACCTTTTTATAACTTTTAAATGTGTGAATCTAATTGGTCAGAAGGCATGCATTATTTTTGTACAGTATAACAACACAGATATTTACAGCTGTAACATAAAGGTTTACATTATTAAAACAAAATGACATTACATTATTGTTTCATATTCACGGACATGGAAGCTTGGCGTGTCTATATTTTCCACAGTAATAAACAATAAAAATGTATGATGAGTTGTTCATAGTTAAATTAAGTATTATAATCATTGGCCAATCACTGTGGTATAGGTGGAAAAACAGCTGTCTTTTTCTTTTATTTTACAGAAAAATCCTGTGGAAATCCTGACGAGATCATCAATGGAAAGTATCAAACTCCAGATGGACTTCTGTTTGGTGCCACCATTACAGCAGTGTGTAATGAAGGGTAAAAAATGTTTAGCTTTTAAAACATTTTTTGTCCATGTTTGGTTATGCACACACATACTGTATGTGCACAATAATAGTAAATAAACAGACTGTAAACATTTGTGAATGAGCAAATTATGTAATGTATACAAACTACATTGCATTACAACTCAGCAGTTTGGACGTCTAGATGTGGAGATCACCCATAAAATAGAACTAAACATTTTTTTATAAAATAAATGTAAATGTAACAATAATAATGATTAATATTAATAACAATAAAATGGAAATTAATAATAATAATAATAATAATAATAATAATAATAAAGCACAATAATTAAAAATAAATAAATTGAACAATTAGCAAAATGCAAAAGAAGCTATATTTTTTCAGCAGGTGTAAATAAAATGAATGTAAATGAAAATTTCTAAATGTCTTAAATTCTTTAGTTCCTTGTTCCCATAATATCATAATACCTTTAAAATGCATTCAGTATGTCTTGGAACGCTTATCTCATAACAATGTCTATTTGCAGTTATCATCTTTTTGGACAAAGAAATAGAAATTGCAGAGAAAACGGTTGGGATGGGAGATCTCCTATATGTGAAGGTAATGTGATTTTTACTATTTTTACAAGAATACTTTAAATGTAAGAGGTGGGAGTGGTGGCACACACAGTAAGACTCTAGGATTGTTGCTTTTTGGATCTGAGGATCTGGGTTCGAGCCCTGCTGTCAGTGGGTTGCCACGCCCCATACTACCCAGCCACCGCATCTATTGCCAGTCCTATTCAAGAGATTTAAATTTTTACATTTTTTAAATGTAAATGTTTAATATATTATAAAACGATGTATAATATAATCTTTCCTCTAACCAGTTTGTCATGCATTTCTTTATTCCAACACTGTGTTTAAGATGTTATGCTGCATGGTCATCTTCTCTGTGCTTCTCATGACTGCAGTAAATGACCGAGGTGAGGTTTGTTTTACATACTATCAGCTATAACTGCTGCAGATTCTCATGCTTCTATGTACAGTTTAATTACACTACACATGAGGTGAAAGTGTTAGAATAATTATTTTATTTTTGCAGGTTAGTGTCTTGTATTGTTTAATAATTTAAAAAAGTTGTAATGCAATGTACTGTAGTTTAAGACATACATACTGTATAGTATGCTATTTGGATTTGATGTAATAATATATTCACTAATCACTAATATGTCTGATTTGGTTTGATCTGTTCAGCACAATGTGAGAGACCTGTCATTGGGGAAAACAGAATTTTAACTGATATATCAACCGAGCAAGCTTTTCCTGAAGGCTCCACTGTAAGTTACACATGTGCCCCTGGTTATGTGCCTGCGAGACCATCAGCGTCCAGGACAATCACCTGCACTGGAACCCAGTGGAGCGACCTTGAACTTCAGTGCAAGAGTAATTGGTCTACCAACATCTATTTAGATTGAGATTAAAATAAATCGTTGGTCATTTGAAATACTGGTTGGTGGTATAACAATTATACTATGACATGTACAGTATATGATATTTGTACCTTATACATATTATGTTGTTGTTCTCCTTGGGGCTGATTTCGTCATGGGCTTGCAACAGCAGGCCATCTGATCTGCATATAACCTTCTTCTTCTTCTTTTTGGTGTTTACCAGCAATTGCCATCCATTATTTTGCATTACCGCCAAGTTCTGGTCTTAATCTCCCTCAACTTCCTCTCAGTTTAAATCCTATTTCCTAGTCCCGTCGCCCTTAAGAAACTCATCAAATGCTTTCTTCCTTGTCCTCTTTTTCCATTTTATAAAATACTTTCCACAAACTGCACAACCTTTTCAAACTACTAAACTGTTTTCTGCCCTTTTTGCTGCAAAAATAGTAAAAAACAAAACAAAAGATGAGATAGTATCTCAAAAAAGTGAAATTGATTAGAAAATTTATGTTATATTGCCCACCCTATTGATAGCAGTAAGTAAAGTACAAGTGCAACCTTTTCTACTGTACCTTTTTAATACCTTTTTTAGTTATTGACATATCCCTGTGGTACAGTATACAGTAGGTGGAATAACAGAGGTCTTTTTTTTGTTACAGAAAAATCCTGTGGATATCCTGGTGAGATCGGCAATGGAATGTATCAGATTCCAGAAGGAATTTTATTTGGCTCCACCATTACAGCAGTGTGTAATGAAGGGTAAAAATTGTTTAGCCCTTTTAAAAATGTTTGTCCATGTTTGGTTGTGCACACAAATACTGTATGTGCACAGTAATAGTAAATCTTCTGAATAAGCAAATTATGTAATGTATACAAACTACATTGAATTACTACGGTGGCCGAGAAGTGCAAAACAACTTAACAAAATGAAAACAAAATAACAAATTAAAAACCACAATAACAAAACCCAAAACAAAATAAAACATTCAAAAACTAAATAACAAAACCCAAATCAAAATAACAAATTCAAAAACAAAATAACAAAACCCAAAACAAAATAACAAAACCCAAAACTAATTTGTTATTTTGTTTTGCGTTTTGTTAATTTGTTTTCGGTTTTGCTATTTTGATTTTGAATTTGTTATTTTGTTTTCGGTTTTGTTAATTTGGTTTTGAATTTGCTATTTAATTTTTAAGTTTTGTTAATTTGGTTTGCACCTCTCGGCCGTTCAGAAACGAACCGGAACCGAATGAAATTCTTACCGCTGATTGGACGAGACATCTGTCACTCAAGATATACAGGAAGTACTGTAGCGGCGGTAGATTCGTGTGTGTATGAATGTGCAAACAAGTATGTCCTTATTGTGGTTTCAAATATGGCGTTCTGCCAAATTTTTGCAGTTCTTGTGGAATTTTTTTTCTTTTAAAAGAGACACAGCAGTTCGCAAACTAATCTTTATACCGTGATATATCATCAGCATATCCAAAATCACATATTCAAAATCATACAAATGTCCGTCCTCAAAGTAACATTGAATAAATTCCATTTCCTTGCCTACTAATGAAAAATGTAATTATTTTCTTAGTTTTGCACACTAATATTTAATTCGCAAACTATACCTACCTTTTCCGGTTCGTATCTGACTGGCCGAGAAGTGCAATACAAAATAACAAATCCGAAAACAAAATAACAAATTCAAAACCAAATTAACAATTAGTTTTGGGTTTTGTTATTTTGTTTTCGGATTTGTTAATTTGGTTTTGAATTTGTTATTTTGTTTTCGGATTTGTTAATTTGGTTTTGAATTTGTTATTTTGTCTTTGAATGTTATTTTGTTTTCAGTTTTGTTAAGTTGTTTTGCACTTCACGGCCACCGTAAATTACAACTTAACAGATTGGACTTTTAGATGTGGAGATCACCCATAAAATAGAATATAGAAACTATTTTTAATAAAATAAAGTAAATGTAACAATAATAATTACTAATATTAATAACAATTAAATGTATATTTATAATAATAATAATTATTATTATTATTATTATTATTATAATTATAAGCGTATTGCTTGATGCCACCATTACAGCAGTGTGTAATGAAAGGTAAAAGTTGTTTAGCCCTTTTTGTTCATGTTTGGTTATGCACACATACTGTATGTGCACAATAATAGTAAATAAATAGACTGTGAAAGTTTTTGAATGAGCAAATTGTGTAATTTATGCAAACTACATTGCATTACAACTCAGCAGTTTGAACATTAAGATGTGGAGATCACCCATAAAATACAATTAAACAATTTTTTTAAGCAAATAAATGTAAATTTAACAATAACAATTGCTAATATTAATAACATTTCTATACTAATTTCTAAATGTCTTAAATTCTTTGGTTCCGTGGCCCATTTTTGTCATAATACCTTTGAAATGCATTCGGTATGGCTTGGAACGCTTACTGTATCTCAGAACAAATGTTTATTTGCAGTTATCATCTTGTTGGACAAAGAAATAGAAATTGCAGAAATGATGGTTGGGATGGGAGAACTCCTGTTTGTGAAGGTAATGTGATTTTTACTATTTTTACAAGAATACTTTAGATGTACGAGGTGGGAGTGGTGGCACACACAGTAAGACTCTAGGATTGTTGCTTTTTGGATTTAAGGGATCCGAGTTCGAGCCCTGGTGTCGGTGGGTTGCCACGCCCCATACTACCCAGCCACCGCATGTATTGCCAGTTCTATTCAAGAGATTTTAATTTTACATTTTTTAAATGTTAATGTTTAAGATATTATAAAACTATGTATAATATAATCTTTCCTCTAACCAGTTTGTCATGCATTTATTCATTCCAACACTGCATGTTTGTAATAGAAGTAAATCTGAACATTTTACATACTGTCTGATTAACTAGATTAACATTTTTAATCGATTGACAGCATGAGTATAAATACAGCTGTTCTGTGAAGCCCTCTGAGTTTTTTTTAGACAACATTAGTAAATAAACAGCATCAAGGAACACACCAGTCAGGTCAGGAATAAAGTTGTGGAGACTTTTAAAGCTGGGATAAATTATAAAAAAATTAGTCAAGCTTTGAATGTCTCAAGTTTCATTCTGCACTGTTGAATCCATCATTAAAAAATGGAAAGAGTATGGCACAACTGCAAACCTACCAAGACATGGCCATCTACATAAACTGATAGATCAGGCAAGGAATTCCCTGCGCCGTTCCCTTTCATTTACGAGGGATGGCCGGACCGGCCCCTCCCAGCTGTCTCTGTGGGCGCGGCCTCAGATGGGAGTCCTCAGTGACATCCGGTGGCTGGGCCGCTTTCCCTGGCTGGGAACAGGGGCCGTGACGTGTGCCCCTAGTGGTCTTTTCTTCCTCAGCAGGGGTCATGAATCCAGCTCAGTTAAAGAGTTGCGAGAGCTCCGGCAGTGAGCTTGTGGCTGTCCTCTTCGATGCGATCAAAGGGCGGAATTCCGGTCCCTCTTTGAAGTCCATGGGGCATTACATAGCCCCGCTCTTGTGCCACTCCTGCAAGCCTTTGATAGGCGGCTCCTGTCACTCCTGCACAGCTCATATGCACTTGGGTCTCCAGACGGCTCCTACGTACATCCTGTGGGACCCAAGCGCACTATTGATGTCCACTGATGTAACCCTAAACAGTGTACACACACACACACTCCTCCAAAACGCCCCAAAATGGGTCAATAATATTTAGATCTGGTGACTGTGCAGGCCATGGGAGATGTTCAGCTTCACTTTCATTTATGTTTATCAAGCCATTCTATCACCAGTCTTGCTGTGTGTATTGGTGCATTATCATCCCGATACACGTCACCGCCTTCAGGATACAATGTTTGACCCATTGGTTGCACATGGTCCTCCAGAATGGTTCGGTAGTCCTTGGCAGTGACGTCCATCTAGGACAAGTATTGGGCCTAGGGAATGCCATGATATTGCAGCCCAAACCATCACTGATCCACCCCCATGCTTCACTCTGGACATGCAACAGTCTGGGTGGTACGCTTCTTTGGGTCTTCTCCACACCGTAACTCCCCTGGATGTGGGAAAGACAGTGAAGTTGGACTCATCAGAGAATAATACATGTTCCACATTGTCCACAGCCCAAGATTTCGCTGCTGAAACCATTGAAAACGACGTTTGGAATTGGCACGAGTGAACAAAGGTTTGTCTATAGCAGCCCAGGCCATGTACATCGACCCTGTGGAGCTCCCAACAAACAGTTTTGGTGGAAACAGGAGAGTTGAGGTGCACATTTAATTCTGCGATGAGTTGGGCAGTTGTGATTTTATGTTTTTTGGATACAATCCGGGTTAGCACCCGGACATCCCTTTCAGATGGCTTCCTCTTGCGTCCACAGTTGCTCCTGTTGGATGTGGTTTGTTCTTCTTGGTGGTATGCTGACATTACCCTGGATACCGTGGCTCTTGATACATCACAAAGACTTGCTGTCTTGGTCACAGATGCGCCAGCGAGACGCGCACCAAAAATTTGTCCCCATTTGAACTCTGATATGTCACCCATAATGTTGTGTGCATTGGAATATTTCAAGCAAAACTGTGCTATTACTCTACTAATTAAACCTTCACACTCTGTACATTCCACCAGTGAGAGCACTCATTGAAGATCGACCACCGGCTGGTCAAATTTAGCCAGGAAACCTCCAAAAATAGATTGGCCAGTGTTTCAGTTTCAATATCCAACCTCGTGTGTGTGTGTGTGTGTGTGTGTGTGTGTGTGTGTGTGTGTGTGTGTGTGTGTGTGTGTGTGTGTGTGTGTATAAATATATACATACAGTGGGTTCGGAAAGTATTCAGACCCCCTTTCACTCTGTTATATTGCAGCCATTTGCCAAAATCATTTAATGATTTTTTTTTTTACACAGAGCACCCCATATTAACAGAAAAACACAGAATTGTTGACATTTTTGCAGATTTTTAAAAAACTGTTTTTTTAAAAATAAATCTGCAAAAATGTCAACAATTCTGTGTTTTTCTGTCAATATGGGGTGCTGTGTGTACATTAATGAGGAAAAAAAAGATTTCTTTTTAAAAAAATATTTTTTTTTAAGCATGATTTTAGCAAATGGCTGCAATATAACAGAGTGAAAAATTTAAGAGAGTCACACTTTCCGTATGCTGAAGTATTTGTCTGTTTTGGCAGATAGAGAAGTATGAAGCTGTTCTTCTACAAACGAAACATGCTTTCTATATGATGCCAGGGACTCATCATATTTTTTGGGATGCATAAAAATGTACAACACGTGTGTTGGCGATTATTTCTGTACTGAAATATGCTTATATATTCATAGACTGTTAAATTAACATTATATATACAATTACATTAAACATATAATCACACAAACATGAAAAAAGCATTCTATACTCACTGCAAGATTGTACACTAACCAAAAGATCCTACTAGTAGCAGCATGGATATATGAGCGTTCTGCAAAATGAAAGAAAGATGCGGAAATTTTTGTTTGCGCGTGTGCAAATGAGCGTATATAGGACGGATTCACAGGTAGGATGAATTTATAGAACACCGGCTGAAGTTTTTTCTCCACTATGCCACCTGAACTGATCGGTCAAACGGAGTTATGTGATTATTGTTGCTGCGTCTGATTGGTGAAATAGTTACAAGTATGCGGTAGATCTACCGGCTGCATATTTACCATAAATAGTTAGAAAAGTAACAAGTCGAGTTACGTTTTTTTTTGGTTTTTCAGTGGTGAAATGTGAAGCCCCTCCCCATATAAGTAATGGAACATTTGACCCAGAGGATGAATTTTATATGTATGGAGAAGCAGTCACATACTCTTGTGAAGGAGGTCGTGATCTTATTGGACCTTCAGTAATAACATGCTCCAGTAATGGAACTTTTCAGCCTCCTCCTCCTCAGTGTCTGTGTAAGTTCCAGTTGATTCATTGTTACAAAATATGTTTCAATTTAGTTTTTTTTACCTTGTCAATTATTATTTTACTTAAAATAGATACAAGTGATAAAGCATGGTGTGACATTCTTTTTATACAGTTGTGTCCTGTGACAGTCCACAAATGTCTAATGCAGTAAGAATTGAAGGAAAATCACCACCTTATAAATATAAGGAGTTTGTCCACTACCAGTGTAATAAAGGCTACAGAATGGAAGGATCTGACAATCTGACCTGTACTGAAAATGGGTGGGATCCACCTCCTCCTCAGTACACTGGTACTCATAATGTTTCTAAATAAAATACATAATAATTAAACAGCATTAAACATGAGTTAAAACTGGATAATAGATATTACTTCATTTTATTTTTTTTAGAAGTTTGGTCTAGTACCTTCAGAATATGATCACAGAAAAAAAGGACAAGCGGATGTTTGCTAAATATTACTGTCACTGTCTTCTTCCTCAGTTATAACATGCCCAGAACCTCCTGCTATAAACAATGGACTGTTTTCCCCTCTGAAGGAGTTATATCAATATGGAGAAACAGTCACGTACTCTTGTAATCAAGGATTTAGGGTTACTCAACCTTCAACAATATCATGTACTAATGATGGAACATTTGAAGCTGTTCCTCAGTGTCTGGGTAAGTCTAATAAAATCTCTATGTCTCCTTAGTTGTTAAATCTTTCATTGTTTTATGGTTTATGATTGTCAGGGATAACCCCTAGAGGGCACCAAAGCACCCTGAGACTTTTTGTGTTTTCCGTTTAGTTTCACTTCATTTCCCTTGATGCAGCTCGGTCAGGTGACATGGGCGCTCACCTGAACCGAGTTGCATCAAGGGAAATGAAGTGAAACCAAACGGAAAACACAAAACGTCTCAGGGTGCTTTGGTACCCTCCAGCTGCAATGCGCCGCTGAAGACGGCGAGCTCCCTCCGCCGCCGCGGTGCTTCATCGAGGACAGCAAGCTGTCGTCGCCTCCGCCGAGCTGTTGCGTAGAGAATGGCGAGCTTCCGCCGAGCTGCGGCGTAGAGGATGGCGAGCTTCTGCCGCCGCCGCCGTCACGCGCCACCGAGGACAGTGAGCTTCCTCCTCCGCCACCGTCATGCGCCGCCGAGGACAGTGAGCTTCCCCATCCTCCGCCGCCGCCGTCACGCGCCGCCGAGGACAGCGAGCTCCCTCTTCCTCCGCTGCCGCCGTCGCGCCGCTGAGGACAACGCGCTTCCTCTGCCTTTGCCACCCGGCCTCAGTGAGGACGGCGCACTTCCTCTGCCTTCACCGCCCTGCACCGGAGAAGACGGAGCACTTTCTCTGCTTTCGCCGCTCTGCAACGGAGAGGACGGTGCACTTTCTCTGCCTCCGCCGCCCGGCATCAGCAAGGACGGCACGCTTCCTCTGCCTGCGCCGCAGTGCGTCAAAGAGGACGGCAAGCATCCTCTGCCTTAGGCGCCCTACATCAACAAGGGTGGCGAGCTTCCTCCGTCTCCGCCGCCCTGCTTCGACAGAGGCATCAGGCCACCTGGCCCACAGGAAATAGGAGCCAGCCTCTGGGTGAGAGGAGCAGACATTGTACCCTGGGGGGATGCCCGGGACCTCCTGTGACACCCCGGAGTTGCGCCCTTTTAGGGGGGTTATGTCAGGGATAACCCCTAGAGGGCGCCAAAGCGCCCTGAGACTTTTTGTGTTTTCCGTTTAGTTTCACTTCATTTCCCTTCATGCAGCTCGGTCAGGTGACATGGGCGCTCACCTGAACCGAGTTAGTTATTAGTTTCTTTATAAATAGGTTATTTGAGTTCCAGTTTTCGTCTTGCATCTGTTGATTTCACCTCGTGAATGTTGTTCCAGTGTAGTTCGTGTATTCCTTGTCTTTATTCGTGTTTTGGTTTGTTTTATCATAGTGTATTTGTTTGTTTGATTTCCCTGTTTTTTGGTTATAATAAAACATAATTCTTGGAAACACCAAAGACCTCTGCGTTTATGCCTCGCACCCCCTATCATGACAGAATGCAAGACCGTACAAGAGGCATAGCAGAGGGGCAGCCCCGGGAGATTCTTTTGGGGGGGGGGCTGTGATGTTTCAGGCTTGGGAAGCCGACGCGGAGAGCTGGAGGAAGACCAAGCGGCGTAGCGGCAAGAGACAAGATGCAGCGAGGAGAAGGAGATCGGGCAGGGAGAGACAGGCCAAGGTGGAGCAGCTAAACTGGGAAGGCTGCCGGCTGGCGATACGGCGCACTCCGTTCGGGAATGGCGCAGCTCGGGGCGATGGGAGTTCCCGCACCCAAAGGAGGGTAAAGACCAGGAGGTCTATGTCTACGGGGACCAGGGCGCAGAGGCGCCCCACATCGAGCATCAAGGGAGAACGGAGAGCAAGCGGTACGAGCAGCAGGGAGCAGCCTTCCAGCGTGACTGGAGCAGCTTTGGGCGGTGCGCTAAAGAGAATGAAGGGTGCATTCGTAATCTGCAGGAGCGGGTAGCTGATCTCCAGGAACTGCTAATGCAGCTGCGCCTCAAGGAAGGTCCAGACCTGCCAGCTCCTTTCCCTCGTTACAGCAACGACGAAGACAGTGAGCTCTACTACATGCCGTTCAGCGATGACAACGGCGAGCTCTTCTATATGCTGTATAGCATCGACGACGAAGGTGAGCTCTACAACGACGATGAAGACAGCGAGCTCCTCTTTCCGCTGCGGTGCTTCATCGAGGACAGCAAGCTGTCGTCGCCTCCGCCGAGCTGCGGCGTAGAGAATAGCGAGCTTCTGCCGCCTCCGCCGAGCTGCGGCGGAGAGGATGGCGAGCTGCTGCCGCCGAGCTGCGGCGTAGAGGATGTCGAGCTTCCGCCGCCTCCGCCGAGCTGCGGCGTAGTGGATGGCGAGCTTCCGCCGCCTCCGCCGAGCTGCGGCGTAGAGGATGGCGAGCTTCCGCCGCCTCCGCCGTCACGCGCCGCCGAGGACAGTGAGCTTCCTCTTCCTCCGCCACAATGATAAGGTTTTATTTCTTCTCAAGTAGTTAAGTAGGCTTTTAATGTCACTTCAACCATATAAAATCTAGCACACAGTGAAACGACACGTTCCTCCTGGACCACGGTGCTACATACAACATAAAGGAACAACAAAAATGAACAGAAACTAAGGAATTTGGTGCTGTCGATGATCTCAACAAAGGAGCTGTTGATGCTCAGCTGAGCCTGGTTGCTCCATGTCCTCCTAAAGTCAACAACCATCTCCTTTGTCTTATCGACATTCAGAGACAGGTTGTTGTCTTTACACTCGTCCGTTAGCCTCTGCACTTTCACTCTGTACACTGACTCGTCGTTCTTGCTAATAATACCCACTATGGTCGTGTCATCATACAATCCAAAATGTCTAATGCAGTAAGAATTGAAAGAAAATCACCACCTTATATAAATATAAGGAGTTTGTCCACTACCAGTGTAATAAAGATGACAGAATGGAAGGATTTGAATAGTAAGTCCAGTGTGGGGGGGCAGCTGGGTCTTGATGTGTCTCATGACGAGCCGCTCGAAGCACTTCATGATGATGAGTGTGAGTGCAACAGGATGGTGGTCATTGAGACCGAAGGCCACAGAAGACTTCTTCCGCATGGGGACAACGTGTTGACTCTGTGTAGAGTTTTCCTCATATCAGCTGTGGTGAGACACAGCACCAGATTGTTTGGGGGGAGGGATGATCTTCCTCACTGTTATGTCGGTCTGCATGTTGATTCGAGCATAGAAGCTGTTCAGCTCATCTGGAAGGGAGTCGTCACTATCACAGGTAGGTGATGATGTCCTGTAGTTGGTGATGGCTTGTATGCCCTGCCACATGCACCTTGTGTTTGTGAATTCTCTGGGAGTGTGCTCAGTTCGATTCTCAGATGGCCTGGGAAAATTTGGCCTTTGTTCTTAGGGCCACCTTGTTCCCCGCTCTGAAGGCCGAGTCCTCCGCACCTCCTGAAGTTTTCTTGTGCTTACTGTTTGAAATTACATATAAACCTTGATAATTATCTGATCTGTTTAATCCCTGACAAAACTGATGAAATCACCACAGCATTTTTACTTTATAGCAAAAAAATAGACACAATAAAAAAACAAAAAAAAACAAATAGAACTTATAATTATATATACGTATAATTAAATAAAATAAAAAAACACATATAATTAAAAGTGATGACCTTTTTTCAGATTAAACAAAGCAAAAGAATATAGAATCACTCAATGTTGATTAAAAAGTATAAAATCACCCATTTAATATACGTTTATATACTGTATATATATATAAATGGGGTCAGTAGGTCAACATTTCCATGAACCTTTGTGCATATAAAATCTCCTTTTTTGTTCTGATTTTTTTTCAGAAATCATGTGATAATGTGATTCACCATCAGTTCCAAATGTGGGTATGAATGGTGACTCAGTTGAAATCAGATGCAATGAAGGCTACAGAATAAAGCGATCTGATTACCTGACCTGTGGGGAACATGGATGGAATCCATCTCTTCCACGGTGTATTTATATAATCAATAATTTTGTTGAATAATCTCCTTGTTGAATGATATATTTCCTCAACATTTAAAGTATATTCTTTAAAGAAACTTTCTTTAACTTCAATTAATGTGAATAATTTTAATTAAAATAATAGAAATGCCAGTAGCAGAATCTAGTAGACACAAATACTGTACAGTGCTGTCAGTATTTTCAGTTTTTTATTGTGGCAGTTTTAGTTTAAGTTTTCTTTTTTTTTCATGTATTTGTCACACTTAAATGATTCAGATCATCAAATAAATTTAATGGGATTTTGACCCACTCTTCTTTGCAGAATTGTTTTAATTTAGCCACATTGGAGGGTTTAAGCATGAACGGCCTGTTTAAGGATCTAATTCAGTCTTGCTGTTTTGGATCATTGTCCTACTGTACAACCCAAGGATGCTTGAACTTAAATCATGAACACTGACCTAAACTGAAGCAAGTGATTCATGCAGTCATTTAAAGATTGTTCTATGTGCTTTTATGAGTCATCATTGAGCTCTTGGAGTAATTTTGGTAGCAAGATTCACCACTTTTTCAAGTTTTCTTAATTTGTTAATAATGGCTCTCATCATGGTTCACTGGAGTCCCAAAGCCTTAGAAATTTGTAACCCTTTGTACCCCTTTCCAAACCTATATGTCAGTTACTTATCTGTTCTTAATTTTTTTAGATTGCAGCATGATAGATCTTCTAGTGTGCTTCACTTTGTCAAGCAGGTTATTTATAAGCATGTTTTTGATTTAACAGGTCTGGCAATAATTAGGACTGGGTGTTGCAAGGGTCCAGTTTTTTCCATATAGGGCCAGGTAGGTTTGATTAGATATTTTCCCCTAATTAATGAAATCATCATTTAAAAATAGCATTTTCTACTTTTGTTATCATTGTGTAATATTTAAATTTGTTTGATGATCTGAATCATTTAAGTGTGAAATATGCAAAAAATCAAGAAGAGGTGATATACTTTTTCATGGCACTGTAGTCGAGTAAAAGTAAAACATTCATTAAGGAAATTTCTCATTTAAATGTAAAATTGCAAGTCAAAAGACTTTCTTCTCTACTTAGAATCAACTGCAAGGAAGGGCTATGCACATTGTTCCCCCATTTTTTCCATTCTTGCGATAACTGAGGTTAATCCCGACATAAAATGTGAAGGGCATGTTCAGAAAATGTCTTATGGGTCCTCTTTAATTATAAATTTATGAATCTTTGACAGTCAGAGAAATTCTTATCTGGAGACCCCAGGACCAAAGGAGACAATAAAACATCTGATTTATAAAGAGTGATCATCACTAAAACATGTTTGTACATGAAGGTTAGTACAATTTATATAAATAATGAACTAAAAAATATTTGTGTAGTTGAGGCAGAGGCTTAGAAATACTTGATTAATTGGTAAGATTTTTGCTCAATCAAACATGAGTTAAAGAACTGTCATATTTTGCACCTGATCCAAAGTGGGATTTTTTTTTTTTTATTCTGTCAAAGATCCTTGAGGTTTGGCCATGCGGTAAGCATCAATCCTAGGCAATTTGTGAAAAGTCTAAGATTTAGTGAGCGATTATGTTTGGGAAAGCAATCCCTTTAAAATGACTTATTGATAAATTAACCAGACATATGGGTATGTAGGTAAAAAGTGACTATGCATAATGCCTTCATACATGGGAACAGAAAACTGTATAAGGATAATATCTCAGCATTTTATTTATAAATAAATAAAACACAACAGGCTTGTATTAGAACAATTATTATATACATGATATTTTCTTTCTTTTGATTTTTTGTTACCATATTTCTGTTATCATTTATATTATATCAGCTACACAGTCAGTCATATTCTCATATACTCCTGAAATCAATAAAATGCATCTTGTTGAAAAAACTGTAGTTGAAATCTTGAATTGATACAAGCAGTATAAATGTATACAGTAAATGTATATGTATAAGCCTGTGAATTGCTTTAACAGCTGGTTCTATTGCTAAAATGCCTTTTATAGATAATCAAAACACCTTCTATACAATCCAACGCAAGAATTTAATAGTCATGTGAGTTAAAGTAATGCACAGCAATACAAGTTTTGTTGTAATCATAACACTGACTTTAGTATATTCTGTTGCACCTAACAGTGTTATATTTTGTCCTGTAACATTTTTTGTAAAAATATTTATATAATAACTAAAACAAAAGCAAGGTTTCCTTCGGTGTTGGGTTTGTCGAGAATAATTATATTTCAATGACAAATCCCCTGATAAAAATGTGAATTTAATGTTGGCATTAGATGGTTCACGTCAGGATTTGCCTATACTGTGGAACCTTGGAGCCCACTTTCGTTCCAGAAGTGGGCTCGTATTCCAAAACACTCATAAACCGAATCAGTAACCCTTTCTCCTCTCTTATATTAAACCAAATCGATTTTCCCATAAGAAATAATGAAAGCTCAAATAATTAGTTCCACAGCCCCAAAAAATAAATACATAAAAATAATTAATACAATATATAAAGTAAAAATAAAACAAATTAACTGCACTTTACCTTTTAAAAAAAGTTCAAATAAATCCAGACAGATAAGTGTTTCCGTTTGTGCGCGCAGGCGGCGTGTATTTGTGTGTGTGTCTTTTTGAAAAGAACAGAATTTTCTGTGTAAAGCAGAAAGTGTGTGTCTTTATGTGCATGTGAAACCGGGGAGCGGGTGTAAAGGCGAGAGAGTGTGTGTGTGCGTGTGGCGGTGTGTGTCGGTGTCAAACTACGTGTGCGCACACATAGGACACGGTGAAACAGAGAGGGAGACGTTGATTATATCAGTAAGAGACGGGCACTAAGACCCAGCAAGGGAAATTATTACCCACAATTCCGCAGTGCAAGAGAGGGAAAAATCATTGGCTCAGTTGTGATCACATGACGCTTGGTGTCAAAACAAGTGCGCATGCGTGATAGATGATACTCTGCACTCGTAAACCAAGACTTGCTCGGTTTTTCAAGTCAAACTTTGTTAAAAATCTTTGCTCGTCTTGCAGAACACTTGTAAACCGCGTTACTCACAATCTGAGGTTCTACTGTAATTAATAATGTAATAAAATGACACATCATACACTCTGTTTTGCTGTTACATTGCATGATACATGATAAATATAAGTGCACTGATAAATATACAACAGTTTACGTAGCAGAAAAGCAATGTATTTGAGCTGATATAATTAAAACCATCTTCAATACATTTGGTCACTTCGTCATCTGTTTTGTCCATCAAGATTTATGGTTTGCTTTAGAAAAAAAATATACTGTAACATCAAAATATAAGCCATACCTTAAAACACTATCTTGTCATCAGCATGTCAGCATGTAGAACCAGACACAGATAGGCTCTTTGAGAAGATCTTATTGAAATTAATTTTACCCAGCTAAAGAAAGAATAAAACCACAAATACAAATCGTTGAAATACAAACTGGAAGTTTCACAATCTCAAGACCTTTTTTAACACAAGGGTCAAGGGAAAAGCATATACTGCAAACTATTTGTTGCCATCTTTTTGGAATATTGTCAGCAATGATTGACTAAACAACTCTGGCTCAACAACTCAACTCAGAATTACAAAGAATATTAGGCCTAGTCGACACATATACAGGTTTCTTTTTTAAGTGTGTGTTTTTTCTTTCTTTGTCTTTAAAAACAATTTTGTCCACTTAAAATGTAAAAACAGGTGGAGATGTAACTGTAAAGATCAAGCCATGTTAGCCAATCAGAAGTTTCTCCCTTACTACAGTATGTGACACTCTGACATCAACAGAAAACAGAATTTCTAAGTATCTTCTTCTTGGAAGGAGTTTTTCCAAAAAGGTAAGTTTTCAGTGGCTTAACAGTACCAATCTAAGGATACTAAAAGCTCTTTTAAGGGTTCCACAGTTTGGCAATCTGTCAGTACCCGTTTGAGAGCCTCCATGAACCCTTGAAAACATCAGTTCTCCGATAACTTAAGGGAACCCATTTCTGCATTCTGGTCCTAACCCATTTGGGTGCTTAGAGACATCATTTTTCTACCATCTGAGAAACCCATTATTTGCTACTGCTGCTGTTGAACTAGTTTAAGAATTTAAAGATAGAAACAGTCAATGTCAAATTAATGATTTAATTTAATTTAGTTTTTATTTATATGAGGCTGTTAACAATAGTCATTGTCACAAAGCAGCAGGGGATGACAGTGGCAAAGAAAACCTCCTTGTGATCATTTGAAGCAACCTTGAAAGGAACCAGCCTCATCAGGGAACCCACCCTCATTAGGGTGATAAGCAATTTCCCTCTGGGATTAATAAAGTTCTTTGAATCTTAATCTTGAATCATATAGATAAAGCAGAGATTAATTTGGAGCATAAATATGTATGTGTGCATATACAGTATGTGTGCTTAGAGGTTGAAAGTTCAGTATAATGGGAAAGGTCTTTAACTGTAACAAATATATAGTTTTAACTGTGAAAAAATGTAAAATGGGGAAGGTAAAATATTGTATATTATAAAGCATTAATTTGCTGTTGAAAAAACAATTTAACACTGTCTGTTACCTGATCATTTTTGCATTATTTCTTAGTAAAAACTGCAATATTTCACCATAACCAGCCTTAAAACAACAGTAAAGTACACAAAAATACTAAACAGTAAATCACTGTATTTCTTTTACAGATGCATGCTGTTAGAATTATTTTTTTTCCCTTTTGAAAAAAAAACCCTCAGTATTATTTCTTTAGAAATAAGCTATTTAATCCTGTCCTGGTCTCTCCTGTTAGTTGAATTTCGTCATTATTTCAATGACGCTCTCAGATTCAGAGATTTAAAGATTTAACTTTAAGAGGGTTCATGATTATAAATAATAGTTTGTTATTAAAAATGATTCCAAAATACTTAATGCAGTGTCTTGGAATTATTATTAAAATCATATGAGGTATGATGTTTTATTGGTCATATGCATCATAGTGTATACGACATTGTATCATATTAACACAAATAAAAAAAAATGTATGCTTTAGATGTCAGTTTATATTTTCTTAACTCTTTGAGTTGACCAATATGTGCCACAATGTTGCATAATATTAAGAAAAAATAAAAATTATAAGTTTATGTTTTAAATTTTAAAGTTTCCAATCAGTCCAACTGTCCAATCAGCACCCAGTGCGTTGCATCATGCGCGCAGGCGCCTTCAACTAGCGTTTTTTTCTGAAACAGGCATGAGCAAAGAAATCAACGCCTTTTAACAAGTTAAAGTGTAATAATTTGTTTAGTGAAGAAATCTGACTTGTTTCCTATGTGTCATAAGAGACCTATGTGAATAAAGTATTTATGTAGTCAGGCCTTTGAAAACACGTTTAAACATTTATTTAAAGATGCTTTTAGTTGGAAATGTGAATGTGACAGAGCGATTTGCATATTATGTACCTGTGAAAAAGACTTTGAAGTGGATGTTAAATTCAGATATTGGGAGGAATTGTATTTCAGTGCAACTGTCTGAACAAAACTCTACTGGTGAATTTTGTGACTGCGCAGATTATACTTAAGTGCAGAATTTTCTCTTCAAGCATCTCAAATCTCCAGCTACTGGTCTATCAGGATACCTTTGAGAGAGAACTCCTTAGGTTCTGAAAAAAAAAAGCTTTATGCCTCTCTTTGTTCATTTGCCAGCTCATATTCTGGCAAACACAGAACATATTCAGATGATTACAGGATGTTGTGAGAAGACAGACTAGATTAGTTCATTAGAGAATTAATGTTGAGTTTTGTAAATAATTTTTCAGCAAAGTCAGAGCATTGTGACGATTTATTGTTATTAAGTCACAAAAGAAAGGCATACGCAGTCCCGATGGCTTGTCTCAAACTGTGGGAATGTGGGAGACCCATAGTAACAGGTAGGAATTGGATATGACTAAAATTGGCAAAAAACAAAACAAAACAGTGAAATGTTAAGGATAATGTAACAGTTGCTGTTCGTGGGCTTAAGGAGAGGCATATTGGCAGAGGTGATGGCCGTTGAAATTCTTTTAATTAAGAAATGGGAAACAGGAAATTAACAAAAATGGTAACAGAAAACAGAAACTATAAACATGGAACTTAGACAGGAGATAAATCAAACATGACAGACTAGGAGATACACACAGAATAAGTAATACAAAGAAACATTATGTCAGGGATAACCCCTAGAGGGCGCCAAAGCGCCCAAGGACCTTTTCGTTTGTAGTTTTCTTAAGTTTCGTTTTGTCACTTCATTTCTTAGTTTGCATCTCGGTCAGGTGACGTGGGCGCTCACCTGAACCGAGTTGGCTATTAGTTTCATTATAAATAACTTGTGTTTGTTCTGTTCCGTGTCTTGCATCTGTTGATTTCTACCTAGTATATGTCAGTGAGTTTAGTTTGTGTTTTCCGTGTCCTTATACGTGTTTTGGTTTGTTTTATTATTAAAGTATATTTGTTTGTTTAAGTTCCCTGTTTTTGTTTAAAATAAAACATCGTTCCTTTTAAAACCTGGACCTCTGCGGTTATGCCTCGCACCCCAATTCATGACACATAACAGCAAACCACTTCACTGAACAGATACAAGACAAAGACTAACTGAACTCCGGAACCTTTATAACAAAACTAATGAGCAACTTCGGTTCAGGTGAGCGCTCCCATCCCCTGACCGAGGTGCATTCTGGGAAATGAAGTTTATACAAAGAAGAATACAAAAGAAAACAAAAGGAGTCTCTGGGCGCTTTGGCGCCCTCTAGGGGTTATCCCTGACAGCTACTCAGTAATGTTTATCATAAATTATTGTATAATAGTGGTGGAATAATATTGCAAGCATTACTATTATGTAAAACCTATTATAATAATGTTTAATCATTTTCAGCTTCAACAGAATATTGTCCGTAGTAATGGCATTAACATTTTATACTGTAAATAACTCGTGGGTAGCGCATTGGTGACTCAGTAGTAGGTTTCTCACCTGACATGCAAAAGGTTCGAGGTCGATTCGCAAACCATTTATACATCCTTAATTATATTATTATAATATACATATTATTAATTATGTCGGACTACATAGTTTCGGTCAAGGCTAGAATAACGTGAGATTCAGTAATAAAGAAGGGAATTGAAAAAATTTACAGTGAGTTTTTTCCGAATTGACGCGCTCTGCCAATGGGGGTGATTGACAATCCAGAGCGGGGATGGGGGGGGGGGGGTCATTTTAGCGCATAACACCGGACTGGGACACCATTTCAGGCCGAGAAATCCCACACCAATCCAGGCCACCCTATGCACCCAAATAAATTTATGTTTTTTTTCTTACCGGTGCATGTGTTGGTGAAATGTGTTGTTTATTATTTTAACTGCTGACAATATTTCTCCTAAATAAATAATTAATATAATTATTGTTATTTAGAATGTATATTTAAATGAATAACCCAAGAACGTGCAGTATTTGTACAGCTTTGTACATTATGACAAAATATTTGTAGAAAAATCAGAGTGAAAAATCTGACTTATGACTCATTTTTGTCCATGTCTGCACTGTAGCTCCTGTCTCCCTGCTTCCTTCCTACCTGTATAAAAGAATGTGACATTTTGTGTCTGATAAAATACCCAAGTAACTTTACAATAAATAACATTAAATGTCTTTTAGCAGATAGTATTTTAAGTGATGATAGAATGGCGCAACATCTAATATTTATTCGCAGTTCAAATGAAAAAAACTTGCATAGAAAATTACATTAATTTATAGATGAAATTGACTAAATCTGAAATTGTGCAACATTTTGCTGCTTCCCCTTGAAGTGCTTTCTTCTTACTGAATGTTCCCTTTTCTTTTCTGCTCCACCTGGCCGCTTTCTCTCCATTCTCCATGTCTGTTTAAATGCTTTGCTGCTTTGGGGAGACGTGGGGTGCACATAGTCAAGACTAAGAGAATCAGATTAATAAACAGATTAATGTTATCATAATTTAATTAACTAATTTAATAGCAGTTTCGTAAATTATCACTTTAGTACACAAGTTGGGCAACAATATAAAAAAATATATAAATTATTATGATTATTTTTTAAGGATGCTGTTTTTTCAAACACCAGGTTTGAAAAATCTTCACTTTGAACAGAGTTTTCCAAAAACTCAGTTTTCAATGTCCAAAACTGCGTTTGCATGAGGATAAAAGGCCAAAACCTCTGATAAAAATCTCTGATTTTAAAAATACCCTGCTACGTGTGGATGTGTGGCCTAAATGTGCTTAATAACTTGCACGGGATGTAGAACACAATTCTAATTGGGTGATGGCTGGGCATTGGATAATTGGTGGGCATTCTCCCTAAATTAGAGAGAAAATCTTCTTTGGTGCTTACCTATCTTCTCACCAAAAACAGTGAAGGATATTATACTGATAAACTTTACACTCCTCCAGAACGATCCTGAGGTAGCTTCAATTTTCAAGAACTGTCCACTTATTTCCTACAGACAGGACAGAAATATCAAAGACCTGTTTATCAGGAGTGAATTAAATCATCAGACTGATCAAATCTGTGGCATGCTTATATGTGACGCTTGTAGATGTTTCATTTAAAGATTTCTTAATACAGCTCATAAAACTGTAGGCCCTAAAGGATTTTTTTTTCTCTACCCATCTGTCACGGTATGCGCCAGTGATGGGTGTGCACCTCAATCTTTTGTTGCTCCTCGCACACTCCGTAAGTTCTGTAGGTAGGCGAAGAGGCGGGGCCACTGGAAATGGGCATAATACAGACTAATTATCATCTGCATTCTAAAAACAAGGCGGGGAGTTTAGCTCGAGGTTCAGAGGGCTACAGAGCAGAGTTGCATAACGTGCAACGTGCACATGTAACTTACTCCAGGGTCTTCAACATCAAACAGTGCAGCTGTTTGATTTTCCAATATTGGAAGGAAACCAATAATGAGGACACCTGCAAAAAGTCTGCACAGGTTCCCACGGCACTTTCACTTTCGTACTGTATAGAGCCAGTTTTTGTGAAGAGGAAAAGGTTTCTGCATCTTCACAGTAAGGCCCCTGTTTCCAGAGAATGTTGTACATGAGAAGGATGAGAATAGTGAAGGAGCTCAGGTGTGCTGCTCACCCCCCGAAACACTCTATTCTTTTACCCTTTTCTTTACTTTTACTTTGTTTTTTTATATTCTAATTTTGTGATGCTGAAAGAGGCCGATAAAGGTTTTCTACTAAACCTTATTCTTGGCTCTGAGCTCTTTTTTCCCTCGGCTATCCGACGCAAAGCGTCACACCATATTTAAGCGACCACTTTGATTTCAAGCACAAGAAAGGCAACAGCTTTATTATAAATGTTTTCCTTCAATTAAAAAAAATAGTTTGAGATTCATATCCACTTGCCTTTTTTTTTAAGTACACTAGAATCCCCCATCCCACCCCCACTGTTAAAAAAAAGTATCTAGGTAACTTTGAGTAAATTTTTAATGAGCTACTTTTTACTTTTACTTGAGTAGATTTTTATAATGGTAACTTTACTTGTACTTCAGTAAAATTTCACTGACGTAGCAGTACTTTACTTGAGTACAAAAGTTTATCATTCTTTCCACCTCCAATGCGGGCCCACTCAAACACCCTCCCGGTGCCATTGCTCACTAGCCTTGTGCCTGCATGGCAGCTGGGCATCGCCTGCAGACCCACACAAGCTAACCGTCATCCATTTCCTCCCCTTTTTTTCCTCCCTCCTCAAACCCTATCCTTCCCCATTATCCTAAATAAAAGTACTCTTCTTCTGTAAGATCACGCCTCATGTCCATGTGACTGTGGTGCCACCCATGCGTTAAACCCGTTGCACCCTCACTTCCTGTGCATCACCGCAGAGTTTTTTGTACTTCATATAAGAGGCACTTAAATATGCATTGAAGAAACCAAGATAAAACTGGCTGATTTCTTTTTCTAGTTTCTAGTTTCATGCCATTTGTTTCTTCTTTTCACTGGTAAGCGAAAACAGGCATAACATTAATGAGACATCTGAAGAAATAAAAAGGGAAGGAGCCCATTTATATTCATGAAACTTTTAAATATCAAGCTTATCAAAACATTTAAACATCAAGCTTATCAAATACCCTTTTGTTTTACTACAGCTTCAGAAAGATCCTAGCTTTCTGAAAAAATTAAAAAAATTATTTCAGGAATTAGTAAATTAAATATCTCCATAAATGAAAGGAAACTCGACTCAAATGCCAAGCCAATTGCAGGATACAATCACACACATAGACATGCACAACCAACAGTACACTATGTGAGATTTAAAAAGACCAGACAACCTAAACCGCAAGTATTTGGTCTGTGGGAGGAAACCCAATACGCTTGGGGAGAACATGCAACAAAGTTGAAATTAGGACCCAAAAAAGTGGGAAGCGACAGTGCTAACCACTAAGCCACCATGCTGGTCAATGTTTATGAAATATTTAAATATTGTTCTTTGCCTTTAAAAAACACTATAATTAGTGGACCTGTGCAATTGAAGCAATCATTTGCTGGTTTATTCAATTAAATTAATTAGTTGATTTAATTCATTGAATTAACTATCACATACTTGCATTTTGTGTGAGTTCTGTATTGTTTCTTTATACTATACCTTCACCTACTGGACGTATGTGTGGAGCAGAAAATTGGCAGCAAAATAGAGTATTACTTTGACTGACATTTAAATAATCAACAATAGGGGTGCTTCGATCAGGATTTTTGAGGCAGATCACGATCTCCGATCACTAGAAGCTCTACCGGCCAATACAGACACCTATCACTGATTATAGGGTCTACTTGAAGCCTTATCATGTAGCATTATTTATTAAACTATATCTAATAACAATGTAAATTAAGTATTGAGATTACAAGAAGAGGAATATCATGAATTGACAACTGTATTTATTGTCAAGCAACATGTGCAACATGTCACCTTAAAACTTAGTCAACTTAAACATGGTTATTACTTGGGAACAGCTTAGAGTTTGACAAACACAACTTTCTTGTAGATTGTATAAAATAACAGACAAGTACTATAGGACGTGAGTCGCCAGAAGTTCTGCAAGGTCCGCAAGCATCTGCGAGGACAGCCAAAAAAATGTAACGTTTAATTTTTACGTGTGGAAAGATGGAAACGTAAAATCACAGAGCCAAAACTTGCGGTGAATCATGATGAAACGGACTTAGGCCTCCGAGCGAAAGCACGTAGGTGAGATAGGGGTATTACCGACAGCTGAGTGAGCGGCGGCGCGCGAGTTGCTGAGCTCTCCCGCTCTCTTAGCGCTAGCCAACTTTGAAAACTGCTCGTGTTCCTTTATGTGACTAACCTTCAAATGTCTGATGAGGTCCGTGGTGTTAAAATGCTTTGGGTGCTTCCGCTTCGTGGAATTGTCTTGTTACACAGGTTGCAGATTGCTAATGTATTGTCTTTTTCACACAACACGTAGAATTGCCAGACTGGTGAAGGCATTTTAGCAACGCGCAAAAAAATGTCCCGCGAGTTTTGCGTCACCTGATCGGCTTTTCTATATCGGCCATTATAAAGACTGACGATCAAACTTCCCAAAGCAATTATCGGCCGATTATAATCAGCGACCGATCAATCAGAGCACCACTAGTCAACAACAAATTTCAGCAATAAATAGATATTTTTGATAGTTTTTAACATTTTAAAACCTAAAATAGATTTGATTTGAAACAAATAAAAAACAGCTCTACTCATTAGTTTCATGTGTTACAGTGTTATAAGAACATAATCATAGTGTTGGAAATTGGTAATATTGGTAATATTTTTGGGTGGCTCTAGCAGATTATTTTCACTTACATTATTGTCTATGGGTAAATATGCTTTGCCTTAAGAACTCGCCTCTGCAACGGATTCAATTCGTATGACGGTGTATATATGGTCAAAAGTAATTTCTAATTACAGTCATATTTTTTACAATAGTCACTCCATTTTGACAGGCTTAAAATTAATTGGACAATAAACTGATAAAGAGTTTGATGACCAGTTGTGGCCCATGTCCTCTTACAGTATGTCATAACAAAATGTCTGGAGTTGATTCCAAATGTTGAATTTATCTTCAGTAGCTGTTTATGGGGAGCTCTCGTGTTGTGGCCTAAGGAGGTGCCCAAATAGGAGTGGCCAAATCAACAATTTGGTACATTCTTAAAAAGAAAGAACGTACTGGTGAGTTTAGCAACACCAAAAGAGCTGGAAGGTAACAGATGACAAGGAAAGTGAATACATATTCTATTAAAACCCCTAACATTGAGCGATGAGTCAAAGATTTTGACTCATCAACAAAATCTTTGGGAGTGGAAAAGAAGAACAGAAAAGAATGTGTGTACCTTAGTGAACTTAGCAACACCAAAAGCCCTGGGAGATCTCAGAGCGCAACTGAAGTGGAAAAGCCTTTATCTGGTGAAGAGGAACCCTTTATACCATCTAGCCAAATCAAAAACACTCAGGAGGAGGTTTATGTATTATCGAAGTCTACAATCAAAAGAAGTCTTGATATTTACAGTTGAAGATGTTGTGCTGCATGGTCATCTTCTCTGTGCTTCTCATGACTGCAGTAAGTGTCCAAGGTGAGGTCTGTTTCATACAGTTAGCTATTACTGATGCAGTTTTTTCAACTATATACAGTTTAATTGTACTACATATAAAATAATGTCAGAATTATTTTTCTTTTGTTATATTAAAGATTGGAGGTTAGTATTTTGTAATGTTTAGGAATTTAGAAAAAATGCAAAGTGCAGGTCATACAGTACAAATGTTTTTTTAGATTGGATATAATAATATTGTATCTAATCACTAATATGTCTGATTTGTTTTGATCTTCTCAACACAATGTGAGAAATCTGTTGTTGGGGGAAAACCAGATTTTAAGTGCTGAATCAAACAGTCTCTCATTTCCTGATGGCTCCACTGTAAAACTCAAATGTGCCACTGGTTATGTGTCTGTGAGATGACCAGGTCTGAATAAAATCACCTGTAATGGAACCCAGTGGAGAGACCTCAAACTTCAATGCGAAAGTAAATGGTTTACAGGGTTCATAGTTAAATCCACAAATCTTCTTGTATGATTCTGTATGTGCCAAATACAATTTATTGGTTTGATTTCATTTCCCTTCTTTTTTCCAGAAAAATCCTGTGGAAATCCTGGCAAGATTGCCAGTGGAAAGTATCAGACTCCCAATAGAATTGTGCTTGGTGCAACCATTACAGCAGTGTGTAATGAAGGCCTTTTAAAAATATTTCTCCATTTTTGGTTATGCACACACATACTGTATGTGCACAATAATAGTAAATAAACCAACTGTCTGTTTCTAGTTAGCAGCTTGTGGGACGAGACACAAGAAATTGCAAAGAAAACGGCAGGAATGGGAGAGACCCTATATGTGAAGGTAATTAGGAGGAACATCACAGATTTGTCTAGTCTTAGAGTTTAAATGGTGAACACCATTTCTTCTGACAAAAACAAGAACAACAAAAAAATTATTGAGTTGGTTGGTTTGTCAAAAAAATTCAAACATAAAAAAAAAAAATCACACATACACATAAACTAATAAAAACCAAAGGCTTGTGGAGCACAGGTGGATCCTGTGTCATTGCCATGGGGTCAGGTGGCTTTGGATAATTTTTTAAAGCAAATACTGCAAATTGTTGGTGGGCAGGACCATGACTGGCAAAGTGTATTCAGATTCAGAGTAATTATTAATAAACATACAGAAAAAAACACTTTCTGCTTTCTTTCCCTTATTCTGTCACTCTCTCTGTCATTACAGACTTTGGTGGAAATCCTAGAAAATAATGAATAAAAAAAGGATACTATAAAGTAAATAAATTTACTGGGAAAGAGCAAAATAAAAAAGGTTTATTAACACGTCTGCAGAAGAACTAATCTTATACAGCAAACAGCTGCAGCATGTCAGGGATAACCCCTAGAGGGCGGCAAAGCGCCCTGTGATTTTGTTTGTAGTTCTTTTGTTTTCACTTCATTTCCCGTCATGCACTTCGGTCAGGTGACGTGGGGGCGCTCACCTGAACCGACTTGCTCATTAGTTTTATTATAAATGGTTTGTTTTAGTTCAGTTTAGCGTTTTGCATCTGTTGATTTTCTCCTTGAGTAAATGTCTGTATGTTTAGTTGTGTCTTTCAGTGTATTTATACGTGTTTTAGTTTCGGTTTCATTTAAAGTATTCTGTTTATTTGATTTCCCTGTTTTGTGTTTAGAATAATAAATCGTTTCCTTTAAAACCTGGATCCTCTGCATTTATGCCTCACCACGTGACAGAATGCAAGACCTAACAAGAGGCAGAGCAGAGGAGCCCTTCCCCTGGGAGATTATTTTGGGGGGGGCAACGATTTATGCGTTGTGGGGAGCCGGCGCGGAAGGTAGCCGGAGAACCAAACGGCGTAGCGGCAGAAGAGCAGAGTGTGAGTGGGACGGGCAGCTGGGAGCAGCCTCCCAGAGTGATTGGAGCAGCTTTCGGCGGTGCGCTCTGAGAAACGAAGAGCGCATTCGTGACCTGCGGGAGCAGGTGGCCAAGCTCCAAGGGCTGCTAGCACAGCTGCACCGCGCCGCTGAGCACAGCGAGCTGCTGCCGCTGCACTGCGACGAAGAGGAGGGCGAGCTTCCGTCGCAACACGGTGCCTTCGTGGACGGCGAGCTTCCGTCGCAGCACGGTGCCTTCGTGGACGGCGAGCTTCCGACGCAGCACGGTGCCTTCGTGGACGGCGAGCTTCCGTCGCAGCACGGTGCCTTCGGGGTCGGCGAGCTTCCGTAGCTGCACGGCGCCTTCGAGGTAAGCGAGCTCTATTCTCTCCATCCGCCGTCGCCTTCATGCGCCGCTGATGATTGCAAGCTCCATCCTCTTCCTCCGCCGCCGCCTTCATGCGCCGCCGAGGATCACGAGCTCCATCCTCTTCCTCCGCCGCCGCCTTCATGCGCCGCCGAGGATCACGAGCTCCATCCTCTTCCTCCGATGCTGCACGGCGCCGTTGAGGACAGCGAGCTTCATCTTCCTCCGCCGCCGCCTTCCTGCGCCGATGAGGATCCCGAGCTTCATCTTCCTCCGCCGCCGCTTTCATGCGCCGCCGAGGATCACGGGCTCCTTCCTCTTCCTCCGCCGCCGCCTTCATGCGCCGCCGAGGATCACGAGCTCCTTCCTCTTCCTCCGCCGCCGCCTTCATGCGCCGCCGAGGATCACGAGCTTCCTCTTCCTCCGCCGCCGCCTTCATGCGCCGCCGAGGATCACGGGCTCCTTCCTCTTCCTCCGCCGCCGCCTTCATGCGCCGCCGAGGATCACGAGCTTCCTCTTCCTCCGTCTCCGCCGTCATGCGCCGCCGAGGATCACGAGCTCCTTCCTCTTCCTCCGCCGCCGCCTTCATGCGCCGCCGAGGATCACGGGCTCCTTCCTCTTCCTCCGCCGCCGCCTTCATGCACCGCCGAGAATCACGAGCTTCCTCTTCCTCCGCCGCCACCTTCATGCGCCGCCGAGGACGACGAGCCGCCTCTTCCTCCGCCGCCTCCGTCATGCGCCGCCGAGGACGACGAGCCGCCTCTTCCTCCGCCGCCACCGTCATGCGCTGCCGAGAACGACGAGCCGCCTCTTCCTACGCCGCCGCCCTGCATCACAGAGGACGGCGAACATTTCCTGCCTCCGCCGGTCAGCATCATAGAGGACGGCGAAAGTCTTTTGCATCCGCCGCCCTGCATCACGAAGGACGGCGAGCTCCCTCTGCCACCGCCGCCTTGCATTAGTGAGGACGGCCAAAGTCTTCTGCCTCCGGCATGCCTCCAGGCATCAGGCCACCTGGCCCACAGGACATAGGTGCCAGCCTCTGGGTGAGGGGGGCGGACATTGGACCCTGGGGGGGATGCCCTGGACCTCCTGTGGCGCCCCGGAGTTGCGCCCTTTGAGGTGGGGTTATGTCAGGGGTAACCCCTAGAGGGCGGCAAAGCGCCCTGTGATTTTGTTTGTAGTTCTTTTGTTTTCACTTCATTTCCCGTCATGCACTTCGGTCAGGTGACGTGGGGGCGCTCACCTGAACCGACTTGCTCATTAGTTTTATTATAAATGGTTTGTTTTAGTTTAGTTTAGCGTCTTGCATCTGTTGATTTTCTCCTTGAGTAAATGTCCGTATGTTTAGTTGTGTCTTTCAGTGTATTTATACGTGTTTTAGTTTCGGTTTCATTTAAAGTATTCTGTTTATTTGATTTCCCTGTTTTGTGTTTAGAATAATAAATCGTTTCCTTTAAAACCTGGATCCTCTGCATTTATGCCTCACCACCCAGTCTCGTGACACAGCATGGAGAGTGGTGCACTCTCTCACTCTCTCTCACACACACACACACACACACACACACACACACACACACACACACACACACACACACACACACACACACACACACACACACGTGCACACACACACTCACACACACATGTGCAGGGACATTTATTATTATAGGATCTTTTCCCCCTAACTGGGTCTTGTTTACACTTCAGTTACACCAGAAAACTCTTCGGTTCAGAAAACTCTTATGTTTTTGTCTCAAGTTTGGAACAATTAGTTTTTATTTTTATCTTTTTATTTACTAGCTACCTTTATTATATTCTCCCTCTTCTTAGAGCAGAGACAAGGATTGAAGTTCTCCCTCGCTCCCTTGCTGTCCTCTGTCACATTTATCAGTCTAGTGCTAATAAAGTACATCCTCACAATTAATTTGAAATAACAGGCATACGTTTGCCTACAGTAAGTGGAGAAAAAAATAATTCTCCGCTCTATTCAATTACTTGGATTCCAAGCATGTCCATTTAAGTGCCAGGGTCGGTTTGTACTGTATGCAGCAAACATGGAAGAAAGTATTTTGTCTTTCTGCCTTTTTCTTCACTTAAGTAACCCCTAAACCTCTTAAAAGTCGTCCTTGCTACACTCACTACTCATAACTGTTTTTCATCTTAGGAGCTCTTTTGAGGGTTAGGGTGCTTCATAAATAAGTTGCAACTTTATTAGGATATACGCTTAAATTTTATGAAGAAATTGAGAAACACCCACAGTTCTAAAATTTCATCACTAGGAGCAAATTTTCATGAACATGTTGTCTGATTTCCGAAATGTAAAATAAACTAATTGTTCCAAACTTATGACAAAAATATAAAAGAGTTTTTCTGCCAGTGGTGTACGTACAGTGATAACAGAAGCTACAGATACCATGTAGGGGAAAAAGTGAACCACTAATAATAAATCTGCCTGTGCGTGTGGTGTGTATGTGTGTGTGAGGTTGACAGAGAGCGTGACAGAAAGAGGGAAGAGAATGTGTTGCTTTTTTCCCCTGTAAGTTTATTAATTAGGCAGACTAAATATATTTTGTTAGTCATGAGCTTGCCTGCCTGCAACCAGCAATATTTTTTTATTTATTTATTTTTTATCACCTTACCTAATAGTATGTTTGCGGGTATGTTTAATTTATTTAAAAAAATATTTTTTACATTTATCTATGTTTTTTTTAAATGACATCCATTCAGTCTTCAGAAGAATACTTCATACCTACTGTAACAATTGGGGACATCCCTGACTCCTCATTGAGATAAGAGTTTTTGTCTATTCCTTGCTCAGAGTTGCTCTGAGATTAGTTGTTCAGTCTTAAGCTAAGACTCATAGCTAGAAGATTTTAAGCTAAGCTCCCCAAGATGCTTCTTTAAATCTTTATGAAGTTAATTTCCTCCTATACTATTACTTAACTATTCACAGGATCAGAAATGTTGACTGGAATCCCCAATGTTAGTATCCAGCTGGATGTTTATTATTATTATTATTATTATTATTATTATTATTATTATTTGTGAGCATTAACCTGCTTTTTACACTTACTAGCTTCACATAACAGCTTAGCCAAAATTTAATGTTATTTTCCAAAACACACACACCATGCTCAGTGACACATAAACAACACAACATACTTCTGCCAACTATAGACATTTTTAGTCTTCTAAATGACTACAGAATGGTAGATTATGTGTGAAGTGGGAAGAAGTGTTCTCTAATTGTGTTTAATATGAGGGGTTTTGTATTGTAACTCTATACGTACTGTATATGGTTTTGGGGCCGATGGATCTGAGGAAAGGATCTTATAGCTTCACTGGTAAAAACAACAGGTCAGAACATGCAAGTATAAAATAATATGAATGAGTGGCCTGAATGGTCAGAGCAATAACTTCTTTAGCTATTTACTGTTTCTGTTGATGATGATCCTACTAGCTTTTATTTTACACGATCCTACATGTCAGATACAATCAAAACCTTGACTAGGCCATTTAATTGTATGTTTTGTACCAATGGTGTTCTGGTATTATCAAAAGGCAGATGACGTAACTCTATTGTTAGTGGCTTATTCTGCTGTTACACATTTTGTTTGACTTCCGGCTCAAAGATGGGGACGGGAACTATGGATCATGCGTACTTGATGGGCCTCACCCAAACATTCTACTTCATGTTTTAAATGCACACCTTCACCTGCAACGATGATTACTAGCATATTTATATCCATCTAGTTATTATCATTTATTTGCTTTTCTGTTCCAGATGTAAAGCACCTTCCAACCCTGAGGACTGTTCTTTGGTTAAAATGTCCTCCAGTGATCCTACTGTATAGCAAAGGAAACCTAACCACAATACATTCCAGAGTCTCTTAGGCAAAGTGAAAAAAATTAAGACCATTATTATTCATCCTTTTACTCTGGTCAAAATGTCTATGGTTTCTCTGTCAGGAAGCTTTGCAAGTCTCTAGATCTTCCACAGTAATCTCACACCTTCTCCATCCACTTATTGTTAGCTTTTTTCAATAACAACACTTGCAGTTCCAGAATGTGCGTGGATATACCTCATGTTCATATAAACTTTTTTAGCCCTGTTAACATGTAAACATGTTAGTTAGCATTAATTAAAATGTTTCAGGTAATACTCCACCCACAAAAAAAAGTAATAATATTTTTTTCCTTTACTTTGCATTAGGATATTTCATGAAGAATTTAAGTTTATACAGCCTCTGATTTCCAAAACATGAATTTTTTTTTTCATGCCAACCGTGTTAGCGCAGTGTTAGCAGAAGCTACAAGATACCATTTAGTGGAACCACTAATTATAAATCTGCCTGTGCGTGTGTTGTATGTGTGTGTAATGTCAGAGAGCGTGACAGGGTATGTATGTACAATGGAAGCATCTGATTTCCAAAATGTACACTACAGTACAGTACATTGAACATACTGTACTGTGCAAATGTCTTGAGCCACCCACATTTCTTTCTATGAAATAACATTAAATATGTAGATTAAATATAAAAAAAATAGAAATAAATGTTTTACTGTGACAGGCTAAAAATGTCTTATGATACAGTTTTAAAAAATGGTTTATAGTATGTAACAACCTCAGCAGCAACCTCATTTCCCCTCTTGTCTGTTCAAGGAGTGAAATGACGTAAAAATATAAACACTTACAACTCCAAGATCTATAGTTGAGCCCATCCAAGCAATCCGCAATTTAAATTTAAAGTAAGGCGCAGCCTATGAAGTATTCTCCTTCAGTGATGAGAAAATATAATAGTAAGTAAGGGAACAGCCCTCTTCTCTTGTTGATTTAAATCAAGACTGCATATTCTCAAGTGAAGGTTGGTGTTCCACTGGGTTTGGTTTTAGGCCCACTGCTATTTTCTCTTTACTAGCTTCCTCTGGGCAACATAACTCATAAACATAGTACAGTGGAAACTTGGATTGTGAGTAACTTGAGCATTTGTCAAGAAGAGCAAATTTTTAAATAAATCTTTACTTGATAAATGAGCAAGGTCTTGACATACGAGTAGTACGAATGCACTTTGTCTGCCAAGCATCACGTGATCACAACTGAGTCAGTGGTTTTTCTGTCTTGTGTAATGCGAGATTTGGGTAATCATCTCCCATGCTCAGTCTCGGTATGCATGTGTCACTCGTATAGTCAACATCCGTGCGCATGTGTACTGTTTATTATCACATTGTGACCATGTGTGTGCCTGACAAAAGCAAGTGTCATTAGAGAGGTTCCTTGTTAAAGATCCAGTTTCCAGAGTCTCTCCCTGTGAGAGTGCAGTGACGCTTTAGCGTCATTGGAGAGGTTCTTTGTTAAAGGAGTTTCCTGACAGAGCAGTGTGTTAGTGTGTGAGTGTGTGTTTGTGCACGCACACATGCGTGTTTGTGTGCGCATGCATGCATATGAAACTAGTCCTACACAGTAGTCCCCTGCCTCCTACTCTCTCGTTTTACTTCAGCTTCACACACACACATACTGTATACACACACATACACGCACACACAGACACATGTACGCACGTGCACACAAACACATGCATGCACACGCACACACACTAATGGAAACACTGCTCTGTCTGGATTATTTTAAAAGGTAAAAAGCAGGTTAATTTGTTTAATTTTTACTTTTCATTTTGTATGAATTATTTTTAATATTAATATTTTTGGGTTGTGGAAAGAATCATCTGAGTTTCAATTATTTCATATGGGAAAATTTGCTTCGATATACAAGTGTATATGTCGCCCAGAGCCCAGAGACTCTTGTGTTTTGTATTTTTCATTTCCCAGAATGCATCTTGGTCAGGTGATGAGGTCACTCACCTGAACCAAGGTAACTGGTTGATTAGTGTGGCTTTAAGAAGCCCGGCTTTTCAGTTAACCTTGTCTTGCATCCGTTTTGTTAAACTGATCTGGTCAACCTGCTGTTTTGTTTTCTGTTGTGTTTAAACTCAGGTTCTTGTTTCATAGTTTCTGATCTTGTGTTTAGTTATGCTTGCTTGCTTTCTTTATATTCTTAAACATCTAAAACGTCTTCACCTCTGCGTTTATGCCTCTCCCACACCACCTACACAAACGTGACAGTATATTTGATATAAAAGCACACTTCCGGAAAGAGCAGTCCAAGGTTTAACTGTATTAGCTTCAACTGTTATGCTCATGACACACAGTTTTATATCTCAGCAAAGCCAGATAAGAAAAGCCAGCTTAATGACTTTGAGCAATATTTAAAGGACATAAGAAACGTCATGCTAATGAACGTCCTTCTGCTTAATCCTGACAAGACAGAAGTACTGGTACTAGGACCACATGCAGCTAGAAGTAAGCTTTCTAATCACACAGTAACTATGGATGGCCTTTCTCTTTCATCATATGCAACAGTAAAAGACCTAGGTGTGATTACAGATTCCAGTCTTTTATTCGAAGCTCATGTACTGTCATGTACTTTTTTGTATCATTGCCGCGAACGTTTCGCGTTCGTATCAGCGTTAAATTTATAAATTAATGTCAAATTATATAGCTTTTTGTTCATACAGTAATAATATTAATAGCAACTCATTTTTACATTTTAATACTACTGGGCTTTGCCTTTTTTCCATTTTTTGCGCATTTTGGAGAACCTGTGAGTTTCTTTGTCTAAACGGAATCCAGCTCCAAACAACTAAACACCGACTCAGGTACGTTATAATGGATACTATTCAGCTTGTGCAGTGTGTTGAGTGCAGGATGTTTAGACATTCTTCCTCTGTCGTTAGCGGTAACTTTATTTGTGATAGGTGTGTGTTAGTTAGCACCCTGATGGAGAAGATATCAGCATTACAGGAGCGCATCCAGACTTTAGAGAGGGTTAGCGAGCGCAAGAGCAGTGTTATTCCTGTAGTGGAAGTCTGGGTGCCACAGGCGGCGATAACCAGCCCCCGACTCTGGCAGTAGAGCCCTCACTGCGGGGCGAGTGGGTGACGACTTGGCGGCATACTCATTCAGCCAAAGCTAACGCTAAGGCTAGCCCACCGGAGCACACCTCTTCTGCGCTTCACATGTCCAACAGGTTCGCTCTCCTCAGTGATGCACCCGCTGAGAAACCTGAAAGAGCTCTGGTTATAGGAGACTCTATACTGAGACATGTGAAATCAGCTAGGCCTTTAGGGGCGCCAGCGGCAGTGGTGAAGTGTATCCCGGGAGCCAGAGCACCGGACATTGCAGGTAATCTTAGGGCTCTAGGACAGCATAGGTTCTCTAAGATAGTTCTACTTGCTGGAGCTAACGATATACGCCTTCGTCAGTCAGAGGTTAGCAAGCATAACTTGACAGAGGTGTTTAAAATAGCAAAGGCGATGTCAGAAGAAATAGTTTGCTCTGGCCCCATCCCAATGAGACGTGGTGACATAGCTTACAGCAGGTTATGGTCGCTGAACCGCTGGATGCCTAGGTGGTCCCCCGAAAACAACGTGGGCTTTATAGACAACTGGAAGACCTTTGAGGGCAAAGCTAGCCTGTTAGGGTGGGACGGTGTCCATCCCACTCGGGAAGGTGCTGCTCTCATTTCTTGCAGTATAGCGCATAGTCTCAGAATAGGCCTAGTTAATCGTGACAATCTAGAGCCCAGGCCAGGGAGCAGACAGACAGGCCAGCAGACAACCGTCTGCTAGCTGCACAGAGTCGTCACTCAGGGTTCATCATATTGAGACTGTGTCTGTTCCCCGAGCTAAACACAAATTTAGAAAGATTCAGAAAGTCTGTTTTAGTAATTTAATTAACATAGATATCACAAACTCGGAACACACTGAATGAGCAGCCGGCACCTCTGATCTGAAGCTAGGACTGTTAAATATTAGATCTCTCGCATCTAAAGCAGTTATTGTTAATGAAATTATCACAGATCAGTTTGATATACTCTGTTTAACAGAAACCTGGATTAAACAGGATGAGTATGTAGCTTTAAACGAAGCTAGTCCTCCTGGATACAGCTACATACACCAGCCTCGGCTAACTGGTAGAGGAGGAGGCGTTGCAGTTATTTATAATGATAATCTGTCTATCGTACAAAAACATGGACACAAATTTAATGCATTTGAAGTTCTCTATAGTAGCATAAAAAGTGTAGCTACAAATATTAAGTCTGATCAGTCGATCCCGCTAATCATCATTTACAGACCCCCAGGGCCGTACTCTGAATTTCTCTGTGAATTTGCAGATTTCCTTGCAAACCTAGTCATTTCTGTAGAGAAAGCGTTAATTGCTGGAGATTTTAATATTCATTTTGAGAATCCAGAAGATCCTCTGAGAACAGAATTTATGTCCATACTAGACTCGGTAGGAGTAAATTAATGTGTAGTAGGACCCACTAATAAAGCAGGTCACACTTTAGACTTCGGATTAAGTATAAGAAATTTATTCACAATTCCACTGTCTGAAGTTATCTCAGATCACTATCTTGTCTCACTTAATGTTTGTCATAGTAATAATGTAAGTACAGCGCCGCTCTACCGTATTAAACGTACATTTACATCAAATACCACACAGAGCTTTATCAGTAATCTCCCAGAGTTACCAACTTTGATTGGATCGCCATCTGACTCCACAGAACTGGATCAGGCGACTGAACTTTTAGAGTCAACATTTTGTTATACCTTAGATAATGTAGATCCAGTTAAAAGGAAATTGATTAGAGATAAGAAACTTGCTCCCTGGTATACTGATCACACACGCAGTTTAAAACAGACCGCTCGGAAATTAGAACGTAAATGGCGTCAAACCAAAATGTTAGTATTTCAGATAGCATGGAAGGAGAGCATCCTGAACTATAGAAAAGCTCTTAGCGTAGCTAGATCAACGTATCTCTCCACTAACAAAAATAATCCTCGATTTTTATTTAATACCGTAGCCAAATTAACCAGAAATAAGACCTCTGCAGAAATCTCCACAACAACAACATACAGTAGTGAGGACTTCATGAACTTCTTTAATAATAAAATTGTAAACATTAGGCATAAAATTGAGCCTTTGAAGCCGGACAATGTAATTGATGCAGATGTTAAACTAACCATGTCAGATCGGAACCTAGAATACTTTACTCCTCTTGAAGAGAATGAATTAATTTCACTCATCTCTTCTGCAAATTCATCGACCTGTATATTAGATCCCATACCGACACATTTTCTCAAACAGATACTGGCAGAAATAACAGAACCCATGTTGAAAATAATTAATTCTTCAATCAGCATTGGGTATGTTCCAAAATCTTTTAAATTAGCAGTTATTAAACTGATAATTAAGAAGTCTGACCTCGACCCCGGTCAGTTGGCCAATTACAGTCCAATATCAAACCTCCCCTTTATGTCTAAGATTCTGGAAAAGATAGTTGCGGAGCAGCTATGCTCATATCTACGTACAGTCGTGGCCAAAAGTTTTGAGAATGACACAAATATTAGTTTTCACAAAGTTTGCTGCTAGACTGATTTTAGATCTTTTTTTCAGTTGTTTCTGTGATGTACTGAAATATAATTACAAGCACTTCATACGTTTGAAAGGCGTTTATCTACAATTACATGACATTTATGCAAAGAGTCAGTATTTGCAGTGTTTGCCCTTCTTTTTCAGGACCTCTGCAATTTGACTGGGCATGCTCTTAATCAACTTCCAGGAACCCTTTCAAACACATCAGTTCCCTGAATAAATTGAGGAACCCTTTTTTCTATTTTCTGCCCTACACACCATGGCGGTTTTGCAGGCATACCAGGCTGACCTGCTGAGAGATTTGAGCACTGGCGGTTCCATCAATGACGCAGCGTTTGCGGAGATACGCCGAGTCATAGATTTATCTCTCCGTGCCACCAAGCAGACGGCCCGTGCTATCGGCCATTCTATGGCTGCCATGGTCGCCATGGAGAGACATCGGTGGCTTAACCTCACGTGCATCAAGGACAAGGATCACGCTTTCCTCCTTGATGCCCCCATCTCTCCATCAGGGAGCCTACTGTCAAGTATGTCTCTTTAGGTACAAAGCACTGTAGAGAGAAGCTACATTCGAGTTGCACAGCGTCCTCCGTGTTTCAATGGCGTGGTCTCCACTTCCATGAAACCGAAATGAGTGCATTTGTTAACTCAGCAATTACAGACTTTGCTGGAAAAAGGGGCCAAAGAACATATTCCCCTGCCAGACAGAGAGTCAGGCCCTTACAGTCAGTATTTCTTGGTTCCCAAGAAAGGCGGGGGATTGCGTCCAATTTTAGATCTTTGTGGGCTGAACACCAAAATGCTTGTTTCTCAAATCCAACCAGAGGATTGGTTTGTGACAATCACCCTGAAGGATGCATATTTTCATATAGAAATATTGCCATGACATAGGAAGTTCCTGAGGTTCGCTTTCGGGGGCAAAGCCTACCAGTATTGGGTCCTTTCATTTGGCCTAGCCCTGTCACCCCGCACATATACAAAATGCACAGATGCAGCCCTGGCTCCTTTATGACTCCAGGGCATACGTATCCTGAATTACATAGATGACAGGCTGATTCTGGAGCTACCGTTTCGACATCAAGATGTCGTCCTTGCTCATCTTGATTCTTTAGGATTGAGACTCAATGCTGAGAAAAGCGTTCTCTTTCCTGCTCAGAGGTCAACTCTGGTGTCATATGGAATTCGATTGCAATGCAGGCACAGCTGTCTCCTGCACGTGTCAAATCCATTCTCAATACCCTAAAGGAAATCAAGCTAGGCCAGAAAGTGACTGTTCATTACTTTCATAGAGTTTTAGGTCTCATGGCAGCTGCATCCACGGTGATACCCTTGGGCCTTCTGCACATGAGACCATTTCAGTTGTCGCTAGGTGCCAGGGGATTTCATCCAAGGGCCAATCCCCAGAGGTAAATAAGGGTTATGTGCCAGGGGCTTTGTACCTTTGTATCTTTGTTTCTATGTGGTTCAGACCCCGGTTTTTGACTCTGGGTCCCACTCTAGGGCTGTGTTGTCATCGCAAGTTGCTAATGAGAGACGCTTCCCTCACGGGCTGGGGTGCAGTCTTAGATGGCCGTCCAGCCCAAGGGATCTGGAGAGGCCATCTTCTCATGTGAAACATCAATTGCCTCAAAATGATGACTCTATTTCTGGCCTGAAATACTTCCTCCAGCAGTTGAGAGGCTACCATGTCCTTGTGCATGTGGACAACATTATGGTAGTCTTGAACATAAATCACCAGGGCGGACTGCGTCCGCACCACTGGAAAAGGCTAGCGCACCAGGTTCGGCTTTGGGCACAGGACAAGTTTCTGTCTCTCAGGGCGATTTACATTCCAGGACATATGAATGTGGGAGCAGAGTTTCTGTGGGAAAGCACCTTTTAGTTTCCCACTTTATTTGTGGAGCTAAACGATTGAGGCCGCCCACTAGAGCGACGGTCCCTTTTTGGGACTTAGCTATTGTGCGCAAAGGTTTGGTTGATACCCTTTTCGACCCACTAGAGTCGGCGCTTGTCAGGCTTCTGACCCTTAAGATGGTTTTTCTAATGGCCATTACTTCTTTGAAGAGATTTGGGGATTTGCAGGCTCTGTCAGTTTCCCCATCCTGCCTAGACTTTGCCCCTGGGCTAGTCAAAGCTATTCTTCATCCTCCCCCGAATTATCTTTCGAAAGTTCCATTATCGACCATGCATCCTGTTGTTCTTGAAGCTTTTACAGCTCCGGGGCAGAAAAGACTTCACTTACTGTGCCCAGTACTTGCTCTTCAGATTTACTGCATTAGCCAGTGGCGTAAGTCAGAGCAGCTTTTTATATGCTATGTGGGCTACAACCGGGGGGCGGCTGCCACTAGACAAATGCTGTCACATTGGGTGAGAGATGCTATTGCCCTAGCCTATGAGACGCGTGGTCGGACTTCGTCCCTAGGAATTAGGGCCTATTCGACCAGGGAGCTTGCCTCATCAATTGCTCTGGCAAGAGGCGTCCTTGCAGCAAGTGTGTGATGCGGCAGGTTGGTCTTCTCCGCACACATTTGTCAGATTATATAGTTTGTATGTCCATGCCACAGGCTCGCGGGTCCTCGAGTCAGCATCCCAGACATGTATGAGACCTCTTTCATGATAGTGCACACACACTACACAACCCTGGGGATCCAGATACTTTCAGTGAGGCGGCGTTGGTATTCTCGTTCCCAATAGCGTTTTCACGTAGCATCGAGTGTAGCTTTTGAAAGGGAACGTCTTGGGTTACTTTGCTGTAACCCTGTTTCCTGAAAAAGCGGGAACGAGATGCTGCGCTCCAATGCCGAACTGTTGGCGTGACTGGACGTTGTCATGGGTCTAGCTGGTGGTGCTGGCTAGACCCGGCTGATGGGGTTGCCGTGGGCATGAAGGTAGGCATGAAGGCAGAGGGGTGTGCAAACAGAAAGAGTCTTTATTTAAACAAACTCAGAAACAGACAAACAAACAAAGAAACAACAAACTCAAACTAAAACTAGGGCTCAGGAAAAACACAGGGGACGGCGCGCTAACACAGGGGCAAGAACTGACATGGGAGCCAGGAACTGACACAGGGAACCAGGAACTGACACAGGGAACCAGGAACTGACACAGGGAACCGACAGAGAGCTGGGGATTAGGAAACATGGAGCTGAAGCTAACTAAGACACATAGGGGAACTAGAGACTGGAGAGACAGGAGACGGGAGAGACAGGGCTAGACAAGACTGGAGACTGGAGAGACAGGACTGGAGACTGGAGAGACAGGACTGGGAGCACAGAGACTAGAGACAGGAGAGACTAGAGACAGGAGAGACTGGAGACAGGAGAGACTGGAGACAGGAGAGACTGGAGACAGGAGAGACTGGAGACTGGAGACTGGAGACAGGACAAGAGATGGAACAGGCTGGGTTAGTGGTTAGTTGGGTTAGTAGTTACATGGTAGTTACACTGGATGCTGACCTAACCAGGTTAGTATCTAAAGGGGTTAGTGGCTAACCAGGTTAGTACTGACCTAATGGTGGGGAACTGAACACAAAGGCAAAGCACACATGAGGCTACTCCAAACTAGCGGCTAACCTACTCGCGACCAGAACCACTAGCAGTCAATCCCCCTAGAGGCTAGCCTACAGGAGGCTAACCCTACTAGCAATTAAGGCCTACTAGCGGCTAACCCTGCTAGCGGCTAGGCCTGCATGTGGCTACACAAAACTAAACAAAGAATTAAACCAGAAGACAGAACAGTACTTACACAGGACACAGGAGGAGACAGCCTAGCTAAACATGAAACAGGGCAGCTCCATGAATCCATCAACACAAGGAACATAAGGAGAACAAACAGTAGAGCCCTAGACAAACAAAGGTTACAAAACAAACCAAAGTATAAACTTAAAGAAACAAGAACCAAACAAAAGGAATGCCCACATGACGGTAGTTACAAATACAAACATAACAAACCAAACAGACAAACCTACTGACAAACAATGCTCGACCCAGTTTCCCAGAACAAACTGCTATTTATAGAGACTTTAATGAGGCACCTCAGTCCAGGTGAGCACTAATCACCTGACTGAGGTGCCTTCTGGGAAACTGAGTCAACCAACAAGAACTACACACAGAGAGTGACCTCTGGTGGAGGTTCCTAACAGACGTCCTTTCAGACAAAAATTGACCTGAGGATGTTTCCAGTTTAGACCTATTTATAACCTTCAGGTACACTTCATCAGATGACGTCACCTGACCGAGGTTATATAAGCCAAAATTTTGACGTGTTTGATACACACATGCTTCCCAACCGGTCAAACCAGCTTTCCAGAATAAAAAAAATATTGTAGATGTAATTAAGTTAGAAAATTGTATCCTCTATCCTCAGCAGCAAGCTAGAGGCCTCCATGCTACGAGAACTGCAACCAGAAGCAGGCACCAGGATGAGCCAGACAAGTCCGAAGGGCAGAGGGATCAGGATCGCTGGCAAGTTAGGAGTGCCATGTGTGTCAAGAGCGTCTGCCAAATGCCTAAATGTAAATGTAAATGTCAACAGAGAGAGAAAGAGAGAGAGAAACAGAGAGAGAAAACAGTTAGGTATGCTCACAGTCTCATAGTCCAATGTCCCTGTATGTATACAAGCAAAGACTCTGGCAAAAATAACTATCACAGTATATCTAAAAGGGAGAGCCAGAAGAAAACACTGACATAAGGGCTCCCATAGAAGGAAAGCAACCAGTCAAGCTGTTTGAGGCTCTGGGTTGCTGTTCAGAGGCTCCGCTACTTATAGGGCTGTTGGTTGGGGAGTCAAGATCTTTAACCCCCTAGGCCCTATAAAAAATAAACACTGCATGCAGTGCCTGTCCCAACCCCAGTTGATATTATTGTTATGATATTATTATTATTATTATTATTATTATTATTATTATACCTTAGTTTCCATGTTTTTTCCCTTCTATTTGACCATCTATTTTTCTATTTGACCATTTTTCTATTTGACCATTTCATTTTATTGTAATGTACTTCTTTATTAATTCTTTCATTCATTTGTGTGAAATTAAATAAAAGTTCTACCCGACTGGTGGGTTTCTGTATATCTTTAGCACCATATTACTGACCAGTCATAACTTTATGGCTCCATACAATAAAACATTATGACAAAATATTTTTATCACTATTAGCACTATTAGCAGTATTCAACTCATTAAAATACTGCATTGTATTCACTTGTGACATAGAATATTATGGATTAATCTTCTGATGCAGGGATGACCGTGCATTTTCCTCAGAGGTCAGATAATCAAAGCTTTACGATCTGTATGCTTTATTACACTGGTACCAAAGTGAGTCTTTGCACACCAAAGATAGTGCTATATCTTTGACTCTAACCATGTTTTGATTTTTTTGAGATTGTAAAATTGTAAATATGAATATTTTTTAAAAAAACATATCGGTCTACAGGAATTTTAAAATTCAAGTATAAATTTGATTTATGCAGCTAGAGATATTTATCATTAAAATGTTTTATAGAGAGGTGCTGTAATGGTTAGCAATGTGGCCTTTTGCCTCCAGGATCAAGAGTCCTGCTTTGGGTCTGTGTGTGGAGTTTGCATCTTCTCCTTGCATTTGTTGGGTTTCCTCCAGGTGCTCTGGTTTACTTCCACAATCCAAGACATGCACATAAGGCTAACTGGTGGTTTCAAATTGGCCGTAATGTGTGTGCGAGCTAAATGAAGACATGTTTGAGTAATGAAAGTCGTACTTTTAAGAAGCCCTCACTCAGTAGCCCAGCCCCTCCCTCCTTTCAAGAGGCAGTGTCAGTACTGTACCTCAATGTACCAGTACCTGACTGTACCAGTACCTGACGTTGTCCCCAGCACAATATGAACAAAACTTTTGAAATGCCAGACATCATACATCAAAAGTATCATATAAGCAAAATGAACCTGCTATTAATTTGCCAGTGTGCGAACCTCACAATGGCTCTGCATGTACATCCTTCTGATGTCCTTTTTCACACATTTATTCCACTTAATCATTTGTTTTATGTTTATGGTAAGAAAATAATATTTTAGATGCAATTGTGCTTACTGGATAAGCCATATTATTTTACATATTCGATAATTATAATCAGCAGATACATTATATTGGTCAGGAATCTTGCGCTCTTTGTGGTCCTTCAATACCATAGCAACCATTTGTTATTGAGCTGTTAGTCAAGTCAAATTCTGTGAAACCATTTCCACTTCCTGAAATGACTGAGAAGGAGGGAGTGACTGACATCTTAAACTAAAGTTAAAATACACCATCTAGACAGCAACTTGATATTAGATGTATAACCATTTTTTCTGGAATAAGACAAAATGTTGTTTAGAACTCATTTGATTTGAATAGATTTAGAGGAAACAAGAAAGATAAGTATACTGTTTAGTTTTTTTTTTTTCTGAAGTTATGTGCTCTGATATTGGCAGATCTGTGGTGACAATCTGTGGCAGTAGGTTTGGTTTGGTTTTCCTGAGGGGTGGAGCAAAGCCGCCTCTGACTTCTTATCTGAAGGGGGGAGCAAAGACTGAGGCAGTGAAACTAACGGAGCAAGGAGCAGATAACGGTGAGATATTTCCATTACCTTAACTAGTTTTAAGATTAACAGTGAGATTGAGTTTATCGTTTGTCATGAGATTAGGTAAAATCTTCAACGTCTTCAGTGACACCAAAAAATTTAACTCAAGCTTTTTCCGGTGTGGTTTGTAGATACAGTACATGCAGATTATTTGTTCTCTACATCATCTTCAAACACTCACTACTACAGATAAGATATCAAAGACTTTTTTTTCTCTGTGAATAAAGGTACAATAGTCTAGCCAGATTTATGTGGAAAATAATTAAAGCACACAACAACAGTTATTAATTTGTGCAATTAGTTATTGTAAAGCTTTTGGAAAACAGGTTCTGGTCTGGAAGTTCCTGTTTGGATTCACCTCATGTCATTATTTAAAGAAAGTAAAGTTGACACTGAAGTTGTGAAGAATTTTTGCTAACATTGTGAATCCATGTATCATTCGTTCATTTGTTTTTTTTTCCGAAATGAAACATATAAATACATATTTATACATAAAAACACATACAAATATTTATTTTCAAAACCAAAATAAATAATGTATAGCTGCTTGTTTTCTGATGTTGTGCCCAAATCAAAAATGAAAAACAGAAAAACAGGCCAGCAAAAAAAAAAAAAAAAAAAAGCATAATGAGGACTGAATTTTCCATTTTAATAATTATATATCCACCCACATTCCAAGGACATGCAGATTAGGCAAATTGCTGTAACCATAAATGCCCATAGTGTATGAAGGCATATGTTTATGTTCACCCTCCCAGGGTGTACCCTGCTCCAATTCTCCTGGAATAGACTCCAGGCTTCCCATGACTCTGTATACAAGATAAAGTGGTATAGACAATGAGTTAGTGAGTGATGTAACAGAACACACAAAAACACACAAAAATCCTGGACACTATACAGGAGGTGGGAGAAAGGAGGATGGTAGCTAAGCTATCATTATTGCTGGAGAATGAGTCTCACCCCCTGTACGAAACAGTTACATCTCTGAGCAGCAACTTCAGCAACAGACTGTTACACCCCAAGTTTCTGAAGGAGCAATATCTAAGGTCTTTTCTCCCTGCGGCTATTAGACAGTACAATCAGAGATGCTCCCAGTGGACCAGTCTCCATATTCTACTCTGTCGTACACCGCTATTTAATGCTATTTAATGTTATAATATCTGAATTTTTCCAATAATTACAATATCTTTAATATGACATTACAATACATCTTACAACACAGTTATAATATCTTGGGTGCAATAGCCACTGTGCAATAACACCATTTGAAACTGCAACATTATCTTAGTGCAATTCATTACAACAGAACTGTGCAATAACATTTTAAACTGTGCAATATTACCAATGACGACTTTTTAAACCGTGCTGATGTTGCCGTGGGCACATAGGGTAGACATGCACGCAGAGGGGTTGATGAAACAGAAATAGTCTTTTATTTACAAACTCAAACAGACAAAACAAAGAAACTAAAACAACAAACTCAAACTATAGTTAGCGCTCAGGGCAAACACAGGGAACCAGGAGCTGACACAGGGAACCAGGAGCTGACACAGGGAACTGACAGAAGGAAACATGGGGAACTGAATAGGGGACTGGGGATGAGGAAACATGGAGCTGGAGCTAACTAAATATACATAGGGGAACTAGAGACTGGAGAGACAGGGCTAGACAGAAGACAGGGCTAGACAGGAGACAGGACCAAGGACAACAGAGACTAGAGACCAGATGGGTTAGTGGTTAGTGAGATTAGTAGCTACATGGAGTACGGAGACACTGGATGCTGACCTAACCAGGTTAGTATCTAATGGAGTTAGTGGCTAACCGGGTTAGTACTGACCTAATAGGGGGGAACTGAACACAAAAGGCTGGGCCCACATGAGGCTATACCAAACTAGCGGCTAACCTACTAGCGACCAGAACCACTAGCAGTCAATCCCACTAGAGGCCAGGCTACTGGAGGCTAACCCTACTAGCGGCTAACCCTGCTAGCAGCTAAGACCTCATGTGGCTACAAACATCTTAACAGATAAGGGAAGCAACAAACAAAGAACTAAACAAGAAGACCAACACACAGAACAGTACTTACACAGGAGGAGACACAGCCTAACGAAACATGAAACAGGACAGCTCCAAGAATCCAGTAACACAAGGAGTACAAAGGAAACTAAACTAGAGCCCTCTTGAACACAGGTTAAACAATATAACTAAAATACAAAACTCAAAGAAACAAAAACCAAACAAAAGGAATGCCCACATGACAGTATATACAAAAACAATGCTCAACCCAGTTTCCCAGAACAAATTGCTATTTATAGAAACTTTAATGAGCCACCTCAGTTCAGGTGAGCACTCATCACCTGACTGAGGTGCTTTCTGGGAAACTGAGTCGACCAACAAAAACTACAAACAGATAGAAACAGTGATCTCTGGTGGAGGTTCCTAACAAATACGGGGCACAGGGGCGCCGCCCCCCCCTTAAAGTTAGGCAGAGAAAAATGCTCCTTTAACATGTAATTATTTATCATAATAATTATTTATTATAATAATGAAATAAAAAGCAGAAGGAACGGATAGTGATGTCCTCTGAGTGTGTTACACCACCCCCAACGTGTGTGTGTGCGAGCAATTCGAAAAGATGTGGCTGGCAGACGTCACATGCTGCGGAGAGTCTTGACTGGTACTAGTAGCCTTTATAGGGGAACGCTCCAGTGACAGATGGGAATTAGATATTAATAAATTAGGGGTGAAAAATCGGACGAAAAAATTTTTTTATTCCTGTGTTGCCAGTGTTGATTGACATCAGCGAGCACTCTTCACATGAGCAGAGGCAAATAGCCACAGCAATTCTGATTTGAATGTTCTCTTTCAAGATAAATGTCCACATATACAATATATGTATCTGAACTAGGGCCACACGATTGTGCCCTGCAATGGTTTGGCATCCCATCCAGGGTACAATCTCACACACGCACACCCAACAACCCACCAAATATGGAGTCTGCAAATTCTGAAGATGTGAGGCAAAAGTGCTAACCACTGAGCCACCATGCTGGTCAGTGTTTATGTAATATTTAAATATTCTTTACCAACACTTAAAACACATAAAATCACTATTATTATTGGACCTGTGCAATTGCTTTTGCTGGTTAATTCAATTAATTGAATCAGTGGGGCAGTTTTCAATTTGGAATCGATTCACACTTTTTAAATTCTTTTTGAAAACTTTAAAATTTTAGATGCTGTAAAGTTAACAATATATATATATATAATACATACCACTTTTATCTTCTGCAGATACTTGCATTTTTGCATGAGCATTGCTTCTTCATAGTGCAATACCAACACCTAAGTCCGGTAAGTGTGGAGCAGAAACTTTGTTAGACATTTAAACAACTTTTAAATAGATACTATGGATAGTTAGAAAACTTTAAAACCTGTAAAAATATAGCTTCTTGAGAAATCAGAAATGTTCAGTGTTAGTGCTATATAATCATTTAAAAACTTGCAATGCCAAAACATCAAACTGAATTAAACAGAAAGTCTGTCTGATTCACAGCTCTAATCAGTAGTCTTATGTACACTTATTACAGTGTTACAAGAACTTGAGATGATTTTCAAGTGACATCCTCTTAAATTGTTACGTGGTGCCGTATGGAGAGCCGCACCACACGATGTTTTTAATTATAAGAGCCCTTATGATGGGCGTTAGAGTGGGTCAATGAAATAGGAGTTAGTGAGAGTGCTTGTGATACACACGGGAAGACCTTAATTGTTATTAATTAAGGAACTTAAAAGGAAACCAATGAAAACTGTAAACACAAAATAAACAGAGCTCCGCCGTCTACGCGAGAACGGACGGGGCTCTGGAAAATAAAACAAAACTTTTATCCTCTCGGGGCGTTCACGCTTACCGAGGACTTTTGGGAGAGAGAGAGAGAGAGAGAGAGTTTGTGCTTTGTGCACTAACAAACTGTACTGAGCGCGCACGCTGAACTGCTGCGTGCCGCTCTCTCTCTCTCTCTCTCTCGCCGGCGTCTTAAATAGACAGAGGCTGGGGCTTTGCCTCTGTCCCTAAACAGCTGTCTGTCCGTCCGTCCGTCCGTCCGTCCGTCTGTCTGTCTTTTATTTCTTTTCTTTTCCTTGGCCCTGATACCTTCACCGGTGCTACCTAAATGATCGCACGAAGTGCGCCGGTATAAGGACCCTTAAATAAACACGCCGTCAGGTGTGGCTCATTCAGGCTGATTGCCTGACGGCGGCGTTGCCTAGCAACCGTGTGTATAAATGGCCGTGCCTTTGCCTGTTCAGAACTCCGCGTGGTAACAGCTTGCGGATCTGCCCGTTCCGAACAGCCCAAGCACGGCTCCGCCCCTCGCGCGACCCGCGTCGTTACATAAAGGGAAGAGTTTCTAGACATTTCTGTTCTCTGTAGTGGATAGGAATATTGTTTTTCCTTTTTTTTTTTCTGTTGTGTGATGATGTGAACGTTTCTATACTTGTTCCTCTACTTGTATAAACAAAATGGCTTCTTTTGCAAAAGTGTGCTTAATAAAAGGACTGTACGTGTTTGTGACATCTGGTACCTGTGTGTTCCTTCCATGTGTCAGACCTGTGACAATATACAAAGGGAGCCAAAATATTTATAGACTTTTTAACAGTTGTTATCTAACATACATTTTCATAGGCTTGAAATGACAAAGGTCTGGAGTGTTGAAATTGCCTTTGATAGCTGTTCATAAGATATTTTAAAGTTTGGGAGGTCAAATCACCAACTTTGCACATGTACTGCAAGCTCAGCAATTGCAAAAGGCCCGGATGGCAACAGAAGATAAGTAAAGTGGATTATTCTTTCCATGTTAAAACATTGAACCTTTTCAAACACACTTTTGGAAAGACTCAAAAACAGAACGGCCAGCTTAGAGTTTAACAAAATCCTGCTTAATTCTGCCAAGATGAACTTGTACCAGAGTGATGGGAAGAGAAAATGTCAAGAAGGAAAGTAAAGACTCATGATCCAAAGCATCCAAACAGGCTTGGGCATGCATCCGTCACAATACAAACCCCATACATTCTGTACTGTTTTTAAGGAGCGGTGGTGGTGTACAGAACCATAATATCATAAATTATGTTGCTGTTTAAATACTAATGAACATCATGTTGTTTCAAAAATAAATGTATATATATTTGAGCATATATATTTTACCTTTCTTGGGCAGCAGTGATCTAGGACTGAGCAACACCTAGAGCCCAGCTTGTGTCTTATATTCACAGCTGAAAATGTTGCACTGCATGGTCATCTTCTCCGCGCTTCTCATGATTGCAGGAAATGTCCGAGGTGAGGTCTGATTTACACATTATCAGCTATAACGGAACTTGCATAAAGTTTAATAACTACATGTAAGATAAAATGTCTAAATGATTCTTTTAATTCTATTAAAGATTGGAGGTTAATATCTTGTAATGTTTAGGGATTTAGAAAAAATGCAGGAAATACTGTACAGTACAAATGGCATTTACATTTTATATAATAATATATTCTCTAATCACTAATATGTTTTGATTTCTTTTGATCTCTACAGCACAATGTAAGAGACCTTTTGTTGGAGACAACCGTATTTTAAGTGATGAATCAAACAATCAAACATTTCCTGATGGCTCCACTGTTAGATTCCATTGTGCTACTGGTTATACGACAGCATCTGGTTCGAGGAAAATCACCTGTAACGGAACCCGGTGGACCGACCTTGAACTTCAGTGCAAAAGTAATTGGTTCACAAACATCTTTTTAAATTTAGATTGAAGTTGTAATTAATTTGAATTATTGGTGGGCGGAATTACAATCATGATTCTCATTAATATTTCTGCCATATACAGTACATGATACAGTATGTTGTTGTTCTTCTTCTTAGGGCAGCTCCCATCAAGGGCTCGCCACAGAACAAACTTGGCACAGGTTTACTGTCAGATAACCTGACAAAAAAAGATATCTCAGAAAAGCATATTTTAACGTAATTTTTGAGAATATAGATATTATTTTGTCATATTGCCCAACTTTAATTTGGATTAATACAATAATACTATTTATATAATTTCATATAATATACACTACTCACAAATAAGTTAGAGATATTGTTATTTAGTTGAGTGCTTTTCCTATTTGCTCTGAATTTTAATGAAATAAGTAAAAGTTTCCTTTGATATTCCTAATAATGTATGAGAAGAAACACCATTTTCATTAGTTTAATATTTATTACCCCCAAAATTTAGACAATAACAAGGATAGCCCCAAATAACAAAAATTGACAATGCCAGTAGCGGGTGTTTCCATCATTTGCCGCAATGACCACTTGACATTGACGTCTCATGCTCCTCACTAGCCTCATGATGTTGTTCTGAGGCAATGCGTTCCACTCTTCCACAAGTGCTACATGCAGTTCTGCCAGGTCACGTGGGGGTGGGGTACGATCATCCAGACTGGTCCCAGACGTGCTCTATGGGGTTCAGGTCAGGGGACATTGATGGTCATACCATATGAGGCACTCCAACTTCCTGAAGTTGAACTGTGACAATTTTGCCACGATGTGGTGGAGCATTATCATTCATGAACAGAAAGTTGGGGGTGTGCTGGCAAAATTGGGGGATGATGATGGGTTCTATGATGTCTCTGAGGTAAGAATGTGCAGTGACTGAACCATCCACAATAACCAAATCTGTTTTGGCGCTGACTGGCGATGCCTGCCCAGACTGTTGCACCTCCTCCACCAAAGCAAACCCTGGGGACCATGTTGACCTCAGCGTATCGCTCACCTCGCCTTCCCCAGCAACGGTGACCCGACACTCATCAGTGAACAGGATGGTAGACCACAGCTTGATTTGTCCAGGTCACATGGTCTTGTGCCCACTGCAAACATTCACAGCGTTTTGTTTTTGTTTTGGTGTCAGTGGAATCACCTGCAACTGTCGTCTGGCATTCAAGCCAAAGCGGTGGAGTCAGTTGCGAATGGTTTGTCTGGAAACCCTAGTACCCCTCACATCTCGTAAACGGGCCTGCACTGTGTGGCAGTTGCATAACGCTGTCTGAGTGCATAGGTCCTTAGGTAATGGTCATCATTGCGGTCTGTTACTCGTGGGGCTCCACTCCTGGGTCTGTCATGAACTCTGCCAGTAGTTCTGTGTCTTGATGCAAGTCTGCTGATGACACTTTGAGACACACCAAGTTCACGAGCAACATCTGACTGCCTGCCACCGACCCGAAGGCGCGCCATGGCCAGGTGGCGCTGCTCGTCCTTTAAGTGACGTTGTGTGTTCATGGCTGTTTGAATGATGAACCTGGAATGACTTACTGACAATACCAGCTTTTTATACCCACAGAATGTTGAAATTGATGCCACATTGAAAAAGGTTGTCTTTTGGTATTGGCCCAATATAAGGCACACCTGTACACAATGAGACCATTACATGGAAAGCACAAAATGAGGTGTGTCTATCACCCCAATACAATTGCCTCCTTATCCCAAAAATGTCTGAAGTGAAACAAACACAATATGTATGACATCCACTGAGTCTCTTACAATATCCCTAACTTATTGTGAGTTTATAGAAATGACTTTTTGGGCATGTTGCACTTTGATAGCACAATAAATATTTTTTCTTTCTTTTTTTTTTAAATCAGCATGTGAATGCTTGTATCTGATTGGTCGGAAGGCATGAATTTGTTTGAGTACATTTTTGTTTCAGCACATATTCAGGGACATGAGGTAACTACGAATAAGTCTGCAACATGTGAAAGCTCTGCATATGGAGAGAGAGATACTTTGACTTTTGACATTGATTTATTTAGAATGGTTTGTGTCCCCTTTTTATCCTCAAAAAACTGATGGAAAAATATTGAAGCAAAAACCAAAGAAAGATATTATACATAGAATTAAATGTTTATGATTACGGGAGAGAGGGGGAGAGGTAGAGGAGGAAAAAAAAACGATCAACATAAAAAGCAACAGAAAATAGCACAATGCATTAATTAGTAAATTGAAACAAGCAGTCTACTGTTTCTTCCCTACCACAGGACAAACACTATGCCCTTAGTGCGGTGAATATGCGCCATGTCTGTTCGTGGCCACAGCCCCGTGTTTTTGCCACTGTAGATCAGCTGTACGCTTTTCTATGGGCGGTTTGTACAGGAATCTCCAGTGTCATCATGGGGAAGAGTCTAATGTCAACCACTGTGACTCATTTACTCCAGCCAAGGAGCTTCTGTGCATAACCTTGACACACATTCCATACAGCGTTTTCTTAGAGGCATCCTCAAAGGTTGTTAGAAGCGGTGTTTTGAGCGACAGAAGGGCTCCTTCCTCTTGCTGAACATCTTCATCTTCTGTAAAGGTAAAGGTGGGAGAGGCTTCTGGTTCTCTTTAGGGCTATGCCCCAGAGCTTCTCTGAGCTTGGAGGGCAGTGCTGATATCACCTCACCCAATAGTCTCTCCATTAGATGGCTTGACCTCACTCCCATTTCTGTACACTGTTCCTCTGATGTCTTCCACTCCATTTCACTCCTCACATCCTTCATTTTGGTTATTCCGGCTTTATGTCAGTGGTGTCAAACAAAAGTTGACGACAGCATTCTGGTGTTTGTAAGTGAGCTGGGAAACAGTGGCTACAGTGGTATTTTGGAAGGGTTGTGCATCAACCCTGCTGATCTTTAGCACTGATGACCAGGCTCTAAATACTGCCTGATAGAACTGTGTAATAGGTGTGTTTTTCATAATTTAAGCCTTCTACCAGTTGGAGTAAGGCTCGAGCTATGCCAGTCTATGACATCCCTTCACCATAGAGCAGCATCTGTGCAGCCTACAGTCGGAAAGTTTTGACTTGGCAGGACAGGTTCGATTAAGCCCTGCTCCACTTCTTGTACAGGTAAGTATAGCACATAGGATTGAGTCCAGTGTTGACCAGTCCAGAAAAACGATCACAATCTTCTTCTGAACTCTAATTAATGTCTCTGGGGGTTTGAGGACAATAGGGCAGTGCCAGAGCATAGTAATGATCAGATTACTCTCCCCCTATAGGACCCAGGTCCATTGAGACAACTTAGCACACACTTTCTCCACTATACCCTCCCAGTTTTTGTTTTAGAAGCCTGTTGTTCCTAAAAGCACCCTGAGATACTTGAGGCCGACTTTGCTCCATTGTCGACCACCTGCCAAGATCCCTATGATTTTGTTTTGCATAAATCAGTTAAGTCTCTCATACGCAAAACATTGTCCATTATGGTGTGGTTTGGTAGGAAGTAGGTTTGACGTTTGTGGATTATTGAGTGCATGCACTGTTTCAGTCTGTTTGCGAGTCATTTTAAAAGAATTTTATAGACACTGCAAAGTGGTCATACTGGTCTCCAGTTCTTTTATTGTCCTAAGGGATCAGTGATAAAACTATCCTTGTGCAGCTCGCCGGTAGCTTCCCATAGAGATCAGCTAATATGAGTTTACTGAAATGTTTATAAAATTCACTTGGCAGTCCCTCTATTCTGATAGCTGATGAGCGCCCTGTTGTGAGCTGCTGAACAGCTTCAGTTACTTCTTGTAGCTCGAGTTCTGCATCCAGTGCAGTACCTTGCTCCAGAGATAGTTTTGGAAGCTCCCAGAGTAGTTCCTGTCTGCAAGATAGGTAGCAGAGCTCTGCACTATAGAGCTGAGTGTAAAAGTCTGTGGCAGGTCCGCTCATCTTGCTTGGTTCTGTTGTTGTTCCGTCTGCTTGTGTCAGATACGTCGTCTGGTTTTGACATCGTTCTTGCTGACCATTCTATTTTCGGTTAGAGTGATTTCTGCCTCAAGTTCTTTTATTGTACTTTTAACAGTGTCTGATGTGTGGTCAGTGTAGAATTTTATTTGAGTTTTTCCCACCTCACACCAAGAGACTAATCTTCTAAAATCCCCTTTTCTTCCCTTCCATTCATTCCATAAACTTAGAATTTTTCATAAAAGAGCTCATCCTGTAGTAATGTTATGTTAAAAACCCAGTATTAACTCTGTCTTTTTGTGGTTGGTATCATTAGCTCTATAGTGATCAGGTGGTGATCTGAAAAGCCAGTGGGAGAGATGGCTGTTTTGTAAAAATTATTTCTGTGGGATTTGGTGACATAAAACCTGTCCCGACAGAGAGTGAGAGAGAGAGAGAGAGAGAGAGAGAGAGAGAGAGAGAGAGAGAGAGAGAGAATGAGAAAGAAAGAAAGATATAAATTGACCCTGTCACAGCTATAACATAGTATAGGCACTTTTGCCCGTGTTTCAGATTTTTCTTAACATTAGACAATTAAAATTCATGATGAGTTGGACATAATTAAATGAATTATTATAATCACATGCAAATTAATGTGGAATAACCATAACCTTTTTTCTAACTACAAATCTTTCTGTAAGCATTTCATTGCATATCATACTGTGTATGTTTATATATGTTACAAATACAGGTATAATTTGAATTTGGTTTGAATTAATTTCTTTTCTTTTTTTTTTTAGAGAAATCCTGTGGAGATCCTGTGGATATACCTGATGGAATGTATGACAAGCCGGATGGAATTGTGTTTGGTGCAATCATCACCGCAAAGTGTAAAGACGGGTAAAATTTGTTCAGTTTTTTTAGAAACACATACAGTACTGTACAGGTGTGTCCACAATAATAGTAAAAAAAAAACAGACTGTAAAAAGTTTGTAAATAAGCAAACTATGAACTTTTTGTTGTTTGGATTATTTTTGGTTAAATTGTGCATAATACCTTTGGAATGACTTTGAAAGTACAGTATATTTTAAGACAGATGTATTTTTCTAGTTATCAGCTGGCGGCACTAGTTAACACAAAAAAATGCGGTGTGAATGGTTGGGAAGGGAGAGAACCAGTTTGTGAAGGTAATGCCATTTTTTATCAGTTTAACATTTTTCACTTTTAAAATTTGTCTTTTGAAATATTACTATGATAATAGTTTATTCAGGATTTGAAATTTAGTCTAAATTAATTTATCATTATGGCGAAGGTTTTAGTAGAAGGTGACATGGTGTTACAAACTGATCTTTAGTGTGTGTGTGTGAGGGAATACTGTGCATGCTATGTAATAGTATAGTATATATAATTATAATAATAATTATAATTATAAAACACATGATTCCTCATAATATTTTTTCAGTGGTGAAGTGTCTACCACCTCCCCCTATAAATGATGGAACATTTGACCAAGAGTATGAAGTTTATAAGTATGAACAAGCAGTCACATATTCTTGTAAAGGAGGTCGTGATCTTGTCGGACCTTCAGTAGTAAAATGCTCCAGTGATGGAACTTTTCAGCCTCCTCCACCTCAGTGTCTTTGTAAGTTCCAGTAGTTTTAGTGTCACAAAAGATGCTTCATTAGAGAAAAAAAAGTTTTAAATGTTTTTTTCTAATACAGACACAACAAATAAAATATGATGTGACATTATTTTTATACAGTCGTATCCTGTGACAGTCCACAAATGTCTAATGCAGTAAGAATTGAAGAAAAATCACCACCTTATAAATATAAGGAATTTGTCCGTTACCAGTGTAATAAAGGCTACAAAATGGATGGATCTGACTTACTGACCTGTACTGAAAAAGGGTGGGATTCACCTCCTCCTCATTGCGCTGGTACTAATAATTTATTGTTTCTAAAAACATAATATATGGATATTTATTTCTTTTTTTTCAAAGTTTGGTCTAGTAAGAAGTATTGAAAGAAAAAAAGAACAAGCTGGTGTCTGCTAAATATTTCTGTGACTGCTGATTTTACTTCCTTAGTTATAAGTTGCTCAAAACCTCCTGCTATAAACAATGGACTGTATACCCCTCAGAAGGACTCATATGGATATAGAGAAACAGTCACATACTCTTGTAATCAAGGTTTTGGACTTACTGGAACTTCAACAATATTATGTGGAGATAGCGGAACATTTGAAACTATTCCTCAATGTCAGGGTAAGTCTGATAAAATTCTTTTTAGGTGTTAAACCTTTCATTGTTTGCTGGTTTATGATTAAGTCTTATTCCTCCTGATGTTTTCTTATTGTTCTTATTGTGCTTACTGTTTGAAATTAAATGCTAATGTCTGATCAATTCATATGAAGCCTATCACCATTGGGGAATTTTGGAATCACCACATGATGTTTACCAAATCACTGAAAGATGCTTACACAGATTTCTTACTCCATAGCAAAGAAACTCACTCTAGATATGACACAAAAACACTTTTTGTTTAATAGCTGAACATCATTAACTATTTACTTCATACTTAATTAATTATATACCTCAAACAAAAATAAACTGAAATGAATAACTAGAATAAAAGTTATCAAACTCAAATTTTTATATGCTGCTAGCTTGGAACAATGAACTTGACACACTGCTAGATTTTCTTTCAAAATAAGTTAATCTAGCATTGTGTTAAATATGGTGGCACAGTGGCACCTCCAGGGCCTGCATTCAATTCCTGTCTTGGGTCTGTGTGCGTGGAGTTTGCATGTTCTCCCCTTGCTTGGTGGGTTTCCTTCAGTTACTCCGGTTTCCTCCCACAGACCAAAGATATGCATGTTAGTCTATCTAGTGGTTTCAAATTGCCCATAGTATGTAAATGAGCATGTGAGTCTGTCTATGTGTGTATATGCGTGCCATGCAATGGATTGGCACTCCGCCTTGTTGCCCATGTCTCCTGGGATAGGCTCCAGGCCTCCCGTAAAGCGGTATAGGCGATGAGTGAGTGTGTCAAAGGTTGGTTGTTCTAAGTCAGCTGTGTTTAAAATTTTTTATTCCTAGTATAAAGAAAATGGAAAGGTAATAATAGGAAAACATGGCTACACCAAGGATGACCAAGCATCAGGATAGAAAACTCAAAGCAATATGCATTGAAAATAGAAATATTCAATTGAAAAAAAAAAAAAAAAAAACTCAATTACACTCAAAAGGCAACCATCTTTATCGGGTGATACCAGATAGTGTGATCATTATTAAATTTCAAAGATATGTGTCAATTTGAATCCTAAGCAACGCAGCTACATAATTCTTTGTAGCAAAATGTGATTGTCTCCTTTGCAGCGTTAATTGGTTTCAATGTGTGCTTTGGTGCCAGAGAAAGTGACCAACCCTGAGAGAAAGAAAGTGAGAAGCACATAATTTTGTTATGGTTTTGTTATGACTCAGACTAAGTTGGGCAGCAATAGTAAGTTTTGCCCACGTCCAGTTTAAGTCACTGGCAGCGTACCTAATCACTCCCTCACTCACTCATATGTCCTATTCGCACGGAATTACTATTACATGGGGACCTTGTGTGATTTGCAATAATTGTGGAGGTTGTCTGTGATCTTAATCCCATGCGAATCGACCATGTCTGTAAGTTGTAAAGTAAAAATTTCTCTGCAAATGATCTACCATATTTCGCAGAATACCGAGTTCCTGTGATAATATTAATCCAGTTCGAATCGGCATGTCTGTGATTTGGCTAGTATATGGCGTGGCCAGATATAAATTTTTTAAGGTTTATATTTCCTGCACACCTTTTTATCCATCTTTCATCCATATCCAGTATTTTTGTGTTCTGGGTCATATCACTACACACCATTCAATACAATTGCAGAAAGAGAAAGCTATAAACCACCAGAAGAATGAAAGAATGATTAGAGGAATATGGATCATATGTATATAGCAGGATGCACTTTGCTGTTTATATCATACAGCTAGACCTATCCAAAAAGTGCACAATTAAACAAGTTTCACATCATAATTCTGGGTTAATGTCAATTACCCGTTAATCACAGGTCGGGCTATTAGATTTTAACCCGGTGAAAGGTAAATGACAGGGCTTGATAACTATATGTGTTTCTTTTTTTTAATCCATCTAACCAGACATCCATAATTTCTTTCTTTGCCCCACATACAGTCTGCGTAAGGACGCACGCACACACATCCTCCCCTTCTCTTTTCATCGCAACACACTCTTGAGAGGCACACACTTCGGAATATATACTGTAGATCCAGGAGATAAGTCAGTAAATTCAAATAAAATTGCATGCTTCCCTTATCCCGTGCGAATGCGCGACACGAAACTCAAATGTGAAAGGGTAATTTTTATATCACATGAGGTACCCAAATAATATTTATCCCGTGGGAATAGTACAATAGTCTATCATTGAGCCTATCCCAGGAGACTTAGGACACGTGGTGGGGTACACCCTGAAGAAGATGCCAATCCATCACAGGGCACACACTATGGGCAATTTGGGAACAGCAGTTAGTCTAATTAGCACCAAGCACTGAGAGAACATGCCAACAGACCCAAGGCAGCAATCGAAACACACAGTGCTAACAACTAAGCCACTGTGCCGGACACACCTACTGTAATACATTCATGATAAATTTAGTTAATTGTATAAAGTGGTCAAGCTGGCAAATGTTTCTTTAATAAATGTTACCTGCTAACGGCCAGATATACTGTAAAATCGTACGCTTCCCTATGCACTGTCCTCAATAGTATGAGATGAGAGGAATCCGGTGGGTGGGGGTTTTGACGGTAGTTTTAGGTGAACGTGAATGATAAAGGGACAGTGGCTGTGGGTTGTTTGTTCTTGCATTCAAACATGAAGCAATTTTTTAATTAAATTTATTCTACAAACATTCAGGTGTTCATAAAATTTGCTGCGTTGTTGGTCTGGACAGCAATGTACTCTTTGTATCTATGGCATTATTCATTTATTCATTCATCTTTTATGCCGCTTATCCTGTACAGGGTCGCGGGGGCCTGAAGCTAGTCCCAGGAGACTTTGGGCATGAGGTGGGGTACACCCTGGTCAGGGTGCCCATCTATAGCAGGACACACACACACACAACAGGAAATTATTGAACGCCAATTAGTCCCATAGTCTTTGTACTGTGGGGGAAAAAAAACACCAAGCACGGGGACAATATGCAAACTCCACAGACCTGAAACAGGAATCAAACCCTTGACCCTGGAGGTGCGAGGCCACAGTGTTAACCAATATGCCACCGGGTCACCACTGTATTGATCACACACTAATAAAATGCATGATAAAATTAAGCAATATTTTTGATTATGCAAAGATTTTACGTCTATTATTCGATGCACAACCTTAGATAAACATCTCAAAATACACCACACACAAGTCCTTGCAGCTTTTGTTTGCACATGCCTGTCTGATGCCTTTAGTGCATACAGGATAGGTCGTCCACTTCAATTCACTAAATTATTTTTGCTAGTCAAGCTGAGCATGTGAAATGAATGCAGTTGAATCATATACAAATATAAATTGCTGTACTAGCTATGAACCTTAGCAACTTCCATAGAAGAAGTATTTTTTGTGGCTTTGTGCAGCCACTGAAATGCATTTATTTAAATTAAGTTTGTTGAAAGGCATGTCATCAAGAAAGCGAAAAAGTTCAGACTTGAGAACACCCTGTGTCTATTCTAGCTGCCCCGAGTGCAAATATTTTTTGTGTGACATGCACACGTGTTTGATTCAGGGTGTGTTCCTCCTTTATGTCCAGTGTTTCAATTTGGGAAAGGTCAAAAATAAATGTTTTCATGTCAGTGCTGACAAAATGGAGCTTAAAGGTCTAGATTTAAGCATGCACAAATGATATAAAAAAGGATGAAGGAGCTTAAGCATGTGATCAGAAGGTCAACTTTTCTGTGACCTCTATGCATATGAGAGCTTGTTAAAGTCTCCCCTGTTTTTTGTTTTTTATTATTATTATTATTTTATCCAGAGATCACCTGTGATTTACCATCAATCAAAAATGCAGTTATCAATGGAAGCTCCCCACCTTACAAATATGATGACTCAATCCAAATCAGGTGTAATGAAGGGTACAAAATAAAGGGATATGATTACCTGACCTGTGGGGAACATGGTTGGAATCCATCTCTTTCACAGTGTATCGGTAAGAATAATCAATAATGTTAACCATTGTTTGATGACTTGTTTCCTCTGCCTTTCAATCTGACAGACACAAATAAATGAGTAATGACAAGTGAGGTTAAGTGATGTTGGTGCATTAGAAATGTGTGTGTCCTATTATTATTATAAGTGTGAATTAAAAAGAACCCTTCTTCAAATGATAACCATAGAGTGGATTGAACATTGTTTGGGCTTGTGCTGCAGCTAGTGACACAGGAAACATTTCACTTTAAAAGGAAAAGATCATTCCAAAGCCACCTCAGTCCACAGTGAACTACCTCAAGATGGATGGCTTAACCTAAGCATCTATGGATAGACCTAAAAAAGCAGTGAATGCAAGACAGCCCAAGAATCTCAAAACACTGCAAACTTTTGGATGCCTCTATGTGAAATAGTCCAGATAGCATGACCTAAGTGTTTTATGTTGCCATTTTTCACAGCATGAGCAAAAAGTTTGTGTTAGGTTAAAGTCACATGTCTAGGAGGAGTGGTGTTAGCCTTCTCCTTGTCTGGTTTGGAAACTGTTGTTTGATAGGAGAGAGCCTCCTTTGGAGTGGGAATTGGCATGCAATCAGATTGGGAAAAAATATATGTAATAATAAATAACTCGTATGAACCAATGAAATGCCGGTTTATTCTTGAATAGTTACCAGTGCGTTCCTTCTTTTCAATAATGTACTAATTTGTTGTTTTGTTTCTGATTCTATTTTTTAGCATAGTGATAACTCCAGACCTTTTAGCTTTTTCATTTTTCATGAAATAAAGAAGAAACAGACCACAACTAACCATCTAACTACTTATCAATTAATTTTCCAAATACTATTGAAACAGTAAAAATGGAGAGACTTTTAAAATGTTTTTTTCAATGTGTAGATGCAATATTTATGTTAAGCCCCATGAATTAAATCTTAAAGTCTACACTTCAATCCCACACTTGATACAGTATGTTAATCCAGTATGGTGATATAAAAGCCTGATGGTAATTTTTACTGTACCTATTCCTACTCATCTCTGTTACACCTGTTACTAATATAGACATTTAAATGACCAGGCATGCATTGATTCATTTTCGTCTGTTATTGTAGAGATGACCTGTGATGCAACCAAACCTAACAATGCAGTCATAGTTGGAGGAGAGGCACCAACCTATAGATATAAAATGATCATCGAGTACCAGTGTAACAAAGGCTACAGAATGGAGGGGTCTAACCTCCTTACCTGTCAGGAAAGTGGATGGAACCTACCTCCTCCAAAGTGCAAGAGTAAGATTTATCAGCCCTGTTCAGTGACTTAGAAGGCCTTCTGTTTAATAGAGAGATCTGTTACTGTATACATAGATTTAGTTGTGATGTGTGCAAATTATTCACAGACTTGTTTATTATTGACTTTAGTTGCTCTTTTCACCAAAGAAAAACTATATATGCATATCATTGTAGGAAAAATGCATAAATGTATATCTTGTAGAAAAATAACCTACAAGAAACACATAAAATTTCTGCAAATATGTGTTTTATAAATTGTAGTATTTTCCCCTCAGTTGTGAACTGTTCAAAACCTCCTGATGTAAGAAATGGAACGTTTTCCCCCCGGAAGTCATATGAATATGGACAAACAGTCACATACTCATGTACAGAAGGGTTTAGACCTCACGGAACCTCAAAAATATTATGCACTGAACATGGAACGTTTGAACATCCTCCTCAGTGTCTGGGTAAGTTGTTGAGAAAAATCTGCATTATATTATTGTTTATTACAAGGGTCTTTACAGTATACTTATTGCTATTTTATCAATTCAAACCAATTTCAGTTTTCAGTCTGGTTAATAACATCGTTTTCATGTTAAAAGTAAAAAAAAATGTTGCCTAGATCAACCACATTATCAAAAAGCATTGTTTTTTATTTGTTGTGGTTGTTGCTTCCTGGTGTGAGGCAGTCGTTCACAGTGGAGGAGCGAGAGAAAATGACATTGCCTTTAATAAAATTTACTATTGTAGTCCTGATGTAAAGTCCTGAGGGAAGGGGCTAATTCCACACACACACACACACACACACACTCACAGCGCCTGCGCGCACCAACGGAAACACTTATCTGTCGGGATTTATTTGTACTTTTTTTTAAAGGTAAAGTTTTATTTTCATTTTATAGATTGTATTAATTATTTTTATGTATTTAATTTTTGGGGCTGTGGAATGAATAATTTGAGTTTTTATTATTTCTTATGGGAAAATGATGATTTGTTTTACGAGTGTTTTGGAACACGAGCCCACTTCCGGAATGAATTATGCTCGTAATCCAAGGTTTCACTGTATGTATATGTATATATATATATATATATATATATATATATATATTTTTTTTTTTAAAGGGTCTTTGTTTGTACTTTCATCCTCAGTGAAATGTTCTAGAACTAAGCTGCTAAGTTTGTAATTGCATGTATTGAGTTAACTGAGTTTGTTATATACTGTAATCTTGCAGATATTCAGTTTTCATGTTTTGGAGAATTATGGTATTTAAATATTGTGTAGCGGCATGGTGGTGTAGTGGTTAGCACTGTGGTCTCACACCTTAAGGGTTGATGGACTGATTCTGGCCTCGGATCTGTGAGGCATGGATAAGGCTAACTGGTGTTTCCAAATTGCCTGTAGTGTGTGAGTGAGTGTGTGTATATACACTCCCGCTTGTGTGGTTTGCGATGAATTGACACCCTGTACGGGGTGTATCCCATTTCGTCCTGTGAGTCTCCTGGGACAGGCTCCAGGCCTCCAGTGAGTAACCCTGTACAGTATAAGCAGTATAGAGAGTGAAGGAATGAAAATGCTGTATATGAGCAATGTCTATGATTTGGATTACACTGACCTTCAGATGTAAAGATGGTAAAGATGATAATATGTAATAAGTGATGTTACAGAACCCACCTCTGATATAGACGATTGTTCCAGTTTGACTTAAATAGCCCTATATACCACATGACATTCAACCCTATTCACTGTCCTTGTTATTGGCTATACCTATTTATTACTGTACCTGTACAGTACCTACTCATTCCACATTACATCTATAAGTAATATAGACAAAATGGCTAGCGATGCACTGATAAAAGTTTCTTCAGACTGTCACACAGTTAGCACCAAAATGAGCAGTTAACAATTTATTAGGAACACCAACCCAGTGATTAAATAATTCAGTGTCTGGGATTATGAGGTTTTAACAGAATATGAAAGATGTATTTAAAAATAACTTTTTTAAACATCCTCTCAGTATCCTACTATCTAAATATAATATTTGTTCCAAGTAAGTTATGAACTTTTTTCATTAGCACATTTATATTAGGTGTGCAGTTGGTATAAATGGGAACAAGCACCTTTTTTTCTGTTCACTCTTTTTTAGAGGCAATCTGTGATGAACCCCAAATTAACCATGGAATTGTAATTGAAGGCAAATCAAAATCTTATAAATATAAGTCACATGTCCGGGTCCAGTGTAATGACGGATACCAGATGAATGGGTCTGATTACCTGACCTGTAAAGAAATGGGATGGAATCCACCTCCTCCACAGTGCAATATAAGTAAGATTCATTTTGAATAATTTATATGTCTTTTTAACAAGATAATTAACAGATGGGCAATTCAAATGAAATGTTATGTGGAAACTGTAAGTCTGAACCTTCTAAAAAAATGTGGCATGCTAATCTAGTATTTTCAGTTTTGCCAAATTTCTCAGCTCGACAGACACACAGACAGACTTTATAGATCCCGTGAGGGAAATTATTGCAGCACCAGGTTACACAAACAGCAATAAGGGGAAGGGGGGAAAAAGTATGATTGGTATGATAAAATGATTTCCTACCAATCGCCATTGCACAAACATTGTCACAAACATTGATACTGGTAAAAACAGGACAAATGTTAAAAGCGATTAGAAATATGGAGAACAACATGGTAGCAGTGTCAAGCCAACATTATAATCCAAAATTTGTAAATATTTTTCTTTTTAAATTATTTTTCATGAAAGTCAGAACTTGATGACCGCTTACTGTCATTATGTCCCAGACCTTTGTTGCTTAAAATCAAGTGGCCACTTATTAAATTTATTACATGGAATGTGGAGAATATTAGCAATAGATGATCTTAAGATATGTTTTGGGACAAAAATGGTATGAGATAGAACAAACATGAAAGGCTCATGTGACCAACCCCCCCCCCCCCCCCAAAAAAAACGGTCATCTTATAATCACATTGACAAAGTGTCGAGGTTTAGTCAGTCCAGACAAAAATTTTGAGATGTGCTTACTACACTAGGAAAATTTAACTATAAACATTTTTTTATTTTGACTGATGATACACATTATATTCTAAATACATAATATTTAATTTAATTTAAAAAATTAAGTCTAATTCCTGTTTAATGTTTAATTACAGATCATCAGTGTTGGAGGATCCCTCTAATTGTTGTGCCTGTCCTAATCATACTCAGTAAGTATGATTTCTATCTATCTATCTATCTATCTATCTATCTATCTATCTATCTAGATAGATAGATAGATAGATGTGTGTGTGTTTGTGTGTGTGTGTGTGTGTGTGTGTGTGTGTGGTCACTCACTGTCCACTTTATTAAGTCCATTTTATTTATGCAGTTAACTTAACAGTCAACAGTCAATTATGTGGCAGCCCATTGAGTTTTCTCGAAAGAGAAGGGAACCCCATTTGAAAAAAAAAAAAATTCTGTCTTTTGTTTTTACTATATTTTTCATTTTCATTTAAAAAATCACTTGGGTTAACAGTTTTGTATTGGCAGTAAGCTAATCTGTGCTGTTGCTAACTGCCACCTCTTCTGTTTTTCACTAAGTGATTTACAGTGATGTATTTTACAGGGGGGTAAAATAAACCATCAAAAGGACAGTAAGATTTACTCAGCATGCCTTGCTCAGTAGGGATCTATTTTTAGTGCTGTGGAAATGAGATTTAACCAAATATTAATGTCAAGTTTTCTTTTTGCAATTTTTAAAACTTTTTAAATAATTTTCACCTACAGTTGTAGTAATATATATTTTTCCATTTTATCATTTTCCCGCCAGTTGTTGTGGGTGTTGCTCTCTTGTGGTGGATAAAAAGCAGAAAATGTAAAGAGTAAGTATTAAAGTTATGTTTAAGTTTAACTAATTATCATATGTCATGTTTTTATATATTTACATGCCAATGTTTGGGCACACCAGGATAAAAATTCTGTTACTGTGACTAGCTAAGCAGAATAAGAATCCTTACAGAGAAATCCTAACTTAGCTTTAAAACATCTAGCTAGAAGTCTTGGCTAAAAACCTTCTGACTACTTAATTAAGAACTTTCATCTTTACTAGGATATACTCTTAAATTTTAAGGAGAATTCTTTGGAAACGTCCACTATTCTGAGTCTAGAATCACTATGAATCACTATGAGCAACTCATTGCCCTAAGAATATGAGAGTATTTTTTAGGAGATTTGTGAATGCAGTCCCAGTTTATCTTCTACTTACTTAACTATTCATAGTAACAGAAATTTTAACTGGATTTAATTGTTTGTTCTGTACCCTTGTGGTTATGACTTTATCGGAAGGCAGATGACACAACTGTATTGTTAGCAGCCTCTTCTGCTGTTACACATTTTGTTTGACTTCCAGATGAATGGCAGGGACATGAACTATGGAGTGTGCACTTTGCCCACTCTGATTTCTGTGTCCAATTGAGTTATACAAGTTTAAAGTATCTGGGTTTTCTAGGCCGACTTTAAGAAGTTTGATTCAGTACAAAACTGACATGTTCACATCGCTTTTAGTCAGAATAACTCATCATTTTCAATTACTATAATGACTGATAGAGTTAATCATCTGAATAGTTGGACCTAGGGAAATGCATTTTTGTACTTGATGGGGCAAAGATTCACCTGCAGCATTGCTTGATAGCATATTTACATGCATCTAGTTATTATTAAATTAATTTGCTTTTCTGTTCCAGATGTAAAGCACCTTCAAACCCTGGTGATTGTTCTTTGGTCAATATGTCCTCCAGTGCTCTTAAAACAGAGGAAGCTTAACCACAACACATCCCAGAGTCTCTCAGGAAAAGTGAAAAATGAAGACAAGTATTATTCAACATTCAACTCTGGTCAAAATTTGTATGAGTGAACAAACAACATGCATTAGTGTACTGAATAGCCTTAAGAAAAACATATATATGCTTAAATTTCAAAGCAAATTCTGCTCTATTCTATCTGCAAAACAGATAATCTGCAAAAATCTGCATTTTTTATGGAATATTTAATGAAGCTTGTGTGAACTTAATAGACCCTTTCAGAGCCTCTGTCATGATTACGATATGGTGTTCTTTCAAGGCAAAAACATGGAAATTTTAAAGCATCATCTACCAAAAATGTCATCTTACTATACTGCTGGGTGCTACAATTATATGAGTCACGGCTCTAACTTTACGTTTCATTGCATACCATGACTTGAAATACTAAAGATTTAAGAGGTGAGCTTTTTTTTATCACTTGTCTGACCAGACATTATGTTCATATACCTATGGCATTTCCTCAGTGTTAAAATGAAATCAAACAAAACGTGTTGGTTAGCATTAGTTAATGTGCTTCAGGGAATACTTTTGGCTCCACCCACAAAAAATGGGTACATTTTGTTTACTAACACCAAAAGGGCTTCATAAAAAGATCAACTATTCACTTTTACTTTGCACTATATACCATAAAGAATATAAAACTTTACTCTTCTAAACAGTTTACTGTACAGTACTGTGCAAACGTCTTGAACCACCCCACATTTCATTGCATGAAATAATGTTAAATGGTAGATTAAATGAAAGACATGGGAACAAATGTTTTATCTTAATGTTTGTTCAACTGCCTTATTTCCCCGACTGTCTGCTTCAACCACTTGGCATTCAGCATCACCAGTTTACTAATCACCAGCCTCATCATCTGCAAGATGTTTAAACACTATGCAAATACTGTGTCGCCTGTCATAGCTTTGTAAGCTGGTATTTGGATTTTTTTTTTGCTCAATAGTTATATTTGCTTGCATGGTTCTCTGAATCCTCAGGAAGTATCCTGGCACTAAAGGCATTACTGTTTATTCCAACATCTATGTAATTGTGCAGTTAAGGCTAAAGCTACAAACATGGCAAAACCAAGTAATAAACAAACCATTCAATAAAACATTTAACTTGTGGTTTCATCATTTCTTTTAATTTCATAATAAAGTCTGATGACAAATTTGCCATATAATTTTCTATTCCTAAAATATGTGTGTCATAACTGCCAACTTTTCAGAAAAGCTTGAAGTGAGATTTTGAAAATAATGGTTTTTCATGCATATGTAAGCGGCGCTCCCAGTGTGTATACACCACACATAGCTTACCCGGCATGGCTCAGTGCATTATATTAGGACAGAGAAAATTACAATATCAGTGCATGATTATTTATATTTTCTGCAACATTTAAGGGATAACACACATGATTAAGTGAGAATCCTACAACACACACAATATTATGTATAATGTATGATGGCTACAGCATATACAGTACTTGTACTGCTGAAGCTCAGAATCAAGTCACAAAATTTAAACAGAAATAAACAGATTAAAATATATATACAGTACATGCATTTAACTTTGCAGTCAAACATGAAACTAGTGACACAAAAGTGACACTAGGGATGAAAACTAATGAAGAAGAAAGCAAAAAGCATGGCGGACATAGTGAAGGGTTTGAGTTGGGACGTGTGGAATACCAGATGGATCCGGAGCACTGCAGGCATCTGGAGCCGGTAGGTGACAGGATTAATCTGGAGAGTCTCCGGCTCTTGATGGTCGAACATCGGAGGCGGGAAACCGTTGCATACCGCAAATGGGCTTAGTTTGGTGGCAGAGGATGTGTGGAGGTTATGGGATAGTTCAGCCCAAATGAGGTAGCGGGCCTAGGAGCACTGGCAATCAGTGACAAAGCACCTCAGGTAGTGCTCCAGTTGTTGGTTGGTCCGCTCCGTCTGACCCACAGTCTGTGGGTGGTAGCCGGAGGACAGACTACAGGTGGAACTGATCAGACAGCAGAAGGCCTTCCAGAACCGGGACCCCCGATGTCCTTTGGGAACCCATGCAGACGGGCTACGTGTTCTAATATCAGTTCGGCTGTCCTTTTGGCTGATGGGAGTCCGGGGAGGGCCACCAGGTGTACAGCTTTGGAGAACCGATCTACAATGGTAAGGATGGTGTTTTTCCCTTCGGAAACCGGCAGGCACATGATAAAGGCCCGTGCATTGTGCGTCCAGGGCCAACGGGGAAAAGGAAGTGGCTGGAGTTCACCTGGCGATGGTTAGTTGCTGTCTTTGGCCCTGGCGCATACTGGGCACACCTGGATGAACTTGTCAATATCCTTCCTCATGTTCGGCCACCAGAAGGCGCGTTGGATGAACTGTAGGGTGCGTTGCCTTCCGGGGTGTCCAGAGAGGAGGGAGGAGTGCTCCCACTGGAAAACGTCAGTTCTGACGACGTCGGCTACATAGAGCCGACCAGGTCGGCGCACCTGCCGGTTTGGTCTCCGCAGTCTGTGCCTGGCGAACCCTCGTCTCTATATTCCAACGGAGTGGTGTGAGTATCTTGGTGGGTGGTAGGACAGGCGTGGGGTCTGCCTTTGGGACGTCTTCCTCGTGCTGTCGTAAGAGGGCGTCGGCCTTGGTGTTCTTGTACCCCGGGCGGTATGACAGGTGGAAATTGTAGTTCTCGAAAAACAGTGGCCAGCGTGCCTGTCGGGGGTTGAGCTGTTTTAACGTGCAGATGGTGATGAGGTTCTGGTGGTCGGTTCAGACAATGAACGGCTCTCTGGCACCCTGTAGCCTGTGTCGCCATTTCTCCAAGGCCCACTTTATGGCCAGCAGGTCGCGGTCCCCTACTCTGTATCGCTGCTAAATGGGGTCAAAGGATGGGAGCAGTGGAGAAGCAGTGACAGAGTTCATAGAAGGCGGAGATGGCAGTTGAGGTGAGGTTGAAGGGGTGAGACGATGGATGGGTCAGAGCAGTTAATGGAGCAGCAACCGTACTATATTTCCGGATAAAGCGTCGATAAAAGTTCGCAAACCTGAGAAATCATTGGAGTTGTTTGGGAGTCTTGGGTAGGGGCCAGTGACTCACAACTTCCAGTTTCTGCGGGTACATGGCCACACCCTCGGACATGATGACAAAGCCCAGGAACGTGGTTGAGCGCTCATGAAAAGAGTACTTCTCACAACTTACAGTACAGTTGGTGGGCGAGCAATCTCTTCAGGACTGCTCTGACGTGTAGGATATGTTCGTTGACGGTTCGGGAGTATATGAGGATGTCGTCTAGGTAGACGAACACCCAGTGGCCTAACATGTCTCTGAACACGTTACTGATAAATTGCTGAAAAACGGCAGGTGCATTGCATAGTCCAAAAGGGATGACCAGACTTTCATAATGTCCTGTGGGTGTGATGAATGCCGCCTTCCCTCTCTGATGCGCTCCGGAGGTCCAACTTAGTAAAGATGGTGGCACCAGAGAGGGCGTACAGGGCAGAGTTGGTAAGAGACAGTGGATGTCGGTTTTTGATGGTGATGTTATTGAGCCCCCAATAATCAACACAGGAGCGTAGGTCACCATCGCATTTCTTCACAAAGAAGAACCCCGCGGCGGGAGGTGAGGAGGAGGGCTGAATGGTACCTTGGTGAAGTCCGCTGGAAACATATGCAAGGCTGCGACGTCTTGGATGCCACTGCGGAGAGTCGCGACTTCACCATGCAGCTGCTCAATCAGCTCGGCATGTCGGTTAACCACATCGCAGAGGTGAGCATAATCCGCTGGGTTTACTGCTGATGGCTCAGTCATTCTGTCATGGGCAACCGGAGACGGACCAGAAGACTAGCAGTTAGCCCTGTAGCGTGGATGGTAAACCCAAATGCGGAAATAGCGGAAATAAACTTTATGCAAATATGTCACTGTAAATACTTACCTGTATTTTCCTCTTTTGATAATACTATATCACTCCTCACAATGTTTTTGCAGCTGTAAATGTGTGTTAATTACAACAGGATTTTGTGAATATAATTTTTCTTCAACATTTAAAGCTCCATTCACATACAAGGTTTATGTAAACGGCTACATTTAGATGTAAGTAAAAGGTAATTGTGGATGTGCTAGTGCAATGCTCAGTGCTAAACAAAACTAAAAGTGCTTGAATGAAGAAACAAAACAAAATCTTCAATATCGATGTAAGAATAATCTCCAGAGAAAATGAATCGTCACATAAATCCACACAAGTTTGTTAATATTTAAATAATAATCATAATGCTTTTTTTTTGTGTCCAGCAATGAATAATTATTCGACCACGAATGGCTGGAATATGGTTGTGAATTTATAACTGGAATAAAGATGCTCACATCGGCGCACTTTCACTTTGTAAAAGCCGATATGAGCATCATGATTGCAGTCATAAAGAATGGCAACTTTGGCAAAGCAGACAAAATGTATAATCAATAATAGTACCCCAGAAAAACAACAAAACTGAAATATATCCTCGCTTAATAAATGCTGCGTTTTGCAGACAAGTGAAAGTGTTCATGATTTGAGCAGCTTCATTTCAGTCATAATATACTCAGATGACAAAACAACAACATCAACAAATACAAAAACACAGCATAGTATAATGAGTTCATTATTATATTGTTAACACTGCCGTAATAGTTCGTAATAATCAGTAGCATTGTTTGAATTTCTCTTTATGAAGTGTCACGGCACGCACCTGTGATGGACATGCTCCCAAATCTACTATAGCTCCTTTCTCACTCCGAAGGCAGTTAGACGGCCTCCTCTTCTGCATGTGTGTGAAGAAGCGAGGCCACGGAATTAGGCACGGCTGGTGAGCCATCTATGTTAATGATCCCGGGCTTCTCGCTATACAACACAGCAGGGAATGTAGCTCGGGGTCTGTTGGGTTATCTGTGTGGTGCGGTGGACCTTAGTAGCGTGCTTGGGTCAAAACACTTTAAAGTGGGAGTGGAATTTCTCCCTTTGATCGCCATTAGCAGGACAGCCGTAAGCTCTCTACCGGAGCTCTTGTGGTTCCTGTACTCTCACATGTAGCCGGATTCGTGACCCTGCCGCTGATGAAGAAAAGGCCGCTAGGGGCACATGTCACAGCCCCTCTTCCCAGCCGAGGAAAGCCACCCAGCCGTCGGACATCAGAGTGGACTTCCATCCACTCTGAGAGAGCCGGGAAGGGGCAGTCCGGGCATCCCTCGAGAGGACCCCGGACTCAACAGGGAACCCATCCTCATTTGGGTGAAACAGAAGGCAGTGTGTTAGGTGGCAGGCAGTTCAGTATAACAGATGTTAACAGATGTTAATTGATGTGAATATGGAGTTCAGGTAGTTATTGGAGGCTCAGGAAATTCCAGTCCTGAACTATCGAGTGACTGTAGCCAAGTCCACAAAGAAACAGCTGTCAACATCAGTTGAGACCAGAACTGTCTTGATGGTGGGTCGCTATGCTTGAAAAATTAACCAAACTGGTAGTGATGCAAGGACTTCAGAGCTGAAATCGCTAGATGTCAGGAGAGGTCGGTAGCTAACTCTGCTCAGTGGAAGGGGATTCTTAAATAAAAGAACAACTTGGAACTGTTATACAGCAGTGGTATATCAAATGGAAAAGAACTTTTATACATACATACAGTACAAACCAAAAGTTTGGACACACCTTCTCATTCAAAGAGTTTTCTTTATTGTGTTCTTTATTGTGTTCTTTAGCCCAAACGCGTCTCTTCTGCTTGTTGCCTGTCCTTAGCAGTGGTTTCCTAGCAGATATTCTACCATGAAGGCCTGAGTCACACAGTCTCCTCTTAACAGTTGTTCTAGAGATGTGTCTGCTGCTAGAACTCTGTGTGGCATTGACCTGCTCTCTGATCTGAGCTGCTGTTACCCTGCGATTTGAGGCTGGTGACTCGGATGAACTTATCCTTCCCGCAGCAGAGGTGACTCTTGGTCTTCCTTTCCTGGGGCGGTCTGCATGTGAGCCAGTTTCTTTTTAGCGCTTGATGGTTTTTGTGACTGCACTTGGGGACACTTTCAAAGTTTTCTCAATTTTTCGGACTGACTGACCTTCATTTCTTAAAGTAATGATGGCCATTAATTTTTCTTTACTTAGCTGCTTTTTTCTTGCCATAATACAAATTCAAACTCTTTGAATGAGAAGGTGTGTCCAAACTTTTGGTCTGTACTGTACATACATACACATGCACATACATACAAATATACATACAGCACATACATACATACAAACATGTTTTTGGGGAGTTGTGTTAAAACATTTCCAACATGTTCAATATTTCCAGTGTGTTAAAGTTGTGAGTCAAAAGAGTTTTCTTTTCTACTCGAGTCATAGGAGGAAGAGCTATGCAATAGTTTCACAATTTTTCCTCTTTTTGCCGGGACTGAGGTCAATCATGGCACAACATTTGAACAGCATGTTTAAAATGTAGAAGATTTGAATTTTGACTATTCTGTTGGATATCTACGTCTCTTGCCATTTCCTTGTGAACGGACCTGTGTTGCCTATAACAAAATTCATTTAGTTAAGGTCCCTGTGTTGGAACCAGCACTTACTGATTAAGTTTAAAGGGGTCTAGCAATGATATGACACAATCTGTTGATTGGTTGGAAGGGCAGCAAACATTAATGTTAAAATTAACACATATTAAGAACTTATCATATTTTGGTACAATACCAGGAAGAAACTTGATTTTAGGTGGGTGATAAAGCACCCAAACAACACAGGATGGTTAAAATTAACCACATATAACTGTTCACAACTCGGTTGAAGGTTGAAGGACTTCCGGGTCACCTGGTTAGTATCTGAGATCATTCCAGCACTAGCCAATCAGCTTGCCTGTAGGCTGCTATAAAGGTGGCGGAAGAGTGTTTTCTCTCATGTAGAGTGTCCGCCCCGTTTGTTGTGTACCTGACTTCTGTTTTTTGCCACAGGTAAGAATTCTCCTTGCAATCGCTTAGCTATGTTTACAGTGGTAATAGCTTTTAGGTTCCCTCTGGACTCGTTAATAGTGAGGTCTTCTCCTACCAATCCTCCTTTGTAGAGTGCACACGCACTGTTTTGTGCTCATGACTTTCACTTTCATATCAGGTATGAATGCTTTTTGCTATCTCTCGTCTATGCTAATGGGCAGTGGCAATCATTTAAATCGGCTTGAGAGTCTTTTTGGATTCCTTAACAGTGACTTCTCTTACTGCTGACTCTCCTTCGAGTAGAGTGCACATTGTTTCGTTGCGTTCTGACTTCCGCTTCCGTCTCTGGTATGAATAACCTTTGCAATTTATTAGTTATGTTTGTGGGATATGGTTCTCATTTAAAATGGATTGTAGGTTTCCTCTGGATTGAACAACATTGCCCTACTGGTGTCGATAAGTGGCTTGTTTAATGTACTTCCTGAGTGAAACCAGGATTGCTAGTGGTCGTTCATCTAACGTTTTGGGAACAGGTATGTACTTTTTATTTAGTACAGTCATAATTCATGTACCTGTTGATTTGTTTCATTCTGATTATAGAAACTGTGGGTCGGAGTGGGTGCTGTGGATTTGTGCATGAACGCTGCTGCTTTGCTTTGTTTTGCTTTGCCTGAACTGCTTTGCTTTGCCTGAACTGCTTTGCTTTGCTTTACTTTTTGTTTCACCAAAATTTTGTTTAGTTTTGCTTTTCAGTAACTTTGCTTGCATCTGCTTTGCATTAACTCTGCTTTGCATGAGCATTGCTTTGCATAATTGTTGCTACTGTTTTATTCATTTTTTTTTTTGCTTTATAATTATTGGGTAACTGTATGCATTAGTCCTCACTGCTGTGTTGCATGACTGCTACTTTGTTGGTGGGTTGCTTTGCCATATTGCTGCCGTGCATGCATTCTGTCTGAGAACTTGTTTTTAGTTGTACGTTGTTTCTTCTCCTCTCTCTCCTTTCTATTTTGCTGATTTGTGTTTTTATTTTAATTAGATTTTTCAATCCTGTAGAGCTGTGAGCTAAAGGTGGTTGAAGTGTGACGGGTTGGGGTTGGTTTCCCTTTCCCGTGTGCATGTTGGTCACCTGCTTCTGCCGATTGTCACAGTGAATTGTGTGTGGGTGTATGATTCACGTGTAGTTGACTCTTGTTGGGATATTCATTCCCTTCTCTCTTTCATAGTCTGCTTACCCACTGGTAAGCTCCAGCTCCACTTTGATTGTATATTTTAATGTGTATAATTTGTAGTGTAGCATATCCTTGATGTGGCAACTATTTTTAGTATTGTTATAAATAAATTCTGAACTGCTATATTGTGTATGATTGTCTGTGAGAGAATAAATGTTTATGTATGAAACCCACGCCTCTTGTATGTTCAGTGAACGAACCTGTGTGCCTTAATTTAATAACTAGGGTTGTTTATTTCCTTGTGTGTAATTCCCAAGGTGGCGTAATTGGCTACAGTTGTTAAAATCAAGGGATCGGCAGAGTTCGAGCCAGCCCCTTCACCTCGCCACAATCTGGCGTAATTGGCAGGATCACTGTTTGTGAGCAATGGCGTGGTTCGTTCATGTTCATTTATTTTCTCCTGTCCTGCACTTATTAAATTCTTTTTTTTTTGTGAAACATATTCTATTGTGAGGCAAAGCAGCAGTGTTTAGCAGGGGACCTCTAATTAGTGGGGTGTGATCTTTCTCGTTGTGAGTGTGTTGTGAGAAGCTTAAATTTCTATTGGATTCCAGCCAAGGAGGACGAATTGCAGGAGCTGAGGACTTTGGTTACCCAGTTGAGGGCTGACAATGAACAGCTCTGCCAGGAACGAGTTTCTGCCACTCCAGAGTCCAATGTTGTGCCTTCTACTTCACAATCTTTTCCTCAAACAAGTAATGTTTCTTAACTCCCTACTGTCCCTGTAACCGAGCGATTTAGTTTTTGTACCTCGGGATAGGTGGTGTCCTATGTTTAGGGAGACATGCGGTGTGGGGTTAGATGAATGGCTTGAGCAGGTACGAGTTTGTATGAGGATTCACCATTTGTCCGTCAGAGATCAAGCATTTTTCCTATTCGATCACCTAGAGGGGGAAGCCCGTGACGAGATAAAGTATCGTTTCGTTATTGATAGAGAGGACCCCGAGAAGGTTATTTTTTATACTGCAAGAGCTCTATGGGTGTTCTCAGTCCTATGTAGCTTTGCAGGAGGCCTTCCTTTCTAGAGGACAGCTAGAAGGAGATACCTTACAGAAGTTTTCATTAGCATTAATGAGCCTTATGGTGAGGGTAAAGCAGTGTGCCCCGAATACCATGTCTAATGCCGATGTCCTGTTGAGGGATCAATTTGTGGATGGTGTTTGCGTCGTGAGTTGAAGCAGATGGTGCGCAGGAGTTGTTGAAATGTCAGCAGGAGCAATTGAAAAGTCAGCAAGAGCAGGTGCATCAGCTTGCCCATAGCATTGCTCGGTTACAGCCTTCTCATCAGCATAGCTGTTCTCCTCGCAGAGGCCTTATGTGCAGGCACTGTCAACTACCTTGATATAATCTTGGGTGGAGTTAAAGTATCATGCTTGCTAGACACAGGTTCGATGGTGTCCACAATTATGGAAAGCTTCTTTCTTGAAAATATCCAGCCTTGGGGTCAGGAGCGCCTTCAGTCATGCCATTGGCTGCAGCTTAGGGCTGGTAATGGGTTAGCCATTCCATATATATTGGTTATTTGGAATTGGACGTGGAGCTGTGTGGTAAGGTAAGTGTTGAGTGCTGGTAGTTGAAAATCCTCCAGGTGGTAGCCAACCTCAAGTGCACGGTGTTCTGGGGATGAACATCATCCGTTGGTGCTATAAAGAGCTTTTTGGAGAGCATGGTTTGGCTCTGTTTGACTTGCCCTCTGTTTCAGAGGCTTCAGCATCTGTCATACAGGCACTGCAGCAGTGTCATGAATCCAGTACTTCGTCTACTTATGAGCTTTCTGGTAGGGTAAGGGTTAAAGGTAGCAGGACTTATCAGATCCCAGCTGGAGCTATGAAGTTGGTAGCGGCCACCTGCTCCGACCAGTACTCGGGTTGTTCTGTGCTATTTGAGCCACCGGATTCTGGTTTGCAGGCTGGACTTTGGCATCTCCTGCCAATGTACCGGTAACGAGAGGTACGGTTTCTGTACCTGTTGTTTATGTGAGTTCTACTGAGGTGGTGCTGTATCCTCGTGTGATGGTAGGTACCCTCCATCGAGTTCATGTTGTTAGCTTGCCTGCTGCTATCACAGAAGTTCCTTCCTGTACCGTGACTGTCAATTCGCAGTCTGCTGTTCCTACAGTTTGGGGTCAGATAGAGGCCTTGGATTTGTCCCTTTTGCCAGCAGTAGCCCAGAAGCAGGTGAGATCCCTTCTTCATCAGTACAGCTCTGTCTTCTCTGTTCATGAGATGGACCTTGGCTGTACTACGCTGGTGGCGCATGACATCCTTGGATGGCATTCCTGTTAGGCAACGCTATAGGCGTATTCCTCCATTGGAGTATGAAATAGGGAAGGAACATATTAATCAGTTGTTAGCGGCGCATGTCATTCATGAGAGCAGTAGCCCTTATGCCTCTCCTATAGTCCTTGCTCGAAAGAAAGACGGTACCTTGCCTATGTGTGTCAATTATCGTCGCTTGAACGCCAAGACAAGGAATTCCCTCTGCCCTGTATTAAGGAATCCTTGGATGCCATGATTGAAGCGTGTTGGTTTTTCACCATGGATTTGGCTAGTGGGTACAACCAGGTCCCAGTCACTGAAAGATCATACCAAGACTGCATTTTGTATCCCATTTGGATTGTTCAAATGGAACCATATGCCTTTTGGACTCTGTAATGCTCCCAGCACCTTTCAGAGATTAATGCATTCATGAATATATATCCACAGTGGATATTTGGTGACCAGCAGTGTCAGTCTTTGCTGCTATACCTTCATGACATCATTGTGTTTTCTTCCACTGTAGAACAGCACCTGCAGAGACTTGAGGTGGTGCTGGGTCAGGTGCAGCATGAGGGCCTGAAGGTCAAACTTGGCAAATGTGTGTTCTTCCAATGGGCGGTGCAGTACTTGTGTCATGTGATCTCTGACCAGGGGTGTATCCACTGACCCGGGTAAAATCCAGGTGGCAGCTGACTGGCGACCTCCTTCCACTGTCTCAGAGCTACGATCATTTCTTGGGTTTGCTAGCTATGACAGACGTTTTATAGACGGTTTTGCAAAGTTGGCAGCCCCTTTACATAGGCTGGTGGCAGACCTGGGTGGGGTTGGATCTAAGAACAAGAGGAAATCCTGTGCTATTGTGGCATGGACGGAAGAGTGTAGTGTCAATTTTGCGCCGCTAAAGACCAAACTTACTACTTCACCCGTATTGGCGTATGCTGACTTTGCATTACCTTTTGTTTTAGAGGTAGATGCAAGTCATTCTGGGCTGGGAGCTGTTCTTTCCCAAGAGCAAGGTGAAAAGCTAAGGCCAGTAGCTTATGCCAGTCTCTGGGGGTCATCCTTGATGGCACTTTGTCCTTTGAGGCCGATATAAACAATAGCTGCCAATCATGTTAGGGATTGATCTAATGCATACTGTGTGAGATTGGAAGTTCAGTATAACAGGGGATGTGATCAAGTTAAAATTGAGTCCAGTTCTTATTGGAGGCTCAGGTAGGAAACTCCAGTCCTGAACTATTGAGCGACTGCAGTCACAGGTCCCCAGAGAACAGCTGTCTGCATCAGAAGTGTGTTCTGCAAAGTGTATTACCCACAAAATGATACGCCTAAGTAGCTATGAAATCATGCCCTCAATGGTAAAAGCACAGCTACAATTTGCAAGTGTATTAAACACAAATGCCACCACTTACCAAACACTTCAGGAAGAACTCGGCTGTGTCCTCGCGAATGAGGATGGGCAGGCCTCTCAGAGCTGCTGTATTTGGTTTAGACACAATGTCCCTTGTCTACAGATTATGCACACACACACAAATGATATTGAATATATTGATATTTCACATTTTATTCATACAAATGAAGACTTATGTAGTTATTAAATTAAAAGCTCATTTGTTTGTTTAGCTGGTTTTCTGCATTAGATCATAAAGTATGAACTTATCTTCATCCAAGTCATCAGTATAGACAAACAAAATGTTCTGAGTCTAACAGCACAAGAAGAAATATTACATTTCATGTCTAGAGAAAACATCCATAAAAAAATTCACAATGCTTGTGGCAAAAGCAAGGGAACTTTTCTCCAAAAAAGAAAACAAAATGTGCGTTTGAATATTTGACAAAATGGTTTGTGGGCTGCTGAAACAGAATGACTTGTGTGAAAAAGTAAAGTATGGCACTAAAAGGGAATAATTAAAGGACCTGCTATATTTTGTGCAGTTGGTGGATCATCATTATTTATAGTTGCTTTGATGTCTCAGGTAATTAGGCAACTTCCATCACTGTGTAAAAGAATTAATCCCCAAATTTTACATTTCAAAAGTATAAGGACCTTAATCAATGCAGTGGCTATGGAAAGTCGAAAGAATGGGCAAATACCTTCTTAACTTTGAGCAGGACTGATTTAGTTATAAGGAAAGGCTAGTGGTTGTGCAAAATACCAATTGGTCACAGTTTGGAAATTGAAGTTTAGCCAGGTTTTTGTATGAGCACACTTACAGCTTCAGGCACTTTACTCACCTCTTCATCAAGCTGATCCAGGAGGTCTTCCATAACTGCATCAAACGCTCCCTTCCTTGCCCAGTAAAGTCTTAATATGCAAAGCACATATTTGTCAAGGGATATATGGAAAGTTACCAGCAGATACTTGCTTGTGATTCAATAAAATTCTTCAGAAATCTTAAAACAATGAACATCATAACGTTAAAACCTTTGAGTCAGGGTTTGCCAATAAATAATGAGAATGTACAAAGTCAAGTGAAATGTATTATGTTCTAACCAAGCGTTAAAACCAAAACAACCAAGAACAAATAAAACATACACAGAATAGGTTAGAGGAAAGGTGCAGCACAGTGTAGGACCACTACATTCAGGGTACCTCACCATTTTCATTCTGTGACTTCTTGCAACCTACTATTATACAAAAACCGTGTATCTGATGCAGCATATAGAACATAGTAGCTAAGGAGCCGGGCTAGCAAGCAGTAGCCACAAAAGTTGTCATTTGGCTTTTTGGCAGCCACTATTGTGCCCTTGAGCAAGGCACTAGGGGAGACTGGCTATGAAGTAATGAACACATTAAGTGATTATTTGTGAACACAGCACAGCACACAGTGAACCACAACAAAATGTGAGCTCTGCATTTGGCCCATTCATGAAGCAGAGGTGGGCAGCTACCAAGGGCAGCACTGCTTGGGGACGGTATACCTTGCTCATGGGTACCTCGGCACCAACTTTACCGGTCACAGGATTTTAACCGACAACCTTCTGATTACAGAGCAAATGCTCTAACCATTATGCTACCAACTGCCTCTGTAAAAAATCACTTTGGATAAAAATGTCAGCTAAAAGAGAGAACTATCAAAATCTGTGGCATGCTGTCTGATGACTGTCAAACTGTGTGTTTAAAATTCCTCGACTTTCATATTTTCCAAGAACCTAGGAACTCTGTCACTAGAATGAGCATTTAAATACAAGTAAAACAATGTGAAAAGCCTTACCTCCTCCAGAGAAAACCGTGCAGGCCATCTCTCATGGATCTCTGACACCACAGGCTACAGCTCCACAATTTCCTTACGTCGTAGGGAGAAGGTCAACTCCATCTTCTGCCTTATCTCTACCGTGTTCCTTTTTCTTTTTTTAAACTCTTCTACCAGAGAAAGCCGCTCCTCTTTGAGTGTGTCATCATCATGGTGGTCTGGGTAGTCTGGAACGTGGTTGACTTCTCCCCGTTTGGCCTTTTTAAGAGTGAATGGGCCATCTTCGCCATCTCCTCGTCACCTTTTCCTGTTCACATCTACCTCATTGCAGCCTGCTTCACACAGTTTTGCCCTGAAGTTTCCTAGCTTGTACCTGAGACTTGTTAGCCATGCATCACAGCCCGTTATGCTGTCTTTGTCCCTCAGGCATGGATACCTGAGAACTAGAGCAGATGCAACTGATGCTACTTCATCTTTCTCAGGATAGCCTCCTCTGATTAAAAAAAAATGGTCTGTGCAAGCTTATCCAAAATTTCTGTTTTTACATCTCTTGTCACCTCAAGGGTCTTTTTTGTCTATTCATAGATCTCATTTAACTTACGTAATCCCAACATCATAGGAGACCTTTGGGATGGGGAATGGAGAGGGTCATTTAATGTGCTGTCTTAATGTACTCTTGACAGAATTGCTAGAACTGCCCCAAGGCTGGAGAGAACTGCCCTGACTCTGGAGAGAACTGCCAGGCCTAAAATCTTCTGAATCAAAACTGGCTGTGTCCATGGAGGAGACAGATCCATTGATGGAATGGTCAGATTTGAGAGGTTGAAAAGAGGGGAGAGTTCCACATAATATGTAGGACAGCATGTCCTTCTCGCAATTCAGACACTGTGGTCAACTGGCATAAAGAATTTCTGTAATCAGGACCTTCAAATTGGAGGGTGAAATTGCTCTCAAGCTGAAGTCTCTCTAAGTATTCCTCACTCTGTTAGTGTGTGCTCTGATTGGCCTGCATCTTTTACCCGATGGAGTGGCACAAACAGTCCGTGTCCTGGATGGGTTGGATCCTTGATGATGTTGCTAGCTCTCTTGTTTAGATGGCTAGTATAAACTGTGTCGAGGTTGGGGAGCTTGGTTCCCACAATCCTTTCTGCAGTCTTAACTATATGAGCCAGGCCTCATCACTTTTCTGCAGTGCACCTGGTGTACCACACTGTAATGCAGTGACAGAGAATGCTCTCTATCGTGCCCCTGCAGAAGTTCACCAAGAGCTGAGAGGGTATGTTGATCCTTTTAAGCTTCCTTAGCCTCTGCTGAGCTTTCTTCACTAAGTGGGAAGTGTTGATGGTCCATGTAAAGTCCTTTGTTTTGTGCAGACCCAGGAATGTTAGACATTGTTAGCCCTTTCAACCTCCTCACCATTTATGTGGAGGGGGGGGGGGGGGGGGGTACTGTATTCTCCTGTAGTCCACAACAGTCTCCTTTGTTTTAGTGGTGTTCAGAACCAGGTCAATATCCAAACACCACTCAACCAGATGAGTTGAACTCATAGGAATACAAAAAGCACTTGAATGGGTGGAAAAGAATATCAAGGATAAGTGATAATAGCATCAGATAATATGTCAGCCATCATCAGTCTAGAAACATCTTACAGATCTGAATCATATCAGAAGGGTGTAAGGGTCACTTTCCATTGGGTATTATCACATACTGTAGGTGTAAAACAAAACAAAGAAGCAGATAAACTCACTAAACAAGCACTCAAAAGTATAAATGTTCAAACAGAAACCACAGTGGGTAGAACAGAAGTCAAGAAAATAATTAAACACAGGAATAAAATATGGCAAGAAAAAAGAGATGAATGAAAAAAAACAGACATTTGCACAAAATTCAGAAGCAATAAAAAGAGGGAAAGTATGGGCCAAAAACAGAAGCGAGCAGAACATTATAGCATGGTTAAGAATAGGGTGTAATGGAAATATCACATTTTGATTATGTATTAATTTGTAATTGTGCCATGTAGACTATAGAAGCTTTAAACTTGTTTGCCGAAGCTTAGAAACACAAGGCTGAGAATAGTACAGAAACAACCTGATTGTAATTGTCCCTGAATAAATGATAAGGTCTGGACATCTGGTCTGGGTCAGATAAAGAGTTGTGAGTTTGAATGTAGGAAGTTCATGTACGGGGCATTGATTATGTTAGCAGAGATGTTTGTGTATAAATTGGGACAGCGGAGAGAAAGAGATCACCTTTCTCCATGCTGCAATTGTTTGCTGTAAGAGACTGGTCCTTCTGCAGAAGTATAAAATAAAACCATTGTGACTTTGTTCTTAACCAGTGTATGAATTACTTGTCTTTATAAAATTTACAGAATTTCCACCACAAGGGCACACAGGATTAAACCATAATATAATACAATTGGAAAATGTGAATTTTGTGGACAAATGGAGATAGTAACACAGATACTTATGCACAGTTTAACCTGCAGTAAATATGACAAGGAAAGACAGAATCCATGGAACCATGCAAGAAGCTGGTCTAGAAATCACCATAGAAAATTACTTGTATACATTGTTTAAATACTGACTAAATATCTACAAAACTGGTTAAATAGATAGAATCTAATGTAAAGTTTTTTTATTTATTTTTTTAGTTTTATATGTTCCTGCCAATCTTATGTTTCACACTCAGTACAGCAGGTGGCAGTAATGCACCTATAAGCTGACATCGTTAGCCAGCCGTGAAAAATACCTGAAAGAATGATAAAAAGAAGCACTGTTGTGGATTATACTAATGTTTTGAGTTGTCATACAGTATGTCCTGACTCACTATAGGAAAGGTATCCACCTCGTCTTGGAACTGCAATGACCCCTGTAGAGAGAAAAGCAGTTCGTCAGCAATGCATGCAGCATCTCAAACAGAGACAGTCAATGACATTGTTAGCGCATTGAATGTTCTGAGTTGTCTGTGGTTACCCGCAACACTGAAGAAGGTGTGAGATGCTTGGGTGATGGATAGTAGTTGCAGATCGGCCTATAAATGGTTGCTATGTCTGTGTTATTTGCCTTTTGTGGATGTAAACTGAGAGATAACAGGAACCCAAAGCTTGACTTTGTGTGTGTTAATTTTCTGCATAGAAAAGCACATCTCTTCAAAGTAGTTATGACCTTAAATGGTAACAGCAAAGCTTAGAGGAAAGCTAGAGGGAAAGTATTGTAAGAGCATAAGTCATAGAACCAGGGTATATAAGGAGTTCTGATGTACAGTTTTTGTTCTTAGATTGAAGGGATCTGGGTACACCGGACCTTGCACTCATTTTATTTTGTTTAGTTATCCACATCTATCTAACATTGCTTTATTTTGCTTAAGTTGTAACTGCTTGCATATTCAATCAATTGTGAGAACTTTTTTTCCCTTTTGGGTAGATTGATAACGACGACCCCATGGGCTACATTCTGAAGGTCTTATTCTAAGGTGAGTTTTGAATAATACTCACCCCGATCTTTACAGAATATGACACCAAGAGTGGTTCGCATTAATCCGGTAAATATTTCTTATTGGTTGTTGGGGAAATATTAACCACAGGCAGCACCCAAAGTTCTCTCAGTTTCTTACAGTAAATAATGTTATTTATGCAACCTGCTGGGTAACAGCACTGCGATTACGGGAAGCCATCAGCATCAAACTTGGACGTATAATTAATTTGCGTTAAAAAAAAAATTTTTTAAAATTTGTAGATTTATCGCACATGATTGCCCATACCCAACCATTTTGTCTAACCCTAACCATACACCTTACCCTGAATGGCTCAAGTTCTGTATATTTTAGTATTGTGTTGTTAAATTGAAACAACAGATACATGTGACTGTTTTTATTCCACATGAAACAAATGAGATTTTGAAATATTTACTCAAAATATTCAAATATTACCCGCAGCCAAACCACCTACATTGCTCACCAGCAGCTCCATGTAGGGCAACAGGGGCATATCACAGAACTCTGGACCCTATACATACTGTAGGCACTCTCATAGGGGCCCTTCCTTTCTTAAGCCATGTATCTCATATTTCATTACAAAATTACAAAAGCCATTGGGGCCCTGGGTAATCAGTCCCCCTCCACACTATAAAAAAAATTATGTACACTCAGGACAAAGAAAATTTCAACATTTTAATTGAATTTAATCATACACAAAACAATTGATCACTGTTATTCATAAGAACCCTCTAGTGTGGGATAACAAACATGATTAATATAGAGTACACCAAAATGCACACAATATTGTATAAAGTCCAGTGGTCATGTAGGAGCTGCAAAACAAAGAGAATGTACAGTATGAGGGCAGCAAGGAAACTTGGACCATGCAGAAACGGGTGAAAAAAGGAAAATCATGATATTATAAATTATATGGCATGACATATATCAGAAATAAATATGAAATAAATAAATGCTGCATTTATGATTCCTGTTTATCTCTCGTGTGTGTGCGCATTTCTCTTAACCAGAGCCTTTGACTCTTCTCATGAATATTAAATGTCTTACATGATTAAACTTAATGGAAATTAACATATAGTCAACCTTTAATGCATAACTCTGTAAATGCATTTGAACGTTGATGTACAGTGGAATGTAGAACGCCCCGCAGTACGAACAAATCACTCCCAACGATGTAGCAATTTGACAAAATAAAAGCCGTTTATAGCTGACTCGTTAGAAAGAGGCTGGAGCTCAGTGATTTGACAATTGTTCTTAATAAGAAAGCATGAGTAACTTGCAAGGGTCTAATCTCTCATTGAAGGACAGATGGCTTTTCTTAAATCCAGACTATATAAAGACTATACTTGGCAAAATAAAGGAGAATCTCTGAGATCTAGGATTGGTTTATTTTTAATTCCTTCTATGGCACTACAGTTTGTCACGAATGTATCTCACATCTATAGCCATTTTATCTGATCATAAATTCATTATTTTAAAGTTAAATATTCTCAGAACTCTAAAGGTGTAAGGGGATATTGAAAATTAAAAATTCAGAAACTTTCAATAATACTTTCGAGAAATAGCTAAAGAATTTTTGTCAATGAGACCAAAAATTAGAAATTTAAATGGGACTTTTTAAAGTATTGGGTCAGAGACAAAGCTATAAAATGTTCTAAAACATTAAAATACTCTAAGAATTTAAAGGATTTAGTTTCAGTGATACATTTATTAATATAGTCAGCCTATTTTTATGACAAACAGCTCTGTCATAGTACAGTCTGGTACCTCAAAGAGGTTCAGTTTAGAATGTGGAGTCAGTCAGGGCTGTCCAATATCTCCCTTTCTTTTCTCTATTAGTGGTGGAGATGCTGTCTCGTGATCTTCAGAATGATCCTATTTTTAAAGGCACCATGGTTTTTGATAGAGAGATTAAAATCTCACAGTTAGCAGATGACACAACTATTTTTTTTAAGGATAAATCTCAAGTATCATATGCTTTATCTGTGATTAATCAATTCTCTATAACCTCTGGATTATCTCTTAATGTTGGTAAATGTGAAATTATGCCCATTCACTCTTGTAATGACACTACAATTGCAAATTCAATTTTATTTGTATAGCACTTTGTGTATGAATCAAAGTGGTAAGATAGTCCCTGATGAGCAACCCGAGGGTGCCAGTGGCAAGGAAAAACTTCCTGAGATGGCAATAGGAAGAAACCTTGAGAGGAACCAGACTTAACAGGGAACCCATCCTCATCTGGGTGAAACAAAGGAGAAATTGATCTGCATTCATACTGTGTGTTAGGTGGCAGGCAGTTCAGTATAACAGTTGATATTAATTGATGTTAATATGTTCAGTTAGTTATTGGAGGTTCAGGTAGACACGTATAAAATTTCAGTCCTGAACTATCGAGCGACTGCAGGCAAGTCCCTAGAGATCAGCTGTCAACATCAACCGAGGCCAGAACCGTCTTCATGGTAGAGTGAAACTGTCCCCAGACACCAGATGCATCCCAAAGTGACACACAGGCATCCATGCGACAAAATCTCCAAATAGAAACGGGGCACCAGGATGAGTCAGACAGGTCCAGAGGGAATCACTGGCAGCTCAGGAACGACATGTGTAGCTCGACAGAGATACAGGGAGAGGGAAAGAGAGAGAGGGGGAGAGAAAAAGAGAGGGAAGAGGAGAGGGGAGAATAGAAGAGGAGAGATAACAGTTAGGTATGGTCACAGTCACATAATGTATAAGGTACATGTATTTTTGGTGTACAGTGCAAGCAGGGACTCCGGCAGGACTAACTATGACAGCATAACTAAAAGGGAGAGCCAGACACAAACACAGACATGAGGGCTCCCTGAGATGTAAAGCAACCAATCACCTCACCGTCAACAAACCTGAGTGATCAATGAGAGTGGGGAAGACAGCATCTAAACATACCAGTTCACCATAATACCATGAGTCTCCCAGATCTGCTCCTTTACCTAAGGCAAATCTATTTACAAAAATGCTTGGCTAAATAAATAGATATTTAGCCTAGACTTAAACACTGAGACTGTGTCGGGACTGAGTCCTGAACACTATTTGGAAGGCTATTCCATAACTTTGGGGCTTTGTAAGAAAAACCTCTGTCCCCTGCTATAGTTCTCATAATACGCAATACTGACAAACAGCCTGCATCCTTTGAAGTAGGCATGGCGTATCGTAAGACACTAGCAGTTCACTCAGATACTATGGCGCGAGACCATTTAATGCTTTATATTTCAAAAATAGTATTTTGAAATCAATGCAAAATTTCACAGGGAGCCAATGAAGTGAAGATAAGATAGGGGTGATGTCCTCGTATCTTCTGGTTCTAGTGGGGACTCTCGCTGCTGCATTCTGAACTAACTGAAGCTTGTTTATGCACCTAGTTGAACAACCAGACAGTAAGATGTTATAATAGTCCAACCTAGAGGTGACAAAAGCATGAACTAATTTTTATGCATCATTTAGTGACAATATATTCCTTATCTTGGCAATATTTCTGAGGAGAAAGAATGCTATCCTGGTGATATTATCTACATGAGCTTCAAATCTATAATATACACACGTGGACAAAATTGTTGGTACCCTTCGGTCAATGAAAGAAAAACCCACAATGGTCACAGAAACAACTTTAATCTGACAAATAATAATAAGAATTCTATGAATGTTAACCAATGAAAGTCAGACATTGCTTTTCAACCATGCTTCAACGGAATTATTTAAAAAAATGAACTCATGGAACAGGCCTGGACAAAAATGATGGTACCCCTAACTTAATAGTTTGTTGCACAACCTTTTGAGGCAATCACTGCAATCAAACGATTCCTGTAACTGTCAATGAGACTTCTGCACATCTCTGCAGGTATTTTGGCCCACTCCTCATGAACAAGCTGATCCAGTTGTTTCCGGTTTGAAGGGTGCCTTTTCCAGACAGCATGTTTCAGCTCCTTCCAAAGATGCTCAATAGGTCCAATGTTTTCCTCTTAGCCATTCTTGGTTTTTAGCTGTGTGTTTTGGGTCATTGTCCTGTTGCAAGACCCATGACCTGCGACTGAGACCCAGCTTTCTGACACTGGCCAGCACATTTCTCTCTAGAGTCCCTTGATAGTCTTGAGATTTCATTGTACCCTGCACAGATTCAAGACACCCTGTGCCAGATGCAGCACAGCAGCCCCAGAACATAACAGAGCCTCCTCCATGTTTCAAAGTAGGGACAGTGTTCTTTTCTTGATATGCTTCATTTTTCCATCTGTGAACATAGAGCTGATGTGCCTTGGCAAAAAGTTCCATTTTTGTCTCATCTGTCCATAGGACATTCTCCCAGAAGCTTTGTGGCTTGTCAACATGTAGTTTGGCATATTCCAGTCTGGCTTTTTTATGATTTGTTTTCAACAATGGTGTCCTCCTTGGTCGTCTCCCATGTAGTCCACTTTGGCTCAAACAATGACGGATGGTGCGATCTGACACTGATGTTCCTTGAGCATGAAGTTCACCTTGGATCTCTTTAGAAGTCTTTCTGGGCTCTTTTGTTACCATTCGGATTATCTGTCTCTTTGATTTGTCATCAATTTTCTTCCTGCGGCCACGTCCAGGTAGGTTGGCTACAGTCCCATGAATCTTAAATTTCTTGAATCTGTAGTCACAGGAACATCCAAGATGGCGCCGGTGAGGCTGGCTGCCGTCACGACTGCTCCGACCTACTTTAACTTGTTTTTGCTTTTTAAGTTAATTTTCGATAACTTTAAACCGGGTAATTGATCACCATTGAGTGCATTAGGTACGATAGAGATACTCTTATTTCTATCGGTTTACAATGTACTCACAATTCGACGTTTTTAACTCTGGATCCGAGCTGGCTGAGTGAGATCTTGAGGGCGAACAAAGAATGCGACGCGAAGCGGCGGCCCCGTGGAAAACGAGCCGGCGTCAGGAACAGGCTGAGAGCCCGTGCACACCTCTGCCTAGCATCCTGCTCGCCAATGTCCAGTCACTTGAAAACAAGCTCGATGACCTCAGGGCCAGGGTAAAGTTCCAGAGAGACATTCGGGACTGCAATCTCCTCTGCTTCACCGAGACATGGCTGAACCCAGCGGTGCCGGACCACGCCATTCAGCCGGCCGAGTTCTTCTCGGTTCACTGCATGGACAGGACACGGGACTCGGGGAAGACAAGAGGAGGCGGCGTGTGTTTAATGATGAACAGCAGCTGGTGCAACAGCGCGAGCGTTGTTCCTCTCGCACGCTCCTGCACACCCAACCTGGAACGTCTGTCCATCAAGTGTCATCCTTTTTATCTTCCTCGGGAGTTTACATCGGTCATAATCAGCGCCGTTTATATTCCACCACAAGTGGACACGGACACTGCCTTATGCGAGCTGCATGAGGCACTCACACAGCACCAGACACAATACCGGGACGCTGTGCTTATTGTGGCGGGGGACACAATAACAACGCCAACCTCAAACGTGCAGCGCCGAACTTTTATGAGCATATCACCTGCCCAACCAGGGGCGAAAGGACACTGGACCACTGCTACACTACAATCAAGGCCGGCTACAAGGCACAATCTCGCCCACCGTTTGGTAAATCTGACCACGCTGCCATCTTCCTGTTTAAGCCTTTGTTTATATTTTGGCATGAGGAAGTTCCTGTTCAATCTATTTCTACTTTTTTTGTGTGGCTGCTGGAATAATGCGCAGAAGCCCAACAAATTCAACTGGGGGTTGTTTTATTCCAATTAACAATGTATATTTACTGTTAAATTTTATGTGGAAGAAGAATAAATAAGAGGACAAGTCAAACAAATTTTTAGAGCCAATCTTTTCCCCGAAATGGACAAATATTAACACAAGGCTATCGTGATATATACTAACATCACTATGGTGTGCTGTATAATAAAAATAAATAAATAAACAAACAGCCAGTAAAGAAAATACGGCAGTGGCAGTTCTAAAAGAAAAAAAAAAAACATACAACATGTCCTTGGCATTAACTACATCATTGACAACAACCAAAAACAGTAAATGACATTGTACAGTTCACTTACTTTCCAACCTCAGTCTTAACACACACCCCAATAGGCCAAACACACCTGGGAAACTTGTGTAGCTTTCACGTCCTACATGAAAATCAACACACAACTTTAAAATGAATGCTTTTAAACTATTTTTGGAGAAACAAACACAAATAGCATATTTAAGGCATTTTACAGTAATATGAATCCGAGACCACTGATCCAATATGTAGCTCACACTGTGCTAACAGTGGTACTCATTAATCTTTCACCGAGTAACACACGCGCGTGATGACGGCATCAAGTCTCTCTTAAAGGGCCCTGTAACCATTTTCACCTTAAAGCACAACATAAAAAGTACAGGCATTTAATGCCCCTTTAACTACCACCCGGTTACATTTGTTATATTAATTTCGTGTAAATAGTCTACGGGCACTCGTCTAAGCATTTCACTGCATATCGTACTGTGAATGACTGTGTATGTGACAAATAAAATTAGAATTAAAATTTTTTTTTTCTATTATAGCTGCTTGGAAATGGTCTTATAGCCTTTACCTTTAACATGCTTGTGTATAATTTTCTTTCGAATCTCTTGAGACAACTCTTTCCTTCGCTTCCTCTGGTCCATGTTGAGTGTGGTACATACCATGTCACCAAACAACACAAATGGCTACCTGGAGCCCTATATATAGGCCCACTGACTGATTACAAGATTGTAGACACCTGTGATGCTAATTAGTGGACACACCTTGAATTAACATGTCCCTTTGGTCACATTATTTTCAGTATTTTCTAGGGGTACCATCATTTTTGTCCAGGCCTGTTCCATGAGTTTATTTTTTTAAATAATTCTGTTGAAACATGGTTGAAAAGCAATGTCTGACTTTCACTGGTTAACATTCATAGATTTTTTTTTTAATTATTACTTTTGTCAGATTAAAGTTATTTATGTGACCATTGTGAGTTTTTCTTTCATTGATCGAAGGGTACCAACAATTTTGTCCATGTGTCGAGGTCATATATAATCTATAATCACACCGAGGTCTTTTATTGTTACACTATATAGAACAGAAAGGCCATCTAAAGTTACAGTGTGATTTTAAATCTTGCTTCTAGCTGCATGCGGTCCTATGACTAGAACTTCTGTCTTATCAGGATTAAGCAGAAGGAAGTTAATTTGCATCCAGTCTCTTATATCCTTTACACATTGCTCAACTTTATTAAGCTGTTTTTTCTCATATGGTTTTGATGAAACATATAACTGAGTGTTGTCAGCATAACAATGAAGACTAATACCATACTTACGGATTATGTTGCCTAGAGGAAGCATGTAATGGGAAAAAAGCAGTGGGACTAAAACGGAACCCTGTGGAACATCAAACTTCACTAGAGAACATGCAGAATAATCACAATTTAAATCTACATACTGATAACGATCAGTCAAATAGGATCTGAGCCAGGAGAGGGTTGCTCCCTTAATTCCTACTACATTTTCGAAGGAGTATACTATAATCAAGGTAGTCTAAAGCTGTACTGAGGTCGAGTAACACAAGCATGGTGATGCAACCATAATCAGAGGCTCTGTGCTGTGAGGAGGGCTAAATCCTGACTGATACACTTTGTGTATGCTATTTCTATGTACAGTCGTGGCCAAAAGTTTTGAGAATTACATAAATATTGGAAATTGGAAAAGTTGCTGCTTAAGTTTTTATAATAGCAATTTGCATATACTCCAGAATGTTATGAAGAGTGATCAGATGAATTACATAGTCCTTCTTTGCCATGAAAATTAACTTAATCCCCCCCCAAAAACTTTCAACTGCATTTCATTGCTGTCATTAAAGGACCTGCTGAGATCATTTTAGTAATCGTCTTGTTAACTCAGGTGAGAATGTTGACGAGCACAAGGGTGGAGATCATTATGTCGGGCTGATTGGGTTAGAATGGCAGACTTGACATGTTAAAAGGAGGGTGATGCTTGAAATCATTGTTCTTTCATTGTTAACCATGGTGACCTGCAAAGAAACACGTGCAGCCATCATTGCGTTGCATAAAAATGGCTTCACAGGCAAGGATATTGTGGCTACTAAGATTGCACCTAAATCAACAATTTATAGGATCATCAAGAACTTCAAGGAAAGAGGTTCAATTCTTGTTAAGAAGGCTTCAGGGCTAAGAAAGACCAGCAAGCACAAGGATCATCTCCTAAAGAAGATTCAGCTGCGGGATCGGAGTGCCACCAGTTCAGAGCTTGCTCAGGAATGGCAGCAGGCAGGTGTGAGCGCATCTACACGCACAGTGAGGCAAAGACATTTGGAAGATGGCCTGGTGTCAAGAAGGGCGGCAAAGAAGCCACTTTTCTCCAAAAAAAACATCAGGGACAGATGGATCTTCTGCAAAAAGTATGGCGAATGTACTGCTGAGGACTGGGGCAAAGTCATATTCTCGAATGAAGCCTCTTTCCGATTGTTTGGGGCATCTGGAAAAAGGCTTGTCCGGAGAAGAAAAGGTGACCGCTACCATGAGTCCTGTGTCATGCCAACAGTAAAGCATCCTGAGACCATTCATGTGTGGGTTTGCTTCTCATCCAAGGGGGTGGGCTCACTCACAATTTTGCCCAAAAACACAGCCATGAATAAAGAATGGTACCAAAACACCCTCCAACAGCAACTTCTTCCAACAATCCAACAACAGTTTGGTGAAGAACAATGCATTTTCCAGGACGATAGAGCACCGTGCCATAAGGCAAAAGTGATAACTAAGTGGCTTGGGGACCAAAATGTTGAAATTTTGGGTCCATGGCCTGGAAACTACCCAGATCTTAATCCCATTGAGAACTTGTGGTCAATCCTCAAGAGGCATGTGGACGAACAAAAACCCACTAATTCTGACAAACTCCAAGAAGTGATTATGAAAGAATGGGTTGCTATTAGTCAGGATTTGGCCCAGAAGTTGATTGAGAGCATGCCCAGTCGAATTGCAGAGGTCCTGAAAAAGAAGGGCCAACACTGCCAATACTGACTCTTTGAATAAATGTCATGTAATTGTCGATAAAAGCCTTTGAGACATATGAAGTGCTTGTAATTATATTTCAATACATCACTGAAACAACTGAAACAAAGATCTAAAAGCAGTTTAGCAGCAAACTTTGTGAAAACTAATATTTGTGTCATTCTCAAAACTTTTGGCCACGACTGTACTGTAGATATGAGCATAGCTGCTCCGCTACTATCTTTTCCAGAATCTTAGAGATAAAGGGGAGATTTGATATCGGCCTGTAATTGGACAGGGGTCGAGGTCAGATTTCTTAATTATTAGTTTAATAAATGCTAATTTGAAAGATTTTGGAACATACCCACTTCTGAGGGAAGAGTATACCTGATAAATATACGTACCTGTTAAAAATACAGTTAAATATTTGGCCATTTCAATTTCAAAAGGTGTGGCTGAGAGACAACAACTAAACTTTCCCACAGACTGAAAAGAGCATCTGGTGTATGTAATAATTGCTACAAAGAGATTTGTCTATTGTTGGAAGAGTACTCCTTTCTAAAGCAGAAGGTTTGTCTCGCTTTGTTTATCCGGCACTATCTTTATATGTTAACATTAATAATTGTAAGAAGATAAATAAAATTCTCTTTAATTTTATCTGGAAAAATAGACCGCAAAAAAAAAAAAAAAAAAAAAATTCTTGGAAATAAGAAACCTGAGGGAGGACTTGAAGTATTAGACTTTCATGATGTCCACCATGTGTTTAAGATAAATTAAAAAAGGATAAATGTAAAAAAAAAAAAAAAAAAGTTAACTTTAAAATCCTATCTTTATTGGATTTTTTTTAATACCATCTCACATTTTCAACAAAATTGCTGGGTTAAATGATGCAAAAATTTTCACCATGCAAATTGCCTATTAAACTTTTAGTTCCACCTAGCATGGAAAATCTGCCATGTCCACAATTCCTCTCCACATAAAGCTTTATTATGGAACAATGCTAATAGTACCATCAAAAGGAAGTAAATTTTTCTTTCAAAATGGCATCTAAGAGGTATCGATCACATATCTTTGCTTCTAGATGATTCAGGTTCTGTACTTACATATTAACAATTCTTCAACAAATTAGATTTTCCTATTCCATTTAGAGAATACAAATCAGTGGTTAATGCTATTCCAAGTGGCTTATGACAACTTTATACATATCACCTTAGTTCATGTGACATAGAAACTAAGTATGATGAACCAATCATTGGTGGTGTTCTCATCACTGATAGAAAATGTAATAATACACATATATGTCAAAGCATTCATAATTTAAACTTTTTAATTTAAACAAATTTTAAAGTTCCAAAAAGTACATTTTATTGGGCCTCAATAATTGATAACATAAACTGGAAAAATCATGGCTCATTTGATATAAATATCCTATTTCTAACAAGTTTAAAGAAGTTCACTTTAAAATAATACACTGTATTTACCCGGTTAATTCCATAATTGCAAAATATGTGGACATTGTGGACCTGTGTGCTTTCTGCAAACATCAGAAAGAAAGTATTTCTCATCTTTTTTTAACTTGTGGAGTGGTACAAGCATTCTGGCAGCAACTTGGAAATTATATTTTTTATTTGATTCAGGAATCTTACAATTTTACATTAAATGATATAATATTTATTTTCCATCATATTAATAAATAATTTAAATACATTGTCAACTTTTATATTTTCATGGTTAAATTCTACATTCATGAATGTAAATTTCCTAAATCTGTCAGACTTTTTGCTCCTCCTGTAGTTTGCCCCCTGGCCTCTAGAGGTCATTTGTGTTCCCCTTAGCCTAAGTTCTTCGTTGTATTGTCTCATTAGTTATTCAGATCACCTGTGTCTTGTTTCCCCCAGTGTATTTAAGCCGTTCATTTTCTCCCCTCTTATTCACTCGGTTTTTGAGTCCCTCCTCTGGGTCTCCTGTTGAACTTCTGGCTATGTTTCCTGTTATAAGTTCCTCAGTCTTTTTTTGCTTTGATTGTTCATTACCTGATTGTTTTCTCCCCTTGTGGAGGCTTTCATTTAGGAGTTTATTATTTTGTCAATTCTTTTATTTAATTCCTCTGAGTGAGAAGAACTTTTGTTGATGACAAGTTGCCTGTGAAATTTTTTCATATCTTTAAAAATAAATCTACCTTGCCTGAGACTTTCTGCCTTGAGTGTGTTTCAGTTGGGTCCAACCCTATCCCCTCCGTGGCTCAGTGGTAAAATCCTCAACCCTCACCCCGGAGACCCGGGTTCAAGACCCGAGCCTGACAGAAAAACCGAGTCACTCATGGACCAGAAACACTCAGTACCAGGGACCTGTTGAGGGTGGTTGCTCAACATGAATCATCCTTTCAGCGCCACGAGGCCATTCTCGGCCGGCAGGAGGAACTGATGGCTAAGCATTCTCAACTCCTGGAAGAGGTCACCAGTTCCATCCACCAGATCGCTGAACGGCTCCCTGGCCCGCCACAGTCCTCGGCCTCACCTGCCACTGCAGGGTCCCAGGGGGTCACTTCCATTTCTTCCAGGGTGTCACTTCCATTTCTGAGCCTCACCTACTGCCCCCAAAACACTTTACTGGAGACCCTAGTTCCTGTCAGGGCTTCCTCACCCAGTGCTCCCTGACCTTCGAGCTCCAGCCCTCGAGTTTCCCCACTGACCGCTCAAAGATTGCTTACATGATTACCCTTCTCTCAGACAAGGCACTTTCCCAGGACTCCTGTTCCAGGACAATCCCAGGACTCCTGTTGTGAGTCATATGCGGCCTTTAAGGAGGAGTTCAAGCGAGTCTTTGATCATCCAGCCAGTGGCCGAGAGTCTTCCAAGCGCCTTCTCCCGTAGTGCAGCAGAGTTCGCCATCGAGTTTCGGACCATCGCGGCGGCGAGTGGATGGAATGATGAGGCGCTGATGGTCTGCTTTCAGGGAGGGTTGTCGGAGTCACTACAAGATGAGTTAGCTCCCCGGGAGCCAGCAGCTGATCTCGAGTCCCTCATTACCCTGGCCATCCGTCTGGACAATCGCCTCAAAGAGCGGAGGTTGGCTCGTTGAAAAGCACCTTTACCCCAAGTACCTATGACCAGGTCTGTTTCGCCAGTTGCTGTGCCCCCCAGAGCATCCCTAGTCCCTGAAAAGCATTTTGATTCCCCGGAGAACATGCAGTTGGGTCGATCCAGGCTCACCCCTAAGGAGCGGGAACGCCGCATGAAGGAGCGGCTTTGTCTCTACTGTGGATCCTCTGACCACTTTCGTTCCTCTTGTCCTGAGCTTTCGGGAAATGGGGGCCCCCACCCAGCTGTGGGAGGGCTGTGATGGGGAAAATTAGAGCTCCTCCTACTAATGCCGTCCTAGCCATCCCGGCCACTCTGTCCTGGGAGGGTCATCAGCTTCCGGTCAAGGCCATGATTGATTCTGGTGCTGCTGGCAATTTCCTGGATCGGTCAATGGTGAAACAACTTAAGATCCCAACGCAACCCCTGTCTCACCCCCAGGCAGTGACGGCACTGGACGGCAGATCGCTGGAACCGGGCCGAGTAACAGAGGCCACTCAGCCCCTGCAACTTACCATCCTCCAACACCAGCAGAAGGAGACCTTTTACCTTATTGACTCTCCTGAGTTCCCTGTCATCCTTGGTTATCCCTGGCTGCGCACACACAATCCCCTCATCGACTGGGCCACTTGCACTATTCTCAGCTGGGGAGTCACTAGCCAACCTACCTGCTTACAGGTGAATTCGCCCACATCTAGTTCCGTGTTTCATGAACCTATTGACCTCTCTCAAGTCCCCAGGTGCTATCATCAGTTCAAGACCGTGTTTAGTAAATCCCGAGCCACTTCCCTACCACCTCACCGCTCCTATGACTGTGCCATTGAACTGCTCCCAGGTTTCTCCCCTTCCAGAGGTCGGATCTTCTCCTTGTCTCTACCTGAGCGGGAAGCAATGGACACGTACATCAAGGAGTCTTTGGCAGCCGGCATTATCCGTGCCTCTACTTCTCCTGCTGGGGCAGGCTTCTTCTTTGTGGGAAAGAAAGATGGGGGCCTCAGGCCGTGTATCGATTACCGGGCCCTTAACAAGATCACTGTTCGGAATCGATATCCCCTTCCTCTCATGGCCACGGCTTTTGAATTACTTCAAGGGGCTTCCGTTTTTACCAAACTAGATCTGCGCAATGCCTACCATCTTGTTCGGATCCGGCAAGGTGACGAATGGAAGACGGCCTTCAACACCCCCACAGGCCACTATGAGTACCTGGTGATGCCCTTTGGATTCACAAATGCCCCTGCCGTATTCCAAGCCCTAATTAATGACGTCCTCCGGGATATGCTAAATTTATTCGTCTTTGTATATCTGGATGATATTCTTATTTTCTCAAGGTCACTAGAGGAGCACAAGCAGCATGTTAGCAAGGTCCTCCAGAGACTTCTTGATAACCATCTTTATGTGAAGCCAGAGAAATGTAAATTTCATGCCACCCAAGCTCAATTTCTTGGGTTTATTATCAAACCTGGCCATGTGGAGATGGATTCTAAGAAGGTTGAGGCTGTCCTTAATTGGCCCATCCCCACTTCAATAAAGGATGTCCAACGCTTCATTGGCTTTGCTAACTTTTATAGGAAGTTCATTAGGAATTTCAGCTCGGTGGTAGCCCCCTTGACAGCACTGACTAAAGGAGGAGGAACCAAGATTCGCTGGGGTCCAGAAGCATCAGAGGCGTTCCAGGATCTCAAACGCTGCTTCACCTCCGCTCCCATCCTCTCAATCCCTGACCCAGAAAAACCTTTTGTGGTGGAGGTGGATGCATCAGAGGTAGGTGTAGGGGCCATTCTGTCACAAAGAGGTGAGGACAGTAAATTGCATCCCTGTGCTTTCATGTCTCATCATCTTTCAGATGCTGAGCGCAACTACCATGTGGGGGATCGAGAGCTCCTAGCAGTAAAACTCGCCTTGGAGGAATGGCGCCATTGGCTCGAGGGGGCTCTGCATCCTTTCCACGTCCTCACAGACCACAAGAACTTGGAATATCTCCAGCAGGCTCAGCGGCTCAACCCTCGGCAGGCTCGATGGTCGTTGTTTTTTTTTTTTTTTTGTTTTTTTTTGGATTTTTCCCCGATTTTCTCCCTAATTTAGTCGTTTCCAATTCCTCCCCGTCACTAGGGGGCTCCCACATTAAGGCTACTACTACCACTCAGCCGGGAGGGCTGAAAACTATCACGTGTTTCCTCCGAACCACGTGACGCCAGCCGACCGCATCTTTTCGAACTGCTCGCTCACGCACCGTTGGGGGCGGCGTAACACACTCGGAGGACAGCGCTATCCGCTCCCTCCATTGCGCGAGCTCACAGACGCCCCTGATTGGCTGTAGAGCCGTGATTAATGTGGGAGCACTAAATACCTCTCATCCCTCCCCTCTGAGAGAGCTCGGCCAATCAGCTCTCTCTAGACCTCCGGCTGCGAGAGGTTACAGCACCACCCGGGATTCGAACTAGCGATCTCCGGATGATAGGGCGAGCGCTTTAACCACTGCGCCACTCGGAGGCCCCTGGTCGTTGTTTTTTAATCGTTTTCAATTTATTCTGTCTTACAGACCCGGCACCAAAAATGCCAAACCAGATGCCCTGTCCCGAGCCTACTCTCCCGAGACAAAGGAGAAATCTCTGGCCCAGATTATCCCAAGGTCAAAGATCATCGCACCCCTTCAGTGGGACTTAGAGCGGGAGGTGCGGAGGGCTCAAGCTCATGAGCCGGATCTAGGAGGCGGTCCAACGGGACGCCTATATGTCCCTCATTCTGCTCGGGCCCGGGTCTTGCAGTGTGGCCATGGATCTCACTTGACATGCCATCCAGGAACTGCTCGTACACTCGAGTTCCTGCAGCGACGGTTTTGGTGGCCGACCATCAAAGGGGATGTAAAAGGCTACGTGGAGGCCTGTATTGTGTGCAGCCAGGGTAAGTCCACTCGTCAGCGACCGCAGGGACTACTCCATCCCTTACCCATTCCCCGTAGGCCATGGTCGCATCTGTCTCTGGACTTCGTTACTGGACTCCCACCATCCCAAGGTAACACCGTCATCCTAGTAGTGGTGGATCGGTTCTCAAAGGCCGCCCGTTTCATCCCTATGCCCAAGCTGCCGTCAGCAAAGGAAACAGCTGAACTTCTAATGAACCATGTCTTTCGGGTTTTTGGTATGCCAGTAGATATTGTCTCTGATCGGGGGCCCCAATTCTCATCCCGGTTCTGGAGTGCCTTTTGCAGACTGATTGGGGCCACAGCCAGCCTTTCATCTGGGTTCCATCCTGAGTCCAATGGCCAGTCAGAACAAATTAACCAGGATCTGGAGACCACCCTGCGATGCATGGCAGCCAATAACCCCACCTCTTGGGCAACCTACATTCTCTGGGCTGAATACGCCCACAACACCCTCCAGTCTTCAGCCACCGGACTGTCCCCCTTCGAATGTCAGTTTGGATATACCCCCCCATTGTTTCCGGAGGAAGAGGCACAGGTGGGCGTTCCATCTGCCCAGAACTTTGTTCGGCGCTGTCGGCAAACCTGGAGGAAGGCTAGGCGCATACTTCTTAGATCCTCTCAGAGATACCAAAGTCAAGCCAACCGCCACCGCCGGTCAGCGCCCAATTTCCGACCTGGTCAAAGAGTCTGGTTATCTACCAAGAACCTGCCCCTCCGGGTTGACTCAAGGAAACTGTCCCAGAAGTTCATTGGCCCCTTTTGCATTGCCAGGAAAGATAACCCCGTCTCATATCGTTTATTTCTTCCTAATTCTCTTAGAATTAACCAAACATTTCATGTCTCTTTGTTAAAACCTGTTTTGTCTTCTCCCTTTGCCCCCCCACGCAGACCCCCTCCACCTCCCAGAGTCATCGACGGCCAGCCAGCCTACACAGTCCGCCGGATACTGGACTCCCGGAGGATCCAGAACTCACTACAGTATCTGGTGGACTGGGAGGGCTACGGGCCAGAGGAGCGCTCTTGGGTTCCAGCCAAAGACATCCTGGATCCCAGTTTAATCCGGGAGTTTCGCACACGGCAAGGTGCTGAAAGGAACGCCAGGAGTCGTTCCTAGAGGAGGGGGTCCTGTCAGACTTTTTGCTCCTCCTGTAGTTTGCCCCCCTGGCCTCTAGAGGTCATTTGTGTTCCCCTTAGCCTAAGTTCTTCGTTGTATTGTCTCATTAGTTATTCAGATCACCTGTGTCTTGTTTCCCCCAGTGTATTTAAGCCGTTCATTTTCTCCCCTCTTATTCACTCGGTTTTTGAGTCCCTCCTCTGGGTCTCCTGTTGAACTTCTGGCTATGTTTCCTGTTGTAAGTTCCTCAGTCGTTTTTTGCTTTGATTGTTCATTACCTGTTTTCTCCCCTTGTGGAGGCTTTCATTTAGGAGTTTATTATTTTGTCAATTCTTTTATTTAATTCCTCTGAGTGAGAAGAACTTTTGTTGATGACAAGTTGCCTGTGAAATTTTTTCATATCTTTAAAAATAAATCTACCTTGCCTGAGACTTTCTGCCTTGAGTGTGTTTCAGTTGGGTCCAACCCTATCCCCTCCGTGGCTCAGTGGTAAAACCCTCACCCCGGAGACCCGGGTTCAAGACCCGAGCCTGACAAAATCATCTCCTAAACTTTCACCCTTCCTCTGTCAAATACAAAACCTCTTGATATATATATATATATATAAACTGAAACGCCTAGTTCATTTATTATGGTGTTGGGCTTCCTTCTGCAGCCAATACAGCATCTATTCGTCTTGAGAATGACAGATACAAGTTCTGCACAGTGGCCAGAGGGATTTTGAGCCATTCTTCTTGCAGAATAGTGGCCAGGCCACTACGTGAGGTTGGTGGAGGAAAACATTTCCTGCCTCGCTCCTCCAAAACACCCCAAAGTGGCTCAATAATATTTAGATCTGGTGACTGTGCAGGCCATGGGAGATGTTCACCTTCACTTTCATGTTCATCAAACCACTCTGTCACCAGTCTTGCTGTGTGTATTGGTGCATTATTATCCTGATACACAGCACCGCCTTCAGGATACAATGGTTGAACCATTGGGTGCACATGGTCCTCCAGAATGGTTCAGTAGTCCTTGGCAGCAACGCGCCAGTATTGAGCCTAGGGAATGCCATGATATTGCAGTCCAAATGCACAGATGTGGGAAAGACAGTTAAGGTGGACTCATCAGAGAACAATACATGTTTCACATTGTCCACAGCCCAAGATTTTCGCTGCTGGCACCATTGAAACTGAAGTTTAGCATTGACACGAGTGACCAAAGGTTTGGCTATAGCAGCCCGGCCATGTACATTGAACCTGTGGAGCTCCCAATGAACAGTTTTGGTGGAAACAGGAGAGCTGAGGTGCACGTTTAATTCTACAGTGAGTTGGGCAGCTGTGGTTTTATGTTTTTTGGATACAAACCAGGTTAAAACACTTTAAGCAAAACTGTGCTATTGCTCTGCTAATTAAACCTTCACACTGTGCTCTAAAAAAAATTTCTAAAAAAAGAAAATCGGACATCACGATTGAAATAGTTACTCCGTCCATCCATCCGTCCATCCATCTATGAATCAGTGCAGTGCATTTTTTTCCTTCCCCGTTGCATTATTGTTATTTTTCATTTTCACTCATTAGCGAATATGATTTAAAATGTAGCGAAATACAGTACTCAATTACAGTAACACAAGTAAATGTAATTCGTTACTTTCCAACTCTGCTCTTACTTGAGTGTATTTTTTGGCTACTCTATCCACCTCTGGTCATCAGTCCCAACTGCCTTTCCTTCCTCTTCAATGCCCTCTTCACCTCACTTTTAATACTTTTTTGCTACTTCTTGCTTCTCTTTCATTTTCCTCAATCAAAAACTCTTCAAAGTACTCCTTCCACCTTCCCATCACTCTCCTGGCACCTGTCAGTACATTTCCATCACTATCTTTAATAAGTGTGAAAAAGAGGTATAGTGGGAAAAGAGATATAGTGATTGTAAATTGGCACCACCCATTTAAAAGACTATAATTAAGGCTGCTTTAAGATTCAGGACAGACTAAGGACAGAACCGTAGCAACTTGATATGGTGTAGAAAAATGGTCAGGTAATAGGGGAATTTTTAGAGGGAAAAAGTTTAATATGTCTGAATGATGGCAGTAGCACTAGAATTGATGTTAACTCTGGAAAAGTGTCTGTGTTAAATCTAACTTTGGTCTCAAGCTCTCTTGTCTCTGTGCAATTGGTCAGGATGTTTGGTGCAAGATTGGAGATGGATCACACAAAAAGCAAACTGAGAATTATGGAAGAATGTGATCAATAGTTATGCCAGGTCAAGGAGAAAGCATGGACAGTTTAATAAAACAAGTAATAAAAAGGCAGCATTAATGCCAATCCCTAAAAGTTAAAAGGCAGTAACAGTAAGAAAGTGGTACTATGGTGGAATAATCAGTGTAAGGAAATTAGGAAACAGAAATAAAGCATTTAGACTACTCAATTGCAACTCATGACGTTCAGCATTTCAAGTACAAGCATGCTCAGGCAAATAGAAGGATGATAAGGCAGGCTAAGCAGACACACTGGAGATAGGTTTGTGATAGAATAGGGTATTCTAATAATTATAAATAATAAATAGCTCCAGGGTGATCCTGAGGTAACTTTCCTTTTCAAGTACTGTCTACTTATTTCTTTAAGACAGGACAAAAAATATAAAAGATCTGTTTATCAGAAGTGAATTAAATGGTCAGACTGATAAAGTCTGTTTGTAGCATGCTTATATTTGACTTTTGTAGATGTTTCACATGCAGATTTATTATCACGGCCCATAAAACCATGGGCAGTTAAGAATGCTTTTTTTTTTACTCATCACTTCCTGTGCATTATCACAGGGGTTTTTTTGTACTTCTTTTTTGTACTTTTTTTTTAAGACATACTAAACTATGCATTGAGGAAACCAAGATGAAAATGTCTGATTGTTTTTTTCTAGCAAATTTAGTTCTCGTTTGCTTCTTCTTTCCACTGGAAAGCCAAAAAATAAATAACATTAATGATACTTAATGATCAAATACAAAGAGAAGGGAGTCAATTTACATTCATAGAATTTTTGAACCCTATAAAATCAATGTTATGTTCTGGCTGCAGCTTTAACATTAAGCATTTCACATATACTTTGATTTCACTGCAGCTACAGAAAGACCCATATTTTAATTACCTCTGTTTTTGTGTACTGTGCGTGCAAAAGTCTTATGATTGTAAAGAAATGCTATAAACCAGAAACATGACTTCAAAAATACATACATTACCGTAATACCGCCACCTACTGGACATTAGTAAGGAGCAGAATATTGTGATAAAAAAAGTAATATTTTCTATGCCATTTAAAGTCAACACATTTCATTGTTAAATAGATACTTCTGTTACTTTAAAATCTAAAATATAACTTCTTGACACAAGTCAAACGTTATACTCGTGTTACTAATAATATTAGTGCTATAAAAATATTGAAACTTGCAATGCTGAAAAAGACAATTCATATCTCCTTGAATTGAATGTACAGTCTATCTGATTCACATCTCTAATAATTAGTTTTATGTATACTTGTTACAGTGTTATGAGGTGTAGTGGATGGACACTATTTGGATTTCTGCTGTGATAAAGAGCATTTGTTTTTCTTAATAAATAGATTCTTGTTCCTATACTTGTTCCTCTTTATATATATATATATATATATATATATATATATGGACAGAATTTTCATCCTTTTGCCTCTGTAGACTAGGGTTTGAAATTATGCACTGAAAATAAGTAAGACAAAGGAGTTGATAGTGGACTTCAGCACAAAGCAGAAGAGGAACTACCAGACCCCCGTCATCAACAAGAGCCCAGTGGAGAGAGTGGACAGCTTCCGTTACCTCGGTGTACACATCACGCAGGACCTGTCTTGGTCCTGTCACATCAACACCGTGGTGAAAAAGGCCCGACAGCGTCTCTACCACCTCAGACGCCTGAGAGACTTCAGACTGCCCTCCAAGGTGCTTAGGAACTTCTACTCCTGCACCATAGAGAGCATCCTGACGGGAAACATCACGTCCTGGTTCGGGAACAGCACCATGCAGGACAGACGATCTCTTCAGAGGGTGGTGCGATCAGCTGAGCGCATCATCCACACCGAGCTCCCTGACCTGCACTCGATCTACAGCAAGCGGTGCTGGACCAAGGCCAGGAAGATCATGAAGGACCTCAGTCACCCCAGCAATGGACTGTTCTCTCTGTTGAGGTCAGGAAAGCGATTCCGCTCCCTGAAGGCCAACACAGAGAGACTGAGGAGGAGCTTCTTCCCGCAGGCGATACGGTCTCTTAATCAGTACAACACACAGTACTGATCCATTTTGCACACCCACACATGCTTCTGCACTCACTCTGGACACTCTGGACATTCAGGACATTTGCTCACTTGTCCTCACTGCACACCTGCTCACTCATGGGTAGTATGCACACAAGTCACTTAAATATGCACACAAGCCACTTTAACATTTAACATGTCACTTTACTGCATATTTGCATATTCAATATTTTTATTTCCACTTGTGCAATTACAATTTTTTTTACTTACTTACATTTTATATTTTATATTCTTACTTTTTACATTTTATATTCTATATTTTATATTTTATTTAATTTTATTCTCTTAGGTCAGGGCAGTTGCCTAAGCATTTCACTGCATATCGTACTGTGTAGGATTGTGTATGTGACAAATAAAATTTGAATTTGAATTTTGAATTTGAAATAAGTAAGTGTAGTAGAAATGTAGACTTTCAGCTTGAATTTAAGTGTTTTAACGAAAAACAAAATGCTGAATTAGATAATTAGACAAATTTTACATTCACTTTTACATTTTACATTTTTCCATCACTCAATTTTTACAGGCTTTAAATTTATTGGACAATTAACTCAAGCAGTTTGATGGCCAGTTGTGGCCCATGTCCTCTTATGTCATTATGTCTGCGACCTAAATAGTTGCAAATAAAAGTGAAGCTACTGAAAAGACTCAAAAATAGAAAGGACAGAATAGACTGATTAAACTTAATTTGTCTGCTCAGTTCTGAAACAACTGAAATTATTTTTGGGGGGCAGATGAAAGCAAGGTGAACTTGTACAAGACTAATGGGAAGAGAAAATATAGAGAAGGAAAGTAAGGACTCAATGAAGCTTTCAAAACATGCAGGAAGCATGGGCATGTATGGCTGCTAGTTTAATTGGGTCGCTGGTGAATTGCTAGAAATAGCAGTATGAATTTTAAAGCATATAGAGCTATAGCCTACTTTCTACTTGGATTCAAATGCTAACAGTCACAGGATGTCTAAATACTGTTGGATCTGATGGTGCTCCAGAAGTAAATGTCAATGTTTCACTCATATCTCTTATTTTTAAAGGTACCTTTCTTGGACAGTAGTGATCTTCAACTGATCACCTAGAGCCCAGCTTGTGTCTGATATTTACAGTTGAAGATGTTGCGTTGCATGGTCATCTTCTCAATACTTCTCATGGCTGCAGTAACCTCCCAAGGTGAGGTCTGATTTACACACCATCAGCTATAACAGCTGTAGATTCTCCTACATCTAGATACAGTTAAATCATACTACACGAGATGAAGGTGTTAGAATGATTTTTTTTTTCTTCTATTAAGCAGGTAATAATGTTCCCTTTCAAAAGCTACACTCGATGCTGCGTGAAAACGCTATGGGAACATCTCTTTGTTTCCGGTTGTGAAGCATGTGTATGTCAAAACCGCCGAATACCTCGGCTTATAACCTCTGCCAGGCATCACGTCCCCGAATAAGGTGCACCTACAGGTTATAAATAGGAGTGAACCGGAAACATCCTCAGATCTTTTTGTCTTCATGACCGCTTTGTGTTTGCGTGTGTGTGTGTGCAACAGAATCACGGTAGGAAAGAAAAAACTTATTTTTTACCGAAACTTACCGATAATGGCAAGAGTTGGTTGAGAGATGCGTGCCTCCGTGTGATTTCTTTCGGAGGGCGATCTTCACGACTTTTTCTTGAGTGCTTGGGTTTCAAGGAAATTGCAAGCATTGTGATTTCCTCTCTCGCCGCAAAATAAATAAATAAATAAACGAACAAAAATAAATAATTAAATAAATATTTATTTAATAAATATTTATTGTGAGCATACGAAGATACTTCCTCACGTGCTTCCATGAAGAAAGCGGCCGATCTGGCAGACTTGCATGAGACGGAATTCCCCTTTCTCTCGCGCTCTTCCCAGATCAGGAAGTTTTAGCGTCCGCTTCTCAAGCGCGTACCGGCGCTTTTTGTGAAGGGGCCGAATAGATTTCCTCTCTCGCCGCAAAATAAATAAATCAATAAAAGAATAAAAATTAATAAATGAATAAATAAATTAAAAAATTAAAAAATCCCCAAGCACTCAAAGTTAGATGACAGGTTTCTGTCGGGTGGCCAGGGGAGGGGCCTCAACAAGGGTTCCTCCCCTTTTTTGGCGACCTTCATGACGAGTTAACTCTTTCATGGAATAAGCCTTATTCATCCCGTTTTATGATGATACCCCAGATTGAAGAGACGCTTGCGAGCTATCTCTCTCCTGCGAGCTCATCCTCCCTGAAAAAGTCCACACTGCCCACCAAGCTGTGTAGACTAACATCTTCGTTGGTGGGGAAAGCTTTTCAGGCAGCGGGTCAGGCTGGTGCTGCCCTGCACACCATGGTGGTTTTGCAGGCATACGAAGCTCACTTGATAAGAGTTCTGAGCACTGGCGGGTCTATTGATGGTGCCAAGCCACAGATTTATTTCTCCGTGCCACCAAGCAGACGGCCCATGCTATCGGCCGTTCTATGGCTGCCGCGGTCGCCACGGAGAGACTTCTGTGACTAAACCTCACGGGTATCGAGGTCAGGGATCGCGTTTTCCTCCTTGATGCCCCCCCTCTCACCTTCCGGTTTCTTTGGCGACGCTGTAAACACCGCCGCCACTAGGTTTGGGAGGCAAAGCTCTACAAGCAGACCTCTGTGAGGTTTCTCCCCTGCCGTGCTCAGGAGTAGGGACTGTCGGCCACCCAGTCCCGACCTAGTCTGGTCCCCACGAGGCGTGAGACACAGAAGGAGAGTGTGCCGAGCCAGCTACCTCCTCGTAGAGACAGGGGAGGGACTCGTCACGCTTCGCAATCCGCCTCAAAGCAAAAAAAACAAAAAAGCACCGGACCTGAGGAGCATTATCTCCGCCAAAAAGGAAGTCCTGAGGTTAACGTGTCCAGGACCACGGGGGTGTCTCCCCCTGGAGAGGGATGTGTAAAAATTCCAATAAGGGATAAAGACTCCTCCCTGGCACCCTATGGGGGCCGTTGTCTAATCTCCGCCACCACTGGTGTTTCGGGAAGCAGCGTTCTCCAGCAAAATGTTAGGTGCTCGGTTCCTTCCTGCCTTGTTTCAGGATGCCGGACACCTAACACCCCCCCACCCCCCTCCGTTGCACATCGTTCTCCGCGTTTCAATGGCGTGGTCTTCACTTCCATGAAACCGGAAAGAGCTCATCTGCTGACTTGGCAATTACAGACTTTGCTGGGAAAAGGGGCCATAGATTATGTTCCCCTTCCAGACGAGAGATGGGGGGGGTTGCGTCCAATTTTACATCTTCTTGGGCTGAACATCAAAATGTTGACAGCCAAAATGATCGTTTCTCAAATTCAACCAGGGGTTTGGTTTGTGACGGTCAACCTGAATGACGCATATTTTCATATAGAAATATTGCCACAACACAGGAGGTTCCTGAGGTTTGCTTTCGGGGGCGAAGCTTACCAGTATCGGGTCCTTCTATCTGGCCTAGCCCTGTTACCCCGCACATATAAAATACACGGATGCAGCTCTGGCTCTATGATTCCAGGACATCCGTATTCTGAATTGTATAGACGACTGGCTGATCCTAGCTCAGTCTTAATAGCTAGCGCTTCGACATCGGGATGTCGTCCTAGCTCATCTCCATTCTTTAGGATTGAGACTCAACGCCACGAAAGGCATTCTCTTTCCTGTTCAGAGGACAACATATTTGGATGTCACAGGGGATTGGATCACAAGGCGGGCACAGCTGTTTCCCACTTGTGTCGAACCCATCCTCCAACACCTTGAAGGAAATCAAGCTAGGCCAGAAAGTGATTCCATCACTTTCAAAGATCTTAGATCTCATGGCAGCTGCGTCCACGGTGATACCTTTGGGCCTTCTGCACATGAGGGTGTTTTCAGTTGTGGCTAAGAGCCAGGGGATTTCACTCAAGGGCCAATCCCCAGAGGCTAATAAGGGTTACGCGCCGGGGCTTCGTACCCTTTCTATGTGGTTCAGACCCCGGTTTCTGACTTTGGGTCCCACTTTAGGTCCGTCTTGTCGTCGCAAGATGCTAACGACAGATGCTTCCCTCATGGGCTGGGGTGCGGTCTTGGATGGCCGTCCAGCACAAGGGAGCTGGAGAGGTCGTCTTCTCGTATGGCACACCAATTGCCTCGAAATGATGGCTCTGTTTCTGGCCCTGAAACACTTCCTCCAGCAGTTGAGAGGCTACCATGTCCTAGTGCGGGTGGACAACACTGTGGTAGGCTCGTACATAAATCGCAAGGGTGGACTGTGCTCGCGCCGCTTGAACAAGCTAGCGCACCAGGTTCTGCTTTGGGCACAGGACAAGTTCCTGTCCCTCAGAGCGATTTACATTCCGGGGCACATGAATGTAGGAGCAGACTTGCTATCCAGACAAGCTGTAAAACATGGGGACTGGAAACTCCACCCCGAAGTAGTCAGTCAATCTGGGAAAGATTTTGTATAGCAGAGGTGGACCTCTTCGCGTCACAAGAGGCAGCACAATGTCCCCTTTACTACTCTGACTCCTCCAGGGCCCCTGGGTCTGGACGCCATGGCTCACATGTGGCCCAGGTTACACCTTTATGTGTTTCCTCTGATATTTCTGCTCCTAGGAGTCCGGGCGAGGGTCCGTCAACAGGGTTTGCGCTTCTTATCGATAGCGCCCCAGTGGCCGACCAGAGTGTGTTTCTCAACTCTAATATATCTCCTCGACGGCTCACCCTGGGTGATTCCAGTGAGAAGGGTCTTCTGTCTCAGGTGCAGGGGACAATATGTCATCCCCGGCCTGAGCTCTGGGACCTTCACGTTTGGACCCTGAAGGGGACCAAATAAGACATGCTGGTCTTCCAGCCAGCGTAATTGAAGCCATTTTAAGTGCCAGGGCTCCCTTCACTAGAAGAACTTATGCCCTTAAATGGAGTGTATTTGAAAGTTGGTGCATGGTAAGACATGTAGACCCAGTCCACTGCCAGATTGTTTCAGTGCTGGAGTTTCTGCAAGAAAAGTTGTCCTCTGGCTTATGCCCTAGTACTCTCAGAACATACATAGCCGCTATTTCGGCATGCTCTGACCGATGGGGTTTCTGTGGAAAAGCACCATTTAGTTGCCCGTTTTATTCGTGGAGCTAAACGGTTGAGGCCGCCCACTAGAGCTTCCCCTTCATCGGATTTAGCTATCGTACTCGAAGGCCTGGCTGACACCCCTTTCGAACCACTAGAGTCAGCGCCTGTCAGGCTTCTGTCTCTTAAGATGGTTTTTCTTATGGCTATTACTTCTTTGAAGAGGATTGGGGATCTGCAGGCTCTGTCAGTCTCCCCATTCTGCCTAGACTTTGCCCCTGGGGCTAGTCAAGGCTATTCTGCATCCTCACCCGAACTATTTTCCCAAGGTTCCATTCTCAACCATGCACCCAGTCGTTCTCGAAGCCTTCTGTTCTCCGCCTTTCACAGCTCCGGAGCAGGAAAGACTTCACTTACTGTGTCCAATATGTGCTCTTCGGATTTACATCCACCGCACTAGCCAGTGGCGTAAGTCAGAGCAGCTCTTTATTTGCCATGGGGGTCACAACCGGGGGGCGGCCCCACTAGACAGACTCTGTCACACTGGGTGAGAGATGCTATTGCCCTAGCCTATGAGGCGCGTGGTTACACTTCGCCTCTGGGAATCAGGGCTCATTCAACCAGGGGGATTGCCTCATCAATTGCTCTGACAAGAGGCGTCCCCCTGCAGCAGGTGTGTGATGCAGTAGGCTGGTCCTCTCCACACACGTTTGTTAGATTTTATAGTCTGGATGTCAATGCTACTCCGGACTCGTGGATCCTTGAGTCAGCATCCCAGAGCTAGGTCTGAGACCTCCTTGGCTATTGTGCGCACACGCTACACAACCTAGGGGACCAGACACTTACAGTGCAGCGGCATTGGTATTCTCGTTCCCATAGCGTTTTCACGCAGCATCGAGTGTAGTTTTTGAAAGGGAACGTCTCGGGTTACTTAGCTGTAACCCTGTTCCCTGATAAAGCGGGAACGAGATGCTGCATTTCAATGCCGCACTGCTGGTGTGCCTGGACGTCCTTCAGACAAAATTGATCTGAGGATGTTTCCAGTTCAGTCCTATTTATAACCTGCAGGTGCACCTTATTCGGTGACGTCATGCCTGGCAGAGGTTATAAGCCGAGGTATTCGGCGGTTTTGACATACACAGGCTTCACAACCGGAAACAAAGAGATGTTCCCATAGCGTTTTCACGCAGCATCTCGTTCCCGCTTTATCAGGGAACAGGGTTACAGCTAAGTAACCCGAGACATTTAGGACTTTACAAAAGGGGAAAATACAGAATGTACATATGATATTTGGATTTATTAAAATTAAACTTTTAATACTCGCCTGTAAATAGCCATTTATCAGGTGATTGCGCATCAGTACTACTAGTATAAAATAAAGGCATGACTCACATCGCATCCAGTCAGCAGCTCCGCTTGCCATAAGAAGTGCTGGAAAAGACTCGTTGAGAATGGTCCAATCACATGAGCCCAAATATTTAAAACGATATTGATTCGCTAAGAACAAAAGAGGGAGGGTTCAGGGCGCACAGAGCTGCGACCCAGGATGATTTGACAAAATCCAATCAGAGCTCAGCCTCAATTCAGATGCTTTTCAAAAGTTTAAGTGCCTACATAGACACTTGATTGTCCGGCGCCCCGTGTACACAAACACAAATGAACGTAATACAGTTTAGATTTTTTTAATTGCAAATAAATTATATTAAGAAATACAGCTGAATTTTGTGACTAAATGACTTAATAATTATTTATTTTAATAATGAAATAATGTTAAATAATTACATGTTAAAGGAGCATTCTTCTCTGCCTAACTTTAAGGGGGGCGGCGCCCCTGCGCCCTGTATTGACCGGCATCCACTGTATTTGATCCCCTGTAGATTTTGTAAATTTGCCCACTTACAAAGAAATGTAGGGTCTATATTTTTACCATAGGTTTATTTTGAAGGATAGAGACAGAATATCAATCAAAAATCCAGAAAAGACACATTATATAAATGTTGGGATTTTGATTTTTTTGGGGGGGACATTTTAGTAAGTAAAATAAGTATTTGATCCCCAGTCCAGAGTATTTGATCCTACAAATTGCTGGAAGCCTCATGGTTTGAAGCTGTTTTCCTGCTAAAGGCACAGGCTGACTTTGCCGCATTGAGGGTCCAATGGATGGGGCCATGTATTGTAGAATTTTAAATGAGAACCTCCTGAAGATGGGTCATGGATGGGTCTTCCAGCATGACAATGACCCAAAACATATCTCCAAGTCAACAAAGGAATGGCTCAAGAAGAAGCACATTAAGGGCATGGAGTGGCCTACCCAGTTTCCAGACCTTAATCCTATTGAAACTTTATGGAGTGAGCTGAAACTTCAAGCCACAGTCAAGAAACCTTAAGGATTTAGACAAGGTCTGTAAATACCACTTTATCCTGTATACAGGGTCGCAGGAGGCCTGGAGCCTATCCCAGGAGACTTTGGGCACAAGGCCAGGTACACCCTGGACGGGGTGCCAATCCATTGCAGGACACATACACACACTCACACACTCATTCACACACTACGGGAAAATATGAGAATGCCAGTTAGCCTAATCTGCATGTCTTTGGACTGTGGGAGAAAAACTAAGTACCTTGAGGAAACCCACCAAGCACAGGGAAACATGCAAACTCAGAGAGGTGAATCGTACCTGGCCAGGAATCGAACCCGGACTCTGGAGATGCAAGGCGACAATGCAAACCTCTAAGCCAATGTGGCACCTCTATAAAGAATGCTGAAGGGACCAAAACCTTCCTGATGTGTGCAAACCTGGTAACCAACTACAACAAATGTCTTACCTCTGTGCTTACTAACAAGGCTTTCTCCATCAAGTACTAAATTACTCTCCACCCATTCATGTTTTGCTTGTGGATCAAATACGCATTTTCCTCATTGAAATGCAAATCAATTTATAACATTTGTGTCACGAGCAACCGAGAGATGAACACAGCAGCCTTAGCAGTTAGCCCGTGTTGCGTGGATGGTAAACCTAAACGCGGAAGCGTTGGTGACGTGATGAAGGGTTTAAGCTGGGAGGTGTAGAATACTGGATGGATCCCGACAGCGGCGAGGAATGGCCCCATTTGATGACGTTGGCCTTGACGGTCCTGGGAATGAAGAGTCGTCCAGGCGGCACAAGCGGTTCGGTCTCTGTGGCTTGTGCCTGGCGGACCCTCGTCTCCAGTTCCCAACGGAGTGGGGCAATGATTCTGAAAGGTGACAGGACAGGCGCGGGGTCCGCCCAGGGAACGTCCCCCTCATGTTGTCGAGAGAGGGCGTCGGCTTTGATGTTTCTTGACCCCAGGCGGTAGGATAGGTGGAAATTATAATGCTCGAAAAATAGGGCCCACCACGCCTGCCTTGGGTTGAGTTGTTTCAGATTCTTGATGGTAATGAGGTTTTGGTGGTCGGTCCAGACGATAAATGGTTCTCTGGCGCCCTGGAGCCAGTGTCGCCATTCTTCCAATGCCCACTTTATGGCCAGCAGCTCGCGGCCCCCTACCCCGTATCGCTGCAGAGTGGGGTCAAATTTTTTGGAGAAGAAACTACAAGGGTGTAGTTTCTGGTCTGGACCCCGCTGGGAAAGAACAGCCCCAGCGGCAACCTCTGAGGCGTCCACCTCCACAACGAATTGTTGGTCAGCATCTGGATGGAGGAGAATTGGAGCGGTGGTGAATAGATGGCAGAGTTTGGAGAATGCACTGATGGCAGTGGAGTCGAGTTGGAAGGGATGAGATGAGGGGCGAGTTAGTGCGGTTAGGGGTGCTGTGACTGTACTGTAGCCCCGGATAAAGCGACGATAGAAGTTCACAAACCCAAGAAACCGTTGAAGCTGATTGAGAGTCTTGGGTAGGGGCCAATGACGTACAACCTCAAGCTTCTGTGGGTCCATGGCCACACCCTGGGACAAGATGACAAAGCCCAGGAACGTGGTGGAGCGCTTGTGAAAAGCGCACTTCTCCAACTTACAGGACAGTCGGTGGGCGAGCAATCTCTTAAGGACGGCCCTGACGTGTCGGATGTGTTCTTCGGCGGTGCGGGAGTAGATGAGTATATTGTCTAGGTAGACGAATACCCATTTTCCCAACATGTCCTGGAGAACATAATTGATAAACTGCTGGAAAGCTGCGGGGGCGTTACAGAGTCCGAAGGGGATAACCAGGCTTTCGTAATGTCCATTAGGGGTGATGAAGGCTGTCTTCCAATCATCGCCCTCTCTGATATGCACCAAGTTGTAGCCGCTCTGGAGGTCCAACTTTGTAAAAATGGTGGCACCAGAGAGGGCGTCCAGGGCTGAGTTGGTATGAGGCAGCGGGTGTCGGTTTTTTAAGGCGCCCTGTATTGCCATATGGTCCTTCCTCATTTAAATTATCATAAATTTGGCATCTATTGTACCTTGTATCTTGTACTTAGTTTTTTACAACAGCATAGGTATTTATGGCTGTAAAATGAATGATCACATTATTAAAGTAACATTACATTATTGTTTCAGCTCAATAGTTTTTTACAACAGCATAGGTATTTATGGCTGTAACATGAATGATCACATTATTAAAGTAACATTACATTATTGTTTCAGCTCAATTTCAGGGATGTGGAAGCCGTGTGTGTGTGTGTGTGTGTGTGTGTGTGTGTGTGTGTGTGTGTGTGTGTGTGTGTGTGTGTGTGTGAGAGAGAGAGAGCGAGAATGACAGTGTCACAACTATAATGTAGGTCAGAACAGATGCAAACACAACAATAAACAATTAAATGCATGATGGGTTGTTCACAGTTAAAGTACAGTTAAACCTTGGATTGCGAGCATAATTAATCCAATCTCTTGGGTAAACATGCTTATAATCCAAAGAACTTGTATATCAAAGGAAATTTAAATGTAAACTCAGATAATTTGTTCCACAACCCAAAGATATTCATATAAAACTGATTTATACAAAATACAAAGTGAAAATAAAGCAAATTATCCTTCATTTACCGTTGAAAAGAAAAAGAATCGTGGCTGGTGTGAGAGAGATGAGAGAGAGGAGGAGGAAGAACAGTTGCAGACGCATGTGCACTTAGACCGAGCATGGGAGAGATTACCCACAATCTAGCAGCAAAAGAGAGAGAATAGCCATTGGCTCAGTTCTGATCATGTGACACTCAGCAGACAAAGCATATACATACTACTCGTATTGCAAGACCTCGCTCGTTTATCAAGTTCAAATTTATACTCATCATGCAAGACACTCACAGACTAAGTTACTTGCAATCCAAGGTTTTACTGTAAATATTATAGTCCTTGGCAAATTACTGGGGTGTAGGTGGAATAACAGTGTTTGTTACTTCTTTCTTCCAGAAAAATCCTGTGGAAATCCTTGTGAGATCATCAATGGACATTATTAGACTCAAGGCAGTTATTTGATTGGTGCAACCATTAAAGCAGTGTGTAATGAAGGGTAAAAATTGTTTAGCCTTTTTTTAAATGTTTCTCCATGGCTGGTTATGTACACACATAATGTATATGCACAATAATAGTAAATGAACAGACTGTAAAGCTTTGTGAATAAGTAAAGTATGTAATGTATACAAACCTCACTGTATTAAAACTCAGCACTTTGGAATTTTTTGTAAGAAAAGTAGTGAGGAGAGCGACCTTTTTGAATAATTTGAACCAATTTTAATTAAAGCCTTGGGTGAAGCTGCTTATGCCACAATTTGGAAAAATGCCAGGAGTATTAAATACTCTTAATAATTTTAAATAGAAAATAGTTCTTAAATGTTTTTTGTCATGGCATTTTAATAATAATATCTATTTTCAATTTATATTATTATTATTATTATTATTATTATTATTAATCATTATTATTATATGTAAGAAATTGCAAAATATGAAATAAGCTATTCTTTCTATGAGCATGGGTGTCCAATGCTATGGCAGTGTACACCAAGTGTTCTAGATCAGAGTTATGACTATGATTAAAGCTAAATAAAAAATTAAAGAAAACTCTCCTCTATATTAATTCCATATGTGCTGCATTTTCTTTCGTTTTAAGTTAAATATTTTTAACAGTTTTCATTGCTATATTAAAATGAAAGTTGCTATTTGTGTTCTATTGTACAATAGATATTTTCAATGCATTCGTTATAGCTTAATACATATTTTAGAACATATGTCTATTTGCAGTTATGTGCTTCGTGGACAAAGAGATAGAACATGCAGAGATTCTGGTTGGGATGGGAGTACTCCTATATGTGAAAGTAATACCATTTGTTCACTTTTACATTCTTTTAATGCTACATTACCATGATAATAGTTTATGTACTGTAGAATGAATAAATTTTTTTTAACATATTGACCCAGGTTTAGGTGGATGATGACCCATTGTGACCAAACAATAAAATTTTTGACCATAAAACAGAAGTCTTCCAGAAGTCTTCTTCTTTGTCCAGATGAGCATGTGCAAAGGCCAAGCGGGCTTTTGTGTGCCTTATCTGGAGAAGTGGTGTCCTCCTTGGTCTGCGTCCGTGGAACTCAGCGTGGTGCAGTGTCCATTGGACCGTCTGTCTTGAGATGTTGCCACCAGCAGAGCCCAGATTCATCAGGATGGCCTTGGTGGTGATCCTTGGACTTTTTTTGACCTCTCTCACTATCCTCCTGGCCAGCACAGGTGTCAATTTTGGCTTCCGACCGCATACTCTGAGATTCTTTTTTTTTTTTTTTTGAGTCTTGTATTTTTTAATCATACTTTGCACTGTAGCCACTGGAATTTCAAAACATTCAGATATGGTCTTATAGCTCTTTCCTGACTTGTGAGCAGGAACAATGCGCAGCCGCTGGTCCTCAGTGAGCTCCTTTGTCTTAGCCATGACTGTCCACAAACCAACAGCAGAGAGCTTCCTTTTCTTCACCTGTTCAGTTGATTAAAACTGTTGTTCTCAATGAATAAGGGTAATTAGGATTCATTCGAACAGCTTGGACTATTCGGAATGGTATAGAACTTCGGATTTTCCCATAGACTGTGACAGTTTTCAAAGGGTATGAATAATTTTTGACATGCCACTTTTTATGTAAATAAAAGGTGATTTTTATTTTTATTTTTTTTTTTACAATTATGCTTTTTGTACATCGTCTGATTATCTTCTGGGAGATGCCAGTGTCATTTCTGTTTGAAAGAAAAAACTTGCTGGTTGAATAAAAGCACCTTTAACTCAGAATCTGCTAGGGGTATGAATAATTCCGGGTTTGAATCATCTATACCGCTTAATCCTGTATTCAGGGTCACGGGGGCCTGGAGCCTATTTCAGGCGACTTAGGGCACAAGGCATGGTACAAGGCATGTCACCCTGAACAGGGTGACAATCCATTGCAGTATATATAATGTATACTATACCTGTTAGGAACCTCCACTAGAGGTCACTGTTCATGTCTGTCTGTCTGTGTAGTTCATGTTGGTTGACTCAGTTTCCCAGAAGGCACCTCAGTCAGGTGATGAGTGCTCACCTGGACTGAGGTGCCTCATTAAAGTTTCTATAAATAGCAGTTTGTTCTGGGAAACTGGGTCGAGCATTGTTTGTCTGTTTGTTTTGTTATGTTTGTTTTTGTAACTACCGTCATGTGGGCATTCCTTTTTGTTTGTTTAAGTTTATATTTTAGTTATATTGTTTTACCTTTGTTTAAAGAGGGCTCTAGTTGTGTTTTCCTTATGTTCCTTGTGTTACTGGATTCATGGACCTATCCTGTTTCATGTTTAGCTAGGCTGTGTCTCCTCCTGTGTAAGTACTGTTCTGTCTTCTGGTCTAATTCTTTGTCTGTTTAAGTTTTGTGTAGCCACATGAGGGTCTAGCCGCTAGCAGGGTTAGCCCCTAGTTTGGAATAGCCTCATGTGTGCTTTGCCTTTTGTGTTCAGTTCCCCACTATTAGGTCAGTACTAACCCGGTTAGCCACTAACTCCTTTAGATACTAACCTGGTTAGGTCAGCATCCAGTATCCCCAGCATTCCATGTAGCTACTAACCCAATTAACCACTAACCCAGCCAGACTAGTCTCTGTGCTCCTGGTCCCGTCTCTGTGCTCCTGGTCCCGTCTCTGTGCTCCTGGTCCCGTCTCTGTGCTCCTGGTCCCGTCTCTGTGCTCCTGGTCCCGTCTCTCCTGTCTCTTGGTCCCGTCTCTCCTGTCTCTTGTCCAGTCCTGTCTCTCCTGTCTCCAGTCCTGTCCAGTCCAGTCCTGTCTCTCCAGTCTCCAGTCTCTAGTTCCCCTATGTGTCTTAGTTAGCTTCAGCTCCATGTTTCCTCATCCCCAGTTCTCTGTCGGTTCCTTGTGTCAGCTCCTGGTTCCCTGTCAGTTCCTAGTTCCCTGTGTCAGCTCCTGGTTTCTGTGTTCAGTTCTTGTTCCTGTGTTAGCGCGCCGTTCCCTGTGTTAGCGCGCCGTTCCCTGTGTTTTTCCTGAGCCCTAGTTTTAGTTTGAGTTTGTTTCTTTGTTTGTCTGTTTTGAGTTTAAAATAAAAGACTCTTTCTGTTTAACAACCCCTCTGCCTTCATGCCTATCACATATGCCCACGGCAACAACATCAGCCGGGTCTAGCCAGCACCACCAGCTAGACCCATGACAATACCACTCAAGAGTATGGAATCACTTGCAAATTTCTAGAATGCAAAACATTCTACAACAATACTAAGGATTTCAAAAGTATGAAAATATTTTTGCAAGCAACGATGACGGGCCCAAGTACCCAGCAGATTCCAACCTGTCTGCCAATTTTCATGAGTTTTTGAGCATGTTAAGACCCCCAAAAAGTCCAAAATTGTGGAAACAAACAAACAAAAAATATAGTTGCAAGCAACGATGACAGGCCCAAGCACCCAGCGCCATCGCCACCCTGGGGGCACCGCACAAACCGTGTGTTATTTGAGCGTGTTAATACCTCGAAAAAGCCATCGCCACATGGTTGCACCGCACAACTTGCACACATCACACACTAAACAGGGCTAATGTCAGTTTGGGCCCTAAATATTTGTTGAGTGCGTGTGTGTGTGTGTGAGACGTGTTTGTGTGTGTGAATGTTAACATTTGTGATGTTTATGTGTTCAATAGGCCGCAGAAGCTGGAAAATAGGCATCACAATATGATGTTCTTGAATGTGATGTCACTGAACGTGATGTCACTGAAGGCATCACTGAATATAATGTCACTCAATATAATGCCGCACAGAAAGTTATTAATCATTTTTCGGCGTAGGTTAAAGACATTATCACGGCTGACCCATTTGAGATATCAAAAATCCCTCCACAATTTTGCACCCGCAATGTCTTTAGATCACATCGGCCCGGTTTGGTGGCGATCGTATAAATACCCTAGGAGGAGTATATCAAAATCTATCGGGTGTGTTAAATAATGGGCCTCCTCTTGAGTTGAGCCCAGGAAATGCAGCGCAAAAGTTGTCGGCTCAATGAGCTCTAAATGTGAGTTTTTGAGCATGTTAAGACCCCCGAAAAGTCCAAAATGGTGGGGAAAAAAATCGTTAGAAAAACAAGAGGGTCCTGTGCACCCTATAGTGCTTGGGCCCTAATAACACATATGGAATGATGTAATTATGTCAGTCAGTTGTTATTTTAAGGCACAGAGATCAGCATATCTGTTCATTTAAAGTTACCAGTCTCAAAAATCACAAATTAACAAAAAGCATTTCAGATTATAGCCGTTATGAAGGCTTTACAGATCATGAGTAGCAGATACATCTCAGCATTAACTGTTCAAAGGAGATTATTGCATATTTTGGAGGCCTTCAGCATTGCTTTACAATTTAGAAAGAAATAAAAATCAGGAGCAACCATGTAGTAAGAAAGTAATCCCAAACCTTTGAGTGGTAGTGTATATATAAAATAATCATGGCTGGTGTGATTGAGATAGTGGGGGAGTAGAGGAGAAGAAGGAGAAGGGTTATTGTGTAGAACAACTTTCACTATCGCTAATGGAATCACTGCTATTTATTTGCTTACTGGAATCTTTTTCTTTTTGTGTGACTTTAACTAATGACACTTGCTTTTGCCTCCTTTTTAGATTATATGTTATAAAAATGTTGTTGCTCATCCTGCAAGACACTCAAAGACTCATAGTTACTCACAATACAAGGTGTCACTGTAAATCTTATAGTCCTTGGCAAATTACTGTGGTGTAAGTGGAATAACAGTGTTTTTTATTTCTTTTTTCCAGAAAAATCCTGTGGAAATCCTGGTGTGATTGTCAATGGACATTATCAGACTCCAGACGGTTTTTTGTTTGGTGCAACCATTACAGCACTGTGTAATGAAGGGTAAAAATTGTTCAGTCCATGAATGGTTCTGCACACACTACTGTACTGTATGTACCCAATAATAGTAAATTAACAGACTGTAAAAGTTTGTGAATAAGCAAAGTATGTAATGTATACAAACCTCACTGCATTCAAACTCAGCAGTTTGGACTTTTAGATTGTAAGAGTAGTGTGGAGAGCAACCTTTTCGAATAATTTGAACCAATTTTAATAAAAGCCTTGGGTGAAGCTGCTTATGCCCCTATTTGAGAAAATGCCAGGTGTGTGCAGCAGAAATTCTCTTAATAATTTTAAATAGAAAATAGTTCTTCAGTGTTTTTGTCATGGCAATTTAATAATAATATCTATTTTCAATTTATGTTATTATTAGGGACCAAGGACTATAAGATGCACAGAACACTCTTGTTTTCCTAAGGATTTTTTTTCCAACCTTTTGGACTTTTCGGGGGTCTTAACATGCTTGGCAGACAGGCTGGCATCTGCTCCCATTAGGATGCCTGAGAGTCTCATGGCCCGGGGCCCCACAAGAGATTTTGCTGGATAGCTCATACACACTTTCATGTAGGCACACGAAACACATTTAGAGCTCATTGAGCCAAACAACTTTCGCACTGCATGTTCTGGGTTCAACTCAACAGGAGGCCGGTTATTTTGGGTCGTTCGCAAAAACACACCCAATGGATTTTGATATACTTCTCCTAGGAAATTTATACAATTGCCACCAAACCGGGCTGATGTGATCCAAAGACATTGAGGACGCAAAATTGCGGAGGGATTTTTGATATCTCAAACGGGTCAGCCGTGATAATGTCTTAAACTTACACTGAAAAATTATTAATAACTTTCTGTGTGGCATTATATTGAGTGACATTATATTCAGTGACGCGTTCAGTGACATCACATTGAGGAACATCATAGTGTGATGCTTATTTTCCAGCATCTGCGGCCTACTGAACACATGTACACATCACAAATGTTAACACACACACACGCGCACACAAACACACTCATACATCACACACATGCACACATACTGTACATATACACATTACAAATGTTAGCACTCACACGCATGCACACACACACACACACACACACCTCTCTCACGACGCACACACATGCACAAACACACTTATATTATAATGTTAACACTCTCACACTCACACGCACCTATACACAAACACACTCATACTCATGTATATCACACATCACAAATTTTAACACTAAAAAAAAAAAAACGTCTCACACGCCCGCACGCAAAAGCATACACACCCACATACACTAACAAGTCACATTCTCACACACACATTACACACCTGCTAACACACACATCACTAATGTTAACACACAGACTCACACACCACACACCCAAACATGCACAAACACATTTACTCATCACACACAGACTGACAAAACCACAAGTCACACACCTCTGTCCCTCACTCTCACACACACTAACCCACACACACACACACACACACACACTAACGCACTCAACAAATATTTAGGGCCCAAACTGACATTAGCCCTGTATAGTATGTGATGTGTGCAGGTTGTGCGGTACAACCGGGTGGTGAAGGCTTTTTCGAGGTCTTAACATACTCAAATAACACACAAGTTGTGCGGTGCCCCCAGGGTGGCGATGGGACAGGGTGCTTGGGCCCGTTATTGTTGCTTGCAACTATATTTATTATTATTATTATTATTAACTCTGTTCTAAATCAGTTATTACTTTATATTGCAACACCTAATAGCAGCCCACCCATCATCAATGGGAGGACATTAAAGCTTAATAATAAAATATGAAAGAAAACTGTCCTCTATATTAACTCCATATGTGTTGCATTTTCTTTTGTTTTAAGTTAAATATTTTTAACAGTTTTCATTGCTATGTTAAAGTGAAAGTTGCTATTTTTGTTTCATTGTACAATATACATTTTCAATGCATTCGATATAGATTGGAAAACACATTGATAAAATAGAATATATATCTATTTGCAGTTATGTGCTTCGTGGACAACGAGATAGAAGATGCAAAGATTCTGGTTGGGATGAGAGTGCTCCTGCATGTGAAAGTAATGCCATTTGTTCACTTTTACATTCTTAATTTTTTAATAATTTTAAATTAATGCTACATTACCATGATAGTTTATTTAGAATTAAAAAAATTGCTTACCATATTGATCAAGGTTTAGATGGATGATGACCCAGGATTTGGGGTTGTGAAACGACTGTCCTACGAGCGGCCGTCACACACTCCGCGCTCCTACGAGCGGCCGTCACACACTCCGCGCTCCTACGAGCGGCCATCACACACTCCGCGCTCCTACGAGCGGCCGTCACACACTCCGCGCTCCTACGAGCGGCCGTCACACACTCCGCGCTCCTACGAGCGGCCGTCACACACTCCACTTAGAACACACCCAGGTTTAGTGTTTACACTGGCATTAAGCATACACTGGCATTAAGCACACCCTAGTCTAGAACCAGCAGACGTTAGAACATACCGAGCTGAAAACATATCCAGATCTTAGCACTTACCTATATCTATAGCCTACACAGGTATACAGCATGCACAAGTATAAAGCAGACACAGATATAACGCAAACACCAGGGAGAGCTCGTAACACTCGCAAGACTTACGGCGATGGAAGACAAACTAATCAAAAAAGACTCAACACTAAACACAAATCCTCACAGAGCCGTTATAACACAAAACCAAAAGAAACAAACCAAAGAAAGAAAGAAAGAAAACCAACTAAAGAAATGCCCATTAGACATCTTTAATACTCAACTCGTTTCCCAGAACTACCATTTATTTATAACAATTCTAATTAGCTACCTCGGTTCAGGTGAGCTCCGACGTCACCTGACCGAGGTGCCTTCTGGGAAACTGAGTCGACTAACAAAACTACACAAATAGAAAAACGTACGCACAGCTCCCTCTAGAGGTGAACCCTTACAATTAACTACGGGGAAATTCGCATTGATATAATAGTTCAAGTATAGTAAATGAATATATATAGTGTGGACAATAATAACATGCTTGGTGAGAAGGAAACAACCTGCAAATTTAAGAAATACAAAGTAACCATCAGTAGTCTTTTGTCTGGAGTGCCGTGCAAGATTTCACCTCATGAGAAAAGTGAAGGATCAGTCCAAAACTTTACGAGAGAAGCTTGTGAATGATCTCTAGTTACAATAGTTTTGACCACAGTCTCCAAACAAACCATATGCCGCCATGGATTGAAATCCTCTAGCGCTTCATGGTTCCCCTCCTCAAGAAGGCACATGTAGAGGCTTGTCTGAAGTGAACAGAGAAGGATTGAAAGAAAATGTTGTGGTCATATAAGACTAAAATTCAGCTCTTTTACTCAACTCAACTCGCCATTTTAGGAGCAAGAAAAATGCTGACTATGACCCTAAGAACTTCATCCCTACAGTCAAAAATGGGGGTGTTAATATCATGTTTGGCACTTCAATTTGTTAAGCAACAGGCAAGAAACTTTAAAGATTAGGAAAGATCTGATGAACGAAAATCCCTCCTAAGATGTGTGCAAACCTTGTAACCAACTACAAAAAATGTCTTACCTCTGTGCTTGCCAACAAGGGCCTCAACACTAAGTACTATATAATTATAGTAATAAAATATAATTATTTTCCACCACTGTATACAGTATCTATACATGTCTGTCTACTCAAACGTACAGAATTGTTTTTTTTGTATTAACACATTAGACAGACCGCTCTACAAAGTACCTTACGCTTTGTTGTACTTAGCCAAATACACTTCCTGTTCGGTAATAAAGAGAGAGAGTAAATCACAGTTGGGAAATCGACCAAGTAGATTGAATGAAAGATAGGTTTTGTCTTAAAAAGACTCAGCGTATAAAATTCACTACTACTTCAGTGCTGTTATTTCAGAGGTAAAAGTATTATGTAATCCTAGTAAAAATAGTCAGTTTTAATTTTCTCATTAAAATATATTGGTGCAGGTGGTGCATTAAGAAAGTAGCTTATTAGTGGCTTATTTTAAAATACATTATTAAATCTACTGTTCATAACATCACCTTTACTCAACATTTTGATTTTCATTCATGATGCAAGTTAAACTTCAGGCAGATATCTAAGTACTGCCAACGTTTCATTAAATTCTGTCTAGGCAGTTTTATGTGATGCTGTGACAAAATCTGGATGGACAGTCATACATACAGACATACATACATGAGCTCTGACCAATGTGCAGACAAAACCATTCTTTTATTTACATAGATAATAAAATTATGTTGTAATTGATATTTTTATAGCAATTATTTGTGTGTGTGTGTGTGTGTGTGTGTGTGTGTGTGTGTGTGTGTGTGTGTGTGTGTGTGTGTGTGTGTGTGTGTGTGTGTGGGTGGGTGTTGGGGGCAATCTGGAGCAGAGGGGCAGTTAAGTGCATAACACTGGCCTCTCATTTTGAGTATTTTACACACCCTCTCCCCGGACTGCTGTGGATATATTTGCTCTAATGACCCATGTTTTATCTCATAGTGGTTGTAATGCTTGCGAGTCTGGAAAGTAGTAACGGATAGCTCGCCTGACTCAGCTTAACAGGAGAAAAATAGCAAACGCTCATGCAGGTGGTATTTCACAGGTTCCAGCACTTTATTTCCTCTGTTCACAGCGTCACTGGTTTACAACAAAATAACAAAGAGATAACAAGAGTAACACGTTGAGCATCAAAACAAAGAAAGTAATGCAGGAGCTCACACACATGCGGGTCTCGTGGCGTAGGTATCAGTGGTCTGAGCACACATCTAACGCTCGCCCTTAAAGGACCCGTACCCTATTTCCCTCGTTACATGGTGCTTCACATTACCATGAAGCCATGTTGTGTCACACTTTAATTTCTGTCTCTTGAGGATTTTGGCAGCTTGTAGGTGTATTACCATCGTTTCGGTGTCTTTCAAATAATACAGTATATCTATACACAGTAAACTAACATGTTGATTGGCTCTGTCAAGTGATGCATATAGCCACACCCACCTAAAAGGGAAAAAGCTGGACACTGTGACATAATCTGGCACCTAACGGCTCATATGTTCAATTACATTTAGGCATATATACGACTTACATTATCTCATTATACATCTGCAGAAATTTCCACATCAACATACAGTACTGAGGATTTCATGATTTTTTTTCAATAACAAAATCTTAAATATTAGGCAAAGAATGCAGGATTTGAAACCAGACAATTTAATTGATGCAGATGATAAACTAACCATTTTAGATCAGAACTTAGATTACTGTCACGGTCCGTGCAGGCGAGTCGCAAATGATCATCATTTGTTTTGACAGATGGGCATGACCTGGCGTGCTGTGACAATTACTTTACTCCCCTTAAAGAGAATGAGCTAATTTCACTCATCTCTTCTGCAAAATCTGGATATTAGATCCTATACTGACACATTTTTTCAAGCAGATAGTACCAGCAATAACGAAAAAAAAATTCTTTACTCACCAGTGGATATGTTCCAAAATCTTTTAAATTAGCAGCTATTAAACCACTAATTACGAAACCTTACCTTGACCCTGTCAGCTGTCCAATTACAGGCCGATATCAAAGCTTCCCTTTATTTATAAGATTCTAAAAAAGATAGTAGCACAGCAGCTATGTTCATATCTTTATAGAAAGAGCATATGCTAACTGTATAAGTCAGTATTTAGGCCTCATCACAGCACAAAGACAGCACTTGTTAAAATAGAAAATGATCTCCTATTAGCCTCTGACCAGGGTTACATTACTATGCTCATGTTACTCGACCTCAGTGCAGCTTTTGACACCATTGATCATAGATCACTGCTAGTGTCTTACGATCCACCACACCTACTTCAATCAAAAGATGCAGGCTGCTTGTCAGGACCACGTATTATAAAAACTACAGATGGGAGCAGAGCTTTCTCTTTAAAATCCCCAAAGTTATGGAATAGCCTTCCAATTAATGTTCAGGACTCACATTCTCAGTGTTTAAGTCTAGGCTAAAAACCATTTTTTAAACCTATCTAATTATTTTGATTTTATACAAAGTAATAATTTATTTTGATTGTGTAAAGCTACTTTGTGACAATGACAATTGTTAAAGCACTATACAATTGAGTTTAATTGAATCTGAGCATTAAGGGCCTTGCTCAAAGGCCCCACAGTGGCAACTTGGTGGTTGTGGGGTTTGAACCAGGGACTTTCCAAAATGTTGTCCAATGCCTTACTGAGCTACCCCTAGCCCTGCAGTGCTACTAAACATTCTGATTTAATTTATGGCACAGGTTTAACGTCAGGAAAATACCTAAGTACTGTCAAAGTTTCATTAAATTCTATCCAGCCAGTTTTGGGTGACAAACTTTATCTTTACCAACAGACAGACAAACATAGAAATACAGACAGAAACATTTCTGAGACTGGCCTCCAATACATGAAATATAAAGAATGAGTTCTGACCAATGTACAGACAAAACCTTTTGTTTATTTATGTACAGTACAGTAGATAACTATGACTATTTCTTCAATTCTGACTTTTGCACCCTTGAGCTCTCTACTGCTTGTACTCTTTGAGTACAAATATTTTCAGGTCAATGTTAACAAAAATGGGGTTTTAAACGTCTTAGATTTAAGGACCTACATATAACACAAGAAAAGTCTAAAGGGCAGGCTATAAGGATGAATGACATTAGGCATGTGGTCAGGAGGTCAACCTTTCTCTAAAACTTTGTGCATATAAAATTTGTTAAAGTCTCTCTTGTATTTTTGTTCTTTATTTTATTCAGAGATCACCTGCGATTCACCATCAATTCCAAACGCAGTTATCAATTGGAACACTCAATCTTACAATTATGGTGACTCAATCCATATCACATGTAACGTAGGCTACAGAAAACAGCAGTCTGACAAACTGACCTGTGGGCAAAATGGATGGAAGCCATCTGTTCAATGGTGTATCGGTAAGAATAATAAATAGTTAACTGATATTTTATCAATTTAGACCAATATTGTTTCCTTGATTGGTCATATTGTCAAAACTTGTTGTTTTTTATTTGTTGTGGATGTTGCTTCCTGGTGTGAGGCAGTGGTTCACAGTGGATGAAAGAGAACAATCAAACAGAATTCAGTAAAATTACTGCTACTGTACTATAGTATTGATGTAGTTAAGCAAAAGTAAAAACAGTGATAAAGAAAATCTCAATTGAATTTAAAAATGTAATCCAGAAAAATATATTAAATAATCTTACTTTTACTTTTTAACAACTAGTTTGTATTTTCCTCTAATTTAAAGTCATAAGTAGGAATAGATTATCTTAATATATTGGGACAAAGGTATTCATTAGAAGAGATATGAAAGGCTAATGTGAAATGTGAAACAAAGAGTTGTAATGACACTCACAGAGGAATTTATAGCATATTGCATTTTAAATATATTAGTGTAGAGGTTTAGTACGTTTCTTGAGATTTTTCATATAGGACCTTGTTAAAGTCTCTCCTGTTATTTTTTTTCTCTTTATGTTATCCAGAGATCACCTGCAAATCACCAACAATCAAAAGTGCAGTTATCAATCCAAGCTCATCACCTTACAAATACGGAATCTCAGTCCAAATCTTGTGTAATGAAGGTTACAAAATAGAGGGATCTGACAATCTGACATGTTGGGATAATGGATGGAATTCATCTCTCCCCAAGTGTATTGGTAAGAATAATCAACCCCAGTCATAGTGCTGTTCTCAGTAATATGAGTTGAAGGGGATACGGTGGTGGTGATTTTGAACTGGTTAGTTTTATACTCTTAGGTGACCTTGAATGATGAAAGGAAATTCTTCTTGCATTTATGCAGAGGTCCGAGTTGTTTCAAATAATGATTTATTAACAAAACCAGGGAAATCAAACAAACAAATAAACTTTATGATAAAACAAACCAAAACACGAATAAAGACATGAAACACACGAACTAAACTGGATCGACATTTACGAGGTGAAATCAACAGATGCAAGCCACATAACTCAATGAAACCAAACTATTTATAATAAAACTAATGAGCAACTCGGTTCAGGTGAGCGCCCACGTCATCTGACCGAGATGCAACTTGGGAAATGAAGTTAAACACAAAAGGAACTACAAACACAAATCTCTGGGCGCTAGGCGCCCTTTAGGGGTTACCCCTGACAATAATAGCAATTTGCATATACTCCAGAATGTTATGAAGAGTGATCAGATGAATTGCGTAGTCCTTCTTTGGCATGAAAATTAACTTAATCCCGAAAAAAAAAAACTTTCCACTGCATTTCATTGTTGTCATTAAAGGACCTGCTGAGATCATTTCAGTAATCGTCTTGTTAACTCAAGTGAGAATGTTGACAAGCACAAGGCTGGAGATCATTATGTCAGGCTGATTGGGTTAGAATGGCAGACTTGACATGTTAAAAGGAGGGTGATGCTTGAAATCATTGTTAACCATGGTGACCTGCAAAGAAACGCATGCAGCCACCATTGCGTTGCATAAAAATGGCTTCACAGGGAAGGATATTGTGGCTACTAAGATTGCACCTAAATCAACAATTTATAGGATCATCAAGAACTTCAAGGAAAGAGGTTCAATTCTTGTTAAGAAGGCTTCAGGGCATCCAAGAAAGTCCAGCAAGCGCCAGGATCGTCTCCTAAAGAGGATTCAGCGGCGGGATCGGAGTGCCACCTCAGGAATGGCAGCAGGCAGGTGTGAGCGCATCTGCACGCACAGTGAGGCGAAGACTTTTGGAAGATGTCCTGGTGTCAAGAAGGGTAGCAAAGAAGCCATTTCTCTCCAAAAAAAACATCAGGGTCAGATTGATCTGCAAAAAGTATGGCGAATGGACTGCTGAGGACTGGGGCAAAGTCATATTCTCGGATGAAGCCGCTTTCCGATTGTTTGGGGCATCTGGAAAAAGGCTTGTCCGGAGAAGAAAAGGTGAGCGCTACCATCAGTCCTGTGTCATGCCAACAGTAAAGCATCCTGAGACCATTCATGTGTGGGGTTGCTTCTCATCCAAGGGAGTGGGCTCACTCTCAATTTTGCCCCCAAAACACATCCATGAATAAAGAATGGTACCAAAACACCCTCCATCAGCAACGTCTTCCAACAATCCAACAACAGTTTGGTGAAGAACAATAAATTTTCCAGCACGATGGAGCACCGTGCCATAAGGCAAAAGTGAGAACTAAGTGGCTCGGGGACCAAAACGTTGAAATTTTTGAAATTTTTTGTTTCGTTCGCCTCGCTTATTTGATCTCACGCTTCCTCGTTTGTGACTTTTGTTTCACGTTTTTTTATTCTCGCTCCGCTCTTTTAAAACCCTTAGGAATCGGCGGACCCGCCGGCGGGTCCACTTGCATTTTTTTCTGGTAACCGTGAAAAGAATTTAAAATGCTCTGTCATTTTTTATCCTACACATAAGTGTATTACATCATTTGAATCTGTAAAGGGTCTACTTTTATTGATGAACACTCACAATATCCACAAAACGTTGTGCTTTTGTAAAATAAAGAAAATAAACAGGGTGCGCTTTCAGCCGTCTGAGATGGATGAGAGAATGGATGAGAGAATGGTGGCCTGCAAAGCACACACAGGAATGACGCAGTACATGCAAGCCAAGCCAACTAGGTGGGGCTTCAAGTTGTTTGTTCCTGCTTATTCTTCAAATGGATACACTATGGACTTTTCTGTGTACACAGGAAAGAACAACTTTCCCACAGGCCATGGACTATCATATGATGCTGTGACGTCTCTCTTGGACTGTAAAGTTTTAGGTTCAGGGTACCATGTGTACATGGACAATTTCTACACAAGTCCAAAGCTCCTAAAAGACTTGCTTACCATGAAGTTTGGTGCATGTGGGACTTACAGAGACAACAGCAAGGACTGCCCTCGGAATTCACTGTCTAAAAAGTCTTCCAGGGGATCCGTCAGGTGGAGTCGAGATGGACCTCTTGTATTTGTGAAGTGGATGGACACCCGAGAAGTATCTGTTTGTTCTACCATCCATTCTGCTTATACAGGAGATACTGTGCAGAGGAGGGTGAAATCACAAGGTACATGGACTACAAAGACATTTCCATGTCCTGCACCTGTGACTGCGTACAACCAGCACATGGGAGGGTTGACCTGTCTGATCAGCTGTTACAGTACTACACCGCACAGCACAAAACAATGAAGTGGTACAGGAAGATTTTTTTTACACTTCTTGGACATTGCTGCCACCAATGCTTTCATTGTGCATAAAGAACTGGTGTCTCACAAGAAGTAGCACCAAAACGGACAAGTACTGACCATGTACCAGTTCCAGTAGCTGTGCTGATCTCAGACACCAGAGATACTGCCACTGCAGGTCGCAGGTTGTGTGTGCGTTGCAAAGCAGTCCATGGCAAGCGGCAAAAAACACCTTGGAGATCCCAGGCATGTAACGTTCCCCTGTGTCTTCAGTTGAACAGGAACTGCTTTCAAGAGTGGCACAGGGATGTGTGACTGTAGACACCATACACCCATTTTATCTTGCACTGTTCCTGTTTGCACCATTTTGCTTTGAATGTCTGTTTCAGTTGTTTAGTTATTTTCTTTATCTTGGAGCACTTTTCTCACCGAATGTATTTTTTTCAGTTTATTTTGTTCTGTTCTCGTTGCAGTTTTACCCTGAATGTATGTTGTAGCAGTCATGTCTTGTTACATGGTTCAGTGAGTACAAGTGTTTTATTCATCCTGACCACTAGGGGCACCATTAAGTATACTGCTTGGGAACATTTCTTATAATTGTATTTTGTATGTTTTTTTTGTTTGTTTTTTTTGTATTCACGTAAAGATTCAATATACGCTGGCGAATGACTTTTTCATTGTGTGTTATATATTTCAGAAATATCCTTAACTCTGCTTTATAGACCATTTGCAAAGTTGATCCCCGCCCCCCCTTTAGTATCTTATAGCAAAACTGGCTAAAAGAGCCGGTTCACTGCCTTTGTTTGCATTATTTTACCCTGAATGTCTGTTTTTACGTATTTTATTTATCTCGAACTGTTCTAAATAAACTACAAACAAAGAAATATGTTTTTTGTCCTCAACTTATTTTCTTGTAGCACTTCCCTCTGTCACATACCTGACTGAAAGGGGTATTTATGCAGCTCATTATTCGGGTCTTTGTCTTATCTGGTGTGAAGGAGAGCATTATTCATGATCATTCATGCCTCCTCGCATACGACCTTTCTAAACTAAAAGTGTCTTAGAAAATGTAAATGAATATATTGTTTTCTGTGAATGAGTGATCAAGATGATTATCACATCATTTTGAAGTAAAAACTCTAGACTACAAGATCCAGGTAACAAAAGTCTTGTAAATAAATGTTATGAATGTGTTTTGTGAACTTATTTCAGTGATTTTTTTTTTGTTTTGTTTGTTTTCAATAATCACGCATAACTGTTTTGTTTTTTCTCCAAAGTACAAATTTGTACATGCATGCTGCTCACATTACTGTAGCCCAATTTGAGCTAAAAACAGTGTAGTTAGCCTTTTAGACATTTATATGTTCATAAGTAACTGAAAAATATACAAATGTCAAGACATGTCAAAACTTCTTCAGCGCCCCAAAACACCCTCAGACTCCTAAGGGATGAAGGAGCACAGCCATGTGGTCATGTTTCTGTGAACTCTCTGTGCAAATGAAATCTTGTTAAAGTCTCTTCTGTCTATTTTTATTTCATTTTATTCAGAGATCACCTGTGATTCACCATCAATTCCAAATGGAGTTATCAGTGAAAGCTCACCACGTTGCAGGTATGGTGACTCAATAGAAATCTGGTGTAATGACGGCTACAGAATAGATGGGTCTAATAACCTGACCTGTAGGGAACATGGATGGAGTTCACCTCTCCCCCAGTGTATTGGTAAGAATAATCAATAGTTTTAAACATTTGTGTAATGAATTGTGTTGTCGTCGTCCCCCATATTTGAAATGTGCCATATATAACCCAGAAAGGTTTGTTCAATTAATGTGAATATTGTACATAAATAATTTTTTTTTTTAAAAACAATAGAAGTGCTAATAGCAGAATTTGACAAACACACAAAAAGAGTAATAGCAAGTGACGTTAATTAATATCGGTGCAACAGAAAAGTGTTTGCCCTCTTATTTATACTTGTATCAAAAGTATGAATCATTATGATTCCTGTGGCGGGAGGCTAGAGAAGAAAAAAAAAAAAAAGAGTTCAGGGCTTTTTTTTTTTTTTTGCAGCTAGTGGTGTGTGGAAAAGAGAATGGCTTCTACAACAGGATTGTCATTCTTAAGCCACCTCACAGTCCCTAGAGGACTTCCTCAAAACATGTAGGCTGAAGGGTCTAGTTTGGACCTCAGTCCCCCAACCTAAACATCAATCTGTGGATAGCCCTAAAAAATCGGTGCATGCAGGACAGCCCAAGAATCTCAGTTCTGATCGTATATTTTAAGTATTTTATGTTGCAGTTTGTCACAGCATGAAAAGATGTGGAAGGTTAGATTTGCATGTCTAGGAACAGCAGTGTTGGCCTTCTCCAGGTTGGTGACTGTTGTTTAATATGTAGTTTGGAATTGGCAAGGCATTTGAGGAGCAACAAACAAATACTTGTATGAAACCACCAAATGCTTGTTTAGTCTTCGAGTCACCAGTGCGTTCCTTCTTTTTAAGAATGTACCAAGTTGTTTCTGCTACTGTATCTCTCTGATAGGTTCAATTAAATTTGATTTGTGTAGCGCTTTTAACAATTGTCATTGCCATAAAGCAGACAATAGGTCTGGTTTATTTTTCAGCATAATGATGCGTCCAGACCTTTTAACTTATTTTTTTAAATAAAAACAAGGAAAAAGTCCACAACTGGCCATCTACCGGCTTGTCAATCAGTTGTCCAATTACTGTATACAAATACTGTACTACTCATCCTCTTACCTACTCACACCTATTACACCTATTACCAGTGTAGACTTTGAAAATAATTATGCTTCTTCGCAGATTCAAATCACGATGCTGCTTCACCACTCATTATAATTATTACATGGAATGTGAAGACTAGCAATAGATGATCATAAGATATGATTTGGGTCAAAGATATGAGACAGAACAAACATGAAAGGCTCATGTGAAAGTTTCTACAATAAAGCAACAGTCAGACTATAATCACACTGACAAAGAAACTTATAGTATATTGCAGTATTAATGTTATTGAGTGCAGATACTTTTGAGGTTTTCTCAGAACAGTTGAACTATTAGCCAAATTTAATTTTGAATGATGATCCACAGAAGATTTAATTTAACGAAAATAAAGTCTAATTCTGGTTTTATGTTTTATTACAGATCGTTTGCGTGTGTGGAGACCTCTAATTATTGGAACTGTCGTAATTAAACTAATCATACTGAGTAAGTATAATCTCTCAAACCCTTTCCATCTAAATCTATTGATCTGTGTATGCGTGTGGATACTCACCGTCTACTTAATTAAGAACACATTCAGGTAGTTATCTAAACCCTAAATTATGCGGCAGCAGTACAATGCAACAAATAAATCATGCAGGTACAGGTCAAAAGCTTCAGTTAATATTCACATAAAACATCAGAATAAAGAATGTGTGATCTCTATGACTCTTATCCTAGCCTTGATGTTAAATATTTCATAAACTTTACAGAATATAGTATGAAAAACAAACAAAAACATGATAGTCTTTAGGTTTGAAATATTGATAAAATAGGTCTTAGAGAAAAATGACAGAGTGGTTCGAGCTGCCAGGAAAAATATATTAATATTATATATATATATATATATATATATATATATATATATATGCTGAGAGCAGAAAAGCATTTCAGCATGTACAAAGCATTGAATCTCGAGGTGGAAGGGCTACAACAGATCACATCGGAAGAAATACACACTCTCTTTCTGAAACCTTAGAAAAACATCAGCCCTAAGAAGATGTAGTTATTTGGGCAAGAAGCAGATGCTGGTTTTATGAAGAGTTCTATTCTGCACACTAAATTATCCCTAAAGATTTAGACTGATTGGAAATAAGATTTAATTGAATATTAATGTAAAACAGTGATAGCACTGTGTTTTCACCAATATCTGTAGTGATTTTAAACAGGGATATAACAGAGTTAACATGTAGTGTTTTAATGCACACTTTATGAAACCCCCCAATAAATGCATATACCATCCACCCCACCCCTCCCTGAATCCAAGACAGACATGTGTAAGAAAGGCATCAGGCATATGTAAAGAGGGAAAGGAAAGAAATGAAAAACTGGAAGTCTGGGTTTTGTGTGCAAAAAAAGGGGAAAAAAATAAAACCGAACCGATCAAATACAAAAGGGATTAAACTATAAATGCATATGAAAAAAGCACTTTCAACAACCTCACACTAGTTGAAATTTCAATTCTGAATCACAGATTGATTAATGAATCTTCTCCAGAGACAAACAAGACACAATATCTCTGAGCCACTGGGAATGGGTGACATGGCATCCTTCCATTTGAATCAATGGCCAGGAGTATCGCAAAAGACTATAAACGCCGTTTAGCTGGAGTTAGACACTTATCTTCCTCACTCAATCAGAGGGTGTGGTTCAAGATTGTAATTTAATATGTACGACAAGGTTTTAAAGACATTTTTCCCAAATTTGGGAATGCTCAATACTTACGAATAAGAGACGCCTCTCCACTTTTACATTTATCTCAGCAAGGATCGACATCTGGGTAAAAGAGAGTTTAAATTTGGAGAAATGTACACTGTGTACAACCCTGATCTGAATGGCGGGCGCATAAGGAGATCGAATTGACAATAATGAGAATTTAATTTCATGTATTGTCTGTCACCACTATTTTTACTGTTTTGTCATTTTTCTCCAGCTGCTGTAGGTGTTGCTCTCTTGTGGTGGATGAAAAACAAAGAACGTGAAGAGTAAGTATTTAAAGCTATGTTCAAGGTTAACTATTTATCTATTTATTTCATGCTTACTGGTTTTATATGTTAACATGCAATCCAGTGGGTATCCGAGGTCAAAAGTTTTTTTTATTGTGAATAGTTAAGCAACCTGTTGCCTTATTCATAAAGCTTCTAAGAATCCTCTGAGAGAGATCTTAACTCGGCTAAAAAACGTTTAGATAGGAATCTAACCTTAAGACTCATTTAGGATTTAGGTAATGTCAGAGCAACTCTAAGCAAGGTAAAGACTAAAACTTTTATTTTAGTTAAGAGGCAGGGCTAACCCTGTTTCTACATATAATGCAAAACTGTGACTGTCAACAAAATATAAAAATTATAAAATCACACATGAACCAAAGCATCTTTGATGCTACGGGACCCGTCAACATACCATTTAGGGGAAAAATTAACCACTAATAATAAATCTGCCTGTGAGTGTGCACGCGTGCTTGTAATGACAGAAAGCGTGACAGGAAGATGGAAGAAAAAGTGATTATTAATAAGTTAGTTTATGAATAATTAGGCAGATGCTGAATATACTTTCAGTCATGGACTTGCCGACCTACAACCCGCAATAATTTTTCAAAAAGATCACCTGTGCTTTTTTTGTTTTTTGACACCTTTTCACAGTCTCAGAACAAGCTTCACACCTAGAAACAGTGTCAGCCCTGCCTGCTCATTGAGAAGAGTTTTTGTTTTGCTTTGCTTATATATAACTATTCACAATAATGGTGCCACAGTGGCTTAGTGGTTAGAACTGTCACCTTGCACCTCCAGGTTCTGCGATCGATTCCTGCATCAAGCCTGTGTTCATGAAGTTTGCATGCTCTCCTCATGCTTGGTGTGTTTCCCCATGTGTACTCCAGTTTTCTCCCAGAGTTCAAAGACATGCAGATTAGACTAACTGACATTCCCAAATTGCTCCTATGATCAAAAAAATATGTTCATTTTGTGAGTTTTAGGACGGGAACTATGGAGCATGTGCTTTCAAGATTCATCTGCTTCATGTTTTAAATGCACACCTTCACCTGCAACAATGATTCTCATCTTATTTATATTTATCTAGTTATTAAATTAATTTGCTTTTCTGTTCCAGATGTAAAGCCCCTTCCAACCCTGAGGACTGTTCTTTGGTTGATTTGTCCTCCAGTGATTCTATAGCCGAGGAAACTTAACACACAACATATTCCAGAGTCTTTCAGGCAAAGTGAAAAATTTAAGACAATTATTATTCAACTTTTAACTCTGGTCAAAATGAGTGAACAGACAACATGCTTTAGGGTACTGAATAGCCTTAACATTTATCTTGTCTATCTGCTTGCGAACCCTGCTCTACTATGCAAAGCATATTATGACCACAGCTCAGTTATAAGTGACTTCTAATGGCTGTATTTTTTGCATTAAGTTTGCACAAATTTTTATAGATTGTTTAACGAAGCTTGTGTGAACTTAACAAACATCATAGCTTAAACTGCTAATAAACTCTTTTAGAGCCTCTGTCATGATTATGAAATGTTAATGTTATGAAATTAATGATGCTTAATCGATTTACATGTGTCCTTACCTCAGACTTGGGGATTTCAGTGCCTTGAAAAAGAAAAGTCATAACCCTTGAAATTTTCCATTTATCCATTTTGTCACATTACAACCACAAATGTATATGCATGTTATTGTGTTTTTTTACGATAGAACAAAAAGTGGCACATAATTGTGTAGTGGAAGGAAAATGATAAATGGTTTTCCCAATTTTTTACAAATAAATATATAAAGTGTGCGCTTGTATTGTCAAATACGGATATATATTTTGTAGACTAATACATATTTTGTATAACCACCTTTCATGCAAGTCCTGTGGGGTATGTTTCTACCAGCTTTGCACATATGACATTTTGTCAATTCTTCTTTGAAAATAGCTCAAGCTCAGTCAGATTGAATGGAGAGCATCTGGGAGCAGCAATTTTCAAGTCTTTCAGATACTCAATTGAATTTATCTTTGTTCAATTTGACATAAGTCTATGCAACAATGTTTGCTGAAAATATTGTGTGTTTTTTCCATTTCCAAGACAGACTGTGTTAACATCTTTTCAATTAAAAAAATCACCAAAATTTTTTATTTACTGTATCAAGGGGTGCCCAAACTTTTCCATAAGACTGTAGGCTATGAACGTCTGCCAAAAACAGCGATAATGTCCTGACTGCTCTGTTTGTTTGGGTAACAAACCACCATAATTTTCACACTATCTGCTGTCTGACAGCGATAGCTAACTTCAACGACTCCCTGTTTTAAAGTTTTATGTTAAAATTAATTATTTAAAAAATATTTCAAACCCACCCAACTTCACTACAAAGACAACACGGCACCAGTCTGATTTGTTCGATATGTGATATCCATTAATGATGCTAGAATTCATAGGCCTGCAAAATCCAACTGGCTATATACAGTTTTCTGCTCAATTCTGGAAGGCCTTTTGTGGCCTCATCGGTGCCACTTGAAGCCTTCACCGTCTGTGAATTCCACAGACTCCACCTGAGGCACCTGCTAGAAACCAGGTTCATGTAGAGAAGGGGGTACTGTCACTTGGATTCATCACAACCTCTCTGAGCCCTAACAGAACCTCTTATGAACGGCCTTTGCTTTTCCATAGACTAGATGTGTCTACTTTCCCTGGAAGCAGCAATGCCAGTGGCAAAAAATGATAGTGGCAAGCAGCATAACCACGATGGCAAAATTCAACATGGCTTGTGGTTAACATGGGTTATCCTGGCCTTATCATTACTATCAAGCATTTGAACTGCCCATTGCATATTGAGTCCATTTTCATGGTAAATTCACAATCACCACATGCATCCCATGCAGAGCACACCGATGTGACAAGATCTGCAAATAGAAGCAGGGCACCAGAGGGTCTGGATCACTGCCAGCTCAGGAGTGGCATGTGTAGCTTGACAGAGAAGAGAGATAACAGGTAAGGTCAGAGTAACATAATGTACAGTATAAGGTGAATGTATATTTAATGCAGAGAGCAAGTGAGCAGGAACTCCAGCTAAGACGACAAAACTAAAAGGGAGAGCTTCTCCCCATGTGGTCATGTTTTTTCCCCTCACGCTCACAGTTTGGGTTCATCACTTCACTATCAGATTTTAGGATTTTTTCGACTGTGGCTCTGTTTAAAGATTTGGCTTAGTTACCACGCTGATCGTACTCATGACTTTGAACGAATGCATCTGCCTGCTCTGCTCATCGATTCCTACTCATTACAACATCAAAGGTTCTTATGGCTTTGAACTCACACTTCCACTTTCCTGACCACGTCTTTGCTCAGCAATTTCATCCCATCCTAACAATATAGAACCCCATGATTCTGAACTCATGCCTCTGCTTTCCCAATCATTACTTAGCTCAGTTTTTGGGTTCATACCTACATCCTTATTACGCCAAACTTTTTCGTCAGCGTGCCTCTTGCTGACGAAAAACACACCTTGGGGAGGTGTTTGGGTCCACCTCCCCAAGTACCTCAGTACATTCTTACACAAGGTAAGGTAGTAAAGCAACCAGTCACTTCACCACCAACAAGCCTGAGTGATCAATGAGAGTGGGAAAGACAGCATCCAAACATACCATTTCACCACAATGCTCTATGTCCATGAGTCCCCCAGATCTGCTTTACCTAAGGCAAATCTATTCACAAAAATGCTTGGCCAAATAAATAGGTTTTAGCCTAGTGAGACTGTGTTTGTGTCCCGAACATTAGCTGGAAGGTGATTCTCTGCCCCCTGCTGTTGTTTTTATAATACTCAGTCCTAACGAGAAGGCTGTATTCTTTGATTGAAGTAAATCAGAAGACACTAGCAGTTCACTCAGATACTGTAACATGAGTCCATTTAGTGCTTTATGAGTCAATAGTAGTATTTTAAAATCAACGCAGCAGGAAGTTTCACTAGGGTTGATATGCTCATATCTTCTGGTTCTAGTGAGGACTCTCGCTACTGCATCATGCACCTAGTTGAACATCCAGACAGCTGGCGATACAATAATCCAACCTAGAGGTGATAAAAGCATTGAATAATTTTTCTGTATGATTTACTGACAATATTTCTTATCTTGGCAATATTTCTGAGATGAATGGATGCTATGCTGGTAATATTATCTACATGAGTTTTAAATGAAATATCGAAATTTATAATCACAACAAGGTATTTTATTGTTGTACTTAATGAAACAGAAAGGCCATCCAGAGTTACTGTGTGATCAGAAAGGTTACTTTGGTCTGCATGTGGTCCTAGTATCAGTACCAGTCTTGTCAGGATTTAGCAGAAGGAAGTCAAGTCAAGTCAATTTTATTTATATAGCGCTTTTAACAATTGACAAAAGAAGGAAGTTAATTGGCCATTCAGTCTCTTATGTCCTTCATACATTGTTCAACTTCATTAAGCTGACTTTTGTCTTCTGACTGTCTACTTCTAAATCCTACTACATTTTCAAATCTATGGAGGAGAATCCTATGATCAATGGTGTCAAAAGCTGCACAACAAAACCTTTCAGCAGAAGTTTAAACCACCACAGTGTGGCGCTGATGATAACATTAAACATTAAATTCACTGCAGCCAAACCACTGCGGCAGGTTGGAGCATTTATCCATATTAATATTATAATGACTCAGAGTGAACAGGACCTGTGTTTTGAACAGGGTACATATACAGTACACATAACTGTGGTTTTTAAACACTGAGTCACAGGCTTGTGTGATGTACCACTTTCATTGTTAAACTTTCTAATCATAGTTGCAATCATAGACTTGCATTGTCATAATTATTAGCAAAATTAAAGCAACGCCAGATTATTATTATTATTATTATTATTATTATTATTATTATTATTATTATTATTATTATTGCTAGTACTAGTACTTGTAGTATATGCAATTAATCATGCAATCAAATAAAGCCTGTATAGCCACCTGAATTTTCAAGCAAAAGCTGACAACTCGTAAATAATAAAATCCCATTGCTTCTTTCCGTTGTGTGATCTGTAAAGCAAATATACTTCTTGTTAAACACAACAGGCTAGCATGTCTGTTTAATGCTTTCGGTTTTGGAAAGCCCACACACAATATACCAAACAATTCATATTTAAAACAATGTTAAGATTTTTTTTTTTATCATTTGTGCTTTTTAACAGCCTTGTGACTGTTCAACTTGAATAAATGCAAAAAATATTTGCTATTATTTGCAAATTATTTAGTACTTTCTGTAGTACCATGAACCATAAATAGTTCTGTAAAAGACTGAATTAATGAGTAATTCCTGAGTAATTACGACTTAATGCCAATGTTTGTATTAAAATTCATGAGTTACATTGAGTTACTGTATTAATGCACAATAATGCACAAAAAAATAATTTCCATACAGTATATTCTGGATTGTTAGGCAGAAGGGTCAGCCATGATGCAGCACCCCTAGAGCAGATGGGATAAGGGATTTAATGGCAACCTCAGGGGCAGTTCAGCAATGTTAGGGTTTGAAATACTGACCTTCTAACTAGTAACCCAGAGCCTTAACTTTAACACACTTCTGATTATGTTACTTTTATTCTTAGCTTTCAATGCAAAACTCTAGTTGAACTTACAGTATTGTCCCTGATAAATAAACAGGGACAAAGAATCCCAGTTTTAATTCAATTCAAATTACACAAAATATAACTAATCTGTATTGGATTTAACAAAATCTGAACACCACATCATTTTAAACTCATTGCTTTTTTTCTAGAACTACTTTAAAAGACAAAAGATTGGAACAAACCATAGTACAC